>CM076071.1:12277500-14677500 GCA_038088235.1 Zacco platypus | reverse complement strand
GCCCTTTGGTCATTAAGTATTTTTATATACACTTAAACGCAACAAGTGCATATCTTATATTGTGCTCTGTGCAATGCAACAGCACATATGTTTTCTCTTCATTGCACAACCAAATGAGGTACATCTATGCAATTTTGCATTATCTTTTCAACAGCACACATGTTAACTCCATGCACAGACGGATGAGTTAGTGCTGGTACACTTAGTCGTTTTACTGAAAATGGTGCATGCTCAGAAAAAACGACGAAGTGTCAAAATTCCTCCGTGTGAACCATGCGGTGTGTTTCTCTGCTCAAGCCGGAGATAGTGTGAGGCAGGCGGCTTGAAGGTGTAAGGAAGGGTCGCTCTGTGAATCTTGCAGTCCCATGACTGCTGTATGGCTGATGTAACATCAGATTAAGTCAACGAGGAAATGTTATGGAAAAAGAATAAAAAGTAGCAGAAAGTTCATGTTTGATCACTAATTATTAAAAATATGCCCTTTGGTCATTAAGTATTTTTATATACACTTAAACGCAACAAGTGCATATCTTATATTGTGCTCTGTGCAATGCAACAGCACATATGTTTTCTCTTCATTGCACAACCAAATGAGGTACATCTATGCAATTTTGCATTATTTTTTCAACAGCACACATGTTAACTCCATGCACAGACGGATGAGTTAGTACTGGTACACTTAGTCGTTTTACGGAAAATGGTGCATGCTCAGAAAAAACGACGAAGTGTCAAAATTCCTCCGTGTGAACCATGCGGTGTGTTTCTCTGCTCAAGCCGGAGATAGTGTGAGGCAGGCGGCTTGAAGGTGTAAGGAAGTGAATCATACAGTCCCATGACTGCTGTAAGGCTGATGTAACATCAGATTAAGTCAACGAGGAAATGTTATGGAAAAAGAATAAAAAGTAGCAGAAAGTTCATGTTTGAGTTCTCTGTGCAATGCAACAGCACATATGTTTTCTCTTCATTGCACAACCAAATGAGGTAAATCTATGCAATTCTGCATTATCTCTTCAACAGTACACATGTTAACTCCATGCACAGACGGATGAGTTAGTGCTGGTACACTTAGTTGTTTTTCTGAGAAATGGTGCACGCTCTGAATAACGACTAAGTGTCAAAATTCCTCCATGTGAACCGTGCACTATGTTTCTCTGCTCAAGCCGGAGATAGTGTGAGGCAGGCGGCATGAAGGTGTAAGGAAGGGTCGCTCTGTAAATCCGCTCAACTCAAACTCTCTCCGGCTGGAGGAGAGACACAGACACAGCCTGCTTCCTAGGCACAAAGTAAACGGAGGAATTTTGACACTTTTAGTCTTTTTTTCTAAAATATGGTACACGGACGAATTTTGACAATTAGTCGTTTTACTGAGAATGGTGCATGCTCAGAAAAAACGACGAAGTGTCAAAATTCCTCCGTGTGAACCATGCGGTGTGTTTCTCTGCTCAAGCCGGAGAGAGTGTCAGGTAGGCGGCTTGAAAGTGTAAGGAAGGGTTTCGCTGTGAATTCGCTCTATATGAACCATGCAGTCAACTGACTGCTGTAAGGCTGATGCCTTACATCAGATTAAGTCGATGAGGAGAGTTTATTGAAAAAGAATAAAAAGTTACAGAAAGTTCATGTTTGATCACTAATTTATTAAAAATATGCCCTTTGGTCATTAAGTATTTTTATATACACTTAAACGCAACAAGTGCATATCTTATATTGTGCTCTGTGCAATGCAACAGCACATATGTTTTCTCTTCATTGCACAACCAAATGAGGTACATCTATGCAATTTTGCATTATCTTTTCAACAGCACACATGTTAACTCCATGCACAGACGGATGAGTTAGTGCTGGTACACTTAGTCGTTTTACTGAAAATGGTGCATGCTCAGAAAAAACGACGAAGTGTCAAAATTCCTCCGTGTGAACCATGCGGTGTGTTTCTCTGCTCAAGCCGGAGATAGTGTGAGGCAGGCGGCAGTCCCTTGCAGTCCCATGACTGCTGTATGGCTGATGTAACATCAGATTAAGTCAACGAGGAAATGTTATGCAAAAAGAATAAAAAGTAGCAGAAAGTTCATGTTTGATCACTAATTATTAAAAATATGCCCTTTGGTCATTAAGTATTTTTATATACACTTAAAGGCAACAAGTGCATATCTTATGTGCTGTTGCATTGCACGGAGCACAATATATGTTTTCTCTTCATTGCACAACCAAATGAGGTACATCTATGCAATTTTGCATTATCTTTTCAACAGCACATATGTTAACTCCATGCACAGCAGAATGCTGGTACACTTGGTCGTTTTTCTGAAAAAAGGTGCACGCTCAGAAAGACGACTAAGTGTCAAAATTCCTCCGTGTGAACCGTGCACTGTGTTTCTCTGCTCAAGCCGGAGAGAGTGTTAGGTAGGCGGCTTGAAGGTGTAAGGAAGGGTCGCTCTGTGAATCATGCAGTTCATTGACTGCTGTATTGCTGATGTAACATCAGATTAAGTCAACGAGGAAATGTTTTGGAAAAAGAATAAAAAGTAGCAGAAAGTTCATGTTTGAGTTCTCTGTGTAATACAACAACACATATGTTTTCTCTTCATTGCACAACCAAATGAGGTAAATCTATGCAATTCTGCATTATCTCTTCAACAGCACACATGTTAACTCCATGCACAGACGGATGAGTTAGTGCTGGTACACTTAGTTGTTTTTCTGAGAAATGGTGCACGCTCTGAATAACGACTAAGTGTCAAAATTCCTCCTTGTGAACCATGCAGTGTGTGTCTCTGCTCAAGCCGGAGATAGTGTGAGGCAGGCGGCATGAAGGTGTAAGGAAGGGTCGCTCTGTAAATCCGCTCAACTCAAACTCTCTCCGGCTGGAGGAAAGACACAGACACAGCCTGCTTCCTCGGCACAATGCAAACGGAAGAATTTTGACACTTTTAGTCTTTTTTCTAAAATATGGTACACGGACGAATTTTGACAATTAGTCGTTTTACTGAGAATGGTGCATGCTCAGAAAAAACGACGAAGTGTCAAAATTCCTCCGTGTGAACCATGCGGTGTGTTTCTCTGCTCAAGACGGAGAGAGTGTCAGGTAGGCGGCTTGAAAGTGTAAGGAAGGGCTTCGCTGTGAATTCGCTCTATATGAACCATGCAGTCAACTGACTGCTGTAAGGCTGATGCCTTACATCAGATTAAGTCGATGCGGAGAGTTTATTGAAAAAGAATAAAAAGTTACAGAAAGTTCATGTTTGATCACTAATTTATTAAAAATATGCCCTTTGGTCATTAAGTATTTTTATATACACTTAAACGCAACAAGTGCATATCTTATATTGTGCTCTGTGCAATGCAACAGCACATATGTTTTCTCTTCATTGCACAACCAAATGAGGTACATCTATGCAATTTTGCATTGTCTTTTCAACAGCACACGTTAACTCCATGCACAGACGGATGAGTTAGTGCTGGTACACTTAGTCGTTTTACTGAAAATGGTGCATGCTCAGAAAAAACGACGAAGTGTCAAAATTCCTCCGTGTGAACCATGCGGTGTGTTTCTCTGCTCAAGCCGGAGATAGTGTGAGGCAGGCGGCTTGAAGGTGTAAGGAAGGGTCGCTCTGTGAATCTTGCAGTCCCATGACTGCTGTATGGCTGATGTAACATCAGATTAAGTCAACGAGGAAATGTTATGGAAAAAGAATAAAAAGTAGCAGAAAGTTCATGTTTGATCACTAATTATTAAAAATATGCCCTTTGGTCATTAAGTATTTTTATATACACTTAAACGCAACAAGTGCATATCTTATATTGTGCTCTGTGCAATGCAACAGCACATATGTTTTCTCTTCATTGCACAACCAAATGAGGTACATCTCGGCAATTTTGCATTATCTTTTCAACAGCACACATGTTAACTCCATGCACAGACGGATGAGTTAGTACTGGTACACTTAGTCGTTTTACGGAAAATGGTGCATGCTCAGAAAAAACGACGAAGTGTAAAAATTCCTCCGTGTGAACCATGCGGTGTGTTTCTCTGCTCAAGCCGGAGATAGTGTGAGGCAGGCGGCTTGAAGGTGTAAGGAAGGGTCGCTCTGTGAATCATGCAGTCCCATGACTGCTGTATGGCTGATGTAACATCAGATTAAGTCAACGAGGAAATGATTTGGAAAAAGAATAAAAAGTAGCAGAAAGTTCATGTTTGAGTTCTCTGTGCAATGCAACAGCACATATGTTTTCTCTTCATTGCACAACCAAATGAGGTAAATCTATGCAATTCTGCATTATCTCTTCAACAGTACACATGTTAACTCCATGCACAGACGGATGAGTTAGTGCTGGTACACTTAGTTGTTTTTCTGAGAAATGGTGCACGCTCTGAATAACGACTAAGTGTCAAAATTCCTCTATGTGAACCGTGCACTATGTTTCTCTGCTCAAGCCGGAGATAGTGTGAGGCAGGCGGCATGAAGGTGTAAGGAAGGGTCGCTCTGTAAATCCGCTCAACTCAAACTCTCTCCGGCTGGAGGAAAGACACAGACACAGCCTGCTTCCTCGGCACAAAGCAAACGGAAGAATTTTGACACTTTTAGTCTTTTTTCTAAAATATGGTACACGGACGAATTTTGACAATTAGTCGTTTTACTGAGAATGGTGCATGCTCAGAAAAAACGACGAAGTGTCAAAATTCCTCCGTGTGAACCATGCGGTGTGTTTCTCTGCTCAAGCCGGAGAGAGTGTCAGGTAGGCGGCTTGAAAGTGTAAGGAAGGGCTTCGCTGTGAATTCGCTCTATATGAACCATGCAGTCAACTGACTGCTGTAAGGCTGATGCCTTACATCAGATTAAGTCGATGCGGAGAGTTTATTGAAAAAGAATAAAAAGTTACAGAAAGTTCATGTTTGATCACTAATTTATTAAAAATATGCCCTTTGGTCATTAAGTATTTTTATATACACTTAAACGCAACAAGTGCATATCTTATATTGTGCTCTGTGCAATGCAACAGCACATATGTTTTCTCTTCATTGCACAACCAAATGAGGTACATCTATGCAATTTTGCATTGTCTTTTCAACAGCACACGTTAACTCCATGCACAGACGGATGAGTTAGTGCTGGTACACTTAGTCGTTTTACTGAAAATGGTGCATGCTCAGAAAAAACGACGAAGTGTCAAAATTCCTCCGTGTGAACCATGCGGTGTGTTTCTCTGCTCAAGCCGGAGATAGTGTGAGGCAGGCGGCTTGAAGGTGTAAGGAAGGGTCGCTCTGTGAATCTTGCAGTCCCATGACTGCTGTATGGCTGATGTAACATCAGATTAAGTCAACGAGGAAATGTTATGGAAAAAGAATAAAAAGTAGCAGAAAGTTCATGTTTGATCACTAATTATTAAAAATATGCCCTTTGGTCATTAAGTATTTTTATATACACTTAAACGCAACAAGTGCATATCTTATATTGTGCTCTGTGCAATGCAACAGCACATATGTTTTCTCTTCATTGCACAACCAAATGAGGTACATCTCGGCAATTTTGCATTATCTTTTCAACAGCACACATGTTAACTCCATGCACAGACGGATGAGTTAGTACTGGTACACTTAGTCGTTTTACGGAAAATGGTGCATGCTCAGAAAAAACGACGAAGTGTCAAAATTCCTCCGTGTGAACCATGCGGTGTGTTTCTCTGCTCAAGCCGGAGATAGTGTGAGGCAGGCGGCTTGAAGGTGTAAGGAAGGGTCGCTCTGTGAATCATGCAGTCCCATGACTGCTGTATGGCTGATGTAACATCAGATTAAGTCAACGAGGAAATGATTTGGAAAAAGAATAAAAAGTAGCAGAAAGTTCATGTTTGAGTTCTCTGTGCAATGCAACAGCACATATGTTTTCTCTTCATTGCACAACCAAATGAGGTAAATCTATGCAATTCTGCATTATCTCTTCAACAGTACACATGTTAACTCCATGCACAGACGGATGAGTTAGTGCTGGTACACTTAGTTGTTTTTCTGAGAAATGGTGCACGCTCTGAATAACGACTAAGTGTCAAAATTCCTCCATGTGAACCGTGCACTATGTTTCTCTGCTCAAGCCGGAGATAGTGTGAGGCAGGCGGCATGAAGGTGTAAGGAAGGGTCGCTCTGTAAATCCGCTCAACTCAAACTCTCTCCGGCTGGAGGAAAGATACAGACACAGCCTGCTTCCTCGGCACAAAGCAAACGGAAGAATTTTGACACTTTTAGTGTTTTTTCTAAAATATGGTACACGGACGAATTTTGACAATTAGTCGTTTTACTGAGAATGGTGCATGCTCAGAAAAAACGACGAAGTGTCAAAATTCCTCCGTGTGAACCATGCGGTGTGTTTCTCTGCTCAAGCCGGAGAGAGTGTCAGGTAGGCGGCTTGAAAGTGTAAGGAAGGGCTTCGCTGTGAATTCGCTCTATATGAACCATGCAGTCAACTGACTGCTGTAAGGCTGATGCCTTACATCAGATTAAGTCGATGCGGAGAGTTTATTGAAAAAGAATAAAAAGTTACAGAAAGTTCATGTTTGATCACTAATTTATTAAAAATATGCCCTTTGGTCATTAAGTATTTTTATATACACTTAAACGCAACAAGTGCATATCTTATATTGTGCTCTGTGCAATGCAACAGCACATATGTTTTCTCTTCATTGCACAACCAAATGAGGTACATCTATGCAATTTTGCATTATCTTTTCAACAGCACATATGTTAAATCCATGCACAGCAGAATGCTGGTACACTTAGTCGTTTTTCTGAAAAAAGGTGCACGCTCAGAAAGACGACTAAGTGTCAAAATTCCTCCGTGTGAACCGTGCACTGTTTTCTCTGCTCAAGCCGGAGAGAGTGTAAGGCAGGCGGCTTGAAGGTGTAAGGAAGTGAATCATGCAGTCCCATGACTGCTGTAAGGCTGATGTAACATCAGATTAAGTCAACGAGGAAATGTTATGGAAAAAGAATAAAAAGTAGCAGAAAGTTCATGTTTGAGTTCTCTGTGCAATGCAACAGCACATATGTTTTCTCTTCATTTCACAACTAAATGAGGTACATCTATGCAATTCTGCATTATCTCTTCAACAGCACACATGTTAACTCCATGCACAGACGGATGAGTTAGTGCTGGTACACTTAGTTGTTTTTCTGAGAAATGGTGCACGCTCTGAATAACGACTAAGTGTCAAAATTCCTCCTTGTGAACCATGCAGTGTGTGTCTCTGCTCAAGCCGGAGATAGTGTGAGGCAGGCGGCATGAAGGTGTAAGGAAGGGTCGCTCTGTAAATCCGCTCAACTCAAACTCTCTCCGGCTGGAGGAAAGACACAGACACAGCCTGCTTCCTCGGCACAAAGCAAACGGAAGAATTTTGACACTTTTAGTCTTTTTTCTAAAATATGGTACACGGACGAATTTTGACAATTAGTCGTTTTACTGAGAATGGTGCATGCTCAGAAAAAACGACGAAGTGTCAAAATTCCTCCGTGTGAACCATGCGGTGTGTTTCTCTGCTCAAGCCGGAGAGAGTGTCAGGTAGGCGGCTTGAAAGTGTAAGGAAGGGCTTCGCTGTGAATTCGCTCTATATGAACCATGCAGTCAACTGACTGCTGTAAGGCTGATGCCTTACATCAGATTAAGTCGATGCGGAGAGTTTATTGAAAAAGAATAAAAAGTTACAGAAAGTTCATGTTTGATCACTAATTTATTAAAAATATGCCCTTTGGTCATTAAGTATTTTTATATACACTTAAACGCAACAAGTGCATATCTTATATTGTGCTCTGTGCAATGCAACAGCACATATGTTTTCTCTTCATTGCACAACCAAATGAGGTACATCTATGCAATTTTGCATTGTCTTTTCAACAGCACACGTTAACTCCATGCACAGACGGATGAGTTAGTGCTGGTACACTTAGTCGTTTTACTGAAAATGGTGCATGCTCAGAAAAAACGACGAAGTGTCAAAATTCCTCCGTGTGAACCATGCGGTGTGTTTCTCTGCTCAAGCCGGAGATAGTGTGAGGCAGGCGGCTTGAAGGTGTAAGGAAGGGTCGCTCTGTGAATCTTGCAGTCCCATGACTGCTGTATGGCTGATGTAACATCAGATTAAGTCAACGAGGAAATGTTATGGAAAAAGAATAAAAAGTAGCAGAAAGTTCATGTTTGATCACTAATTATTAAAAATATGCCCTTTGGTCATTAAGTATTTTTATATACACTTAAACGCAACAAGTGCATATCTTATATTGTGCTCTGTGCAATGCAACAGCACATATGTTTTCTCTTCATTGCACAACCAAATGAGGTACATCTATGCAATTTTGCATTATCTTTTCAACAGCACACATGTTAACTCCATGCACAGACGGATGAGTTAGTACTGGTACACTTAGTCGTTTTACGGAAAATGGTGCATGCTCAGAAAAAACGACGAAGTGTCAAAATTCCTCCGTGTGAACCATGCGGTGTGTTTCTCTGCTCAAGCCGGAGATAGTGTGAGGCAGGCGGCTTGAAGGTGTAAGGAAGGGTCGCTCTGTGAATCATGCAGTCCCATGACTGCTGTATGGCTGATGTAACATCAGATTAAGTCAACGAGGAAATGATTTGGAAAAAGAATAAAAAGTAGCAGAAAGTTCATGTTTGAGTTCTCTGTGCAATGCAACAGCACATATGTTTTCTCTTCATTGCACAACCAAATGAGGTAAATCTATGCAATTCTGCATTATCTCTTCAACAGTACACATGTTAACTCCATGCACAGACGGATGAGTTAGTGCTGGTACACTTAGTTGTTTTTCTGAGAAATGGTGCACGCTCTGAATAACGACTAAGTGTCAAAATTCCTCCATGTGAACCGTGCACTATGTTTCTCTGCTCAAGCCGGAGATAGTGTGAGGCAGGCGGCATGAAGGTGTAAGGAAGGGTCGCTCTGTAAATCCGCTCAACTCAAACTCTCTCCGGCTGGAGGAAAGACACAGACACAGCCTGCTTCCTCGGCACAATGCAAACGGAAGAATTTTGACACTTTTAGTCTTTTTTCTAAAATATGGTACACGGACGAATTTTGACAATTAGTCGTTTTACTGAGAATGGTGCATGCTCAGAAAAAACGACGAAGTGTCAAAATTCCTCCGTGTGAACCATGCAGTGTGTTTCTCTGCTCAAGACGGAGAGAGTGTCAGGTAGGCGGCTTGAAAGTGTAAGGAAGGGCTTCGCTG
The DNA here is from genome assembly GCA_038088235.1 of Zacco platypus. NCBI lineage: Eukaryota > Metazoa > Chordata > Actinopteri > Cypriniformes > Xenocyprididae > Zacco > Zacco platypus. The sequence goes on along the minus strand of CM076071.1, from coordinate 14,668,268 downwards.
TGAATTCGCTCTATATGAACCATGCAGTCAACTGACTGCTGTAAGGCTGATGCCTTACATCAGATTAAGTCGATGCGGAGAGTTTATTGAAAAAGAATAAAAAGTTACAGAAAGTTCATGTTTGATCACTAATTTATTAAAAATATGCCCTTTGGTCATTAAGTATTTTTATATACACTTAAACGCAACAAGTGCATATCTTATATTGTGCTCTGTGCAATGCAACAGCACATATGTTTTCTCTTCATTGCACAACCAAATGAGGTACATCTATGCAATTTTGCATTATTTTTTCAACAGCACACATGTTAACTCCATGCACAGACGGATGAGTTAGTACTGGTACACTTAGTCGTTTTACGGAAAATGGTGCATGCTCAGAAAAAACGACGAAGTGTCAAAATTCCTCCGTGTGAACCATGCGGTGTGTTTCTCTGCTCAAGCCGGAGATAATGTGAGGCAGGCGGCTTGAAGGTGTAAGGAAGTGAATCATACAGTCCCATGACTGCTGTAAGGCTGATGTAACATCAGATTAAGTCAACGAGGAAATGTTATGGAAAAAGAATAAAAAGTAGCAGAAAGTTCATGTTTGAGTTCTCTGTGCAATGCAACAGCACATATGTTTTCTCTTCATTGCACAACCAAATGAGGTAAATCTATGCAATTCTGCATTATCTCTTCAACAGTACACATGTTAACTCCATGCACAGACGGATGAGTTAGTGCTGGTACACTTAGTTGTTTTTCTGAGAAATGGTGCACGCTCTGAATAACGACTAAGTGTCAAAATTCCTCCATGTGAACCGTGCACTATGTTTCTCTGCTCAAGCCGGAGATAGTGTGAGGCAGGCGGCATGAAGGTGTAAGGAAGGGTCGCTCTGTAAATCCGCTCAACTCAAACTCTCTCCGGCTGGAGGAGAGACACAGACACAGCCTGCTTCCTAGGCACAAAGTAAACGGAGGAATTTTGACACTTTTAGTCTTTTTTTCTAAAATATGGTACACGGACGAATTTTGACAATTAGTCGTTTTACTGAGAATGGTGCATGCTCAGAAAAAACGACGAAGTGTCAAAATTCCTCCGTGTGAACCATGCGGTGTGTTTCTCTGCTCAAGCCGGAGAGAGTGTCAGGTAGGCGGCTTGAAAGTGTAAGGAAGGGTTTCGCTGTGAATTCGCTCTATATGAACCATGCAGTCAACTGACTGCTGTAAGGCTGATGCCTTACATCAGATTAAGTCGATGAGGAGAGTTTATTGAAAAAGAATAAAAAGTTACAGAAAGTTCATGTTTGATCACTAATTTATTAAAAATATGCCCTTTGGTCATTAAGTATTTTTATATACACTTAAACGCAACAAGTGCATATCTTATATTGTGCTCTGTGCAATGCAACAGCACATATGTTTTCTCTTCATTGCACAACCAAATGAGGTACATCTATGCAATTTTGCATTATCTTTTCAACAGCACACATGTTAACTCCATGCACAGACGGATGAGTTAGTGCTGGTACACTTAGTCGTTTTACTGAAAATGGTGCATGCTCAGAAAAAACGACGAAGTGTCAAAATTCCTCCGTGTGAACCATGCGGTGTGTTTCTCTGCTCAAGCCGGAGATAGTGTGAGGCAGGCGGCAGTCCCTTGCAGTCCCATGACTGCTGTATGGCTGATGTAACATCAGATTAAGTCAACGAGGAAATGTTATGCAAAAAGAATAAAAAGTAGCAGAAAGTTCATGTTTGATCACTAATTATTAAAAATATGCCCTTTGGTCATTAAGTATTTTTATATACACTTAAAGGCAACAAGTGCATATCTTATGTGCTGTTGCATTGCACGGAGCACAATATATGTTTTCTCTTCATTGCACAACCAAATGAGGTACATCTATGCAATTTTGCATTATCTTTTCAACAGCACATATGTTAACTCCATGCACAGCAGAATGCTGGTACACTTGGTCGTTTTTCTGAAAAAAGGTGCACGCTCAGAAAGACGACTAAGTGTCAAAATTCCTCCGTGTGAACCGTGCACTGTGTTTCTCTGCTCAAGCCGGAGAGAGTGTTAGGTAGGCGGCTTGAAGGTGTAAGGAAGGGTCGCTCTGTGAATCATGCAGTTCATTGACTGCTGTATTGCTGATGTAACATCAGATTAAGTCAACGAGGAAATGTTTTGGAAAAAGAATAAAAAGTAGCAGAAAGTTCATGTTTGAGTTCTCTGTGTAATACAACAACACATATGTTTTCTCTTCATTGCACAACCAAATGAGGTAAATCTATGCAATTCTGCATTATCTCTTCAACAGCACACATGTTAACTCCATGCACAGACGGATGAGTTAGTGCTGGTACACTTAGTTGTTTTTCTGAGAAATGGTGCACGCTCTGAATAACGACTAAGTGTCAAAATTCCTCCTTGTGAACCATGCAGTGTGTGTCTCTGCTCAAGCCGGAGATAGTGTGAGGCAGGCGGCATGAAGGTGTAAGGAAGGGTCGCTCTGTAAATCCGCTCAACTCAAACTCTCTCCGGCTGGAGGAAAGACACAGACACAGCCTGCTTCCTCGGCACAATGCAAACGGAAGAATTTTGACACTTTTAGTCTTTTTTCTAAAATATGGTACACGGACGAATTTTGACAATTAGTCGTTTTACTGAGAATGGTGCATGCTCAGAAAAAACGACGAAGTGTCAAAATTCCTCCGTGTGAACCATGCGGTGTGTTTCTCTGCTCAAGACGGAGAGAGTGTCAGGTAGGCGGCTTGAAAGTGTAAGGAAGGGCTTCGCTGTGAATTCGCTCTATATGAACCATGCAGTCAACTGACTGCTGTAAGGCTGATGCCTTACATCAGATTAAGTCGATGCGGAGAGTTTATTGAAAAAGAATAAAAAGTTACAGAAAGTTCATGTTTGATCACTAATTTATTAAAAATATGCCCTTTGGTCATTAAGTATTTTTATATACACTTAAACGCAACAAGTGCATATCTTATATTGTGCTCTGTGCAATGCAACAGCACATATGTTTTCTCTTCATTGCACAACCAAATGAGGTACATCTATGCAATTTTGCATTGTCTTTTCAACAGCACACGTTAACTCCATGCACAGACGGATGAGTTAGTGCTGGTACACTTAGTCGTTTTACTGAAAATGGTGCATGCTCAGAAAAAACGACGAAGTGTCAAAATTCCTCCGTGTGAACCATGCGGTGTGTTTCTCTGCTCAAGCCGGAGATAGTGTGAGGCAGGCGGCTTGAAGGTGTAAGGAAGGGTCGCTCTGTGAATCTTGCAGTCCCATGACTGCTGTATGGCTGATGTAACATCAGATTAAGTCAACGAGGAAATGTTATGGAAAAAGAATAAAAAGTAGCAGAAAGTTCATGTTTGATCACTAATTATTAAAAATATGCCCTTTGGTCATTAAGTATTTTTATATACACTTAAACGCAACAAGTGCATATCTTATATTGTGCTCTGTGCAATGCAACAGCACATATGTTTTCTCTTCATTGCACAACCAAATGAGGTACATCTCGGCAATTTTGCATTATCTTTTCAACAGCACACATGTTAACTCCATGCACAGACGGATGAGTTAGTACTGGTACACTTAGTCGTTTTACGGAAAATGGTGCATGCTCAGAAAAAACGACGAAGTGTCAAAATTCCTCCGTGTGAACCATGCGGTGTGTTTCTCTGCTCAAGCCGGAGATAGTGTGAGGCAGGCGGCTTGAAGGTGTAAGGAAGGGTCGCTCTGTGAATCATGCAGTCCCATGACTGCTGTATGGCTGATGTAACATCAGATTAAGTCAACGAGGAAATGATTTGGAAAAAGAATAAAAAGTAGCAGAAAGTTCATGTTTGAGTTCTCTGTGCAATGCAACAGCACATATGTTTTCTCTTCATTGCACAACCAAATGAGGTAAATCTATGCAATTCTGCATTATCTCTTCAACAGTACACATGTTAACTCCATGCACAGACGGATGAGTTAGTGCTGGTACACTTAGTTGTTTTTCTGAGAAATGGTGCACGCTCTGAATAACGACTAAGTGTCAAAATTCCTCTATGTGAACCGTGCACTATGTTTCTCTGCTCAAGCCGGAGATAGTGTGAGGCAGGCGGCATGAAGGTGTAAGGAAGGGTCGCTCTGTAAATCCGCTCAACTCAAACTCTCTCCGGCTGGAGGAAAGACACAGACACAGCCTGCTTCCTCGGCACAAAGCAAACGGAAGAATTTTGACACTTTTAGTCTTTTTTCTAAAATATGGTACACGGACGAATTTTGACAATTAGTCGTTTTACTGAGAATGGTGCATGCTCAGAAAAAACGACGAAGTGTCAAAATTCCTCCGTGTGAACCATGCGGTGTGTTTCTCTGCTCAAGCCGGAGAGAGTGTCAGGTAGGCGGCTTGAAAGTGTAAGGAAGGGCTTCGCTGTGAATTCGCTCTATATGAACCATGCAGTCAACTGACTGCTGTAAGGCTGATGCCTTACATCAGATTAAGTCGATGCGGAGAGTTTATTGAAAAAGAATAAAAAGTTACAGAAAGTTCATGTTTGATCACTAATTTATTAAAAATATGCCCTTTGGTCATTAAGTATTTTTATATACACTTAAACGCAACAAGTGCATATCTTATATTGTGCTCTGTGCAATGCAACAGCACATATGTTTTCTCTTCATTGCACAACCAAATGAGGTACATCTATGCAATTTTGCATTGTCTTTTCAACAGCACACGTTAACTCCATGCACAGACGGATGAGTTAGTGCTGGTACACTTAGTCGTTTTACTGAAAATGGTGCATGCTCAGAAAAAACGACGAAGTGTCAAAATTCCTCCGTGTGAACCATGCGGTGTGTTTCTCTGCTCAAGCCGGAGATAGTGTGAGGCAGGCGGCTTGAAGGTGTAAGGAAGGGTCGCTCTGTGAATCTTGCAGTCCCATGACTGCTGTATGGCTGATGTAACATCAGATTAAGTCAACGAGGAAATGTTATGGAAAAAGAATAAAAAGTAGCAGAAAGTTCATGTTTGATCACTAATTATTAAAAATATGCCCTTTGGTCATTAAGTATTTTTATATACACTTAAACGCAACAAGTGCATATCTTATATTGTGCTCTGTGCAATGCAACAGCACATATGTTTTCTCTTCATTGCACAACCAAATGAGGTACATCTCGGCAATTTTGCATTATCTTTTCAACAGCACACATGTTAACTCCATGCACAGACGGATGAGTTAGTACTGGTACACTTAGTCGTTTTACGGAAAATGGTGCATGCTCAGAAAAAACGACGAAGTGTCAAAATTCCTCCGTGTGAACCATGCGGTGTGTTTCTCTGCTCAAGCCGGAGATAGTGTGAGGCAGGCGGCTTGAAGGTGTAAGGAAGGGTCGCTCTGTGAATCATGCAGTCCCATGACTGCTGTATGGCTGATGTAACATCAGATTAAGTCAACGAGGAAATGATTTGGAAAAAGAATAAAAAGTAGCAGAAAGTTCATGTTTGAGTTCTCTGTGCAATGCAACAGCACATATGTTTTCTCTTCATTGCACAACCAAATGAGGTAAATCTATGCAATTCTGCATTATCTCTTCAACAGTACACATGTTAACTCCATGCACAGACGGATGAGTTAGTGCTGGTACACTTAGTTGTTTTTCTGAGAAATGGTGCACGCTCTGAATAACGACTAAGTGTCAAAATTCCTCCATGTGAACCGTGCACTATGTTTCTCTGCTCAAGCCGGAGATAGTGTGAGGCAGGCGGCATGAAGGTGTAAGGAAGGGTCGCTCTGTAAATCCGCTCAACTCAAACTCTCTCCGGCTGGAGGAAAGATACAGACACAGCCTGCTTCCTCGGCACAAAGCAAACGGAAGAATTTTGACACTTTTAGTGTTTTTTCTAAAATATGGTACACGGACGAATTTTGACAATTAGTCGTTTTACTGAGAATGGTGCATGCTCAGAAAAAACGACGAAGTGTCAAAATTCCTCCGTGTGAACCATGCGGTGTGTTTCTCTGCTCAAGCCGGAGAGAGTGTCAGGTAGGCGGCTTGAAAGTGTAAGGAAGGGCTTCGCTGTGAATTCGCTCTATATGAACCATGCAGTCAACTGACTGCTGTAAGGCTGATGCCTTACATCAGATTAAGTCGATGCGGAGAGTTTATTGAAAAAGAATAAAAAGTTACAGAAAGTTCATGTTTGATCACTAATTTATTAAAAATATGCCCTTTGGTCATTAAGTATTTTTATATACACTTAAACGCAACAAGTGCATATCTTATATTGTGCTCTGTGCAATGCAACAGCACATATGTTTTCTCTTCATTGCACAACCAAATGAGGTACATCTATGCAATTTTGCATTATCTTTTCAACAGCACATATGTTAAATCCATGCACAGCAGAATGCTGGTACACTTGGTCGTTTTTCTGAAAAAAGGTGCACGCTCAGAAAGACGACTAAGTGTCAAAATTCCTCCGTGTGAACCGTGCACTGTTTTCTCTGCTCAAGCCGGAGAGAGTGTAAGGCAGGCGGCTTGAAGGTGTAAGGAAGTGAATCATACAGTCCCATGACTGCTGTAAGGCTGATGTAACATCAGATTAAGTCAACGAGGAAATGTTATGGAAAAAGAATAAAAAGTAGCAGAAAGTTCATGTTTGAGTTCTCTGTGCAATGCAACAGCACATATGTTTTCTCTTCATTTCACAACTAAATGAGGTACATCTATGCAATTCTGCATTATCTCTTCAACAGCACACATGTTAACTCCATGCACAGACGGATGAGTTAGTGCTGGTACACTTAGTTGTTTTTCTGAGAAATGGTGCACGCTCTGAATAACGACTAAGTGTCAAAATTCCTCCTTGTGAACCATGCAGTGTGTGTCTCTGCTCAAGCCGGAGATAGTGTGAGGCAGGCGGCATGAAGGTGTAAGGAAGGGTCGCTCTGTAAATCCGCTCAACTCAAACTCTCTCCGGCTGGAGGAAAGACACAGACACAGCCTGCTTCCTCGGCACAAAGCAAACGGAAGAATTTTGACACTTTTAGTCTTTTTTCTAAAATATGGTACACGGACGAATTTTGACAATTAGTCGTTTTACTGAGAATGGTGCATGCTCAGAAAAAACGACGAAGTGTCAAAATTCCTCCGTGTGAACCATGCGGTGTGTTTCTCTGCTCAAGCCGGAGAGAGTGTCAGGTAGGCGGCTTGAAAGTGTAAGGAAGGGCTTCGCTGTGAATTCGCTCTATATGAACCATGCAGTCAACTGACTGCTGTAAGGCTGATGCCTTACATCAGATTAAGTCGATGCGGAGAGTTTATTGAAAAAGAATAAAAAGTTACAGAAAGTTCATGTTTGATCACTAATTTATTAAAAATATGCCCTTTGGTCATTAAGTATTTTTATATACACTTAAACGCAACAAGTGCATATCTTATATTGTGCTCTGTGCAATGCAACAGCACATATGTTTTCTCTTCATTGCACAACCAAATGAGGTACATCTATGCAATTTTGCATTGTCTTTTCAACAGCACACGTTAACTCCATGCACAGACGGATGAGTTAGTGCTGGTACACTTAGTCGTTTTACTGAAAATGGTGCATGCTCAGAAAAAACGACGAAGTGTCAAAATTCCTCCGTGTGAACCATGCGGTGTGTTTCTCTGCTCAAGCCGGAGATAGTGTGAGGCAGGCGGCTTGAAGGTGTAAGGAAGGGTCGCTCTGTGAATCTTGCAGTCCCATGACTGCTGTATGGCTGATGTAACATCAGATTAAGTCAACGAGGAAATGTTATGGAAAAAGAATAAAAAGTAGCAGAAAGTTCATGTTTGATCACTAATTATTAAAAATATGCCCTTTGGTCATTAAGTATTTTTATATACACTTAAACGCAACAAGTGCATATCTTATATTGTGCTCTGTGCAATGCAACAGCACATATGTTTTCTCTTCATTGCACAACCAAATGAGGTACATCTATGCAATTTTGCATTATCTTTTCAACAGCACACATGTTAACTCCATGCACAGACGGATGAGTTAGTACTGGTACACTTAGTCGTTTTACGGAAAATGGTGCATGCTCAGAAAAAACGACGAAGTGTCAAAATTCCTCCGTGTGAACCATGCGGTGTGTTTCTCTGCTCAAGCCGGAGATAGTGTGAGGCAGGCGGCTTGAAGGTGTAAGGAAGGGTCGCTCTGTGAATCATGCAGTCCCATGACTGCTGTATGGCTGATGTAACATCAGATTAAGTCAACGAGGAAATGATTTGGAAAAAGAATAAAAAGTAGCAGAAAGTTCATGTTTGAGTTCTCTGTGCAATGCAACAGCACATATGTTTTCTCTTCATTGCACAACCAAATGAGGTAAATCTATGCAATTCTGCATTATCTCTTCAACAGTACACATGTTAACTCCATGCACAGACGGATGAGTTAGTGCTGGTACACTTAGTTGTTTTTCTGAGAAATGGTGCACGCTCTGAATAACGACTAAGTGTCAAAATTCCTCCATGTGAACCGTGCACTATGTTTCTCTGCTCAAGCCGGAGATAGTGTGAGGCAGGCGGCATGAAGGTGTAAGGAAGGGTCGCTCTGTAAATCCGCTCAACTCAAACTCTCTCCGGCTGGAGGAAAGACACAGACACAGCCTGCTTCCTCGGCACAATGCAAACGGAAGAATTTTGACACTTTTAGTCTTTTTTCTAAAATATGGTACACGGACGAATTTTGACAATTAGTCGTTTTACTGAGAATGGTGCATGCTCAGAAAAAACGACGAAGTGTCAAAATTCCTCCGTGTGAACCATGCGGTGTGTTTCTCTGCTCAAGACGGAGAGAGTGTCAGGTAGGCGGCTTGAAAGTGTAAGGAAGGGCTTCGCTGTGAATTCGCTCTATATGAACCATGCAGTCAACTGACTGCTGTAAGGCTGATGCCTTACATCAGATTAAGTCGATGCGGAGAGTTTATTGAAAAAGAATAAAAAGTTACAGAAAGTTCATGTTTGATCACTAATTTATTAAAAATATGCCCTTTGGTCATTAAGTATTTTTATATACACTTAAACGCAACAAGTGCATATCTTATATTGTGCTCTGTGCAATGCAACAGCACATATGTTTTCTCTTCATTGCACAACCAAATGAGGTACATCTATGCAATTTTGCATTATTTTTTCAACAGCACACATGTTAACTCCATGCACAGACGGATGAGTTAGTACTGGTACACTTAGTCGTTTTACGGAAAATGGTGCATGCTCAGAAAAAACGACGAAGTGTCAAAATTCCTCCGTGTGAACCATGCGGTGTGTTTCTCTGCTCAAGCCGGAGATAGTGTGAGGCAGGCGGCTTGAAGGTGTAAGGAAGTGAATCATACAGTCCCATGACTGCTGTAAGGCTGATGTAACATCAGATTAAGTCAACGAGGAAATGTTATGGAAAAAGAATAAAAAGTAGCAGAAAGTTCATGTTTGAGTTCTCTGTGCAATGCAACAGCACATATGTTTTCTCTTCATTGCACAACCAAATGAGGTAAATCTATGCAATTCTGCATTATCTCTTCAACAGTACACATGTTAACTCCATGCACAGACGGATGAGTTAGTGCTGGTACACTTAGTCGTTTTACTGAAAATGGTGCATGCTCAGAAAAAACGACGAAGTGTCAAAATTCCTCCGTGTGAACCATGCGGTGTGTTTCTCTGCTCAAGCCGGAGATAGTGTGAGGCAGGCGGCAGTCCCTTGCAGTCCCATGACTGCTGTATGGCTGATGTAACATCAGATTAAGTCAACGAGGAAATGTTATGCAAAAAGAATAAAAAGTAGCAGAAAGTTCATGTTTGATCACTAATTATTAAAAATATGCCCTTTGGTCATTAAGTATTTTTATATACACTTAAAGGCAACAAGTGCATATCTTATGTGCTGTTGCATTGCACGGAGCACAATATATGTTTTCTCTTCATTGCACAACCAAATGAGGTACATCTATGCAATTTTGCATTATCTTTTCAACAGCACATATGTTAACTCCATGCACAGCAGAATGCTGGTACACTTGGTCGTTTTTCTGAAAAAAGGTGCACGCTCAGAAAGACGACTAAGTGTCAAAATTCCTCCGTGTGAACCGTGCACTGTGTTTCTCTGCTCAAGCCGGAGAGAGTGTTAGGTAGGCGGCTTGAAGGTGTAAGGAAGGGTCGCTCTGTGAATCATGCAGTTCATTGACTGCTGTATTGCTGATGTAACATCAGATTAAGTCAACGAGGAAATGTTTTGGAAAAAGAATAAAAAGTAGCAGAAAGTTCATGTTTGAGTTCTCTGTGTAATACAACAACACATATGTTTTCTCTTCATTGCACAACCAAATGAGGTAAATCTATGCAATTCTGCATTATCTCTTCAACAGCACACATGTTAACTCCATGCACAGACGGATGAGTTAGTGCTGGTACACTTAGTTGTTTTTCTGAGAAATGGTGCACGCTCTGAATAACGACTAAGTGTCAAAATTCCTCCTTGTGAACCATGCAGTGTGTGTCTCTGCTCAAGCCGGAGATAGTGTGAGGCAGGCGGCATGAAGGTGTAAGGAAGGGTCGCTCTGTAAATCCGCTCAACTCAAACTCTCTCCGGCTGGAGGAAAGACACAGACACAGCCTGCTTCCTCGGCACAATGCAAACGGAAGAATTTTGACACTTTTAGTCTTTTTTCTAAAATATGGTACACGGACGAATTTTGACAATTAGTCGTTTTACTGAGAATGGTGCATGCTCAGAAAAAACGACGAAGTGTCAAAATTCCTCCGTGTGAACCATGCGGTGTGTTTCTCTGCTCAAGACGGAGAGAGTGTCAGGTAGGCGGCTTGAAAGTGTAAGGAAGGGCTTCGCTGTGAATTCGCTCTATATGAACCATGCAGTCAACTGACTGCTGTAAGGCTGATGCCTTACATCAGATTAAGTCGATGCGGAGAGTTTATTGAAAAAGAATAAAAAGTTACAGAAAGTTCATGTTTGATCACTAATTTATTAAAAATATGCCCTTTGGTCATTAAGTATTTTTATATACACTTAAACGCAACAAGTGCATATCTTATATTGTGCTCTGTGCAATGCAACAGCACATATGTTTTCTCTTCATTGCACAACCAAATGAGGTACATCTATGCAATTTTGCATTGTCTTTTCAACAGCACACATGTTAACTCCATGCACAGACGGATGAGTTAGTACTGGTACACTTAGTCGTTTTACGGAAAATGGTGCATGCTCAGAAAAAACGACGAAGTGTCAAAATTCCTCCGTGTGAACCATGCGGTGTGTTTCTCTGCTCAAGCCGGAGATAGTGTGAGGCAGGCGGCTTGAAGGTGTAAGGAAGGGTCGCTCTGTGAATCATGCAGTCCCATGACTGCTGTATGGCTGATGTAACATCAGATTAAGTCAACGAGGAAATGATTTGGAAAAAGAATAAAAAGTAGCAGAAAGTTCATGTTTGAGTTCTCTGTGCAATGCAACAGCACATATGTTTTCTCTTCATTGCACAACCAAATGAGGTAAATCTATGCAATTCTGCATTATCTCTTCAACAGTACACATGTTAACTCCATGCACAGACGGATGAGTTAGTGCTGGTACACTTAGTTGTTTTTCTGAGAAATGGTGCACGCTCTGAATAACGACTAAGTGTCAAAATTCCTCTATGTGAACCGTGCACTATGTTTCTCTGCTCAAGCCGGAGATAGTGTGAGGCAGGCGGCATGAAGGTGTAAGGAAGGGTCGCTCTGTAAATCCGCTCAACTCAAACTCTCTCCGGCTGGAGGAAAGACACAGACACAGCCTGCTTCCTCGGCACAAAGCAAACGGAAGAATTTTGACACTTTTAGTCTTTTTTCTAAAATATGGTACACGGACGAATTTTGACAATTAGTCGTTTTACTGAGAATGGTGCATGCTCAGAAAAAACGACGAAGTGTCAAAATTCCTCCGTGTGAACCATGCGGTGTGTTTCTCTGCTCAAGCCGGAGAGAGTGTCAGGTAGGCGGCTTGAAAGTGTAAGGAAGGGCTTCGCTGTGAATTCGCTCTATATGAACCATGCAGTCAACTGACTGCTGTAAGGCTGATGCCTTACATCAGATTAAGTCGATGCGGAGAGTTTATTGAAAAAGAATAAAAAGTTACAGAAAGTTCATGTTTGATCACTAATTTATTAAAAATATGCCCTTTGGTCATTAAGTATTTTTATATACACTTAAACGCAACAAGTGCATATCTTATATTGTGCTCTGTGCAATGCAACAGCACATATGTTTTCTCTTCATTGCACAACCAAATGAGGTACATCTATGCAATTTTGCATTGTCTTTTCAACAGCACACGTTAACTCCATGCACAGACGGATGAGTTAGTGCTGGTACACTTAGTCGTTTTACTGAAAATGGTGCATGCTCAGAAAAAACGACGAAGTGTCAAAATTCCTCCGTGTGAACCATGCGGTGTGTTTCTCTGCTCAAGCCGGAGATAGTGTGAGGCAGGCGGCTTGAAGGTGTAAGGAAGGGTCGCTCTGTGAATCTTGCAGTCCCATGACTGCTGTATGGCTGATGTAACATCAGATTAAGTCAACGAGGAAATGTTATGGAAAAAGAATAAAAAGTAGCAGAAAGTTCATGTTTGATCACTAATTATTAAAAATATGCCCTTTGGTCATTAAGTATTTTTATATACACTTAAACGCAACAAGTGCATATCTTATATTGTGCTCTGTGCAATGCAACAGCACATATGTTTTCTCTTCATTGCACAACCAAATGAGGTACATCTCGGCAATTTTGCATTATCTTTTCAACAGCACACATGTTAACTCCATGCACAGACGGATGAGTTAGTACTGGTACACTTAGTCGTTTTACGGAAAATGGTGCATGCTCAGAAAAAACGACGAAGTGTCAAAATTCCTCCGTGTGAACCATGCGGTGTGTTTCTCTGCTCAAGCCGGAGATAGTGTGAGGCAGGCGGCAGTCCCTTGCAGTCCCATGACTGCTGTATGGCTGATGTAACATCAGATTAAGTCAACGAGGAAATGTTATGCAAAAAGAATAAAAAGTAGCAGAAAGTTCATGTTTGATCACTAATTATTAAAAATATGCCCTTTGGTCATTAAGTATTTTTATATACACTTAAAGGCAACAAGTGCATATCTTATGTGCTGTTGCATTGCACGGAGCACAATATATGTTTTCTCTTCATTGCACAACCAAATGAGGTACATCTATGCAATTTTGCATTATCTTTTCAACAGCACATATGTTAACTCCATGCACAGCAGAATGCTGGTACACTTGGTCGTTTTTCTGAAAAAAGGTGCACGCTCAGAAAGACGACTAAGTGTCAAAATTCCTCCGTGTGAACCGTGCACTGTGTTTCTCTGCTCAAGCCGGAGAGAGTGTTAGGTAGGCGGCTTGAAGGTGTAAGGAAGGGTCGCTCTGTGAATCATGCAGTTCATTGACTGCTGTATTGCTGATGTAACATCAGATTAAGTCAACGAGGAAATGTTTTGGAAAAAGAATAAAAAGTAGCAGAAAGTTCATGTTTGAGTTCTCTGTGTAATACAACAACACATATGTTTTCTCTTCATTGCACAACCAAATGAGGTAAATCTATGCAATTCTGCATTATCTCTTCAACAGCACACATGTTAACTCCATGCACAGACGGATGAGTTAGTGCTGGTACACTTAGTTGTTTTTCTGAGAAATGGTGCACGCTCTGAATAACGACTAAGTGTCAAAATTCCTCCTTGTGAACCATGCAGTGTGTGTCTCTGCTCAAGCCGGAGATAGTGTGAGGCAGGCGGCATGAAGGTGTAAGGAAGGGTCGCTCTGTAAATCCGCTCAACTCAAACTCTCTCCGGCTGGAGGAAAGACACAGACACAGCCTGCTTCCTCGGCACAATGCAAACGGAAGAATTTTGACACTTTTAGTCTTTTTTCTAAAATATGGTACACGGACGAATTTTGACAATTAGTCGTTTTACTGAGAATGGTGCATGCTCAGAAAAAACGACGAAGTGTCAAAATTCCTCCGTGTGAACCATGCGGTGTGTTTCTCTGCTCAAGACGGAGAGAGTGTCAGGTAGGCGGCTTGAAAGTGTAAGGAAGGGCTTCGCTGTGAATTCGCTCTATATGAACCATGCAGTCAACTGACTGCTGTAAGGCTGATGCCTTACATCAGATTAAGTCGATGCGGAGAGTTTATTGAAAAAGAATAAAAAGTTACAGAAAGTTCATGTTTGATCACTAATTTATTAAAAATATGCCCTTTGGTCATTAAGTATTTTTATATACACTTAAACGCAACAAGTGCATATCTTATATTGTGCTCTGTGCAATGCAACAGCACATATGTTTTCTCTTCATTGCACAACCAAATGAGGTACATCTATGCAATTTTGCATTGTCTTTTCAACAGCACACGTTAACTCCATGCACAGACGGATGAGTTAGTGCTGGTACACTTAGTCGTTTTACTGAAAATGGTGCATGCTCAGAAAAAACGACGAAGTGTCAAAATTCCTCCGTGTGAACCATGCGGTGTGTTTCTCTGCTCAAGCCGGAGATAGTGTGAGGCAGGCGGCTTGAAGGTGTAAGGAAGGGTCGCTCTGTGAATCTTGCAGTCCCATGACTGCTGTATGGCTGATGTAACATCAGATTAAGTCAACGAGGAAATGTTATGGAAAAAGAATAAAAAGTAGCAGAAAGTTCATGTTTGATCACTAATTATTAAAAATATGCCCTTTGGTCATTAAGTATTTTTATATACACTTAAACGCAACAAGTGCATATCTTATATTGTGCTCTGTGCAATGCAACAGCACATATGTTTTCTCTTCATTGCACAACCAAATGAGGTACATCTCGGCAATTTTGCATTATCTTTTCAACAGCACACATGTTAACTCCATGCACAGACGGATGAGTTAGTACTGGTACACTTAGTCGTTTTACGGAAAATGGTGCATGCTCAGAAAAAACGACGAAGTGTCAAAATTCCTCCGTGTGAACCATGCGGTGTGTTTCTCTGCTCAAGCCGGAGATAGTGTGAGGCAGGCGGCTTGAAGGTGTAAGGAAGGGTCGCTCTGTGAATCATGCAGTCCCATGACTGCTGTATGGCTGATGTAACATCAGATTAAGTCAACGAGGAAATGATTTGGAAAAAGAATAAAAAGTAGCAGAAAGTTCATGTTTGAGTTCTCTGTGCAATGCAACAGCACATATGTTTTCTCTTCATTGCACAACCAAATGAGGTAAATCTATGCAATTCTGCACTATCTCTTCAACAGCACATATGTTAAATCCATGCACAGCAGAATGCTGGTACACTTGGTCGTTTTTCTGAAAAAAGGTGCACGCTCAGAAAGACGACTAAGTGTCAAAATTCCTCCGTGTGAACCGTGCACTGTTTTCTCTGCTCAAGCCGGAGAGAGTGTAAGGCAGGCGGCTTGAAGGTGTAAGGAAGTGAATCATACAGTCCCATGACTGCTGTAAGGCTGATGTAACATCAGATTAAGTCAACGAGGAAATGTTATGGAAAAAGAATAAAAAGTAGCAGAAAGTTCATGTTTGAGTTCTCTGTGCAATGCAACAGCACATATGTTTTCTCTTCATTGCACAACCAAATGAGGTACATCTATGCAATTTTGCATTGTCTTTTCAACAGCACACGTTAACTCCATGCACAGACGGATGAGTTAGTGCTGGTACACTTAGTCGTTTTACTGAAAATGGTGCATGCTCAGAAAAAACGACGAAGTGTCAAAATTCCTCCGTGTGAACCATGCGGTGTGTTTCTCTGCTCAAGCCGGAGATAGTGTGAGGCAGGCGGCTTGAAGGTGTAAGGAAGGGTCGCTCTGTGAATCTTGCAGTCCCATGACTGCTGTATGGCTGATGTAACATCAGATTAAGTCAACGAGGAAATGTTATGGAAAAAGAATAAAAAGTAGCAGAAAGTTCATGTTTGATCACTAATTATTAAAAATATGCCCTTTGGTCATTAAGTATTTTTATATACACTTAAACGCAACAAGTGCATATCTTATATTGTGCTCTGTGCAATGCAACAGCACATATGTTTTCTCTTCATTGCACAACCAAATGAGGTACATCTCGGCAATTTTGCATTATCTTTTCAACAGCACACATGTTAACTCCATGCACAGACGGATGAGTTAGTACTGGTACACTTAGTCGTTTTACGGAAAATGGTGCATGCTCAGAAAAAACGACGAAGTGTCAAAATTCCTCCGTGTGAACCATGCGGTGTGTTTCTCTGCTCAAGCCGGAGATAGTGTGAGGCAGGCGGCTTGAAGGTGTAAGGAAGGGTCGCTCTGTGAATCATGCAGTCCCATGACTGCTGTATGGCTGATGTAACATCAGATTAAGTCAACGAGGAAATGATTTGGAAAAAGAATAAAAAGTAGCAGAAAGTTCATGTTTGAGTTCTCTGTGCAATGCAACAGCACATATGTTTTCTCTTCATTGCACAACCAAATGAGGTAAATCTATGCAATTCTGCATTATCTCTTCAACAGTACACATGTTAACTCCATGCACAGACGGATGAGTTAGTGCTGGTACACTTAGTTGTTTTTCTGAGAAATGGTGCACGCTCTGAATAACGACTAAGTGTCAAAATTCCTCCATGTGAACCGTGCACTATGTTTCTCTGCTCAAGCCGGAGATAGTGTGAGGCAGGCGGCATGAAGGTGTAAGGAAGGGTCGCTCTGTAAATCCGCTCAACTCAAACTCTCTCCGGCTGGAGGAAAGACACAGACACAGCCTGCTTCCTCGGCACAATGCAAACGGAAGAATTTTGACACTTTTAGTCTTTTTTCTAAAATATGGTACACGGACGAATTTTGACAATTAGTCGTTTTACTGAGAATGGTGCATGCTCAGAAAAAACGACGAAGTGTCAAAATTCCTCCGTGTGAACCATGCGGTGTGTTTCTCTGCTCAAGACGGAGAGAGTGTCAGGTAGGCGGCTTGAAAGTGTAAGGAAGGGCTTCGCTGTGAATTCGCTCTATATGAACCATGCAGTCAACTGACTGCTGTAAGGCTGATGCCTTACATCAGATTAAGTCGATGCGGAGAGTTTATTGAAAAAGAATAAAAAGTTACAGAAAGTTCATGTTTGATCACTAATTTATTAAAAATATGCCCTTTGGTCATTAAGTATTTTTATATACACTTAAACGCAACAAGTGCATATCTTATATTGTGCTCTGTGCAATGCAACAGCACATATGTTTTCTCTTCATTGCACAACCAAATGAGGTACATCTATGCAATTTTGCATTATTTTTTCAACAGCACACATGTTAACTCCATGCACAGACGGATGAGTTAGTACTGGTACACTTAGTCGTTTTACGGAAAATGGTGCATGCTCAGAAAAAACGACGAAGTGTCAAAATTCCTCCGTGTGAACCATGCGGTGTGTTTCTCTGCTCAAGCCGGAGATAGTGTGAGGCAGGCGGCTTGAAGGTGTAAGGAAGTGAATCATACAGTCCCATGACTGCTGTAAGGCTGATGTAACATCAGATTAAGTCAACGAGGAAATGTTATGGAAAAAGAATAAAAAGTAGCAGAAAGTTCATGTTTGAGTTCTCTGTGCAATGCAACAGCACATATGTTTTCTCTTCATTGCACAACCAAATGAGGTAAATCTATGCAATTCTGCATTATCTCTTCAACAGTACACATGTTAACTCCATGCACAGACGGATGAGTTAGTGCTGGTACACTTAGTCGTTTTACTGAAAATGGTGCATGCTCAGAAAAAACGACGAAGTGTCAAAATTCCTCCGTGTGAACCATGCGGTGTGTTTCTCTGCTCAAGCCGGAGATAGTGTGAGGCAGGCGGCAGTCCCTTGCAGTCCCATGACTGCTGTATGGCTGATGTAACATCAGATTAAGTCAACGAGGAAATGTTATGCAAAAAGAATAAAAAGTAGCAGAAAGTTCATGTTTGATCACTAATTATTAAAAATATGCCCTTTGGTCATTAAGTATTTTTATATACACTTAAAGGCAACAAGTGCATATCTTATGTGCTGTTGCATTGCACGGAGCACAATATATGTTTTCTCTTCATTGCACAACCAAATGAGGTACATCTATGCAATTTTGCATTATCTTTTCAACAGCACATATGTTAACTCCATGCACAGCAGAATGCTGGTACACTTGGTCGTTTTTCTGAAAAAAGGTGCACGCTCAGAAAGACGACTAAGTGTCAAAATTCCTCCGTGTGAACCGTGCACTGTGTTTCTCTGCTCAAGCCGGAGAGAGTGTTAGGTAGGCGGCTTGAAGGTGTAAGGAAGGGTCGCTCTGTGAATCATGCAGTTCATTGACTGCTGTATTGCTGATGTAACATCAGATTAAGTCAACGAGGAAATGTTTTGGAAAAAGAATAAAAAGTAGCAGAAAGTTCATGTTTGAGTTCTCTGTGTAATACAACAACACATATGTTTTCTCTTCATTGCACAACCAAATGAGGTAAATCTATGCAATTCTGCATTATCTCTTCAACAGCACACATGTTAACTCCATGCACAGACGGATGAGTTAGTGCTGGTACACTTAGTTGTTTTTCTGAGAAATGGTGCACGCTCTGAATAACGACTAAGTGTCAAAATTCCTCCTTGTGAACCATGCAGTGTGTGTCTCTGCTCAAGCCGGAGATAGTGTGAGGCAGGCGGCATGAAGGTGTAAGGAAGGGTCGCTCTGTAAATCCGCTCAACTCAAACTCTCTCCGGCTGGAGGAAAGACACAGACACAGCCTGCTTCCTCGGCACAATGCAAACGGAAGAATTTTGACACTTTTAGTCTTTTTTCTAAAATATGGTACACGGACGAATTTTGACAATTAGTCGTTTTACTGAGAATGGTGCATGCTCAGAAAAAACGACGAAGTGTCAAAATTCCTCCGTGTGAACCATGCGGTGTGTTTCTCTGCTCAAGACGGAGAGAGTGTCAGGTAGGCGGCTTGAAAGTGTAAGGAAGGGCTTCGCTGTGAATTCGCTCTATATGAACCATGCAGTCAACTGACTGCTGTAAGGCTGATGCCTTACATCAGATTAAGTCGATGCGGAGAGTTTATTGAAAAAGAATAAAAAGTTACAGAAAGTTCATGTTTGATCACTAATTTATTAAAAATATGCCCTTTGGTCATTAAGTATTTTTATATACACTTAAACGCAACAAGTGCATATCTTATATTGTGCTCTGTGCAATGCAACAGCACATATGTTTTCTCTTCATTGCACAACCAAATGAGGTACATCTATGCAATTTTGCATTGTCTTTTCAACAGCACACGTTAACTCCATGCACAGACGGATGAGTTAGTGCTGGTACACTTAGTCGTTTTACTGAAAATGGTGCATGCTCAGAAAAAACGACGAAGTGTCAAAATTCCTCCGTGTGAACCATGCGGTGTGTTTCTCTGCTCAAGCCGGAGATAGTGTGAGGCAGGCGGCTTGAAGGTGTAAGGAAGGGTCGCTCTGTGAATCTTGCAGTCCCATGACTGCTGTATGGCTGATGTAACAT
The DNA here is from genome assembly GCA_038088235.1 of Zacco platypus. Taxonomy (NCBI): domain Eukaryota; kingdom Metazoa; phylum Chordata; class Actinopteri; order Cypriniformes; family Xenocyprididae; genus Zacco; species Zacco platypus. The sequence goes on along the minus strand of CM076071.1, from coordinate 14,648,650 downwards.
CAGATTAAGTCAACGAGGAAATGTTATGGAAAAAGAATAAAAAGTAGCAGAAAGTTCATGTTTGATCACTAATTATTAAAAATATGCCCTTTGGTCATTAAGTATTTTTATATACACTTAAACGCAACAAGTGCATATCTTATATTGTGCTCTGTGCAATGCAACAGCACATATGTTTTCTCTTCATTGCACAACCAAATGAGGTACATCTCGGCAATTTTGCATTATCTTTTCAACAGCACACATGTTAACTCCATGCACAGACGGATGAGTTAGTACTGGTACACTTAGTCGTTTTACGGAAAATGGTGCATGCTCAGAAAAAACGACGAAGTGTCAAAATTCCTCCGTGTGAACCATGCGGTGTGTTTCTCTGCTCAAGCCGGAGATAGTGTGAGGCAGGCGGCTTGAAGGTGTAAGGAAGGGTCGCTCTGTGAATCATGCAGTCCCATGACTGCTGTATGGCTGATGTAACATCAGATTAAGTCAACGAGGAAATGATTTGGAAAAAGAATAAAAAGTAGCAGAAAGTTCATGTTTGAGTTCTCTGTGCAATGCAACAGCACATATGTTTTCTCTTCATTGCACAACCAAATGAGGTAAATCTATGCAATTCTGCACTATCTCTTCAACAGCACATATGTTAAATCCATGCACAGCAGAATGCTGGTACACTTGGTCGTTTTTCTGAAAAAAGGTGCACGCTCAGAAAGACGACTAAGTGTCAAAATTCCTCCGTGTGAACCGTGCACTGTTTTCTCTGCTCAAGCCGGAGAGAGTGTAAGGCAGGCGGCTTGAAGGTGTAAGGAAGTGAATCATACAGTCCCATGACTGCTGTAAGGCTGATGTAACATCAGATTAAGTCAACGAGGAAATGTTATGGAAAAAGAATAAAAAGTAGCAGAAAGTTCATGTTTGAGTTCTCTGTGCAATGCAACAGCACATATGTTTTCTCTTCATTGCACAACCAAATGAGGTACATCTATGCAATTTTGCATTGTCTTTTCAACAGCACACGTTAACTCCATGCACAGACGGATGAGTTAGTGCTGGTACACTTAGTCGTTTTACTGAAAATGGTGCATGCTCAGAAAAAACGACGAAGTGTCAAAATTCCTCCGTGTGAACCATGCGGTGTGTTTCTCTGCTCAAGCCGGAGATAGTGTGAGGCAGGCGGCTTGAAGGTGTAAGGAAGGGTCGCTCTGTGAATCTTGCAGTCCCATGACTGCTGTATGGCTGATGTAACATCAGATTAAGTCAACGAGGAAATGTTATGGAAAAAGAATAAAAAGTAGCAGAAAGTTCATGTTTGATCACTAATTATTAAAAATATGCCCTTTGGTCATTAAGTATTTTTATATACACTTAAACGCAACAAGTGCATATCTTATATTGTGCTCTGTGCAATGCAACAGCACATATGTTTTCTCTTCATTGCACAACCAAATGAGGTACATCTCGGCAATTTTGCATTATCTTTTCAACAGCACACATGTTAACTCCATGCACAGACGGATGAGTTAGTACTGGTACACTTAGTCGTTTTACGGAAAATGGTGCATGCTCAGAAAAAACGACGAAGTGTCAAAATTCCTCCGTGTGAACCATGCGGTGTGTTTCTCTGCTCAAGCCGGAGATAGTGTGAGGCAGGCGGCTTGAAGGTGTAAGGAAGGGTCGCTCTGTGAATCATGCAGTCCCATGACTGCTGTATGGCTGATGTAACATCAGATTAAGTCAACGAGGAAATGATTTGGAAAAAGAATAAAAAGTAGCAGAAAGTTCATGTTTGAGTTCTCTGTGCAATGCAACAGCACATATGTTTTCTCTTCATTGCACAACCAAATGAGGTAAATCTATGCAATTCTGCATTATCTCTTCAACAGTACACATGTTAACTCCATGCACAGACGGATGAGTTAGTGCTGGTACACTTAGTTGTTTTTCTGAGAAATGGTGCACGCTCTGAATAACGACTAAGTGTCAAAATTCCTCCATGTGAACCGTGCACTATGTTTCTCTGCTCAAGCCGGAGATAGTGTGAGGCAGGCGGCATGAAGGTGTAAGGAAGGGTCGCTCTGTAAATCCGCTCAACTCAAACTCTCTCCGGCTGGAGGAAAGACACAGACACAGCCTGCTTCCTCGGCACAATGCAAACGGAAGAATTTTGACACTTTTAGTCTTTTTTCTAAAATATGGTACACGGACGAATTTTGACAATTAGTCGTTTTACTGAGAATGGTGCATGCTCAGAAAAAACGACGAAGTGTCAAAATTCCTCCGTGTGAACCATGCGGTGTGTTTCTCTGCTCAAGACGGAGAGAGTGTCAGGTAGGCGGCTTGAAAGTGTAAGGAAGGGCTTCGCTGTGAATTCGCTCTATATGAACCATGCAGTCAACTGACTGCTGTAAGGCTGATGCCTTACATCAGATTAAGTCGATGCGGAGAGTTTATTGAAAAAGAATAAAAAGTTACAGAAAGTTCATGTTTGATCACTAATTTATTAAAAATATGCCCTTTGGTCATTAAGTATTTTTATATACACTTAAACGCAACAAGTGCATATCTTATATTGTGCTCTGTGCAATGCAACAGCACATATGTTTTCTCTTCATTGCACAACCAAATGAGGTACATCTATGCAATTTTGCATTATTTTTTCAACAGCACACATGTTAACTCCATGCACAGACGGATGAGTTAGTACTGGTACACTTAGTCGTTTTACGGAAAATGGTGCATGCTCAGAAAAAACGACGAAGTGTCAAAATTCCTCCGTGTGAACCATGCGGTGTGTTTCTCTGCTCAAGCCGGAGATAGTGTGAGGCAGGCGGCTTGAAGGTGTAAGGAAGTGAATCATACAGTCCCATGACTGCTGTAAGGCTGATGTAACATCAGATTAAGTCAACGAGGAAATGTTATGGAAAAAGAATAAAAAGTAGCAGAAAGTTCATGTTTGAGTTCTCTGTGCAATGCAACAGCACATATGTTTTCTCTTCATTGCACAACCAAATGAGGTAAATCTATGCAATTCTGCATTATCTCTTCAACAGTACACATGTTAACTCCATGCACAGACGGATGAGTTAGTGCTGGTACACTTAGTCGTTTTACTGAAAATGGTGCATGCTCAGAAAAAACGACGAAGTGTCAAAATTCCTCCGTGTGAACCATGCGGTGTGTTTCTCTGCTCAAGCCGGAGATAGTGTGAGGCAGGCGGCAGTCCCTTGCAGTCCCATGACTGCTGTATGGCTGATGTAACATCAGATTAAGTCAACGAGGAAATGTTATGCAAAAAGAATAAAAAGTAGCAGAAAGTTCATGTTTGATCACTAATTATTAAAAATATGCCCTTTGGTCATTAAGTATTTTTATATACACTTAAAGGCAACAAGTGCATATCTTATGTGCTGTTGCATTGCACGGAGCACAATATATGTTTTCTCTTCATTGCACAACCAAATGAGGTACATCTATGCAATTTTGCATTATCTTTTCAACAGCACATATGTTAACTCCATGCACAGCAGAATGCTGGTACACTTGGTCGTTTTTCTGAAAAAAGGTGCACGCTCAGAAAGACGACTAAGTGTCAAAATTCCTCCGTGTGAACCGTGCACTGTGTTTCTCTGCTCAAGCCGGAGAGAGTGTTAGGTAGGCGGCTTGAAGGTGTAAGGAAGGGTCGCTCTGTGAATCATGCAGTTCATTGACTGCTGTATTGCTGATGTAACATCAGATTAAGTCAACGAGGAAATGTTTTGGAAAAAGAATAAAAAGTAGCAGAAAGTTCATGTTTGAGTTCTCTGTGTAATACAACAACACATATGTTTTCTCTTCATTGCACAACCAAATGAGGTAAATCTATGCAATTCTGCATTATCTCTTCAACAGCACACATGTTAATTCCATGCACAGACGGATGAGTTAGTGCTGGTACACTTAGTTGTTTTTCTGAGAAATGGTGCACGCTCTGAATAACGACTAAGTGTCAAAATTCCTCCTTGTGAACCATGCAGTGTGTGTCTCTGCTCAAGCCGGAGATAGTGTGAGGCAGGCGGCATGAAGGTGTAAGGAAGGGTCGCTCTGTAAATCCGCTCAACTCAAACTCTCTCCGGCTGGAGGAAAGACACAGACACAGCCTGCTTCCTCGGCACAATGCAAACGGAAGAATTTTGACACTTTTAGTCTTTTTTCTAAAATATGGTACACGGACGAATTTTGACAATTAGTCGTTTTACTGAGAATGGTGCATGCTCAGAAAAAACGACGAAGTGTCAAAATTCCTCCGTGTGAACCATGCGGTGTGTTTCTCTGCTCAAGACGGAGAGAGTGTCAGGTAGGCGGCTTGAAAGTGTAAGGAAGGGCTTCGCTGTGAATTCGCTCTATATGAACCATGCAGTCAACTGACTGCTGTAAGGCTGATGCCTTACATCAGATTAAGTCGATGCGGAGAGTTTATTGAAAAAGAATAAAAAGTTACAGAAAGTTCATGTTTGATCACTAATTTATTAAAAATATGCCCTTTGGTCATTAAGTATTTTTATATACACTTAAACGCAACAAGTGCATATCTTATATTGTGCTCTGTGCAATGCAACAGCACATATGTTTTCTCTTCATTGCACAACCAAATGAGGTACATCTATGCAATTTTGCATTGTCTTTTCAACAGCACACGTTAACTCCATGCACAGACGGATGAGTTAGTGCTGGTACACTTAGTCGTTTTACTGAAAATGGTGCATGCTCAGAAAAAACGACGAAGTGTCAAAATTCCTCCGTGTGAACCATGCGGTGTGTTTCTCTGCTCAAGCCGGAGATAGTGTGAGGCAGGCGGCTTGAAGGTGTAAGGAAGGGTCGCTCTGTGAATCTTGCAGTCCCATGACTGCTGTATGGCTGATGTAACATCAGATTAAGTCAACGAGGAAATGTTATGGAAAAAGAATAAAAAGTAGCAGAAAGTTCATGTTTGATCACTAATTATTAAAAATATGCCCTTTGGTCATTAAGTATTTTTATATACACTTAAACGCAACAAGTGCATATCTTATATTGTGCTCTGTGCAATGCAACAGCACATATGTTTTCTCTTCATTGCACAACCAAATGAGGTACATCTCGGCAATTTTGCATTATCTTTTCAACAGCACACATGTTAACTCCATGCACAGACGGATGAGTTAGTACTGGTACACTTAGTCGTTTTACGGAAAATGGTGCATGCTCAGAAAAAACGACGAAGTGTCAAAATTCCTCCGTGTGAACCATGCGGTGTGTTTCTCTGCTCAAGCCGGAGATAGTGTGAGGCAGGCGGCTTGAAGGTGTAAGGAAGGGTCGCTCTGTGAATCATGCAGTCCCATGACTGCTGTATGGCTGATGTAACATCAGATTAAGTCAACGAGGAAATGATTTGGAAAAAGAATAAAAAGTAGCAGAAAGTTCATGTTTGAGTTCTCTGTGCAATGCAACAGCACATATGTTTTCTCTTCATTGCACAACCAAATGAGGTAAATCTATGCAATTCTGCATTATCTCTTCAACAGTACACATGTTAACTCCATGCACAGACGGATGAGTTAGTGCTGGTACACTTAGTTGTTTTTCTGAGAAATGGTGCACGCTCTGAATAACGACTAAGTGTCAAAATTCCTCTATGTGAACCGTGCACTATGTTTCTCTGCTCAAGCCGGAGATAGTGTGAGGCAGGCGGCATGAAGGTGTAAGGAAGGGTCGCTCTGTAAATCCGCTCAACTCAAACTCTCTCCGGCTGGAGGAAAGACACAGACACAGCCTGCTTCCTCGGCACAAAGCAAACGGAAGAATTTTGACACTTTTAGTCTTTTTTCTAAAATATGGTACACGGACGAATTTTGACAATTAGTCGTTTTACTGAGAATGGTGCATGCTCAGAAAAAACGACGAAGTGTCAAAATTCCTCCGTGTGAACCATGCGGTGTGTTTCTCTGCTCAAGCCGGAGAGAGTGTCAGGTAGGCGGCTTGAAAGTGTAAGGAAGGGCTTCGCTGTGAATTCGCTCTATATGAACCATGCAGTCAACTGACTGCTGTAAGGCTGATGCCTTACATCAGATTAAGTCGATGCGGAGAGTTTATTGAAAAAGAATAAAAAGTTACAGAAAGTTCATGTTTGATCACTAATTTATTAAAAATATGCCCTTTGGTCATTAAGTATTTTTATATACACTTAAACGCAACAAGTGCATATCTTATATTGTGCTCTGTGCAATGCAACAGCACATATGTTTTCTCTTCATTGCACAACCAAATGAGGTACATCTATGCAATTTTGCATTGTCTTTTCAACAGCACACGTTAACTCCATGCACAGACGGATGAGTTAGTGCTGGTACACTTAGTCGTTTTACTGAAAATGGTGCATGCTCAGAAAAAACGACGAAGTGTCAAAATTCCTCCGTGTGAACCATGCGGTGTGTTTCTCTGCTCAAGCCGGAGATAGTGTGAGGCAGGCGGCTTGAAGGTGTAAGGAAGGGTCGCTCTGTGAATCTTGCAGTCCCATGACTGCTGTATGGCTGATGTAACATCAGATTAAGTCAACGAGGAAATGTTATGGAAAAAGAATAAAAAGTAGCAGAAAGTTCATGTTTGATCACTAATTATTAAAAATATGCCCTTTGGTCATTAAGTATTTTTATATACACTTAAACGCAACAAGTGCATATCTTATATTGTGCTCTGTGCAATGCAACAGCACATATGTTTTCTCTTCATTGCACAACCAAATGAGGTACATCTATGCAATTTTGCATTATCTTTTCAACAGCACACATGTTAACTCCATGCACAGACGGATGAGTTAGTACTGGTACACTTAGTCGTTTTACGGAAAATGGTGCATGCTCAGAAAAAACGACGAAGTGTCAAAATTCCTCCGTGTGAACCATGCGGTGTGTTTCTCTGCTCAAGCCGGAGATAGTGTGAGGCAGGCGGCTTGAAGGTGTAAGGAAGGGTCGCTCTGTGAATCATGCAGTCCCATGACTGCTGTATGGCTGATGTAACATCAGATTAAGTCAACGAGGAAATGATTTGGAAAAAGAATAAAAAGTAGCAGAAAGTTCATGTTTGAGTTCTCTGTGCAATGCAACAGCACATATGTTTTCTCTTCATTGCACAACCAAATGAGGTAAATCTATGCAATTCTGCATTATCTCTTCAACAGTACACATGTTAACTCCATGCACAGACGGATGAGTTAGTGCTGGTACACTTAGTTGTTTTTCTGAGAAATGGTGCACGCTCTGAATAACGACTAAGTGTCAAAATTCCTCCATGTGAACCGTGCACTATGTTTCTCTGCTCAAGCCGGAGATAGTGTGAGGCAGGCGGCATGAAGGTGTAAGGAAGGGTCGCTCTGTAAATCCGCTCAACTCAAACTCTCTCCGGCTGGAGGAAAGATACAGACACAGCCTGCTTCCTCGGCACAAAGCAAACGGAAGAATTTTGACACTTTTAGTGTTTTTTCTAAAATATGGTACACGGACGAATTTTGACAATTAGTCGTTTTACTGAGAATGGTGCATGCTCAGAAAAAACGACGAAGTGTCAAAATTCCTCCGTGTGAACCATGCGGTGTGTTTCTCTGCTCAAGCCGGAGAGAGTGTCAGGTAGGCGGCTTGAAAGTGTAAGGAAGGGCTTCGCTGTGAATTCGCTCTATATGAACCATGCAGTCAACTGACTGCTGTAAGGCTGATGCCTTACATCAGATTAAGTCGATGCGGAGAGTTTATTGAAAAAGAATAAAAAGTTACAGAAAGTTCATGTTTGATCACTAATTTATTAAAAATATGCCCTTTGGTCATTAAGTATTTTTATATACACTTAAACGCAACAAGTGCATATCTTATATTGTGCTCTGTGCAATGCAACAGCACATATGTTTTCTCTTCATTGCACAACCAAATGAGGTACATCTATGCAATTTTGCATTATCTTTTCAACAGCACATATGTTAAATCCATGCACAGCAGAATGCTGGTACACTTGGTCGTTTTTCTGAAAAAAGGTGCACGCTCAGAAAGACGACTAAGTGTCAAAATTCCTCCGTGTGAACCGTGCACTGTTTTCTCTGCTCAAGCCGGAGAGAGTGTAAGGCAGGCGGCTTGAAGGTGTAAGGAAGTGAATCATACAGTCCCATGACTGCTGTAAGGCTGATGTAACATCAGATTAAGTCAACGAGGAAATGTTATGGAAAAAGAATAAAAAGTAGCAGAAAGTTCATGTTTGAGTTCTCTGTGCAATGCAACAGCACATATGTTTTCTCTTCATTTCACAACTAAATGAGGTACATCTATGCAATTCTGCATTATCTCTTCAACAGCACACATGTTAACTCCATGCACAGACGGATGAGTTAGTGCTGGTACACTTAGTTGTTTTTCTGAGAAATGGTGCACGCTCTGAATAACGACTAAGTGTCAAAATTCCTCCTTGTGAACCATGCAGTGTGTGTCTCTGCTCAAGCCGGAGATAGTGTGAGGCAGGCGGCATGAAGGTGTAAGGAAGGGTCGCTCTGTAAATCCGCTCAACTCAAACTCTCTCCGGCTGGAGGAAAGACACAGACACAGCCTGCTTCCTCGGCACAAAGCAAACGGAAGAATTTTGACACTTTTAGTCTTTTTTCTAAAATATGGTACACGGACGAATTTTGACAATTAGTCGTTTTACTGAGAATGGTGCATGCTCAGAAAAAACGACGAAGTGTCAAAATTCCTCCGTGTGAACCATGCGGTGTGTTTCTCTGCTCAAGCCGGAGAGAGTGTCAGGTAGGCGGCTTGAAAGTGTAAGGAAGGGCTTCGCTGTGAATTCGCTCTATATGAACCATGCAGTCAACTGACTGCTGTAAGGCTGATGCCTTACATCAGATTAAGTCGATGCGGAGAGTTTATTGAAAAAGAATAAAAAGTTACAGAAAGTTCATGTTTGATCACTAATTTATTAAAAATATGCCCTTTGGTCATTAAGTATTTTTATATACACTTAAACGCAACAAGTGCATATCTTATATTGTGCTCTGTGCAATGCAACAGCACATATGTTTTCTCTTCATTGCACAACCAAATGAGGTACATCTATGCAATTTTGCATTGTCTTTTCAACAGCACACGTTAACTCCATGCACAGACGGATGAGTTAGTGCTGGTACACTTAGTCGTTTTACTGAAAATGGTGCATGCTCAGAAAAAACGACGAAGTGTCAAAATTCCTCCGTGTGAACCATGCGGTGTGTTTCTCTGCTCAAGCCGGAGATAGTGTGAGGCAGGCGGCTTGAAGGTGTAAGGAAGGGTCGCTCTGTGAATCATGCAGTCCCATGACTGCTGTATGGCTGATGTAACATCAGATTAAGTCAACGAGGAAATGATTTGGAAAAAGAATAAAAAGTAGCAGAAAGTTCATGTTTGAGTTCTCTGTGCAATGCAACAGCACATATGTTTTCTCTTCATTGCACAACCAAATGAGGTAAATCTATGCAATTCTGCATTATCTCTTCAACAGTACACATGTTAACTCCATGCACAGACGGATGAGTTAGTGCTGGTACACTTAGTTGTTTTTCTGAGAAATGGTGCACGCTCTGAATAACGACTAAGTGTCAAAATTCCTCCATGTGAACCGTGCACTATAATTCTCTGCTCAAGCCGGAGATAGTGTGAGGCAGGCGGCATGAAGGTGTAAGGAAGGGTCGCTCTGTAAATCCGCTCAACTCAAACTCTCTCCGGCTGGAGGAAAGACACAGACACAGCCTGCTTCCTCGGCACAAAGCAAACGGAAGAATTTTGACACTTTTAGTGTTTTTTCTAAAATATGGTACACGGACGAATTTTGACAATTAGTCGTTTTACTGAGAATGGTGCATGCTCAGAAAAAACGACGAAGTGTCAAAATTCCTCCGTGTGAACCATGCGGTGTGTTTCTCTGCTCAAGCCGGAGAGAGTGTCAGGTAGGCGGCTTGAAAGTGTAAGGAAGGGCTTCGCTGTGAATTCGCTCTATATGAACCATGCAGTCAACTGACTGCTGTAAGGCTGATGCCTTACATCAGATTAAGTCGATGCGGAGAGTTTATTGAAAAAGAATAAAAAGTTACAGAAAGTTCATGTTTGATCACTAATTTATTAAAAATATGCCCTTTGGTCATTAAGTATTTTTATATACACTTAAACGCAACAAGTGCATATCTTATATTGTGCTCTGTGCAATGCAACAGCACATATGTTTTCTCTTCATTGCACAACCAAATGAGGTACATCTATGCAATTTTGCATTATCTTTTCAACAGCACATATGTTAAATCCATGCACAGCAGAATGCTGGTACACTTGGTCGTTTTTCTGAAAAAAGGTGCACGCTCAGAAAGACGACTAAGTGTCAAAATTCCTCCGTGTGAACCGTGCACTGTTTTCTCTGCTCAAGCCGGAGAGAGTGTAAGGCAGGCGGCTTGAAGGTGTAAGGAAGTGAATCATACAGTCCCATGACTGCTGTAAGGCTGATGTAACATCAGATTAAGTCAACGAGGAAATGTTATGGAAAAAGAATAAAAAGTAGCAGAAAGTTCATGTTTGAGTTCTCTGTGCAATGCAACAGCACATATGTTTTCTCTTCATTTCACAACTAAATGAGGTACATCTATGCAATTCTGCATTATCTCTTCAACAGCACACATGTTAACTCCATGCACAGACGGATGAGTTAGTGCTGGTACACTTAGTTGTTTTTCTGAGAAATGGTGCACGCTCTGAATAACGACTAAGTGTCAAAATTCCTCCTTGTGAACCATGCAGTGTGTGTCTCTGCTCAAGCCGGAGATAGTGTGAGGCAGGCGGCATGAAGGTGTAAGGAAGGGTCGCTCTGTAAATCCGCTCAACTCAAACTCTCTCCGGCTGGAGGAAAGACACAGACACAGCCTGCTTCCTCGGCACAAAGCAAACGGAAGAATTTTGACACTTTTAGTCTTTTTTCTAAAATATGGTACACGGACGAATTTTGACAATTAGTCGTTTTACTGAGAATGGTGCATGCTCAGAAAAAACGACGAAGTGTCAAAATTCCTCCGTGTGAACCATGCGGTGTGTTTCTCTGCTCAAGCCGGAGAGAGTGTCAGGTAGGCGGCTTGAAAGTGTAAGGAAGGGCTTCGCTGTGAATTCGCTCTATATGAACCATGCAGTCAACTGACTGCTGTAAGGCTGATGCCTTACATCAGATTAAGTCGATGCGGAGAGTTTATTGAAAAAGAATAAAAAGTTACAGAAAGTTCATGTTTGATCACTAATTTATTAAAAATATGCCCTTTGGTCATTAAGTATTTTTATATACACTTAAACGCAACAAGTGCATATCTTATATTGTGCTCTGTGCAATGCAACAGCACATATGTTTTCTCTTCATTGCACAACCAAATGAGGTACATCTATGCAATTTTGCATTGTCTTTTCAACAGCACACGTTAACTCCATGCACAGACGGATGAGTTAGTGCTGGTACACTTAGTCGTTTTACTGAAAATGGTGCATGCTCAGAAAAAACGACGAAGTGTCAAAATTCCTCCGTGTGAACCATGCGGTCTGTTTCTCTGCTCAAGCCGGAGATAGTGTGAGGCAGGCGGCTTGAAGGTGTAAGGAAGGGTCGCTCTGTGAATCTTGCAGTCCCATGACTGCTGTATGGCTGATGTAACATCAGATTAAGTCAACGAGGAAATGTTATGGAAAAAGAATAAAAAGTAGCAGAAAGTTCATGTTTGATCACTAATTATTAAAAATATGCCCTTTGGTCATTAAGTATTTTTATATACACTTAAACGCAACAAGTGCATATCTTATATTGTGCTCTGTGCAATGCAACAGCACATATGTTTTCTCTTCATTGCACAACCAAATGAGGTACATCTATGCAATTTTGCATTATCTTTTCAACAGCACACATGTTAACTCCATGCACAGACGGATGAGTTAGTACTGGTACACTTAGTCGTTTTACGGAAAATGGTGCATGCTCAGAAAAAACGACGAAGTGTCAAAATTCCTCCGTGTGAACCATGCGGTGTGTTTCTCTGCTCAAGCCGGAGATAGTGTGAGGCAGGCGGCTTGAAGGTGTAAGGAAGGGTCGCTCTGTGAATCATGCAGTCCCATGACTGCTGTATGGCTGATGTAACATCAGATTAAGTCAACGAGGAAATGATTTGGAAAAAGAATAAAAAGTAGCAGAAAGTTCATGTTTGAGTTCTCTGTGCAATGCAACAGCACATATGTTTTCTCTTCATTGCACAACCAAATGAGGTAAATCTATGCAATTCTGCATTATCTCTTCAACAGTACACATGTTAACTCCATGCACAGACGGATGAGTTAGTGCTGGTACACTTAGTTGTTTTTCTGAGAAATGGTGCACGCTCTGAATAACGACTAAGTGTCAAAATTCCTCCATGTGAACCGTGCACTATGTTTCTCTGCTCAAGCCGGAGATAGTGTGAGGCAGGCGGCATGAAGGTGTAAGGAAGGGTCGCTCTGTAAATCCGCTCAACTCAAACTCTCTCCGGCTGGAGGAAAGACACAGACACAGCCTGCTTCCTCGGCACAATGCAAACGGAAGAATTTTGACACTTTTAGTCTTTTTTCTAAAATATGGTACACGGACGAATTTTGACAATTAGTCGTTTTACTGAGAATGGTGCATGCTCAGAAAAAACGACGAAGTGTCAAAATTCCTCCGTGTGAACCATGCGGTGTGTTTCTCTGCTCAAGACGGAGAGAGTGTCAGGTAGGCGGCTTGAAAGTGTAAGGAAGGGCTTCGCTGTGAATTCGCTCTATATGAACCATGCAGTCAACTGACTGCTGTAAGGCTGATGCCTTACATCAGATTAAGTCGATGCGGAGAGTTTATTGAAAAAGAATAAAAAGTTACAGAAAGTTCATGTTTGATCACTAATTTATTAAAAATATGCCCTTTGGTCATTAAGTATTTTTATATACACTTAAACGCAACAAGTGCATATCTTATATTGTGCTCTGTGCAATGCAACAGCACATATGTTTTCTCTTCATTGCACAACCAAATGAGGTACATCTATGCAATTTTGCATTATTTTTTCAACAGCACACATGTTAACTCCATGCACAGACGGATGAGTTAGTACTGGTACACTTAGTCGTTTTACGGAAAATGGTGCATGCTCAGAAAAAACGACGAAGTGTCAAAATTCCTCCGTGTGAACCATGCGGTGTGTTTCTCTGCTCAAGCCGGAGATAGTGTGAGGCAGGCGGCTTGAAGGTGTAAGGAAGTGAATCATACAGTCCCATGACTGCTGTAAGGCTGATGTAACATCAGATTAAGTCAACGAGGAAATGTTATGGAAAAAGAATAAAAAGTAGCAGAAAGTTCATGTTTGAGTTCTCTGTGCAATGCAACAGCACATATGTTTTCTCTTCATTGCACAACCAAATGAGGTAAATCTATGCAATTCTGCATTATCTCTTCAACAGTACACATGTTAACTCCATGCACAGACGGATGAGTTAGTGCTGGTACACTTAGTCGTTTTACTGAAAATGGTGCATGCTCAGAAAAAACGACGAAGTGTCAAAATTCCTCCGTGTGAACCATGCGGTGTGTTTCTCTGCTCAAGCCGGAGATAGTGTGAGGCAGGCGGCAGTCCCTTGCAGTCCCATGACTGCTGTATGGCTGATGTAACATCAGATTAAGTCAACGAGGAAATGTTATGCAAAAAGAATAAAAAGTAGCAGAAAGTTCATGTTTGATCACTAATTATTAAAAATATGCCCTTTGGTCATTAAGTATTTTTATATACACTTAAAGGCAACAAGTGCATATCTTATGTGCTGTTGCATTGCACGGAGCACAATATATGTTTTCTCTTCATTGCACAACCAAATGAGGTACATCTATGCAATTTTGCATTATCTTTTCAACAGCACATATGTTAACTCCATGCACAGCAGAATGCTGGTACACTTGGTCGTTTTTCTGAAAAAAGGTGCACGCTCAGAAAGACGACTAAGTGTCAAAATTCCTCCGTGTGAACCGTGCACTGTGTTTCTCTGCTCAAGCCGGAGAGAGTGTTAGGTAGGCGGCTTGAAGGTGTAAGGAAGGGTCGCTCTGTGAATCATGCAGTTCATTGACTGCTGTATTGCTGATGTAACATCAGATTAAGTCAACGAGGAAATGTTTTGGAAAAAGAATAAAAAGTAGCAGAAAGTTCATGTTTGAGTTCTCTGTGTAATACAACAACACATATGTTTTCTCTTCATTGCACAACCAAATGAGGTAAATCTATGCAATTCTGCATTATCTCTTCAACAGCACACATGTTAATTCCATGCACAGACGGATGAGTTAGTGCTGGTACACTTAGTTGTTTTTCTGAGAAATGGTGCACGCTCTGAATAACGACTAAGTGTCAAAATTCCTCCTTGTGAACCATGCAGTGTGTGTCTCTGCTCAAGCCGGAGATAGTGTGAGGCAGGCGGCATGAAGGTGTAAGGAAGGGTCGCTCTGTAAATCCGCTCAACTCAAACTCTCTCCGGCTGGAGGAAAGACACAGACACAGCCTGCTTCCTCGGCACAATGCAAACGGAAGAATTTTGACACTTTTAGTCTTTTTTCTAAAATATGGTACACGGACGAATTTTGACAATTAGTCGTTTTACTGAGAATGGTGCATGCTCAGAAAAAACGACGAAGTGTCAAAATTCCTCCGTGTGAACCATGCGGTGTGTTTCTCTGCTCAAGACGGAGAGAGTGTCAGGTAGGCGGCTTGAAAGTGTAAGGAAGGGCTTCGCTGTGAATTCGCTCTATATGAACCATGCAGTCAACTGACTGCTGTAAGGCTGATGCCTTACATCAGATTAAGTCGATGCGGAGAGTTTATTGAAAAAGAATAAAAAGTTACAGAAAGTTCATGTTTGATCACTAATTTATTAAAAATATGCCCTTTGGTCATTAAGTATTTTTATATACACTTAAACGCAACAAGTGCATATCTTATATTGTGCTCTGTGCAATGCAACAGCACATATGTTTTCTCTTCATTGCACAACCAAATGAGGTACATCTATGCAATTTTGCATTGTCTTTTCAACAGCACACGTTAACTCCATGCACAGACGGATGAGTTAGTGCTGGTACACTTAGTCGTTTTACTGAAAATGGTGCATGCTCAGAAAAAACGACGAAGTGTCAAAATTCCTCCGTGTGAACCATGCGGTGTGTTTCTCTGCTCAAGCCGGAGATAGTGTGAGGCAGGCGGCTTGAAGGTGTAAGGAAGGGTCGCTCTGTGAATCATGCAGTCCCATGACTGCTGTATGGCTGATGTAACATCAGATTAAGTCAACGAGGAAATGATTTGGAAAAAGAATAAAAAGTAGCAGAAAGTTCATGTTTGAGTTCTCTGTGCAATGCAACAGCACATATGTTTTCTCTTCATTGCACAACCAAATGAGGTAAATCTATGCAATTCTGCATTATCTCTTCAACAGTACACATGTTAACTCCATGCACAGACGGATGAGTTAGTGCTGGTACACTTAGTTGTTTTTCTGAGAAATGGTGCACGCTCTGAATAACGACTAAGTGTCAAAATTCCTCCATGTGAACCGTGCACTATAATTCTCTGCTCAAGCCGGAGATAGTGTGAGGCAGGCGGCATGAAGGTGTAAGGAAGGGTCGCTCTGTAAATCCGCTCAACTCAAACTCTCTCCGGCTGGAGGAAAGACACAGACACAGCCTGCTTCCTCGGCACAAAGCAAACGGAAGAATTTTGACACTTTTAGTGTTTTTTCTAAAATATGGTACACGGACGAATTTTGACAATTAGTCGTTTTACTGAGAATGGTGCATGCTCAGAAAAAACGACGAAGTGTCAAAATTCCTCCGTGTGAACCATGCGGTGTGTTTCTCTGCTCAAGCCGGAGAGAGTGTCAGGTAGGCGGCTTGAAAGTGTAAGGAAGGGCTTCGCTGTGAATTCGCTCTATATGAACCATGCAGTCAACTGACTGCTGTAAGGCTGATGCCTTACATCAGATTAAGTCGATGCGGAGAGTTTATTGAAAAAGAATAAAAAGTTACAGAAAGTTCATGTTTGATCACTAATTTATTAAAAATATGCCCTTTGGTCATTAAGTATTTTTATATACACTTAAACGCAACAAGTGCATATCTTATATTGTGCTCTGTGCAATGCAACAGCACATATGTTTTCTCTTCATTGCACAACCAAATGAGGTACATCTATGCAATTTTGCATTATCTTTTCAACAGCACATATGTTAAATCCATGCACAGCAGAATGCTGGTACACTTGGTCGTTTTTCTGAAAAAAGGTGCACGCTCAGAAAGACGACTAAGTGTCAAAATTCCTCCGTGTGAACCGTGCACTGTTTTCTCTGCTCAAGCCGGAGAGAGTGTAAGGCAGGCGGCTTGAAGGTGTAAGGAAGTGAATCATACAGTCCCATGACTGCTGTAAGGCTGATGTAACATCAGATTAAGTCAACGAGGAAATGTTATGGAAAAAGAATAAAAAGTAGCAGAAAGTTCATGTTTGAGTTCTCTGTGCAATGCAACAGCACATATGTTTTCTCTTCATTTCACAACTAAATGAGGTACATCTATGCAATTCTGCATTATCTCTTCAACAGCACACATGTTAACTCCATGCACAGACGGATGAGTTAGTGCTGGTACACTTAGTTGTTTTTCTGAGAAATGGTGCACGCTCTGAATAACGACTAAGTGTCAAAATTCCTCCTTGTGAACCATGCAGTGTGTGTCTCTGCTCAAGCCGGAGATAGTGTGAGGCAGGCGGCATGAAGGTGTAAGGAAGGGTCGCTCTGTAAATCCGCTCAACTCAAACTCTCTCCGGCTGGAGGAAAGACACAGACACAGCCTGCTTCCTCGGCACAAAGCAAACGGAAGAATTTTGACACTTTTAGTCTTTTTTCTAAAATATGGTACACGGACGAATTTTGACAATTAGTCGTTTTACTGAGAATGGTGCATGCTCAGAAAAAACGACGAAGTGTCAAAATTCCTCCGTGTGAACCATGCGGTGTGTTTCTCTGCTCAAGCCGGAGAGAGTGTCAGGTAGGCGGCTTGAAAGTGTAAGGAAGGGCTTCGCTGTGAATTCGCTCTATATGAACCATGCAGTCAACTGACTGCTGTAAGGCTGATGCCTTACATCAGATTAAGTCGATGCGGAGAGTTTATTGAAAAAGAATAAAAAGTTACAGAAAGTTCATGTTTGATCACTAATTTATTAAAAATATGCCCTTTGGTCATTAAGTATTTTTATATACACTTAAACGCAACAAGTGCATATCTTATATTGTGCTCTGTGCAATGCAACAGCACATATGTTTTCTCTTCATTGCACAACCAAATGAGGTACATCTATGCAATTTTGCATTGTCTTTTCAACAGCACACGTTAACTCCATGCACAGACGGATGAGTTAGTGCTGGTACACTTAGTCGTTTTACTGAAAATGGTGCATGCTCAGAAAAAACGACGAAGTGTCAAAATTCCTCCGTGTGAACCATGCGGTGTGTTTCTCTGCTCAAGCCGGAGATAGTGTGAGGCAGGCGGCTTGAAGGTGTAAGGAAGGGTCGCTCTGTGAATCTTGCAGTCCCATGACTGCTGTATGGCTGATGTAACATCAGATTAAGTCAACGAGGAAATGTTATGGAAAAAGAATAAAAAGTAGCAGAAAGTTCATGTTTGATCACTAATTATTAAAAATATGCCCTTTGGTCATTAAGTATTTTTATATACACTTAAACGCAACAAGTGCATATCTTATATTGTGCTCTGTGCAATGCAACAGCACATATGTTTTCTCTTCATTGCACAACCAAATGAGGTACATCTATGCAATTTTGCATTATCTTTTCAACAGCACACATGTTAACTCCATGCACAGACGGATGAGTTAGTACTGGTACACTTAGTCGTTTTACGGAAAATGGTGCATGCTCAGAAAAAACGACGAAGTGTCAAAATTCCTCCGTGTGAACCATGCGGTGTGTTTCTCTGCTCAAGCCGGAGATAGTGTGAGGCAGGCGGCTTGAAGGTGTAAGGAAGGGTCGCTCTGTGAATCATGCAGTCCCATGACTGCTGTATGGCTGATGTAACATCAGATTAAGTCAACGAGGAAATGATTTGGAAAAAGAATAAAAAGTAGCAGAAAGTTCATGTTTGAGTTCTCTGTGCAATGCAACAGCACATATGTTTTCTCTTCATTGCACAACCAAATGAGGTAAATCTATGCAATTCTGCATTATCTCTTCAACAGTACACATGTTAACTCCATGCACAGACGGATGAGTTAGTGCTGGTACACTTAGTTGTTTTTCTGAGAAATGGTGCACGCTCTGAATAACGACTAAGTGTCAAAATTCCTCCATGTGAACCGTGCACTATGTTTCTCTGCTCAAGCCGGAGATAGTGTGAGGCAGGCGGCATGAAGGTGTAAGGAAGGGTCGCTCTGTAAATCCGCTCAACTCAAACTCTCTCCGGCTGGAGGAAAGACACAGACACAGCCTGCTTCCTCGGCACAATGCAAACGGAAGAATTTTGACACTTTTAGTCTTTTTTCTAAAATATGGTACACGGACGAATTTTGACAATTAGTCGTTTTACTGAGAATGGTGCATGCTCAGAAAAAACGACGAAGTGTCAAAATTCCTCCGTGTGAACCATGCGGTGTGTTTCTCTGCTCAAGACGGAGAGAGTGTCAGGTAGGCGGCTTGAAAGTGTAAGGAAGGGCTTCGCTGTGAATTCGCTCTATATGAACCATGCAGTCAACTGACTGCTGTAAGGCTGATGCCTTACATCAGATTAAGTCGATGCGGAGAGTTTATTGAAAAAGAATAAAAAGTTACAGAAAGTTCATGTTTGATCACTAATTTATTAAAAATATGCCCTTTGGTCATTAAGTATTTTTATATACACTTAAACGCAACAAGTGCATATCTTATATTGTGCTCTGTGCAATGCAACAGCACATATGTTTTCTCTTCATTGCACAACCAAATGAGGTACATCTATGCAATTTTGCATTATTTTTTCAACAGCACACATGTTAACTCCATGCACAGACGGATGAGTTAGTACTGGTACACTTAGTCGTTTTACGGAAAATGGTGCATGCTCAGAAAAAACGACGAAGTGTCAAAATTCCTCCGTGTGAACCATGCGGTGTGTTTCTCTGCTCAAGCCGGAGATAGTGTGAGGCAGGCGGCTTGAAGGTGTAAGGAAGTGAATCATACAGTCCCATGACTGCTGTAAGGCTGATGTAACATCAGATTAAGTCAACGAGGAAATGTTATGGAAAAAGAATAAAAAGTAGCAGAAAGTTCATGTTTGAGTTCTCTGTGCAATGCAACAGCACATATGTTTTCTCTTCATTGCACAACCAAATGAGGTAAATCTATGCAATTCTGCATTATCTCTTCAACAGTACACATGTTAACTCCATGCACAGACGGATGAGTTAGTGCTGGTACACTTAGTCGTTTTACTGAAAATGGTGCATGCTCAGAAAAAACGACGAAGTGTCAAAATTCCTCCGTGTGAACCATGCGGTGTGTTTCTCTGCTCAAGCCGGAGATAGTGTGAGGCAGGCGGCAGTCCCTTGCAGTCCCATGACTGCTGTATGGCTGATGTAACATCAGATTAAGTCAACGAGGAAATGTTATGCAAAAAGAATAAAAAGTAGCAGAAAGTTCATGTTTGATCACTAATTATTAAAAATATGCCCTTTGGTCATTAAGTATTTTTATATACACTTAAAGGCAACAAGTGCATATCTTATGTGCTGTTGCATTGCACGGAGCACAATATATGTTTTCTCTTCATTGCACAACAAAATGAGGTACATCTATGCAATTTTGCATTATCTTTTCAACAGCACATATGTTAACTCCATGCACAGCAGAATGCTGGTACACTTGGTCGTTTTTCTGAAAAAAGGTGCACGCTCAGAAAGACGACTAAGTGTCAAAATTCCTCCGTGTGAACCGTGCACTGTGTTTCTCTGCTCAAGCCGGAGAGAGTGTTAGGTAGGCGGCTTGAAGGTGTAAGGAAGGGTCGCTCTGTGAATCATGCAGTTCATTGACTGCTGTATTGCTGATGTAACATCAGATTAAGTCAACGAGGAAATGTTTTGGAAAAAGAATAAAAAGTAGCAGAAAGTTCATGTTTGAGTTCTCTGTGTAATACAACAACACATATGTTTTCTCTTCATTGCACAACCAAATGAGGTAAATCTATGCAATTCTGCATTATCTCTTCAACAGCACACATGTTAATTCCATGCACAGACGGATGAGTTAGTGCTGGTACACTTAGTTGTTTTTCTGAGAAATGGTGCACGCTCTGAATAACGACTAAGTGTCAAAATTCCTCCTTGTGAACCATGCAGTGTGTGTCTCTGCTCAAGCCGGAGATAGTGTGAGGCAGGCGGCATGAAGGTGTAAGGAAGGGTCGCTCTGTAAATCCGCTCAACTCAAACTCTCTCCGGCTGGAGGAAAGACACAGACACAGCCTGCTTCCTCGGCACAATGCAAACGGAAGAATTTTGACACTTTTAGTCTTTTTTCTAAAATATGGTACACGGACGAATTTTGACAATTAGTCGTTTTACTGAGAATGGTGCATGCTCAGAAAAAACGACGAAGTGTCAAAATTCCTCCGTGTGAACCATGCGGTGTGTTTCTCTGCTCAAGACGGAGAGAGTGTCAGGTAGGCGGCTTGAAAGTGTAAGGAAGGGCTTCGCTGTGAATTCGCTCTATATGAACCATGCAGTCAACTGACTGCTGTAAGGCTGATGCCTTACATCAGATTAAGTCGATGCGGAGAGTTTATTGAAAAAGAATAAAAAGTTACAGAAAGTTCATGTTTGATCACTAATTTATTAAAAATATGCCCTTTGGTCATTAAGTATTTTTATATACACTTAAACGCAACAAGTGCATATCTTATATTGTGCTCTGTGCAATGCAACAGCACATATGTTTTCTCTTCATTGCACAACCAAATGAGGTACATCTATGCAATTTTGCATTGTCTTTTCAACAGCACACGTTAACTCCATGCACAGACGGATGAGTTAGTGCTGGTACACTTAGTCGTTTTACTGAAAATGGTGCATGCTCAGAAAAAACGACGAAGTGTCAAAATTCCTCCGTGTGAACCATGCGGTGTGTTTCTCTGCTCAAGCCGGAGATAGTGTGAGGCAGGCGGCTTGAAGGTGTAAGGAAGGGTCGCTCTGTGAATCTTGCAGTCCCATGACTGCTGTATGGCTGATGTAACATCAGATTAAGTCAACGAGGAAATGTTATGGAAAAAGAATAAAAAGTAGCAGAAAGTTCATGTTTGATCACTAATTATTAAAAATATGCCCTTTGGTCATTAAGTATTTTTATATACACTTAAACGCAACAAGTGCATATCTTATATTGTGCTCTGTGCAATGCAACAGCACATATGTTTTCTCTTCATTGCACAACCAAATGAGGTACATCTCGGCAATTTTGCATTATCTTTTCAACAGCACACATGTTAACTCCATGCACAGACGGATGAGTTAGTACTGGTACACTTAGTCGTTTTACGGAAAATGGTGCATGCTCAGAAAAAACGACGAAGTGTCAAAATTCCTCCGTGTGAACCATGCGGTGTGTTTCTCTGCTCAAGCCGGAGATAGTGTGAGGCAGGCGGCTTGAAGGTGTAAGGAAGGGTCGCTCTGTGAATCATGCAGTCCCATGACTGCTGTATGGCTGATGTAACATCAGATTAAGTCAACGAGGAAATGATTTGGAAAAAGAATAAAAAGTAGCAGAAAGTTCATGTTTGAGTTCTCTGTGCAATGCAACAGCACATATGTTTTCTCTTCATTGCACAACCAAATGAGGTAAATCTATGCAATTCTGCATTATCTCTTCAACAGTACACATGTTAACTCCATGCACAGACGGATGAGTTAGTGCTGGTACACTTAGTTGTTTTTCTGAGAAATGGTGCACGCTCTGAATAACGACTAAGTGTCAAAATTCCTCTATGTGAACCGTGCACTATGTTTCTCTGCTCAAGCCGGAGATAGTGTGAGGCAGGCGGCATGAAGGTGTAAGGAAGGGTCGCTCTGTAAATCCGCTCAACTCAAACTCTCTCCGGCTGGAGGAAAGACACAGACACAGCCTGCTTCCTCGGCACAAAGCAAACGGAAGAATTTTGACACTTTTAGTCTTTTTTCTAAAATATGGTACACGGACGAATTTTGACAATTAGTCGTTTTACTGAGAATGGTGCATGCTCAGAAAAAACGACGAAGTGTCAAAATTCCTCCGTGTGAACCATGCGGTGTGTTTCTCTGCTCAAGCCGGAGAGAGTGTCAGGTAGGCGGCTTGAAAGTGTAAGGAAGGGCTTCGCTGTGAATTCGCTCTATATGAACCATGCAGTCAACTGACTGCTGTAAGGCTGATGCCTTACATCAGATTAAGTCGATGCGGAGAGTTTATTGAAAAAGAATAAAAAGTTACAGAAAGTTCATGTTTGATCACTAATTTATTAAAAATATGCCCTTTGGTCATTAAGTATTTTTATATACACTTAAACGCAACAAGTGCATATCTTATATTGTGCTCTGTGCAATGCAACAGCACATATGTTTTCTCTTCATTGCACAACCAAATGAGGTACATCTATGCAATTTTGCATTGTCTTTTCAACAGCACACGTTAACTCCATGCACAGACGGATGAGTTAGTGCTGGTACACTTAGTCGTTTTACTGAAAATGGTGCATGCTCAGAAAAAACGACGAAGTGTCAAAATTCCTCCGTGTGAACCATGCGGTGTGTTTCTCTGCTCAAGCCGGAGATAGTGTGAGGCAGGCGGCTTGAAGGTGTAAGGAAGGGTCGCTCTGTGAATCTTGCAGTCCCATGACTGCTGTATGGCTGATGTAACATCAGATTAAGTCAACGAGGAAATGATTTGGAAAAAGAATAAAAAGTAGCAGAAAGTTCATGTTTGAGTTCTCTGTGCAATGCAACAGCACATATGTTTTCTCTTCATTGCACAACCAAATGAGGTAAATCTATGCAATTCTGCATTATCTCTTCAACAGTACACATGTTAACTCCATGCACAGACGGATGAGTTAGTGCTGGTACACTTAGTTGTTTTTCTGAGAAATGGTGCACGCTCTGAATAACGACTAAGTGTCAAAATTCCTCCATGTGAACCGTGCACTATGTTTCTCTGCTCAAGCCGGAGATAGTGTGAGGCAGGCGGCATGAAGGTGTAAGGAAGGGTCGCTCTGTAAATCCGCTCAACTCAAACTCTCTCCGGCTGGAGGAAAGATACAGACACAGCCTGCTTCCTCGGCACAAAGCAAACGGAAGAATTTTGACACTTTTAGTGTTTTTTCTAAAATATGGTACACGGACGAATTTTGACAATTAGTCGTTTTACTGAGAATGGTGCATGCTCAGAAAAAACGACGAAGTGTCAAAATTCCTCCGTGTGAACCATGCGGTGTGTTTCTCTGCTCAAGCCGGAGAGAGTGTCAGGTAGGCGGCTTGAAAGTGTAAGGAAGGGCTTCGCTGTGAATTCGCTCTATATGAACCATGCAGTCAACTGACTGCTGTAAGGCTGATGCCTTACATCAGATTAAGTCGATGCGGAGAGTTTATTGAAAAAGAATAAAAAGTTACAGAAAGTTCATGTTTGATCACTAATTTATTAAAAATATGCCCTTTGGTCATTAAGTATTTTTATATACACTTAAACGCAACAAGTGCATATCTTATATTGTGCTCTGTGCAATGCAACAGCACATATGTTTTCTCTTCATTGCACAACCAAATGAGGTACATCTATGCAATTTTGCATTATCTTTTCAACAGCACATATGTTAAATCCATGCACAGCAGAATGCTGGTACACTTGGTCGTTTTTCTGAAAAAAGGTGCACGCTCAGAAAGACGACTAAGTGTCAAAATTCCTCCGTGTGAACCGTGCACTGTTTTCTCTGCTCAAGCCGGAGAGAGTGTAAGGCAGGCGGCTTGAAGGTGTAAGGAAGTGAATCATACAGTCCCATGACTGCTGTAAGGCTGATGTAACATCAGATTAAGTCAACGAGGAAATGTTATGGAAAAAGAATAAAAAGTAGCAGAAAGTTCATGTTTGAGTTCTCTGTGCAATGCAACAGCACATATGTTTTCTCTTCATTTCACAACTAAATGAGGTACATCTATGCAATTCTGCACTATCTCTTCAACAGCACACGTTAACTCCATGCACAGACGGATGCATGGAGTGCTGGTACACTTAGTTGTTTTTGTGAGAAATGGTGCAGGCTCCTAAAAACGACTAAGTGTCAAAATTCCTCCTTGTGAACCATGCAGTGTGTGTCTCTGCTCAAGCCGGAGATAGTGTGAGGCAGGCGGCATGAAGGTGTAAGGAAGGGTCGCTCTGTAAATCCGCTCAACTCAAACTCTCTCCGGCTGGAGGAAAGACACAGACACAGCCTGCTTCCTCGGCACAAAGCAAACGGAAGAATTTTGACACTTTTAGTCTTTTTTCTAAAATATGGTACACGGACGAATTTTGACAATTAGTCGTTTTACTGAGAATGGTGCATGCTCAGAAAAAACGACGAAGTGTCAAAATTCCTCCGTGTGAACCATGCGGTGTGTTTCTCTGCTCAAGCCGGAGAGAGTGTCAGGTAGGCGGCTTGAAAGTGTAAGGAAGGGCTTCGCTGTGAATTCGCTCTATATGAACCATGCAGTCAACTGACTGCTGTAAGGCTGATGCCTTACATCAGATTAAGTCGATGCGGAGAGTTTATTGAAAAAGAATAAAAAGTTACAGAAAGTTCATGTTTGATCACTAATTTATTAAAAATATGCCCTTTGGTCATTAAGTATTTTTATATACACTTAAACGCAACAAGTGCATATCTTATATTGTGCTCTGTGCAATGCAACAGCACATATGTTTTCTCTTCATTGCACAACCAAATGAGGTACATCTATGCAATTTTGCATTGTCTTTTCAACAGCACACGTTAACTCCATGCACAGACGGATGAGTTAGTGCTGGTACACTTAGTCGTTTTACTGAAAATGGTGCATGCTCAGAAAAAACGACGAAGTGTCAAAATTCCTCCGTGTGAACCATGCGGTGTGTTTCTCTGCTCAAGCCGGAGATAGTGTGAGGCAGGCGGCTTGAAGGTGTAAGGAAGGGTCGCTCTGTGAATCATGCAGTCCCATGACTGCTGTATGGCTGATGTAACATCAGATTAAGTCAACGAGGAAATGATTTGGAAAAAGAATAAAAAGTAGCAGAAAGTTCATGTTTGAGTTCTCTGTGCAATGCAACAGCACATATGTTTTCTCTTCATTGCACAACCAAATGAGGTAAATCTATGCAATTCTGCATTATCTCTTCAACAGTACACATGTTAACTCCATGCACAGACGGATGAGTTAGTGCTGGTACACTTAGTTGTTTTTCTGAGAAATGGTGCACGCTCTGAATAACGACTAAGTGTCAAAATTCCTCCATGTGAACCGTGCACTATAATTCTCTGCTCAAGCCGGAGATAGTGTGAGGCAGGCGGCATGAAGGTGTAAGGAAGGGTCGCTCTGTAAATCCGCTCAACTCAAACTCTCTCCGGCTGGAGGAAAGACACAGACACAGCCTGCTTCCTCGGCACAAAGCAAACGGAAGAATTTTGACACTTTTAGTGTTTTTTCTAAAATATGGTACACGGACGAATTTTGACAATTAGTCGTTTTACTGAGAATGGTGCATGCTCAGAAAAAACGACGAAGTGTCAAAATTCCTCCGTGTGAACCATGCGGTGTGTTTCTCTGCTCAAGCCGGAGAGAGTGTCAGGTAGGCGGCTTGAAAGTGTAAGGAAGGGCTTCGCTGTGAATTCGCTCTATATGAACCATGCAGTCAACTGACTGCTGTAAGGCTGATGCCTTACATCAGATTAAGTCGATGCGGAGAGTTTATTGAAAAAGAATAAAAAGTTACAGAAAGTTCATGTTTGATCACTAATTTATTAAAAATATGCCCTTTGGTCATTAAGTATTTTTATATACACTTAAACGCAACAAGTGCATATCTTATATTGTGCTCTGTGCAATGCAACAGCACATATGTTTTCTCTTCATTGCACAACCAAATGAGGTACATCTATGCAATTTTGCATTATCTTTTCAACAGCACATATGTTAAATCCATGCACAGCAGAATGCTGGTACACTTGGTCGTTTTTCTGAAAAAAGGTGCACGCTCAGAAAGACGACTAAGTGTCAAAATTCCTCCGTGTGAACCGTGCACTGTTTTCTCTGCTCAAGCCGGAGAGAGTGTAAGGCAGGCGGCTTGAAGGTGTAAGGAAGTGAATCATACAGTCCCATGACTGCTGTAAGGCTGATGTAACATCAGATTAAGTCAACGAGGAAATGTTATGGAAAAAGAATAAAAAGTAGCAGAAAGTTCATGTTTGAGTTCTCTGTGCAATGCAACAGCACATATGTTTTCTCTTCATTTCACAACTAAATGAGGTACATCTATGCAATTCTGCACTATCTCTTCAACAGCACACGTTAACTCCATGCACAGACGGATGCATGGAGTGCTGGTACACTTAGTTGTTTTTGTGAGAAATGGTGCAGGCTCCTAAAAACGACTAAGTGTCAAAATTCCTCCTTGTGAACCATGCAGTGTGTGTCTCTGCTCAAGCCGGAGATAGTGTGAGGCAGGCGGCATGAAGGTGTAAGGAAGGGTCGCTCTGTAAATCCGCTCAACTCAAACTCTCTCCGGCTGGAGGAGAGACACAGACACAGCCTGCTTCCTAGGCACAAAGTAAACGGAGGAATTTTGACACTTTTAGTCTTTTTTTCTAAAATATGGTACACGGACGAATTTTGACAATTAGTCGTTTTACTGAGAATTGTGCATGCTCAGAAAAAACGACGAAGTGTCAAAATTCCTCCGTGTGAACCATGCGGTGTGTTTCTCTGCTCAAGCCGGAGAGAGTGTCAGGTAGGCGGCTTGAAAGTGTAAGGAAGGGTTTCGCTGTGAATTCGCTCTATATGAACCATGCAGTCAACTGACTGCTGTAAGGCTGATGCCTTACATCAGATTAAGTCGATGCGGAGAGTTTATTGAAAAAGAATAAAAAGTAACAGAAAGTTCATGTTTGATCACTAATTTATTAAAAATATGCCCTTTGGTCATTAAGTATTTTTATATACACTTAAACGCAACAAGTGCATATCTTATATTGTGCTCTGTGCAATGCAACAGCACATATGTTTTCTCTTCATTGCACAACCAAATGAGGTACATCTATGCAATTTTGCATTATCTTTTCAACAGCACACATGTTAACTCCATGCACAGACGGATGAGTTAGTGCTGGTACACTTAGTCGTTTTACTGAAAATGGTGCATGCTCAGAAAAAACGACGAAGTGTCAAAATTCCTCCGTGTGAACCATGCGGTGTGTTTCTCTGCTCAAGCCGGAGATAGTGTGAGGCAGGCGGCAGTCCCTTGCAGTCCCATGACTGCTGTATGGCTGAAGTAACATCAGATTAAGTCAACGAGGAAATGTTATGCAAAAAGAATAAAAAGTAGCAGAAAGTTCATGTTTGATCACTAATTATTAAAAATATGCCCTTTGGTCATTAAGTATTTTTATATACACTTAAAGGCAACAAGTGCATATCTTATGTGCTGTTGCATTGCACAGAGCACAATATATGTTTTCTCTTCATTGCACAACCAAATGAGGTACATCTATGCAATTTTGCATTATCTTTTCAACAGCACATATGTTAACTCCATGCACAGCAGAATGCTGGTACACTTGGTCGTTTTTCTGAAAAAAGGTGCACGCTCAGAAAGACGACTAAGTGTCAAAATTCCTCCGTGTGAACCGTGCACTGTGTTTCTCTGCTCAAGCCGGAGAGAGTGTTAGGTAGGCGGCTTGAAGGTGTAAGGAAGGGTCGCTCTGTGAATCATGCAGTTCATTGACTGCTGTATTGCTGATGTAACATCAGATTAAGTCAACGAGGAAATGTTTTGGAAAAAGAATAAAAAGTAGCAGAAAGTTCATGTTTGAGTTCTCTGTGCAATGCAAGGAAGGGTCGCTCTGTGAATCATGCAGTTCATTGACTGCTGTATTGCTTATGTAACATCAGATTAAGTCAACAAGGAAATGATATGGAAAAAGAATAAAAAGTAGCAGAAAGTTAGTGCTGATACACTGTCGTTTTTCTGAGAAATTGTGCACGCTCTGAAAAACGACTAAGTGTCAAAATTCCTCCGTGTGAACCATGCAGTGTGTGTCTATCTGAACTATCTCCAGAAAGAGTCAATAGGGTAGAACTAAAAAGTTCAAAATAGACGACTCTTGGGCCTGATTTCAGTACATTTGGTCAAATATTGACTTTTGAAAGGCCGATGTAACATCAGAAAGAGTCAATAAGTAGGTATAGAAATTTCAAGATCCATAACTGAAACATGTCCAATGAGTAAAATATTGGCTACTCTAATGCTAATGTATCACAAGAAGGAGTCAATTGGGTAGGAATAGAAAGTTCAAGATCAAGGACTGAAATATTTTCAGTGGGTCAAAAACTGGCTGAACGATCTCCAGAAAGAGTCAATAGGGTAGAACTAAAAAGTTCAAAATAGTCGACTCTTGGGCCTGATTTCAGTACATTTGGTCAAATATTGACTTTTGAAAGGCCGATGTAACATCAAAAAGAGTCAATAAGTAGGTATAGAAATTTCAAGATTCAGACTGAAACATGTTCAATGGGTCAAATATTGGCTACTCTATCGCTAATTTATCACCAGAAGGAGTCAATTCGGTAGAAATAGAAAGTTCAAAATCGACGACTCTTGGGCCTGATATTAGTACATTTGGTCAAATATTGACTTTTGAATGACCGATATAAAATCAGAAAGAGTCAATAAGTAGGTATACAAATTTCAAGCTCCTTGACTGAAACATGTCCAATGGGTAAAATATTGGCTACTCTAAGGCTAATGTATCACAAGAAGGAGTCAATTGGGTAGGAATAGAAAGTTCAAGATCAAGGAATGAATTATTTTCAGTCTTTAAAAAATTGTCTGAACTATTGCCAGAAGGACTCTATAGGGTAGAACTAAAAAGTTCAAAATAGACAACTCTTGGGCCCGATTTTAGTACATTTGGTCAAATATTGACTTTCGAATGGCGGATATAATATCAGAAAGAGTCAATAAATAGGTATAAAAATTTAATGATCCATAACTGAAACATGTCCAATGGGTAAAATATTGGCTACTCTAAGGCTAATGTATCACAAGAAGGAGTCAATTGGGTAGATATAGAAAGTTCAAGATCAAGGACTGAAATATTTTCAGTGAGTCAAAAATTGGCTGAACTATCTCCAGAAGGAGTCAATAGGGTAGAACTAAAAAGTTCAAAAAAGACGACTCTTGGGCCCGATTTTAGTACATTTGGTCAAATATTGACTTTTGAATGACTGATGTAAAATCAGAAAGAGTCAATAAGTAGGTATAGAAATTTCAAGATCCATAACTGAAACATGTCCAATGGGTAAAATATTGGCTACTCTAAGGCTAATGTATCACAAGAAGGAGTCAATTGGGTAGATATAGAAAGTTCAAGATCAAGGACTGAAATAATTTCAGTGAGTCAAAAATTGGCTGAACTATCTCCAGAAGGAGTCAATAGGGTAGAACTAAAAAGTTCAAAATAGATGACTCTTGGGCCCGATTTTAGTACATTTGGTCAAATATTGACTTTTGACTGACTGATGTAATATCAGAAAGAGTCAATAAGTAGGTATAGAAATTTCAAGATCCATAACTGAAACATGTCCAATGGGTAAAATATTGGCTAATCTAAGGCTAATTTATCACCAGAAGGAGTCAATTGGGTAGAAATAGAAAGTTCAAAATCGACGACTCTTGGGCCCGATATTAGTACATATGGTCAAATATGGAATTCTGAATGATTGACCTAAATTCAGAAAGAGTCAATGAGTAGGTATAAAAATTTCAAGATGCATAACTGAAACATGTCCAATGGGTAAAATATTGGCTACTCTAAGGCTAATGTATCAGAAGAAGGAGTCAATTGGGTAGATATAGAAAGTTCAAGATCAAGGACTGAAATATTTTCAGTGGCTCAAAAATTGGCTGAACTATCTCCAGAAGGAGTCAATAGAGTAGAACTAAAAAGTTCAAAATAGACGACTCTTGGGCCCGATTTTAGTACATTTGGTCAAATATTGACTTTTGAATGACTGATGTAAAATCAGAAAGAGTCAATAAGTATGTATAGAAATTTCAAGATCCATAACTGAAACATGTCCAATGGGTAAAATATTGGCTACTCTAATGCTATTGTATCACAAGAAGGAGTCAACTGGGTAGGAATAGAAAGTTCAAGATCAAGGACTGAAATATTTTCAGTGCGTCAAAAATTGGCTGAACTATCGCAAGAAGGAGTCAATAGGGTAGAACTAAAAAGTTCAAAATCGACGACTCTTGGGCCTGATATTAGTACATGTGGTCAAATATTGACTTTTGAATGACCGATATAACATCAGAAAGAGTCAATAAGTAGGTATAGAAATTTCAAGATCCATAACTGAAACATGTCCAATGGGTAAAATATTGGCTAATCTAAGGCTAATTTATCACCAGAAGGAGTCAATTGGGTAGAAATAGAAAGTTCAAAATCGACGACTCTTGGGCCCGATATTAGTACATTTGGTCAAATTTGGATTTCTGAATGATTGACCTAAATTCAGAAAGAGTCAATGAGTAGGTATAAAAATTTCAAGATGCATAACTGAAACATGTCCAATGGGTAAAATATTGGCTTCTCTAAGGCTAATGTATCACAAGAAGGAGTCAATTGGGTAGGAATAGAAAGTTCAAGATCAAGGACTGAAATATTTTCAGTGGGTCAAAAATTGGCTGAACTATCTCCAGAAAGAGTCAATAGGGTAGAACTAAAAAGTTACAAATAGACGACTCTTGGGCCTGATTTTAGTACATTTGGTCAAATATTGACTTTTGAAAGGCCGATGTAACATCAAAAAGAGTCAATAAGTAGGTATAGAAATTTCAAGATTCATGACTGAAACATGTTCAATGGGTCAAATATTGGCTACTCTATGGCTAATTTATCACAAGAAGGAGTCTATTGGGTAGAAATAGAAAGTTCAAAATCGACGACTCTTGGGCCCGATATTAGTACATTTGGTCAAATATGGATTTCTGAATGATTGACCTAAATTAAGAAAGAGTCAATGAGTAGGTATAAAAATTTCAAGCTCCATAACTGAAACATGTCCAATGGGTCAAATATTGGCTACTCTATGGCTAATTTATCACCAGAAGGAGTCAAAGGGTAGATCTAAAAGGTTCAAAATAGACGACTCTTGGGCCCGATTTTAGTACATTTGGTCAAATATTGACTTTTGAATGACGGATATAATATCAGAAAGAGTCAATAAATAGGTATAAAAATTTCATGATCCATAACTGAAACATGTCCAATGGGTAAAATATTGGCTACTCTAAGGCTAATGTATCACAAGAAGGAGTCAATTGGGTAGATATAGAAAGGTCAAGATCAAGGACTGAAATATTTTCAGTCAGTCAAAAATTGGCTGAACTATCTCCAGAAGGAGTCAATAGGGTAGAACTAAAAAGTTCAAAATAGACGACTCTTGGGCCCGATTTTAGTACATTTGGTCAAATATTGACTTTTGAATGATTGATGTAATATCAGAAAGAGTCAATAAGTAGGTATAGAAATTTCAAGATCCATAACTGAAACATGTCCAATGGGTAAAATATTGGCTAATCTAAGGCTAATTTATCACCAGAAGGAGTCAATTGGGTAGAAATAGAAAGTTCAAAATCGACGACTCTTGGGCCCGATATTAGTACATTTGGTCAAATATGGATTTCTGAATGATTGACCTAAATTAAGAAAGAGTCAATGAGTAGGTATAAAAATTTCAAGCTCCATAACTGAAACATGTCCAATGGGTAAAATATTGGCTACTCTAATGCTAATGTATCACAAGAAGGAGTCAACTGGGTAGGAAAAGAAAGTTCAAGATCAAGGACTGAAATATTTTCAGTGTGTCAAAAACTGGCTGAACTATCGCAAGGAGTCAATAGGGTAGAACTAAAAAGTTCAAAATAGACGACTCTTGGGCCTGATTTTAGTACATTTGGTCAAATATTGACTTTTGAAAGGCCGATATAACATCAAAAAGAGTCAATAAGTAGGTATAGAAATTTCAAGATTCATGACTGAAACATGTTCAATTTGTCAAATATTGGCTACTCTATGGCTAATTTATCACAAGAAGGAGTCTATAGGGTAGAAATAGAAAGTTCAAAATCGACGACTCTTGGGCCCGATATTAGTACATTTGGTCAAATATGGATTTCTGAATGATTGACCAAAATTAAGAAAGAGTCAATGAGTAGGTATAAAAATGTCAAGCTCCATAACTGAAACATGTCCAATGGGTAAAATATTGGCTACTGTAAAGCTAATGTATCACAAGAAGGAGTCAATTGGGTAGGAATAGATAGTTCAAGATCAAGGACTGAAATATTTTCAGTGGGTCAAAAACTGGCTGAACTATCGCAAGAAGGAGTCAATAGGGTAGAACTGAAAAGTTCAAAATCGACGACTCTTGGGCCTGATATTAGTACATTTGGTCAAATATTGACTTTTGAATGACCGATATAACATCAGAAAGAGTCAATAAGTAGGTATAGAAATTTCAAGATCCATAACTGAAACATGTCCAATGGTTAAAATATTGGCTACTTTACGGCTAATTTATCACAAGAAGCAGTCAATTGGGTAGGAATAGAAACTTAGAGATCAAGGACTGAAATATTTTCAGTGGGTCAAAAATTGGCTACTCTATGGCTAATTTATCACCAGAAGGAGTCAAAGGGTAGATCTAAAAGGTTCAAAACAGACGACTCTTGGGCCCGATTTTAGTACATTTGGTCAAATATTGACTTTTGAATGACGGATATAATACCAGAAAGAGTCAATAAATAGGTATAAAAATTTCATGATCCATAACTGAAACATGTCCAATGGGTAAAATATTGGCTACTCTAAGGCTAATGTATCACAAGAAGGAGTCAATTGGGTAGATATAGAAAGTTCAAGATCAAGGACTGAAATATTTTCAGTGAGTCAAAAATTGGCTGAACTATCTCCAGAAGGAGTCAATAGGGTGGAACTAAAAAGTTCAAAATAGACGACTCTTGGGCCCGATTTTAGTACATTTGGTCAAATATTGACTTTTGAATGACTGATGTAATATCAGAAAGAGTCAATAAGTAGGTATAGAAATTTCAAGATCCATAACTGAAACATGTCCAATGGGTAAAATATTGGCTAATCTAAGGCTAATTTATCACCAGAAGGAGTCAATTGGGTAGAAATAGAAAGTTCAAAATCGACGACTCTTGGGCCCGATATTAGTACATTTGGTCAAATATGGATTTCTGAATGATTGACCTAAATTAAGAAAGAGTCAATGAGTAGGTATAAAAATTTCAAGCTCCATAACTGAAACATGTCCAATGGGTAAAATATTGGCTACTCTAATGCTAATGTATCACAAGAAGGAGTCAACTGGGTAGGAATAGAAAGTTCAAGATCAAGGACTGAAATATTTTCAGTGTGTCAAAAATTGGCTGAACTATCGCAAGAAGGAGTCAATAGGGTAGAACTGAAAAGTTCAAAATCGACGACTCTTGGGCCCGATATTAGTACATTTGGTCAAATATGGATTTCTGAATGATTGACCAAAATTAAGAAAGAGTCAATGAGTAGGTATAAAAATTTCAAGCTCCATAACTGAAACATGTCCAATGGGTAAAATATTGGCTACTGTAAGGCTAATTTATCACCAGAAGGAGTCAAAGGGTTGAACTAAAAGGTTCAAAATAGACGACTCTTGGGCCCGATTTTAGTACATTTGGTCAAATTTTGACTTTTGAATGACCGATATAATATCAGAAAGAGTCAATAAGTAGGTTTAGAAATTTCAAGATCCATAACTGAAACATGTCCAATGAGTAAAAAATTGGCTACTCTAATGCTAATGTATCACAAGAAGGAGTCAATTGGGTAGGAATAGAAAGTTCAAGATCAAGGACTGAAATATTTTCAGTCTTTAAAAAATTGTCTGAACTATTGCCAGAAGGAGTCTATAGGGTAGAACTAAAAAGTTCAAAATAGACAACTCTTGGGCCCGATTTTAGTACATTTGGTCAAATATTGACTTTTGAATGACCGATGTAACATCAGAAAGAGTCAATAAGTAGGTATAGAAATTTCAAGATCCATAACTGAAACATGTTCAATGGGTCAAATATTGGCTACTCTATGGCTAATTTATCACCAGAAGGAGTCAAAGGGTAGATCTAAAAGGTTCAAAATAGACGACTCTTGGGCCCGATTTTAGTACATTTGGTCAAATATTGACTTTTGAATGACGGATATAATATAAGAAAGAGTCAATAAATAGGTATAAAAATTTCATGATCCATAACTGAAACATGTCCAATGGGTAAAATATTGGCTACTCTAAGGCTAATGTATCACAAGAAGGAGTCAATTGGGTAGAAATAGAAAGTTCAAAATCGACGACTCTTGGGCCCGATATTAGTACATTTGGTCAAATATGGATTTCTGAATGATTGACCAAAATTCAGAAAGAGTCAATGAGTAGGTATAAAAATTTCAAGATGCATAACTGAAACATGTCCATTGGGTAAAATATTGGCAACTCTAAGGCTAATGTATCACAAGAAGGAGTCAATTGGGTAGATATAGAAAGTTTAAGATCAAGGACTGAAATATTTTCAGTGGGTCAAAAATTGGCTGAACTATCTCCAGAAGGAGTCAATAGGGTAGAACTAAAAAGTTCAAAATAGACGACTGTTGGGCCCGATTTTAGTACATTTGGTCAAATATTGACTTTTGAATGACTGATGTAATATCAGAAAGAGTCAATAAGTAGGTATAGAAATTTCAAGATCCATAACTGAAACATGTCCAATGGGTAAAATATTGGCTAATCTAAGGCTAATTTATCACCTGAAGGAGTCAATTGGGTAGAAATAGAAAGTTCAAAATCGACGACTCTTGGGCCCGATATTAGTACATTTGGTCAAATATGGAATTCTGAATGATTGACCTAAATTCAGAAAGAGTCAATGAGCAGGTATAAAAATTTCAAGATGCATAACTGAAACATGTCCAATGGGTAAAATATTGGCTACTCTAAGGCTAATGTATCACAAGAAGGAGTCAATTGGGTAGATATAGAAAGTTCAAGATCAAGGACTGAAATATTTTCAGTGGCTCAAAAATTGGCTGAACTATCTCCAGAAGGAGTCAATAGGGTAGAACTAAAAAGTTCAAAATAGACGACTCTAGGGCCTGATTTTAGTACATTTGGTCAAATATTGACTTTTGAAAGGCCGATGTAACATCAGAAAGAGTCAATAAGTAGGTTTAGAAATTTCAAGCTCCATAACTGAAACATGTCCAATGGGTCAAATATTGGCTACTCTACAGCTAATTTATCACAAGAAGCAGTCAATTGGGTAGGAATAGAAACTTCAAGATCAAGGACTGAAATATTTTCAGTGCTTCAAAAATTGGCTGAACTATCGCCAGAAGGAGTCAATAGGGTAGAACTAAAAAGTTCAAAATAGACCACTCTTGGGCCCGATTTTAGTACATTTGGTCAAATATTGACTTTTGAAAGGCCGATGTAACATCAGAAAGAGTCAATAAGTAGGTATAGAAATTTCAAGCTCCTTGACTGAAACATGTTCAATGGGTCAAATATTGGCTACTCTATGGCTAATTTATCACCAGAAGGAGTCAAAGGGTAGATCTAAAAGGTTCAAAATAGACGACTCTTGGGCCCGATTTTAGTACATTTGGTCAAATATTGACTTTTGAATGACGGATATAATATCAGAAAGAGTCAATAAGTAGGTATAGAAATTTCAAGATCCATAACTGAAACATGTCCAATGGGTAAAATATTGGCTACTCTAAGGCTAATGTATCACAAGAAGGAGTCAATTGGGTAGATATAGAAAGTTCAAGATCAAGGACTGAAATATTTTCAGTGAGTCAAAAATTGGCTGAACTATCTCCAGAAGGAGTCAATAGGGTAGAACTAAAAAGTTCAAAATAGATGACTCTTGGGCCCGATTTTAGTACATTTGGTCAAATATTGACTTTTGACTGACTGATGTAATATCAGAAAGAGTCAATAAGTAGGTATAGAAATTTCAAGATCCATAACTGAAACATGTCCAATGGGTAAAACATTGGCTAATCTAAGGCTAATTTATCACCAGAAGGAGTCAATTGGGTAGAAATAGAAAGTTCAAAATCGACGACTCTTGGGCCCGATATTAGTACATTTGGTCAAATATGGAATTCTGAATGATTGACCTAAATTCAGAAAGAGTCAATGAGTAGGTATAAAAATTTCAAGATGCATAACTGAAACATGTCCAATGGGTAAAATATTGGCTACTCTAAGGCTAATGTATCACAAGAAGGAGTCAATTGGGTAGATATAGAAAGTTCAAGATCAAGGACTGAAATATTTTCAGTGGCTCAAAAATGGGCTGAACTATCTCCAGAAGGAGTCAATAGAGTAGAACTAAAAAGTTCAAAATCGACGACTCTTGGGCCTGATAATAGTACATTTGGTCAAATATTGACTTTTGAATGACCGATATAACATCAGAAAGAGTCAATAAGTAGGTATAGAAATTTCAAGCTCCTTGACTGAAACATGTTCAATGGGTCAAATATTGGCTACTCTATGGCTAATTTATCACCAGAAGGAGTCAAAGGGTAGATCTAAAAGGTTCAAAATAGACGACTCTTGGGCCCGATTTTAGTACATTTGGTCAAATATTGACTTTTGAATGACTGATGTAATATCAGAAAGAGTCAATAAGTAGGTATAGAAATTTCAAGATCCATAACTGAAACATGTCCAATGGGTAAAATATTGGCTAATCTAAGGCTAATTTATCACCAGAAGGAGTCAAAGGGTAGATCTAAAAGGTTCAAAATAGACGACTCTTGGGCCCGATTTTAGTACATTTGGTCAAATATTGACTTTTGAATGACTGATGTAATATCAGAAAGAGTCAATAAGTAGGTATAGAAATTTCAAGATCCATAACTGAAACATGTCCAATGGGTAAAATATTGGCTAATCTAAGGCTAATTTATCACCAGAAGGAGTCAAAGGGTAGAACTAAAAAGTTCAAAATCGACGACTCTTGGGCCCGATATTAGTACATTTGGTCAAATATGGAATTCTGAATGATTGACCTAAATTCAGAAAGAGTCAATGAGTAGGTATAAAAATTTCAAGATGCATAACTGAAACATGTCCAATGGGTAAAATATTGGCTACTCTAAGGCTAATGTATCAGAAGAAGGAGTCAATTGGGTAGATATAGAAAGTTCAAGATCAAGGACTGAAATATTTTCAGTTGCTCAAAAATTGGCTGAACTATCTCCAGAAGGAGTCAATAGAGTAGAACTAAAAAGTTCAAAATAGACGACTCTTGGGCCCGATTTTAGTACATTTGGTCAAATATTGACTTTTGAATGACTGATGTAAAATCAGAAAGAGTCAATAAGTATGTATAGAAATTTCAAGATCCATAACTGAAACATGTCCAATGGGTAAAATATTGGCTACTCTAAGGCTAATGTATCACAAGAAGGAGTCAATTGGGTAGATATAGAAAGTTCAAGATCAAGGACTGAAATATTTTCAGTGGCTCAAAAATGGGCTGAACTATCTCCAGAAGGAGTCAATAGAGTAGAACTAAAAAGTTCAAAATCGACGACTCTTGGGCCTGATAATAGTACATTTGGTCAAATATTGACTTTTGAATGACCGATATAACATCAGAAAGAGTCAATAAGTAGGTATAGAAATTTCAAGCTCCTTGACTGAAACATGTTCAATGGGTCAAATATTGGCTACTCTATGGCTAATTTATCACCAGAAGGAGTCAAAGGGTAGATCTAAAAGGTTCAAAATAGACGACTCTTGGGCCCGATTTTAGTACATTTGGTCAAATATTGACTTTTGAATGACTGATGTAATATCAGAAAGAGTCAATAAGTAGGTATAGAAATTTCAAGATCCATAACTGAAACATGTCCAATGGGTAAAATATTGGCTAATCTAAGGCTAATTTATCACCAGAAGGAGTCAAAGGGTAGATCTAAAAGGTTCAAAATAGACGACTCTTGGGCCCGATTTTAGTACATTTGGTCAAATATTGACTTTTGAATGACTGATGTAATATCTGAAAGAGTCAATAAGTAGGTATAGAAATTTCAAGATCCATAACTGAAACATGTCCAATGGGTAAAATATTGGCTAATCTAAGGCTAATTTATCACCAGAAGGAGTCAAAGGGTAGAACTAAAAAGTTCAAAATCGACGACTCTTGGGCCCGATATTAGTACATTTGGTCAAATATGGAATTCTGAATGATTGACCTAAATTCAGAAAGAGTCAATGAGTAGGTATAAAAATTTCAAGATGCATAACTGAAACATGTCCAATGGGT
Source organism: Zacco platypus (assembly GCA_038088235.1). Taxonomy (NCBI): domain Eukaryota; kingdom Metazoa; phylum Chordata; class Actinopteri; order Cypriniformes; family Xenocyprididae; genus Zacco; species Zacco platypus. The sequence continues at coordinate 14,609,876 of CM076071.1, read as the reverse complement.
AAAATATTGGCTACTCTAATGCTATTGTATCACAAGAAGGAGTCAATTGGGTAGATATAGAAAGTTCAAGATCAAGGACTGAAATATTTTCAGTGGCTCAAAAATTGGCTGAACTATCTCCAGAAGGAGTCAATAGAGTAGAACTAAAAAGTTCAAAATAGACGACTCTTGGGCCCGATTTTAGTACATTTGGTCAAATATTGACTTTTGAATGACTGATGTAAAATCAGAAAGAGTCAATGAGTAGGTATAAAAATTTCAAGATCCATAACTGAAACATGTCCAATGGGTAAAATATTGGCTACTCTAATGCTATTGTATCACAAGAAGGAGTCAACTGGGTAGGAATAGAAAGTTCAAGATCAAGGACTGAAATATTTTCAGTGCGTCAAAAATTGGCTGAACTATCGCAAGAAGGAGTCAATAGGGTAGAACTAAAAAGTTCAAAATCGACGACTCTTGGGCCTGATATTAGTACATGTGGTCAAATATTGACTTTTGAATGACCGATATAACATCAGAAAGAGTCAATAAGTAGGTATAGAAATTTCAAGCTCCTTGACTGAAACATGTTCAATGGGTCAAATATTGGCTACTCTATGGCTAATTTATCATCAGAAGGAGTCAAAGGGTAGAACTAAAAGGTTCAAAATAGACGACTCTTGGGCCCGATTTTAGTACATTTGGTCAAATATTGACTTTTGAATGACCGATATAATATCAGAAAGAGTCAATAAATAGGTATAAAAATTTCAAGATCCATAACTGAAACATGTCCAATGGGTAAAATATTGGCTACTCTAAGGCTAATGTATCACAAGAAGGAGTCAATTGGGTAGATATAGAAAGTTCAAGATCAAGGACAAATATTTTCAGTGGGTCAAAAATTGGCTGAACTATCTCCAGAAGGAGTCAATAGGGTAGAACTAAAAAGTTCAAAATAGACGACTCTTGGGCCCGATTTTAGTACATTTGGTCAAATATTGACTTTTGAATGACTGATGTAATATCAGAAAGAGTCAATAAGTAGGTATAGAAATTTCAAGATCCATAACTGAAACATGTCCAATGGGTAAAATATTGGCTAATCTAAGGCTAATTTATCACCAGAAGGAGTCAATTGGGTAGAAATAGAAAGTTCAAAATCGACGACTCTTGGGCCCGATATTAGTACATTTGGTCAAATTTGGATTTCTGAATGATTGACCTAAATTCAGAAAGAGTCAATGAGTAGGTATAAAAATTTCAAGATGCATAACTGAACATGTCCAATGGGTAAAATATTGGCTTCTCTAAGGCTAATGTATCACAAGAAGGAGTCAATTGGGTAGGAATAGAAAGTTCAAGATCAAGGACTGAAATATTTTCAGTGGGTCAAAAATTGGCTGAACTATCTCCAGAAAGAGTCAATAGGGTAGAACTAAAAAGTTACAAATAGACGACTCTTGGGCCTGATTTTAGTACATTTGGTCAAATATTGACTTTTGAAAGGCCGATGTAACATCAAAAAGAGTCAATAAGTAGGTATAGAAATTTCAAGATTCATGACTGAAACATGTTCAATGGGTCAAATATTGGCTACTCTATGGCTAATTTATCACAAGAAGGAGTCTATTGGGTAGAAATAGAAAGTTCAAAATCGACGACTCTTGGGCCCGATATTAGTACATTTGGTCAAATATGGATTTCTGAATGATTGACCTAAATTAAGAAAGAGTCAATGAGTAGGTATAAAAATTTCAAGCTCCATAACTGAAACATGTCCAATGGGTAAAATATTGGCTACTCTAATGCTAATGTATCACAAGAAGGAGTCAATTGGGTAGATATAGAAAGTTCAAGATCAAGGACTGAAATATTTTCAGTGGCTCAAAAATTGGCTGAACTATCTCCAGAAGGAGTCAATAGGGTAGAACTAAAAAGTTCAAAATAGACGACTCTAGGGCCTGATTTTAGTACATTTGGTCAAATATTGACTTTTGAAAGGCCGATGTAACATCAGAAAGAGTCAATAAGTAGGTTTAGAAATTTCAAGCTCCATAACTGAAACATGTCCAATGGGTCAAATATTGGCTACTCTACAGCTAATTTATCACAAGAAGCAGTCAATTGGGTAGGAATAGAAACTTCAAGATCAAGGACTGAAATATTTTCAGTGCTTCAAAAATTGGCTGAACTATCGCCAGAAGGAGTCAATAGGGTAGAACTAAAAAGTTCAAAATAGACCACTCTTGGGCCCGATTTTAGTACATTTGGTCAAATATTGACTTTTGAAAGGCCGATGTAACATCAGAAAGAGTCAATAAGTAGGTATAGAAATTTCAAGCTCCTTGACTGAAACATGTTCAATGGGTCAAATATTGGCTACTCTATGGCTAATTTATCACCAGAAGGAGTCAAAGGGTAGATCTAAAAGGTTCAAAATAGACGACTCTTGGGCCCGATTTTAGTACATTTGGTCAAATATTGACTTTTGAATGACGGATATAATATCAGAAAGAGTCAATAAGTAGGTATAGAAATTTCAAGATCCATAACTGAAACATGTCCAATGGGTAAAATATTGGCTACTCTAAGGCTAATGTATCACAAGAAGGAGTCAATTGGGTAGATATAGAAAGGTCAAGATCAAGGACTGAAATATTTTCAGTCAGTCAAAAATTGGCTGAACTATCTCCAGAAGGAGTCAATAGGGTAGAACTAAAAAGTTCAAAATAGACGACTCTTGGGCCCGATTTTAGTACATTTGGTCAAATATTGACTTTTGAATGATTGATGTAATATCAGAAAGAGTCAATAAGTAGGTATAGAAATTTCAAGATCCATAACTGAAACATGTCCAATGGGTAAAATATTGGCTAATCTAAGGCTAATTTATCACCAGAAGGAGTCAATTGGGTAGAAATAGAAAGTTCAAAATCGACGACTCTTGGGCCCGATATTAGTACATTTGGTCAAATATGGATTTCTGAATGATTGACCTAAATTAAGAAAGAGTCAATGAGTAGGTATAAAAATTTCAAGCTCCATAACTGAAACATGTCCAATGGGTAAAATATTGGCTACTCTAATGCTAATGTATCACAAGAAGGAGTCAACTGGGTAGGAAAAGAAAGTTCAAGATCAAGGACTGAAATATTTTCAGTGTGTCAAAAACTGGCTGAACTATCGCAAGGAGTCAATAGGGTAGAACTAAAAAGTTCAAAATAGACGACTCTTGGGCCTGATTTTAGTACATTTGGTCAAATATTGACTTTTGAAAGGCCGATATAACATCAAAAAGAGTCAATAAGTAGGTATAGAAATTTCAAGATTCATGACTGAAACATGTTCAATTTGTCAAATATTGGCTACTCTATGGCTAATTTATCACAAGAAGGAGTCTATAGGGTAGAAATAGAAAGTTCAAAATCGACGACTCTTGGGCCCGATATTAGTACATTTGGTCAAATATGGATTTCTGAATGATTGACCAAAATTAAGAAAGAGTCAATGAGTAGGTATAAAAATGTCAAGCTCCATAACTGAAACATGTCCAATGGGTAAAATATTGGCTACTGTAAAGCTAATGTATCACAAGAAGGAGTCAATTGGGTAGGAATAGATAGTTCAAGATCAAGGACTGAAATATTTTCAGTGGGTCAAAAACTGGCTGAACTATCGCAAGAAGGAGTCAATAGGGTAGAACTGAAAAGTTCAAAATCGACGACTCTTGGGCCTGATATTAGTACATTTGGTCAAATATTGACTTTTGAATGACCGATATAACATCAGAAAGAGTCAATAAGTAGGTATAGAAATTTCAAGATCCATAACTGAAACATGTCCAATGGTTAAAATATTGGCTACTTTACGGCTAATTTATCACAAGAAGCAGTCAATTGGGTAGGAATAGAAACTTAGAGATCAAGGACTGAAATATTTTCAGTGGGTCAAAAATTGGCTACTCTATGGCTAATTTATCACCAGAAGGAGTCAAAGGGTAGATCTAAAAGGTTCAAAACAGACGACTCTTGGGCCCGATTTTAGTACATTTGGTCAAATATTGACTTTTGAATGACGGATATAATACCAGAAAGAGTCAATAAATAGGTATAAAAATTTCATGATCCATAACTGAAACATGTCCAATGGGTAAAATATTGGCTACTCTAAGGCTAATGTATCACAAGAAGGAGTCAATTGGGTAGATATAGAAAGTTCAAGATCAAGGACTGAAATATTTTCAGTGAGTCAAAAATTGGCTGAACTATCTCCAGAAGGAGTCAATAGGGTGGAACTAAAAAGTTCAAAATAGACGACTCTTGGGCCCGATTTTAGTACATTTGGTCAAATATTGACTTTTGAATGACTGATGTAATATCAGAAAGAGTCAATAAGTAGGTATAGAAATTTCAAGATCCATAACTGAAACATGTCCAATGGGTAAAATATTGGCTAATCTAAGGCTAATTTATCACCAGAAGGAGTCAATTGGGTAGAAATAGAAAGTTCAAAATCGACGACTCTTGGGCCCGATATTAGTACATTTGGTCAAATATGGATTTCTGAATGATTGACCTAAATTAAGAAAGAGTCAATGAGTAGGTATAAAAATTTCAAGCTCCATAACTGAAACATGTCCAATGGGTAAAATATTGGCTACTCTAATGCTAATGTATCACAAGAAGGAGTCAACTGGGTAGGAATAGAAAGTTCAAGATCAAGGACTGAAATATTTTCAGTGTGTCAAAAATTGGCTGAACTATCGCAAGAAGGAGTCAATAGGGTAGAACTGAAAAGTTCAAAATCGACGACTCTTGGGCCCGATATTAGTACATTTGGTCAAATATGGATTTCTGAATGATTGACCAAAATTAAGAAAGAGTCAATGAGTAGGTATAAAAATTTCAAGCTCCATAACTGAAACATGTCCAATGGGTAAAATATTGGCTACTGTAAGGCTAATTTATCACCAGAAGGAGTCAAAGGGTTGAACTAAAAGGTTCAAAATAGACGACTCTTGGGCCCGATTTTAGTACATTTGGTCAAATTTTGACTTTTGAATGACCGATATAATATCAGAAAGAGTCAATAAGTAGGTTTAGAAATTTCAAGATCCATAACTGAAACATGTCCAATGAGTAAAAAATTGGCTACTCTAATGCTAATGTATCACAAGAAGGAGTCAACTGGGTAGGAATAGAAAGTTCAAGATCAAGGACTGAAATATTTTCAGTGGGTCAAAAACTGGCTGAACTATCGCAAGAAGGAGTCAATAGGGTAGAACTGAAAAGTTCAAAATCGACGACTCTTGGGCCTGATATTAGTACATTTGGTCAAATATTGACTTTTGAATGACCGATATAACATCAGAAAGAGTCAATAAGTAGGTATAGAAATTTCAAGATTCATGATTGAAACCATTTCAATGGGTAAAATATTGGCTACTCTAAGGCTAATGTATCACAAGAAGGAGTCAATTGGGTAGGAATAGAAAGTTCAAGATCAAGGACTGAAATATTTTCAGTCTTTAAAAAATTGTCTGAACTATTGCCAGAAGGAGTCTATAGGGTAGAACTAAAAAGTTCAAAATAGACAACTCTTGGGCCCGATTTTAGTACATTTGGTCAAATATTGACTTTTGAATGACCGATGTAACATCAGAAAGAGTCAATAAGTAGGTATAGAAATTTCAAGATCCATAACTGAAACATGTTCAATGGGTCAAATATTGGCTACTCTATGGCTAATTTATCACCAGAAGGAGTCAAAGGGTAGATCTAAAAGGTTCAAAATAGACGACTCTTGGGCCCGATTTTAGTACATTTGGTCAAATATTGACTTTTGAATGACGGATATAATATAAGAAAGAGTCAATAAATAGGTATAAAAATTTCATGATCCATAACTGAAACATGTCCAATGGGTAAAATATTGGCTACTCTAAGGCTAATGTATCACAAGAAGGAGTCAATTGGGTAGAAATAGAAAGTTCAAAATCGACGACTCTTGGGCCCGATATTAGTACATTTGGTCAAATATGGATTTCTGAATGATTGACCAAAATTCAGAAAGAGTCAATGAGTAGGTATAAAAATTTCAAGATGCATAACTGAAACATGTCCATTGGGTAAAATATTGGCAACTCTAAGGCTAATGTATCACAAGAAGGAGTCAATTGGGTAGATATAGAAAGTTTAAGATCAAGGACTGAAATATTTTCAGTGGGTCAAAAATTGGCTGAACTATCTCCAGAAGGAGTCAATAGGGTAGAACTAAAAAGTTCAAAATAGACGACTGTTGGGCCCGATTTTAGTACATTTGGTCAAATATTGACTTTTGAATGACTGATGTAATATCAGAAAGAGTCAATAAGTAGGTATAGAAATTTCAAGATCCATAACTGAAACATGTCCAATGGGTAAAATATTGGCTAATCTAAGGCTAATTTATCACCTGAAGGAGTCAATTGGGTAGAAATAGAAAGTTCAAAATCGACGACTCTTGGGCCCGATATTAGTACATTTGGTCAAATATGGAATTCTGAATGATTGACCTAAATTCAGAAAGAGTCAATGAGCAGGTATAAAAATTTCAAGATGCATAACTGAAACATGTCCAATGGGTAAAATATTGGCTACTCTAAGGCTAATGTATCACAAGAAGGAGTCAATTGGGTAGATATAGAAAGTTCAAGATCAAGGACTGAAATATTTTCAGTGGCTCAAAAATTGGCTGAACTATCTCCAGAAGGAGTCAATAGGGTAGAACTAAAAAGTTCAAAATAGACGACTCTAGGGCCTGATTTTAGTACATTTGGTCAAATATTGACTTTTGAAAGGCCGATGTAACATCAGAAAGAGTCAATAAGTAGGTTTAGAAATTTCAAGCTCCATAACTGAAACATGTCCAATGGGTCAAATATTGGCTACTCTACAGCTAATTTATCACAAGAAGCAGTCAATTGGGTAGGAATAGAAACTTCAAGATCAAGGACTGAAATATTTTCAGTGCTTCAAAAATTGGCTGAACTATCGCCAGAAGGAGTCAATAGGGTAGAACTAAAAAGTTCAAAATAGACCACTCTTGGGCCCGATTTTAGTACATTTGGTCAAATATTGACTTTTGAAAGGCCGATGTAACATCAGAAAGAGTCAATAAGTAGGTATAGAAATTTCAAGCTCCTTGACTGAAACATGTTCAATGGGTCAAATATTGGCTACTCTATGGCTAATTTATCACCAGAAGGAGTCAAAGGGTAGATCTAAAAGGTTCAAAATAGACGACTCTTGGGCCCGATTTTAGTACATTTGGTCAAATATTGACTTTTGAATGACGGATATAATATCAGAAAGAGTCAATAAGTAGGTATAGAAATTTCAAGATCCATAACTGAAACATGTCCAATGGGTAAAATATTGGCTACTCTAAGGCTAATGTATCACAAGAAGGAGTCAATTGGGTAGATATAGAAAGTTCAAGATCAAGGACTGAAATATTTTCAGTGAGTCAAAAATTGGCTGAACTATCTCCAGAAGGAGTCAATAGGGTAGAACTAAAAAGTTCAAAATAGATGACTCTTGGGCCCGATTTTAGTACATTTGGTCAAATATTGACTTTTGACTGACTGATGTAATATCAGAAAGAGTCAATAAGTAGGTATAGAAATTTCAAGATCCATAACTGAAACATGTCCAATGGGTAAAACATTGGCTAATCTAAGGCTAATTTATCACCAGAAGGAGTCAATTGGGTAGAAATAGAAAGTTCAAAATCGACGACTCTTGGGCCCGATATTAGTACATTTGGTCAAATATGGAATTCTGAATGATTGACCTAAATTCAGAAAGAGTCAATGAGTAGGTATAAAAATTTCAAGATGCATAACTGAAACATGTCCAATGGGTAAAATATTGGCTACTCTAAGGCTAATGTATCACAAGAAGGAGTCAATTGGGTAGATATAGAAAGTTCAAGATCAAGGACTGAAATATTTTCAGTGGCTCAAAAATGGGCTGAACTATCTCCAGAAGGAGTCAATAGAGTAGAACTAAAAAGTTCAAAATCGACGACTCTTGGGCCTGATAATAGTACATTTGGTCAAATATTGACTTTTGAATGACCGATATAACATCAGAAAGAGTCAATAAGTAGGTATAGAAATTTCAAGCTCCTTGACTGAAACATGTTCAATGGGTCAAATATTGGCTACTCTATGGCTAATTTATCACCAGAAGGAGTCAAAGGGTAGATCTAAAAGGTTCAAAATAGACGACTCTTGGGCCCGATTTTAGTACATTTGGTCAAATATTGACTTTTGAATGACTGATGTAATATCAGAAAGAGTCAATAAGTAGGTATAGAAATTTCAAGATCCATAACTGAAACATGTCCAATGGGTAAAATATTGGCTAATCTAAGGCTAATTTATCACCAGAAGGAGTCAAAGGGTAGATCTAAAAGGTTCAAAATAGACGACTCTTGGGCCCGATTTTAGTACATTTGGTCAAATATTGACTTTTGAATGACTGATGTAATATCAGAAAGAGTCAATAAGTAGGTATAGAAATTTCAAGATCCATAACTGAAACATGTCCAATGGGTAAAATATTGGCTAATCTAAGGCTAATTTATCACCAGAAGGAGTCAAAGGGTAGAACTAAAAAGTTCAAAATCGACGACTCTTGGGCCCGATATTAGTACATTTGGTCAAATATGGAATTCTGAATGATTGACCTAAATTCAGAAAGAGTCAATGAGTAGGTATAAAAATTTCAAGATGCATAACTGAAACATGTCCAATGGGTAAAATATTGGCTACTCTAAGGCTAATGTATCAGAAGAAGGAGTCAATTGGGTAGATATAGAAAGTTCAAGATCAAGGACTGAAATATTTTCAGTTGCTCAAAAATTGGCTGAACTATCTCCAGAAGGAGTCAATAGAGTAGAACTAAAAAGTTCAAAATAGACGACTCTTGGGCCCGATTTTAGTACATTTGGTCAAATATTGACTTTTGAATGACTGATGTAAAATCAGAAAGAGTCAATAAGTATGTATAGAAATTTCAAGATCCATAACTGAAACATGTCCAATGGGTAAAATATTGGCTACTCTAAGGCTAATGTATCACAAGAAGGAGTCAATTGGGTAGATATAGAAAGTTCAAGATCAAGGACTGAAATATTTTCAGTGGCTCAAAAATGGGCTGAACTATCTCCAGAAGGAGTCAATAGAGTAGAACTAAAAAGTTCAAAATCGACGACTCTTGGGCCTGATAATAGTACATTTGGTCAAATATTGACTTTTGAATGACCGATATAACATCAGAAAGAGTCAATAAGTAGGTATAGAAATTTCAAGCTCCTTGACTGAAACATGTTCAATGGGTCAAATATTGGCTACTCTATGGCTAATTTATCACCAGAAGGAGTCAAAGGGTAGATCTAAAAGGTTCAAAATAGACGACTCTTGGGCCCGATTTTAGTACATTTGGTCAAATATTGACTTTTGAATGACTGATGTAATATCAGAAAGAGTCAATAAGTAGGTATAGAAATTTCAAGATCCATAACTGAAACATGTCCAATGGGTAAAATATTGGCTAATCTAAGGCTAATTTATCACCAGAAGGAGTCAAAGGGTAGATCTAAAAGGTTCAAAATAGACGACTCTTGGGCCCGATTTTAGTACATTTGGTCAAATATTGACTTTTGAATGACTGATGTAATATCTGAAAGAGTCAATAAGTAGGTATAGAAATTTCAAGATCAATAACTGAAACATGTCCAATGGGTAAAATATTGGCTAATCTAAGGCTAATTTATCACCAGAAGGAGTCAAAGGGTAGAACTAAAAAGTTCAAAATCGACGACTCTTGGGCCCGATATTAGTACATTTGGTCAAATATGGAATTCTGAATGACTGACCTAAATTCAGAAAGAGTCAATGAGTAGGTATAAAAATTTCAAGATGCATAACTGAAACATGTCCAATGGGTAAAATATTGGCTACTCTAATGCTATTGTATCACAAGAAGGAGTCAATTGGGTAGATATAGAAAGTTCAAGATCAAGGACTGAAATATTTTCAGTGGCTCAAAAATTGGCTGAACTATCTCCAGAAGGAGTCAATAGAGTAGAACTAAAAAGTTCAAAATAGACGACTCTTGGGCCCGATTTTAGTACATTTGGTCAAATATTGACTTTTGAATGACTGATGTAAAATCAGAAAGAGTCAATGAGTAGGTATAAAAATTTCAAGATCCATAACTGAAACATGTCCAATGGGTAAAATATTGGCTACTCTAATGCTATTGTATCACAAGAAGGAGTCAACTGGGTAGGAATAGAAAGTTCAAGATCAAGGACTGAAATATTTTCAGTGCGTCAAAAATTGGCTGAACTATCGCAAGAAGGAGTCAATAGGGTAGAACTAAAAAGTTCAAAATCGACGACTCTTGGGCCTGATATTAGTACATGTGGTCAAATATTGACTTTTGAATGACCGATATAACATCAGAAAGAGTCAATAAGTAGGTATAGAAATTTCAAGCTCCTTGACTGAAACATGTTCAATGGGTCAAATATTGGCTACTCTATGGCTAATTTATCATCAGAAGGAGTCAAAGGGTAGAACTAAAAGGTTCAAAATAGACGACTCTTGGGCCCGATTTTAGTACATTTGGTCAAATATTGACTTTTGAATGACCGATATAATATCAGAAAGAGTCAATAAATAGGTATAAAAATTTCAAGATCCATAACTGAAACATGTCCAATGGGTAAAATATTGGCTACTCTAAGGCTAATGTATCACAAGAAGGAGTCAATTGGGTAGATATAGAAAGTTCAAGATCAAGGACAAATATTTTCAGTGGGTCAAAAATTGGCTGAACTATCTCCAGAAGGAGTCAATAGGGTAGAACTAAAAAGTTCAAAATAGACGACTCTTGGGCCCGATTTTAGTACATTTGGTCAAATATTGACTTTTGAATGACTGATGTAATATCAGAAAGAGTCAATAAGTAGGTATAGAAATTTCAAGATCCATAACTGAAACATGTCCAATGGGTAAAATATTGGCTAATCTAAGGCTAATTTATCACCAGAAGGAGTCAATTGGGTAGAAATAGAAAGTTCAAAATCGACGACTCTTGGGCCCGATATTAGTACATTTGGTCAAATTTGGATTTCTGAATGATTGACCTAAATTCAGAAAGAGTCAATGAGTAGGTATAAAAATTTCAAGATGCATAACTGAACATGTCCAATGGGTAAAATATTGGCTTCTCTAAGGCTAATGTATCACAAGAAGGAGTCAATTGGGTAGGAATAGAAAGTTCAAGATCAAGGACTGAAATATTTTCAGTGGGTCAAAAATTGGCTGAACTATCTCCAGAAAGAGTCAATAGGGTAGAACTAAAAAGTTACAAATAGACGACTCTTGGGCCTGATTTTAGTACATTTGGTCAAATATTGACTTTTGAAAGGCCGATGTAACATCAAAAAGAGTCAATAAGTAGGTATAGAAATTTCAAGATTCATGACTGAAACATGTTCAATGGGTCAAATATTGGCTACTCTATGGCTAATTTATCACAAGAAGGAGTCTATTGGGTAGAAATAGAAAGTTCAAAATCGACGACTCTTGGGCCCGATATTAGTACATTTGGTCAAATATGGATTTCTGAATGATTGACCTAAATTAAGAAAGAGTCAATGAGTAGGTATAAAAATTTCAAGCTCCATAACTGAAACATGTCCAATGGGTAAAATATTGGCTACTCTAATGCTAATGTATCACAAGAAGGAGTCAATTGGGTAGATATAGAAAGTTCAAGATCAAGGACTGAAATATTTTCAGTGGCTCAAAAATTGGCTGAACTATCTCCAGAAGGAGTCAATAGGGTAGAACTAAAAAGTTCAAAATAGACGACTCTAGGGCCTGATTTTAGTACATTTGGTCAAATATTGACTTTTGAAAGGCCGATGTAACATCAGAAAGAGTCAATAAGTAGGTTTAGAAATTTCAAGCTCCATAACTGAAACATGTCCAATGGGTCAAATATTGGCTACTCTACAGCTAATTTATCACAAGAAGCAGTCAATTGGGTAGGAATAGAAACTTCAAGATCAAGGACTGAAATATTTTCAGTGCTTCAAAAATTGGCTGAACTATCGCCAGAAGGAGTCAATAGGGTAGAACTAAAAAGTTCAAAATAGACCACTCTTGGGCCCGATTTTAGTACATTTGGTCAAATATTGACTTTTGAAAGGCCGATGTAACATCAGAAAGAGTCAATAAGTAGGTATAGAAATTTCAAGCTCCTTGACTGAAACATGTTCAATGGGTCAAATATTGGCTACTCTATGGCTAATTTATCACCAGAAGGAGTCAAAGGGTAGATCTAAAAGGTTCAAAATAGACGACTCTTGGGCCCGATTTTAGTACATTTGGTCAAATATTGACTTTTGAATGACGGATATAATATCAGAAAGAGTCAATAAGTAGGTATAGAAATTTCAAGATCCATAACTGAAACATGTCCAATGGGTAAAATATTGGCTACTCTAAGGCTAATGTATCACAAGAAGGAGTCAATTGGGTAGATATAGAAAGTTCAAGATCAAGGACTGAAATATTTTCAGTGAGTCAAAAATTGGCTGAACTATCTCCAGAAGGAGTCAATAGGGTAGAACTAAAAAGTTCAAAATAGATGACTCTTGGGCCCGATTTTAGTACATTTGGTCAAATATTGACTTTTGACTGACTGATGTAATATCAGAAAGAGTCAATAAGTAGGTATAGAAATTTCAAGATCCATAACTGAAACATGTCCAATGGGTAAAACATTGGCTAATCTAAGGCTAATTTATCACCAGAAGGAGTCAATTGGGTAGAAATAGAAAGTTCAAAATCGACGACTCTTGGGCCCGATATTAGTACATTTGGTCAAATATGGAATTCTGAATGATTGACCTAAATTCAGAAAGAGTCAATGAGTAGGTATAAAAATTTCAAGATGCATAACTGAAACATGTCCAATGGGTAAAATATTGGCTACTCTAAGGCTAATGTATCACAAGAAGGAGTCAATTGGGTAGATATAGAAAGTTCAAGATCAAGGACTGAAATATTTTCAGTGGCTCAAAAATGGGCTGAACTATCTCCAGAAGGAGTCAATAGAGTAGAACTAAAAAGTTCAAAATCGACGACTCTTGGGCCTGATAATAGTACATTTGGTCAAATATTGACTTTTGAATGACCGATATAACATCAGAAAGAGTCAATAAGTAGGTATAGAAATTTCAAGCTCCTTGACTGAAACATGTTCAATGGGTCAAATATTGGCTACTCTATGGCTAATTTATCACCAGAAGGAGTCAAAGGGTAGATCTAAAAGGTTCAAAATAGACGACTCTTGGGCCCGATTTTAGTACATTTGGTCAAATATTGACTTTTGAATGACTGATGTAATATCAGAAAGAGTCAATAAGTAGGTATAGAAATTTCAAGATCCATAACTGAAACATGTCCAATGGGTAAAATATTGGCTAATCTAAGGCTAATTTATCACCAGAAGGAGTCAAAGGGTAGATCTAAAAGGTTCAAAATAGACGACTCTTGGGCCCGATTTTAGTACATTTGGTCAAATATTGACTTTTGAATGACTGATGTAATATCAGAAAGAGTCAATAAGTAGGTATAGAAATTTCAAGATCCATAACTGAAACATGTCCAATGGGTAAAATATTGGCTAATCTAAGGCTAATTTATCACCAGAAGGAGTCAAAGGGTAGAACTAAAAAGTTCAAAATCGACGACTCTTGGGCCCGATATTAGTACATTTGGTCAAATATGGAATTCTGAATGATTGACCTAAATTCAGAAAGAGTCAATGAGTAGGTATAAAAATTTCAAGATGCATAACTGAAACATGTCCAATGGGTAAAATATTGGCTACTCTAAGGCTAATGTATCAGAAGAAGGAGTCAATTGGGTAGATATAGAAAGTTCAAGATCAAGGACTGAAATATTTTCAGTTGCTCAAAAATTGGCTGAACTATCTCCAGAAGGAGTCAATAGAGTAGAACTAAAAAGTTCAAAATAGACGACTCTTGGGCCCGATTTTAGTACATTTGGTCAAATATTGACTTTTGAATGACTGATGTAAAATCAGAAAGAGTCAATAAGTATGTATAGAAATTTCAAGATCCATAACTGAAACATGTCCAATGGGTAAAATATTGGCTACTCTAAGGCTAATGTATCACAAGAAGGAGTCAATTGGGTAGATATAGAAAGTTCAAGATCAAGGACTGAAATATTTTCAGTGGCTCAAAAATGGGCTGAACTATCTCCAGAAGGAGTCAATAGAGTAGAACTAAAAAGTTCAAAATCGACGACTCTTGGGCCTGATAATAGTACATTTGGTCAAATATTGACTTTTGAATGACCGATATAACATCAGAAAGAGTCAATAAGTAGGTATAGAAATTTCAAGCTCCTTGACTGAAACATGTTCAATGGGTCAAATATTGGCTACTCTATGGCTAATTTATCACCAGAAGGAGTCAAAGGGTAGATCTAAAAGGTTCAAAATAGACGACTCTTGGGCCCGATTTTAGTACATTTGGTCAAATATTGACTTTTGAATGACTGATGTAATATCAGAAAGAGTCAATAAGTAGGTATAGAAATTTCAAGATCCATAACTGAAACATGTCCAATGGGTAAAATATTGGCTAATCTAAGGCTAATTTATCACCAGAAGGAGTCAAAGGGTAGATCTAAAAGGTTCAAAATAGACGACTCTTGGGCCCGATTTTAGTACATTTGGTCAAATATTGACTTTTGAATGACTGATGTAATATCTGAAAGAGTCAATAAGTAGGTATAGAAATTTCAAGATCCATAACTGAAACATGTCCAATGGGTAAAATATTGGCTAATCTAAGGCTAATTTATCACCAGAAGGAGTCAAAGGGTAGATCTAAAAGGTTCAAAATAGACGACTCTTGGGCCCGATTTTAGTACATTTGGTCAAATATTGACTTTTGAATGACTGATGTAATATCAGAAAGAGTCAATAAGTAGGTATAGAAATTTCAAGATCCATAACTGAAACATGTCCAATGGGTAAAATATTGGCTAATCTAAGGCTAATTTATCACCAGAAGGAGTCAAAGGGTAGAACTAAAAAGTTCAAAATCGACGACTCTTGGGCCCGATATTAGTACATTTGGTCAAATATGGAATTCTGAATGATTGACCTAAATTCAGAAAGAGTCAATGAGTAGGTATAAAAATTTCAAGATGCATAACTGAAACATGTCCAATGGGTAAAATATTGGCTACTCTAAGGCTAATGTATCAGAAGAAGGAGTCAATTGGGTAGATATAGAAAGTTCAAGATCAAGGACTGAAATATTTTCAGTTGCTCAAAAATTGGCTGAACTATCTCCAGAAGGAGTCAATAGAGTAGAACTAAAAAGTTCAAAATAGACGACTCTTGGGCCCGATTTTAGTACATTTGGTCAAATATTGACTTTTGAATGACTGATGTAAAATCAGAAAGAGTCAATAAGTATGTATAGAAATTTCCAGATCCATAACTGAAACATGTCCAATGGGTAAAATATTGGCTACTCTAAGGCTAATGTATCACAAGAAGGAGTCAATTGGGTAGATATAGAAAGTTCAAGATCAAGGACTGAAATATTTTCAGTGGCTCAAAAATGGGCTGAACTATCTCCAGAAGGAGTCAATAGAGTAGAACTAAAAAGTTCAAAATCGACGACTCTTGGGCCTGATAATAGTACATTTGGTCAAATATTGACTTTTGAATGACCGATATAACATCAGAAAGAGTCAATAAGTAGGTATAGAAATTTCAAGCTCCTTGACTGAAACATGTTCAATGGGTCAAATATTGGCTACTCTATGGCTAATTTATCACCAGAAGGAGTCAAAGGGTAGATCTAAAAGGTTCAAAATAGACGACTCTTGGGCCCGATTTTAGTACATTTGGTCAAATATTGACTTTTGAATGACTGATGTAATATCAGAAAGAGTCAATAAGTAGGTATAGAAATTTCAAGATCCATAACTGAAACATGTCCAATGGGTAAAATATTGGCTAATCTAAGGCTAATTTATCACCAGAAGGAGTCAAAGGGTAGATCTAAAAGGTTCAAAATAGACGACTCTTGGGCCCGATTTTAGTACATTTGGTCAAATATTGACTTTTGAATGACTGATGTAATATCTGAAAGAGTCAATAAGTAGGTATAGAAATTTCAAGATCCATAACTGAAACATGTCCAATGGGTAAAATATTGGCTAATCTAAGGCTAATTTATCACCAGAAGGAGTCAAAGGGTAGAACTAAAAAGTTCAAAATCGACGACTCTTGGGCCCGATATTAGTACATTTGGTCAAATATGGAATTCTGAATGATTGACCTAAATTCAGAAAGAGTCAATGAGTAGGTATAAAAATTTCAAGATGCATAACTGAAACATGTCCAATGGGTAAAATATTGGCTACTCTAATGCTATTGTATCACAAGAAGGAGTCAATTGGGTAGATATAGAAAGTTCAAGATCAAGGACTGAAATATTTTCAGTGGCTCAAAAATTGGCTGAACTATCTCCAGAAGGAGTCAATAGAGTAGAACTAAAAAGTTCAAAATAGACGACTCTTGGGCCCGATTTTAGTACATTTGGTCAAATATTGACTTTTGAATGACTGATGTAAAATCAGAAAGAGTCAATGAGTAGGTATAAAAATTTCAAGATCCATAACTGAAACATGTCCAATGGGTAAAATATTGGCTACTCTAATGCTATTGTATCACAAGAAGGAGTCAACTGGGTAGGAATAGAAAGTTCAAGATCAAGGACTGAAATATTTTCAGTGCGTCAAAAATTGGCTGAACTATCGCAAGAAGGAGTCAATAGGGTAGAACTAAAAAGTTCAAAATCGACGACTCTTGGGCCTGATATTAGTACATGTGGTCAAATATTGACTTTTGAATGACCGATATAACATCAGAAAGAGTCAATAAGTAGGTATAGAAATTTCAAGCTCCTTGACTGAAACATGTTCAATGGGTCAAATATTGGCTACTCTATGGCTAATTTATCATCAGAAGGAGTCAAAGGGTAGAACTAAAAGGTTCAAAATAGACGACTCTTGGGCCCGATTTTAGTACATTTGGTCAAATATTGACTTTTGAATGACCGATATAATATCAGAAAGAGTCAATAAATAGGTATAAAAATTTCAAGATCCATAACTGAAACATGTCCAATGGGTAAAATATTGGCTACTCTAAGGCTAATGTATCACAAGAAGGAGTCAATTGGGTAGATATAGAAAGTTCAAGATCAAGGACAAATATTTTCAGTGGGTCAAAAATTGGCTGAACTATCTCCAGAAGGAGTCAATAGGGTAGAACTAAAAAGTTCAAAATAGACGACTCTTGGGCCTGATAATAGTACATTTGGTCAAATATTGACTTTTGAATGACCGATATAACATCAGAAAGAGTCAATAAGTAGGTATAGAAATTTCAAGCTCCTTGACTGAAACATGTTCAATGGGTCAAATATTGGCTACTCTATGGCTAATTTATCACCAGAAGGAGTCAAAGGGTAGATCTAAAAGGTTCAAAATAGACGACTCTTGGGCCCGATTTTAGTACATTTGGTCAAATATTGACTTTTGAATGACTGATGTAATATCAGAAAGAGTCAATAAGTAGGTATAGAAATTTCAAGATCCATAACTGAAACATGTCCAATGGGTAAAATATTGGCTAATCTAAGGCTAATTTATCACCAGAAGGAGTCAAAGGGTAGATCTAAAAGGTTCAAAATAGACGACTCTTGGGCCCGATTTTAGTACATTTGGTCAAATATTGACTTTTGAATGACTGATGTAATATCAGAAAGAGTCAATAAGTAGGTATAGAAATTTCAAGATCCATAACTGAAACATGTCCAATGGGTAAAATATTGGCTAATCTAAGGCTAATTTATCACCAGAAGGAGTCAAAGGGTAGAACTAAAAAGTTCAAAATCGACGACTCTTGGGCCCGATATTAGTACATTTGGTCAAATATGGAATTCTGAATGATTGACCTAAATTCAGAAAGAGTCAATGAGTAGGTATAAAAATTTCAAGATGCATAACTGAAACATGTCCAATGGGTAAAATATTGGCTACTCTAAGGCTAATGTATCAGAAGAAGGAGTCAATTGGGTAGATATAGAAAGTTCAAGATCAAGGACTGAAATATTTTCAGTTGCTCAAAAATTGGCTGAACTATCTCCAGAAGGAGTCAATAGAGTAGAACTAAAAAGTTCAAAATAGACGACTCTTGGGCCCGATTTTAGTACATTTGGTCAAATATTGACTTTTGAATGACTGATGTAAAATCAGAAAGAGTCAATAAGTATGTATAGAAATTTCAAGATCCATAACTGAAACATGTCCAATGGGTAAAATATTGGCTACTCTAAGGCTAATGTATCACAAGAAGGAGTCAATTGGGTAGATATAGAAAGTTCAAGATCAAGGACTGAAATATTTTCAGTGGCTCAAAAATGGGCTGAACTATCTCCAGAAGGAGTCAATAGAGTAGAACTAAAAAGTTCAAAATCGACGACTCTTGGGCCTGATAATAGTACATTTGGTCAAATATTGACTTTTGAATGACCGATATAACATCAGAAAGAGTCAATAAGTAGGTATAGAAATTTCAAGCTCCTTGACTGAAACATGTTCAATGGGTCAAATATTGGCTACTCTATGGCTAATTTATCACCAGAAGGAGTCAAAGGGTAGATCTAAAAGGTTCAAAATAGACGACTCTTGGGCCCGATTTTAGTACATTTGGTCAAATATTGACTTTTGAATGACTGATGTAATATCAGAAAGAGTCAATAAGTAGGTATAGAAATTTCAAGATCCATAACTGAAACATGTCCAATGGGTAAAATATTGGCTAATCTAAGGCTAATTTATCACCAGAAGGAGTCAAAGGGTAGAACTAAAAAGTTCAAAATCGACGACTCTTGGGCCCGATATTAGTACATTTGGTCAAATATGGAATTCTGAATGATTGACCTAAATTCAGAAAGAGTCAATGAGTAGGTATAAAAATTTCAAGATGCATAACTGAAACATGTCCAATGGGTAAAATATTGGCTACTCTAATGCTATTGTATCACAAGAAGGAGTCAATTGGGTAGATATAGAAAGTTCAAGATCAAGGACTGAAATATTTTCAGTGGCTCAAAAATTGGCTGAACTATCTCCAGAAGGAGTCAATAGAGTAGAACTAAAAAGTTCAAAATAGACGACTCTTGGGCCCGATTTTAGTACATTTGGTCAAATATTGACTTTTGAATGACTGATGTAAAATCAGAAAGAGTCAATGAGTAGGTATAAAAATTTCAAGATCCATAACTGAAACATGTCCAATGGGTAAAATATTGGCTACTCTAATGCTATTGTATCACAAGAAGGAGTCAACTGGGTAGGAATAGAAAGTTCAAGATCAAGGACTGAAATATTTTCAGTGCGTCAAAAATTGGCTGAACTATCGCAAGA
This sequence comes from Zacco platypus, assembly GCA_038088235.1. Lineage (NCBI taxonomy): Eukaryota > Metazoa > Chordata > Actinopteri > Cypriniformes > Xenocyprididae > Zacco > Zacco platypus. The sequence continues at coordinate 14,590,273 of CM076071.1, read as the reverse complement.
AGGAGTCAATAGGGTAGAACTAAAAAGTTCAAAATCGACGACTCTTGGGCCTGATATTAGTACATGTGGTCAAATATTGACTTTTGAATGACCGATATAACATCAGAAAGAGTCAATAAGTAGGTATAGAAATTTCAAGCTCCTTGACTGAAACATGTTCAATGGGTCAAATATTGGCTACTCTATGGCTAATTTATCATCAGAAGGAGTCAAAGGGTAGAACTAAAAGGTTCAAAATAGACGACTCTTGGGCCCGATTTTAGTACATTTGGTCAAATATTGACTTTTGAATGACCGATATAATATCAGAAAGAGTCAATAAATAGGTATAAAAATTTCAAGATCCATAACTGAAACATGTCCAATGGGTAAAATATTGGCTACTCTAAGGCTAATGTATCACAAGAAGGAGTCAATTGGGTAGATATAGAAAGTTCAAGATCAAGGACAAATATTTTCAGTGGGTCAAAAATTGGCTGAACTATCTCCAGAAGGAGTCAATAGGGTAGAACTAAAAAGTTCAAAATAGACGACTCTTGGGCCCGATTTTAGTACATTTGGTCAAATATTGACTTTTGAATGACTGATGTAATATCAGAAAGAGTCAATAAGTAGGTATAGAAATTTCAAGATCCATAACTGAAACATGTCCAATGGGTAAAATATTGGCTAATCTAAGGCTAATTTATCACCAGAAGGAGTCAATTGGGTAGAAATAGAAAGTTCAAAATCGACGACTCTTGGGCCCGATATTAGTACATTTGGTCAAATTTGGATTTCTGAATGATTGACCTAAATTCAGAAAGAGTCAATGAGTAGGTATAAAAATTTCAAGATGCATAACTGAACATGTCCAATGGGTAAAATATTGGCTTCTCTAAGGCTAATGTATCACAAGAAGGAGTCAATTGGGTAGGAATAGAAAGTTCAAGATCAAGGACTGAAATATTTTCAGTGGGTCAAAAATTGGCTGAACTATCTCCAGAAAGAGTCAATAGGGTAGAACTAAAAAGTTACAAATAGACGACTCTTGGGCCTGATTTTAGTACATTTGGTCAAATATTGACTTTTGAAAGGCCGATGTAACATCAAAAAGAGTCAATAAGTAGGTATAGAAATTTCAAGATTCATGACTGAAACATGTTCAATGGGTCAAATATTGGCTACTCTATGGCTAATTTATCACAAGAAGGAGTCTATTGGGTAGAAATAGAAAGTTCAAAATCGACGACTCTTGGGCCCGATATTAGTACATTTGGTCAAATATGGATTTCTGAATGATTGACCTAAATTAAGAAAGAGTCAATGAGTAGGTATAAAAATTTCAAGCTCCATAACTGAAACATGTCCAATGGGTAAAATATTGGCTACTCTAATGCTAATGTATCACAAGAAGGAGTCAATTGGGTAGATATAGAAAGTTCAAGATCAAGGACTGAAATATTTTCAGTGGCTCAAAAATTGGCTGAACTATCTCCAGAAGGAGTCAATAGGGTAGAACTAAAAAGTTCAAAATAGACGACTCTAGGGCCTGATTTTAGTACATTTGGTCAAATATTGACTTTTGAAAGGCCGATGTAACATCAGAAAGAGTCAATAAGTAGGTTTAGAAATTTCAAGCTCCATAACTGAAACATGTCCAATGGGTCAAATATTGGCTACTCTACAGCTAATTTATCACAAGAAGCAGTCAATTGGGTAGGAATAGAAACTTCAAGATCAAGGACTGAAATATTTTCAGTGCTTCAAAAATTGGCTGAACTATCGCCAGAAGGAGTCAATAGGGTAGAACTAAAAAGTTCAAAATAGACGACTCTAGGGCCTGATTTTAGTACATTTGGTCAAATATTGACTTTTGAAAGGCCGATGTAACATCAGAAAGAGTCAATAAGTAGGTATAGAAATTTCAAGCTCCTTGACTGAAACATGTTCAATGGGTCAAATATTGGCTACTCTATGGCTAATTTATCACCAGAAGGAGTCAAAGGGTAGATCTAAAAGGTTCAAAATAGACGACTCTTGGGCCCGATTTTAGTACATTTGGTCAAATATTGACTTTTGAATGACGGATATAATATCAGAAAGAGTCAATAAGTAGGTATAGAAATTTCAAGATCCATAACTGAAACATGTCCAATGGGTAAAATATTGGCTACTCTAAGGCTAATGTATCACAAGAAGGAGTCAATTGGGTAGATATAGAAAGTTCAAGATCAAGGACTGAAATATTTTCAGTGAGTCAAAAATTGGCTGAACTATCTCCAGAAGGAGTCAATAGGGTAGAACTAAAAAGTTCAAAATAGATGACTCTTGGGCCCGATTTTAGTACATTTGGTCAAATATTGACTTTTGACTGACTGATGTAATATCAGAAAGAGTCAATAAGTAGGTATAGAAATTTCAAGATCCATAACTGAAACATGTCCAATGGGTAAAACATTGGCTAATCTAAGGCTAATTTATCACCAGAAGGAGTCAATTGGGTAGAAATAGAAAGTTCAAAATCAACGACTCTTGGGCCCGATATTAGTACATTTGGTCAAATATGGAATTCTGAATGATTGACCTAAATTCAGAAAGAGTCAATGAGTAGGTATAAAAATTTCAAGATGCATAACTGAAACATGTCCAATGGGTAAAATATTGGCTACTCTAAGGCTAATGTATCACAAGAAGGAGTCAATTGGGTAGATATAGAAAGTTCAAGATCAAGGACTGAAATATTTTCAGTGGCTCAAAAATGGGCTGAACTATCTCCAGAAGGAGTCAATAGAGTAGAACTAAAAAGTTCAAAATCGACGACTCTTGGGCCTGATAATAGTACATTTGGTCAAATATTGACTTTTGAATGACCGATATAACATCAGAAAGAGTCAATAAGTAGGTATAGAAATTTCAAGCTCCTTGACTGAAACATGTTCAATGGGTCAAATATTGGCTACTCTATGGCTAATTTATCACCAGAAGGAGTCAAAGGGTAGATCTAAAAGGTTCAAAATAGACGACTCTTGGGCCCGATTTTAGTACATTTGGTCAAATATTGACTTTTGAATGACTGATGTAATATCAGAAAGAGTCAATAAGTAGGTATAGAAATTTCAAGATCCATAACTGAAACATGTCCAATGGGTAAAATATTGGCTAATCTAAGGCTAATTTATCACCAGAAGGAGTCAAAGGGTAGATCTAAAAGGTTCAAAATAGACGACTCTTGGGCCCGATTTTAGTACATTTGGTCAAATATTGACTTTTGAATGACTGATGTAATATCAGAAAGAGTCAATAAGTAGGTATAGAAATTTCAAGATCCATAACTGAAACATGTCCAATGGGTAAAATATTGGCTAATCTAAGGCTAATTTATCACCAGAAGGAGTCAAAGGGTAGAACTAAAAAGTTCAAAATCGACGACTCTTGGGCCCGATATTAGTACATTTGGTCAAATATGGAATTCTGAATGATTGACCTAAATTCAGAAAGAGTCAATGAGTAGGTATAAAAATTTCAAGATGCATAACTGAAACATGTCCAATGGGTAAAATATTGGCTACTCTAAGGCTAATGTATCAGAAGAAGGAGTCAATTGGGTAGATATAGAAAGTTCAAGATCAAGGACTGAAATATTTTCAGTTGCTCAAAAATTGGCTGAACTATCTCCAGAAGGAGTCAATAGAGTAGAACTAAAAAGTTCAAAATAGACGACTCTTGGGCCCGATTTTAGTACATTTGGTCAAATATTGACTTTTGAATGACTGATGTAAAATCAGAAAGAGTCAATAAGTATGTATAGAAATTTCAAGATCCATAACTGAAACATGTCCAATGGGTAAAATATTGGCTACTCTAAGGCTAATGTATCACAAGAAGGAGTCAATTGGGTAGATATAGAAAGTTCAAGATCAAGGACTGAAATATTTTCAGTGGCTCAAAAATGGGCTGAACTATCTCCAGAAGGAGTCAATAGAGTAGAACTAAAAAGTTCAAAATCGACGACTCTTGGGCCTGATAATAGTACATTTGGTCAAATATTGACTTTTGAATGACCGATATAACATCAGAAAGAGTCAATAAGTAGGTATAGAAATTTCAAGCTCCTTGACTGAAACATGTTCAATGGGTCAAATATTGGCTACTCTATGGCTAATTTATCACCAGAAGGAGTCAAAGGGTAGATCTAAAAGGTTCAAAATAGACGACTCTTGGGCCCGATTTTAGTACATTTGGTCAAATATTGACTTTTGAATGACTGATGTAATATCAGAAAGAGTCAATAAGTAGGTATAGAAATTTCAAGATCCATAACTGAAACATGTCCAATGGGTAAAATATTGGCTAATCTAAGGCTAATTTATCACCAGAAGGAGTCAAAGGGTAGATCTAAAAGGTTCAAAATAGACGACTCTTGGGCCCGATTTTAGTACATTTGGTCAAATATTGACTTTTGAATGACTGATGTAATATCTGAAAGAGTCAATAAGTAGGTATAGAAATTTCAAGATCCATAACTGAAACATGTCCAATGGGTAAAATATTGGCTAATCTAAGGCTAATTTATCACCAGAAGGAGTCAAAGGGTAGAACTAAAAAGTTCAAAATCGACGACTCTTGGGCCCGATATTAGTACATTTGGTCAAATATGGAATTCTGAATGATTGACCTAAATTCAGAAAGAGTCAATGAGTAGGTATAAAAATTTCAAGATGCATAACTGAAACATGTCCAATGGGTAAAATATTGGCTACTCTAATGCTATTGTATCACAAGAAGGAGTCAATTGGGTAGATATAGAAAGTTCAAGATCAAGGACTGAAATATTTTCAGTGGCTCAAAAATTGGCTGAACTATCTCCAGAAGGAGTCAATAGAGTAGAACTAAAAAGTTCAAAATAGACGACTCTTGGGCCCGATTTTAGTACATTTGGTCAAATATTGACTTTTGAATGACTGATGTAAAATCAGAAAGAGTCAATGAGTAGGTATAAAAATTTCAAGATCCATAACTGAAACATGTCCAATGGGTAAAATATTGGCTACTCTAATGCTATTGTATCACAAGAAGGAGTCAACTGGGTAGGAATAGAAAGTTCAAGATCAAGGACTGAAATATTTTCAGTGCGTCAAAAATTGGCTGAACTATCGCAAGAAGGAGTCAATAGGGTAGAACTAAAAAGTTCAAAATCGACGACTCTTGGGCCTGATATTAGTACATGTGGTCAAATATTGACTTTTGAATGACCGATATAACATCAGAAAGAGTCAATAAGTAGGTATAGAAATTTCAAGCTCCTTGACTGAAACATGTTCAATGGGTCAAATATTGGCTACTCTATGGCTAATTTATCATCAGAAGGAGTCAAAGGGTAGAACTAAAAGGTTCAAAATAGACGACTCTTGGGCCCGATTTTAGTACATTTGGTCAAATATTGACTTTTGAATGACCGATATAATATCAGAAAGAGTCAATAAATAGGTATAAAAATTTCAAGATCCATAACTGAAACATGTCCAATGGGTAAAATATTGGCTACTCTAAGGCTAATGTATCACAAGAAGGAGTCAATTGGGTAGATATAGAAAGTTCAAGATCAAGGACAAATATTTTCAGTGGGTCAAAAATTGGCTGAACTATCTCCAGAAGGAGTCAATAGGGTAGAACTAAAAAGTTCAAAATAGACGACTCTTGGGCCTGATAATAGTACATTTGGTCAAATATTGACTTTTGAATGACTGATGTAATATCAGAAAGAGTCAATAAGTAGGTATAGAAATTTCAAGATCCATAACTGAAACATGTCCAATGGGTAAAATATTGGCTAATCTAAGGCTAATTTATCACCAGAAGGAGTCAAAGGGTAGATCTAAAAGGTTCAAAATAGACGACTCTTGGGCCCGATTTTAGTACATTTGGTCAAATATTGACTTTTGAATGACTGATGTAATATCAGAAAGAGTCAATAAGTAGGTATAGAAATTTCAAGATCCATAACTGAAACATGTCCAATGGGTAAAATATTGGCTAATCTAAGGCTAATTTATCACCAGAAGGAGTCAAAGGGTAGAACTAAAAAGTTCAAAATCGACGACTCTTGGGCCCGATATTAGTACATTTGGTCAAATATGGAATTCTGAATGATTGACCTAAATTCAGAAAGAGTCAATGAGTAGGTATAAAAATTTCAAGATGCATAACTGAAACATGTCCAATGGGTAAAATATTGGCTACTCTAAGGCTAATGTATCAGAAGAAGGAGTCAATTGGGTAGATATAGAAAGTTCAAGATCAAGGACTGAAATATTTTCAGTTGCTCAAAAATTGGCTGAACTATCTCCAGAAGGAGTCAATAGAGTAGAACTAAAAAGTTCAAAATAGACGACTCTTGGGCCCGATTTTAGTACATTTGGTCAAATATTGACTTTTGAATGACTGATGTAAAATCAGAAAGAGTCAATAAGTATGTATAGAAATTTCAAGATCCATAACTGAAACATGTCCAATGGGTAAAATATTGGCTACTCTAAGGCTAATGTATCACAAGAAGGAGTCAATTGGGTAGATATAGAAAGTTCAAGATCAAGGACTGAAATATTTTCAGTGGCTCAAAAATGGGCTGAACTATCTCCAGAAGGAGTCAATAGAGTAGAACTAAAAAGTTCAAAATCGACGACTCTTGGGCCTGATAATAGTACATTTGGTCAAATATTGACTTTTGAATGACCGATATAACATCAGAAAGAGTCAATAAGTAGGTATAGAAATTTCAAGCTCCTTGACTGAAACATGTTCAATGGGTCAAATATTGGCTACTCTATGGCTAATTTATCACCAGAAGGAGTCAAAGGGTAGATCTAAAAGGTTCAAAATAGACGACTCTTGGGCCCGATTTTAGTACATTTGGTCAAATATTGACTTTTGAATGACTGATGTAATATCAGAAAGAGTCAATAAGTAGGTATAGAAATTTCAAGATCCATAACTGAAACATGTCCAATGGGTAAAATATTGGCTAATCTAAGGCTAATTTATCACCAGAAGGAGTCAAAGGGTAGATCTAAAAGGTTCAAAATAGACGACTCTTGGGCCCGATTTTAGTACATTTGGTCAAATATTGACTTTTGAATGACTGATGTAATATCTGAAAGAGTCAATAAGTAGGTATAGAAATTTCAAGATCCATAACTGAAACATGTCCAATGGGTAAAATATTGGCTAATCTAAGGCTAATTTATCACCAGAAGGAGTCAAAGGGTAGAACTAAAAAGTTCAAAATCGACGACTCTTGGGCCCGATATTAGTACATTTGGTCAAATATGGAATTCTGAATGATTGACCTAAATTCAGAAAGAGTCAATGAGTAGGTATAAAAATTTCAAGATGCATAACTGAAACATGTCCAATGGGTAAAATATTGGCTACTCTAATGCTATTGTATCACAAGAAGGAGTCAATTGGGTAGATATAGAAAGTTCAAGATCAAGGACTGAAATATTTTCAGTGGCTCAAAAATTGGCTGAACTATCTCCAGAAGGAGTCAATAGAGTAGAACTAAAAAGTTCAAAATAGACGACTCTTGGGCCCGATTTTAGTACATTTGGTCAAATATTGACTTTTGAATGACTGATGTAAAATCAGAAAGAGTCAATGAGTAGGTTTAAAAATTTCAAGATCCATAACTGAAACATGTCCAATGGGTAAAATATTGGCTACTCTAATGCTATTGTATCACAAGAAGGAGTCAACTGGGTAGGAATAGAAAGTTCAAGATCAAGGACTGAAATATTTTCAGTGCGTCAAAAATTGGCTGAACTATCGCAAGAAGGAGTCAATAGGGTAGAACTAAAAAGTTCAAAATCGACGACTCTTGGGCCTGATATTAGTACATGTGGTCAAATATTGACTTTTGAATGACCGATATAACATCAGAAAGAGTCAATAAGTAGGTATAGAAATTTCAAGCTCCTTGACTGAAACATGTTCAATGGGTCAAATATTGGCTACTCTATGGCTAATTTATCATCAGAAGGAGTCAAAGGGTAGAACTAAAAGGTTCAAAATAGACGACTCTTGGGCCCGATTTTAGTACATTTGGTCAAATATTGACTTTTGAATGACCGATATAATATCAGAAAGAGTCAATAAATAGGTATAAAAATTTCAAGATCCATAACTGAAACATGTCCAATGGGTAAAATATTGGCTACTCTAAGGCTAATGTATCACAAGAAGGAGTCAATTGGGTAGATATAGAAAGTTCAAGATCAAGGACAAATATTTTCAGTGGGTCAAAAATTGGCTGAACTATCTCCAGAAGGAGTCAATAGGGTAGAACTAAAAAGTTCAAAATAGACGACTCTTGGGCCCGATTTTAGTACATTTGGTCAAATATTGACTTTTGAATGACTGATGTAATATCAGAAAGAGTCAATAAGTAGGTATAGAAATTTCAAGATCCATAACTGAAACATGTCCAATGGGTAAAATATTGGCTAATCTAAGGCTAATTTATCACCAGAAGGAGTCAATTGGGTAGAAATAGAAAGTTCAAAATCGACGACTCTTGGGCCCGATATTAGTACATTTGGTCAAATTTGGATTTCTGAATGATTGACCTAAATTCAGAAAGAGTCAATGAGTAGGTATAAAAATTTCAAGATGCATAACTGAACATGTCCAATGGGTAAAATATTGGCTTCTCTAAGGCTAATGTATCACAAGAAGGAGTCAATTGGGTAGGAATAGAAAGTTCAAGATCAAGGACTGAAATATTTTCAGTGGGTCAAAAATTGGCTGAACTATCTCCAGAAAGAGTCAATAGGGTAGAACTAAAAAGTTACAAATAGACGACTCTTGGGCCTGATTTTAGTACATTTGGTCAAATATTGACTTTTGAAAGGCCGATGTAACATCAAAAAGAGTCAATAAGTAGGTATAGAAATTTCAAGATTCATGACTGAAACATGTTCAATGGGTCAAATATTGGCTACTCTATGGCTAATTTATCACAAGAAGGAGTCTATTGGGTAGAAATAGAAAGTTCAAAATCGACGACTCTTGGGCCCGATATTAGTACATTTGGTCAAATATGGATTTCTGAATGATTGACCTAAATTAAGAAAGAGTCAATGAGTAGGTATAAAAATTTCAAGCTCCATAACTGAAACATGTCCAATGGGTAAAATATTGGCTACTCTAATGCTAATGTATCACAAGAAGGAGTCAATTGGGTAGATATAGAAAGTTCAAGATCAAGGACTGAAATATTTTCAGTGGCTCAAAAATTGGCTGAACTATCTCCAGAAGGAGTCAATAGGGTAGAACTAAAAAGTTCAAAATAGACGACTCTAGGGCCTGATTTTAGTACATTTGGTCAAATATTGACTTTTGAAAGGCCGATGTAACATCAGAAAGAGTCAATAAGTAGGTTTAGAAATTTCAAGCTCCATAACTGAAACATGTCCAATGGGTCAAATATTGGCTACTCTACAGCTAATTTATCACAAGAAGCAGTCAATTGGGTAGGAATAGAAACTTCAAGATCAAGGACTGAAATATTTTCAGTGCTTCAAAAATTGGCTGAACTATCGCCAGAAGGAGTCAATAGGGTAGAACTAAAAAGTTCAAAATAGACCACTCTTGGGCCCGATTTTAGTACATTTGGTCAAATATTGACTTTTGAAAGGCCGATGTAACATCAGAAAGAGTCAATAAGTAGGTATAGAAATTTCAAGCTCCTTGACTGAAACATGTCCAATGGGTAAAATATTGGCTACTCTAAGGCTAATGTATCACAAGAAGGAGTCAATTGGGTAGATATAGAAAGTTCAAGATCAAGGACTGAAATATTTTCAGTGAGTCAAAAATTGGCTGAACTATCTCCAGAAGGAGTCAATAGGGTAGAACTAAAAAGTTCAAAATAGATGACTCTTGGGCCCGATTTTAGTACATTTGGTCAAATATTGACTTTTGACTGACTGATGTAATATCAGAAAGAGTCAATAAGTAGGTATAGAAATTTCAAGATCCATAACTGAAACATGTCCAATGGGTAAAACATTGGCTAATCTAAGGCTAATTTATCACCAGAAGGAGTCAATTGGGTAGAAATAGAAAGTTCAAAATCGACGACTCTTGGGCCCGATATTAGTACATTTGGTCAAATATGGAATTCTGAATGATTGACCTAAATTCAGAAAGAGTCAATGAGTAGGTATAAAAATTTCAAGATGCATAACTGAAACATGTCCAATGGGTAAAATATTGGCTACTCTAAGGCTAATGTATCACAAGAAGGAGTCAATTGGGTAGATATAGAAAGTTCAAGATCAAGGACTGAAATATTTTCAGTGGCTCAAAAATGGGCTGAACTATCTCCAGAAGGAGTCAATAGAGTAGAACTAAAAAGTTCAAAATCGACGACTCTTGGGCCTGATAATAGTACATTTGGTCAAATATTGACTTTTGAATGACCGATATAACATCAGAAAGAGTCAATAAGTAGGTATAGAAATTTCAAGCTCCTTGACTGAAACATGTTCAATGGGTCAAATATTGGCTACTCTATGGCTAATTTATCACCAGAAGGAGTCAAAGGGTAGATCTAAAAGGTTCAAAATAGACGACTCTTGGGCCCGATTTTAGTACATTTGGTCAAATATTGACTTTTGAATGACTGATGTAATATCAGAAAGAGTCAATAAGTAGGTATAGAAATTTCAAGATCCATAACTGAAACATGTCCAATGGGTAAAATATTGGCTAATCTAAGGCTAATTTATCACCAGAAGGAGTCAAAGGGTAGATCTAAAAGGTTCAAAATAGACGACTCTTGGGCCCGATTTTAGTACATTTGGTCAAATATTGACTTTTGAATGACTGATGTAATATCAGAAAGAGTCAATAAGTAGGTATAGAAATTTCAAGATCCATAACTGAAACATGTCCAATGGGTAAAATATTGGCTAATCTAAGGCTAATTTATCACCAGAAGGAGTCAAAGGGTAGAACTAAAAAGTTCAAAATCGACGACTCTTGGGCCCGATATTAGTACATTTGGTCAAATATGGAATTCTGAATGATTGACCTAAATTCAGAAAGAGTCAATGAGTAGGTATAAAAATTTCAAGATGCATAACTGAAACATGTCCAATGGGTAAAATATTGGCTACTCTAAGGCTAATGTATCAGAAGAAGGAGTCAATTGGGTAGATATAGAAAGTTCAAGATCAAGGACTGAAATATTTTCAGTTGCTCAAAAATTGGCTGAACTATCTCCAGAAGGAGTCAATAGAGTAGAACTAAAAAGTTCAAAATAGACGACTCTTGGGCCCGATTTTAGTACATTTGGTCAAATATTGACTTTTGAATGACTGATGTAAAATCAGAAAGAGTCAATAAGTATGTATAGAAATTTCAAGATCCATAACTGAAACATGTCCAATGGGTAAAATATTGGCTACTCTAAGGCTAATGTATCACAAGAAGGAGTCAATTGGGTAGATATAGAAAGTTCAAGATCAAGGACTGAAATATTTTCAGTGGCTCAAAAATGGGCTGAACTATCTCCAGAAGGAGTCAATAGAGTAGAACTAAAAAGTTCAAAATCGACGACTCTTGGGCCTGATAATAGTACATTTGGTCAAATATTGACTTTTGAATGACCGATATAACATCAGAAAGAGTCAATAAGTAGGTATAGAAATTTCAAGCTCCTTGACTGAAACATGTTCAATGGGTCAAATATTGGCTACTCTATGGCTAATTTATCACCAGAAGGAGTCAAAGGGTAGATCTAAAAGGTTCAAAATAGACGACTCTTGGGCCCGATTTTAGTACATTTGGTCAAATATTGACTTTTGAATGACTGATGTAATATCAGAAAGAGTCAATAAGTAGGTATAGAAATTTCAAGATCCATAACTGAAACATGTCCAATGGGTAAAATATTGGCTAATCTAAGGCTAATTTATCACCAGAAGGAGTCAAAGGGTAGATCTAAAAGGTTCAAAATAGACGACTCTTGGGCCCGATTTTAGTACATTTGGTCAAATATTGACTTTTGAATGACTGATGTAATATCTGAAAGAGTCAATAAGTAGGTATAGAAATTTCAAGATCCATAACTGAAACATGTCCAATGGGTAAAATATTGGCTAATCTAAGGCTAATTTATCACCAGAAGGAGTCAAAGGGTAGAACTAAAAAGTTCAAAATCGACGACTCTTGGGCCCGATATTAGTACATTTGGTCAAATATGGAATTCTGAATGATTGACCTAAATTCAGAAAGAGTCAATGAGTAGGTATAAAAATTTCAAGATGCATAACTGAAACATGTCCAATGGGTAAAATATTGGCTACTCTAATGCTATTGTATCACAAGAAGGAGTCAATTGGGTAGATATAGAAAGTTCAAGATCAAGGACTGAAATATTTTCAGTGGCTCAAAAATTGGCTGAACTATCTCCAGAAGGAGTCAATAGAGTAGAACTAAAAAGTTCAAAATAGACGACTCTTGGGCCCGATTTTAGTACATTTGGTCAAATATTGACTTTTGAATGACTGATGTAAAATCAGAAAGAGTCAATGAGTAGGTATAAAAATTTCAAGATCCATAACTGAAACATGTCCAATGGGTAAAATATTGGCTACTCTAATGCTATTGTATCACAAGAAGGAGTCAACTGGGTAGGAATAGAAAGTTCAAGATCAAGGACTGAAATATTTTCAGTGCGTCAAAAATTGGCTGAACTATCGCAAGAAGGAGTCAATAGGGTAGAACTAAAAAGTTCAAAATCGACGACTCTTGGGCCTGATATTAGTACATGTGGTCAAATATTGACTTTTGAATGACCGATATAACATCAGAAAGAGTCAATAAGTAGGTATAGAAATTTCAAGCTCCTTGACTGAAACATGTTCAATGGGTCAAATATTGGCTACTCTATGGCTAATTTATCATCAGAAGGAGTCAAAGGGTAGAACTAAAAGGTTCAAAATAGACGACTCTTGGGCCCGATTTTAGTACATTTGGTCAAATATTGACTTTTGAATGACCGATATAATATCAGAAAGAGTCAATAAATAGGTATAAAAATTTCAAGATCCATAACTGAAACATGTCCAATGGGTAAAATATTGGCTACTCTAAGGCTAATGTATCACAAGAAGGAGTCAATTGGGTAGATATAGAAAGTTCAAGATCAAGGACAAATATTTTCAGTGGGTCAAAAATTGGCTGAACTATCTCCAGAAGGAGTCAATAGGGTAGAACTAAAAAGTTCAAAATAGACGACTCTTGGGCCCGATTTTAGTACATTTGGTCAAATATTGACTTTTGAATGACTGATGTAATATCAGAAAGAGTCAATAAGTAGGTATAGAAATTTCAAGATCCATAACTGAAACATGTCCAATGGGTAAAATATTGGCTAATCTAAGGCTAATTTATCACCAGAAGGAGTCAATTGGGTAGAAATAGAAAGTTCAAAATCGACGACTCTTGGGCCCGATATTAGTACATTTGGTCAAATTTGGATTTCTGAATGATTGACCTAAATTCAGAAAGAGTCAATGAGTAGGTATAAAAATTTCAAGATGCATAACTGAACATGTCCAATGGGTAAAATATTGGCTTCTCTAAGGCTAATGTATCACAAGAAGGAGTCAATTGGGTAGGAATAGAAAGTTCAAGATCAAGGACTGAAATATTTTCAGTGGGTCAAAAATTGGCTGAACTATCTCCAGAAAGAGTCAATAGGGTAGAACTAAAAAGTTACAAATAGACGACTCTTGGGCCTGATTTTAGTACATTTGGTCAAATATTGACTTTTGAAAGGCCGATGTAACATCAAAAAGAGTCAATAAGTAGGTATAGAAATTTCAAGATTCATGACTGAAACATGTTCAATGGGTCAAATATTGGCTACTCTATGGCTAATTTATCACAAGAAGGAGTCTATTGGGTAGAAATAGAAAGTTCAAAATCGACGACTCTTGGGCCCGATATTAGTACATTTGGTCAAATATGGATTTCTGAATGATTGACCTAAATTAAGAAAGAGTCAATGAGTAGGTATAAAAATTTCAAGCTCCATAACTGAAACATGTCCAATGGGTAAAATATTGGCTACTCTAATGCTAATGTATCACAAGAAGGAGTCAACTGGGTAGGAATAGAAAGTTCAAGATCAAGGACTGAAATATTTTCAGTGTGTCAAAAATTGGCTGAACTATCGCAAGAAGGAGTCAATAGGGTAGAACTAAAAAGTTCAAAATCGACGACTCTTGGGCCTGATATTAGTACATTTGGTCAAATATTGACTTTTGAATGACCGATATAACATCAGAAAGAGTCAATAAGTAGGTATAGAAATTTCAAGCTCCTTGACTGAAACATTTTCAATGGGTCAAATATTGGCTACTCTATGGCTAATTTATCACCAGAAGGAGTCAAAGGGTAGATCTAAAAGGTTCAAAATAGACGACTCTTGGGCCCGATTTTAGTACATTTGGTCAAATATTGACTTTTGAATGACGGATATAATATCAGAAAGAGTCAATAAATAGGTATAAAAATTTCATGATCCATAACTGAAACATGTCCAATGGGTAAAATATTGGCTACTCTAAGGCTAATGTATCACAAGAAGGAGTCAATTGGGTAGATATAGAAAGTTCAAGATCAAGGACTGAAATATTTTCAGTGAGTCAAAAATTGGCTGAACTATCTCCAGAAGGAGTCAATAGGGTAGAACTAAAAAGTTCAAAATAGACGACTCTTGGGCCCGATTTTAGTACATTTGGTCAAATATTGACTTTTGAATGACTGATGTAATATCAGAAAGAGTCAATAAGTAGGTATAGAAATTTCAAGATCCATAACTGAAACATGTCCAATGGGTAAAATATTGGCTAATCTAAGGCTAATTTATCACCAGAAGGAGTCAATTGGGTAGAAATAGAAAGTTCAAAATCGACGACTCTTGGGCCCGATATTAGTACATTTGGTCAAATATGGATTTCTGAATGATTGACCTAAATTAAGAAAGAGTCAATGAGTAGGTATAAAAATTTCAAGCTCCATAACTGAAACATGTCCAATGGGTAAAATATTGGCTACTCTAATGCTAATGTATCACAAGAAGGAGTCAACTGGGTAGGAAAAGAAAGTTCAAGATCAAGGACTGAAATATTTTCAGTGTGTCAAAAACTGGCTGAACTATCGCAAGGAGTCAATAGGGTAGAACTAAAAAGTTCAAAATAGACGACTCTTGGGCCTGATTTTAGTACATTTGGTCAAATATTGACTTTTGAAAGGCCGATATAACATCAGAAAGAGTCAATAAGTAGGTATAGAAATTTCAAGCTCCTTGACTGAAACATGTTCAATGGGTCAAATATTGGCTACTCTATGGCTAATTTATCACCAGAAGGAGTCAAAGGGTTGAACTAAAAGATTCAAAATAGACGACTCTTGGGCCCGATTTTAGTACATTTGGTCAAATATTGACTTTTGAATGACCGATATAATATCAGAAAGAGTCAATAAATAGGTTTAAAAATTTCAAGATCCATAACTGAAACATGTCCAATGGGTAAAATATTGGCTACTCTAAGGCTAATGTATCACAAGAAGGAGTCAATTGGGTAGATATAGAAAGTTCAAGATCAAGGACTGAAATGTTTTCAGTGGGTCAAAAATAGGCTGAACTATCTCCAGAAGGAGTCAATAGGGTAGAACTAAAAAGTTCAAAATAGACGACTCTTGGGCCCGATTTTAGTACATTTGGTCAAATATTGACTTTTGAATGACTGATGTAATATCAGAAAGAGTAAATAAGTAGGTATAGAAATTTCAAGATCCATAACTGAAACATGTCCAATGGGTAAAATATTGGCTAATCTAAGGCTAATTTATCACCAGAAGGAGTCAATTGGGTAGAAATAGAAAGTTCAAAATCGACGACTCTTGGGCCCGATATTAGTACATTTGGTCAAATATGGATTTCTGAATGATTGACCTAAATTCAGAAAGAGTCCATGAGTAGTTATAAAAATTTCAAGATGCATAACTGAAACATGTCCAATGGGTAAAATATTGGCTACTCTAAGGCTAATGTATCACAAGAAGGAGTCAATTGGGTAGGAATAGAAAGTTCAAGATCAAGGACTGAAATATTTTCAGTCTTTAAAAAATTGTCTGAACTATTGCCTGAAGGAGTCTATAGGGTAGAACTAAAAAGTTCAAAATAGACAACTCTTGGGCCCGATTTTAGTACATTTGGTCAAATATTGACTTTTGAATGACCGAGGTAAAATCAGAAAGAGTCAATAAGTAGGTATAGAAATTTCAAGATCCATAACTGAAACATGTCCAATGGTTAAAATATTGGCTACTTTACGGCTAATTTATCACAAGAAGCAGTCAATTGGGTAGGAATAGAAACTTAGAGACCAAGGACTGAAATATTTTCAGTGGGTCAAAAATTGGCTACTCTATGGCTAATTTATCACCAGAAGGAGTCAAAGGGTAGATCTAAAAGGTTCAAAACAGACGACTCTTGGGCCCGATTTTAGTACATTTGGTCAAATATTGACTTTTGAATGACGGATATAATATCAGAAAGAGTCAATAAATAGGTATAAAAATTTCATGATCCATAACTGAAACATGTCCAATGGGTAAAATATTGGCTACTCTAAGGCTAATGTATCACAAGAAGGAGTCAATTGGGTAGATATAGAAAGTTCAAGATCAAGGACTGAAATATTTTCAGTGAGTCAAAAATTGGCTGAACTATCTCCAGAAGGAGTCAATAGGGTGGAACTAAAAAGTTCAAAATAGACGACTCTTGGGCCCGATTTTAGTACATTTGGTCAAATATTGACTTTTGAATGACTGATGTAATATCAGAAAGAGTCAATAAGTAGGTATAGAAATTTCAAGATCCATAACTGAAACATGTCCAATGGGTAAAATATTGGCTAATCTAAGGCTAATTCATCACCAGAAGGAGTCAATTGGGTAGAAATAGAAAGTTCAAAATCGACGACTCTTGGGCCCGATATTAGTACATTTGGTCAAATATGGATTTCTGAATGATTGACCTAAATTAAGAAAGAGTCAATGAGTAGGTATAAAAATTTCAAGCTCCATAACTGAAACATGTCCAATGGGTAAAATATTGGCTACTCTAATGCTAATGTATCACAAGAAGGAGTCAACTGGGTAGGAATAGAAAGTTCAAGATCAAGGACTGAAATATTTTCAGTGTGTCAAAAATTGGCTGAACTATCGCAAGAAGGAGTCAATAGGGTAGAACTGAAAAGTTCAAAATCGACGACTCTTGGGCCCGATATTAGTACATTTGGTCAAATATGGATTTCTGAATGATTGACCAAAATTAAGAAAGAGTCAATGAGTAGGTATAAAAATTTCAAGCTCCATAACTGAAACATGTCCAATGGGTAAAATATTGGCTACTGTAAGGCTAATTTATCACCAGAAGGAGTCAAAGGGTTGAACTAAAAGGTTCAAAATAGACGACTCTTGGGCCCGATTTTAGTACATTTGGTCAAATTTTGACTTTTGAATGACCGATATAATATCAGAAAGAGTCAATAAGTAGGTTTAGAAATTTCAAGATCCATAACTGAAACATGTCCAATGAGTAAAAAATTGGATACTCTAATGCTAATGTATCACAAGAAGGAGTCAACTGGGTAGGAATAGAAAGTTCAAGATCAAGGACTGAAATATTTTCAGTGGGTCAAAAACTGGCTGAACTATCGCAAGAAGGAGTCAATAGGGTAGAACTGAAAAGTTCAAAATCGACGACTCTTGGGCCTGATATTAGTACATTTGGTCAAATATTGACTTTTGAATGACCGATATAACATCAGAAAGAGTCAATAAGTAGGTATAGAAATTTCAAGATTCATGATTGAAACCATTTCAATGGGTCAAATATTGGCTACTCTATGGCTAATTTATCACAAGAAGGAGTCTATTGGGTAGAAATAGAAAGTTCAAAATCGACGACTCTTGGGCCCGATATTAGTACATTTGGTCAAATATGGATTTCTGAATGATTGACCTAAATTCAGAAAGAGTCAATGAGTAGGTATAAAAATTTCAAGATGCATAACTGAAACATGTCCAATGGGTAAAATATTGGCTACTCTAAGGCTAATGTATCAGAAGAAGGAGTCAATTGGGTAGATATAGAAAGTTCAAGATCAAGGACTGAAATATTTTCAGTTGCTCAAAAATTGGCTGAACTATCTCCAGAAGGAGTCAATAGAGTAGAACTAAAAAGTTCAAAATAGACGACTCTTGGGCCCGATTTTAGTACATTTGGTCAAATATTGACTTTTGAATGACTGATGTAAAATCAGAAAGAGTCAATAAGTATGTATAGAAATTTCAAGATCCATAACTGAAACATGTCCAATGGGTAAAATATTGGCTACTCTAAGGCTAATGTATCACAAGAAGGAGTCAATTGGGTAGATATAGAAAGTTCAAGATCAAGGACTGAAATATTTTCAGTGGCTCAAAAATGGGCTGAACTATCTCCAGAAGGAGTCAATAGAGTAGAACTAAAAAGTTCAAAATCGACGACTCTTGGGCCTGATAATAGTACATTTGGTCAAATATTGACTTTTGAATGACCGATATAACATCAGAAAGAGTCAATAAGTAGGTATAGAAATTTCAAGCTCCTTGACTGAAACATGTTCAATGGGTCAAATATTGGCTACTCTATGGCTAATTTATCACCAGAAGGAGTCAAAGGGTAGATCTAAAAGGTTCAAAATAGACGACTCTTGGGCCCGATTTTAGTACATTTGGTCAAATATTGACTTTTGAATGACTGATGTAATATCAGAAAGAGTCAATAAGTAGGTATAGAAATTTCAAGATCCATAACTGAAACATGTCCAATGGGTAAAATATTGGCTAATCTAAGGCTAATTTATCACCAGAAGGAGTCAAAGGGTAGATCTAAAAGGTTCAAAATAGACGACTCTTGGGCCCGATTTTAGTACATTTGGTCAAATATTGACTTTTGAATGACTGATGTAATATCTGAAAGAGTCAATAAGTAGGTATAGAAATTTCAAGATCCATAACTGAAACATGTCCAATGGGTAAAATATTGGCTAATCTAAGGCTAATTTATCACCAGAAGGAGTCAAAGGGTAGAACTAAAAAGTTCAAAATCGACGACTCTTGGGCCCGATATTAGTACATTTGGTCAAATATGGAATTCTGAATGATTGACCTAAATTCAGAAAGAGTCAATGAGTAGGTATAAAAATTTCAAGATGCATAACTGAAACATGTCCAATGGGTAAAATATTGGCTACTCTAATGCTATTGTATCACAAGAAGGAGTCAATTGGGTAGATATAGAAAGTTCAAGATCAAGGACTGAAATATTTTCAGTGGCTCAAAAATTGGCTGAACTATCTCCAGAAGGAGTCAATAGAGTAGAACTAAAAAGTTCAAAATAGACGACTCTTGGGCCCGATTTTAGTACATTTGGTCAAATATTGACTTTTGAATGACTGATGTAAAATCAGAAAGAGTCAATGAGTAGGTATAAAAATTTCAAGATCCATAACTGAAACATGTCCAATGGGTAAAATATTGGCTACTCTAATGCTATTGTATCACAAGAAGGAGTCAACTGGGTAGGAATAGAAAGTTCAAGATCAAGGACTGAAATATTTTCAGTGCGTCAAAAATTGGCTGAACTATCGCAAGAAGGAGTCAATAGGGTAGAACTAAAAAGTTCAAAATCGACGACTCTTGGGCCTGATATTAGTACATGTGGTCAAATATTGACTTTTGAATGACCGATATAACATCAGAAAGAGTCAATAAGTAGGTATAGAAATTTCAAGCTCCTTGACTGAAACATGTTCAATGGGTCAAATATTGGCTACTCTATGGCTAATTTATCATCAGAAGGAGTCAAAGGGTAGAACTAAAAGGTTCAAAATAGACGACTCTTGGGCCCGATTTTAGTACATTTGGTCAAATATTGACTTTTGAATGACCGATATAATATCAGAAAGAGTCAATAAATAGGTATAAAAATTTCAAGATCCATAACTGAAACATGTCCAATGGGTAAAATATTGGCTACTCTAAGGCTAATGTATCACAAGAAGGAGTCAATTGGGTAGATATAGAAAGTTCAAGATCAAGGACAAATATTTTCAGTGGGTCAAAAATTGGCTGAACTATCTCCAGAAGGAGTCAATAGGGTAGAACTAAAAAGTTCAAAATAGACGACTCTTGGGCCCGATTTTAGTACATTTGGTCAAATATTGACTTTTGAATGACTGATGTAATATCAGAAAGAGTCAATAAGTAGGTATAGAAATTTCAAGATCCATAACTGAAACATGTCCAATGGGTAAAATATTGGCTAATCTAAGGCTAATTTATCACCAGAAGGAGTCAATTGGGTAGAAATAGAAAGTTCAAAATCGACGACTCTTGGGCCCGATATTAGTACATTTGGTCAAATTTGGATTTCTGAATGATTGACCTAAATTCAGAAAGAGTCAATGAGTAGGTATAAAAATTTCAAGATGCATAACTGAACATGTCCAATGGGTAAAATATTGGCTTCTCTAAGGCTAATGTATCACAAGAAGGAGTCAATTGGGTAGGAATAGAAAGTTCAAGATCAAGGACTGAAATATTTTCAGTGGGTCAAAAATTGGCTGAACTATCTCCAGAAAGAGTCAATAGGGTAGAACTAAAAAGTTACAAATAGACGACTCTTGGGCCTGATTTTAGTACATTTGGTCAAATATTGACTTTTGAAAGGCCGATGTAACATCAAAAAGAGTCAATAAGTAGGTATAGAAATTTCAAGATTCATGACTGAAACATGTTCAATGGGTCAAATATTGGCTACTCTATGGCTAATTTATCACAAGAAGGAGTCTATTGGGTAGAAATAGAAAGTTCAAAATCGACGACTCTTGGGCCCGATATTAGTACATTTGGTCAAATATGGATTTCTGAATGATTGACCTAAATTAAGAAAGAGTCAATGAGTAGGTATAAAAATTTCAAGCTCCATAACTGAAACATGTCCAATGGGTAAAATATTGGCTACTCTAATGCTAATGTATCACAAGAAGGAGTCAACTGGGTAGGAATAGAAAGTTCAAGATCAAGGACTGAAATATTTTCAGTGTGTCAAAAATTGGCTGAACTATCGCAAGAAGGAGTCAATAGGGTAGAACTAAAAAGTTCAAAATCGACGACTCTTGGGCCTGATATTAGTACATTTGGTCAAATATTGACTTTTGAATGACCGATATAACATCAGAAAGAGTCAATAAGTAGGTATAGAAATTTCAAGCTCCTTGACTGAAACATTTTCAATGGGTCAAATATTGGCTACTCTATGGCTAATTTATCACCAGAAGGAGTCAAAGGGTAGATCTAAAAGGTTCAAAATAGACGACTCTTGGGCCCGATTTTAGTACATTTGGTCAAATATTGACTTTTGAATGACGGATATAATATCAGAAAGAGTCAATAAATAGGTATAAAAATTTCATGATCCATAACTGAAACATGTCCAATGGGTAAAATATTGGCTACTCTAAGGCTAATGTATCACAAGAAGGAGTCAATTGGGTAGATATAGAAAGTTCAAGATCAAGGACTGAAATATTTTCAGTGAGTCAAAAATTGGCTGAACTATCTCCAGAAGGAGTCAATAGGGTAGAACTAAAAAGTTCAAAATAGACGACTCTTGGGCCCGATTTTAGTACATTTGGTCAAATATTGACTTTTGAATGACTGATGTAATATCAGAAAGAGTCAATAAGTAGGTATAGAAATTTCAAGATCCATAACTGAAACATGTCCAATGGGTAAAATATTGGCTAATCTAAGGCTAATTTATCACCAGAAGGAGTCAATTGGGTAGAAATAGAAAGTTCAAAATCGACGACTCTTGGGCCCGATATTAGTACATTTGGTCAAATATGGATTTCTGAATGATTGACCTAAATTAAGAAAGAGTCAATGAGTAGGTATAAAAATTTCAAGCTCCATAACTGAAACATGTCCAATGGGTAAAATATTGGCTACTCTAATGCTAATGTATCACAAGAAGGAGTCAACTGGGTAGGAAAAGAAAGTTCAAGATCAAGGACTGAAATATTTTCAGTGTGTCAAAAACTGGCTGAACTATCGCAAGGAGTCAATAGGGTAGAACTAAAAAGTTCAAAATAGACGACTCTTGGGCCTGATTTTAGTACATTTGGTCAAATATTGACTTTTGAAAGGCCGATATAACATCAGAAAGAGTCAATAAGTAGGTATAGAAATTTCAAGCTCCTTGACTGAAACATGTTCAATGGGTCAAATATTGGCTACTCTATGGCTAATTTATCACCAGAAGGAGTCAAAGGGTTGAACTAAAAGATTCAAAATAGACGACTCTTGGGCCCGATTTTAGTACATTTGGTCAAATATTGACTTTTGAATGACCGATATAATATCAGAAAGAGTCAATAAATAGGTTTAAAAATTTCAAGATCCATAACTGAAACATGTCCAATGGGTAAAATATTGGCTACTCTAAGGCTAATGTATCACAAGAAGGAGTCAATTGGGTAGATATAGAAAGTTCAAGATCAAGGACTGAAATGTTTTCAGTGGGTCAAAAATAGGCTGAACTATCTCCAGAAGGAGTCAATAGGGTAGAACTAAAAAGTTCAAAATAGACGACTCTTGGGCCCGATTTTAGTACATTTGGTCAAATATTGACTTTTGAATGACTGATGTAATATCAGAAAGAGTAAATAAGTAGGTATAGAAATTTCAAGATCCATAACTGAAACATGTCCAATGGGTAAAATATTGGCTAATCTAAGGCTAATTTATCACCAGAAGGAGTCAATTGGGTAGAAATAGAAAGTTCAAAATCGACGACTCTTGGGCCCGATATTAGTACATTTGGTCAAATATGGATTTCTGAATGATTGACCTAAATTCAGAAAGAGTCCATGAGTAGTTATAAAAATTTCAAGATGCATAACTGAAACATGTCCAATGGGTAAAATATTGGCTACTCTAAGGCTAATGTATCACAAGAAGGAGTCAATTGGGTAGGAATAGAAAGTTCAAGATCAAGGACTGAAATATTTTCAGTCTTTAAAAAATTGTCTGAACTATTGCCTGAAGGAGTCTATAGGGTAGAACTAAAAAGTTCAAAATAGACAACTCTTGGGCCCGATTTTAGTACATTTGGTCAAATATTGACTTTTGAATGACCGAGGTAAAATCAGAAAGAGTCAATAAGTAGGTATAGAAATTTCAAGATCCATAACTGAAACATGTCCAATGGTTAAAATATTGGCTACTTTACGGCTAATTTATCACAAGAAGCAGTCAATTGGGTAGGAATAGAAACTTAGAGACCAAGGACTGAAATATTTTCAGTGGGTCAAAAATTGGCTACTCTATGGCTAATTTATCACCAGAAGGAGTCAAAGGGTAGATCTAAAAGGTTCAAAACAGACGACTCTTGGGCCCGATTTTAGTACATTTGGTCAAATATTGACTTTTGAATGACGGATATAATATCAGAAAGAGTCAATAAATAGGTATAAAAATTTCATGATCCATAACTGAAACATGTCCAATGGGTAAAATATTGGCTACTCTAAGGCTAATGTATCACAAGAAGGAGTCAATTGGGTAGATATAGAAAGTTCAAGATCAAGGACTGAAATATTTTCAGTGAGTCAAAAATTGGCTGAACTATCTCCAGAAGGAGTCAATAGGGTGGAACTAAAAAGTTCAAAATAGACGACTCTTGGGCCCGATTTTAGTACATTTGGTCAAATATTGACTTTTGAATGACTGATGTAATATCAGAAAGAGTCAATAAGTAGGTATAGAAATTTCAAGATCCATAACTGAAACATGTCCAATGGGTAAAATATTGGCTAATCTAAGGCTAATTCATCACCAGAAGGAGTCAATTGGGTAGAAATAGAAAGTTCAAAATCGACGACTCTTGGGCCCGATATTAGTACATTTGGTCAAATATGGATTTCTGAATGATTGACCTAAATTAAGAAAGAGTCAATGAGTAGGTATAAAAATTTCAAGCTCCATAACTGAAACATGTCCAATGGGTAAAATATTGGCTACTCTAATGCTAATGTATCACAAGAAGGAGTCAACTGGGTAGGAATAGAAAGTTCAAGATCAAGGACTGAAATATTTTCAGTGTGTCAAAAATTGGCTGAACTATCGCAAGAAGGAGTCAATAGGGTAGAACTGAAAAGTTCAAAATCGACGACTCTTGGGCCCGATATTAGTACATTTGGTCAAATATGGATTTCTGAATGATTGACCAAAATTAAGAAAGAGTCAATGAGTAGGTATAAAAATTTCAAGCTCCATAACTGAAACATGTCCAATGGGTAAAATATTGGCTACTGTAAGGCTAATTTATCACCAGAAGGAGTCAAAGGGTTGAACTAAAAGGTTCAAAATAGACGACTCTTGGGCCCGATTTTAGTACATTTGGTCAAATTTTGACTTTTGAATGACCGATATAATATCAGAAAGAGTCAATAAGTAGGTTTAGAAATTTCAAGATCCATAACTGAAACATGTCCAATGAGTAAAAAATTGGATACTCTAATGCTAATGTATCACAAGAAGGAGTCAACTGGGTAGGAATAGAAAGTTCAAGATCAAGGACTGAAATATTTTCAGTGGGTCAAAAACTGGCTGAACTATCGCAAGAAGGAGTCAATAGGGTAGAACTGAAAAGTTCAAAATCGACGACTCTTGGGCCTGATATTAGTACATTTGGTCAAATATTGACTTTTGAATGACCGATATAACATCAGAAAGAGTCAATAAGTAGGTATAGAAATTTCAAGATTCATGATTGAAACCATTTCAATGGGTCAAATATTGGCTACTCTATGGCTAATTTATCACAAGAAGGAGTCTATTGGGTAGAAATAGAAAGTTCAAAATCGACGACTCTTGGGCCCGATATTAGTACATTTGGTCAAATATGGATTTCTGAATGATTGACCTAAATTCAGAAAGAGTCAATGAGTAGGTATAAAAATTTCAAGATGCTTAACTGAAACATGTCCAATGGGTAAAATATTGGCTACTCTAAGGCTAATGTATCACAAGAAGGAGTCAATTGGGTAGGAATAGAAAGTTCAAGATCAAGGACTGAAATATTTTCAGTCTTTAAAAAATTGTCTGAACTATTGCCAGAAGGAGTCTATAGGGTAGAACTGAAAAGTTCAAAATCGACGACTCTTGGGCCCGATATTAGTACATTTGGTCAAATATGGATTTCTGAATGATTGACCAAAATTAAGAAAGAGTCAATGAGTAGGTATAAAAATTTCAAGCTCCATAACTGAAACATGTCCAATGGGTAAAATATTGGCTACTGTAAGGCTAATTTATCACCAGAAGGAGTCAAAGGGTTGAACTAAAAGGTTCAAAATAGACGACTCTTGGGCCCGATTTTAGTACATTTGGTCAAATTTTGACTTTTGAATGACCGATATAATATCAGAAAGAGTCAATAAGTAGGTTTAGAAATTTCAAGATCCATAACTGAAACATGTCCAATGAGTAAAAAATTGGATACTCTAATGCTAATGTATCACAAGAAGGAGTCAACTGGGTAGGAATAGAAAGTTCAAGATCAAGGACTGAAATATTTTCAGTGGGTCAAAAACTGGCTGAACTATCGCAAGAAGGAGTCAATAGGGTAGAACTGAAAAGTTCAAAATCGACGACTCTTGGGCCTGATATTAGTACATTTGGTCAAATATTGACTTTTGAATGACCGATATAACATCAGAAAGAGTCAATAAGTAGGTATAGAAATTTCAAGATTCATGATTGAAACCATTTCAATGGGTCAAATATTGGCTACTCTATGGCTAATTTATCACAAGAAGGAGTCTATTGGGTAGAAATAGAAAGTTCAAAATCGACGACTCTTGGGCCCGATATTAGTACATTTGGTCAAATATGGATTTCTGAATGATTGACCTAAATTCAGAAAGAGTCAATGAGTAGGTATAAAAATTTCAAGATGCTTAACTGAAACATGTCCAATGGGTAAAATATTGGCTACTCTAAGGCTAATGTATCACAAGAAGGAGTCAATTGGGTAGGAATAGAAAGTTCAAGATCAAGGACTGAAATATTTTCAGTCTTTAAAAAATTGTCTGAACTATTGCCAGAAGGAGTCTATAGGGTAGAACTAAAAAGTTCAAAATAGACAACTCTTGGGCCCGATTTTAGTACATTTGGTCAAATATTGACTTTTGAATGACCGATGTAACATCAGAAAGAGTCAATAAGTAGGTATAGAAATTTCAAGATCCATAACTGAAACATGTTCAATGGGTCAAATATTGGCTACTCTATGGCTAATTTATCACCAGAAGGAGTCAAAGGGTAGATCTAAAAGGTTCAAAATAGATGACTCTTGGGCCCGATTTTAGTACATTTGGTCAAATATTGACTTTTGAATGACGGATATAATATAAGAAAGAGTCAATAAATAGGTATAAAAATTTCATGATCCATAACTGAAACATGTCCAATGGGTAAAATATTGGCTACTCTAAGGCTAATGTATCACAAGAAGGAGTCAATTGGGTAGAAATAGAAAGTTCAAAATCGACGACTCTTGGGCCCGATATTAGTACATTTGGTCAAATATGGATTTCTGAATGATTGACCAAAATTCAGAAAGAGTCAATGAGTAGGTATAAAAATTTCAAGATGCATAACTGAAACATGTCCATTGGGTAAAATATTGGCAACTCTAAGGCTAATGTATCACAAGAAGGAGTCAATTGGGTAGATATAGAAAGTTTAAGATCAAGGACTGAAATATTTTCAGTGGGTCAAAAATTGGCTGAACTATCTCCAGAAGGAGTCAATAGGGTAGAACTAAAAAGTTCAAAATAGACGACTGTTGGGCCCGATTTTAGTACATTTGGTCAAATATTGACTTTTGAATGACTGATGTAATATCAGAAAGAGTCAATAAGTAGGTATAGAAATTTCAAGATCCATAACTGAAACATGTCCAATGGGTAAAATATTGGCTAATCTAAGGCTAATTTATCACCAGAAGGAGTCAATTGGGTAGAAATAGAAAGTTCAAAATCGACGACTCTTGGGCCCGATATTAGTACATTTGGTCAAATATGGAATTCTGAATGATTGACCTAAATTCAGAAAGAGTCAATGAGCAGGTATAAAAATTTCAAGATGCATAACTGAAACATGTCCAATGGGTAAAATATTGGCTACTCTAAGGCTAATGTATCACAAGAAGGAGTCAATTGGGTAGATATAGAAAGTTCAAGATCAAGGACTGAAATATTTTCAGTGGCTCAAAAATTGGCTGAACTATCTCCAGAAGGAGTCAATAGGGTAGAACTAAAAAGTTCAAAATAGACGACTCTAGGGCCTGATTTTAGTACATTTGGTCAAATATTGACTTTTGAAAGGCCGATGTAACATCAGAAAGAGTCAATAAGTAGGTTTAGAAATTTCAAGCTCCATAACTGAAACATGTCCAATGGGTCAAATATTGGCTACTCTACAGCTAATTTATCACAAGAAGCAGTCAATTGGGTAGGAATAGAAAGTTCAAGATCAAGGACTGAAACATTTTCAGTCTTTAAAAATTTGTCTGAACTATTGCCAGAAGGAGTCTATAGGGTAGAACTAAAAAGATCAAAATAGACAACTCTTGGGCCCGATTTTAGTACATTTGGTCAAATATTGACTTTTGAATGACCGATGTAACATCAGAAAGAGTCAATAAGTAGGTATAGAAATTTCAAGATCCATAACTGAAACATGTTCAATGGGTCAAATATTGGCTACTCTATGGCTAATTTATCACCAGAAGGAGTCAAAGGGTAGATCTAAAAGGTTCAAAATAGACGACTCTTGGGCCCGATTTTAGTACATTTGGTCAAATATTGACTTTTGAATGACGGATATAATATAAGAAAGAGTCAATAAATAGGTATAAAAATTTCATGATCCATAACTGAAACATGTCCAATGGGTAAAATATTGGCTACTCTAAGGCTAATGTATCACAAGAAGGAGTCAATTGGGTAGAAATAGAAAGTTCAAAATCGACGACTCTTGGGCCCGATATTAGTACATTTGGTCAAATATGGATTTCTGAATGATTGACCAAAATTCAGAAAGAGTCAATGAGTAGGTATAAAAATTTCAAGATGCATAACTGAAACATGTCCATTGGGTAAAATATTGGCAACTCTAAGGCTAATGTATCACAAGAAGGAGTCAATTGGGTAGATATAGAAAGTTCAAGATCAAGGACTGAAATATTTTCAGTGAGTCAAAAATTGGCTGAACTATCTCCAGAAGGAGTCAATAGGGTAGAACTAAAAAGTTCAAAATAGATGACTCTTGGGCCCGATTTTAGTACATTTGGTCAAATATTGACTTTTGACTGACTGATGTAATATCAGAAAGAGTCAATAAGTAGGTATAGAAATTTCAAGATCCATAACTGAAACATGTCCAATGGGTAAAACATTGGCTAATCTAAGGCTAATTTATCACCAGAAGGAGTCAATTGGGTAGAAATAGAAAGTTCAAAATCGACGACTCTTGGGCCCGATATTAGTACATTTGGTCAAATATGGAATTCTGAATGATTGACCTAAATTCAGAAAGAGTCAATGAGTAGGTATAAAAATTTCAAGATGCATAACTGAAACATGTCCAATGGGTAAAATATTGGCTACTCTAAGGCTAATGTATCACAAGAAGGAGTCAATTGGGTAGATATAGAAAGTTCAAGATCAAGGACTGAAATATTTTCAGTGGCTCAAAAATGGGCTGAACTATCTCCAGAAGGAGTCAATAGAGTAGAACTAAAAAGTTCAAAATCGACGACTCTTGGGCCTGATAATAGTACATTTGGTCAAATATTGACTTTTGAATGACCGATATAACATCAGAAAGAGTCAATAAGTAGGTATAGAAATTTCAAGCTCCTTGACTGAAACATGTTCAATGGGTCAAATATTGGCTACTCTATGGCTAATTTATCACCAGAAGGAGTCAAAGGGTAGATCTAAAAGGTTCAAAATAGACGACTCTTGGGCCCGATTTTAGTACATTTGGTCAAATATTGACTTTTGAATGACTGATGTAATATCAGAAAGAGTCAATAAGTAGGTATAGAAATTTCAAGATCCATAACTGAAACATGTCCAATGGGTAAAATATTGGCTAATCTAAGGCTAATTTATCACCAGAAGGAGTCAAAGGGTAGATCTAAAAGGTTCAAAATAGACGACTCTTGGGCCCGATTTTAGTACATTTGGTCAAATATTGACTTTTGAATGACTGATGTAATATCAGAAAGAGTCAATAAGTAGGTATAGAAATTTCAAGATCCATAACTGAAACATGTCCAATGGGTAAAATATTGGCTAATCTAAGGCTAATTTATCACCAGAAGGAGTCAAAGGGTAGAACTAAAAAGTTCAAAATCGACGACTCTTGGGCCCGATATTAGTACATTTGGTCAAATATGGAATTCTGAATGATTGACCTAAATTCAGAAAGAGTCAATGAGTAGGTATAAAAATTTCAAGATGCATAACTGAAACATGTCCAATGGGTAAAATATTGGCTACTCTAAGGCTAATGTATCAGAAGAAGGAGTCAATTGGGTAGATATAGAAAGTTCAAGATCAAGGACTGAAATATTTTCAGTTGCTCAAAAATTGGCTGAACTATCTCCAGAAGGAGTCAATAGAGTAGAACTAAAAAGTTCAAAATAGACGACTCTTGGGCCCGATTTTAGTACATTTGGTCAAATATTGACTTTTGAATGACTGATGTAAAATCAGAAAGAGTCAATAAGTATGTATAGAAATTTCAAGATCCATAACTGAAACATGTCCAATGGGTAAAATATTGGCTACTCTAAGGCTAATGTATCACAAGAAGGAGTCAATTGGGTAGATATAGAAAGTTCAAGATCAAGGACTGAAATATTTTCAGTGGCTCAAAAATGGGCTGAACTATCTCCAGAAGGAGTCAATAGAGTAGAACTAAAAAGTTCAAAATCGACGACTCTTGGGCCTGATAATAGTACATTTGGTCAAATATTGACTTTTGAATGACCGATATAACATCAGAAAGAGTCAATAAGTAGGTATAGAAATTTCAAGCTCCTTGACTGAAACATGTTCAATGGGTCAAATATTGGCTACTCTATGGCTAATTTATCACCAGAAGGAGTCAAAGGGTAGATCTAAAAGGTTCAAAATAGACGACTCTTGGGCCCGATTTTAGTACATTTGGTCAAATATTGACTTTTGAATGACTGATGTAATATCAGAAAGAGTCAATAAGTAGGTATAGAAATTTCAAGATCCATAACTGAAACATGTCCAATGGGTAAAATATTGGCTAATCTAAGGCTAATTTATCACCAGAAGGAGTCAAAGGGTAGATCTAAAAGGTTCAAAATAGACGACTCTTGGGCCCGATTTTAGTACATTTGGTCAAATATTGACTTTTGAATGACTGATGTAATATCTGAAAGAGTCAATAAGTAGGTATAGAAATTTCAAGATCCATAACTGAAACATGTCCAATGGGTAAAATATTGGCTAATCTAAGGCTAATTTATCACCAGAAGGAGTCAAAGGGTAGAACTAAAAAGTTCAAAATCGACGACTCTTGGGCCCGATATTAGTACATTTGGTCAAATATGGAATTCTGAATGATTGACCTAAATTCAGAAAGAGTCAATGAGTAGGTATAAAAATTTCAAGATGCATAACTGAAACATGTCCAATGGGTAAAATATTGGCTACTCTAATGCTATTGTATCACAAGAAGGAGTCAATTGGGTAGATATAGAAAGTTCAAGATCAAGGACTGAAATATTTTCAGTGGCTCAAAAATTGGCTGAACTATCTCCAGAAGGAGTCAATAGAGTAGAACTAAAAAGTTCAAAATAGACGACTCTTGGGCCCGATTTTAGTACATTTGGTCAAATATTGACTTTTGAATGACTGATGTAAAATCAGAAAGAGTCAATGAGTAGGTATAAAAATTTCAAGATCCATAACTGAAACATGTCCAATGGGTAAAATATTGGCTACTCTAATGCTATTGTATCACAAGAAGGAGTCAACTGGGTAGGAATAGAAAGTTCAAGATCAAGGACTGAAATATTTTCAGTGCGTCAAAAATTGGCTGAACTATCGCAAGAAGGAGTCAATAGGGTAGAACTAAAAAGTTCAAAATCGACGACTCTTGGGCCTGATATTAGTACATGTGGTCAAATATTGACTTTTGAATGACCGATATAACATCAGAAAGAGTCAATAAGTAGGTATAGAAATTTCAAGCTCCTTGACTGAAACATGTTCAATGGGTCAAATATTGGCTACTCTATGGCTAATTTATCATCAGAAGGAGTCAAAGGGTAGAACTAAAAGGTTCAAAATAGACGACTCTTGGGCCCGATTTTAGTACATTTGGTCAAATATTGACTTTTGAATGACCGATATAATATCAGAAAGAGTCAATAAATAGGTATAAAAATTTCAAGATCCATAACTGAAACATGTCCAATGGGTAAAATATTGGCTACTCTAAGGCTAATGTATCACAAGAAGGAGTCAATTGGGTAGATATAGAAAGTTCAAGATCAAGGACAAATATTTTCAGTGGGTCAAAAATTGGCTGAACTATCTCCAGAAGGAGTCAATAGGGTAGAACTAAAAAGTTCAAAATAGACGACTCTTGGGCCCGATTTTAGTACATTTGGTCAAATATTGACTTTTGAATGACTGATGTAATATCAGAAAGAGTCAATAAGTAGGTATAGAAATTTCAAGATCCATAACTGAAACATGTCCAATGGGTAAAATATTGGCTAATCTAAGGCTAATTTATCACCAGAAGGAGTCAATTGGGTAGAAATAGAAAGTTCAAAATCGACGACTCTTGGGCCCGATATTAGTACATTTGGTCAAATTTGGATTTCTGAATGATTGACCTAAATTCAGAAAGAGTCAATGAGTAGGTATAAAAATTTCAAGATGCATAACTGAACATGTCCAATGGGTAAAATATTGGCTTCTCTAAGGCTAATGTATCACAAGAAGGAGTCAATTGGGTAGGAATAGAAAGTTCAAGATCAAGGACTGAAATATTTTCAGTGGGTCAAAAATTGGCTGAACTATCTCCAGAAAGAGTCAATAGGGTAGAACTAAAAAGTTACAAATAGACGACTCTTGGGCCTGATTTTAGTACATTTGGTCAAATATTGACTTTTGAAAGGCCGATGTAACATCAAAAAGAGTCAATAAGTAGGTATAGAAATTTCAAGATTCATGACTGAAACATGTTCAATGGGTCAAATATTGGCTACTCTATGGCTAATTTATCACAAGAAGGAGTCTATTGGGTAGAAATAGAAAGTTCAAAATCGACGACTCTTGGGCCCGATATTAGTACATTTGGTCAAATATGGATTTCTGAATGATTGACCTAAATTAAGAAAGAGTCAATGAGTAGGTATAAAAATTTCAAGCTCCATAACTGAAACATGTCCAATGGGTAAAATATTGGCTACTCTAATGCTAATGTATCACAAGAAGGAGTCAACTGGGTAGGAATAGAAAGTTCAAGATCAAGGACTGAAATATTTTCAGTGTGTCAAAAATTGGCTGAACTATCGCAAGAAGGAGTCAATAGGGTAGAACTAAAAAGTTCAAAATCGACGACTCTTGGGCCTGATATTAGTACATTTGGTCAAATATTGACTTTTGAATGACCGATATAACATCAGAAAGAGTCAATAAGTAGGTATAGAAATTTCAAGCTCCTTGACTGAAACATTTTCAATGGGTCAAATATTGGCTACTCTATGGCTAATTTATCACCAGAAGGAGTCAAAGGGTAGATCTAAAAGGTTCAAAATAGACGACTCTTGGGCCCGATTTTAGTACATTTGGTCAAATATTGACTTTTGAATGACGGATATAATATCAGAAAGAGTCAATAAATAGGTATAAAAATTTCATGATCCATAACTGAAACATGTCCAATGGGTAAAATATTGGCTACTCTAAGGCTAATGTATCACAAGAAGGAGTCAATTGGGTAGATATAGAAAGTTCAAGATCAAGGACTGAAATATTTTCAGTGAGTCAAAAATTGGCTGAACTATCTCCAGAAGGAGTCAATAGGGTAGAACTAAAAAGTTCAAAATAGACGACTCTTGGGCCCGATTTTAGTACATTTGGTCAAATATTGACTTTTGAATGACTGATGTAATATCAGAAAGAGTCAATAAGTAGGTATAGAAATTTCAAGATCCATAACTGAAACATGTCCAATGGGTAAAATATTGGCTAATCTAAGGCTAATTTATCACCAGAAGGAGTCAATTGGGTAGAAATAGAAAGTTCAAAATCGACGACTCTTGGGCCCGATATTAGTACATTTGGTCAAATATGGATTTCTGAATGATTGACCTAAATTAAGAAAGAGTCAATGAGTAGGTATAAAAATTTCAAGCTCCATAACTGAAACATGTCCAATGGGTAAAATATTGGCTACTCTAATGCTAATGTATCACAAGAAGGAGTCAACTGGGTAGGAAAAGAAAGTTCAAGATCAAGGACTGAAATATTTTCAGTGTGTCAAAAACTGGCTGAACTATCGCAAGGAGTCAATAGGGTAGAACTAAAAAGTTCAAAATAGACGACTCTTGGGCCTGATTTTAGTACATTTGGTCAAATATTGACTTTTGAAAGGCCGATATAACATCAGAAAGAGTCAATAAGTAGGTATAGAAATTTCAAGCTCCTTGACTGAAACATGTTCAATGGGTCAAATATTGGCTACTCTATGGCTAATTTATCACCAGAAGGAGTCAAAGGGTTGAACTAAAAGATTCAAAATAGACGACTCTTGGGCCCGATTTTAGTACATTTGGTCAAATATTGACTTTTGAATGACCGATATAATATCAGAAAGAGTCAATAAATAGGTTTAAAAATTTCAAGATCCATAACTGAAACATGTCCAATGGGTAAAATATTGGCTACTCTAAGGCTAATGTATCACAAGAAGGAGTCAATTGGGTAGATATAGAAAGTTCAAGATCAAGGACTGAAATGTTTTCAGTGGGTCAAA
This sequence comes from Zacco platypus, assembly GCA_038088235.1. Lineage (NCBI taxonomy): Eukaryota > Metazoa > Chordata > Actinopteri > Cypriniformes > Xenocyprididae > Zacco > Zacco platypus. The sequence goes on along the minus strand of CM076071.1, from coordinate 14,555,986 downwards.
AATAGGCTGAACTATCTCCAGAAGGAGTCAATAGGGTAGAACTAAAAAGTTCAAAATAGACGACTCTTGGGCCCGATTTTAGTACATTTGGTCAAATATTGACTTTTGAATGACTGATGTAATATCAGAAAGAGTAAATAAGTAGGTATAGAAATTTCAAGATCCATAACTGAAACATGTCCAATGGGTAAAATATTGGCTAATCTAAGGCTAATTTATCACCAGAAGGAGTCAATTGGGTAGAAATAGAAAGTTCAAAATCGACGACTCTTGGGCCCGATATTAGTACATTTGGTCAAATATGGATTTCTGAATGATTGACCTAAATTCAGAAAGAGTCCATGAGTAGTTATAAAAATTTCAAGATGCATAACTGAAACATGTCCAATGGGTAAAATATTGGCTACTCTAAGGCTAATGTATCACAAGAAGGAGTCAATTGGGTAGGAATAGAAAGTTCAAGATCAAGGACTGAAATATTTTCAGTCTTTAAAAAATTGTCTGAACTATTGCCTGAAGGAGTCTATAGGGTAGAACTAAAAAGTTCAAAATAGACAACTCTTGGGCCCGATTTTAGTACATTTGGTCAAATATTGACTTTTGAATGACCGAGGTAAAATCAGAAAGAGTCAATAAGTAGGTATAGAAATTTCAAGATCCATAACTGAAACATGTCCAATGGTTAAAATATTGGCTACTTTACGGCTAATTTATCACAAGAAGCAGTCAATTGGGTAGGAATAGAAACTTAGAGATCAAGGACTGAAATATTTTCAGTGGGTCAAAAATTGGCTACTCTATGGCTAATTTATCACCAGAAGGAGTCAAAGGGTAGATCTAAAAGGTTCAAAACAGACGACTCTTGGGCCCGATTTTAGTACATTTGGTCAAATATTGACTTTTGAATGACGGATATAATATCAGAAAGAGTCAATAAATAGGTATAAAAATTTCATGATCCATAACTGAAACATGTCCAATGGGTAAAATATTGGCTACTCTAAGGCTAATGTATCACAAGAAGGAGTCAATTGGGTAGATATAGAAAGTTCAAGATCAAGGACTGAAATATTTTCAGTGAGTCAAAAATTGGCTGAACTATCTCCAGAAGGAGTCAATAGGGTGGAACTAAAAAGTTCAAAATAGACGACTCTTGGGCCCGATTTTAGTACATTTGGTCAAATATTGACTTTTGAATGACTGATGTAATATCAGAAAGAGTCAATAAGTAGGTATAGAAATTTCAAGATCCATAACTGAAACATGTCCAATGGGTAAAATATTGGCTAATCTAAGGCTAATTCATCACCAGAAGGAGTCAATTGGGTAGAAATAGAAAGTTCAAAATCGACGACTCTTGGGCCCGATATTAGTACATTTGGTCAAATATGGATTTCTGAATGATTGACCTAAATTAAGAAAGAGTCAATGAGTAGGTATAAAAATTTCAAGCTCCATAACTGAAACATGTCCAATGGGTAAAATATTGGCTACTCTAATGCTAATGTATCACAAGAAGGAGTCAACTGGGTAGGAATAGAAAGTTCAAGATCAAGGACTGAAATATTTTCAGTGTGTCAAAAATTGGCTGAACTATCGCAAGAAGGAGTCAATAGGGTAGAACTGAAAAGTTCAAAATCGACGACTCTTGGGCCCGATATTAGTACATTTGGTCAAATATGGATTTCTGAATGATTGACCAAAATTAAGAAAGAGTCAATGAGTAGGTATAAAAATTTCAAGCTCCATAACTGAAACATGTCCAATGGGTAAAATATTGGCTACTGTAAGGCTAATTTATCACCAGAAGGAGTCAAAGGGTTGAACTAAAAGGTTCAAAATAGACGACTCTTGGGCCCGATTTTAGTACATTTGGTCAAATTTTGACTTTTGAATGACCGATATAACATCAGAAAGAGTCAATAAGTAGGTATAGAAATTTCAAGATTCATGATTGAAACCATTTCAATGGGTCAAATATTGGCTACTCTATGGCTAATTTATCACAAGAAGGAGTCTATTGGGTAGAAATAGAAAGTTCAAAATCGACGACTCTTGGGCCCGATATTAGTACATTTGGTCAAATATGGATTTCTGAATGATTGACCTAAATTCAGAAAGAGTCAATGAGTAGGTATAAAAATTTCAAGATGCTTAACTGAAACATGTCCAATGGGTAAAATATTGGCTACTCTAAGGCTAATGTATCACAAGAAGGAGTCAATTGGGTAGGAATAGAAAGTTCAAGATCAAGGACTGAAATATTTTCAGTCTTTAAAAAATTGTCTGAACTATTGCCAGAAGGAGTCTATAGGGTAGAACTGAAAAGTTCAAAATCGACGACTCTTGGGCCCGATATTAGTACATTTGGTCAAATATGGATTTCTGAATGATTGACCAAAATTAAGAAAGAGTCAATGAGTAGGTATAAAAATTTCAAGCTCCATAACTGAAACATGTCCAATGGGTAAAATATTGGCTACTGTAAGGCTAATTTATCACCAGAAGGAGTCAAAGGGTTGAACTAAAAGGTTCAAAATAGACGACTCTTGGGCCCGATTTTAGTACATTTGGTCAAATTTTGACTTTTGAATGACCGATATAATATCAGAAAGAGTCAATAAGTAGGTTTAGAAATTTCAAGATCCATAACTGAAACATGTCCAATGAGTAAAAAATTGGATACTCTAATGCTAATGTATCACAAGAAGGAGTCAACTGGGTAGGAATAGAAAGTTCAAGATCAAGGACTGAAATATTTTCAGTGGGTCAAAAACTGGCTGAACTATCGCAAGAAGGAGTCAATAGGGTAGAACTGAAAAGTTCAAAATCGACGACTCTTGGGCCTGATATTAGTACATTTGGTCAAATATTGACTTTTGAATGACCGATATAACATCAGAAAGAGTCAATAAGTAGGTATAGAAATTTCAAGATTCATGATTGAAACCATTTCAATGGGTCAAATATTGGCTACTCTATGGCTAATTTATCACAAGAAGGAGTCTATTGGGTAGAAATAGAAAGTTCAAAATCGACGACTCTTGGGCCCGATATTAGTACATTTGGTCAAATATGGATTTCTGAATGATTGACCTAAATTCAGAAAGAGTCAATGAGTAGGTATAAAAATTTCAAGATGCTTAACTGAAACATGTCCAATGGGTAAAATATTGGCTACTCTAAGGCTAATGTATCACAAGAAGGAGTCAATTGGGTAGGAATAGAAAGTTCAAGATCAAGGACTGAAATATTTTCAGTCTTTAAAAAATTGTCTGAACTATTGCCAGAAGGAGTCTATAGGGTAGAACTAAAAAGTTCAAAATAGACAACTCTTGGGCCCGATTTTAGTACATTTGGTCAAATATTGACTTTTGAATGACCGATGTAACATCAGAAAGAGTCAATAAGTAGGTATAGAAATTTCAAGATCCATAACTGAAACATGTTCAATGGGTCAAATATTGGCTACTCTATGGCTAATTTATCACCAGAAGGAGTCAAAGGGTAGATCTAAAAGGTTCAAAATAGACGACTCTTGGGCCCGATTTTAGTACATTTGGTCAAATATTGACTTTTGAATGACGGATATAATATAAGAAAGAGTCAATAAATAGGTATAAAAATTTCATGATCCATAACTGAAACATGTCCAATGGGTAAAATATTGGCTACTCTAAGGCTAATGTATCACAAGAAGGAGTCAATTGGGTAGAAATAGAAAGTTCAAAATCGACGACTCTTGGGCCCGATATTAGTACATTTGGTCAAATATGGATTTCTGAATGATTGACCAAAATTCAGAAAGAGTCAATGAGTAGGTATAAAAATTTCAAGATGCATAACTGAAACATGTCCATTGGGTAAAATATTGGCAACTCTAAGGCTAATGTATCACAAGAAGGAGTCAATTGGGTAGATATAGAAAGTTTAAGATCAAGGACTGAAATATTTTCAGTGGGTCAAAAATTGGCTGAACTATCTCCAGAAGGAGTCAATAGGGTAGAACTAAAAAGTTCAAAATAGACGACTGTTGGGCCCGATTTTAGTACATTTGGTCAAATATTGACTTTTGAATGACTGATGTAATATCAGAAAGAGTCAATAAGTAGGTATAGAAATTTCAAGATCCATAACTGAAACATGTCCAATGGGTAAAATATTGACTAATCTAAGGCTAATTTATCACCAGAAGGAGTCAATTGGGTAGAAATAGAAAGTTCAAAATCGACGACTCTTGGGCCCGATATTAGTACATTTGGTCAAATATGGAATTCTGAATGATTGACCTAAATTCAGAAAGAGTCAATGAGCAGGTATAAAAATTTCAAGATGCATAACTGAAACATGTCCAATGGGTAAAATATTGGCTACTCTAAGGCTAATGTATCACAAGAAGGAGTCAATTGGGTAGATATAGAAAGTTCAAGATCAAGGACTGAAATATTTTCAGTGGCTCAAAAATTGGCTGAACTATCTCCAGAAGGAGTCAATAGGGTAGAACTAAAAAGTTCAAAATAGACGACTCTAGGGCCTGATTTTAGTACATTTGGTCAAATATTGACTTTTGAAAGGCCGATGTAACATCAGAAAGAGTCAATAAGTAGGTTTAGAAATTTCAAGCTCCATAACTGAAACATGTCCAATGGGTCAAATATTGGCTACTCTACAGCTAATTTATCACAAGAAGCAGTCAATTGGGTAGGAATAGAAAGTTCAAGATCAAGGACTGAAACATTTTCAGTCTTTAAAAATTTGTCTGAACTATTGCCAGAAGGAGTCTATAGGGTAGAACTAAAAAGATCAAAATAGACAACTCTTGGGCCCGATTTTAGTACATTTGGTCAAATATTGACTTTTGAATGACCGATGTAACATCAGAAAGAGTCAATAAGTAGGTATAGAAATTTCAAGATCCATAACTGAAACATGTTCAATGGGTCAAATATTGGCTACTCTATGGCTAATTTATCACCAGAAGGAGTCAAAGGGTAGATCTAAAAGGTTCAAAATAGACGACTCTTGGGCCCGATTTTAGTACATTTGGTCAAATATTGACTTTTGAATGACGGATATAATATCAGAAAGAGTCAATAAATAGGTATAAAAATTTCATGATCCATAACTGAAACATGTCCAATGGGTAAAATATTGGCTACTCTAAGGCTAATGTATCACAAGAAGGAGTCAATTGGGTAGATATAGAAAGTTCAAGATCAAGGACTGAAATATTTTCAGTGAGTCAAAAATTGGCTGAACTATCTCCAGAAGGAGTCAATAGGGTAGAACTAAAAAGTTCAAAATAGACGACTCTTGGGCCCGATTTTAGTACATTTGGTCAAATATTGACTTTTGAATGACTGATGTAATATCAGAAAGAGTCAATAAGTAGGTATAGAAATTTCAAGATCCATAACTGAAACATGTCCAATGGGTAAAATATTGGCTAATCTAAGGCTAATTTATCACCAGAAGGAGTCAATTGGGTAGAAATAGAAAGTTCAAAATCGACGACTCTTGGGCCCGATATTAGTACATTTGGTCAAATATGGATTTCTGAATGATTGACCTAAATTAAGAAAGAGTCAATGAGTAGGTATAAAAATTTCAAGCTCCATAACTGAAACATGTCCAATGGGTAAAATATTGGCTACTCTAATGCTAATGTATCACAAGAAGGAGTCAACTGGGTAGGAAAAGAAAGTTCAAGATCAAGGACTGAAATATTTTCAGTGTGTCAAAAACTGGCTGAACTATCGCAAGGAGTCAATAGGGTAGAACTAAAAAGTTCAAAATAGACGACTCTTGGGCCTGATTTTAGTACATTTGGTCAAATATTGACTTTTGAAAGGCCGATATAACATCAGAAAGAGTCAATAAGTAGGTATAGAAATTTCAAGCTCCTTGACTGAAACATGTTCAATGGGTCAAATATTGGCTACTCTATGGCTAATTTATCACCAGAAGGAGTCAAAGGGTTGAACTAAAAGATTCAAAATAGACGACTCTTGGGCCCGATTTTAGTACATTTGGTCAAATATTGACTTTTGAATGACCGATATAATATCAGAAAGAGTCAATAAATAGGTTTAAAAATTTCAAGATCCATAACTGAAACATGTCCAATGGGTAAAATATTGGCTACTCTAAGGCTAATGTATCACAAGAAGGAGTCAATTGGGTAGATATAGAAAGTTCAAGATCAAGGACTGAAATGTTTTCAGTGGGTCAAAAATAGGCTGAACTATCTCCAGAAGGAGTCAATAGGGTAGAACTAAAAAGTTCAAAATCGACGACTCTTGGGCCCGATATTAGTACATTTGGTCAAATATGGATTTCTGAATGATTGACCTAAATTCAGAAAGAGTCCATGAGTAGTTATAAAAATTTCAAGATGCATAACTGAAACATGTCCAATGGGTAAAATATTGGCTACTCTAAGGCTAATGTATCACAAGAAGGAGTCAATTGGGTAGGAATAGAAAGTTCAAGATCAAGGACTGAAATATTTTCAGTCTTTAAAAAATTGTCTGAACTATTGCCTGAAGGAGTCTATAGGGTAGAACTAAAAAGTTCAAAATAGACAACTCTTGGGCCCGATTTTAGTACATTTGGTCAAATATTGACTTTTGAATGACCGAGGTAAAATCAGAAAGAGTCAATAAGTAGGTATAGAAATTTCAAGATCCATAACTGAAACATGTCCAATGGTTAAAATATTGGCTACTTTACGGCTAATTTATCACAAGAAGCAGTCAATTGGGTAGGAATAGAAACTTAGAGATCAAGGACTGAAATATTTTCAGTGGGTCAAAAATTGGCTACTCTATGGCTAATTTATCACCAGAAGGAGTCAAAGGGTAGATCTAAAAGGTTCAAAACAGACGACTCTTGGGCCCGATTTTAGTACATTTGGTCAAATATTGACTTTTGAATGACGGATATAATATCAGAAAGAGTCAATAAATAGGTATAAAAATTTCATGATCCATAACTGAAACATGTCCAATGGGTAAAATATTGGCTACTCTAAGGCTAATGTATCACAAGAAGGAGTCAATTGGGTAGATATAGAAAGTTCAAGATCAAGGACTGAAATATTTTCAGTGAGTCAAAAATTGGCTGAACTATCTCCAGAAGGAGTCAATAGGGTGGAACTAAAAAGTTCAAAATAGACGACTCTTGGGCCCGATTTTAGTACATTTGGTCAAATATTGACTTTTGAATGACTGATGTAATATCAGAAAGAGTCAATAAGTAGGTATAGAAATTTCAAGATCCATAACTGAAACATGTCCAATGGGTAAAATATTGGCTAATCTAAGGCTAATTCATCACCAGAAGGAGTCAATTGGGTAGAAATAGAAAGTTCAAAATCGACGACTCTTGGGCCCGATATTAGTACATTTGGTCAAATATGGATTTCTGAATGATTGACCTAAATTAAGAAAGAGTCAATGAGTAGGTATAAAAATTTCAAGCTCCATAACTGAAACATGTCCAATGGGTAAAATATTGGCTACTCTAATGCTAATGTATCACAAGAAGGAGTCAACTGGGTAGGAATAGAAAGTTCAAGATCAAGGACTGAAATATTTTCAGTGTGTCAAAAATTGGCTGAACTATCGCAAGAAGGAGTCAATAGGGTAGAACTGAAAAGTTCAAAATCGACGACTCTTGGGCCCGATATTAGTACATTTGGTCAAATATGGATTTCTGAATGATTGACCAAAATTAAGAAAGAGTCAATGAGTAGGTATAAAAATTTCAAGCTCCATAACTGAAACATGTCCAATGGGTAAAATATTGGCTACTGTAAGGCTAATTTATCACCAAAAGGAGTCAAAGGGTTGAACTAAAAGGTTCAAAATAGACGACTCTTGGGCCCGATTTTAGTACATTTGGTCAAATTTTGACTTTTGAATGACCGATATAACATCAGAAAGAGTCAATAAGTAGGTATAGAAATTTCAAGATTCATGATTGAAACCATTTCAATGGGTCAAATATTGGCTACTCTATGGCTAATTTATCACAAGAAGGAGTCTATTGGGTAGAAATAGAAAGTTCAAAATCGACGACTCTTGGGCCCGATATTAGTACATTTGGTCAAATATGGATTTCTGAATGATTGACCTAAATTCAGAAAGAGTCAATGAGTAGGTATAAAAATTTCAAGATGCTTAACTGAAACATGTCCAATGGGTAAAATATTGGCTACTCTAAGGCTAATGTATCACAAGAAGGAGTCAATTGGGTAGGAATAGAAAGTTCAAGATCAAGGACTGAAATATTTTCAGTCTTTAAAAAATTGTCTGAACTATTGCCAGAAGGAGTCTATAGGGTAGAACTGAAAAGTTCAAAATCGACGACTCTTGGGCCCGATATTAGTACATTTGGTCAAATATGGATTTCTGAATGATTGACCAAAATTAAGAAAGAGTCAATGAGTAGGTATAAAAATTTCAAGCTCCATAACTGAAACATGTCCAATGGGTAAAATATTGGCTACTGTAAGGCTAATTTATCACCAGAAGGAGTCAAAGGGTTGAACTAAAAGGTTCAAAATAGACGACTCTTGGGCCCGATTTTAGTACATTTGGTCAAATTTTGACTTTTGAATGACCGATATAATATCAGAAAGAGTCAATAAGTAGGTTTAGAAATTTCAAGATCCATAACTGAAACATGTCCAATGAGTAAAAAATTGGATACTCTAATGCTAATGTATCACAAGAAGGAGTCAACTGGGTAGGAATAGAAAGTTCAAGATCAAGGACTGAAATATTTTCAGTGGGTCAAAAACTGGCTGAACTATCGCAAGAAGGAGTCAATAGGGTAGAACTGAAAAGTTCAAAATCGACGACTCTTGGGCCTGATATTAGTACATTTGGTCAAATATTGACTTTTGAATGACCGATATAACATCAGAAAGAGTCAATAAGTAGGTATAGAAATTTCAAGATTCATGATTGAAACCATTTCAATGGGTCAAATATTGGCTACTCTATGGCTAATTTATCACAAGAAGGAGTCTATTGGGTAGAAATAGAAAGTTCAAAATCGACGACTCTTGGGCCCGATATTAGTACATTTGGTCAAATATGGATTTCTGAATGATTGACCTAAATTCAGAAAGAGTCAATGAGTAGGTATAAAAATTTCAAGATGCTTAACTGAAACATGTCCAATGGGTAAAATATTGGCTACTCTAAGGCTAATGTATCACAAGAAGGAGTCAATTGGGTAGGAATAGAAAGTTCAAGATCAAGGACTGAAATATTTTCAGTCTTTAAAAAATTGTCTGAACTATTGCCAGAAGGAGTCTATAGGGTAGAACTAAAAAGTTCAAAATAGACAACTCTTGGGCCCGATTTTAGTACATTTGGTCAAATATTGACTTTTGAATGACCGATGTAACATCAGAAAGAGTCAATAAGTAGGTATAGAAATTTCAAGATCCATAACTGAAACATGTTCAATGGGTCAAATATTGGCTACTCTATGGCTAATTTATCACCAGAAGGAGTCAAAGGGTAGATCTAAAAGGTTCAAAATAGACGACTCTTGGGCCCGATTTTAGTACATTTGGTCAAATATTGACTTTTGAATGACGGATATAATATAAGAAAGAGTCAATAAATAGGTATAAAAATTTCATGATCCATAACTGAAACATGTCCAATGGGTAAAATATTGGCTACTCTAAGGCTAATGTATCACAAGAAGGAGTCAATTGGGTAGAAATAGAAAGTTCAAAATCGACGACTCTTGGGCCCGATATTAGTACATTTGGTCAAATATGGATTTCTGAATGATTGACCAAAATTCAGAAAGAGTCAATGAGTAGGTATAAAAATTTCAAGATGCATAACTGAAACATGTCCATTGGGTAAAATATTGGCAACTCTAAGGCTAATGTATCACAAGAAGGAGTCAATTGGGTAGATATAGAAAGTTTAAGATCAAGGACTGAAATATTTTCAGTGGGTCAAAAATTGGCTGAACTATCTCCAGAAGGAGTCAATAGGGTAGAACTAAAAAGTTCAAAATAGACGACTGTTGGGCCCGATTTTAGTACATTTGGTCAAATATTGACTTTTGAATGACTGATGTAATATCAGAAAGAGTCAATAAGTAGGTATAGAAATTTCAAGATCCATAACTGAAACATGTCCAATGGGTAAAATATTGACTAATCTAAGGCTAATTTATCACCAGAAGGAGTCAATTGGGTAGAAATAGAAAGTTCAAAATCGACGACTCTTGGGCCCGATATTAGTACATTTGGTCAAATATGGAATTCTGAATGATTGACCTAAATTCAGAAAGAGTCAATGAGCAGGTATAAAAATTTCAAGATGCATAACTGAAACATGTCCAATGGGTAAAATATTGGCTACTCTAAGGCTAATGTATCACAAGAAGGAGTCAATTGGGTAGATATAGAAAGTTCAAGATCAAGGACTGAAATATTTTCAGTGGCTCAAAAATTGGCTGAACTATCTCCAGAAGGAGTCAATAGGGTAGAACTAAAAAGTTCAAAATAGACGACTCTAGGGCCTGATTTTAGTACATTTGGTCAAATATTGACTTTTGAAAGGCCGATGTAACATCAGAAAGAGTCAATAAGTAGGTTTAGAAATTTCAAGCTCCATAACTGAAACATGTCCAATGGGTCAAATATTGGCTACTCTACAGCTAATTTATCACAAGAAGCAGTCAATTGGGTAGGAATAGAAAGTTCAAGATCAAGGACTGAAACATTTTCAGTCTTTAAAAATTTGTCTGAACTATTGCCAGAAGGAGTCTATAGGGTAGAACTAAAAAGATCAAAATAGACAACTCTTGGGCCCGATTTTAGTACATTTGGTCAAATATTGACTTTTGAATGACCGATGTAACATCAGAAAGAGTCAATAAGTAGGTATAGAAATTTCAAGATCCATAACTGAAACATGTTCAATGGGTCAAATATTGGCTACTCTATGGCTAATTTATCACCAGAAGGAGTCAAAGGGTAGATCTAAAAGGTTCAAAATAGACGACTCTTGGGCCCGATTTTAGTACATTTGGTCAAATATTGACTTTTGAATGACGGATATAATATAAGAAAGAGTCAATAAATAGGTATAAAAATTTCATGATCCATAACTGAAACATGTCCAATGGGTAAAATATTGGCTACTCTAAGGCTAATGTATCACAAGAAGGAGTCAATTGGGTAGAAATAGAAAGTTCAAAATCGACGACTCTTGGGCCCGATATTAGTACATTTGGTCAAATATGGATTTCTGAATGATTGACCAAAATTCAGAAAGAGTCAATGAGTAGGTATAAAAATTTCAAGATGCATAACTGAAACATGTCCATTGGGTAAAATATTGGCAACTCTAAGGCTAATGTATCACAAGAAGGAGTCAATTGGGTAGATATAGAAAGTTTAAGATCAAGGACTGAAATATTTTCAGTGGGTCAAAAATTGGCTGAACTATCTCCAGAAGGAGTCAATAGGGTAGAACTAAAAAGTTCAAAATAGACGACTGTTGGGCCCGATTTTAGTACATTTGGTCAAATATTGACTTTTGAATGACTGATGTAATATCAGAAAGAGTCAATAAGTAGGTATAGAAATTTCAAGATCCATGACTGAAACATGTCCAATGGGTAAAATATTGGCTAATCTAAGGCTAATTTATCACCAGAAGGAGTCAATTGGGTAGAAATAGAAAGTTCAAAATCGACGACTCTTGGGCCCGATATTAGTACATTTGGTCAAATATGGAATTCTGAATGATTGACCTAAATTCAGAAAGAGTCAATGAGCAGGTATAAAAATTTCAAGATGCATAACTGAAACATGTCCAATGGGTAAAATATTGGCTACTCTAAGGCTAATGTATCACAAGAAGGAGTCAATTGGGTAGATATAGAAAGTTCAAGATCAAGGACTGAAATATTTTCAGTGGCTCAAAAATTGGCTGAACTATCTCCAGAAGGAGTCAATAGGGTAGAACTAAAAAGTTCAAAATAGACGACTCTAGGGCCTGATTTTAGTACATTTGGTCAAATATTGACTTTTGAAAGGCCGATGTAACATCAGAAAGAGTCAATAAGTAGGTTTAGAAATTTCAAGCTCCATAACTGAAACATGTCCAATGGGTCAAATATTGGCTACTCTACAGCTAATTTATCACAAGAAGCAGTCAATTGGGTAGGAATAGAAACTTCAAGATCAAGGACTGAAATATTTTCAGTGCTTCAAAAATTGGCTGAACTATCGCCAGAAGGAGTCAATAGGGTAGAACTAAAAAGTTCAAAATAGACCACTCTTGGGCCCGATTTTAGTACATTTGGTCAAATATTGACTTTTGAAAGGCCGATGTAACATCAGAAAGAGTCAATAAGTAGGTATAGAAATTTCAAGCTCCTTGACTGAAACATGTTCAATGGGTCAAATATTGGCTACTCTATGGCTAATTTATCACCAGAAGGAGTCAAAGGGTAGATCTAAAAGGTTCAAAATAGACGACTCTTGGGCCCGATTTTAGTACATTTGGTCAAATATTGACTTTTGAATGACGGATATAATATCAGAAAGAGTCAATAAGTAGGTATAGAAATTTCAAGATCCATAACTGAAACATGTCCAATGGGTAAAATATTGGCTAATCTATGGCTAGTTTATCACCAGAAGGAGTCAATTGGGTAGATCTAAAAGGTTCAAAATAGACGACTCTTGGGCCCGATTTTAGTACATTTGGTCAAATATTGACTTTTGAATGACTGATGTAATATCAGAAAGAGTCAATAAGTAGGTATAGAAATTTCAAGATCCATAACTGAAACATGTCCAATGGGTAAAATATTGGCTAATCTAAGGCTAATTTATCACCAGAAGGAGTCAATTGGGTAGAAATAGAAAGTTCAAAATCGACGACTCTTGGGCCCGATATTAGTACATTTGGTCAAATATGGAATTCTGAATGATTGACCTAAATTCAGAAAGAGTCAATGAGCAGGTATAAAAATTTCAAGATGCATAACTGAAACATGTCCAATGGGTAAAATATTGGCTACTCTAAGGCTAATGTATCACAAGAAGGAGTCAATTGGGTAGATATAGAAAGTTCAAGATCAAGGACTGAAATATTTTCAGTGGCTCAAAAATTGGCTGAACTATCTCCAGAAGGAGTCAATAGGGTAGAACTAAAAAGTTCAAAATAGACGACTCTAGGGCCTGATTTTAGTACATTTGGTCAAATATTGACTTTTGAAAGGCCGATGTAACATCAGAAAGAGTCAATAAGTAGGTTTAGAAATTTCAAGCTCCATAACTGAAACATGTCCAATGGGTCAAATATTGGCTACTCTACAGCTAATTTATCACAAGAAGCAGTCAATTGGGTAGGAATAGAAAGTTCAAGATCAAGGACTGAAACATTTTCAGTCTTTAAAAATTTTTCTGAACTATTGCCAGAAGGAGTCTATAGGGTAGAACTAAAAAGATCAAAATAGACAACTCTTGGGCCCGATTTTAGTACATTTGGTCAAATATTGACTTTTGAATGACCGATGTAACATCAGAAAGAGTCAATAAGTAGGTATAGAAATTTCAAGATCCATAACTGAAACATGTTCAATGGGTCAAATATTGGCTACTCTATGGCTAATTTATCACCAGAAGGAGTCAAAGGGTAGATCTAAAAGGTTCAAAATAGACGACTCTTGGGCCCGATTTTAGTACATTTGGTCAAATATTGACTTTTGAATGACGGATATAATATAAGAAAGAGTCAATAAATAGGTATAAAAATTTCATGATCCATAACTGAAACATGTCCAATGGGTAAAATATTGGCTACTCTAAGGCTAATGTATCACAAGAAGGAGTCAATTGGGTAGAAATAGAAAGTTCAAAATCGACGACTCTTGGGCCCGATATTAGTACATTTGGTCAAATATGGATTTCTGAATGATTGACCAAAATTCAGAAAGAGTCAATGAGTAGGTATAAAAATTTCAAGATGCATAACTGAAACATGTCCATTGGGTAAAATATTGGCAACTCTAAGGCTAATGTATCACAAGAAGGAGTCAATTGGGTAGATATAGAAAGTTTAAGATCAAGGACTGAAATATTTTCAGTGGGTCAAAAATTGGCTGAACTATCTCCAGAAGGAGTCAATAGGGTAGAACTAAAAAGTTCAAAATAGACGACTGTTGGGCCCGATTTTAGTACATTTGGTCAAATATTGACTTTTGAATGACTGATGTAATATCAGAAAGAGTCAATAAGTAGGTATAGAAATTTCAAGATCCATGACTGAAACATGTCCAATGGGTAAAATATTGGCTAATCTAAGGCTAATTTATCACCAGAAGGAGTCAATTGGGTAGAAATAGAAAGTTCAAAATCGACGACTCTTGGGCCCGATATTAGTACATTTGGTCAAATATGGAATTCTGAATGATTGACCTAAATTCAGAAAGAGTCAATGAGCAGGTATAAAAATTTCAAGATGCATAACTGAAACATGTCCAATGGGTAAAATATTGGCTACTCTAAGGCTAATGTATCACAAGAAGGAGTCAATTGGGTAGATATAGAAAGTTCAAGATCAAGGACTGAAATATTTTCAGTGGCTCAAAAATTGGCTGAACTATCTCCAGAAGGAGTCAATAGGGTAGAACTAAAAAGTTCAAAATAGACGACTCTAGGGCCTGATTTTAGTACATTTGGTCAAATATTGACTTTTGAAAGGCCGATGTAACATCAGAAAGAGTCAATAAGTAGGTTTAGAAATTTCAAGCTCCATAACTGAAACATGTCCAATGGGTCAAATATTGGCTACTCTACAGCTAATTTATCACAAGAAGCAGTCAATTGGGTAGGAATAGAAACTTCAAGATCAAGGACTGAAATATTTTCAGTGCTTCAAAAATTGGCTGAACTATCGCCAGAAGGAGTCAATAGGGTAGAACTAAAAAGTTCAAAATAGACCACTCTTGGGCCCGATTTTAGTACATTTGGTCAAATATTGACTTTTGAAAGGCCGATGTAACATCAGAAAGAGTCAATAAGTAGGTATAGAAATTTCAAGCTCCTTGACTGAAACATGTTCAATGGGTCAAATATTGGCTACTCTATGGCTAATTTATCACCAGAAGGAGTCAAAGGGTAGATCTAAAAGGTTCAAAATAGACGACTCTTGGGCCCGATTTTAGTACATTTGGTCAAATATTGACTTTTGAATGACGGATATAATATCAGAAAGAGTCAATAAGTAGGTATAGAAATTTCAAGATCCATAACTGAAACATGTCCAATGGGTAAAATATTGGCTAATCTATGGCTAGTTTATCACCAGAAGGAGTCAATTGGGTAGATCTAAAAGGTTCAAAATAGACGACTCTTGGGCCCGATTTTAGTACATTTGGTCAAATATTGACTTTTGAATGACTGATGTAATATCAGAAAGAGTCAATAAGTAGGTATAGAAATTTCAAGATCCATAACTGAAACATGTCCAATGGGTAAAATATTGGCTAATCTAAGGCTAATTTATCACCAGAAGGAGTCAATTGGGTAGAAATAGAAAGTTCAAAATCGACGACTCTTGGGCCCGATATTAGTACATTTGGTCAAATATGGAATTCTGAATGATTGACCTAAATTCAGAAAGAGTCAATGAGCAGGTATAAAAATTTCAAGATGCATAACTGAAACATGTCCAATGGGTAAAATATTGGCTACTCTAAGGCTAATGTATCACAAGAAGGAGTCAATTGGGTAGATATAGAAAGTTCAAGATCAAGGACTGAAATATTTTCAGTGGCTCAAAAATTGGCTGAACTATCTCCAGAAGGAGTCAATAGGGTAGAACTAAAAAGTTCAAAATAGACGACTCTAGGGCCTGATTTTAGTACATTTGGTCAAATATTGACTTTTGAAAGGCCGATGTAACATCAGAAAGAGTCAATAAGTAGGTTTAGAAATTTCAAGCTCCATAACTGAAACATGTCCAATGGGTCAAATATTGGCTACTCTACAGCTAATTTATCACAAGAAGCAGTCAATTGGGTAGGAATAGAAAGTTCAAGATCAAGGACTGAAACATTTTCAGTCTTTAAAAAATTGTCTGAACTATTGCCAGAAGGAGTCTATAGGGTAGAACTAAAAAGTTCAAAATAGACAACTCTTGGGCCCGATTTTAGTACATTTGGTCAAATATTGACTTTTGAATGACCGATGTAACATCAGAAAGAGTCAATAAGTAGGTATAGAAATTTCAAGATCCATAACTGAAACATGTTCAATGGGTCAAATATTGGCTACTCTATGGCTAATTTATCACCAGAAGGAGTCAAAGGGTAGATCTAAAAGGTTCAAAATAGACGACTCTTGGGCCCGATTTTAGTACATTTGGTCAAATATTGACTTTTGAATGACGGATATAATATAAGAAAGAGTCAATAAATAGGTATAAAAATTTCATGATCCATAACTGAAACATGTCCAATGGGTAAAATATTGGCTACTCTAAGGCTAATGTATCACAAGAAGGAGTCAATTGGGTAGAAATAGAAAGTTCAAAATCGACGACTCTTGGGCCCGATATTAGTACATTTGGTCAAATATGGATTTCTGAATGATTGACCAAAATTCAGAAAGAGTCAATGAGTAGGTATAAAAATTTCAAGATGCATAACTGAAACATGTCCATTGGGTAAAATATTGGCAACTCTAAGGCTAATGTATCACAAGAAGGAGTCAATTGGGTAGATATAGAAAGTTTAAGATCAAGGACTGAAATATTTTCAGTGGGTCAAAAATTGGCTGAACTATCTCCAGAAGGAGTCAATAGGGTAGAACTAAAAAGTTCAAAATAGACGACTGTTGGGCCCGATTTTAGTACATTTGGTCAAATATTGACTTTTGAATGACTGATGTAATATCAGAAAGAGTCAATAAGTAGGTATAGAAATTTCAAGATTCATAACTGAAACATGTCCAATGGGTAAAATATTGGCTAATCTAAGGCTAATTTATCACCAGAAGGAGTCAATTGGGTAGAAATAGAAAGTTCAAAATCGACGACTCTTGGGCCCGATATTAGTACATTTGGTCAAATATGGAATTCTGAATGATTGACCTAAATTCAGAAAGAGTCAATGAGCAGGTATAAAAATTTCAAGATGCATAACTGAAACATGTCCAATGGGTAAAATATTGGCTACTCTAAGGCTAATGTATCACAAGAAGGAGTCAATTGGGTAGATATAG
The DNA here is from genome assembly GCA_038088235.1 of Zacco platypus. Lineage (NCBI taxonomy): Eukaryota > Metazoa > Chordata > Actinopteri > Cypriniformes > Xenocyprididae > Zacco > Zacco platypus. The sequence goes on along the minus strand of CM076071.1, from coordinate 14,538,699 downwards.
AAAGTTCAAGATCAAGGACTGAAATATTTTCAGTGGCTCAAAAATTGGCTGAACTATCTCCAGAAGGAGTCAATAGGGTAGAACTAAAAAGTTCAAAATAGACGACTCTAGGGCCTGATTTTAGTACATTTGGTCAAATATTGACTTTTGAAAGGCCGATGTAACATCAGAAAGAGTCAATAAGTAGGTTTAGAAATTTCAAGCTCCATAACTGAAACATGTCCAATGGGTCAAATATTGGCTACTCTACAGCTAATTTATCACAAGAAGCAGTCAATTGGGTAGGAATAGAAAGTTCAAGATCAAGGACTGAAACATTTTCAGTCTTTAAAAAATTGTCTGAACTATTGCCAGAAGGAGTCAATAGAGTAGAACTAAAAAGTTCAAAATCGACGACTCTTGGGCCTGATAATAGTACATTTGGTCAAATATTGACTTTTGAATGACCGATATAACATCAGAAAGAGTCAATAAGTAGGTATAGAAATTTCAAGCTCCTTGACTGAAACATGTTCAATGGGTCAAATATTGGCTACTCTATGGCTAATTTATCACCAGAAGGAGTCAAAGGGTAGATCTAAAAGGTTCAAAATAGACGACTCTTGGGCCCGATTTTAGTACATTTGGTCAAATATTGACTTTTGAATGACTGATGTAATATCAGAAAGAGTCAATAAGTAGGTATAGAAATTTCAAGATCCATAACTGAAACATGTCCAATGGGTAAAATATTGGCTAATCTAAGGCTAATTTATCACCAGAAGGAGTCAATTGGGTAGAAATAGAAAGTTCAAAATCGACGACTCTTGGGCCCGATATTAGTACATTTGGTCAAATATGGAATTCTGAATGATTGACCTAAATTCAGAAAGAGTCAATGAGCAGGTATAAAAATTTCAAGATGCATAACTGAAACATGTCCAATGGGTAAAATATTGGCTACTCTAAGGCTAATGTATCACAAGAAGGAGTCAATTGGGTAGATATAGAAAGTTCAAGATCAAGGACTGAAATATTTTCAGTGGCTCAAAAATTGGCTGAACTATCTCCAGAAGGAGTCAATAGGGTAGAACTAAAAAGTTCAAAATAGACGACTCTAGGGCCTGATTTTAGTACATTTGGTCAAATATTGACTTTTGAAAGGCCGATGTAACATCAGAAAGAGTCAATAAGTAGGTTTAGAAATTTCAAGCTCCATAACTGAAACATGTCCAATGGGTCAAATATTGGCTACTCTATGGCTAATTTATCACCAGAAGGAGTCAAAGGGTAGATCTAAAAGGTTCAAAATAGACGACTCTTGGGCCCGATTTTAGTACATTTGGTCAAATATTGACTTTTGAATGACGGATATAATATCAGAAAGAGTCAATAAGTAGGTATAGAAATTTCAAGATCCATGACTGAAACATGTCCAATGGGTAAAATATTGGCTAATCTAAGGCTAATTTATCACCAGAAGGAGTCAATTGGGTAGAAATAGAAAGTTCAAAATCGACGACTCTTGGGCCCGATATTAGTACATTTGGTCAAATATGGAATTCTGAATGATTGACCTAAATTCAGAAAGAGTCAATGAGCAGGTATAAAAATTTCAAGATGCATAACTGAAACATGTCCAATGGGTAAAATATTGGCTACTCTAAGGCTAATGTATCACAAGAAGGAGTCAATTGGGTAGATATAGAAAGTTCAAGATCAAGGACTGAAATATTTTCAGTGGCTCAAAAATTGGCTGAACTATCTCCAGAAGGAGTCAATAGGGTAGAACTAAAAAGTTCAAAATAGACGACTCTAGGGCCTGATTTTAGTACATTTGGTCAAATATTGACTTTTGAAAGGCCGATGTAACATCAGAAAGAGTCAATAAGTAGGTTTAGAAATTTCAAGCTCCATAACTGAAACATGTCCAATGGGTCAAATATTGGCTACTCTACAGCTAATTTATCACAAGAAGCAGTCAATTGGGTAGGAATAGAAACTTCAAGATCAAGGACTGAAATATTTTCAGTGCTTCAAAAATTGGCTGAACTATCGCCAGAAGGAGTCAATAGGGTAGAACTAAAAAGTTCAAAATAGACCACTCTTGGGCCCGATTTTAGTACATTTGGTCAAATATTGACTTTTGAAAGGCCGATGTAACATCAGAAAGAGTCAATAAGTAGGTATAGAAATTTCAAGCTCCTTGACTGAAACATGTTCAATGGGTCAAATATTGGCTACTCTATGGCTAATTTATCACCAGAAGGAGTCAAAGGGTAGATCTAAAAGGTTCAAAATAGACGACTCTTGGGCCCGATTTTAGTACATTTGGTCAAATATTGACTTTTGAATGACGGATATAATATCAGAAAGAGTCAATAAGTAGGTATAGAAATTTCAAGATCCATAACTGAAACATGTCCAATGGGTAAAATATTGGCTAATCTATGGCTAGTTTATCACCAGAAGGAGTCAATTGGGTAGATCTAAAAGGTTCAAAATAGACGACTCTTGGGCCCGATTTTAGTACATTTGGTCAAATATTGACTTTTGAATGACTGATGTAATATCAGAAAGAGTCAATAAGTAGGTATAGAAATTTCAAGATCCATAACTGAAACATGTCCAATGGGTAAAATATTGGCTAATCTAAGGCTAATTTATCACCAGAAGGAGTCAATTGGGTAGAAATAGAAAGTTCAAAATCGACGACTCTTGGGCCCGATATTAGTACATTTGGTCAAATATGGAATTCTGAATGATTGACCTAAATTCAGAAAGAGTCAATGAGCAGGTATAAAAATTTCAAGATGCATAACTGAAACATGTCCAATGGGTAAAATATTGGCTACTCTAAGGCTAATGTATCACAAGAAGGAGTCAATTGGGTAGATATAGAAAGTTCAAGATCAAGGACTGAAATATTTTCAGTGGCTCAAAAATTGGCTGAACTATCTCCAGAAGGAGTCAATAGGGTAGAACTAAAAAGTTCAAAATAGACGACTCTAGGGCCTGATTTTAGTACATTTGGTCAAATATTGACTTTTGAAAGGCCGATGTAACATCAGAAAGAGTCAATAAGTAGGTTTAGAAATTTCAAGCTCCATAACTGAAACATGTCCAATGGGTCAAATATTGGCTACTCTACAGCTAATTTATCACAAGAAGCAGTCAATTGGGTAGGAATAGAAAGTTCAAGATCAAGGACTGAAACATTTTCAGTCTTTAAAAAATTGTCTGAACTATTGCCAGAAGGAGTCTATAGGGTAGAACTAAAAAGTTCAAAATAGACAACTCTTGGGCCCGATTTTAGTACATTTGGTCAAATATTGACTTTTGAATGACCGATGTAACATCAGAAAGAGTCAATAAGTAGGTATAGAAATTTCAAGATCCATAACTGAAACATGTTCAATGGGTCAAATATTGGCTACTCTATGGCTAATTTATCACCAGAAGGAGTCAAAGGGTAGATCTAAAAGGTTCAAAATAGACGACTCTTGGGCCCGATTTTAGTACATTTGGTCAAATATTGACTTTTGAATGACGGATATAATATAAGAAAGAGTCAATAAATAGGTATAAAAATTTCATGATCCATAACTGAAACATGTCCAATGGGTAAAATATTGGCAACTCTAAGGCTAATGTATCACAAGAAGGAGTCAATTGGGTAGAAATAGAAAGTTCAAAATCGACGACTCTTGGGCCCGATATTAGTACATTTGGTCAAATATGGATTTCTGAATGATTGACCAAAATTCAGAAAGAGTCAATGAGTAGGTATAAAAATTTCAAGATGCATAACTGAAACATGTCCATTGGGTAAAATATTGGCAACTCTAAGGCTAATGTATCACAAGAAGGAGTCAATTGGGTAGATATAGAAAGTTTAAGATCAAGGACTGAAATATTTTCAGTGGGTCAAAAATTGGCTGAACTATCTCCAGAAGGAGTCAATAGGGTAGAACTAAAAAGTTCAAAATAGACGACTGTTGGGCCCGATTTTAGTACATTTGGTCAAATATTGACTTTTGAATGACTGATGTAATATCAGAAAGAGTCAATAAGTAGGTATAGAAATTTCAAGATTCATAACTGAAACATGTCCAATGGGTAAAATATTGGCTAATCTAAGGCTAATTTATCACCAGAAGGAGTCAATTGGGTAGAAATAGAAAGTTCAAAATCGACGACTCTTGGGCCCGATATTAGTACATTTGGTCAAATATGGAATTCTGAATGATTGACCTAAATTCAGAAAGAGTCAATGAGCAGGTATAAAAATTTCAAGATGCATAACTGAAACATGTCCAATGGGTAAAATATTGGCTACTCTAAGGCTAATGTATCACAAGAAGGAGTCAATTGGGTAGATATAGAAAGTTCAAGATCAAGGACTGAAATATTTTCAGTGGCTCAAAAATTGGCTGAACTATCTCCAGAAGGAGTCAATAGGGTAGAACTAAAAAGTTCAAAATAGACGACTCTAGGGCCTGATTTTAGTACATTTGGTCAAATATTGACTTTTGAAAGGCCGATGTAACATCAGAAAGAGTCAATAAGTAGGTTTAGAAATTTCAAGCTCCATAACTGAAACATGTCCAATGGGTCAAATATTGGCTACTCTACAGCTAATTTATCACAAGAAGCAGTCAATTGGGTAGGAATAGAAAGTTCAAGATCAAGGACTGAAACATTTTCAGTCTTTAAAAAATTGTCTGAACTATTGCCAGAAGGAGTCAATAGAGTAGAACTAAAAAGTTCAAAATCGACGACTCTTGGGCCTGATAATAGTACATTTGGTCAAATATTGACTTTTGAATGACCGATATAACATCAGAAAGAGTCAATAAGTAGGTATAGAAATTTCAAGCTCCTTGACTGAAACATGTTCAATGGGTCAAATATTGGCTACTCTATGGCTAATTTATCACCAGAAGGAGTCAAAGGGTAGATCTAAAAGGTTCAAAATAGACGACTCTTGGGCCCGATTTTAGTACATTTGGTCAAATATTGACTTTTGAATGACTGATGTAATATCAGAAAGAGTCAATAAGTAGGTATAGAAATTTCAAGATCCATAACTGAAACATGTCCAATGGGTAAAATATTGGCTAATCTAAGGCTAATTTATCACCAGAAGGAGTCAATTGGGTAGAAATAGAAAGTTCAAAATCGACGACTCTTGGGCCCGATATTAGTACATTTGGTCAAATATGGAATTCTGAATGATTGACCTAAATTCAGAAAGAGTCAATGAGCAGGTATAAAAATTTCAAGATGCATAACTGAAACATGTCCAATGGGTAAAATATTGGCTACTCTAAGGCTAATGTATCACAAGAAGGAGTCAATTGGGTAGATATAGAAAGTTCAAGATCAAGGACTGAAATATTTTCAGTGGCTCAAAAATTGGCTGAACTATCTCCAGAAGGAGTCAATAGGGTAGAACTAAAAAGTTCAAAATAGACGACTCTAGGGCCTGATTTTAGTACATTTGGTCAAATATTGACTTTTGAAAGGCCGATGTAACATCAGAAAGAGTCAATAAGTAGGTTTAGAAATTTCAAGCTCCATAACTGAAACATGTCCAATGGGTCAAATATTGGCTACTCTACAGCTAATTTATCACAAGAAGCAGTCAATTGGGTAGGAATAGAAAGTTCAAGATCAAGGACTGAAACATTTTCAGTCTTTAAAAAATTGTCTGAACTATTGCCAGAAGGAGTCTATAGGGTAGAACTAAAAAGTTCAAAATAGACAACTCTTGGGCCCGATTTTAGTACATTTGGTCAAATATTGACTTTTGAATGACCGATGTAACATCAGAAAGAGTCAATAAGTAGGTATAGAAATTTCAAGATCCATAACTGAAACATGTTCAATGGGTCAAATATTGGCTACTCTATGGCTAATTTATCACCAGAAGGAGTCAAAGGGTAGATCTAAAAGGTTCAAAATAGACGACTCTTGGGCCCGATTTTAGTACATTTGGTCAAATATTGACTTTTGAATGACGGATATAATATAAGAAAGAGTCAATAAATAGGTATAAAAATTTCATGATCCATAACTGAAACATGTCCAATGGGTAAAATATTGGCTACTCTAAGGCTAATGTATCACAAGAAGGAGTCAATTGGGTAGAAATAGAAAGTTCAAAATCGACGACTCTTGGGCCCGATATTAGTACATTTGGTCAAATATGGATTTCTGAATGATTGACCAAAATTCAGAAAGAGTCAATGAGTAGGTATAAAAATTTCAAGATGCATAACTGAAACATGTCCATTGGGTAAAATATTGGCAACTCTAAGGCTAATGTATCACAAGAAGGAGTCAATTGGGTAGATATAGAAAGTTTAAGATCAAGGACTGAAATATTTTCAGTGGGTCAAAAATTGGCTGAACTATCTCCAGAAGGAGTCAATAGGGTAGAACTAAAAAGTTCAAAATAGACGACTGTTGGGCCCGATTTTAGTACATTTGGTCAAATATTGACTTTTGAATGACTGATGTAATATCAGAAAGAGTCAATAAGTAGGTATAGAAATTTCAAGATTCATAACTGAAACATGTCCAATGGGTAAAATATTGGCTAATCTAAGGCTAATTTATCACCAGAAGGAGTCAATTGGGTAGAAATAGAAAGTTCAAAATCGACGACTCTTGGGCCCGATATTAGTACATTTGGTCAAATATGGAATTCTGAATGATTGACCTAAATTCAGAAAGAGTCAATGAGCAGGTATAAAAATTTCAAGATGCATAACTGAAACATGTCCAATGGGTAAAATATTGGCTACTCTAAGGCTAATGTATCACAAGAAGGAGTCAATTGGGTAGATATAGAAAGTTCAAGATCAAGGACTGAAATATTTTCAGTGGCTCAAAAATTGGCTGAACTATCTCCAGAAGGAGTCAATAGGGTAGAACTAAAAAGTTCAAAATAGACGACTCTAGGGCCTGATTTTAGTACATTTGGTCAAATATTGACTTTTGAAAGGCCGATGTAACATCAGAAAGAGTCAATAAGTAGGTTTAGAAATTTCAAGCTCCATAACTGAAACATGTCCAATGGGTCAAATATTGGCTACTCTACAGCTAATTTATCACAAGAAGCAGTCAATTGGGTAGGAATAGAAAGTTCAAGATCAAGGACTGAAACATTTTCAGTCTTTAAAAAATTGTCTGAACTATTGCCAGAAGGAGTCAATAGAGTAGAACTAAAAAGTTCAAAATCGACGACTCTTGGGCCTGATAATAGTACATTTGGTCAAATATTGACTTTTGAATGACCGATATAACATCAGAAAGAGTCAATAAGTAGGTATAGAAATTTCAAGCTCCTTGACTGAAACATGTTCAATGGGTCAAATATTGGCTACTCTATGGCTAATTTATCACCAGAAGGAGTCAAAGGGTAGATCTAAAAGGTTCAAAATAGACGACTCTTGGGCCCGATTTTAGTACATTTGGTCAAATATTGACTTTTGAATGACTGATGTAATATCAGAAAGAGTCAATAAGTAGGTATAGAAATTTCAAGATCCATAACTGAAACATGTCCAATGGGTAAAATATTGGCTAATCTAAGGCTAATTTATCACCAGAAGGAGTCAATTGGGTAGAAATAGAAAGTTCAAAATCGACGACTCTTGGGCCCGATATTAGTACATTTGGTCAAATATGGAATTCTGAATGATTGACCTAAATTCAGAAAGAGTCAATGAGCAGGTATAAAAATTTCAAGATGCATAACTGAAACATGTCCAATGGGTAAAATATTGGCTACTCTAAGGCTAATGTATCACAAGAAGGAGTCAATTGGGTAGATATAGAAAGTTCAAGATCAAGGACTGAAATATTTTCAGTGGCTCAAAAATTGGCTGAACTATCTCCAGAAGGAGTCAATAGGGTAGAACTAAAAAGTTCAAAATAGACGACTCTAGGGCCTGATTTTAGTACATTTGGTCAAATATTGACTTTTGAAAGGCCGATGTAACATCAGAAAGAGTCAATAAGTAGGTTTAGAAATTTCAAGCTCCATAACTGAAACATGTCCAATGGGTCAAATATTGGCTACTCTACAGCTAATTTATCACAAGAAGCAGTCAATTGGGTAGGAATAGAAAGTTCAAGATCAAGGACTGAAACATTTTCAGTCTTTAAAAAATTGTCTGAACTATTGCCAGAAGGAGTCTATAGGGTAGAACTAAAAAGTTCAAAATAGACAACTCTTGGGCCCGATTTTAGTACATTTGGTCAAATATTGACTTTTGAATGACCGATGTAACATCAGAAAGAGTCAATAAATAGGTATAAAAATTTCATGATCCATAACTGAAACATGTCCAATGGGTAAAATATTGGCTACTCTAAGGCTAATGTATCACAAGAAGGAGTCAATTGGGTAGAAATAGAAAGTTCAAAATCGACGACTCTTGGGCCCGATATTAGTACATTTGGTCAAATATGGATTTCTGAATGATTGACCAAAATTCAGAAAGAGTCAATGAGTAGGTATAAAAATTTCAAGATGCATAACTGAAACATGTCCATTGGGTAAAATATTGGCAACTCTAAGGCTAATGTATCACAAGAAGGAGTCAATTGGGTAGATATAGAAAGTTTAAGATCAAGGACTGAAATATTTTCAGTGGGTCAAAAATTGGCTGAACTATCTCCAGAAGGAGTCAATAGGGTAGAACTAAAAAGTTCAAAATAGACGACTGTTGGGCCCGATTTTAGTACATTTGGTCAAATATTGACTTTTGAATGACTGATGTAATATCAGAAAGAGTCAATAAGTAGGTATAGAAATTTCAAGATTCATAACTGAAACATGTCCAATGGGTAAAATATTGGCTAATCTAAGGCTAATTTATCACCAGAAGGAGTCAATTGGGTAGAAATAGAAAGTTCAAAATCGACGACTCTTGGGCCCGATATTAGTACATTTGGTCAAATATGGAATTCTGAATGATTGACCTAAATTCAGAAAGAGTCAATGAGCAGGTATAAAAATTTCAAGATGCATAACTGAAACATGTCCAATGGGTAAAATATTGGCTACTCTAAGGCTAATGTATCACAAGAAGGAGTCAATTGGGTAGATATAGAAAGTTCAAGATCAAGGACTGAAATATTTTCAGTGGCTCAAAAATTGGCTGAACTATCTCCAGAAGGAGTCAATAGGGTAGAACTAAAAAGTTCAAAATAGACGACTCTAGGGCCTGATTTTAGTACATTTGGTCAAATATTGACTTTTGAAAGGCCGATGTAACATCAGAAAGAGTCAATAAGTAGGTTTAGAAATTTCAAGCTCCATAACTGAAACATGTCCAATGGGTCAAATATTGGCTACTCTACAGCTAATTTATCACAAGAAGCAGTCAATTGGGTAGGAATAGAAAGTTCAAGATCAAGGACTGAAACATTTTCAGTCTTTAAAAAATTGTCTGAACTATTGCCAGAAGGAGTCTATAGGGTAGAACTAAAAAGTTCAAAATAGACAACTCTTGGGCCCGATTTTAGTACATTTGGTCAAATATTGACTTTTGAATGACCGATGTAACATCAGAAAGAGTCAATAAGTAGGTATAGAAATTTCAAGATCCATAACTGAAACATGTTCAATGGGTCAAATATTGGCTACTCTATGGCTAATTTATCACCAGAAGGAGTCAAAGGGTAGATCTAAAAGGTTCAAAATAGACGACTCTTGGGCCCGATTTTAGTACATTTGGTCAAATATTGACTTTTGAATGACGGATATAATATAAGAAAGAGTCAATAAATAGGTATAAAAATTTCATGATCCATAACTGAAACATGTCCAATGGGTAAAATATTGGCTACTCTAAGGCTAATGTATCACAAGAAGGAGTCAATTGGGTAGAAATAGAAAGTTCAAAATCGACGACTCTTGGGCCCGATATTAGTACATTTGGTCAAATATGGATTTCTGAATGATTGACCAAAATTCAGAAAGAGTCAATGAGTAGGTATAAAAATTTCAAGATGCATAACTGAAACATGTCCATTGGGTAAAATATTGGCAACTCTAAGGCTAATGTATCACAAGAAGGAGTCAATTGGGTAGATATAGAAAGTTTAAGATCAAGGACTGAAATATTTTCAGTGGGTCAAAAATTGGCTGAACTATCTCCAGAAGGAGTCAATAGGGTAGAACTAAAAAGTTCAAAATAGACGACTGTTGGGCCCGATTTTAGTACATTTGGTCAAATATTGACTTTTGAATGACTGATGTAATATCAGAAAGAGTCAATAAGTAGGTATAGAAATTTCAAGATCCATAACTGAAACATGTCCAATGGGTAAAATATTGGCTAATCTAAGGCTAATTTATCACCAGAAGGAGTCAATTGGGTAGAAATAGAAAGTTCAAAATCGACGACTCTTGGGCCCGATATTAGTACATTTGGTCAAATATGGAATTCTGAATGATTGACCTAAATTCAGAAAGAGTCAATGAGCAGGTATAAAAATTTCAAGATGCATAACTGAAACATGTCCAATGGGTAAAATATTGGCTACTCTAAGGCTAATGTATCACAAGAAGGAGTCAATTGGGTAGATATAGAAAGTTCAAGATCAAGGACTGAAATATTTTCAGTGGCTCAAAAATTGGCTGAACTATCTCCAGAAGGAGTCAATAGGGTAGAACTAAAAAGTTCAAAATAGACGACTCTAGGGCCTGATTTTAGTACATTTGGTCAAATATTGACTTTTGAAAGGCCGATGTAACATCAGAAAGAGTCAATAAGTAGGTTTAGAAATTTCAAGCTCCATAACTGAAACATGTCCAATGGGTCAAATATTGGCTACTCTACAGCTAATTTATCACAAGAAGCAGTCAATTGGGTAGGAATAGAAAGTTCAAGATCAAGGACTGAAATATTTTCAGTGCTTCAAAAATTGGCTGAACTATCGCCAGAAGGAGTCAATAGGGTAGAACTAAAAAGTTCAAAATAGACCACTCTTGGGCCCGATTTTAGTACATTTGGTCAAATATTGACTTTTGAAAGGCCGATGTAACATCAGAAAGAGTCAATAAGTAGGTATAGAAATTTCAAGCTCCTTGACTGAAACATGTTCAATGGGTCAAATATTGGCTACTCTATGGCTAATTTATCACCAGAAGGAGTCAAAGGGTAGATCTAAAAGGTTCAAAATAGACGACTCTTGGGCCCGATTTTAGTACATTTGGTCAAATATTGACTTTTGAATGACGGATATAATATCAGAAAGAGTCAATAAGTAGGTATAGAAATTTCAAGATCCATAACTGAAACATGTCCAATGGGTAAAATATTGGCTAATCTATGGCTAGTTTATCACCAGAAGGAGTCAATTGGGTAGATCTAAAAGGTTCAAAATAGACGACTCTTGGGCCCGATTTTAGTACATTTGGTCAAATATTGACTTTTGAATGACGGATATAATATCAGAAAGAGTCAATAAGTAGGTATAGAAATTTCAAGATCCATAACTGAAACATGTCCAATGGGTAAAATATTGGCTACTCTAAGGCTAATGTATCACAAGAAGGAGTCAATTGGGTAGATATAGAAAGTTCAAGATCAAGGACTGAAATATTTTCAGTGAGTCAAAAATTGGCTGAACTATCTCCAGAAGGAGTCAATAGGGTAGAACTAAAAAGTTCAAAATAGATGACTCTTGGGCCCGATTTTAGTACATTTGGTCAAATATTGACTTTTGACTGACTGATGTAATATCAGAAAGAGTCAATAAGTAGGTATAGAAATTTCAAGATCCATAACTGAAACATGTCCAATGGGTAAAATATTGGCTAATCTAAGGCTAATTTATCACCAGAAGGAGTCAATTGGGTAGAAATAGAAAGTTCAAAATCGACAACTCTTGGGCCCGATATTAGTACATTTGGTCAAATATAGAATTCTGAATGATTGACCTAAATTCAGAAAGAGTCAATGAGTAGTTATAAAAATTTCAAGATGCATAACTGAAACATGTCCAATGGGTAAAATATTGGCTACTCTAAGGCTAATGTATCACAAGAAGGAGTCAATTGGGTAGATATAGAAAGTTCAAGATCAAGGACTGAAATATTTTCAGTGGCTCAAAAATGGGCTGAACTATCTCCAGAAGGAGTCAATAGAGTAGAACTAAAAAGTTCAAAATCGACGACTCTTGGGCCTGATAATAGTACATTTGGTCAAATATTGACTTTTGAATGACCGATATAACATCAGAAAGAGTCAATAAGTAGGTATAGAAATTTCAAGCTCCTTGACTGAAACATGTTCAATGGGTCAAATATTGGCTACTCTATGGCTAATTTATCACCAGAAGGAGTCAAAGGGTAGATCTAAAAGGTTCAAAATAGACGACTCTTGGGCCCGATTTTAGTACATTTGGTCAAATATTGACTTTTGAATGACTGATGTAATATCAGAAAGAGTCAATAAGTAGGTATAGAAATTTCAAGATCCATAACTGAAACATGTCCAATGGGTAAAATATTGGCTAATCTAAGGCTAATTTATCACCAGAAGGAGTCAAAGGGTAGAACTAAAAAGTTCAAAATCGACGACTCTTGGGCCCGATATTAGTACATTTGGTCAAATATGGAATTCTGAATGATTGACCTAAATTCAGAAAGAGTCAATGAGTAGGTATAAAAATTTCAAGATGCATAACTGAAACATGTCCAATGGGTAAAATATTGGCTACTCTAAGGCTAATGTATCAGAAGAAGGAGTCAATTGGGTAGATATAGAAAGTTCAAGATCAAGGACTGAAATATTTTCAGTGGCTCAAAAATTGGCTGAACTATCTCCAGAAGGAGTCAATAGAGTAGAACTAAAAAGTTCAAAATAGACGACTCTTGGGCCCGATTTTAGTACATTTGGTCAAATATTGACTTTTGAATGACTGATGTAAAATCAGAAAGAGTCAATAAGTATGTATAGAAATTTCAAGATCCATAACTGAAACATGTCCAATGGGTAAAATATTGGCTACTCTAAGGCTAATGTATCACAAGAAGGAGTCAATTGGGTAGATATAGAAAGTTCAAGATCAAGGACTGAAATATTTTCAGTGGCTCAAAAATGGGCTGAACTATCTCCAGAAGGAGTCAATAGAGTAGAACTAAAAAGTTCAAAATCGACGACTCTTGGGCCTGATAATAGTACATTTGGTCAAATATTGACTTTTGAATGACCGATATAACATCAGAAAGAGTCAATAAGTAGGTATAGAAATTTCAAGCTCCTTGACTGAAACATGTTCAATGGGTCAAATATTGGCTACTCTATGGCTAATTTATCACCAGAAGGAGTCAAAGGGTAGATCTAAAAGGTTCAAAATAGACGACTCTTGGGCCCGATTTTAGTACATTTGGTCAAATATTGACTTTTGAATGACTGATGTAATATCAGAAAGAGTCAATAAGTAGGTATAGAAATTTCAAGATCCATAACTGAAACATGTCCAATGGGTAAAATATTGGCTAATCTAAGGCTAATTTATCACCAGAAGGAGTCAAAGGGTAGATCTAAAAGGTTCAAAATAGACGACTCTTGGGCCCGATTTTAGTACATTTGGTCAAATATTGACTTTTGAATGACTGATGTAATATCTGAAAGAGTCAATAAGTAGGTATAGAAATTTCAAGATCCATAACTGAAACATGTCCAATGGGTAAAATATTGGCTAATCTAAGGCTAATTTATCACCAGAAGGAGTCAAAGGGTAGAACTAAAAAGTTCAAAATCGACGACTCTTGGGCCCGATATTAGTACATTTGGTCAAATATGGAATTCTGAATGATTGACCTAAATTCAGAAAGAGTCAATGAGTAGGTATAAAAATTTCAAGATGCATAACTGAAACATGTCCAATGGGTAAAATATTGGCTACTCTAAGGCTAATGTATCAGAAGAAGGAGTCAATTGGGTAGATATAGAAAGTTCAAGATCAAGGACTGAAATATTTTCAGTGGCTCAAAAATTGGCTGAACTATCTCCAGAAGGAGTCAATAGAGTAGAACTAAAAAGTTCAAAATAGACGACTCTTGGGCCCGATTTTAGTACATTTGGTCAAATATTGACTTTTGAATGACTGATGTAAAATCAGAAAGAGTCAATAAGTATGTATAGAAATTTCAAGATCCATAACTGAAACATGTCCAATGGGTAAAATATTGGCTACTCTAATGCTATTGTATCACAAGAAGGAGTCAACTGGGTAGGAATAGAAAGTTCAAGATCAAGGACTGAAATATTTTCAGTGCGTCAAAAATTGGCTGAACTATCGCAAGAAGGAGTCAATAGGGTAGAACTAAAAAGTTCAAAATCGACGACTCTTGGGCCTGATATTAGTACATGTGGTCAAATATTGACTTTTGAATGACCGATATAAGATCAGAAAGAGTCAATAAGTAGGTATAGAAATTTCAAGCTCCTTGACTGAAACATGTTCAATGGGTCAAATATTGGCTACTCTATGGCTAATTTATCATCAGAAGGAGTCAAAGGGTAGAACTAAAAGGTTCAAAATAGACGACTCTTGGGCCCGATTTTAGTACATTTGGTCAAATATTGACTTTTGAATGACTGATGTAAAATCAGAAAGAGTCAATAAGTATGTATAGAAATTTCAAGATCCATAACTGAAACATGTCCAATGGGTAAAATATTGGCTACTCTAATGCTATTGTATCACAAGAAGGAGTCAACTGGGTAGGAATAGAAAGTTCAAGATCAAGGACTGAAATATTTTCAGTGCGTCAAAAATTGGCTGAACTATCTCCAGAAGGAGTCAATAGGGTAGAACTAAAAAGTTCAAAATCGACGACTCTTGGGCCTGATATTAGTACATGTGGTCAAATATTGACTTTTGAATGACCGATATAACATCAGAAAGAGTCAATAAGTAGGTATAGAAATTTCAAGCTCCTTGACTGAAACATGTTCAATGGGTCAAATATTGGCTACTCTATGGCTAATTTATCATCAGAAGGAGTCAAAGGGTAGAACTAAAAGGTTCAAAATAGACGACTCTTGGGCCCGATTTTAGTACATTTGGTCAAATATTGACTTTTGAATGACCGATATAATATCAGAAAGAGTCAATAAATAGGTATAAAAATTTCAAGATCCATAACTGAAACATGTCCAATGGGTAAAATATTGGCTACTCTAAGGCTAATGTATCACAAGAAGGAGTCAATTGGGTAGATATAGAAAGTTCAAGATCAAGGACAAATATTTTCAGTGGGTCAAAAATTGGCTGAACTATCTCCAGAAGGAGTCAATAGGGTAGAACTAAAAAGTTCAAAATAGACGACTCTTGGGCCCGATTTTACTACATTTGGTCAAATATTGACTTTTGAATGACTGATGTAATATCAGAAAGAGTCAATAAGTAGGTATAGAAATTTCAAGATCCATAACTGAAACATGTCCAATGGGTAAAATATTGGCTAATCTAAGGCTAATTTATCACCAGAAGGAGTCAATTGGGTAGAAATAGAAAGTTCAAAATCGACGACTCTTGGGCCCGATATTAGTACATTTGGTCAAATTTGGATTTCTGAATGATTGACCTAAATTCAGAAAGAGTCAATGAGTAGGTATAAAAATTTCAAGATGCATAACTGAACATGTCCAATGGGTAAAATATTGGCTTCTCTAAGGCTAATGTATCACAAGAAGGAGTCAATTGGGTAGGAATAGAAAGTTCAAGATCAAGGACTGAAATATTTTCAGTGGGTCAAAAATTGGCTGAACTATCTCCAGAAAGAGTCAATAGGGTAGAACTAAAAAGTTACAAATAGACGACTCTTGGGCCTGATTTTAGTACATTTGGTCAAATATTGACTTTTGAAAGGCCGATGTAACATCAAAAAGAGTCAATAAGTAGGTTTAGAAATTTCAAGATTCATGACTGAAACATGTTCAATGGGTCAAATATTGGCTACTCTATGGCTAATTTATCACAAGAAGGAGTCTATTGGGTAGAAATAGAAAGTTCAAAATCGACGACTCTTGGGCCCGATATTAGTACATTTGGTCAAATATGG
Source organism: Zacco platypus (assembly GCA_038088235.1). NCBI lineage: Eukaryota > Metazoa > Chordata > Actinopteri > Cypriniformes > Xenocyprididae > Zacco > Zacco platypus. The sequence goes on along the minus strand of CM076071.1, from coordinate 14,522,618 downwards.
ATTTCTGAATGATTGACCTAAATTAAGAAAGAGTCAATGAGTAGGTATAAAAATTTCAAGCTCCATAACTGAAACATGTCCAATGGGTAAAATATTGGCTACTCTAATGCTTATGTATCACAAGAAGGAGTCAACTGGGTAGGAATAGAAAGTTCAAGATCAAGGACTGAAATATTTTCAGTGTGTCAAAAATTGGCTGAACTATCGCAAGAAGGAGTCAATAGGGTAGAACTAAAAAGTTCAAAATCGACGACTCTTGGGCCTGATATTAGTACATTTGGTCAAATATTGACTTTTGAATGACCGATATAACATCAGAAAGAGTCAATAAGTAGGTATAGAAATTTCAAGCTCCTTGACTGAAACATTTTCAATGGGTCAAATATTGGCTACTCTATGGCTAATTTATCACCAGAAGGAGTCAAAGGGTAGATCTAAAAGGTTCAAAATAGACGACTCTTGGGCCCGATTTTAGTACATTTGGTCAAATATTGACTTTTGAATGACGGATATAATATCAGAAAGAGTCAATAAATAGGTATAAAAATTTCATGATCCATAACTGAAACATGTCCAATGGGTAAAATATTGGCTACTCTAAGGCTAATGTATCACAAGAAGGAGTCAATTGGGTAGATATAGAAAGTTCAAGATCAAGGACTGAAATATTTTCAGTGAGTCAAAAATTGGCTGAACTATCTCCAGAAGGAGTCAATAGGGTAGAACTAAAAAGTTCAAAATAGACGACTCTTGGGCCCGATTTTAGTACATTTGGTCAAATATTGACTTTTGAATGACTGATGTAATATCAGAAAGAGTCAATAAGTAGGTATAGAAATTTCAAGATCCATAACTGAAACATGTCCAATGGGTAAAATATTGGCTAATCTAAGGCTAATTTATCACCAGAAGGAGTCAATTGGGTAGAAATAGAAAGTTCAAAATCGACGACTCTTGGGCCCGATATTAGTACATTTGGTCAAATATGGATTTCTGAATGATTGACCTAAATTAAGAAAGAGTCAATGAGTAGGTATAAAAATTTCAAGCTCCATAACTGAAACATGTCCAATGGGTAAAATATTGGCTACTCTAATGCTAATGTATCACAAGAAGGAGTCAACTGGGTAGGAAAAGAAAGTTCAAGATCAAGGACTGAAATATTTTCAGTGTGTCAAAAACTGGCTGAACTATCGCAAGGAGTCAATAGGGTAGAACTAAAAAGTTCAAAATAGACGACTCTTGGGCCTGATTTTAGTACATTTGGTCAAATATTGACTTTTGAAAGGCCGATATAACATCAGAAAGAGTCAATAAGTAGGTATAGAAATTTCAAGCTCCTTGACTGAAACATGTTCAATGGGTCAAATATTGGCTACTCTATGGCTAATTTATCACCAGAAGGAGTCAAAGGGTTGAACTAAAAGATTCAAAATAGACGACTCTTGGGCCCGATTTTAGTACATTTGGTCAAATATTGACTTTTGAATGACCGATATAATATCAGAAAGAGTCAATAAATAGGTTTAAAAATTTCAAGATCCATAACTGAAACATGTCCAATGGGTAAAATATTGGCTACTCTAAGGCTAATGTATCACAAGAAGGAGTCAATTGGGTAGATATAGAAAGTTCAAGATCAAGGACTGAAATGTTTTCAGTGGGTCAAAAATAGGCTGAACTATCTCCAGAAGGAGTCAATAGGGTAGAACTAAAAAGTTCAAAATAGACGACTCTTGGGCCCGATTTTAGTACATTTGGTCAAATATTGACTTTTGAATGACTGATGTAATATCAGAAAGAGTAAATAAGTAGGTATAGAAATTTCAAGATCCATAACTGAAACATGTCCAATGGGTAAAATATTGGCTAATCTAAGGCTAATTTATCACCAGAAGGAGTCAATTGGGTAGAAATAGAAAGTTCAAAATCGACGACTCTTGGGCCCGATATTAGTACATTTGGTCAAATATGGATTTCTGAATGATTGACCTAAATTCAGAAAGAGTCCATGAGTAGTTATAAAAATTTCAAGATGCATAACTGAAACATGTCCAATGGGTAAAATATTGGCTACTCTAAGGCTAATGTATCACAAGAAGGAGTCAATTGGGTAGGAATAGAAAGTTCAAGATCAAGGACTGAAATATTTTCAGTCTTTAAAAAATTGTCTGAACTATTGCCAGAAGGAGTCTATAGGGTAGAACTAAAAAGTTCAAAATAGACAACTCTTGGGCCCGATTTTAGTACATTTGGTCAAATATTGACTTTTGAATGACCGAGGTAAAATCAGAAAGAGTCAATAAGTAGGTATAGAAATTTCAAGATCCATAACTGAAACATGTCCAATGGTTAAAATATTGGCTACTTTACGGCTAATTTATCACAAGAAGCAGTCAATTGGGTAGGAATAGAAACTTAGAGATCAAGGACTGAAATATTTTCAGTGGGTCAAAAATTGGCTACTCTATGGCTAATTTATCACCAGAAGGAGTCAAAGGGTAGATCTAAAAGGTTCAAAACAGACGACTCTTGGGCCCGATTTTAGTACATTTGGTCAAATATTGACTTTTGAATGACGGATATAATATCAGAAAGAGTCAATAAATAGGTATAAAAATTTCATGATCCATAACTGAAACATGTCCAATGGGTAAAATATTGGCTACTCTAAGGCTAATGTATCACAAGAAGGAGTCAATTGGGTAGATATAGAAAGTTCAAGATCAAGGACTGAAATGTTTTCAGTGGGTCAAAAATAGGCTGAACTATCTCCAGAAGGAGTCAATAGGGTAGAACTAAAAAGTTCAAAATAGACGACTCTTGGGCCCGATTTTAGTACATTTGGTCAAATATTGACTTTTGAATGACTGATGTAATATCAGAAAGAGTAAATAAGTAGGTATAGAAATTTCAAGATCCATAACTGAAACATGTCCAATGGGTAAAATATTGGCTAATCTAAGGCTAATTTATCACCAGAAGGAGTCAATTGGGTAGAAATAGAAAGTTCAAAATCGACGACTCTTGGGCCCGATATTAGTACATTTGGTCAAATATGGATTTCTGAATGATTGACCTAAATTCAGAAAGAGTCCATGAGTAGTTATAAAAATTTCAAGATGCATAACTGAAACATGTCCAATGGGTAAAATATTGGCTACTCTAAGGCTAATGTATCACAAGAAGGAGTCAATTGGGTAGGAATAGAAAGTTCAAGATCAAGGACTGAAATATTTTCAGTCTTTAAAAAATTGTCTGAACTATTGCCAGAAGGAGTCTATAGGGTAGAACTAAAAAGTTCAAAATAGACAACTCTTGGGCCCGATTTTAGTACATTTGGTCAAATATTGACTTTTGAATGACCGAGGTAAAATCAGAAAGAGTCAATAAGTAGGTATAGAAATTTCAAGATCCATAACTGAAACATGTCCAATGGTTAAAATATTGGCTACTTTACGGCTAATTTATCACAAGAAGCAGTCAATTGGGTAGGAATAGAAACTTAGAGATCAAGGACTGAAATATTTTCAGTGGGTCAAAAATTGGCTACTCTATGGCTAATTTATCACCAGAAGGAGTCAAAGGGTAGATCTAAAAGGTTCAAAACAGACGACTCTTGGGCCCGATTTTAGTACATTTGGTCAAATATTGACTTTTGAATGACGGATATAATATCAGAAAGAGTCAATAAATAGGTATAAAAATTTCATGATCCATAACTGAAACATGTCCAATGGGTAAAATATTGGCTACTCTAAGGCTAATGTATCACAAGAAGGAGTCAATTGGGTAGATATAGAAAGTTCAAGATCAAGGACTGAAATATTTTCAGTGAGTCAAAAATTGGCTGAACTATCTCCAGAAGGAGTCAATAGGGTGGAACTAAAAAGTTCAAAATAGACGACTCTTGGGCCCGATTTTAGTACATTTGGTCAAATATTGACTTTTGAATGACTGATGTAATATCAGAAAGAGTCAATAAGTAGGTATAGAAATTTCAAGATCCATAACTGAAACATGTCCAATGGGTAAAATATTGGCTAATCTAAGGCTAATTTATCACCAGAAGGAGTCAATTGGGTAGAAATAGAAAGTTCAAAATCGACGACTCTTGGGCCCGATATTAGTACATTTGGTCAAATATGGATTTCTGAATGATTGACCTAAATTAAGAAAGAGTCAATGAGTAGGTATAAAAATTTCAAGCTCCATAACTGAAACATGTCCAATGGGTAAAATATTGGCTACTCTAATGCTAATGTATCACAAGAAGGAGTCAACTGGGTAGGAATAGAAAGTTCAAGATCAAGGACTGAAATATTTTCAGTGTGTCAAAAATTGGCTGAACTATCGCAAGAAGGAGTCAATAGAGTAGAACTAAAAAGTTCAAAATAGACGACTCTTGGGCCCGATTTTAGTACATTTGGTCAAATATTGACTTTTGAATGACTGATGTAAAATCAGAAAGAGTCAATAAGTATGTATAGAAATTTCAAGATCCATAACTGAAACATGTCCAAAGGGTAAAATATTGGCTACTCTAAGGCTAATGTATCACAAGAAGGAGTCAATTGGGTAGATATAGAAAGTTCAAGATCAAGGACTGAAATATTTTCAGTGGCTCAAAAATGGGCTGAACTATCTCCAGAAGGAGTCAATAGAGTAGAACTAAAAAGTTCAAAATCGACGACTCTTGGGCCTGATAATAGTACATTTGGTCAAATATTGACTTTTGAATGACCGATATAACATCAGAAAGAGTCAATAAGTAGGTATAGAAATTTCAAGCTCCTTGACTGAAACATGTTCAATGGGTCAAATATTGGCTACTCTATGGCTAATTTATCACCAGAAGGAGTCAAAGGGTAGATCTAAAAGGTTCAAAATAGACGACTCTTGGGCCCGATTTTAGTACATTTGGTCAAATATTGACTTTTGAATGACTGATGTAATATCAGAAAGAGTCAATAAGTAGGTATAGAAATTTCAAGATCCATAACTGAAACATGTCCAATGGGTAAAATATTGGCTAATCTAAGGCTAATTTATCACCAGAAGGAGTCAAAGGGTAGATCTAAAAGGTTCAAAATAGACGACTCTTGGGCCCGATTTTAGTACATTTGGTCAAATATTGACTTTTGAATGACTGATGTAATATCTGAAAGAGTCAATAAGTAGGTATAGAAATTTCAAGATCCATAACTGAAACATGTCCAATGGGTAAAATATTGGCTAATCTAAGGCTAATTTATCACCAGAAGGAGTCAAAGGGTAGAACTAAAAAGTTCAAAATCGACGACTCTTGGGCCCGATATTAGTACATTTGGTCAAATATGGAATTCTGAATGATTGACCTAAATTCAGAAAGAGTCAATGAGTAGGTATAAAAATTTCAAGATGCATAACTGAAACATGTCCAATGGGTAAAATATTGGCTACTCTAAGGCTAATGTATCAGAAGAAGGAGTCAATTGGGTAGATATAGAAAGTTCAAGATCAAGGACTGAAATATTTTCAGTGGCTCAAAAATTGGCTGAACTATCTCCAGAAGGAGTCAATAGAGTAGAACTAAAAAGTTCAAAATAGACGACTCTTGGGCCCGATTTTAGTACAATTGGTCAAATATTGACTTTTGAATGACTGATGTAAAATCAGAAAGAGTCAATAAGTATGTATAGAAATTTCAAGATCCATAACTGAAACATGTCCAATGGGTAAAATATTGGCTACTCTAATGCTATTGTATCACAAGAAGGAGTCAACTGGGTAGGAATAGAAAGTTCAAGATCAAGGACTGAAATATTTTCAGTGCGTCAAAAATTGGCTGAACTATCGCAAGAAGGAGTCAATAGGGTAGAACTAAAAAGTTCAAAATCGACGACTCTTGGGCCTGATATTAGTACATGTGGTCAAATATTGACTTTTGAATGACCGATATAAGATCAGAAAGAGTCAATAAGTAGGTATAGAAATTTCAAGCTCCTTGACTGAAACATGTTCAATGGGTCAAATATTGGCTACTCTATGGCTAATTTATCATCAGAAGGAGTCAAAGGGTAGAACTAAAAGGTTCAAAATAGACGACTCTTGGGCCCGATTTTAGTACATTTGGTCAAATATTGACTTTTGAATGACTGATGTAAAATCAGAAAGAGTCAATAAGTATGTATAGAAATTTCAAGATCCATAACTGAAACATGTCCAATGGGTAAAATATTGGCTACTCTAATGCTATTGTATCACAAGAAGGAGTCAACTGGGTAGGAATAGAAAGTTCAAGATCAAGGACTGAAATATTTTCAGTGGCTCAAAAATTGGCTGAACTATCTCCAGAAGGAGTCAATAGAGTAGAACTAAAAAGTTCAAAATAGACGACTCTTGGGCCCGATTTTAGTACAATTGGTCAAATATTGACTTTTGAATGACTGATGTAAAATCAGAAAGAGTCAATAAGTATGTATAGAAATTTCAAGATCCATAACTGAAACATGTCCAATGGGTAAAATATTGGCTACTCTAATGCTATTGTATCACAAGAAGGAGTCAACTGGGTAGGAATAGAAAGTTCAAGATCAAGGACTGAAATATTTTCAGTGCGTCAAAAATTGGCTGAACTATCGCAAGAAGGAGTCAATAGGGTAGAACTAAAAAGTTCAAAATCGACGACTCTTGGGCCTGATATTAGTACATGTGGTCAAATATTGACTTTTGAATGACCGATATAAGATCAGAAAGAGTCAATAAGTAGGTATAGAAATTTCAAGCTCCTTGACTGAAACATGTTCAATGGGTCAAATATTGGCTACTCTATGGCTAATTTATCATCAGAAGGAGTCAAAGGGTAGAACTAAAAGGTTCAAAATAGACGACTCTTGGGCCCGATTTTAGTACATTTGGTCAAATATTGACTTTTGAATGACTGATGTAAAATCAGAAAGAGTCAATAAGTATGTATAGAAATTTCAAGATCCATAACTGAAACATGTCCAATGGGTAAAATATTGGCTACTCTAATGCTATTGTATCACAAGAAGGAGTCAACTGGGTAGGAATAGAAAGTTCAAGATCAAGGACTGAAATATTTTCAGTGCGTCAAAAATTGGCTGAACTATCTCCAGAAGGAGTCAATAGGGTAGAACTAAAAAGTTCAAAATCGACGACTCTTGGGCCTGATATTAGTACATGTGGTCAAATATTGACTTTTGAATGACCGATATAACATCAGAAAGAGTCAATAAGTAGGTATAGAAATTTCAAGCTCCTTGACTGAAACATGTTCAATGGGTCAAATATTGGCTACTCTATGGCTAATTTATCATCAGAAGGAGTCAAAGGGTAGAACTAAAAGGTTCAAAATAGACGACTCTTGGGCCCGATTTTAGTACATTTGGTCAAATATTGACTTTTGAATGACCGATATAATATCAGAAAGAGTCAATAAATAGGTATAAAAATTTCAAGATCCATAACTGAAACATGTCCAATGGGTAAAATATTGGCTACTCTAAGGCTAATGTATCACAAGAAGGAGTCAATTGGGTAGATATAGAAAGTTCAAGATCAAGGACAAATATTTTCAGTGGGTCAAAAATTGGCTGAACTATCTCCAGAAGGAGTCAATAGGGTAGAACTAAAAAGTTCAAAATAGACGACTCTTGGGCCCGATTTTAGTACATTTGGTCAAATATTGACTTTTGAATGACTGATGTAATATCAGAAAGAGTCAATAAGTAGGTATAGAAATTTCAAGATCCATAACTGAAACATGTCCAATGGGTAAAATATTGGCTAATCTAAGGCTAATTTATCACCAGAAGGAGTCAATTGGGTAGAAATAGAAAGTTCAAAATCGACGACTCTTGGGCCCGATATTAGTACATTTGGTCAAATTTGGATTTCTGAATGATTGACCTAAATTCAGAAAGAGTCAATGAGTAGGTATAAAAATTTCAAGATGCATAACTGAACATGTCCAATGGGTAAAATATTGGCTTCTCTAAGGCTAATGTATCACAAGAAGGAGTCAATTGGGTAGGAATAGAAAGTTCAAGATCAAGGACTGAAATATTTTCAGTGGGTCAAAAATTGGCTGAACTATCTCCAGAAAGAGTCAATAGGGTAGAACTAAAAAGTTACAAATAGACGACTCTTGGGCCTGATTTTAGTACATTTGGTCAAATATTGACTTTTGAAAGGCCGATGTAACATCAAAAAGAGTCAATAAGTAGGTTTAGAAATTTCAAGATTCATGACTGAAACATGTTCAATGGGTCAAATATTGGCTACTCTATGGCTAATTTATCACAAGAAGGAGTCTATTGGGTAGAAATAGAAAGTTCAAAATCGACGACTCTTGGGCCCGATATTAGTACATTTGGTCAAATATGGATTTCTGAATGATTGACCTAAATTAAGAAAGAGTCAATGAGTAGGTATAAAAATTTCAAGCTCCATAACTGAAACATGTCCAATGGGTAAAATATTGGCTACTCTAATGCTTATGTATCACAAGAAGGAGTCAACTGGGTAGGAATAGAAAGTTCAAGATCAAGGACTGAAATATTTTCAGTGTGTCAAAAATTGGCTGAACTATCGCAAGAAGGAGTCAATAGGGTAGAACTAAAAAGTTCAAAATCGACGACTCTTGGGCCTGATATTAGTACATTTGGTCAAATATTGACTTTTGAATGACCGATATAACATCAGAAAGAGTCAATAAGTAGGTATAGAAATTTCAAGCTCCTTGACTGAAACATTTTCAATGGGTCAAATATTGGCTACTCTATGGCTAATTTATCACCAGAAGGAGTCAAAGGGTAGATCTAAAAGGTTCAAAATAGACGACTCTTGGGCCCGATTTTAGTACATTTGGTCAAATATTGACTTTTGAATGACGGATATAATATCAGAAAGAGTCAATAAATAGGTATAAAAATTTCATGATCCATAACTGAAACATGTCCAATGGGTAAAATATTGGCTACTCTAAGGCTAATGTATCACAAGAAGGAGTCAATTGGGTAGATATAGAAAGTTCAAGATCAAGGACTGAAATATTTTCAGTGAGTCAAAAATTGGCTGAACTATCTCCAGAAGGAGTCAATAGGGTAGAACTAAAAAGTTCAAAATAGACGACTCTTGGGCCCGATTTTAGTACATTTGGTCAAATATTGACTTTTGAATGACTGATGTAATATCAGAAAGAGTCAATAAGTAGGTATAGAAATTTCAAGATCCATAACTGAAACATGTCCAATGGGTAAAATATTGGCTAATCTAAGGCTAATTTATCACCAGAAGGAGTCAATTGGGTAGAAATAGAAAGTTCAAAATCGACGACTCTTGGGCCCGATATTAGTACATTTGGTCAAATATGGATTTCTGAATGATTGACCTAAATTAAGAAAGAGTCAATGAGTAGGTATAAAAATTTCAAGCTCCATAACTGAAACATGTCCAATGGGTAAAATATTGGCTACTCTAATGCTAATGTATCACAAGAAGGAGTCAACTGGGTAGGAAAAGAAAGTTCAAGATCAAGGACTGAAATATTTTCAGTGTGTCAAAAACTGGCTGAACTATCGCAAGGAGTCAATAGGGTAGAACTAAAAAGTTCAAAATAGACGACTCTTGGGCCTGATTTTAGTACATTTGGTCAAATATTGACTTTTGAAAGGCCGATATAACATCAGAAAGAGTCAATAAGTAGGTATAGAAATTTCAAGCTCCTTGACTGAAACATGTTCAATGGGTCAAATATTGGCTACTCTATGGCTAATTTATCACCAGAAGGAGTCAAAGGGTTGAACTAAAAGATTCAAAATAGACGACTCTTGGGCCCGATTTTAGTACATTTGGTCAAATATTGACTTTTGAATGACCGATATAATATCAGAAAGAGTCAATAAATAGGTTTAAAAATTTCAAGATCCATAACTGAAACATGTCCAATGGGTAAAATATTGGCTACTCTAAGGCTAATGTATCACAAGAAGGAGTCAATTGGGTAGATATAGAAAGTTCAAGATCAAGGACTGAAATGTTTTCAGTGGGTCAAAAATAGGCTGAACTATCTCCAGAAGGAGTCAATAGGGTAGAACTAAAAAGTTCAAAATAGACGACTCTTGGGCCCGATTTTAGTACATTTGGTCAAATATTGACTTTTGAATGACTGATGTAATATCAGAAAGAGTAAATAAGTAGGTATAGAAATTTCAAGATCCATAACTGAAACATGTCCAATGGGTAAAATATTGGCTACTTTACGGCTAATTTATCACAAGAAGCAGTCAACTGGGTAGGAATAGAAAGTTCAAGATCAAGGACTGAAATATTTTCAGTGGGTCAAAAATTGGCTGAACTATCGCAAGAAGGAGTCAATAGGGTAGAACTGAAAAGTTCAAAATCGACGACTCTTGGGCCTGATATTAGTACATTTGGTCAAATATTGACTTTTGAATGACCGATATAACATCAGAAAGAGTCAATAAGTAGGTATAGAAATTTCAAGATTCATGATTGAAACCATTTCAATGGGTCAAATATTGGCTACTCTATGGCTAATTTATCACAAGAAGGAGTCTATTGGGTAGAAATAGAAAGTTCAAAATCGACGACTCTTGGGCCCGATATTAGTACATTTGGTCAAATATGGATTTCTGAATGATTGACCTAAATTCAGAAAGAGTCAATGAGTAGGTATAAAAATTTCAAGATGCTTAACTGAAACATGTCCAATGGGTAAAATATTGGCTACTCTAAGGCTAATGTATCACAAGAAGGAGTCAATTGGGTAGGAATAGAAAGTTCAAGATCAAGGACTGAAATATTTTCAGTCTTTAAAAAATTGTCTGAACTATTGCCAGAAGGAGTCTATAGGGTAGAACTAAAAAGTTCAAAATAGACAACTCTTGGGCCCGATTTTAGTACATTTGGTCAAATATTGACTTTTGAATGACCTATGTAACATCAGAAAGAGTCAATAAGTAGGTATAGAAATTTCAAGATCCATAACTGAAACATGTTCAATGGGTCAAATATTGGCTACTCTATGGCTAATTTATCACCAGAAGGAGTCAAAGGGTAGATCTAAAAGGTTCAAAATAGACGACTCTTGGGCCCGATTTTAGTACATTTGGTCAAATATTGACTTTTGAATGACGGATATAATATAAGAAAGAGTCAATAAATAGGTATAAAAATTTCATGATCCATAACTGAAACATGTCCAATGGGTAAAATATTGGCTACTCTAAGGCTAATGTATCACAAGAAGGAGTCAATTGGGTAGAAATAGAAAGTTCAAAATCGACGACTCTTGGGCCCGATATTAGTACATTTGGTCAAATATGGATTTCTGAATGATTGACCAAAATTCAGAAAGAGTCAATGAGTAGGTATAAAAATTTCAAGATGCATAACTGAAACATGTCCATTGGGTAAAATATTGGCAACTCTAAGGCTAATGTATCACAAGAAGGAGTCAATTGGGTAGATATAGAAAGTTTAAGATCAAGGACTGAAATATTTTCAGTGGGTCAAAAATTGGCTGAACTATCTCCAGAAGGAGTCAATAGGGTAGAACTAAAAAGTTCAAAATAGACGACTGTTGGGCCCGATTTTAGTACATTTGGTCAAATATTGACTTTTGAATGACTGATGTAATATCAGAAAGAGTCAATAAGTAGGTATAGAAATTTCAAGATCCATAACTGAAACATGTCCAATGGGTAAAATATTGGCTAATCTAAGGCTAATTTATCACCAGAAGGAGTCAATTGGGTAGAAATAGAAAGTTCAAAATCGACGACTCTTGGGCCCGATATTAGTACATTTGGTCAAATATGGAATTCTGAATGATTGACCTAAATTCAGAAAGAGTCAATGAGCAGGTATAAAAATTTCAAGATGCATAACTGAAACATGTCCAATGGGTAAAATATTGGCTACTCTAAGGCTAATGTATCACAAGAAGGAGTCAATTGGGTAGATATAGAAAGTTCAAGATCAAGGACTGAAATATTTTCAGTGGCTCAAAAATTGGCTGAACTATCTCCAGAAGGAGTCAATAGGGTAGAACTAAAAAGTTCAAAATAGACGACTCTAGGGCCTGATTTTAGTACATTTGGTCAAATATTGACTTTTGAAAGGCCGATGTAACATCAGAAAGAGTCAATAAGTAGGTTTAGAAATTTCAAGCTCCATAACTGAAACATGTCCAATGGGTCAAATATTGGCTACTCTACAGCTAATTTATCACAAGAAGCAGTCAATTGGGTAGGAATAGAAAGTTCAAGATCAAGGACTGAAATATTTTCAGTCTTTAAAAAATTGTCTGAACTATTGCCAGAAGGAGTCTATAGGGTAGAACTAAAAAGTTCAAAATAGACAACTCTTGGGCCCGATTTTAGTACATTTGGTCAAATATTGACTTTTGAATGACCGATGTAACATCAGAAAGAGTCAATAAGTAGGTATAGAAATTTCAAGATCCATAACTGAAACATGTTCAATGGGTCAAATATTGGCTACTCTATGGCTAATTTATCACCAGAAGGAGTCAAAGGGTAGATCTAAAAGGTTCAAAATAGACGACTCTTGGGCCCGATTTTAGTACATTTGGTCAAATATTGACTTTTGAATGACTGATGTAATATCAGAAAGAGTCAATAAGTAGGTATAGAAATTTCAAGATCCATAACTGAAACATGTCCAATGGGTAAAATATTGGCTAATCTAAGGCTAATTTATCACCAGAAGGAGTCAATTGGGTAGAAATAGAAAGTTCAAAATCGACGACTCTTGGGCCCGATATTAGTACATTTGGTCAAATATGGAATTCTGAATGATTGACCTAAATTCAGAAAGAGTCAATGAGCAGGTATAAAAATTTCAAGATGCATAACTGAAACATGTCCAATGGGTAAAATATTGGCTACTCTAAGGCTAATGTATCACAAGAAGGAGTCAATTGGGTAGATATAGAAAGTTCAAGATCAAGGACTGAAATATTTTCAGTGGCTCAAAAATTGGCTGAACTATCTCCAGAAGGAGTCAATAGGGTAGAACTAAAAAGTTCAAAATAGACGACTCTAGGGCCTGATTTTAGTACATTTGGTCAAATATTGACTTTTGAAAGGCCGATGTAACATCAGAAAGAGTCAATAAGTAGGTTTAGAAATTTCAAGCTCCATAACTGAAACATGTCCAATGGGTCAAATATTGGCTACTCTACAGCTAATTTATCACAAGAAGCAGTCAATTGGGTAGGAATAGAAAGTTCAAGATCAAGGACTGAAATATTTTCAGTCTTTAAAAAATTGTCTGAACTATTGCCAGAAGGAGTCTATAGGGTAGAACTAAAAAGTTCAAAATAGACAACTCTTGGGCCCGATTTTAGTACATTTGGTCAAATATTGACTTTTGAATGACCGATGTAACATCACAGAAAGAGTCAATAAGTAGGTATAGAAATTTCAAGATCCATAACTGAAACATGTTCAATGGGTCAAATATTGGCTACTCTATGGCTAATTTATCACCAGAAGGAGTCAAAGGGTAGATCTAAAAGGTTCAAAATAGACGACTCTTGGGCCCGATTTTAGTACATTTGGTCAAATATTGACTTTTGAATGACGGATATAATATAAGAAAGAGTCAATAAATAGGTATAAAAATTTCATGATCCATAACTGAAACATGTCCAATGGGTAAAATATTGGCTAATCTAAGGCTAATTTATCACCAGAAGGAGTCAATTGGGTAGAAATAGAAAGTTCAAAATCGACGACTCTTGGGCCCGATATTAGTACATTTGGTCAAATATGGAATTCTGAATGATTGACCTAAATTCAGAAAGAGTCAATGAGCAGGTATAAAAATTTCAAGATGCATAACTGAAACATGTCCAATGGGTAAAATATTGGCTACTCTAAGGCTAATGTATCACAAGAAGGAGTCAATTGGGTAGATATAGAAAGTTCAAGATCAAGGACTGAAATATTTTCAGTGGCTCAAAAATTGGCTGAACTATCTCCAGAAGGAGTCAATAGGGTAGAACTAAAAAGTTCAAAATAGACGACTCTAGGGCCTGATTTTAGTACATTTGGTCAAATATTGACTTTTGAAAGGCCGATGTAACATCAGAAAGAGTCAATAAGTAGGTTTAGAAATTTCAAGCTCCATAACTGAAACATGTCCAATGGGTCAAATATTGGCTACTCTACAGCTAATTTTTCACAAGAAGCAGTCAATTGGGTAGGAATAGAAACTTCAAGATCAAGGACTGAAATATTTTCAGTGCTTCAAAAATTGGCTGAACTATCGCCAGAAGGAGTCAATAGGGTAGAACTAAAAAGTTCAAAATAGACCACTCTTGGGCCCGATTTTAGTACATTTGGTCAAATATTGACTTTTGAAAGGCCGATGTAACATCAGAAAGAGTCAATAAGTAGGTATAGAAATTTCAAGCTCCTTGACTGAAACATGTTCAATGGGTCAAATATTGGCTACTCTATGGCTAATTTATCACCAGAAGGAGTCAAAGGGTAGATCTAAAAGGTTCAAAATAGACGACTCTTGGGCCCGATTTTAGTACATTTGGTCAAATATTGACTTTTGAATGACGGATATAATATCAGAAAGAGTCAATAAGTAGGTATAGAAATTTCAAGATCCATAACTGAAACATGTCCAATGGGTAAAATATTGGCTAATCTATGGCTAGTTTATCACCAGAAGGAGTCAATTGGGTAGATCTAAAAGGTTCAAAATAGACGACTCTTGGGCCCGATTTTAGTACATTTGGTCAAATATTGACTTTTGAATGACGGATATAATATCAGAAAGAGTCAATAAGTAGGTATAGAAATTTCAAGATCCATAACTGAAACATGTCCAATGGGTAAAATATTGGCTACTCTAAGGCTAATGTATCACAAGAAGGAGTCAATTGGGTAGATATAGAAAGTTCAAGATCAAGGACTGAAATATTTTCAGTGAGTCAAAAATTGGCTGAACTATCTCCAGAAGGAGTCAATAGGGTAGAACTAAAAAGTTCAAAATAGATGACTCTTGGGCCCGATTTTAGTACATTTGGTCAAATATTGACTTTTGACTGACTGATGTAATATCAGAAAGAGTCAATAAGTAGGTATAGAAATTTCAAGATCCATAACTGAAACATGTCCAATGGGTAAAATATTGGCTAATCTAAGGCTAATTTATCACCAGAAGGAGTCAATTGGGTAGAAATAGAAAGTTCAAAATCGACGACTCTTGGGCCCGATATTAGTACATTTGGTCAAATATGGAATTCTGAATGATTGACCTAAATTCAGAAAGAGTCAATGAGTAGGTATAAAAATTTCAAGATGCATAACTGAAACATGTCCAATGGGTAAAATATTGGCAACTCTAAGGCTAATTTATCACAAGAAGCAGTCAATTGGGTAGGAATAGAAACTTCAAGATCAAGGACTGAAATATTTTCAGTGCTTCAAAAATTGGCTGAACTATCGCCAGAAGGAGTCAATAGGGTAGAACTAAAAAGTTCAAAATAGACCACTCTTGGGCCCGATTTTAGTACATTTGGTCAAATATTGACTTTTGAAAGGCCGATGTAACATCAGAAAGAGTCAATAAGTAGGTATAGAAATTTCAAGCTCCTTGACTGAAACATGTTCAATGGGTCAAATATTGGCTACTCTATGGCTAATTTATCACCAGAAGGAGTCAAAGGGTAGATCTAAAAGGTTCAAAATAGACGACTCTTGGGCCCGATTTTAGTACATTTGGTCAAATATTGACTTTTGAATGACGGATATAATATCAGAAAGAGTCAATAAGTAGGTATAGAAATTTCAAGATCCATAACTGAAACATGTCCAATGGGTAAAATATTGGCTAATCTATGGCTAGTTTATCACCAGAAGGAGTCAATTGGGTAGATCTAAAAGGTTCAAAATAGACGACTCTTGGGCCCGATTTTAGTACATTTGGTCAAATATTGACTTTTGAATGACGGATATAATATCAGAAAGAGTCAATAAGTAGGTATAGAAATTTCAAGATCCATAACTGAAACATGTCCAATGGGTAAAATATTGGCTACTCTAAGGCTAATGTATCACAAGAAGGAGTCAATTGGGTAGATATAGAAAGTTCAAGATCAAGGACTGAAATATTTTCAGTGAGTCAAAAATTGGCTGAACTATCTCCAGAAGGAGTCAATAGGGTAGAACTAAAAAGTTCAAAATAGATGACTCTTGGGCCCGATTTTAGTACATTTGGTCAAATATTGACTTTTGACTGACTGATGTAATATCAGAAAGAGTCAATAAGTAGGTATAGAAATTTCAAGATCCATAACTGAAACATGTCCAATGGGTAAAATATTGGCTACTCTAAGGCTAATGTATCACAAGAAGGAGTCAATTGGGTAGATATAGAAAGTTCAAGATCAAGGACTGAAATATTTTCAGTGGCTCAAAAATGGGCTGAACTATCTCTAGGTAGTCCCGAAAAAGATATTTTGTCCATTTCATCCTTAGAGGAAGGGTTCGTGGACGGTGGTTCATGGTCGCTGCGCGCCGGCCCCCCGAAATTTTTGGGGGGCCGGCCGAAGCGCTCCCCCGATCCTGGCCGGCCCCCCGGCCGGCCCGAGCTTTTCGGCCGGGTCACACCTCGCCCGGGGGCCGGACGGGAGCCCCCCGAAATCAGAGACCCAAAATTGCAGTTCAGCCTTCGTCCACAGTGAGGAGCTATACCGTCCAATTGCCCATAGATTGAATGGGATTCTTGGCCATTCATCTTGCCCAGACGTGGGACCCTTTTCGATTCCCCCCACATCCCACGAACCCCCGAATTGTCCAATTGCCCATTAAAGTAGGAATTGACCAGTCCCACGAACCCCTAATGTGTCCATTTGCTCATTAAAGTATGTAGTGACCAGTCCCACGAACCCCTATTGTGTCCATTTGCCCATTAAAGTAGGGAAGTGACCCGTCCCACGAACCCCTATTGTGTCCAATTGCCCATTAAAGTTTGGAAGTGACCAGTCCCACGAACCCCTAATGTGTCCATTTGCTCATTAAAGTAGGGAAGTGACCCGTCCCACGAACCCCTATTGTGTCCAATTGCCCATTAAAGATGGGTAGTGACCCGTCCCACGAACCCATAATGTGTCCATTTGCCCATTAAAGTCTCTAGTGACCCATCCCACGAACCCCTATTGTGTCCAATTGCCCATTAAAGTAGGGAAGTGACCCGTCCCACGAACCCCTATTGTGTCCAATTGCCCATTAAAGAAGGGAAGTGACCCGTCCCACGAACCCATAATGTGTCCATTTGCCCATTAAAGTTGGGAAGTCCCGTCCCACGAACCCATATTGTGTCCATTTGCCCATTAAAGTTGGGTAGTGACCCGTCCCACGAACCCATAATGTGTCCATTTGCCCATTAAAGTCTCTAGTGACCAATCCCACGAACCCCTATTGTGTCCAATTGCCCATTAAAGATGGGTAGTGACCCGTCCCACGAACCCATAATTTGTCCATTTGCCCATTAAAGTCTCTAGTGACCCGTCCCACGAACCCCTATTCTGTCCAATTGCCCATTAAAGAAGGGTAGTGACCCATCCCACGAACCCATATTGTGTCCAAATGCCCATTAAAGTAGGGAAGTGACCCGTCCCACGAACCCATATTGTGTCCAAATGCCCATTAAAGTAGGGAAGTCCCATCCCACGAACCCATATTGTGTCCATTTGCCCATTAAAGTTGGGTAGTGACCCGTCCCACGAACCCATATTGTGTCCAATTGCCCATTAAAGAAGGGAAGTGACCCGTCCCACGAACCCATAATGTGTCCATTTGCCCATTAAAGTTGGGAAGTCCCGTCCCACGAACCCATATTGTGTCCATTTGCCCATTAAAGTTGGGTAGTGACCCGTCCCACGAACCCATAATGTGTCCATTTGCCCATTAAAGTCTCTAGTGACCCGTCCCACGAACCCATATTGTGTCCATTTGCCCATTAAAGTTGGGTAGTGACCTGTCCCACGAACCCATAATGTGTCCATTTGCCCATTAGAGTTGGGTAGTGACCCGTCCCACGAACCCATAATGTGTCCATTTGCCCATTAGAGTTGGGTAGTGACCCGTCCCACGAACCCATATTGTGTCCATTTGCCCATTAAAGTTGGGTAGTGACCCGTCCCACGAACCCATAATGTGTCCATTTGCCCATTAAAGTCTCTAGTGACCCATCCCACGAACCCCTATTGTGTCCAATTGCCCATTAAAGTAGGGAAGTGACCCGTCCCACGAACCCCTATTGTGTCCAATTGCCCATTAAAGAAGGGAAGTGACCCGTCCCACGAACCCATAATGTGTCCATTTGCCCATTAAAGTTGGGAAGTCCCGTCCCACGAACCCCTATTGTGTCCAATTGCCCATTAAAGTAGGGAAGTGACCCGTCCCACGAACCCCTATTGTGTCCAATTGCCCATTAAAGAAGGGAAGTGACCCGTCCCACGAACCCATAATGTGTCCATTTGCCCATTAAAGTTGGGAAGTCCCGTCCCACGAACCCATATTGTGTCCATTTGCCCATTAAAGTTGGGTAGTGACCCGTCCCACGAACCCATAATGTGTCCATTTGCCCATTAAAGTCTCTACTGACCCATCCCACGAACCCCTATTGTGTCCAATTGCCCATTAAAGTAGGGAAGTGACCCGTCCCACGAACCCCTATTGTGTCCAATTGCCCATTAAAGTTGGGTAGTGACCTGTCCCACGAACCCATAATGTGTCCATTTGCCCATTAAAGTCTCTAGTGACCCATCCCACGAACCCCTATTGTGTCCAAATGCCCATTAAAGTAGGGAAGTGACCCGTCCCACGAACCCCTATTGTGTCCAATTGCCCATTAAAGAAGGGAAGTGACCTGTCCCACGAACCCATAATGTGTCCATTTGCCCATTAAAGTTGGGAAGTCCCGTCCCACGAACCCATATTGTGTCCATTTGCCCATTAAAGTTGGGTAGTGACCCGTCCCACGAACCCATAATGTGTCCATTTGCCCATTAAAGTCTCTAGTGACCCATCCCACGAACCCCTATTGTGTCCAATTGCCCATTAAAGTTGGGTAGTGACCCGTCCCACGAACCCATAATGTGTCCATTTGCCCATTAAAGTCTCTAGTGACCCGTCCCACGAACCCCCAATGTGTCCAATTGGCCATTAAAGATGGGTAGTGACCCGTCCCACGAACCCCTATTGTGTCCATTTGCCCATTAAAGTCTCTAGTGACCAATCCCACGAACCCCTATTGTGTCCAATTGCCCATTAAAGATGGGTAGTGACCCGTCCCACGAACCCATAATGTGTCCATTTGCCCATTAAAGTTGGGTAGTGACCCGTCCCACGAACCCATATTGTGTCCATTTGCCCATTAAAGTTGGGTAGTGACCCGTCCCACGAACCCATAATGTGTCCATTTGACCATTAAAGTTGGGTAGTGACCCGTCCCACGAACCCATATTGTGTCAATTTGCCCATTAAAGTTGGGTAGTGACCCGTCCCACGAACCCATAATGTGTCCATTTGCCCATTAAAGTCTCTAGTGACCCGTCCCACGAACCCCCAATGTGTCCAATTGGCCATTAAAGTTGGGTAGTGACCCGTCCCACGAACCCATAATGTGTCCATTTGCCCATTACAGTTGGGAAGTGACCTGTCCCACGAACCCCTAATTTGTCCATTTGCCCATTAAAGTTGGCAAATGACCGGGAACCCCCGCTGACCGCTCCCAGGCCACGCCCCCCGTCCCACGAACCCCTATTTTGTCCAATTACCCATAAAAGTTGGCAAATGAGCCGGGGTGCCACGCCCATGGCCGCAAGCCACGCCCCCATCCCACGGACCCCTATTTTGTCCAAATACCCACAAAATTTTTCAGACGACTCCCAGCCACGTGTCCGATGCCACGGCCCCCTCCCGTCGGTCACCGGGGTGACTGTTCAATAACCCATTATAACTTTCCAGTTCATGAATTTGAAGGTTAGGTCCTGTCGTCATAAAAACTATTTTACTGCGCTCGGCAGGCCCCCCTGAGTGCGTAGCACCAAGTTTCGTCCCAAAATTCCACCGTCCACGAACCCATAAAAAGTTACAATGGAATTAACCTGTCGTGGGATCGCCGTATCTCGGCTCTGGAAGGGTCTAGCTTCACCAAACTGGCGGTCCTGTCTAAGTCTGGTCGTCCTGGAACGGAATCCCGAGTTTCGAGAAGATCGGAGAAACTTTTTTTTCGGACCGAAAAAAACTATAAGGTGTACCCCTTACTGCTTTTTTGGGTCCGAAAAAAAAGTTTCTCCGATTTTCTCGAAACTCTGTGTTACGGCACAGGGTGCCAAGACGTAGACAGGAGCGGAACTTTCGAGTCAATCGGGCGAGAAATGCCCGAACGGGAAGAGGTAAGTGCAAATGATCCCATTTCCCAATAAAAAAAAGCAGACTAACTATGGGTTCGTGGACACAAGTTTATAAATGCTTGTGCAAATTTGATATCAATTTTTCGGGATTAAAACACCCAAATCGTACTAAGGGCGCTCTGCCGAACGTGTTTTTGTAAGTTTCGAGTCGTTCGGGCGAGAAATGCCCGAACGGGAAGAGGTAAGTACAAATTATCCCATTTCCCAATACATAAAGAGCAGAATACCTATGGGTTCGTGGACACAGTATTTTTGGGATTAAAACACCCGAACCGTACTAAGGGCGTTCTGCCGCACGCGTTTATGTGACTTTCGAGTCATTCGGGCGAGAAATGCCCGAACGGGACGAGGTAAGTGCAACTGATCCCAGTTCCCATCAAAGATCCCATCAAACGGTACAATGGAATTAACCTGACGTGGGATCGCCGTATCTCGGCTCTGGAAGGGTCTAGCTTCACCAAACTGGCGGTCCTGTCTAAGTCTGGTCGTCCTGGAACGGAATCCCGAGTTTCGAGAAGATCGGAGAAACTTTTTTTTCGGACCGAAAAAAACTATAAGGTGTACCCCTTACTGCTTTTTTGGGTCCGAAAAAAAAGTTTCTCCGATTTTCTCGAAACTCTGTGTTACGGCACAGGGTGCCGAGACGTAGACAGGAGCGGAACTTTCGAGTCAATCGGACGAGAAATGCCCGAACGGGAAGAGGTAAGTGCAAATGATCCCATTTCCCAATAAAAAAAAGCAGACAAACTATGGGTTCGTGGACACAAGTTTATAAATGCTTGTGCAAATTTGATATAAATTTTTCGGGATTAAAACACCAAAATCGTACTAAGGGCGCTCTGCCGAACGTGTTTTTGTAACTTTCGAGTCGTTCGGGCGAGAAATGGCCGAACGGGAAGAGGTAAGTGCAACTGATCCCAGTTCCCATCAAAGATCCCATCAAACGGTACAATGGAATTAACCTGACGTGGGATCGCCGTATCTCGGCTCTGGAAGGGTCTAGTGCCACGAAACTTGCAGTCCTGTCTAAGTCTGGTCGTCCTGGAACGGAATCCCGAGTTTCGAGATGATCGGAGAAACTTTTTTTTCGGACCGAAAAAAACTATAAGGTGTACCCCTTACTGCTTTTTTGGGTCCGAAAAAAAAGTTTCTCCGATTTTCTCGAAACTCTGGATTACGGCACAGGGTGCCAAGACGTAGACAGGAGCGCCAGTTTGGTGGCGCTAGACCATTCCAGAGCCGAGATACGGCGATCCCACGTCAGGTTAATTCCATTGTACCGTTTTATGGGATCTTTGATGGGAACTGGGATCATTTGCACTTACCTCTTCCCGTTCGGGCCAGAAATGCCCGAATGACTCGAAAGTCACAAAAACGCGTGCGGCAGAGTGCCCTTAGTACCGCTTGGGTGTTTTAATCCCGAAAAAACGGTGTCCACGAACCCATAGGTATTCTGCTCTTTAGGTATGGGGAAATGGGATCATTTGCACTTACCTCTTCCCGTTCGGGCCAGAAATGCCCGAATGACTCGAAAGTCACAAAAACGCGTGCGGCAGAGTGCCCTTAGTACCGCTTGGGTGTTTTAATCCCGAAAAAACGGTGTCCACGAACCCATAGGTATTCTGCTCTTTAGGTATGGGGAAATGGGATCATTTGCACTTACCTCTTCCCGTTCGGGCCAGAAATGCCCGAATGACTCGAAAGTCACAAAAACGCGTGCGGCAGAGTGCCCTTAGTACCGCTTGGGTGTTTTAATCCCGAAAAAACGGTGTCCACGAACCCATAGGTATTCTGCTCTTTAGGTATGGGGAAATGGGATCATTTGCACTTACCTCTTCCCGTTCGGGCGAGAAATGCCCGAATGACTCGAAAGTCACATAAACGCGTTCGGCAGAACGCCCTTAGTACCGCTTGGGTGTTTTATTCCCGAAAAATTGATATCAAATGTGCACAAGCATCTATAAACACTCCGTCCACGAACCCATAGGTATTCTGCTCTTTAGGTATTGGGAAATGGGATCATTTGCACTTACCTCTTCCCGTTCGGGCTTTTCTCGCCCGATTGACTCGAAAGGTGCGCTCCTGTCTACGTCTCGGCACCCTGTGCCGTAATCCAGAGTTTCGAGACAATCGGAGAAACTTTTTTTTCGGACCGAAAAAAACTATAAGGTGTACCCCTTACTGCTTTTTTGGGTCCGAAAAAAAAGTTTCTCCGATTTTCTCAAAACTCTCGATTAATGCACAGGGTGCCGAGACGTAGACAGGAGCGGAACTTTCGAGTCAATCGGGCGAGATATGCCCCGACGGGACGAGGTAAGTGCAAATGATCCCAGTTCCCCATACATAAAGAGCAGAATACCTATGGGTTCGTGGACAGAGTGTTTATAGATGCTTGTGCACATTTGACATCAATTTTTCGGGTTTAAGAGACCCAAATCGTAGTAAGGGCGTTCTGCCGAACGGGTTTATGTAACTTTCGAGTCATTCGGGCATTTCTCGCCCGAACGGGAAGAGGTAAGTGCAAATGATCCCAGTTCCCCATACCTAAAGAGCAGAATACCTAGGGGTTCGTGGACACAGTTTTTTTGGGATTAAAACACCCAAGCGGTACTAAGGGCGCTCTGCCGAACGCGTTTATGTGACTTTCGAGTCATTCGGGCATTTCTGGCCCGAACGGGACGAGGTAAGTGCAAATGATCCCAGTTCCCAATAACAAATTATGGGTTCGTGGACAGAGTGTTTATAGATGCTTGTGCACATTTGACATCAATTTTTCGGGTTTAAGACACCCAAATCGTAGTAAGGGCGTTCTGCCGAACGGGTTTATGTAACTTTCGAGTCATTCGGGCATTTCTCGCCCGATCGGGAAGAGGTAAGTGCAAAGGATCCCAGTTCCCCATACCTAAAGAGCAGAATACCTATGGGTTCGTGGACAGAGTATTTTTGGGATTAAAACACCCGAACCGTACTAAGGGCGCTCTGCCGAACGTGTTTTTGTAACTTTCGAGTCGTTCGGGCGAGAAATGGCCGAACGGGAAGAGGTAAGTGTAAATCATCCCAGTTCCCATCAAAGATCCCATAAAACGGTACAATGGAATTAACCTGACGTGGGATCGCCGTATCTCGGCTCTGGAAGGGTCTAGCTTCACCAAACTGGCGGTCCTGTCTAAGTCTGGTCGTCCTGGAACGGAATCCTGAGTTTCGAGAAGATCGGAGAAACTTTTTTTTCGGACCGAAAAAAACTATAAGGTGTACCCCTTACTGCTTTTTTGGGTCTGAAAAAAAAGTTTCTCCGATCTTCTCGAAACTCTGGATTATGGCACAGGGTGCTGAGACGTAGACAGGAGCGGAACTTTCGAGTCGTTCGGGCGAGACATGCCCCGACGGGACGAGGTAAGCGCAAACGATCCCATTTCCCAATAAAAAGAGCAGAATAATTGGGGGTTTGTGGACACAGTTTTCAGGTTATATCCTTGGAAAACGCCAAATTGAAAAATTCTGAAACTCTGCACGAGGAAAGGTCTCGGGGGCCTCTATCGAATGAGACCATCCCCGAGCCTCGGGGCCCCGGGGTCCCGGAGCTAGGGGCTGTGAAATTCGAATCGTTATCGGCCTACATCTCGGGAACGCCAAATTGAAAAATTCTGAAACTCTGGACGAGGAAAGGTCTCAGGGGCCTCTATCGAATGAGAGCACGTTCGTTGACTCTTTTTGCCTTTTTCGTTCTTTGCAGCATGGACCCGGCCCAGCGAAGCGGCGGCGGAAGGGCCGATCTCCACTCAAGAGGCCCCTGTCCAAGCAGTCCCCGGCGAAGTCGCCAGCCGCCAAGTTATTGGACAGGGCAAAGAGGAGGTTGCACAAACCACCAGTTTATTTTTCTTGATTTTATATATTTTTTCTTGATTATATATATTTTGTTTTCTTGTGTTGACGTGTTCTGTCCCTCATAAATAAAAAACTCTTAAAATTCCTAAAGTCTTTTGTCTTTTTTGATACAAAACACATTGCTTAATCACCTTTAAATGAAACCTATTTAATAAAAAGTTAATGGAATATCATAAATTCCTTAATAAAAAGTGTTTATTGTGTTTTTGTCTGTGTTGATGCAAAACAAGTAGCGTATAAACAGCCTTTTTGGCAAAAGTAAGGGGGGTGACAATACCATATCTCGACACCTGGTGGCGCTACAGCTCCCAAACCATGTGCAATCGTCTCCCCATCCTCTAATTAGTATGCATACCAAATTTCAGCTCTCTAGGACATACGTACATCACTTGGATCCTTTTAAACGTTCGAGCCGACTGTTCTCTGACCTTTGACCTTTACATTAAAAGCAGATTTCAGCTGTCTAGGACATACATACATTCTTGAGCTCCATCTATACATTGCAATTTGAGGCCTTATTTGTTCTAGGGCTCCATCTATGCCATTTTGAGGGCTTATTTATTGTTGGGCTCCATCTATACATTGTCATTTTAAGGCCTCATTTGTTCTAGGGCTCCATCTATGCCATTTTGAGGGCTTATTTATTGTTGGGCTCCATCTATACATTGTCATTTTAAGGCCTTATTTGTTCTAGGGCTCCATCTATGCCATTTTGAGGGCTTATTTATTGTTGGGCTCCATCTATACATTGTCATTTTAAGGCCTCATTTGTTCTAGGGCTCCATCTATGCCATTTTGAGGGCTTATTTATTGTTGGGCTCCATCTATACATTGTCATTTTAAGGCCTCATTTGTTCTAGGGCTCCATCTATGCCATTTTGAGGGCTTATTTATTGTTGGGCTCCATCTATACATTGTCATTTTAAGGCCTTATTTGTTCTAGGGCTCCAACATAACAGCCACAATACACCCCTAGTAGAGAAACCTTTCAACATCATATGTTAGAAACCGCTATGAATGGGGAATTCATAGCAGAAAATAACATGACGATGGATGCTGATGATATGAATGCTTCTCTGACCTTTGACCTTTAGTCTAATGCAGATTTCAGCTGTCTAGGACTTTTCCACCAGCCTCGGGGGGTCGTGACGAGAAGAAAGACGCCGCCCCCGGGCGAATCGGACCTTTCGAAGCGCCGTCCGCGAAACCACATCTGCAAACGCATTGAAACGGTGGGACGTGGGATTTTTCCAGGAGGGTCCCACGGGCCCCAAATTTTGCGCCCTGGCTCCTGGGGGCCCCCTGAGCGACATACCGAAAGCGCGGGGCCCTAGAGCGCAGGAAAATATTTTCAGCTTGTAACCCAAATCTCTCTCTCAGGCCTATTTCACTAATTCAAAGACATTATGATTCAAGGGTGGGGGATGGGCGTTTTTTCAGGAAGGTCCTAGAGTTTCACGCTTCGGGGCCGTGAGTCGGGGGCCCCGAGAGGTTCGGAATCTCCAATCTCGAGGCGCCACGGCCTTTCGTCTCCGCGCAAGAGCCCGTCCACGTCACATTAAAATGCGCTATGGCCTTGTGGACACGCGCTTGCTTTTTTGACCTTTCGACCCCTGAACTTAGTCATAAGGCCACCAAACTTTTTCACCAGCCTCGGGGGGTCGTGACGAGAAGAAAGACGCCGCCCCCTGGTGGATCGGACCTTTCGAAGCGCCGTCCACGAACCCACATCTGGAAACGCATTGAAACGGTGGGGCGTGGGATTTTTCCAGAAGGGTCCAACGGGCCCCAAATTTTGCAGGGTGGCTCCTGGGGCCCCCCCGAGCGACATACTGAAAGCACGGGGCCCTAGAGCGTAGGCAAAATATTTACATCTTCCAATCAAAATCTCCTCCCACGCCATGCGTCAGGGGCCCCGAGAGGTTCGGAATCTCCAATCTCGAGGCGCCACGGCCTTTCGTCTCCGCGCGGGAGCTTGTCCACGTCACATTAAAACGCGCTATGGCCTTGTGGACAACGCTTGCTTTTTTGACCTTTCGACCCCTGAACTTAGTCGTAAGGCCACCAAACTTTTACACCAGCCTCGGGGGGTCGAGACGAGAAGAAAGACGCCGCCCCCTGGTGGATCGGACCTTTCGAAGCGCCGTCCACGAACCCACATCTGGAAACGCATTGAAACGGTGGGGCGTGGGATTTTTCCGGAAGGGTCCCACGGGCCCCAAATTTTGCGCCCTGGCTCCTGGGGGCCCCCCGAGCGACATACCGAAAGCGCGGGGCCCTAGAGCGCAGGAAAATATTTTCAGCTTGTAACCCAAATCTCTCTCTCAGGCCTATTTCACTAATTCAAAGACATTATGATTCAAGGGTGGGGGATGGGCGTTTTTTCAGGAAGGTCCTAGAGTTTCACGCTTCGGGGCCGTGAGTCGGGGGCCCCGAGAGGTTCGGAATCTCCAATCTCGAGGCGCCACGGCCTTTCGTCTCCGCGCAGGAGCCCGTCCACGTCACATTAAAACGCGCTATGGCCTTGTGGACACGCGCTTGCTTTTTTGACCTTTCGACCCCTGAACTTAGTCGTAAGGCCACCAAACTTTTACACCAGCCTCGGGGGGTCGTGACGAGAAGAAAGACGCCGCCCCCGGGCGAATCAGACCTTTCGAAGCGCCGTCCACGAACCCACATCTGGAAACGCATTGAAACGGTGGGGCGTGGGATTTTTCCAGAAGGGTCCCACGGGCCCCAAATTTTGCGCCCTGGCTCCTGGGGGCCCCCCGAGCGACATACCGAAAGCGCGGGGCCCTAGAGCGCAGGAAAATATTTTCAGCTTGTAACCCAAATCTCTCTCTCAGGCCTATTTCACTAATTCAAAGACATTATGATTCAAGGGTGGGGGATGGGCGTTTTTTCAGGAAGGTCCTAGAGTTTCACGCTTCGGGGCCGTGAGTCGGGGGCCCCGAGAGGTTCGGAATCTCCAATCTCGAGGCGCCACGGCCTTTCGTCTCCGCGCGGGAGCCTGTCCACGTCACATTAAAACGTGCTATGGCCTTGTGGACAACGCTTGCTTTTTTGACCTTTCGACCCCTGAACTTAGTCGTAAGGCCACCAAACTTTTTCACCAGCCTCGGGGGGTCATGACGAGAAGAAAGACGTCGCCCCCTGGTGGATCGGACCTTTCGAAGCGCCGTCCACGAACCCACATCTGGAAATGCATTGAAACGGTGGGGCGTGGGATTTTTCCAGAAGGGTCCCACGGGCCCCAAATTTTGCAGGGTGGCTCCTGGGGGCCCCCCGAGCGACATACTGAAAGCGCGTGTCCCTAGAGCGTAGGCAAAATATTTACATCTTCCAATCAAAATCTCCTCACACGCCATGCGTCAGGGGCCCCTAGAGGTTCGGAGTCTCCAATCTCGAAGCGCCACGGCCTTTCGTCTCCGCGCGGGAGCCTGTCCACGTCACATTAAAACACGCTATGGCCTTGTGGACAACGCTTGCTTTTTTGACCTTTCGACCCCTGAACTTAGTCGTAAGGCCACCAAACTTTTTCACCAGCCTCGGGGGGTCGTGACGAGAAGAAAGACACCGCCCCCTTGTGGATCGGACCTTTCGAAGCGCCGTCCACGAACCCACATTTGGAAACGCATTGAAACGGCTGGGCGTGGGATTTTTCCAGAAGGGTCCCACGGGCCCCAAATTTTGCAGGGTGGCTCCTGGGGCCCCCCCGAGCGACATACCGAAAGGGCGGGAACCTAGAGCGTAGGCAAAAAAATTTGGGCCTTTATCTCCAATTTTCTCACAAGATCCTCTTTCACTCTTAGGTCGACAGACCATTATGATGGATTTTTGGTTATAAAAGAGAAACTTTTTTCGAGAAGATCCTAGAGTTTCACACTTCGGAGCCGTGCGTCGGGGGCCCAGAGAGGTTCGGAATCTCCAATCTCGAAGCGCCACGGCCTTTCGTCTCCGCGCGGGAGCCTGTCCACGTCACATTAAAACGCGCTATGGCCTTGTGGACAACGCTTTCTTTTTTGACCTTTCGACCCCTGAACTTAGTCGTAAGGCCACCAAACTTTTTCACCAGCCTCAGGGGGTCGTGACGAGAAGAAAGACGCCGCCCCCTGGTGGATCGGACCTTTCGAAGCGCCGTCCACGAACCCACATTTGGAAACGCATTGAAACGGTGGGGCGTGGGATTTTTCCAGAAGGGTCCAACGGGCCCCAAATTTTGCAGGGTGGCTCCTGGGGCCCCCCCGAGCGACATACTGAAAGCACGGGGCCCTAGAGCGTAGGCAAAATATTTACATCTTCCAATCAAAATCTCCTCACACGCCATGCGTCAGGGGCCCCTAGAGGTTCGGAGTCTCCAATCTCGAAGCGCCACGGCCTTTCGTCTCCGCGCAGGAGCCTGTCCACGTCACATTAAAACGCGCTATGGCCTTGTGGACAACGCTTGCTTTTTTGACCTTTCGACCCCTGAACTTAGTCGTAAGGCCACCAAACTTTTCCACCAGCCTCGGGGGGTCGTGACGAGAAGAAAGACGTCGCCCCCTGGTGGATCGGACCTTTCGAAGCGCCGTCCACGAACCCACATTTGGAAACGCATTGAAACGGTGGGGCGTGGGATTTTTCCAGAAGGGTCCCACGGGCCCCAAATTTTGCAGGGTGGCTCCTGGGGGGCCCCCGAACGACATACTGAAAGCGCGGGAACCTAGAGTGCAGGCAAAATATTTACATCTTCCAATCAAAATCTCCTCACACGCCGTGCGTCAGGGGCCCCTAGAGGTTCGGAGTCTCCAATCTCGAAGCGCCACGGCCTTTCGTCTCCGCGCAGGACGCTTTTGAAAATTTTAATGGTCAATTGGACAAATTAGGGGTCCGTGGGACGGGGGCGTGGCTTGGGGCTGTGGGCGTGGCACCCCGGCTCATTTGCCAACTTTTATGGGTAATTGGACAAAATAGGGGTTCGTGGGACGGGGGGGCGTGGCCTGGGAGCGGTCAGCGGGGGTTCCCGGTCATTTGCCAACTTTAATGGGCAAATGGACAAAATAGGGGTTCGTGGGATGGGGGCGTGGCTTGGGGCCGTGGGCGTGGCACCCCGGCTCATTTGCCAACTTTTATGGGTAATTGGACAAAATAGGGGTTCGTGGGACGGGGGGCGTGGCCTGGGAGCGGTCAGCGGGGGTTCCCGGTCATTTGCCAACTTTAATGGGCAAATGGACACATTATGGGTTCGTGGGACGGGTCACTTCCCGACTTTAATGGGCAAATGGACACATTAGGGGTTCGTGGGACGGCTCACTTCCCGACTTTAATGGGCAAATGGACACATTAGGGGTTCGTGGGACTGGTCACTAGAGACTTTAATGGGCAAATGGACACATTATGGGTTCGTGGGACAGGTCACTTCCCGACTTTAATGGGCAAATGGACACATTAGGGGTTCGTGGGACTGGTCACTAGAGACTTTAATGGGCAAATGGACACATTAGGGGTTCGTGGGACGGGTCACTTCCCGACTTTAATGGGCAAATGGACACATTAGGGGTTCGTGGGACTGGTCACTAGAGACTTTAATGGGCAAAAGGACACATTAGGGGTTCGTGGGACTGGTCACTAGAGACTTTAATGGGCAAATGGACACATTAGGGGTTCGTGGGACTGGTCACTAGAGACTTTAATGGGCAAATGGACACATTAGGGGTTCGTGGGACTGGTCATTTGCCGACTTTAATGGTCAATCGGACAAATTGTGGATTAGTGGGATTGGGTCAATGAAAACACCATTCACTTAATGAGAGAACGGACGTTTTGTGGATATCTGGGATAGATTCCCTCGGAAACGGTCATTTGGTGGGTTTTCGGGGGGGGTGGGGGGTTTTTGGACATTGGGAAATGGTCACAGTGGTCAGCGTCGCCCCCTATATGTGTCCATAGACCCCCAAATCCGGGGGAATCACGGGAAAAGTCATCGGGAAAGGGGTAATCATAAAGTGTCCAATAGACACTAAGTTTGTGAGAGTTGTGGATCCCATTTCGCACAACGATCCCTCCGAGTAATAAGACGTCCAATGGCAGCCGTTTAACATGGGCTGATTTCCACGAACCCCCAAAATTGACTTCCTCCAGAAGGAGTCAATAGAGTAGAACTAAAAAGTTCAAAATCGACGACTCTTGGGCCTGATAATAGTACATTTGGTCAAATATTGACTTTTGAATGACCGATATAATATCAGAAAGAGTCAATAAGTAGGTATAGAAATTTCAAGCTCCTTGACTGAAACATGTTCAATGGGTCAAATATTGGCTAATCTAAGGCTAATTTAACACAAGAAGGAGTCAAAGGGTAGATCTAAAAGGTTCAAAATAGACGACTCTTGGGCCCGATTTTAGTACATTTGGTCAAATATTGACTTTTGAATGACTGATGTAATATCAGAAAGAGTCAATAAGTAGGTATAGAAATTTCAAGATCCATAACTGAAACATGTCCAATGGGTAAAATATTGGCTAATCTAAGGCTAATTTATCACCAGAAGGAGTCAAAGGGTAGAACTAAAAAGTTCAAAATCGACGACTCTTGGGCCCGATATTAGTACATTTGGTCAAATATGGAATTCTGAATGATTGACCTAAATTCAGAAAGAGTCAATGAGTAGGTATAAAAATTTCAAGATGCATAACTGAAACATGTCCAATGGGTAAAATATTGGCTACTCTAAGGCTAATGTATCAGAAGAAGGAGTCAATTGGGTAGATATAGAAAGTTCAAGATCAAGGACTGAAATATTTTCAGTGGCTCAAAAATTGGCTGAACTATCTCCAGAAGGAGTCAATAGAGTAGAACTAAAAAGTTCAAAATAGACGACTCTTGGGCCCGATTTTAGTACATTTGGTCAAATATTGACTTTTGAATGACTGATGTAAAATCAGAAAGAGTCAATAAGTATGTATAGAAATTTCAAGATCCATAACTGAAACATGTCCAATGGGTAAAATATTGGCTACTCTAAGGCTAATGTATCACAAGAAGGAGTCAATTGGGTAGATATAGAAAGTTCAAGATCAAGGACTGAAATATTTTCAGTGGCTCAAAAATGGGCTGAACTATCTCCAGAAGGAGTCAATAGAGTAGAACTAAAAAGTTCAAAATCGACGACTCTTGGGCCTGATAATAGTACATTTGGTCAAATATTGACTTTTGAATGACCGATATAACATCAGAAAGAGTCAATAAGTAGGTATAGAAATTTCAAGCTCCTTGACTGAAACATGTTCAATGGGTCAAATATTGGCTACTCTATGGCTAATTTATCACCAGAAGGAGTCAAAGGGTAGATCTAAAAGGTTCAAAATAGACGACTCTTGGGCCCGATTTTAGTACATTTGGTCAAATATTGACTTTTGAATGACTGATGTAATATCAGAAAGAGTCAATAAGTAGGTATAGAAATTTCAAGATCCATAACTGAAACATGTCCAATGGGTAAAATATTGGCTAATCTAAGGCTAATTTATCACCAGAAGGAGTCAAAGGGTAGATCTAAAAGGTTCAAAATAGACGACTCTTGGGCCCGATTTTAGTACATTTGGTCAAATATTGACTTTTGAATGACTGATGTAATATCTGAAAGAGTCAATAAGTAGGTATAGAAATTTCAAGATCCATAACTGAAACATGTCCAATGGGTAAAATATTGGCTAATCTAAGGCTAATTTATCACCAGAAGGAGTCAAAGGGTAGAACTAAAAAGTTCAAAATCGACGACTCTTGGGCCCGATATTAGTACATTTGGTCAAATATGGAATTCTGAATGATTGACCTAAATTCAGAAAGAGTCAATGAGTAGGTATAAAAATTTCAAGATGCATAACTGAAACATGTCCAATGGGTAAAATATTGGCTACTCTAAGGCTAATGTATCAGAAGAAGGAGTCAATTGGGTAGATATAGAAAGTTCAAGATCAAGGACTGAAATATTTTCAGTGGCTCAAAAATTGGCTGAACTATCTCCAGAAGGAGTCAATAGAGTAGAACTAAAAAGTTCAAAATAGACGACTCTTGGGCCCGATTTTAGTACATTTGGTCAAATATTGACTTTTGAATGACTGATGTAAAATCAGAAAGAGTCAATAAGTATGTATAGAAATTTCAAGATCCATAACTGAAACATGTCCAATGGGTAAAATATTGGCTACTCTAATGCTATTGTATCACAAGAAGGAGTCAACTGGGTAGGAATAGAAAGTTCAAGATCAAGGACTGAAATATTTTCAGTGCGTCAAAAATTGGCTGAACTATCGCAAGAAGGAGTCAATAGGGTAGAACTAAAAAGTTCAAAATCGACGACTCTTGGGCCTGATATTAGTACATGTGGTCAAATATTGACTTTTGAATGACCGATATAACATCAGAAAGAGTCAATAAGTAGGTATAGAAATTTCAAGCTCCTTGACTGAAACATGTTCAATGGGTCAAATATTGGCTACTCTATGGCTAATTTATCATCAGAAGGAGTCAAAGGGTAGAACTAAAAGGTTCAAAATAGACGACTCTTGGGCCCGATTTTAGTACATTTGGTCAAATATTGACTTTTGAATGACTGATGTAAAATCAGAAAGAGTCAATAAGTATGTATAGAAATTTCAAGATCCATAACTGAAACATGTCCAATGGGTAAAATATTGGCTACTCTAATGCTATTGTATCACAAGAAGGAGTCAACTGGGTAGGAATAGAAAGTTCAAGATCAAGGACTGAAATATTTTCAGTGCGTCAAAAATTGGCTGAACTATCTCCAGAAGGAGTCAATAGGGTAGAACTAAAAAGTTCAAAATCGACGACTCTTGGGCCTGATATTAGTACATGTGGTCAAATATTGACTTTTGAATGACCGATATAACATCAGAAAGAGTCAATAAGTAGGTATAGAAATTTCAAGCTCCTTGACTGAAACATGTTCAATGGGTCAAATATTGGCTACTCTATGGCTAATTTATCATCAGAAGGAGTCAAAGGGTAGAACTAAAAGGTTCAAAATAGACGACTCTTGGGCCCGATTTTAGTACATTTGGTCAAATATTGACTTTTGAATGACCGATATAATATCAGAAAGAGTCAATAAATAGGTATAAAAATTTCAAGATCCATAACTGAAACATGTCCAATGGGTAAAATATTGGCTACTCTAAGGCTAATGTATCACAAGAAGGAGTCAATTGGGTAGATATAGAAAGTTCAAGATCAAGGACAAATATTTTCAGTGGGTCAAAAATTGGCTGAACTATCTCCAGAAGGAGTCAATAGGGTAGAACTAAAAAGTTCAAAATAGACGACTCTTGGGCCCGATTTTAGTACATTTGGTCAAATATTGACTTTTGAATGACTGATGTAATATCAGAAAGAGTCAATAAGTAGGTATAGAAATTTCAAGATCCATAACTGAAACATGTCCAATGGGTAAAATATTGGCTAATCTAAGGCTAATTTATCACCAGAAGGAGTCAATTGGGTAGAAATAGAAAGTTCAAAATCGACGACTCTTGGGCCCGATATTAGTACATTTGGTCAAATTTGGATTTCTGAATGATTGACCTAAATTCAGAAAGAGTCAATGAGTAGGTATAAAAATTTCAAGATGCATAACTGAACATGTCCAATGGGTAAAATATTGGCTTCTCTAAGGCTAATGTATCACAAGAAGGAGTCAATTGGGTAGGAATAGAAAGTTTAAGATCAAGGACTGAAATATTTTCAGTGGGTCAAAAATTGGCTGAACTATCTCCAGAAAGAGTCAATAGGGTAGAACTAAAAAGTTACAAATAGACGACTCTTGGGCCTGATTTTAGTACATTTGGTCAAATATTGACTTTTGAAAGGCCGATGTAACATCAAAAAGAGTCAATAAGTAGGTTTAGAAATTTCAAGATTCATGACTGAAACATGTTCAATGGGTCAAATATTGGCTACTCTATGGCTAATTTATCACAAGAAGGAGTCTATTGGGTAGAAATAGAAAGTTCAAAATCGACGACTCTTGGGCCCGATATTAGTACATTTGGTCAAATATGGATTTCTGAATGATTGACCTAAATTAAGAAAGAGTCAATGAGTAGGTATAAAAATTTCAAGCTCCATAACTGAAACATGTCCAATGGGTAAAATATTGGCTACTCTAATGCTAATGTATCACAAGAAGGAGTCAACTGGGTAGGAATAGAAAGTTCAAGATCAAGGACTGAAATATTTTCAGTGTGTCAAAAATTGGCTGAACTATCGCAAGAAGGAGTCAATAGGGTAGAACTAAAAAGTTCAAAATCGACGACTCTTGGGCCTGATATTAGTACATTTGGTCAAATATTGACTTTTGAATGACCGATATAACATCAGAAAGAGTCAATAAGTAGGTATAGAAATTTCAAGCTCCTTGACTGAAACATTTTCAATGGGTCAAATATTGGCTACTCTATGGCTAATTTATCACCAGAAGGAGTCAAAGGGTAGATCTAAAAGGTTCAAAATAGACGACTCTTGGGCCCGATTTTAGTACATTTGGTCAAATATTGACTTTTGAATGACGGATATAATATCAGAAAGAGTCAATAAATAGGTATAAAAATTTCATGATCCATAACTGAAACATGTCCAATGGGTAAAATATTGGCTACTCTAAGGCTAATGTATCACAAGAAGGAGTCAATTGGGTAGATATAGAAAGTTCAAGATCAAGGACTGAAATATTTTCAGTGAGTCAAAAATTGGCTGAACTATCTCCAGAAGGAGTCAATAGGGTAGAACTAAAAAGTTCAAAATAGACGACTCTTGGGCCCGATTTTAGTACATTTGGTCAAATATTGACTTTTGAATGACTGATGTAATATCAGAAAGAGTCAATAAGTAGGTATAGAAATTTCAAGATCCATAACTGAAACATGTCCAATGGGTAAAATATTGGCTAATCTAAGGCTAATTTATCACCAGAAGGAGTCAATTGGGTAGAAATAGAAAGTTCAAAATCGACGACTCTTGGGCCCGATATTAGTACATTTGGTCAAATATGGATTTCTGAATGATTGACCTAAATTAAGAAAGAGTCAATGAGTAGGTATAAAAATTTCAAGCTCCATAACTGAAACATGTCCAATGGGTAAAATATTGGCTACTCTAATGCTAATGTATCACAAGAAGGAGTCAACTGGGTAGGAAAAGAAAGTTCAAGATCAAGGACTGAAATATTTTCAGTGTGTCAAAAACTGGCTGAACTATCGCAAGGAGTCAATAGGGTAGAACTAAAAAGTTCAAAATAGACGACTCTTGGGCCTGATTTTAGTACATTTGGTCAAATATTGACTTTTGAAAGGCCGATATAACATCAGAAAGAGTCAATAAGTAGGTATAGAAATTTCAAGCTCCTTGACTGAAACATGTTCAATGGGTCAAATATTGGCTACTCTATGGCTAATTTATCACCAGAAGGAGTCAAAGGGTTGAACTAAAAGATTCAAAATAGACGACTCTTGGGCCCGATTTTAGTACATTTGGTCAAATATTGACTTTTGAATGACCGATATAATATCAGAAAGAGTCAATAAATAGGTTTAAAAATTTCAAGATCCATAACTGAAACATGTCCAATGGGTAAAATATTGGCTACTCTAAGGCTAATGTATCACAAGAAGGAGTCAATTGGGTAGATATAGAAAGTTCAAGATCAAGGACTGAAATGTTTTCAGTGGGTCAAAAATAGGCTGAACTATCTCCAGAAGGAGTCAATAGGGTAGAACTAAAAAGTTCAAAATAGACGACTCTTGGGCCCGATTTTAGTACATTTGGTCAAATATTGACTTTTGAATGACTGATGTAATATCAGAAAGAGTAAATAAGTAGGTATAGAAATTTCAAGATCCATAACTGAAACATGTCCAATGGGTAAAATATTGGCTAATCTAAGGCTAATTTATCACCAGAAGGAGTCAATTGGGTAGAAATAGAAAGTTCAAAATCGACGACTCTTGGGCCCGATATTAGTACATTTGGTCAAATATGGATTTCTGAATGATTGACCTAAATTCAGAAAGAGTCCATGAGTAGTTATAAAAATTTCAAGATGCATAACTGAAACATGTCCAATGGGTAAAATATTGGCTACTCTAAGGCTAATGTATCACAAGAAGGAGTCAATTGGGTAGGAATAGAAAGTTCAAGATCAAGGACTGAAATATTTTCAGTCTTTAAAAAATTGTCTGAACTATTGCCAGAAGGAGTCTATAGGGTAGAACTAAAAAGTTCAAAATAGACAACTCTTGGGCCCGATTTTAGTACATTTGGTCAAATATTGACTTTTGAATGACCGAGGTAAAATCAGAAAGAGTCAATAAGTAGGTATAGAAATTTCAAGATCCATAACTGAAACATGTCCAATGGTTAAAATATTGGCTACTTTACGGCTAATTTATCACAAGAAGCAGTCAATTGGGTAGGAATAGAAACTTAGAGATCAAGGACTGAAATATTTTCAGTGGGTCAAAAATTGGCTACTCTATGGCTAATTTATCACCAGAAGGAGTCAAAGGGTAGATCTAAAAGGTTCAAAACAGACGACTCTTGGGCCCGATTTTAGTACATTTGGTCAAATATTGACTTTTGAATGACGGATATAATATCAGAAAGAGTCAATAAATAGGTATAAAAATTTCATGATCCATAACTGAAACATGTCCAATGGGTAAAATATTGGCTACTCTAAGGCTAATGTATCACAAGAAGGAGTCAATTGGGTAGATATAGAAAGTTCAAGATCAAGGACTGAAATATTTTCAGTGAGTCAAAAATTGGCTGAACTATCTCCAGAAGGAGTCAATAGGGTGGAACTAAAAAGTTCAAAATAGACGACTCTTGGGCCCGATTTTAGTACATTTGGTCAAATATTGACTTTTGAATGACCGATATAATATCAGAAAGAGTCAATAAATAGGTATAAAAATTTCAAGATCCATAACTGAAACATGTCCAATGGGTAAAATATTGGCTACTCTAAGGCTAATGTATCACAAGAAGGAGTCAATTGGGTAGATATAGAAAGTTCAAGATCAAGGACAAATATTTTCAGTGGGTCAAAAATTGGCTGAACTATCTCCAGAAGGAGTCAATAGGGTAGAACTAAAAAGTTCAAAATAGACGACTCTTGGGCCCGATTTTAGTACATTTGGTCAAATATTGACTTTTGAATGACTGATGTAATATCAGAAAGAGTCAATAAGTAGGTATAGAAATTTCAAGATCCATAACTGAAACATGTCCAATGGGTAAAATATTGGCTAATCTAAGGCTAATTTATCACCAGAAGGAGTCAATTGGGTAGAAATAGAAAGTTCAAAATCGACGACTCTTGGGCCCGATATTAGTACATTTGGTCAAATTTGGATTTCTGAATGATTGACCTAAATTCAGAAAGAGTCAATGAGTAGGTATAAAAATTTCAAGATGCATAACTGAACATGTCCAATGGGTAAAATATTGGCTTCTCTAAGGCTAATGTATCACAAGAAGGAGTCAATTGGGTAGGAATAGAAAGTTCAAGATCAAGGACTGAAATATTTTCAGTGGGTCAAAAATTGGCTGAACTATCTCCAGAAAGAGTCAATAGGGTAGAACTAAAAAGTTACAAATAGACGACTCTTGGGCCTGATTTTAGTACATTTGGTCAAATATTGACTTTTGAAAGGCCGATGTAACATCAAAAAGAGTCAATAAGTAGGTTTAGAAATTTCAAGATTCATGACTGAAACATGTTCAATGGGTCAAATATTGGCTACTCTATGGCTAATTTATCACAAGAAGGAGTCTATTGGGTAGAAATAGAAAGTTCAAAATCGACGACTCTTGGGCCCGATATTAGTACATTTGGTCAAATATGGATTTCTGAATGATTGACCTAAATTAAGAAAGAGTCAATGAGTAGGTATAAAAATTTCAAGCTCCATAACTGAAACATGTCCAATGGGTAAAATATTGGCTACTCTAATGCTAATGTATCACAAGAAGGAGTCAACTGGGTAGGAATAGAAAGTTCAAGATCAAGGACTGAAATATTTTCAGTGTGTCAAAAATTGGCTGAACTATCGCAAGAAGGAGTCAATAGGGTAGAACTAAAAAGTTCAAAATCGACGACTCTTGGGCCTGATATTAGTACATTTGGTCAAATATTGACTTTTGAATGACCGATATAACATCAGAAAGAGTCAATAAGTAGGTATAGAAATTTCAAGCTCCTTGACTGAAACATTTTCAATGGGTCAAATATTGGCTACTCTATGGCTAATTTATCACCAGAAGGAGTCAAAGGGTAGATCTAAAAGGTTCAAAATAGACGACTCTTGGGCCCGATTTTAGTACATTTGGTCAAATATTGACTTTTGAATGACGGATATAATATCAGAAAGAGTCAATAAATAGGTATAAAAATTTCATGATCCATAACTGAAACATGTCCAATGGGTAAAATATTGGCTACTCTAAGGCTAATGTATCACAAGAAGGAGTCAATTGGGTAGATATAGAAAGTTCAAGATCAAGGACTGAAATATTTTCAGTGAGTCAAAAATTGGCTGAACTATCTCCAGAAGGAGTCAATAGGGTAGAACTAAAAAGTTCAAAATAGACGACTCTTGGGCCCGATTTTAGTACATTTGGTCAAATATTGACTTTTGAATGACTGATGTAATATCAGAAAGAGTCAATAAGTAGGTATAGAAATTTCAAGATCCATAACTGAAACATGTCCAATGGGTAAAATATTGGCTAATCTAAGGCTAATTTATCACCAGAAGGAGTCAATTGGGTAGAAATAGAAAGTTCAAAATCGACGACTCTTGGGCCCGATATTAGTACATTTGGTCAAATATGGATTTCTGAATGATTGACCTAAATTAAGAAAGAGTCAATGAGTAGGTATAAAAATTTCAAGCTCCATAACTGAAACATGTCCAATGGGTAAAATATTGGCTACTCTAATGCTAATGTATCACAAGAAGGAGTCAACTGGGTAGGAAAAGAAAGTTCAAGATCAAGGACTGAAATATTTTCAGTGTGTCAAAAACTGGCTGAACTATCGCAAGGAGTCAATAGGGTAGAACTAAAAAGTTCAAAATAGACGACTCTTGGGCCTGATTTTAGTACATTTGGTCAAATATTGACTTTTGAAAGGCCGATATAACATCAGAAAGAGTCAATAAGTAGGTATAGAAATTTCAAGCTCCTTGACTGAAACATGTTCAATGGGTCAAATATTGGCTACTCTATGGCTAATTTATCACCAGAAGGAGTCAAAGGGTTGAACTAAAAGATTCAAAATAGACGACTCTTGGGCCCGATTTTAGTACATTTGGTCAAATATTGACTTTTGAATGACCGATATAATATCAGAAAGAGTCAATAAATAGGTTTAAAAATTTCAAGATCCATAACTGAAACATGTCCAATGGGTAAAATATTGGCTACTCTAAGGCTAATGTATCACAAGAAGGAGTCAATTGGGTAGATATAGAAAGTTCAAGATCAAGGACTGAAATGTTTTCAGTGGGTCAAAAATAGGCTGAACTATCTCCAGAAGGAGTCAATAGGGTAGAACTAAAAAGTTCAAAATAGACGACTCTTGGGCCCGATTTTAGTACATTTGGTCAAATATTGACTTTTGAATGACTGATGTAATATCAGAAAGAGTAAATAAGTAGGTATAGAAATTTCAAGATCCATAACTGAAACATGTCCAATGGGTAAAATATTGGCTAATCTAAGGCTAATTTATCACCAGAAGGAGTCAATTGGGTAGAAATAGAAAGTTCAAAATCGACGACTCTTGGGCCCGATATTAGTACATTTGGTCAAATATGGATTTCTGAATGATTGACCTAAATTCAGAAAGAGTCCATGAGTAGTTATAAAAATTTCAAGATGCATAACTGAAACATGTCCAATGGGTAAAATATTGGCTACTCTAAGGCTAATGTATCACAAGAAGGAGTCAATTGGGTAGGAATAGAAAGTTCAAGATCAAGGACTGAAATATTTTCAGTCTTTAAAAAATTGTCTGAACTATTGCCAGAAGGAGTCTATAGGGTAGAACTAAAAAGTTCAAAATAGACAACTCTTGGGCCCGATTTTAGTACATTTGGTCAAATATTGACTTTTGAATGACCGAGGTAAAATCAGAAAGAGTCAATAAGTAGGTATAGAAATTTCAAGATCCATAACTGAAACATGTCCAATGGTTAAAATATTGGCTACTTTACGGCTAATTTATCACAAGAAGCAGTCAATTGGGTAGGAATAGAAACTTAGAGATCAAGGACTGAAATATTTTCAGTGGGTCAAAAATTGGCTACTCTATGGCTAATTTATCACCAGAAGGAGTCAAAGGGTAGATCTAAAAGGTTCAAAACAGACGACTCTTGGGCCCGATTTTAGTACATTTGGTCAAATATTGACTTTTGAATGACGGATATAATATCAGAAAGAGTCAATAAATAGGTATAAAAATTTCATGATCCATAACTGAAACATGTCCAATGGGTAAAATATTGGCTACTCTAAGGCTAATGTATCACAAGAAGGAGTCAATTGGGTAGATATAGAAAGTTCAAGATCAAGGACTGAAATATTTTCAGTGAGTCAAAAATTGGCTGAACTATCTCCAGAAGGAGTCAATAGGGTGGAACTAAAAAGTTCAAAATAGACGACTCTTGGGCCCGATTTTAGTACATTTGGTCAAATATTGACTTTTGAATGACTGATGTAATATCAGAAAGAGTCAATAAGTAGGTATAGAAATTTCAAGATCCATAACTGAAACATGTCCAATGGGTAAAATATTGGCTAATCTAAGGCTAATTTATCACCAGAAGGAGTCAATTGGGTAGAAATAGAAAGTTCAAAATCGACGACTCTTGGGCCCGATATTAGTACATTTGGTCAAATATGGATTTCTGAATGATTGACCTAAATTAAGAAAGAGTCAATGAGTAGGTATAAAAATTTCAAGCTCCATAACTGAAACATGTCCAATGGGTAAAATATTGGCTACTCTAATGCTAATGTATCACAAGAAGGAGTCAACTGGGTAGGAATAGAAAGTTCAAGATCAAGGACTGAAATATTTTCAGTGTGTCAAAAATTGGCTGAACTATCGCAAGAAGGAGTCAATAGGGTAGAACTGAAAAGTTCAAAATCGACGACTCTTGGGCCCGATATTAGTACATTTGGTCAAATATGGATTTCTGAATGATTGACCAAAATTAAGAAAGAGTCAATGAGTAGGTATAAAAATTTCAAGCTCCATAACTGAAACATGTCCAATGGGTAAAATATTGGCTACTGTAAGGCTAATTTAACACCAGAAGGAGTCAAAGGGTTGAACTAAAAGGTTCAAAATAGACGACTCTTGGGCCCGATTTTAGTACATTTGGTCAAATTTTGACTTTTGAATGACCGATATAATATCAGAAAGAGTCAATAAGTAGGTTTAGAAATTTCAAGATCCATAACTGAAACATGTCCAATGAGTAAAAAATTGGCTACTCTAATGCTAATGTATCACAAGAAGGAGTCAACTGGGTAGGAATAGAAAGTTCAAGATCAAGGACTGAAATATTTTCAGTGGGTCAAAAACTGGCTGAACTATCGCAAGAAGGAGTCAATAGGGTAGAACTGAAAAGTTCAAAATCGACGACTCTTGGGCCTGATATTAGTACATTTGGTCAAATATTGACTTTTGAATGACCGATGTAACATCAGAAAGAGTCAATAAGTAGGTATAGAAATTTCAAGATCCATAACTGAAACATGTTCAATGGGTCAAATATTGGCTACTCTATGGCTAATTTATCACCAGAAGGAGTCAAAGGGTAGATCTAAAAGGTTCAAAATAGACGACTCTTGGGCCCGATTTTAGTACATTTGGTCAAATATTGACTTTTGAATGACGGATATAATATAAGAAAGAGTCAATAAATAGGTATAAAAATTTCATGATCCATAACTGAAACATGTCCAATGGGTAAAATATTGGCTACTCTAAGGCTAATGTATCACAAGAAGGAGTCAATTGGGTAGAAATAGAAAGTTCAAAATCGACGACTCTTGGGCCCGATATTAGTACATTTGGTCAAATATGGATTTCTGAATGATTGACCAAAATTCAGAAAGAGTCAATGAGTAGGTATAAAAATTTCAAGATGCATAACTGAAACATGTCCATTGGGTAAAATATTGGCAACTCTAAGGCTAATGTATCACAAGAAGGAGTCAATTGGGTAGATATAGAAAGTTCAAGATCAAGGACTGAAATATTTTCAGTGGGTCAAAAATTGGCTGAACTATCTCCAGAAGGAGTCAATAGGGTAGAACTAAAAAGTTCAAAATAGACGACTGTTGGGCCTGATTTTATTACATTTGGTCAAATATTGACTTTTGAAAGGCCGATGTAACATCAGAAAGAGTCAATAAGTAGGTTTAGAAATTTCAAGATCCATAACTGAAACATGTCGAATGGGTCAAATATTGGCTACTCTACAGCTAATTTATCACAAGAAGCAGTCAATTGGGTAGGAATAGAAACTTCAAGATCAAGGACTGAAATATTTTCAGTGCTTCAAAAATTGGCTGAACTATCGCCAGAAGGAGTCAATAGGGTAGAACTAAAAAGTTCAAAATAGACCACTCTTGGGCCCGATTTTAGTACATTTGGTCAAATATTGACTTTTGAAAGGCCGATGTAACATCAGAAAGAGTCAATAAGTAGGTATAGAAATTTCAAGCTCCTTGACTGAAACATGTTCAATGGGTCAAATATTGGCTACTCTATGGCTAATTTATCACCAGAAGGAGTCATAGGGTAGAACTAAAAAGTTCAAAATAGACGACTCTTGGGCCTGATTTTAGTACATTTGGTCAAATATTGACTTTTGAAAGGCTGATATAACATCAAAAAGAGTCAATAAGTAGGTATAGAAATTTCAAGATCCATAACTGAAACATGTCCAATGGGTAAAATATTGGCTAATCTATGGCTAGTTTATCACCAGAAGGAGTCAATTGGGTAGAAATAGAAAGTTCAAAATCGACGACTCTTGGGCCCGATATTAGTACATTTGGTCAAATATGGATTTCTGAATGATTGATCTAAATTCAGAAAGAGTCAATGAGTAGGTATAAAAATTTCAAGATGCATAACTGAAACATGTCCAATGGGTAAAATATTGGCTACTCTAAGGCTAATGTATCACAAGAAGGAGTCAATTGGGTAGATATAGAAAGTTCAAGATCAAGGACTGAAATATTTTCAGTGGGTCAAAAATTGGCTGAACTATCTCCAGAAGGAGTCAATAGGGTAGAACTAAAAAGTTCAAAATCGACGACTCTTGGGCCCGATATTGGTACATTTGGTCAAATATGGATTTCTGAATGATTGACCAAAATTAAGAAAGAGTCAATGAGTAGGTATAAAAATTTCAAGCTCCATAACTGAAACATGTCCAATGGGTAAAATATTGGCTACTGTAAGGCTAATTTATCACCAGAAGGAGTCAAAGGGTTGAACTAAAAGGTTCAAAATAGACGACTCTTGGGCCCGATTTTAGTACATTTGGTCAAATATTGACTTTTGAATGACCGATATAATATCAGAAAGAGTCAATAAGTAGGTTTAGAAATTTCAAGATCCATAACTGAAACATGTCCAATGAGTAAAAAATTGGCTACTCTAATGCTAATGTATCACAAGAAGGAGTCAACTGGGGAGGAATAGAAAGTTCAAGATCAAGGACTGAAATATTTTCAGTGGGTCAAAAACTGGCTGAACTATCGCAAGAAGGAGTCAATAGGGTAGAACTGAAAAGTTCAAAATCGACGACTCTTGGGCCTGATATTAGTACATTTGGTCAAATATTGACTTTTGAATGACCGATATAACATCAGAAAGAGTCAATAAGTAGGTATAGAAATTTCAAGCTCCTTGACTGAAACATGTTCAATGGGTCAAATATTGGCTACTCTATGGCTAATTTATCACCAGAAGGAGTCAAAGGGTTGAACTAAAAGGTTCAAAATAGACGACTCTTGGGCCCGATTTTAGTACATTTGGTCAAATATTGACTTTTGAATGACCGATATAATATCAGAAAGAGTCAATAAATAGGTATAAAAATTTCAAGATGCATAACTGAAACATGTCCAATGGGTAAAATATTGGCTAATCTAAGGCTAATTTACCACCAGAAGGAGTCAAT
Source organism: Zacco platypus (assembly GCA_038088235.1). NCBI lineage: Eukaryota > Metazoa > Chordata > Actinopteri > Cypriniformes > Xenocyprididae > Zacco > Zacco platypus. The sequence continues at coordinate 14,477,962 of CM076071.1, read as the reverse complement.
TGGGTAGAAATAGAAAGTTCAAAATCGACGACTCTTGGGCCCGATATTAGTACATTTGGTCAAATATGGATTTCTGAATGATTGACCTAAATTCAGAAAGAGTCAATGAGTAGGTATAAAAATTTCAAGATGCATAACTGAAACATGTCCAATGGGTAAAATATTGGCTACTCTAAGGCTAATGTATCACAACAAGGAGTCAATTGGGTAGGAATAGAAAGTTCAAGATCAAGGACTGAAATATTTTCAGTCTTTAAAAAATTGTCTGAACTATTGCCAGAAGGAGTCTATAGGGTAGAACTAAAAAGTTCAAAATAGACAACTCTTGGGCCCGATTTTAGTACATTTGGTCAAATATTGACTTTTGAATGACCGATGTAACATCAGAAAGAGTCAATAAGTAGGTATAGAAATTTCAAGATCCATAACTGAAACATGTCCAATGGGTAAAATATTGGCTACTTTACGGCTAATTTATCACAAGAAGCAGTCAATTGGGTAGGAATAGAAACTTAGAGATCAAGGACTGAAATATTTTCAGTGGGTCAAAAATTGGCTTAACTATCTCCAGAAAGAGTCAATAGGGTAGAACTGAAAAATTCAAAATCGACGACTCTTGGGCCTGATATTAGTCCATTTGGTCAAATATTGACTTTTGAATGACCGATTTAACATCAGAAAGACTCAATAAGTAGGTATAGAAATTTCAAGCTCCTTGACTGAAACATGTTCAATGGGTCAAATATTGGCTAATCTATGGCTAATTTATCACCAGAAGGAGTCAATTGGGTAGAAATAGAAAGTTCAAAATCGACGACTCTTGGGCCCGATATTAGTACATTTGGTCAAATATGGAATTCTGAATGATTGACCTAAATTCAGAAAGAGTCAATGAGTAGGTATAAAAATTTCAAGATGCATAACTGAAACATGTCCAATGGGTAAAATATTGGCTACTCTAAGGCTAATGTATCAGAAGAAGGAGTCAATTGGGTAGATATAGAAAGTTCAAGATCAAGGACTGAAATATTTTCAGTGGCTCAAAAATTGGCTGAACTATCTCCAGAAGGAGTCAATAGAGTAGAACTAAAAAGTTCAAAATAGACGACTCTTGGGCCCGATTTTAGTACATTTGGTCAAATATTGACTTTTGAATGACTGATGTAAAATCAGAAAGAGTCAATAAGTATGTATAGAAATTTCAAGATCCATAACTGAAACATGTCCAATGGGTAAAATATTGGCTACTCTAAGGCTAATGTATCACAAGAAGGAGTCAATTGGGTAGATATAGAAAGTTCAAGATCAAGGACTGAAATATTTTCAGTGGCTCAAAAATGGGCTGAACTATCTCCAGAAGGAGTCAATAGAGTAGAACTAAAAAGTTCAAAATCGACGACTCTTGGGCCTGATAATAGTACATTTGGTCAAATATTGACTTTTGAATGACCGATATAACATCAGAAAGAGTCAATAAGTAGGTATAGAAATTTCAAGCTCCTTGACTGAAACATGTTCAATGGGTCAAATATTGGCTACTCTATGGCTAATTTATCACCAGAAGGAGTCAAAGGGTAGATCTAAAAGGTTCAAAATAGACGACTCTTGGGCCCGATTTTAGTACATTTGGTCAAATATTGACTTTTGAATGACTGATGTAATATCAGAAAGAGTCAATAAGTAGGTATAGAAATTTCAAGATCCATAACTGAAACATGTCCAATGGGTAAAATATTGGCTAATCTAAGGCTAATTTATCACCAGAAGGAGTCAAAGGGTAGATCTAAAAGGTTCAAAATAGACGACTCTTGGGCCCGATTTTAGTACATTTGGTCAAATATTGACTTTTGAATGACTGATGTAATATCTGAAAGAGTCAATAAGTAGGTATAGAAATTTCAAGATCCATAACTGAAACATGTCCAATGGGTAAAATATTGGCTAATCTAAGGCTAATTTATCACCAGAAGGAGTCAAAGGGTAGAACTAAAAAGTTCAAAATCGACGACTCTTGGGCCCGATATTAGTACATTTGGTCAAATATGGAATTCTGAATGATTGACCTAAATTCAGAAAGAGTCAATGAGTAGGTATAAAAATTTCAAGATGCATAACTGAAACATGTCCAATGGGTAAAATATTGGCTACTCTAAGGCTAATGTATCAGAAGAAGGAGTCAATTGGGTAGATATAGAAAGTTCAAGATCAAGGACTGAAATATTTTCAGTGGCTCAAAAATTGGCTGAACTATCTCCAGAAGGAGTCAATAGAGTAGAACTAAAAAGTTCAAAATAGACGACTCTTGGGCCCGATTTTAGTACATTTGGTCAAATATTGACTTTTGAATGACTGATGTAAAATCAGAAAGAGTCAATAAGTATGTATAGAAATTTCAAGATCCATAACTGAAACATGTCCAATGGGTAAAATATTGGCTACTCTAATGCTATTGTATCACAAGAAGGAGTCAACTGGGTAGGAATAGAAAGTTCAAGATCAAGGACTGAAATATTTTCAGTGCGTCAAAAATTGGCTGAACTATCGCAAGAAGGAGTCAATAGGGTAGAACTAAAAAGTTCAAAATCGACGACTCTTGGGCCTGATATTAGTACATGTGGTCAAATATTGAATTTTGAATGACCGATATAACATCAGAAAGAGTCAATAAGTAGGTATAGAAATTTCAAGCTCCTTGACTGAAACATGTTCAATGGGTCAAATATTGGCTACTCTATGGCTAATTTATCATCAGAAGGAGTCAAAGGGTAGAACTAAAAGGTTCAAAATAGACGACTCTTGGGCCCGATTTTAGTACATTTGGTCAAATATTGACTTTTGAATGACTGATGTAAAATCAGAAAGAGTCAATAAGTATGTATAGAAATTTCAAGATCCATAACTGAAACATGTCCAATGGGTAAAATATTGGCTACTCTAATGCTATTGTATCACAAGAAGGAGTCAACTGGGTAGGAATAGAAAGTTCAAGATCAAGGACTGAAATATTTTCAGTGCGTCAAAAATTGGCTGAACTATCTCCAGAAGGAGTCAATAGGGTAGAACTAAAAAGTTCAAAATCGACGACTCTTGGGCCTGATATTAGTACATGTGGTCAAATATTGACTTTTGAATGACCGATATAACATCAGAAAGAGTCAATAAGTAGGTATAGAAATTTCAAGCTCCTTGACTGAAACATGTTCAATGGGTCAAATATTGGCTACTCTATGGCTAATTTATCATCAGAAGGAGTCAAAGGGTAGAACTAAAAGGTTCAAAATAGACGACTCTTGGGCCCGATTTTAGTACATTTGGTCAAATATTGACTTTTGAATGACCGATATAATATCAGAAAGAGTCAATAAATAGGTATAAAAATTTCAAGATCCATAACTGAAACATGTCCAATGGGTAAAATATTGGCTACTCTAAGGCTAATGTATCACAAGAAGGAGTCAATTGGGTAGATATAGAAAGTTCAAGATCAAGGACAAATATTTTCAGTGGGTCAAAAATTGGCTGAACTATCTCCAGAAGGAGTCAATAGGGTAGAACTAAAAAGTTCAAAATAGACGACTCTTGGGCCCGATTTTAGTACATTTGGTCAAATATTGACTTTTGAATGACTGATGTAATATCAGAAAGAGTCAATAAGTAGGTATAGAAATTTCAAGATCCATAACTGAAACATGTCCAATGGGTAAAATATTGGCTAATCTAAGGCTAATTTATCACCAGAAGGAGTCAATTGGGTAGAAATAGAAAGTTCAAAATCGACGACTCTTGGGCCCGATATTAGTACATTTGGTCAAATTTGGATTTCTGAATGATTGACCTAAATTCAGAAAGAGTCAATGAGTAGGTATAAAAATTTCAAGATGCATAACTGAACATGTCCAATGGGTAAAATATTGGCTTCTCTAAGGCTAATGTATCACAAGAAGGAGTCAATTGGGTAGGAATAGAAAGTTTAAGATCAAGGACTGAAATATTTTCAGTGGGTCAAAAATTGGCTGAACTATCTCCAGAAAGAGTCAATAGGGTAGAACTAAAAAGTTACAAATAGACGACTCTTGGGCCTGATTTTAGTACATTTGGTCAAATATTGACTTTTGAAAGGCCGATGTAACATCAAAAAGAGTCAATAAGTAGGTTTAGAAATTTCAAGATTCATGACTGAAACATGTTCAATGGGTCAAATATTGGCTACTCTATGGCTAATTTATCACAAGAAGGAGTCTATTGGGTAGAAATAGAAAGTTCAAAATCGACGACTCTTGGGCCCGATATTAGTACATTTGGTCAAATATGGATTTCTGAATGATTGACCTAAATTAAGAAAGAGTCAATGAGTAGGTATAAAAATTTCAAGCTCCATAACTGAAACATGTCCAATGGGTAAAATATTGGCTACTCTAATGCTAATGTATCACAAGAAGGAGTCAACTGGGTAGGAATAGAAAGTTCAAGATCAAGGACTGAAATATTTTCAGTGTGTCAAAAATTGGCTGAACTATCGCAAGAAGGAGTCAATAGGGTAGAACTAAAAAGTTCAAAATCGACGACTCTTGGGCCTGATATTAGTACATTTGGTCAAATATTGACTTTTGAATGACCGATATAACATCAGAAAGAGTCAATAAGTAGGTATAGAAATTTCAAGCTCCTTGACTGAAACATTTTCAATGGGTCAAATATTGGCTACTCTATGGCTAATTTATCACCAGAAGGAGTCAAAGGGTAGATCTAAAAGGTTCAAAATAGACGACTCTTGGGCCCGATTTTAGTACATTTGGTCAAATATTGACTTTTGAATGACGGATATAATATCAGAAAGAGTCAATAAATAGGTATAAAAATTTCATGATCCATAACTGAAACATGTCCAATGGGTAAAATATTGGCTACTCTAAGGCTAATGTATCACAAGAAGGAGTCAATTGGGTAGATATAGAAAGTTCAAGATCAAGGACTGAAATATTTTCAGTGAGTCAAAAATTGGCTGAACTATCTCCAGAAGGAGTCAATAGGGTAGAACTAAAAAGTTCAAAATAGACGACTCTTGGGCCCGATTTTAGTACATTTGGTCAAATATTGACTTTTGAATGACTGATGTAATATCAGAAAGAGTCAATAAGTAGGTATAGAAATTTCAAGATCCATAACTGAAACATGTCCAATGGGTAAAATATTGGCTAATCTAAGGCTAATTTATCACCAGAAGGAGTCAATTGGGTAGAAATAGAAAGTTCAAAATCGACGACTCTTGGGCCCGATATTAGTACATTTGGTCAAATATGGATTTCTGAATGATTGACCTAAATTAAGAAAGAGTCAATGAGTAGGTATAAAAATTTCAAGCTCCATAACTGAAACATGTCCAATGGGTAAAATATTGGCTACTCTAATGCTAATGTATCACAAGAAGGAGTCAACTGGGTAGGAAAAGAAAGTTCAAGATCAAGGACTGAAATATTTTCAGTGTGTCAAAAACTGGCTGAACTATCGCAAGGAGTCAATAGGGTAGAACTAAAAAGTTCAAAATAGACGACTCTTGGGCCTGATTTTAGTACATTTGGTCAAATATTGACTTTTGAAAGGCCGATATAACATCAGAAAGAGTCAATAAGTAGGTATAGAAATTTCAAGCTCCTTGACTGAAACATGTTCAATGGGTCAAATATTGGCTACTCTATGGCTAATTTATCACCAGAAGGAGTCAAAGGGTTGAACTAAAAGATTCAAAATAGACGACTCTTGGGCCCGATTTTAGTACATTTGGTCAAATATTGACTTTTGAATGACCGATATAATATCAGAAAGAGTCAATAAATAGGTTTAAAAATTTCAAGATCCATAACTGAAACATGTCCAATGGGTAAAATATTGGCTACTCTAAGGCTAATGTATCACAAGAAGGAGTCAATTGGGTAGATATAGAAAGTTCAAGATCAAGGACTGAAATGTTTTCAGTGGGTCAAAAATAGGCTGAACTATCTCCAGAAGGAGTCAATAGGGTAGAACTAAAAAGTTCAAAATAGACGACTCTTGGGCCCGATTTTAGTACATTTGGTCAAATATTGACTTTTGAATGACTGATGTAATATCAGAAAGAGTAAATAAGTAGGTATAGAAATTTCAAGATCCATAACTGAAACATGTCCAATGGGTAAAATATTGGCTAATCTAAGGCTAATTTATCACCAGAAGGAGTCAATTGGGTAGAAATAGAAAGTTCAAAATCGACGACTCTTGGGCCCGATATTAGTACATTTGGTCAAATATGGATTTCTGAATGATTGACCTAAATTCAGAAAGAGTCCATGAGTAGTTATAAAAATTTCAAGATGCATAACTGAAACATGTCCAATGGGTAAAATATTGGCTACTCTAAGGCTAATGTATCACAAGAAGGAGTCAATTGGGTAGGAATAGAAAGTTCAAGATCAAGGACTGAAATATTTTCAGTCTTTAAAAAATTGTCTGAACTATTGCCAGAAGGAGTCTATAGGGTAGAACTAAAAAGTTCAAAATAGACAACTCTTGGGCCCGATTTTAGTACATTTGGTCAAATATTGACTTTTGAATGACCGAGGTAAAATCAGAAAGAGTCAATAAGTAGGTATAGAAATTTCAAGATCCATAACTGAAACATGTCCAATGGTTAAAATATTGGCTACTTTACGGCTAATTTATCACAAGAAGCAGTCAATTGGGTAGGAATAGAAACTTAGAGATCAAGGACTGAAATATTTTCAGTGGGTCAAAAATTGGCTACTCTATGGCTAATTTATCACCAGAAGGAGTCAAAGGGTAGATCTAAAAGGTTCAAAACAGACGACTCTTGGGCCCGATTTTAGTACATTTGGTCAAATATTGACTTTTGAATGACGGATATAATATCAGAAAGAGTCAATAAATAGGTATAAAAATTTCATGATCCATAACTGAAACATGTCCAATGGGTAAAATATTGGCTACTCTAAGGCTAATGTATCACAAGAAGGAGTCAATTGGGTAGATATAGAAAGTTCAAGATCAAGGACTGAAATATTTTCAGTGAGTCAAAAATTGGCTGAACTATCTCCAGAAGGAGTCAATAGGGTGGAACTAAAAAGTTCAAAATAGACGACTCTTGGGCCCGATTTTAGTACATTTGGTCAAATATTGACTTTTGAATGACCGATATAATATCAGAAAGAGTCAATAAATAGGTATAAAAATTTCAAGATCCATAACTGAAACATGTCCAATGGGTAAAATATTGGCTACTCTAAGGCTAATGTATCACAAGAAGGAGTCAATTGGGTAGATATAGAAAGTTCAAGATCAAGGACAAATATTTTCAGTGGGTCAAAAATTGGCTGAACTATCTCCAGAAGGAGTCAATAGGGTAGAACTAAAAAGTTCAAAATAGACGACTCTTGGGCCCGATTTTAGTACATTTGGTCAAATATTGACTTTTGAATGACTGATGTAATATCAGAAAGAGTCAATAAGTAGGTATAGAAATTTCAAGATCCATAACTGAAACATGTCCAATGGGTAAAATATTGGCTAATCTAAGGCTAATTTATCACCAGAAGGAGTCAATTGGGTAGAAATAGAAAGTTCAAAATCGACGACTCTTGGGCCCGATATTAGTACATTTGGTCAAATTTGGATTTCTGAATGATTGACCTAAATTCAGAAAGAGTCAATGAGTAGGTATAAAAATTTCAAGATGCATAACTGAACATGTCCAATGGGTAAAATATTGGCTTCTCTAAGGCTAATGTATCACAAGAAGGAGTCAATTGGGTAGGAATAGAAAGTTCAAGATCAAGGACTGAAATATTTTCAGTGGGTCAAAAATTGGCTGAACTATCTCCAGAAAGAGTCCATAGGGTAGAACTAAAAAGTTACAAATAGACGACTCTTGGGCCTGATTTTAGTACATTTGGTCAAATATTGACTTTTGAAAGGCCGATGTAACATCAAAAAGAGTCAATAAGTAGGTTTAGAAATTTCAAGATTCATGACTGAAACATGTTCAATGGGTCAAATATTGGCTACTCTATGGCTAATTTATCACAAGAAGGAGTCTATTGGGTAGAAATAGAAAGTTCAAAATCGACGACTCTTGGGCCCGATATTAGTACATTTGGTCAAATATGGATTTCTGAATGATTGACCTAAATTAAGAAAGAGTCAATGAGTAGGTATAAAAATTTCAAGCTCCATAACTGAAACATGTCCAATGGGTAAAATATTGGCTACTCTAATGCTAATGTATCACAAGAAGGAGTCAACTGGGTAGGAATAGAAAGTTCAAGATCAAGGACTGAAATATTTTCAGTGTGTCAAAAATTGGCTGAACTATCGCAAGAAGGAGTCAATAGGGTAGAACTAAAAAGTTCAAAATCGACGACTCTTGGGCCTGATATTAGTACATTTGGTCAAATATTGACTTTTGAATGACCGATATAACATCAGAAAGAGTCAATAAGTAGGTATAGAAATTTCAAGCTCCTTGACTGAAACATTTTCAATGGGTCAAATATTGGCTACTCTATGGCTAATTTATCACCAGAAGGAGTCAAAGGGTAGATCTAAAAGGTTCAAAATAGACGACTCTTGGGCCCGATTTTAGTACATTTGGTCAAATATTGACTTTTGAATGACGGATATAATATCAGAAAGAGTCAATAAATAGGTATAAAAATTTCATGATCCATAACTGAAACATGTCCAATGGGTAAAATATTGGCTACTCTAAGGCTAATGTATCACAAGAAGGAGTCAATTGGGTAGATATAGAAAGTTCAAGATCAAGGACTGAAATATTTTCAGTGAGTCAAAAATTGGCTGAACTATCTCCAGAAGGAGTCAATAGGGTAGAACTAAAAAGTTCAAAATAGACGACTCTTGGGCCCGATTTTAGTACATTTGGTCAAATATTGACTTTTGAATGACTGATGTAATATCAGAAAGAGTCAATAAGTAGGTATAGAAATTTCAAGATCCATAACTGAAACATGTCCAATGGGTAAAATATTGGCTAATCTAAGGCTAATTTATCACCAGAAGGAGTCAATTGGGTAGAAATAGAAAGTTCAAAATCGACGACTCTTGGGCCCGATATTAGTACATTTGGTCAAATATGGATTTCTGAATGATTGACCTAAATTAAGAAAGAGTCAATGAGTAGGTATAAAAATTTCAAGCTCCATAACTGAAACATGTCCAATGGGTAAAATATTGGCTACTCTAATGCTAATGTATCACAAGAAGGAGTCAACTGGGTAGGAAAAGAAAGTTCAAGATCAAGGACTGAAATATTTTCAGTGTGTCAAAAACTGGCTGAACTATCGCAAGGAGTCAATAGGGTAGAACTAAAAAGTTCAAAATAGACGACTCTTGGGCCTGATTTTAGTACATTTGGTCAAATATTGACTTTTGAAAGGCCGATATAACATCAGAAAGAGTCAATAAGTAGGTATAGAAATTTCAAGCTCCTTGACTGAAACATGTTCAATGGGTCAAATATTGGCTACTCTATGGCTAATTTATCACCAGAAGGAGTCAAAGGGTTGAACTAAAAGATTCAAAATAGACGACTCTTGGGCCCGATTTTAGTACATTTGGTCAAATATTGACTTTTGAATGACCGATATAATATCAGAAAGAGTCAATAAATAGGTTTAAAAATTTCAAGATCCATAACTGAAACATGTCCAATGGGTAAAATATTGGCTACTCTAAGGCTAATGTATCACAAGAAGGAGTCAATTGGGTAGATATAGAAAGTTCAAGATCAAGGACTGAAATGTTTTCAGTGGGTCAAAAATAGGCTGAACTATCTCCAGAAGGAGTCAATAGGGTAGAACTAAAAAGTTCAAAATAGACGACTCTTGGGCCCGATTTTAGTACATTTGGTCAAATATTGACTTTTGAATGACTGATGTAATATCAGAAAGAGTAAATAAGTAGGTATAGAAATTTCAAGATCCATAACTGAAACATGTCCAATGGGTAAAATATTGGCTAATCTAAGGCTAATTTATCACCAGAAGGAGTCAATTGGGTAGAAATAGAAAGTTCAAAATCGACGACTCTTGGGCCCGATATTAGTACATTTGGTCAAATATGGATTTCTGAATGATTGACCTAAATTCAGAAAGAGTCCATGAGTAGTTATAAAAATTTCAAGATGCATAACTGAAACATGTCCAATGGGTAAAATATTGGCTACTCTAAGGCTAATGTATCACAAGAAGGAGTCAATTGGGTAGGAATAGAAAGTTCAAGATCAAGGACTGAAATATTTTCAGTCTTTAAAAAATTGTCTGAACTATTGCCAGAAGGAGTCTATAGGGTAGAACTAAAAAGTTCAAAATAGACAACTCTTGGGCCCGATTTTAGTACATTTGGTCAAATATTGACTTTTGAATGACCGAGGTAAAATCAGAAAGAGTCAATAAGTAGGTATAGAAATTTCAAGATCCATAACTGAAACATGTCCAATGGTTAAAATATTGGCTACTTTACGGCTAATTTATCACAAGAAGCAGTCAATTGGGTAGGAATAGAAACTTAGAGATCAAGGACTGAAATATTTTCAGTGGGTCAAAAATTGGCTACTCTATGGCTAATTTATCACCAGAAGGAGTCAAAGGGTAGATCTAAAAGGTTCAAAACAGACGACTCTTGGGCCCGATTTTAGTACATTTGGTCAAATATTGACTTTTGAATGACGGATATAATATCAGAAAGAGTCAATAAATAGGTATAAAAATTTCATGATCCATAACTGAAACATGTCCAATGGGTAAAATATTGGCTACTCTAAGGCTAATGTATCACAAGAAGGAGTCAATTGGGTAGATATAGAAAGTTCAAGATCAAGGACTGAAATATTTTCAGTGAGTCAAAAATTGGCTGAACTATCTCCAGAAGGAGTCAATAGGGTGGAACTAAAAAGTTCAAAATAGACGACTCTTGGGCCCGATTTTAGTACATTTGGTCAAATATTGACTTTTGAATGACTGATGTAATATCAGAAAGAGTCAATAAGTAGGTATAGAAATTTCAAGATCCATAACTGAAACATGTCCAATGGGTAAAATATTGGCTAATCTAAGGCTAATTTATCACCAGAAGGAGTCAATTGGGTAGAAATAGAAAGTTCAAAATCGACGACTCTTGGGCCCGATATTAGTACATTTGGTCAAATATGGATTTCTGAATGATTGACCTAAATTAAGAAAGAGTCAATGAGTAGGTATAAAAATTTCAAGCTCCATAACTGAAACATGTCCAATGGGTAAAATATTGGCTACTCTAATGCTAATGTATCACAAGAAGGAGTCAACTGGGTAGGAATAGAAAGTTCAAGATCAAGGACTGAAATATTTTCAGTGTGTCAAAAATTGGCTGAACTATCGCAAGAAGGAGTCAATAGGGTAGAACTGAAAAGTTCAAAATCGACGACTCTTGGGCCCGATATTAGTACATTTGGTCAAATATGGATTTCTGAATGATTGACCAAAATTAAGAAAGAGTCAATGAGTAGGTATAAAAATTTCAAGCTCCATAACTGAAACATGTCCAATGGGTAAAATATTGGCTACTGTAAGGCTAATTTAACACCAGAAGGAGTCAAAGGGTTGAACTAAAAGGTTCAAAATAGACGACTCTTGGGCCCGATTTTAGTACATTTGGTCAAATTTTGACTTTTGAATGACCGATATAATATCAGAAAGAGTCAATAAGTAGGTTTAGAAATTTCAAGATCCATAACTGAAACATGTCCAATGAGTAAAAAATTGGCTACTCTAATGCTAATGTATCACAAGAAGGAGTCAACTGGGTAGGAATAGAAAGTTCAAGATCAAGGACTGAAATATTTTCAGTGGGTCAAAAACTGGCTGAACTATCGCAAGAAGGAGTCAATAGGGTAGAACTGAAAAGTTCAAAATCGACGACTCTTGGGCCTGATATTAGTACATTTGGTCAAATATTGACTTTTGAATGACCGATGTAACATCAGAAAGAGTCAATAAGTAGGTATAGAAATTTCAAGATCCATAACTGAAACATGTTCAATGGGTCAAATATTGGCTACTCTATGGCTAATTTATCACCAGAAGGAGTCAAAGGGTAGATCTAAAAGGTTCAAAATAGACGACTCTTGGGCCCGATTTTAGTACATTTGGTCAAATATTGACTTTTGAATGACGGATATAATATAAGAAAGAGTCAATAAATAGGTATAAAAATTTCATGATCCATAACTGAAACATGTCCAATGGGTAAAATATTGGCTACTCTAAGGCTAATGTATCACAAGAAGGAGTCAATTGGGTAGAAATAGAAAGTTCAAAATCGACGACTCTTGGGCCCGATATTAGTACATTTGGTCAAATATGGATTTCTGAATGATTGACCAAAATTCAGAAAGAGTCAATGAGTAGGTATAAAAATTTCAAGATGCATAACTGAAACATGTCCATTGGGTAAAATATTGGCAACTCTAAGGCTAATGTATCACAAGAAGGAGTCAATTGGGTAGATATAGAAAGTTCAAGATCAAGGACTGAAATATTTTCAGTGGGTCAAAAATTGGCTGAACTATCTCCAGAAGGAGTCAATAGGGTAGAACTAAAAAGTTCAAAATAGACGACTGTTGGGCCTGATTTTATTACATTTGGTCAAATATTGACTTTTGAAAGGCCGATGTAACATCAGAAAGAGTCAATAAGTAGGTTTAGAAATTTCAAGATCCATAACTGAAACATGTCGAATGGGTCAAATATTGGCTACTCTACAGCTAATTTATCACAAGAAGCAGTCAATTGGGTAGGAATAGAAACTTCAAGATCAAGGACTGAAATATTTTCAGTGCTTCAAAAATTGGCTGAACTATCGCCAGAAGGAGTCAATAGGGTAGAACTAAAAAGTTCAAAATAGACCACTCTTGGGCCCGATTTTAGTACATTTGGTCAAATATTGACTTTTGAAAGGCCGATGTAACATCAGAAAGAGTCAATAAGTAGGTATAGAAATTTCAAGCTCCTTGACTGAAACATGTTCAATGGGTCAAATATTGGCTACTCTATGGCTAATTTATCACCAGAAGGAGTCATAGGGTAGAACTAAAAAGTTCAAAATAGACGACTCTTGGGCCTGATTTTAGTACATTTGGTCAAATATTGACTTTTGAAAGGCTGATATAACATCAAAAAGAGTCAATAAGTAGGTATAGAAATTTCAAGATCCATAACTGAAACATGTCCAATGGGTAAAATATTGGCTAATCTATGGCTAGTTTATCACCAGAAGGAGTCAATTGGGTAGAAATAGAAAGTTCAAAATCGACGACTCTTGGGCCCGATATTAGTACATTTGGTCAAATATGGATTTCTGAATGATTGATCTAAATTCAGAAAGAGTCAATGAGTAGGTATAAAAATTTCAAGATGCATAACTGAAACATGTCCAATGGGTAAAATATTGGCTACTCTAAGGCTAATGTATCACAAGAAGGAGTCAATTGGGTAGATATAGAAAGTTCAAGATCAAGGACTGAAATATTTTCAGTGGGTCAAAAATTGGCTGAACTATCTCCAGAAGGAGTCAATAGGGTAGAACTAAAAAGTTCAAAATCGACGACTCTTGGGCCCGATATTGGTACATTTGGTCAAATATGGATTTCTGAATGATTGACCAAAATTAAGAAAGAGTCAATGAGTAGGTATAAAAATTTCAAGCTCCATAACTGAAACATGTCCAATGGGTAAAATATTGGCTACTGTAAGGCTAATTTATCACCAGAAGGAGTCAAAGGGTTGAACTAAAAGGTTCAAAATAGACGACTCTTGGGCCCGATTTTAGTACATTTGGTCAAATATTGACTTTTGAATGACCGATATAATATCAGAAAGAGTCAATAAGTAGGTTTAGAAATTTCAAGATCCATAACTGAAACATGTCCAATGAGTAAAAAATTGGCTACTCTAATGCTAATGTATCACAAGAAGGAGTCAACTGGGGAGGAATAGAAAGTTCAAGATCAAGGACTGAAATATTTTCAGTGGGTCAAAAACTGGCTGAACTATCGCAAGAAGGAGTCAATAGGGTAGAACTGAAAAGTTCAAAATCGACGACTCTTGGGCCTGATATTAGTACATTTGGTCAAATATTGACTTTTGAATGACCGATATAACATCAGAAAGAGTCAATAAGTAGGTATAGAAATTTCAAGCTCCTTGACTGAAACATGTTCAATGGGTCAAATATTGGCTACTCTATGGCTAATTTATCACCAGAAGGAGTCAAAGGGTTGAACTAAAAGGTTCAAAATAGACGACTCTTGGGCCCGATTTTAGTACATTTGGTCAAATATTGACTTTTGAATGACCGATATAATATCAGAAAGAGTCAATAAATAGGTATAAAAATTTCAAGATGCATAACTGAAACATGTCCAATGGGTAAAATATTGGCTAATCTAAGGCTAATTTACCACCAGAAGGAGTCAATTGGGTAGAAATAGAAAGTTCAAAATCGACGACTCTTGGGCCCGATATTAGTACATTTGGTCAAATATGGATTTCTGAATGATTGACCTAAATTCAGAAAGAGTCAATGAGTAGGTATAAAAATTTCAAGATGCATAACTGAAACATGTCCAATGGGTAAAATATTGGCTACTCTAAGGCTAATGTATCACAACAAGGAGTCAATTGGGTAGGAATAGAAAGTTCAAGATCAAGGACTGAAATATTTTCAGTCTTTAAAAAATTGTCTGAACTATTGCCAGAAGGAGTCTATAGGGTAGAACTAAAAAGTTCAAAATAGACAACTCTTGGGCCCGATTTTAGTACATTTGGTCAAATATTGACTTTTGAATGACCGATGTAACATCAGAAAGAGTCAATAAGTAGGTATAGAAATTTCAAGATCCATAACTGAAACATGTCCAATGGGTAAAATATTGGCTACTTTACGGCTAATTTATCACAAGAAGCAGTCAATTGGGTAGGAATAGAAACTTAGAGATCAAGGACTGAAATATTTTCAGTGGGTCAAAAATTGGCTTAACTATCTCCAGAAAGAGTCAATAGGGTAGAACTGAAAAATTCAAAATCGACGACTCTTGGGCCTGATATTAGTCCATTTGGTCAAATATTGACTTTTGAATGACCGATTTAACATCAGAAAGACTCAATAAGTAGGTATAGAAATTTCAAGCTCCTTGACTGAAACATGTTCAATGGGTCAAATATTGGCTAATCTATGGCTAATTTATCACCAGAAGGAGTCAATTGGGTAGAAATAGAAAGTTCAAAATCGACGACTCTTGGGCCCGATATTAGTACATTTGGTCAAATATGGATTTCTGAATGATTGACCTAAATTCAGAAAGAGTCAATGAGTAGGTATAAAAATTTCAAGATGCATAACTGAAACATGTCCAATGAGTAAAATATTGGCTACTCTAAGGCTAATGTATCACAAGAAGGAGTCAATTGGGTAGGAATAGAAAGTTCAAGATCAAGGAATGAATTATTTTCAGTCTTCAAAAAATTGTCTGAACTATTGCCAGAAGGAGTCTATAGGGTAGAACTAAAAAGTTCAAAATAGACAACTCTTGGGCCCGATTTTAGTACATTTGGTCAAATATTGACTTTTGAATGACCGATGTAACATCAGAAAGAGTCAATAAGTAGGTATAAAAATTTCAAGATCCATAACTGAAACATGTCCTATGAGTAAAATATTGGCTACTCTAATGCTAATGTATCACAAGAAGGAGTCAACTGGGTAGGAATAGAAAGTTCAAGATCAAGGACTGAAATATTTTCAGTGGGTCAAAAATTGGCTGAACTATCGCAAGAAGGAGTCAATAGGGTAGAACTAAAAAGTTCAAAATCGACGACTCTTTGGCCTGATATTAGTACATTTGGTCAAATATTGACTTTTGAATGACCGATATAACATCAGAAAGAGTCAATAAGTAGGTATAGAAATTTCAAGCTCCTTGACTGAAACATGTTCAATGGGTCAAATATTGGCTACTCTATGGCTAATTTATCACCAGAAGGAGTCAAAGGGTAGATCTAAAAGGTTCAAAATAGACGACTCTTGGGCCCGATTTTAGTACATTTGGTCAAATATTGACTTTTGAATGACGGATATAATATCAGAAAGAGTCAATAAATAGGTATAAAAATTTCATGATCCATAACTGAAACATGTCCAATGGGTAAAATATTGGCTACTCTAAGGCTAATGTATCACAAGAAGGAGTCAATTGGGTAGAAATAGAAAGTTCAAAATCAACGACTCTTGGGCCCGATATTAGTACATTTGGTCAAATATGGATTTCTGAATGATTGACCAAAATTCAGAAAGAGTCAATGAGTAGGTATAAAAATTTTAAGATGCATAACTGAAACATGTCCAATGGGTAAAATATTGGCAACTCTAAGGCTAATGTATCACAAGAAGGAGTCAATTGGGTAGATATAGAAAGTTTAAGATCAAGGACTGAAATATTTTCAGTGGGTCAAAAAATGGCTGAACTATCTCCAGAAGGAGTCAATAGGGTAGAACTAAAAAGTTCAAAATAGACGACTGTTGGGCCCGATTTTAGTACATTTGGTCAAATATTGACTTTTGAATGACTGATGTAATATCAGAAAGAGTCAATAAGTAGGTATAGAAATTTCAAGATCCATAACTGAAACATGTCCAATGGGTAAAATATTGGCTAATCTAAGGCTAATTTATCACCAGAAGGAGTCAATTGGGTAGAAATAGAAAGTTCAAAATCGACGACTCTTGGGCCCGATATTAGTACATTTGATCAAATATGGAATTCTGAATGATTGACCTAAATTCAGAAAGAGTCAATGAGCAGGTATAAAAATTTCAAGATGCATAACTGAAACATGTCCAATGGGTAAAATATTGGCTACTCTAAGGCTAATGTATCACAAGAAGGAGTCAATTGGGTAGATATAGAAAGTTCAAGATCAAGGACTGAAATATTTTCAGTGGCTCAAAAATTGGCTCAACTATCTCCAGAAGGAGTCAATAGGGTAGAACTAAAAAGTTCAAAATAGACGACTCTAGGGCCTGATTTTAGTACATTTGGTCAAATATTGACTTTTGAAAGGCCGATGTAACATCAGAAAGAGTCAATAAGTAGGTATAGAAATTTCAAGCTCCTTGACTGAAACATGTTCAATGGGTCAAATATTGGCTACTCTATGGCTAATTTATCACCAGAAGGAGTCAAAGGGTAGATCTAAAAGGTTCAAAATAGACGACTCTTGGGCCCGATTTTAGTACATTTGGTCAAATATTGACTTTTGAATGACGGATATAATATCAGAAAGAGTCAATAAGTGGGTATAGAAATTTCAAGATCCATAACTGAAACATGTCCAATGGGTAAAATATTGGCTAATCTATGGCTAATTTATCACCAGAAGGAGTCAATTGGGTAGAAATAGAAAGTTCAAAATCAACGACTCTTGGGCCCGATATTAGTACATTTGGTCAAATATGGATTTCTGAATGATTGACCAAAATTCAGAAAGAGTCAATGAGTAGGTATAAAAATTTCAAGATGCATAACTGAAACATGTCCATTGGGTAAAATATTGGCAACTCTAAGGCTAATGTATCACAAGAAGGAGTCAATTGGGTAGATATAGAAAGTTTAAGATCAAGGACTGAAATATTTTCAGTGGGTCAAAAATTGGCTGAACTATCTCCAGAAGGAGTCAATAGGGTAGAACTAAAAAGTTCAAAATAGACGACTGTTGGGCCCGATTTTAGTACATTTGGTC
This sequence comes from Zacco platypus, assembly GCA_038088235.1. NCBI lineage: Eukaryota > Metazoa > Chordata > Actinopteri > Cypriniformes > Xenocyprididae > Zacco > Zacco platypus. The sequence goes on along the minus strand of CM076071.1, from coordinate 14,460,119 downwards.
AAATATTGACTTTTGAATGACTGATGTAATATCAGAAAGAGTCAATAAGTAGGTATAGAAATTTCAAGATCCATAACTGAAACATGTCCAATGGGTAAAATATTGGCTAATCTAAGGCTAATTTATCACCAGAAGGAGTCAATTGGGTAGAAATAGAAAGTTCAAAATCGACGACTCTTGGGCCCGATATTAGTACATTTGGTCAAATTTGGATTTCTGAATGATTGACCTAAATTCAGAAAGAGTCAATGAGTAGGTATAAAAATTTCAAGATGCATAACTGAACATGTCCAATGGGTAAAATATTGGCTTCTCTAAGGCTAATGTATCACAAGAAGGAGTCAATTGGGTAGGAATAGAAAGTTCAAGATCAAGGACTGAAATATTTTCAGTGGGTCAAAAATTGGCTGAACTATCTCCAGAAAGAGTCGATAGGGTAGAACTAAAAAGTTACAAATAGACGACTCTTGGGCCTGATTTTAGTACATTTGGTCAAATATTGACTTTTGAAAGGCCGATGTAACATCAAAAAGAGTCAATAAGTAGGTATAGAAATTTCAAGATTCATGACTGAAACATGTTCAATGGGTCAAATATTGGCTACTCTATGGCTAATTTATCACAAGAAGGAGTCTATTGGGTAGAAATAGAAAGTTCAAAATCGACGACTCTTGGGCCCGATATTAGTACATTTGGTCAAATATGGATTTCTGAATGATTGACCTAAATTAAGAAAGAGTCAATGAGTAGGTATAAAAATTTCAAGCTCCATAACTGAAACATGTCCAATGGGTAAAATATTGGCTACTCTAATGCTAATGTATCACAAGAAGGAGTCAACTGGGTAGGAATAGAAAGTTCAAGATCAAGGACTGAAATATTTTCAGTGTGTCAAAAATTGGCTGAACTATCGCAAGAAGGAGTCAATAGGGTAGAACTAAAAAGTTCAAAATCGACGACTCTTGGCCCTGATATTAGTACATTTGGTCAAATATTGACTTTTGAATGACCGATATAACATCAGAAAGAGTCAATAAGTAGGTATAGAAATTTCAAGCTCCTTGACTGAAACATTTTCAATGGGTCAAATATTGGCTACTCTATGGCTAATTTATCACCAGAAGGAGTCAAAGGGTAGATCTAAAAGGTTCAAAATAGACGACTCTTGGGCCCGATTTTAGTACATTTGGTCAAATATTGACTTTTGAATGACGGATATAATATCAGAAAGAGTCAATAAATAGGTATAGAAATTTCAAGATCCATAACTGAAACATGTCCAATGGGTAAAATATTGGCTACTCTAAGGCTAATTTATCACCAGAAGGAGTCAATTGGGTAGATATAGAAAGTTTAAGATCAAGAACTGAAATATTTTCAGTGGGTCAAAAATTGGCTGAACTATCTCCAGAAAGAGTCAATAGGGTAGAACTAAAAAGTTACAAATAGACGACTCTTGGGCCTGATTTTAGTACATTTGGTCAAATATTGACTTTTGAAAGGCCGATGTAACATCAAAAAGAGTCAATAAGTAGGTATAGAAATTTCAAGATTCATGACTGAAACATGTTCAATGGGTCAAATATTGGCTACTCTATGGCTAATTTATCACAAGAAGGAGTCTATTGGGTAGAAATAGAAAGTTCAAAATCGACGACTCTTGGGCCCGATATTAGTACATTTGGTCAAATATGGATTTCTGAATGATTGACCTAAATTAAGAAAGAGTCAATGAGTAGGTATAAAAATTTCAAGCTCCATAACTGAAACATGTCCAATGGGTAAAATATTGGCTACTCTAATGCTAATGTATCACAAGAAGGAGTCAACTGGGTAGGAATAGAAAGTTCAAGATCAAGGACTGAAATATTTTCAGTGTGTCAAAAATTGGCTGAACTATCGCAAGAAGGAGTCAATAGGGTAGAACTAAAAAGTTCAAAATCGACGACTCTTGGGCCTGATATTAGTACATTTGGTCAAATATTGACTTTTGAATGACCGATATAACATCAGAAAGAGTCAATAAGTAGGTATAGAAATTTCAAGCTCCTTGACTGAAACATTTTCAATGGGTCAAATATTGGCTACTCTATGGCTAATTTATCACCAGAAGGAGTCAAAGGGTAGATCTAAAAGGTTCAAAATAGACGACTCTTGGGCCCGATTTTAGTACATTTGGTCAAATATTGACTTTTGAATGACGGATATAATATCAGAAAGAGTCAATAAATAGGTATAAAAATTTCATGATCCATAACTGAAACATGTCCAATGGGTAAAATATTGGCTACTCTAAGGCTAATGTATCACAAGAAGGAGTCAATTGGGTAGATATAGAAAGTTCAAGATCAAGGACTGAAATATTTTCAGTGAGTCAAAAATTGGCTGAACTATCTCCAGAAGGAGTCAATAGGGTAGAACTAAAAAGTTCAAAATAGACGACTCTTGGGCCCGATTTTAGTACATTTGGTCAAATATTGACTTTTGAATGACTGATGTAATATCAGAAAGAGTCAATAAGTAGGTATAGAAATTTCAAGATCCATAACTGAAACATGTCCAATGGGTAAAATATTGGCTAATCTAAGGCTAATTTATCACCAGAAGGAGTCAATTGGGTAGATATAGAAAGTTTAAGATCAAGGACTGAAATATTTTCAGTGGGTCAAAAATTGGCTGAACTATCTCCAGAAGGAGTCAATAGGGTAGAACTAAAAAGTTCAAAATAGACGACTGTTGGGCCCGATTTTAGTACATTTGGTCAAATATTGACTTTTGAATGACTGATGTAATATCAGAAAGAGTCAATAAGTAGGTATAGAAATTTCAAGATCCATAACTGAAACATGTCCAATGGGTAAAATATTGGCTAATCTAAGGCTAATTTATCACCAGAAGGAGTCAATTGGGTAGAAATAGAAAGTTCAAAATCGACGACTCTTGGGCCCGATATTAGTACATTTGGTCAAATTTGGATTTCTGAATGATTGACCTAAATTCAGAAAGAGTCAATGAGTAGGTATAAAAATTTCAAGATGCATAACTGAACATGTCCAATGGGTAAAATATTGGCTTCTCTAAGGCTAATGTATCACAAGAAGGAGTCAATTGGGTAGGAATAGAAAGTTCAAGATCAAGGACTGAAATATTTTCAGTGGGTCAAAAATTGGCTGAACTATCTCCAGAAAGAGTCAATAGGGTAGAACTAAAAAGTTACAAATAGACGACTCTTGGGCCTGATTTTAGTACATTTGGTCAAATATTGACTTTTGAAAGGCCGATGTAACATCAAAAAGAGTCAATAAGTAGGTATAGAAATTTCAAGATTCATGACTGAAACATGTTCAATGGGTCAAATATTGGCTACTCTATGGCTAATTTATCACAAGAAGGAGTCTATTGGGTAGAAATAGAAAGTTCAAAATCGACGACTCTTGGGCCCGATATTAGTACATTTGGTCAAATATGGATTTCTGAATGATTGACCTAAATTAAGAAAGAGTCAATGAGTAGGTATAAAAATTTCAAGCTCCATAACTGAAACATGTCCAATGGGTAAAATATTGGCTACTCTAATGCTAATGTATCACAAGAAGGAGTCAACTGGGTAGGAATAGAAAGTTCAAGATCAAGGACTGAAATATTTTCAGTGTGTCAAAAATTGGCTGAACTATCGCAAGAAGGAGTCAATAGGGTAGAACTAAAAAGTTCAAAATCGACGACTCTTGGGCCTGATATTAGTACATTTGGTCAAATATTGACTTTTGAATGACCGATATAACATCAGAAAGAGTCAATAAGTAGGTATAGAAATTTCAAGCTCCTTGACTGAAACATTTTCAATGGGTCAAATATTGGCTACTCTATGGCTAATTTATCACCAGAAGGAGTCAAAGGGTAGATCTAAAAGGTTCAAAATAGACGACTCTTGGGCCCGATTTTAGTACATTTGGTCAAATATTGACTTTTGAATGACGGATATAATATCAGAAAGAGTCAATAAATAGGTATAAAAATTTCATGATCCATAACTGAAACATGTCCAATGGGTAAAATATTGGCTACTCTAAGGCTAATGTATCACAAGAAGGAGTCAATTGGGTAGATATAGAAAGTTCAAGATCAAGGACTGAAATATTTTCAGTGAGTCAAAAATTGGCTGAACTATCTCCAGAAGGAGTCAATAGGGTAGAACTAAAAAGTTCAAAATAGACGACTCTTGGGCCCGATTTTAGTACATTTGGTCAAATATTGACTTTTGAATGACTGATGTAATATCAGAAAGAGTCAATAAGTAGGTATAGAAATTTCAAGATCCATAACTGAAACATGTCCAATGGGTAAAATTTTGGCTAATCTAAGGCTAATTTATCACCAGAAGGAGTCAATTGGGTAGAAATAGAAAGTTCAAAATCGACGACTCTTGGGCCCGATATTAGTACATTTGGTCAAATATGGATTTCTGAATGATTGACCTAAATTAAGAAAGAGTCAATGAGTAGGTATAAAAATTTCAAGCTCCATAACTGAAACATGTCCAATGGGTAAAATATTGGCTACTCTAATGCTAATGTATCACAAGAAGGAGTCAACTGGGTAGGAAAAGAAAGTTCAAGATCAAGGACTGAAATATTTTCAGTGTGTCAAAAACTGGCTGAACTATCGCAAGGAGTCAATAGGGTAGAACTAAAAAGTTCAAAATAGACGACTCTTGGGCCTGATTTTAGTACATTTGGTCAAATATTGACTTTTGAAAGGCCGATATAACATCAGAAAGAGTCAATAAGTAGGTATAGAAATTTCAAGCTCCTTGACTGAAACATGTTCAATGGGTCAAATATTGGCTACTCTATGGCTAATTTATCACCAGAAGGAGTCAAAGGGTTGAACTAAAAGATTCAAAATAGACGACTCTTGGGCCCGATTTTAGTACATTTGGTCAAATATTGACTTTTGAATGACCGATATAATATCAGAAAGAGTCAATAAATAGGTTTAAAAATTTCAAGATCCATAACTGAAACATGTCCAATGGGTAAAATATTGGCTACTCTAAGGCTAATGTATCACAAGAAGGAGTCAATTGGGTAGATATAGAAAGTTCAAGATCAAGGACTGAAATGTTTTCAGTGGGTCAAAAATAGGCTGAACTATCTCCAGAAGGAGTCAATAGGGTAGAACTAAAAAGTTCAAAATAGACGACTCTTGGGCCCGATTTTAGTACATTTGGTCAAATATTGACTTTTGAATGACTGATGTAATATCAGAAAGAGTAAATAAGTAGGTATAGAAATTTCAAGATCCATAACTGAAACATGTCCAATGGGTAAAATATTGGCTAATCTAAGGCTAATTTATCACCAGAAGGAGTCAATTGGGTAGAAATAGAAAGTTCAAAATCGACGACTCTTGGGCCCGATATTAGTACATTTGGTCAAATATGGATTTCTGAATGATTGACCTAAATTCAGAAAGAGTCCATGAGTAGTTATAAAAATTTCAAGATGCATAACTGAAACATGTCCAATGGGTAAAATATTGGCTACTCTAAGGCTAATGTATCACAAGAAGGAGTCAATTGGGTAGGAATAGAAAGTTCAAGATCAAGGACTGAAATATTTTCAGTCTTTAAAAAATTGTCTGAACTATTGCCAGAAGGAGTCTATAGGGTAGAACTAAAAAGTTCAAAATAGACAACTCTTGGGCCCGATTTTAGTACATTTGGTCAAATATTGACTTTTTAATGACCGAGGTAAAATCAGAAAGAGTCAATAAGTAGGTATAGAAATTTCAAGATCCATAACTGAAACATGTCCAATGGTTAAAATATTGGCTACTTTACGGCTAATTTATCACAAGAAGCAGTCAATTGGGTAGGAATAGAAACTTAGAGATCAAGGACTGAAATATTTTCAGTGGGTCAAAAACTGGCTGAACTATCGCAAGAAGGAGTCAATAGGGTAGAACTGAAAAGTTCAAAATCGACGACTCTTGGGCCTGATATTAGTACATTTGGTCAAATATTGACTTTTGAATGACCGATATAACATCAGAAAGAGTCAATAAGTAGGTATAGAAATTTCAAGATTCATGATTGAAACCATTTCAATGGGTCAAATATTGGCTACTCTATGGCTAATTTATCACAAGAAGGAGTCTATTGGGTAGAAATAGAAAGTTCAAAATCGACGACTCTTGGGCCCGATATTAGTACATTTGGTCAAATATGGATTTCTGAATGATTGACCTAAATTCAGAAAGAGTCAATGAGTAGGTATAAAAATTTCAAGATGCTTAACTGAAACATGTCCAATGGGTAAAATATTGGCTACTCTAAGGCTAATGTATCACAAGAAGGAGTCAATTGGGTAGGAATAGAAAGTTCAAGATCAAGGACTGAAATATTTTCAGTCTTTAAAAAATTGTCTGAACTATTGCCAGAAGGAGTCTATAGGGTAGAACTAAAAAGTTCAAAATAGACAACTCTTGGGCCCGATTTTAGTACATTTGGTCAAATATTGACTTTTGAATGACCGATGTAACATCAGAAAGAGTCAATAAGTAGGTATAGAAATTTCAAGATCCATAACTGAAACATGTTCAATGGGTCAAATATTGGCTACTCTATGGCTAATTTATCACCAGAAGGAGTCAAAGGGTAGATCTAAAAGGTTCAAAATAGACGACTCTTGGGCCCGATTTTAGTACATTTGGTCAAATATTGACTTTTGAATGACGGATATAATATAAGAAAGAGTCAATAAATAGGTATAAAAATTTCATGATCCATAACTGAAACATGTCCAATGGGTAAAATATTGGCTACTCTAAGGCTAATGTATCACAAGAAGGAGTCAATTGGGTAGAAATAGAAAGTTCAAAATCGACGACTCTTGGGCCCGATATTAGTACATTTGGTCAAATATGGATTTCTGAATGATTGACCAAAATTCAGAAAGAGTCAATGAGTAGGTATAAAAATTTCAAGATGCATAACTGAAACATGTCCATTGGGTAAAATATTGGCAACTCTAAGGCTAATGTATCACAAGAAGGAGTCAATTGGGTAGATATAGAAAGTTCAAGATCAAGGACTGAAATATTTTCAGTGGGTCAAAAATTGGCTGAACTATCTCCAGAAGGAGTCAATAGGGTAGAACTAAAAAGTTCAAAATAGACGACTGTTGGGCCTGATTTTATTACATTTGGTCAAATATTGACTTTTGAAAGGCCGATGTAACATCAGAAAGAGTCAATCAGTAGGTTTAGAAATTTCAAGATCCATAACTGAAACATGTCCAATGGGTCAAATATTGGCTACTCTACAGCTAATTTATCACAAGAAGCAGTCAATTGGGTAGGAATAGAAACTTCAAGATCAAGGACTGAAATATTTTCAGTGCTTCAAAAATTGGCTGAACTATCGCCAGAAGGAGTCAATAGGGTAGAACTAAAAAGTTCAAAATAGACCACTCTTGGGCCCGATTTTAGTACATTTGGTCAAATATTGACTTTTGAAAGGCCGATGTAACATCAGAAAGAGTCAATAAGTAGGTATAGAAATTTCAAGCTCCTTGACTGAAACATGTTCAATGGGTCAAATATTGGCTACTCTATGGCTAATTTATCACCAGAAGGAGTCATAGGGTAGAACTAAAAAGTTCAAAATAGACGACTCTTGGGCCTGATTTTAGTACATTTGGTCAAATATTGACTTTTGAAAGGCTGATATAACATCAAAAAGAGTCAATAAGTAGGTATAGAAATTTCAAGATCCATAACTGAAACATGTCCAATGGGTAAAATATTGGCTAATCTATGGCTAGTTTATCACCAGAAGGAGTCAATTGGGTAGAAATAGAAAGTTCAAAATCGACGACTCTTGGGCCCGATATTAGTACATTTGGTCAAATATGGATTTCTGAATGATTGATCTAAATTCAGAAAGAGTCAATGAGTAGGTATAAAAATTTCAAGATGCATAACTGAAACATGTCCAATGGGTAAAATATTGGCTACTCTAAGGCTAATGTATCACAAGAAGGAGTCAATTGGGTAGATATAGAAAGTTCAAGATCAAGGACTGAAATATTTTCAGTGGGTCAAAAATTGGCTGAACTATCTCCAGAAGGAGTCAATAGGGTAGAACTAAAAAGTTCAAAATAGACGACTCTTGGGCCCGATTTTAGTACATTTGGTCAAATATTGACTTTTGAATGACTGATGTAATATCAGAAAGAGTCAATAAGTAGGTATAGAAATTTCAAGATCCATAACTGAAACATGTCCAATGGGTAAAATATTGGTTAATATAAGGCTAATTTATCACCAGAAGGAGTCAAAGGGTAGATCTAAAAGGTTCAAAATAGACGACTCTTCGGCCCGATTTTAGTACATTTGGTCAAATATTGACTTTTGAATGACGGATATAATATCAGAAAGAGTCAATAAATAGGTATAAAAATTTCATGATCCATAACTGAAACATGTCCAATGGGTAAAATATTGGCTACTCTAAGGCTAATGTATCACAAGAAGGAGTCAATTGGGTAGATATAGAAAGTTCAAGATCAAGGACTGAAATATTTTCAGTGAGTCAAAAATTGGCTGAACTATCTCCAGAAGGAGTCAATAGGGTAGAACTAAAAAGTTCAAAATAGACGACTCTTGGGCCCGATTTTAGTACATTTGGTCAAATATTGACTTTTGAATGACTGATGTAATATCAGAAAGAGTCAATAAGTAGGTATAGAAATTTCAAGATCCATAACTGAAACATGTCCAATGGGTAAAATATTGGCTAATCTAAGGCTAATTTATCACCAGAAGGAGTCAATTGGGTAGAAATAGAAAGTTCAAAATCGATGACTCTTGGGCCCGATTTTAGTACATTTGGTCAAATATGGATTTCTGAATGATTGACCTAAATTAAGAAAGAGTCAATGAGTAGGTATAAAAATTTCAAGCTCCATAACTGAAACATGTCCAATGGGTAAAATATTGGCTACTCTAATGCTAATGTATCACAAGAAGGAGTCAACTGGGTAGGAATAGAAAGTTCAAGATCAAGGACTGAAATATTTTCAGTGTGTCAAAAATTGGCTGAACTATCGCAAGGAGTCAATAGGGTAGAACTAAAAAGTTCAAAATAGACGACTCTTGGGCCTGATTTTAGTACATTTGGTCAAATATTGACTTTTGAAAGGCCGATATAACATCAAAAAGAGTCAATAAGTAGGTATAGAAATTTCAAGATTCATGACTGAAACATGTTCAATGGGTCAAATATTGGCTACTCTATGGCTAATTTATCACAAGAAGGAGTCTATTGGGTAGAAATAGAAAGTTCAAAATCGACGACTCTTGGGCCCGATATTAGTACATTTGGTCAAATATGGATTTCTGAATGATTGACCAAAATTAAGAAAGAGTCAATGAGTAGGTATAAAAATTTCAAGCTCCATAACTGAAACATGTCCAATGGGTAAAATATTGGCTACTGTAAGGCTAATTTATCACCAGAAGGAGTCAAAGGGTTGAACTAAAAGGTTCAAAATAGACGACTCTTGGGCCCGATTTTAGTACATTTGGTCAAATATTGACTTTTGAATGACCGATATAATATCAGAAAGAGTCAATAAGTAGGTTTAGAAATTTCAAGATCCATAACTGAAACATGTCCAATGAGTAAAAAATTGGCTACTCTAATGCTAATGTATCACAAGAAGGAGTCAACTGGGTAGGAATAGAAAGTTCAAGATCAAGGACTGAAACATTTTCAGTGGGTCAAAAACTGGCTGAACTATCGCAAGAAGGAGTCAATAGGGTAGAACTGAAAAGTTCAAAATCGACGACTCTTGGGCCTGATATTAGTACATTTGGTCAAATATTGACTTTTGAATGACCGATATAACATCAGAAAGAGTCAATAAGTAGGTATAGAAATTTCAAGCTCCTTGACTGAAACATGTTCAATGGGTCAAATATTGGCTACTCTATGGCTAATTTATCACCAGAAGGAGTCAAAGGGTTGAACTAAAAGGTTCAAAATAGACGACTCTTGGGCCCGATTTTAGTACATTTGGTCAAATATTGACTTTTGAATGACCGATATAATATCAGAAAGAGTCAATAAATAGGTATAAAAATTTCAAGATGCATAACTGAAACATGTCCAATGGGTAAAATATTGGCTAATCTAAGGCTAATTTACCACCAGAAGGAGTCAATTGGGTAGAAATAGAAAGTTCAAAATCGACGACTCTTGGGCCCGATATTAGTACATTTGGTCAAATATGGATTTCTGAATGATTGACCTAAATTCAGAAAGAGTCAATGAGTAGGTATAAAAATTTCAAGATGCATAACTGAAACATGTCCAATGGGTAAAATATTGGCTACTCTAAGGCTAATGTATCACAACAAGGAGTCAATTGGGTAGGAATAGAAAGTTCAAGATCAAGGACTGAAATATTTTCAGTCTTTAAAAAATTGTCTGAACTATTGCTAGAAGGAGTCTATAGGGTAGAACTAAAAAGTTCAAAATAGACAACTCTTGGGCCCGATTTTAGTACATTTGGTCAAATATTGACTTTTGAATGACCGATGTAACATCAGAAAGAGTCAATAAGTAGGTATAGAAATTTCAAGATCCATAACTGAAACATGTCCAATGGGTAAAATATTGGCTACTTTACGGCTAATTTATCACAAGAAGCAGTCAATTGGGTAGGAATAGAAACTTAGAGATCAAGGACTGAAATATTTTCAGTGGGTCAAAAATTGGCTTAACTATCTCCAGAAAGAGTCAATAGGGTAGAACTGAAAAATTCAAAATCGACGACTCTTGGGCCTGATATTAGTACATTTGGTCAAATATTGACTTTTGAATGACCGATTTAACATCAGAAAGACTCAATAAGTAGGTATAGAAATTTCAAGCTCCTTGACTGAAACATGTTCAATGGGTCAAATATTGGCTAATCTATGGCTAATTTATCACCAGAAGGAGTCAATTGGGTAGAAATAGAAAGTTCAAAATCGACGACTCTTGGGCCCGATATTAGTACATTTGGTCAAATATGGATTTCTGAATGATTGACCTAAATTCAGAAAGAGTCAATGAGTAGGTATAAAAATTTCAAGATGCATAACTGAAACATGTCCAATGGGTAAAATATTGGCTACTCTAAGGCTAATGTATCACAAGAAGGAGTCAATTGGGTAGGAATAGAAAGTTCAAGATCAAGGAATGAATTATTTTCAGTCTTCAAAAAATTGTCTGAACTATTGCCAGAAGGAGTCTATAGGGTAGAACTAAAAAGTTCAAAATAGACAACTCTTGGGCCCGATTTTAGTACATTTGGTCAAATATTGACTTTTGAATGACCGATGTAACATCAGAAAGAGTCAATAAGTAGGTATAAAAATTTCAAGATCCATAACTGAAACATGTCCAATGAGTAAAATATTGGCTACTCTAATGCTAATGTATCACAAGAAGGAGTCAACTGGGTAGGAATAGAAAGTTCAAGATCAAGGACTGAAATATTTTCAGTGGGTCAAAAATTGGCTGAACTATCGCAAGAAGGAGTCAATAGGGTAGAACTAAAAAGTTCAAAATCGACGACTCTTGGACCTGATATTAGTACATTTGGTCAAATATTGACTTTTGAATGACCGATATAACATCAGAAAGAGTCAATAAGTAGGTATAGAAATTTCAAGCTCCTTGACTGAAACATGTTCAATGGGTCAAATATTGGCTACTCTATGGCTAATTTATCACCAGAAGGAGTCAAAGGGTAGATCTAAAAGGTTCAAAATAGACGACTCTTGGGCCCGATTTTAGTACATTTGGTCAAATATTGACTTTTGAATGACGGATATAATATCAGAAAGAGTCAATAAATAGGTATAAAAATTTCATGATCCATAACTGAAACATGTCCAATGGGTAAAATATTGGCTACTCTAAGGCTAATGTATCACAAGAAGGAGTCAATTGGGTAGAAATAGAAAGTTCAAAATCAACGACTCTTGGGCCCGATATTAGTACATTTGGTCAAATATGGATTTCTGAATGATTGACCAAAATTCAGAAAGAGTCAATGAGTAGGTATAAAAATTTCAAGATGCATAACTGAAACATGTCCAATGGGTAAAATATTGGCAACTCTAAATCTAATGTATCACAAGAAGGAGTCAATTGGGTAGATATAGAAAGTTTAAGATCAAGGACTGAAATATTTTCAGTGGGTCAAAAAATGGCTGAACTATCTCCAGAAGGAGTCAATAGGGTAGAACTAAAAAGTTCAAAATAGACGACTGTTGGGCCCGATTTTAGTACATTTGGTCAAATATTGACTTTTGAATGACTGATGTAATATCAGAAAGAGTCAATAAGTAGGTATAGAAATTTCAAGATCCATAACTGAAACATGTCCAATGGGTAAAATATTGGCTAATCTAAGGCTAATTTATCACCAGAAGGAGTCAATTGGGTAGAAATAGAAAGTTCAAAATCGACGACTCTTGGGCCCGATATTAGTACATTTGATCAAATATGGAATTCTGAATGATTGACCTAAATTCAGAAAGAGTCAATGAGCCGGTATAAAAATTTCAAGATGCATAACTGAAACATGTCCAATGGGTAAAATATTGGCTACTCTAAGGCTAATGTATCACAAGAAGGAGTCAATTGGGTAGATATAGAAAGTTCAAGATCAAGGACTGAAATATTTTCAGTGGCTCAAAAATTGGCTCAACTATCTCCAGAAGGAGTCAATAGGGTAGAACTAAAAAGTTCAAAATAGACGACTCTAGGGCCTGATTTTAGTACATTTGGTCAAATATTGACTTTTGAAAGGCCGATGTAACATCAGAAAGAGTCAATAAGTAGGTATAGAAATTTCAAGCTCCTTGACTGAAACATGTTCAATGGGTCAAATATTGGCTACTCTATGGCTAATTTATCACCAGAAGGAGTCAAAGGGTAGATCTAAAAGGTTCAAAATAGACGACTCTTGGGCCCGATTTTAGTACATTTGGTCAAATATTGACTTTTGAATGACGGATATAATATCAGAAAGAGTCAATAAGTGGGTATAGAAATTTCAAGATCCATAACTGAAACATGTCCAATGGGTAAAATATTGGCTAATCTATGGCTAATTTATCACCAGAAGGAGTCAATTGGGTAGAAATAGAAAGTTCAAAATCAACGACTCTTGGGCCCGATATTAGTACATTTGGTCAAATATGGATTTCTGAATGATTGACCAAAATTCAGAAAGAGTCAATGAGTAGGTATAAAAATTTCAAGATGCATAACTGAAACATGTCCATTGGGTAAAATATTGGCAACTCTAAGGCTAATGTATCACAAGAAGGAGTCAATTGGGTAGATATAGAAAGTTTAAGATCAAGGACTGAAATATTTTCAGTGGGTCAAAAATTGGCTGAACTATCTCCAGAAGGAGTCAATAGGGTAGAACTAAAAAGTTCAAAATAGACGACTGTTGGGCCCGATTTTAGTACATTTGGTCAAATATTGACTTTTGAATGACTGATGTAATATCAGAAAGAGTCAATAAGTAGGTATAGAAATTTCAAGATCCATAACTGAAACATGCCCAATGGGTAAAATATTGGCTAATCTAAGGCTAATTTATCACCAGAAGTAGTCAATTGGGTAGAAATAGAAAGTTCAAAATCGACGACTCTTGGGCCCGATATTAGTACATTTGGTCAAATATGGAATTCTGAATGATTGACCTAAATTCAGAAAGAGTCAATGAGCAGGTATAAAAATTTCAAGATGCATAACTGAAAAATGTCCAATGGGTAAAATATTGGCTACTCTAAGGCTAATGTATCACAAGAAGGAGTCAATTGGGTAGATATAGAAAGTTCAAGATCAAGGACTGAAATATTTTCAGTGGCTCAAAAATTGGCTGAACTATCTCCAGAAGGAGTCAATAGGGTAGAACTAAAAAGTTCAAAATAGACGACTCTAGGGCCTGATTTTAGTACATTTGGTCAAATATTGACTTTTGAAAGGCCGATGTAACATCAGAAAGAGTCAATAAGTAGGTTTAGAAATTTCAAGATCCATAACTGAAACATGTCCAATGGGTAAAATATTGGCTACTCTACAGCTAATTTATCACAAGAAGCAGTCAATTGGGTAGGAATAGAAACTTCAAGATCAAGGACTGAAATATTTTCAGTGCTTCAAAAATTGGCTGAACTATCGCCAGAAGGAGTCAATAGGGTAGAACTAAAAAGTTCAAAATAGACCACTCTTGGGCCCGATTTTAGTACATTTGGTCAAATATTGACTTTTGAAAGGCCGATGTAACATCAGAAAGAGTCAATAAGTAGGTATAGAAATTTCAAGCTCCTTGACTGAAACATGTTCAATGGGTCAAATATTGGCTACTCTATGGCTAATTTATCACCAGAAGGAGTCAAAGGGTAGATCTAAAAGGTTCAAAATAGACGACTCTTGGGCCCGATTTTAGTACATTTGGTCAAATATTGACTTTTGAATGACGGATATAATATCAGAAAGAGTCAATAAGTAGGTATAGAAATTTCAAGATCCATAACTGAAACATGTCCAATGGGTAAAATATTGGCTAATCTATGGCTAGTTTATCACCAGAAGGAGTCAATTTTTGTAGAAATAGAAAGTTCAAAATCGACGACTCTTGGGCCCGATATTAGTACATTTGGTCAAATATGGATTTCTGAATGATTGACCTAAATTCAGAAAGAGTCCATGAGTAGTTATAAAAATTTCAAGATGCATAACTGAAACATGTCCAATGGGTAAAATATTGGCTACTCTAAGGCTAATGTATCACAAGAAGGAGTCAATTGGGTAGGAATAGAAAGTTCAAGATCAAGGACTGAAATATTTTCAGTCTTTAAAAAATTGTCTGAACTATTGCCAGAAGGAGTCTATAGGGTAGAACTAAAAAGTTCAAAATAGACAACTCTTGGGCCCGATTTTAGTACATTTGGTCAAATATTGACTTTTTAATGACCGAGGTAAAATCAGAAAGAGTCAATAAGTAGGTATAGAAATTTCAAGATCCATAACTGAAACATGTCCAATGGTTAAAATATTGGCTACTTTACGGCTAATTTATCACAAGAAGCAGTCAATTGGGTAGGAATAGAAACTTAGAGATCAAGGACTGAAATATTTTCAGTGGGTCAAAAACTGGCTGAACTATCGCAAGAAGGAGTCAATAGGGTAGAACTGAAAAGTTCAAAATCGACGACTCTTGGGCCTGATATTAGTACATTTGGTCAAATATTGACTTTTGAATGACCGATATAACATCAGAAAGAGTCAATAAGTAGGTATAGAAATTTCAAGATTCATGATTGAAACCATTTCAATGGGTCAAATATTGGCTACTCTATGGCTAATTTATCACAAGAAGGAGTCTATTGGGTAGAAATAGAAAGTTCAAAATCGACGACTCTTGGGCCCGATATTAGTACATTTGGTCAAATATGGATTTCTGAATGATTGACCTAAATTCAGAAAGAGTCAATGAGTAGGTATAAAAATTTCAAGATGCTTAACTGAAACATGTCCAATGGGTAAAATATTGGCTACTCTAAGGCTAATGTATCACAAGAAGGAGTCAATTGGGTAGGAATAGAAAGTTCAAGATCAAGGACTGAAATATTTTCAGTCTTTAAAAAATTGTCTGAACTATTGCCAGAAGGAGTCTATAGGGTAGAACTAAAAAGTTCAAAATAGACAACTCTTGGGCCCGATTTTAGTACATTTGGTCAAATATTGACTTTTGAATGACCGATGTAACATCAGAAAGAGTCAATAAGTAGGTATAGAAATTTCAAGATCCATAACTGAAACATGTTCAATGGGTCAAATATTGGCTACTCTATGGCTAATTTATCACCAGAAGGAGTCAAAGGGTAGATCTAAAAGGTTCAAAATAGACGACTCTTGGGCCCGATTTTAGTACATTTGGTCAAATATTGACTTTTGAATGACGGATATAATATAAGAAAGAGTCAATAAATAGGTATAAAAATTTCATGATCCATAACTGAAACATGTCCAATGGGTAAAATATTGGCTACTCTAAGGCTAATGTATCACAAGAAGGAGTCAATTGGGTAGAAATAGAAAGTTCAAAATCGACGACTCTTGGGCCCGATATTAGTACATTTGGTCAAATATGGATTTCTGAATGATTGACCAAAATTCAGAAAGAGTCAATGAGTAGGTATAAAAATTTCAAGATGCATAACTGAAACATGTCCATTGGGTAAAATATTGGCAACTCTAAGGCTAATGTATCACAAGAAGGAGTCAATTGGGTAGATATAGAAAGTTCAAGATCAAGGACTGAAATATTTTCAGTGGGTCAAAAATTGGCTGAACTATCTCCAGAAGGAGTCAATAGGGTAGAACTAAAAAGTTCAAAATAGACGACTGTTGGGCCTGATTTTATTACATTTGGTCAAATATTGACTTTTGAAAGGCCGATGTAACATCAGAAAGAGTCAATCAGTAGGTTTAGAAATTTCAAGATCCATAACTGAAACATGTCCAATGGGTCAAATATTGGCTACTCTACAGCTAATTTATCACAAGAAGCAGTCAATTGGGTAGGAATAGAAACTTCAAGATCAAGGACTGAAATATTTTCAGTGCTTCAAAAATTGGCTGAACTATCGCCAGAAGGAGTCAATAGGGTAGAACTAAAAAGTTCAAAATAGACCACTCTTGGGCCCGATTTTAGTACATTTGGTCAAATATTGACTTTTGAAAGGCCGATGTAACATCAGAAAGAGTCAATAAGTAGGTATAGAAATTTCAAGCTCCTTGACTGAAACATGTTCAATGGGTCAAATATTGGCTACTCTATGGCTAATTTATCACCAGAAGGAGTCATAGGGTAGAACTAAAAAGTTCAAAATAGACGACTCTTGGGCCTGATTTTAGTACATTTGGTCAAATATTGACTTTTGAAAGGCTGATATAACATCAAAAAGAGTCAATAAGTAGGTATAGAAATTTCAAGATCCATAACTGAAACATGTCCAATGGGTAAAATATTGGCTAATCTATGG
Source organism: Zacco platypus (assembly GCA_038088235.1). Classification (NCBI taxonomy): domain Eukaryota; kingdom Metazoa; phylum Chordata; class Actinopteri; order Cypriniformes; family Xenocyprididae; genus Zacco; species Zacco platypus. The sequence goes on along the minus strand of CM076071.1, from coordinate 14,442,989 downwards.
CTAGTTTATCACCAGAAGGAGTCAATTGGGTAGAAATAGAAAGTTCAAAATCGACGACTCTTGGGCCCGATATTAGTACATTTGGTCAAATATGGATTTCTGAATGATTGATCTAAATTCAGAAAGAGTCAATGAGTAGGTATAAAAATTTCAAGATGCATAACTGAAACATGTCCAATGGGTAAAATATTGGCTACTCTAAGGCTAATGTATCACAAGAAGGAGTCAATTGGGTAGATATAGAAAGTTCAAGATCAAGGACTGAAATATTTTCAGTGGGTCAAAAATTGGCTGAACTATCTCCAGAAGGAGTCAATAGGGTAGAACTAAAAAGTTCAAAATAGACGACTCTTGGGCCCGATTTTAGTACATTTGGTCAAATATTGACTTTTGAATGACTGATGTAATATCAGAAAGAGTCAATAAGTAGGTATAGAAATTTCAAGATCCATAACTGAAACATGTCCAATGGGTAAAATATTGGCTAATATAAGGCTAATTTATCACCAGAAGGAGTCAAAGGGTAGATCTAAAAGGTTCAAAATAGACGACTCTTCGGCCCGATTTTAGTACATTTGGTCAAATATTGACTTTTGAATGACGGATATAATATCAGAAAGAGTCAATAAATAGGTATAAAAATTTCATGATCCATAACTGAAACATGTCCAATGGGTAAAATATTGGCTACTCTAAGGCTAATGTATCACAAGAAGGAGTCAATTGGGTAGATATAGAAAGTTCAAGATCAAGGAATGATATATTTTCAGTGAGTCAAAAATTGGCTGAACTATCTCCAGAAGGAGTCAATAGGGTAGAACTAAAAAGTTCAAAATAGACGACTCTTGGGCCCGATTTTAGTACATTTGGTCAAATATTGACTTTTGAATGACTGATGTAATATCAGAAAGAGTCAATAAGTAGGTATAGAAATTTCAAGATCCATAACTGAAACATGTCCAATGGGTAAAATATTGGCTAATCTAAGGCTAATTTATCACCAGAAGGAGTCAATTGGGTAGAAATAGAAAGTTCAAAATCGATGACTCTTGGGCCCGATTTTAGTACATTTGGTCAAATATTGACTTTTGAATGACCGATATAATATCAGAAAGAGTCAATAAGTAGGTTTAGAAATTTCAAGATCCATAACTGAAACATGTCCAATGAGTAAAAAATTGGCTACTCTAATGCTAATGTATCACAAGAAGGAGTCAACTGGGTAGGAATAGAAAGTTCAAGATCAAGGACTGAAATATTTTCAGTGGGTCAAAAACTGGCTGAACTATCGCAAGAAGGAGTCAATAGGGTAGAACTGAAAAGTTCAAAATCGACGACTCTTGGGCCTGATATTAGTACATTTGGTCAAATATTGACTTTTGAATGACCGATATAACATCAGAAAGAGTCAATAAGTAGGTATAGAAATTTCAAGCTCCTTGACTGAAACATGTTCAATGGGTCAAATATTGGCTACTCTATGGCTAATTTATCACCAGAAGGAGTCAAAGGGTTGAACTAAAAGGTTCAAAATAGACGACTCTTGGGCCCGATTTTAGTACATTTGGTCAAATATTGACTTTTGAATGACCGATATAATATCAGAAAGAGTCAATAAATAGGTATAAAAATTTCAAGATGCATAACTGAAACATGTCCAATGGGTAAAATATTGGCTAATCTAAGGCTAATTTACCACCAGAAGGAGTCAATTGGGTAGAAATAGAAAGTTCAAAATCGACGACTCTTGGGCCCGATATTAGTACATTTGGTCAAATATGGATTTCTGAATGATTGACCTAAATTCAGAAAGAGTCAATGAGTAGGTATAAAAATTTCAAGATGCATAACTGAAACATGTCCAATGGGTAAAATATTGGCTACTCTAAGGCTAATGTATCACAACAAGGAGTCAATTGGGTAGGAATAGAAAGTTCAAGATCAAGGACTGAAATATTTTCAGTCTTTAAAAAATTGTCTGAACTATTGCTAGAAGGAGTCTATAGGGTAGAACTAAAAAGTTCAAAATAGACAACTCTTGGGCCCGATTTTAGTACATTTGGTCAAATATTGACTTTTGAATGACCGATGTAACATCAGAAAGAGTCAATAAGTAGGTATAGAAATTTCAAGATCCATAACTGAAACATGTCCAATGGGTAAAATATTGGCTACTTTACGGCTAATTTATCACAAGAAGCAGTCAATTGGGTAGGAATAGAAACTTAGAGATCAAGGACTGAAATATTTTCAGTGGGTCAAAAATTGGCTTAACTATCTCCAGAAAGAGTCAATAGGGTAGAACTGAAAAATTCAAAATCGACGACTCTTGGGCCTGATATTAGTACATTTGGTCAAATATTGACTTTTGAATGACCGATTTAACATCAGAAAGACTCAATAAGTAGGTATAGAAATTTCAAGCTCCTTGACTGAAACATGTTCAATGGGTCAAATATTGGCTAATCTATGGCTAATTTATCACCAGAAGGAGTCAATTGGGTAGAAATAGAAAGTTCAAAATCGACGACTCTTGGGCCCGATATTAGTACATTTGGTCAAATATGGATTTCTGAATGATTGACCTAAATTCAGAAAGAGTCAATGAGTAGGTATAAAAATTTCAAGATGCATAACTGAAACATGTCCAATGGGTAAAATATTGGCTACTCTAAGGCTAATGTATCACAAGAAGGAGTCAATTGGGTAGGAATAGAAAGTTCAAGATCAAGGAATGAATTATTTTCAGTCTTCAAAAAATTGTCTGAACTATTGCCAGAAGGAGTCTATAGGGTAGAACTAAAAAGTTCAAAATAGACAACTCTTGGGCCCGATTTTAGTACATTTGGTCAAATATTGACTTTTGAATGACCGATGTAACATCAGAAAGAGTCAATAAGTAGGTATAAAAATTTCAAGATCCATAACTGAAACATGTCCAATGAGTAAAATATTGGCTACTCTAATGCTAATGTATCACAAGAAGGAGTCAACTGGGTAGGAATAGAAAGTTCAAGATCAAGGACTGAAATATTTTCAGTGGGTCAAAAATTGGCTGAACTATCGCAAGAAGGAGTCAATAGGGTAGAACTAAAAAGTTCAAAATCGACGACTCTTGGACCTGATATTAGTACATTTGGTCAAATATTGACTTTTGAATGACCGATATAACATCAGAAAGAGTCAATAAGTAGGTATAGAAATTTCAAGCTCCTTGACTGAAACATGTTCAATGGGTCAAATATTGGCTACTCTATGGCTAATTTATCACCAGAAGGAGTCAAAGGGTAGATCTAAAAGGTTCAAAATAGACGACTCTTGGGCCCGATTTTAGTACATTTGGTCAAATATTGACTTTTGAATGACGGATATAATATCAGAAAGAGTCAATAAATAGGTATAAAAATTTCATGATCCATAACTGAAACATGTCCAATGGGTAAAATATTGGCTACTCTAAGGCTAATGTATCACAAGAAGGAGTCAATTGGGTAGAAATAGAAAGTTCAAAATCAACGACTCTTGGGCCCGATATTAGTACATTTGGTCAAATATGGATTTCTGAATGATTGACCAAAATTCAGAAAGAGTCAATGAGTAGGTATAAAAATTTCAAGATGCATAACTGAAACATGTCCAATGGGTAAAATATTGGCAACTCTAAATCTAATGTATCACAAGAAGGAGTCAATTGGGTAGATATAGAAAGTTTAAGATCAAGGACTGAAATATTTTCAGTGGGTCAAAAAATGGCTGAACTATCTCCAGAAGGAGTCAATAGGGTAGAACTAAAAAGTTCAAAATAGACGACTGTTGGGCCCGATTTTAGTACATTTGGTCAAATATTGACTTTTGAATGACTGATGTAATATCAGAAAGAGTCAATAAGTAGGTATAGAAATTTCAAGATCCATAACTGAAACATGTCCAATGGGTAAAATATTGGCTAATCTAAGGCTAATTTATCACCAGAAGGAGTCAATTGGGTAGAAATAGAAAGTTCAAAATCGACGACTCTTGGGCCCGATATTAGTACATTTGATCAAATATGGAATTCTGAATGATTGACCTAAATTCAGAAAGAGTCAATGAGCCGGTATAAAAATTTCAAGATGCATAACTGAAACATGTCCAATGGGTAAAATATTGGCTACTCTAAGGCTAATGTATCACAAGAAGGAGTCAATTGGGTAGATATAGAAAGTTCAAGATCAAGGACTGAAATATTTTCAGTGGCTCAAAAATTGGCTCAACTATCTCCAGAAGGAGTCAATAGGGTAGAACTAAAAAGTTCAAAATAGACGACTCTAGGGCCTGATTTTAGTACATTTGGTCAAATATTGACTTTTGAAAGGCCGATGTAACATCAGAAAGAGTCAATAAGTAGGTATAGAAATTTCAAGCTCCTTGACTGAAACATGTTCAATGGGTCAAATATTGGCTACTCTATGGCTAATTTATCACCAGAAGGAGTCAAAGGGTAGATCTAAAAGGTTCAAAATAGACGACTCTTGGGCCCGATTTTAGTACATTTGGTCAAATATTGACTTTTGAATGACGGATATAATATCAGAAAGAGTCAATAAGTGGGTATAGAAATTTCAAGATCCATAACTGAAACATGTCCAATGGGTAAAATATTGGCTAATCTATGGCTAATTTATCACCAGAAGGAGTCAATTGGGTAGAAATAGAAAGTTCAAAATCAACGACTCTTGGGCCCGATATTAGTACATTTGGTCAAATATGGATTTCTGAATGATTGACCAAAATTCAGAAAGAGTCAATGAGTAGGTATAAAAATTTCAAGATGCATAACTGAAACATGTCCATTGGGTAAAATATTGGCAACTCTAAGGCTAATGTATCACAAGAAGGAGTCAATTGGGTAGATATAGAAAGTTTAAGATCAAGGACTGAAATATTTTCAGTGGGTCAAAAATTGGCTGAACTATCTCCAGAAGGAGTCAATAGGGTAGAACTAAAAAGTTCAAAATAGACGACTGTTGGGCCCGATTTTAGTACATTTGGTCAAATATTGACTTTTGAATGACTGATGTAATATCAGAAAGAGTCAATAAGTAGGTATAGAAATTTCAAGATCCATAACTGAAACATGCCCAATGGGTAAAATATTGGCTAATCTAAGGCTAATTTATCACCAGAAGTAGTCAATTGGGTAGAAATAGAAAGTTCAAAATCGACGACTCTTGGGCCCGATATTAGTACATTTGGTCAAATATGGAATTCTGAATGATTGACCTAAATTCAGAAAGAGTCAATGAGCAGGTATAAAAATTTCAAGATGCATAACTGAAAAATGTCCAATGGGTAAAATATTGGCTACTCTAAGGCTAATGTATCACAAGAAGGAGTCAATTGGGTAGATATAGAAAGTTCAAGATCAAGGACTGAAATATTTTCAGTGGCTCAAAAATTGGCTGAACTATCTCCAGAAGGAGTCAATAGGGTAGAACTAAAAAGTTCAAAATAGACGACTCTAGGGCCTGATTTTAGTACATTTGGTCAAATATTGACTTTTGAAAGGCCGATGTAACATCAGAAAGAGTCAATAAGTAGGTTTAGAAATTTCAAGATCCATAACTGAAACATGTCCAATGGGTAAAATATTGGCTACTCTACAGCTAATTTATCACAAGAAGCAGTCAATTGGGTAGGAATAGAAACTTCAAGATCAAGGACTGAAATATTTTCAGTGCTTCAAAAATTGGCTGAACTATCGCCAGAAGGAGTCAATAGGGTAGAACTAAAAAGTTCAAAATAGACCACTCTTGGGCCCGATTTTAGTACATTTGGTCAAATATTGACTTTTGAAAGGCCGATGTAACATCAGAAAGAGTCAATAAGTAGGTATTGAAATTTCAAGCTCCTTGACTGAAACATGTTCAATGGGTCAAATATTGGCTACTCTATGGCTAATTTATCACCAGAAGGAGTCAAAGGGTAGATCTAAAAGGTTCAAAATAGACGACTCTTGGGCCCGATTTTAGTACATTTGGTCAAATATTGACTTTTGAATGACGGATATAATATCAGAAAGAGTCAATAAGTAGGTATAGAAATTTCAAGATCCATAACTGAAACATGTCCAATGGGTAAAATATTGGCTAATCTATGGCTAGTTTATCACCAGAAGGAGTCAATTTTTGTAGAAATAGAAAGTTCAAAATCGACGACTCTTGGGCCCGATATTAGTACATTTCGTCAAATATGGATTTCTGAATGATTGACCTAAATTCAGAAAGAGTCAATGAGTAGGTATAAAAATTTCAAGATGCATAACTGAAACATGTCCAATGGGTAAAATATTGGCTACTCTAAGGCTAATGTATCACAAGAAGGAGTCAATTGGGTGGATATAGAAAGTTCAAGATCAAGGACTGAAATATTTTCAGTGGGTCAAAATTTGGCTGAACTATCTCCAGAAGGAGTCAATAGGGTAGAACTAAAAAGTTCAAAATAGACGACTCTTGGGCCCGATTTTAGTACATTTGGTCAAATATTGACTTTTGAATGACTGATGTAATATCAGAAAGAGTCAATAAGTAGGTATAGAAATTTCAAGATCCATAACTGAAACATGTCCAATGGGTAAAATATTGGCTAATATAAGGCTAATTTATCACCAGAAGGAGTCAAAGGGTAGATCTAAAAGGTTCAAAATAGACGACTCTTGGGCCCGATTTTAGTACATTTGGTCAAATATTGACTTTTGAATGACGGATATAATATCAGAAAGAGTCAATGAGTAGGTATAAAAATTTCAAGATGCATAACTGAAACATGTCCAATGGGTAAAATATTGGCTACTCTAAGGCTAATGTATCACAAGAAGGAGTCAATTGGGGCGGAATAGAAAGTTCAAGATCAAGGACTGAAATATTTTCAGTCTTTAAAAAATTGTCTGAACTATTGCCAGAAGGAGTCTATAGGGTAGAACTAAAAAGTTCAAAATAGACAACTCTTGGGCCCGATTTTAGTACATTTGGTCAAATATTGACTTTTGAATGACCGATGTAACATCAGAAAGAGTCAATAAGTAGGTATAGAAATTTCAAGATCCATAACTGAAACATGTCCAATGGGTAAAATATTGGCTACTTTACGGCTAATTTATCACAAGAAGCAGTCAATTGGGTAGGAATAGAAACTTAGAGATCAAGGACTGAAATATTTTCAGTGGGTCAAAAATTGGCTTAACAATCTCCAGAAAGAGTCAATAGGGTAGAACTGAAAAATTCAAAATCGACGACTCTTGGGCCTGATATTAGTACATTTGGTCAAATATTGACTTTTGAATGACCGATATAACATCAGAAAGAGTCAATAAGTAGGTATAGAAATTTCAAGCTCCTTGACTGAAACATGTTCAATGGGTCAAATATTGGCTAATCTATGGCTAATTTATCACCAGAAGGAGTCAATTGGGTAGAAATAGAAAGTTCAAAATCGACGACTCTTGGGCCCGATATTAGTACATTTGGTCAAATATGGATTTCTGAATGATTGACCTAAATTCAGAAAGAGTCAATGAGTAGGTATAAAAATTTCAAGATGCATAACTGAAACATGTCCAATGGGTAAAATATTGGCTACTCTAAGGCTAATGTATCACAAGAAGGAGTCAATTGGGTAGGAATAGAAAGTTCAAGATCAAGGAATGAATTATTTTCAGTCTTTAAAAAATTGTCTGAACTATTGCCAGAAGGAGTCTTTAGGGTAGAACTAAAAAGTTCAAAATAGACAACTCTTGGGCCCGATTTTAGTACATTTGGTCAAATATTGACTTTTGAATGACCGATGTAACATCAGAAAGAGTCAATAAGTAGGTATAAAAATTTCAAGATCCATAACTGAAACATGTCCAATGAGTAAAATATTGGCTACTCTAATGCTAATGTATCACAAGAAGCAGTCAACTGGGTAGGAATAGAAAGTTCAAGATCAAGGACTGAAATATTTTCAGTGGCTCAAAAATTGGCTCAACTATCTCCAGAAGGAGTCAATAGGGTAGAACTAAAAAGTTCAAAATCGACGACTCTTGGGCCTGATATTAGTACATTTGGTCAAATATTGACTTTTGAATGACCGATATAACATCAGAAAGAGTCAATAAGTAGGTATAGAAATTTCAAGCTCCTTGACTGAAACATGTTCAATGGGTCAAATATTGGCTACTCTATGGCTAATTTATCACCAGAAGGAGTCAAAGGGTAGATCTAAAAGGTTCAAAATAGACGACTCTTGGGCCCGATTTTAGTACATTTGGTCAAATATTGACTTTTGAATGACGGATATAATATCAGAAAGAGTCAATAAATAGGTATAAAAATTTCATGATCCATAACTGAAACATGTCCAATGGGTAAAATATTGGCTACTCTAAGGCTAATGTATCACAAGAAGGAGTCAATTGGGTAGAAATAGAAAGTTCAAAATCAACGACTCTTGGGCCCGATATTAGTACATTTGGTCAAATATGGATTTCTGAATGATTGACCAAAATTCAGAAAGAGTCAATGAGTAGGTATAAAAATTTCAAGATGCATAACTGAAACATGTCCAATGGGTAAAATATTGGCAACTCTAAGGCTAATGTATCACAAGAAGGAGTCAATTGGGTAGATATAGAAAGTTTAAGATCAAGGACTGAAATATTTTCAGTGGGTCAAAAATTGGCTGAACTATCTCCAGAAGGAGTCAATAGGGTAGAACTAAAAAGTTCAAAATAGACGACTGTTGGGCCCGATTTTAGTACATTTGGTCAAATATTGACTTTTGAATGACTGATGTAATATCAGAAAGAGTCAATAAGTAGGTATAGAAATTTCAAGATCCATAACTGAAACATGTCCAATGGGTAAAATATTGGCTAATCTAAGGCTAATTTATCACCAGAAGTAGTCAATTGGGTAGAAATAGAAAGTTCAAAATCGACGACTCTTGGGCCCGATATTAGTACATTTGGTCAAATATGGAATTCTGAATGATTGACCTAAATTCAGAAAGAGTCAATGAGCAGGTATAAAAATTTCAAGATGCATAACTGAAACATGTCCAATGGGTAAAATATTGGCTACTCTAAGGCTAATGTATCACAAGAAGGAGTCAATTGGGTAGATATAGAAAGTTCAAGATCAAGGACTGAAATATTTTCAGTGGCTCAAAAATTGGCTGAACTATCTCCAGAAGGAGTCAATAGGGTAGAACTAAAAAGTTCAAAATAGACGACTCTAGGGCCTGATTTTAGTACATTTGGTCAAATATTGACTTTTGAAAGGCCGATGTAACATCAGAAAGAGTCAATAAGTAGGTTTAGAAATTTCAAGATCCATAACTGAAACATGTCCAATGGGTAAAATATTGGCTACTCTACAGCTAATTTATCACAAGAAGCAGTCAATTGGGTAGGAATAGAAACTTCAAGATCAAGGACTGAAATATTTTCAGTGCTTCAAAAATTGGCTGAACTATCGCCAGAAGGAGTCAATAGGGTAGAACTAAAAAGTTCAAAATAGACCACTCTTGGGCCCGATTTTAGTACATTTGGTCAAATATTGACTTTTGAAAGGCCGATGTAACATCAGAAAGAGTCAATAAGTAGGTATAGAAATTCCAAGCTCCTTGACTGAAACATGTTCAATGGGTCAAATATTGGCTACTCTATGGCTAATTTATCACCAGAAGGAGTCAAAGGGTAGATCTAAAAGGTTCAAAATAGACGACTCTTGGGCCCGATTTTAGTACATTTGGTCAAATATTGACTTTTGAATGACGGATATAATATCAGAAAGAGTCAATAAATAGGTATAAAAATTTCATGATCCATAACTGAAACATGTCCAATGGGTAAAATATTGGCTACTCTAAGGCTAATGTATCACAAGAAGGAGTCAATTGGGTAGAAATAGAAAGTTCAAAATCAACGACTCTTGGGCCCGATATTAGTACATTTGGTCAAATATGGATTTCTGAATGATTGACCAAAATTCAGAAAGAGTCAATGAGTAGGTATAAAAATTTCAAGATGCATAACTGAAACATGTCCAATGGGTAAAATATTGGCAACTCTAAGGCTAATGTATCACAAGAAGGAGTCAATTGGGTAGATATAGAAAGTTTAAGATCAAGGACTGAAATATTTTCAGTGGGTCAAAAATTGGCTGAACTATCTCCAGAAGGAGTCAATAGGGTAGAACTAAAAAGTTCAAAATAGACGACTGTTGGGCCCGATTTTAGTACATTTGGTCAAATATTGACTTTTGAATGACTGATGTAATATCAGAAAGAGTCAATAAGTAGGTATAGAAATTTCAAGATCCATAACTGAAACATGTCCAATGGGTAAAATATTGGCTAATCTAAGGCTAATTTATCACCAGAAGTAGTCAATTGGGTAGAAATAGAAAGTTCAAAATCGACGACTCTTGGGCCCGATATTAGTACATTTGGTCAAATATGGAATTCTGAATGATTGACCTAAATTCAGAAAGAGTCAATGAGCAGGTATAAAAATTTCAAGATGCATAACTGAAACATGTCCAATGGGTAAAATATTGGCTACTCTAAGGCTAATGTATCACAAGAAGGAGTCAATTGGGTAGATATAGAAAGTTCAAGATCAAGGACTGAAATATTTTCAGTGGCTCAAAAATTGGCTGAACTATCTCCAGAAGGAGTCAATAGGGTAGAACTAAAAAGTTCAAAATAGACGACTCTAGGGCCTGATTTTAGTACATTTGGTCAAATATTGACTTTTGAAAGGCCGATGTAACATCAGAAAGAGTCAATAAGTAGGTTTAGAAATTTCAAGATCCATAACTGAAACATGTCCAATGGGTAAAATATTGGCTACTCTACAGCTAATTTATCACAAGAAGCAGTCAATTGGGTAGGAATAGAAACTTCAAGATCAAGGACTGAAATATTTTCAGTGCTTCAAAAATTGGCTGAACTATCGCCAGAAGGAGTCAATAGGGTAGAACTAAAAAGTTCAAAATAGACCACTCTTGGGCCCGATTTTAGTACATTTGGTCAAATATTGACTTTTGAATGACGGATATAATATCAGAAAGAGTCAATAAATAGGTATAAAAATTTCATGATCCATAACTGAAACATGTCCAATGGGTAAAATATTGGCTACTCTAAGGCTAATGTATCACAAGAAGGAGTCAATTGGGTAGAAATAGAAAGTTCAAAATCAACGACTCTTGGGCCCGATATTAGTACATTTGGTCAAATATGGATTTCTGAATGATTGACCAAAATTCAGAAAGAGTCAATGAGTAGGTATAAAAATTTCAAGATGCATAACTGAAACATGTCCAATGGGTAAAATATTGGCAACTCTAAGGCTAATGTATCACAAGAAGGAGTCAATTGGGTAGATATAGAAAGTTTAAGATCCATAACTGAAACATGTTCAATGGGTCAAATATTGGCTACTCTATGGCTAATTTATCACCAGAAGGAGTCATAGGGTAGAACTAAAAAGTTCAAAATAGACGACTCTTGGGCCTGATTTTAGTACATTTGGTCAAATATTGACTTTTGAAAGGCTGATATAACATCAAAAAGAGTCAATAAGTAGGTATAGAAATTTCAAGATCCATAACTGAAACATGTCCAATGGGTAAAATATTGGCTAATCTATGGCTAGTTTATCACCAGAAGGAGTCAATTGGGTAGAAATAGAAAGTTCAAAATCGACGACTCTTGGGCCCGATATTAGTACATTTGGTCAAATATGGATTTCTGAATGATTGATCTAAATTCAGAAAGAGTCAATGAGTAGGTATAAAAATTTCAAGATGCATAACTGAAACATGTCCAATGGGTAAAATATTGGCTACTCTAAGGCTAATGTATCACAAGAAGGAGTCAATTGGGTAGATATAGAAAGTTCAAGATCAAGGACTGAAATATTTTCAGTGGGTCAAAAATTGGCTGAACTATCTCCAGAAGGAGTCAATAGGGTAGAACTAAAAAGTTCAAAATAGACGACTCTTGGGCCCGATTTTAGTACATTTGGTCAAATATTGACTTTTGAATGACTGATGTAATATCAGAAAGAGTCAATAAGTAGGTATAGAAATTTCAAGATCCATAACTGAAACATGTCCAATGGGTAAAATATTGGCTAATCTAAGGCTAATTTACCACCAGAAGGAGTCAATTGGGTAGAAATAGAAAGTTCAAAATCGACGACTCTTGGGCCCGATATTAGTACATTTGGTCAAATATGGATTTCTGAATGATTGACCAAAATTAAGAAAGAGTCAATGAGTAGGTATAAAAATTTCAAGCTCCATAACTGAAACATGTCCAATGGGTAAAATATTGGCTACTGTAAGGCTAATTTATCACCAGAAGGAGTCAAAGGGTTGAACTAAAAGGTTCAAAATAGACGACTCTTGGGCCCGATTTTAGTACATTTGGTCAAATATTGACTTTTGAATGACCGATATAATATCAGAAAGAGTCAATAAGTAGGTTTAGAAATTTCAAGATCCATAACTGAAACATGTCCAATGAGTAAAAAATTGGCTACTCTAATGCTAATGTATCACAAGAAGGAGTCAACTGGGTAGGAATAGAAAGTTCAAGATCAAGGACTGAAATATTTTCAGTGGGTCAAAAACTGGCTGAACTATCGCAAGAAGGAGTCAATAGGGTAGAACTGAAAAGTTCAAAATCGACGACTCTTGGGCCTGATATTAGTACATTTGGTCAAATATTGACTTTTGAATGACCGATATAACATCAGAAAGAGTCAATAAGTAGGTATAGAAATTTCAAGCTCCTTGACTGAAACATGTTCAATGGGTCAAATATTGGCTACTCTATGGCTAATTTATCACCAGAAGGAGTCAAAGGGTTGAACTAAAAGGTTCAAAATAGACGACTCTTGGGCCCGATTTTAGTACATTTGGTCAAATATTGACTTTTGAATGACCGATATAATATCAGAAAGAGTCAATAAATAGGTATAAAAATTTCAAGATGCATAACTGAAACATGTCCAATGGGTAAAATATTGGCTAATCTAAGGCTAATTTACCACCAGAAGGAGTCAATTGGGTAGAAATAGAAAGTTCAAAATCGACGACTCTTGGGCCCGATATTAGTACATTTGGTCAAATATGGATTTCTGAATGATTGACCTAAATTCAGAAAGAGTCAATGAGTAGGTATAAAAATTTCAAGATGCATAACTGAAACATGTCCAATGGGTAAAATATTGGCTACTCTAAGGCTAATGTATCACAACAAGGAGTCAATTGGGTAGGAATAGAAAGTTCAAGATCAAGGACTGAAATATTTTCAGTCTTTAAAAAATTGTCTGAACTATTGCCAGAAGGAGTCTATAGGGTAGAACTAAAAAGTTCAAAATAGACAACTCTTGGGCCCGATTTTAGTACATTTGGTCAAATATTGACTTTTGAATGACCGATGTAACATCAGAAAGAGTCAATAAGTAGGTATAGAAATTTCAAGATCCATAACTGAAACATGTCCAATGGGTAAAATATTGGCTACTTTACGGCTAATTTATCACAAGAAGCAGTCAATTGGGTAGGAATAGAAACTTAGAGATCAAGGACTGAAATATTTTCAGTGGGTCAAAAATTGGCTTAACTATCTCCAGAAAGAGTCAATAGGGTAGAACTGAAAAATTCAAAATCGACGACTCTTGGGCCTGATATTAGTACATTTGGTCAAATATTGACTTTTGAATGACCGATTTAACATCAGAAAGACTCAATAAGTAGGTATAGAAATTTCAAGCTCCTTGACTGAAACATGTTCAATGGGTCAAATATTGGCTAATCTATGGCTAATTTATCACCAGAAGGAGTCAATTGGGTAGAAATAGAAAGTTCAAAATCGACGACTCTTGGGCCCGATATTAGTACATTTGGTCAAATATGGATTTCTGAATGATTGACCTAAATTCAGAAAGAGTCAATGAGTAGGTATAAAAATTTCAAGATGCATAACTGAAACATGTCCAATGGGTAAAATATTGGCTACTCTAAGGCTAATGTATCACAAGAAGGAGTCAATTGGGTAGGAATAGAAAGTTCAAGATCAAGGAATGAATTATTTTCAGTCTTCAAAAAATTGTCTGAACTATTGCCAGAAGGAGTCTATAGGGTAGAACTAAAAAGTTCAAAATAGACAACTCTTGGGCCCGATTTTAGTACATTTGGTCAAATATTGACTTTTGAATGACCGATGTAACATCAGAAAGAGTCAATAAGTAGGTATAAAAATTTCAAGATCCATAACTGAAACATGTCCAATGAGTAAAATATTGGCTACTCTAATGCTAATGTATCACAAGAAGGAGTCAACTGGGTAGGAATAGAAAGTTCAAGATCAAGGACTGAAATATTTTCAGTGGGTCAAAAATTGGCTGAACTATCGCAAGAAGGAGTCAATAGGGTAGAACTAAAAAGTTCAAAATCGACGACTCTTGGACCTGATATTAGTACATTTGGTCAAATATTGACTTTTGAATGACCGATATAACATCAGAAAGAGTCAATAAGTAGGTATAGAAATTTCAAGCTCCTTGACTGAAACATGTTCAATGGGTCAAATATTGGCTACTCTATGGCTAATTTATCACCAGAAGGAGTCAAAGGGTAGATCTAAAAGGTTCAAAATAGACGACTCTTGGGCCCGATTTTAGTACATTTGGTCAAATATTGACTTTTGAATGACGGATATAATATCAGAAAGAGTCAATAAATAGGTATAAAAATTTCATGATCCATAACTGAAACATGTCCAATGGGTAAAATATTGGCTACTCTAAGGCTAATGTATCACAAGAAGGAGTCAATTGGGTAGAAATAGAAAGTTCAAAATCAACGACTCTTGGGCCCGATATTAGTACATTTGGTCAAATATGGATTTCTGAATGATTGACCAAAATTCAGAAAGAGTCAATGAGTAGGTATAAAAATTTCAAGATGCATAACTGAAACATGTCCAATGGGTAAAATATTGGCAACTCTAAGGCTAATGTATCACAAGAAGGAGTCAATTGGGTAGATATAGAAAGTTTAAGATCAAGGACTGAAATATTTTCAGTGGGTCAAAAAATGGCTGAACTATCTCCAGAAGGAGTCAATAGGGTAGAACTAAAAAGTTCAAAATAGACGACTGTTGGGCCCGATTTTAGTACATTTGGTCAAATATTGACTTTTGAATGACTGATGTAATATCAGAAAGAGTCAATAAGTAGGTATAGAAATTTCAAGATCCATAACTGAAACATGCCCAATGGGTAAAATATTGGCTAATCTAAGGCTAATTTATCACCAGAAGTAGTCAATTGGGTAGAAATAGAAAGTTCAAAATCGACGACTCTTGGGCCCGATATTAGTACATTTGGTCAAATATGGAATTCTGAATGATTGACCTAAATTCAGAAAGAGTCAATGAGCAGGTATAAAAATTTCAAGATGCATAACTGAAAAATGTCCAATGGGTAAAATATTGGCTACTCTAAGGCTAATGTATCACAAGAAGGAGTCAATTGGGTAGATATAGAAAGTTCAAGATCAAGGACTGAAATATTTTCAGTGGCTCAAAAATTGGCTGAACTATCTCCAGAAGGAGTCAATAGGGTAGAACTAAAAAGTTCAAAATAGACGACTCTAGGGCCTGATTTTAGTACATTTGGTCAAATATTGACTTTTGAAAGGCCGATGTAACATCAGAAAGAGTCAATAAGTAGGTTTAGAAATTTCAAGATCCATAACTGAAACATGTCCAATGGGTAAAATATTGGCTACTCTACAGCTAATTTATCACAAGAAGCAGTCAATTGGGTAGGAATAGAAACTTCAAGATCAAGGACTGAAATATTTTCAGTGCTTCAAAAATTGGCTGAACTATCGCCAGAAGGAGTCAATAGGGTAGAACTAAAAAGTTCAAAATAGACCACTCTTGGGCCCGATTTTAGTACATTTGGTCAAATATTGACTTTTGAAAGGCCGATGTAACATCAGAAAGAGTCAATAAGTAGGTATAGAAATTTCAAGCTCCTTGACTGAAACATGTTCAATGGGTCAAATATTGGCTACTCTATGGCTAATTTATCACCAGAAGGAGTCAAAGGGTAGATCTAAAAGGTTCAAAATAGACGACTCTTGGGCCCGATTTTAGTACATTTGGTCAAATATTGACTTTTGAATGACGGATATAATATCAGAAAGAGTCAATAAGTAGGTATAGAAATTTCAAGATCCATAACTGAAACATGTCCAATGGGTAAAATATTGGCTAATCTATGGCTAGTTTATCACCAGAAGGAGTCAATTTTTGTAGAAATAGAAAGTTCAAAATCGACGACTCTTGGGCCCGATATTAGTACATTTCGTCAAATATGGATTTCTGAATGATTGACCTAAATTCAGAAAGAGTCAATGAGTAGGTATAAAAATTTCAAGATGCATAACTGAAACATGTCCAATGGGTAAAATATTGGCTACTCTAAGGCTAATGTATCACAAGAAGGAGTCAATTGGGTGGATATAGAAAGTTCAAGATCAAGGACTGAAATATTTTCAGTGGGTCAAAATTTGGCTGAACTATCTCCAGAAGGAGTCAATAGGGTAGAACTAAAAAGTTCAAAATAGACGACTCTTGGGCCCGATTTTAGTACATTTGGTCAAATATTGACTTTTGAATGACTGATGTAATATCAGAAAGAGTCAATAAGTAGGTATAGAAATTTCAAGATCCATAACTGAAACATGTCCAATGGGTAAAATATTGGCTAATATAAGGCTAATTTATCACCAGAAGGAGTCAAAGGGTAGATCTAAAAGGTTCAAAATAGACGACTCTTGGGCCCGATTTTAGTACATTTGGTCAAATATTGACTTTTGAATGACGGATATAATATCAGAAAGAGTCAATGAGTAGGTATAAAAATTTCAAGATGCATAACTGAAACATGTCCAATGGGTAAAATATTGGCTACTCTAAGGCTAATGTATCACAAGAAGGAGTCAATTGGGGCGGAATAGAAAGTTCAAGATCAAGGACTGAAATATTTTCAGTCTTTAAAAAATTGTCTGAACTATTGCCAGAAGGAGTCTATAGGGTAGAACTAAAAAGTTCAAAATAGACAACTCTTGGGCCCGATTTTAGTACATTTGGTCAAATATTGACTTTTGAATGACCGATGTAACATCAGAAAGAGTCAATAAGTAGGTATAGAAATTTCAAGATCCATAACTGAAACATGTCCAATGGGTAAAATATTGGCTACTTTACGGCTAATTTATCACAAGAAGCAGTCAATTGGGTAGGAATAGAAACTTAGAGATCAAGGACTGAAATATTTTCAGTGGGTCAAAAATTGGCTTAACAATCTCCAGAAAGAGTCAATAGGGTAGAACTGAAAAATTCAAAATCGACGACTCTTGGGCCTGATATTAGTACATTTGGTCAAATATTGACTTTTGAATGACCGATATAACATCAGAAAGAGTCAATAAGTAGGTATAGAAATTTCAAGCTCCTTGACTGAAACATGTTCAATGGGTCAAATATTGGCTAATCTATGGCTAATTTATCACCAGAAGGAGTCAATTGGGTAGAAATAGAAAGTTCAAAATCGACGACTCTTGGGCCCGATATTAGTACATTTGGTCAAATATGGATTTCTGAATGATTGACCTAAATTCAGAAAGAGTCAATGAGTAGGTATAAAAATTTCAAGATGCATAACTGAAACATGTCCAATGGGTAAAATATTGGCTACTCTAAGGCTAATGTATCACAAGAAGGAGTCAATTGGGTAGGAATAGAAAGTTCAAGATCAAGGAATGAATTATTTTCAGTCTTTAAAAAATTGTCTGAACTATTGCCAGAAGGAGTCTATAGGGTAGAACTAAAAAGTTCAAAATAGACAACTCTTGGGCCCGATTTTAGTACATTTGGTCAAATATTGACTTTTGAATGACCGATGTAACATCAGAAAGAGTCAATAAGTAGGTATAAAAATTTCAAGATCCATAACTGAAACATGTCCAATGAGTAAAATATTGGCTACTCTAATGCTAATGTATCACAAGAAGGAGTCAACTGGGTAGGAATAGAAAGTTCAAGATCAAGGACTGAAATATTTTCAGTGGCTCAAAAATTGGCTCAACTATCTCCAGAAGGAGTCAATAGGGTAGA
This sequence comes from Zacco platypus, assembly GCA_038088235.1. Taxonomy (NCBI): domain Eukaryota; kingdom Metazoa; phylum Chordata; class Actinopteri; order Cypriniformes; family Xenocyprididae; genus Zacco; species Zacco platypus. Next base: position 14,424,758 of record CM076071.1, on the reverse strand, counting down.
ACTAAAAAGTTCAAAATCGACGACTCTTGGGCCTGATATTAGTACATTTGGTCAAATATTGACTTTTGAATGACCGATATAACATCAGAAAGAGTCAATAAGTAGGTATAGAAATTTCAAGCTCCTTGACTGAAACATGTTCAATGGGTCAAATATTGGCTACTCTATGGCTAATTTATCACCAGAAGGAGTCAAAGGGTAGATCTAAAAGGTTCAAAATAGACGACTCTTGGGCCCGATTTTAGTACATTTGGTCAAATATTGACTTTTGAATGACGGATATAATATCAGAAAGAGTCAATAAATAGGTATAAAAATTTCATGATCCATAACTGAAACATGTCCAATGGGTAAAATATTGGCTACTCTAAGGCTAATGTATCACAAGAAGGAGTCAATTGGGAAGAAATAGAAAGTTCAAAATCAACGACTCTTGGGCCCGATATTAGTACATTTGGTCAAATATGGATTTCTGAATGATTGACCAAAATTCAGAAAGAGTCAATGAGTAGGTATAAAAATTTCAAGATGCATAACTGAAACATGTCCAATGGGTAAAATATTGGCAACTCTAAGGCTAATGTATCACAAGAAGGAGTCAATTGGGTAGATATAGAAAGTTTAAGATCAAGGACTGAAATATTTTCAGTGGGTCAAAAATTGGCTGAACTATCTCCAGAAGGAGTCAATAGGGTAGAACTAAAAAGTTCAAAATAGACGACTGTTGGGCCCGATTTTAGTACATTTGGTCAAATATTGACTTTTGAATGACTGATGTAATATCAGAAAGAGTCAATAAGTAGGTATAGAAATTTCAAGATCCATAACTGAAACATGTCCAAAGGGTAAAATATTGGCTAATCTAAGGCTAATTTATCACCAGAAGGAGTCAATTGGGTAGAAATAGAAAGTTCAAAATCGACGACTCTTGGGCCCGATATTAGTACATTTGGTCAAATATGGAATTCTGAATGATTGACCTAAATTCAGAAAGAGTCAATGAGCAGGTATAAAAATTTCAAGATGCATAACTGAAACATGTCCAATGGGTAAAATATTGGCTACTCTAAGGCTAATGTATCACAAGAAGGAGTCAATTGGGTAGATATAGAAAGTTCAAGATCAAGGACTGAAATATTTTCAGTGGCTCAAAAATTGGCTGAACTATCTCCAGAAGGAGTCAATAGGGTAGAACTAAAAAGTTCAAAATAGACGACTCTAGGGCCTGATTTTAGTACATTTGGTCAAATATTGACTTTTGAAAGGCCGATGTAACATCAGAAAGAGTCAATAAGTAGGTATAGAAATTTCAAGCTCCTTGACTGAAACATGTTCAATGGGTCAAATATTGGCTACTCTATGGCTAATTTATCACCAGAAGGAGTCAAAGGGTAGATCTAAAAGGTTCAAAATAGACGACTCTTGGGCCCGATTTTAGTACATTTGGTCAAATATTGACTTTTGAATGACGGATATAATATCAGAAAGAGTCAATAAGTGGGTATAGAAATTTCAAGATCCATAACTGAAACATGTCCAATGGGTAAAATATTGGCTAATCTATGGCTAATTTATCACCAGAAGGAGTCAATTGGGTAGAAATAGAAAGTTCAAAATCGACGACTCTTGGGCCCGATATTAGTACATTTGGTCAAATATGGATATCTGAATGATTGACCAAAATTAAGAAAGAGTCATTGAGTAGGTATAAAAATTTTAAGCTCCATAACTGAAACATGTCCAATGGGTAAAATATTGGCTACTGTAAGGCTAATTTATCACCAGAAGGAGTCAAAGGGTTGAACTAAAAGGTTCAAAATAGACGACTCTTGGGCCCGATTTTAGTACATTTGGTCAAATATTGACTTTTGAATGACCGATATAATATCAGAAAGAGTCAATAAGTAGGTTTAGAAATTTCAAGATCCATAACTGAAACATGTCCAATGAGTAAAAAATTGGCTACTCTAATGCTAATGTATCACAAGAAGGAGTCAACTGGGTAGGAATAGAAAGTTCAAGATCAAGGACTGAAATATTTTCAGTGGGTCAAAAAATTGTCTGAACTATCGCAAGAAGGAGTCAATAGGGTAGAACTGAAAAGTTCAAAATCGACGACTCTTGGGCCTGATATTAGTACATTTGGTCAAATATTGACTTTTGAAAGGCCGATGTAACATCAGAAAGAGTCAATAAGTAGGTATAGAAATTTCAAGCTCCTTGACTGAAACATGTTCAATGGGTCAAATATTGGCTACGGTAAGGCTAATTTATCACCAGAAGGAGTCAAAGGGTTGAACTAAAAGGTTCAAAATAGACGACTCTTGGGCCCGATTTTAGTACATTTGGTCAAATATTGACTTTTGAATGACGGATATAATATCAGAAAGAGTCAATAAGTGGGTATAGAAATTTCAAGATCCATAACTGAAACATGTCCAATGGGTAAAATATTGGCTAATCTATGGCTAATTTATCACCAGAAGGAGTCAATTGGGTAGAAATAGAAAGTTCAAAATCAACGACTCTTGGGCCCGATATTAATATATTTCGTAAAATATTGACTTTTGAATGACCGATATAACATCAGAAAGAGTCAATGAGTAGGTATAGAAATTTCAAGATCCATAACTGAAACATGTCCAATGGGTAAAATATTGGCTACTTTACGGCTAATTTATCACAAGAAGCAGTCAATTGGGTAGGAATAGAAACTTAGAGATCAAGGACTGAAATATTTTCAGTGGGTCAAAAATTGGCTTAACTATCTCCAGAAAGAGTCAATAGGGTAGAACTGAAAAATTCAAAATCGACGACTCTTGGGCCTGATATTAGTACATTTGGTCAAATATTGACTTTTGAATGACCGATATAACATCAGAAAGAGTCAATAAGTAGGTATAGAAATTTCAAGCTCCTTGACTGAAACATGTTCAATGGGTCAAATATTGGCTAATCTATGGCTAATTTATCACCAGAAGGAGTCAATTGGGTAGAAATAGAAAGTTCAAAATCGACGACTCTTGGGCCCGATATTAGTACATTTGGTCAAATATGGATTTCTGAATGATTGACCTAAATTCAGAAAGAGTCAATGAGTAGGTATAAAAATTTCAAGATGCATAACATAAACATGTCCAATGGGTAAAATATTGGCTACTCTAAGGCTAATGTATCACAAGAAGGAGTCAATTGGGTAGGAATAGAAAGTTCAAGATCAAGGAATGAATTATTTTCAGTCTTTAAAAAATTGTCTGAACTATTGCCAGAAGGAGTCTATAGGGTAGAACTAAAAAGTTCAAAATAGACAACTCTTGAGCCCGATTTTAGTACATTTGGTCAAATATTGACTTTTGAATGACCGATGTAACATCAGAAAGAGTCAATAAGTAGGTATAAAAATTTCAAGATCCATAACTGAAACATGTCCAATGAGTAAAATATTGGCTACTCTAATGCTAATGTATCACAAGAAGGAGTCAACTGGGTAGGAATAGAAAGTTCAAGATCAAGGACTGAAATATTTTCAGTGGGTCAAAAATTGGCTGAACTATCGCAAGAAGGAGTCAATAGGGTAGAACTAAAAAGTTCAAAATCGACGACTCTTGGGCCTGTTATTAGTACATTTGGTCAAATATTGACTTTTGAATGACCGATATAACATCAGAAAGAGTCAATAAGTAGGTATAGAAATTTCAAGCTCCTTGACTGAAAATGTTCAATGGGTCAAATATTGGCTACTCTATGGCTAATTTATCACCAGAAGGAGTCAAAGGGTAGATCTAAAAGGTTCAAAATAGACGACTCTTGGGCCCGATTTTAGTACATTTGGTCAAATATTGACTTTTGAATGACGGATATAATATCAGAAAGAGTCAATAAATAGGTATAAAAATTTCATGATCCATAACTGAAACATGTCCAATGGGTAAAATATTGGCTACTCTAAGGCTAATGTATCACAAGAAGGAGTCAATTGGGTAGAAATAGAAAGTTCAAAATCAACGACTCTTGGGCCCGATATTAGTACATTTGGTCAAATATGGATTTCTGAATGATTGACCAAAATTCAGAAAGAGTCAATGAGTAGGTATAAAAATTTCAAGATGCATAACTGAAACATGTCCAATGGGTAAAATATTGGCAACTCTAAGGCTAATGTATCACAAGAAGGAGTCAATTGGGTAGATATAGAAAGTTTAAGATCAAGGACTGAAATATTTTCAGTGGGTCAAAAATTGGCTGAACTATCTCCAGAAGGAGTCAATAGGGTAGAACTAAAAAGTTCAAAATAGACGACTGTTGGGCCCGATTTTAGTACATTTGGTCAAATATTGACTTTTGAATGACTGATGTAATATCAGAAAGAGTCAATAAGTAGGTATAGAAATTTCAAGATCCATAACTGAAACATGTCCAATGGGTAAAATATTGGCTAATCTAAGGCTAACTTATCACCAGAAGGAGTCAATTGGGTAGAAATAGAAAGTTCAAAATCGACGACTCTTGGGCCCGATATTAGTACATTTGGTCAAATATGGAATTCTGAATGATTGACCTAAATTCAGAAAGAGTCAATGAGCAGGTATAAAAATTTCAAGATGCATAACTGAAACATGTCCAATGGGTAAAATATTGGCTACTCTAAGGCTAATGTATCACAAGAAGGAGTCAATTGGGTAGATATAGAAAGTTCAAGATCAAGGACTGAAATATTTTCAGTGGCTCAAAAATTGGCTGATCTATCTCCAGAAGGAGTCAATAGGGTAGAACTAAAAAGTTCAAAATAGACGACTCTAGGGCCTGATTTTAGTACATTTGGTCAAATATTGACTTTTGAATGACCGATATAACATCAGAAAGAGTCAATAAGTAGGTATAGAAATTTCAAGCTCCTTGACTGAAACATGTTCAATGGGTCAAATATTGGCTACTCTATGGCTAATTTATCACCAGAAGGAGTCAAAGGGTAGATCTAAAAGGTTCAAAATAGACGACTCTTGGGCCCGATTTTAGTACATTTGGTCAAATATTGACTTTTGAATGACGGATATAATATCAGAAAGAGTCAATAAATAGGTATAAAAATTTCATGATCCATAACTGAAACATGTCCAATGGGTAAAATATTGGCTACTCTAAGGCTAATGTATCACAAGAAGGAGTCAATTGGGTAGAAATAGAAAGTTCAAAATCAACGACTCTTGGGCCCGATATTAGTACATTTGGTCAAATATGGATTTCTGAATGATTGACCAAAATTCAGAAAGAGTCAATGAGTAGGTATAAAAATTTCAAGATGCATAACTGAAACATGTCCAATGGGTAAAATATTGGCAACTCTAAGGCTAATGTATCACAAGAAGGAGTCAATTGGGTAGATATAGAAAGTTTAAGATCAAGGACTGAAATATTTTCAGTGGGTCAAAAATTGGCTGAACTATCTCCAGAAGGAGTCAATAGGGTAGAACTAAAAAGTTCAAAATAGACGACTGTTGGGCCCGATTTTAGTACATTTGGTCAAATATTGACTTTTGAATGACTGATGTAATATCAGAAAGAGTCAATAAGTAGGTATAGAAATTTCAAGATCCATAACTGAAACATGTCCAAAGGGTAAAATATTGGCTAATCTAAGGCTAATTTATCACCAGAAGGAGTCAATTGGGTAGAAATAGAAAGTTCAAAATCGACGACTCTTGGGCCCGATATTAGTACATTTGGTCAAATATGGAATTCTGAATGATTGACCTAAATTCAGAAAGAGTCAATGAGCAGGTATAAAAATTTCAAGATGCATAACTGAAACATGTCCAATGGGTAAAATATTGGCTACTCTAAGGCTAATGTATCACAAGAAGGAGTCAATTGGGTAGATATAGAAAGTTCAAGATCAAGGACTGAAATATTTTCAGTGGCTCAAAAATTGGCTGAACTATCTCCAGAAGGAGTCAATAGGGTAGAACTAAAAAGTTCAAAATAGACGACTCTAGGGCCTGATTTTAGTACATTTGGTCAAATATTGACTTTTGAAAGGCCGATGTAACATCAGAAAGAGTCAATAAGTAGGTATAGAAATTTCAAGCTCCTTGACTGAAACATGTTCAATGGGTCAAATATTGGCTACTCTATGGCTAATTTATCACCAGAAGGAGTCAAAGGGTAGATCTAAAAGGTTCAAAATAGACGACTCTTGGGCCCGATTTTAGTACATTTGGTCAAATATTGACTTTTGAATGACGGATATAATATCAGAAAGAGTCAATAAGTGGGTATAGAAATTTCAAGATCCATAACTGAAACATGTCCAATGGGTAAAATATTGGCTAATCTATGGCTAATTTATCACCAGAAGGAGTCAATTGGGTAGAAATAGAAAGTTCAAAATCGACGACTCTTGGGCCCGATATTAGTACATTTGGTCAAATATGGATATCTGAATGATTGACCAAAATTAAGAAAGAGTCATTGAGTAGGTATAAAAATTTTAAGCTCCATAACTGAAACATGTCCAATGGGTAAAATATTGGCTACTGTAAGGCTAATTTATCACCAGAAGGAGTCAAAGGGTTGAACTAAAAGGTTCAAAATAGACGACTCTTGGGCCCGATTTTAGTACATTTGGTCAAATATTGACTTTTGAATGACCGATATAATATCAGAAAGAGTCAATAAGTAGGTTTAGAAATTTCAAGATCCATAACTGAAACATGTCCAATGAGTAAAAAATTGGCTACTCTAATGCTAATGTATCACAAGAAGGAGTCAACTGGGTAGGAATAGAAAGTTCAAGATCAAGGACTGAAATATTTTCAGTGGGTCAAAAAATTGGCTGAACTATCGCAAGAAGGAGTCAATAGGGTAGAACTGAAAAGTTCAAAATCGACGACTCTTGGGCCTGATATTAGTACATTTGGTCAAATATTGACTTTTGAAAGGCCGATGTAACATCAGAAAGAGTCAATAAGTAGGTATAGAAATTTCAAGCTCCTTGACTGAAACATGTTCAATGGGTCAAATATTGGCTACGGTAAGGCTAATTTATCACCAGAAGGAGTCAAAGGGTTGAACTAAAAGGTTCAAAATAGACGACTCTTGGGCCCGATTTTAGTACATTTGGTCAAATATTGACTTTTGAATGACGGATATAATATCAGAAAGAGTCAATAAGTGGGTATAGAAATTTCAAGATCCATAACTGAAACATGTCCAATGGGTAAAATATTGGCTAATCTATGGCTAATTTATCACCAGAAGGAGTCAATTGGGTAGAAATAGAAAGTTCAAAATCAACGACTCTTGGGCCCGATATTAATATATTTCGTAAAATATTGACTTTTGAATGACCGATATAACATCAGAAAGAGTCAATGAGTAGGTATAGAAATTTCAAGATCCATAACTGAAACATGTCCAATGGGTAAAATATTGGCTACTTTACGGCTAATTTATCACAAGAAGCAGTCAATTGGGTAGGAATAGAAACTTAGAGATCAAGGACTGAAATATTTTCAGTGGGTCAAAAATTGGCTTAACTATCTCCAGAAAGAGTCAATAGGGTAGAACTGAAAAATTCAAAATCGACGACTCTTGGGCCTGATATTAGTACATTTGGTCAAATATTGACTTTTGAATGACCGATATAACATCAGAAAGAGTCAATAAGTAGGTATAGAAATTTCAAGCTCCTTGACTGAAACATGTTCAATGGGTCAAATATTGGCTAATCTATGGCTAATTTATCACCAGAAGGAGTCAATTGGGTAGAAATAGAAAGTTCAAAATCGACGACTCTTGGGCCCGATATTAGTACATTTGGTCAAATATGGATTTCTGAATGATTGACCTAAATTCAGAAAGAGTCAATGAGTAGGTATAAAAATTTCAAGATGCATAACATAAACATGTCCAATGGGTAAAATATTGGCTACTCTAAGGCTAATGTATCACAAGAAGGAGTCAATTGGGTAGGAATAGAAAGTTCAAGATCAAGGAATGAATTATTTTCAGTCTTTAAAAAATTGTCTGAACTATTGCCAGAAGGAGTCTATAGGGTAGAACTAAAAAGTTCAAAATAGACAACTCTTGAGCCCGATTTTAGTACATTTGGTCAAATATTGACTTTTGAATGACCGATGTAACATCAGAAAGAGTCAATAAGTAGGTATAAAAATTTCAAGATCCATAACTGAAACATGTCCAATGAGTAAAATATTGGCTACTCTAATGCTAATGTATCACAAGAAGGAGTCAACTGGGTAGGAATAGAAAGTTCAAGATCAAGGACTGAAATATTTTCAGTGGGTCAAAAATTGGCTGAACTATCGCAAGAAGGAGTCAATAGGGTAGAACTAAAAAGTTCAAAATCGACGACTCTTGGGCCTGTTATTAGTACATTTGGTCAAATATTGACTTTTGAATGACCGATATAACATCAGAAAGAGTCAATAAGTAGGTATAGAAATTTCAAGCTCCTTGACTGAAAATGTTCAATGGGTCAAATATTGGCTACTCTATGGCTAATTTATCACCAGAAGGAGTCAAAGGGTAGATCTAAAAGGTTCAAAATAGACGACTCTTGGGCCCGATTTTAGTACATTTGGTCAAATATTGACTTTTGAATGACGGATATAATATCAGAAAGAGTCAATAAATAGGTATAAAAATTTCATGATCCATAACTGAAACATGTCCAATGGGTAAAATATTGGCTACTCTAAGGCTAATGTATCACAAGAAGGAGTCAATTGGGTAGAAATAGAAAGTTCAAAATCAACGACTCTTGGGCCCGATATTAGTACATTTGGTCAAATATGGATTTCTGAATGATTGACCAAAATTCAGAAAGAGTCAATGAGTAGGTATAAAAATTTCAAGATGCATAACTGAAACATGTCCAATGGGTAAAATATTGGCAACTCTAAGGCTAATGTATCACAAGAAGGAGTCAATTGGGTAGATATAGAAAGTTTAAGATCAAGGACTGAAATATTTTCAGTGGGTCAAAAATTGGCTGAACTATCTCCAGAAGGAGTCAATAGGGTAGAACTAAAAAGTTCAAAATAGACGACTGTTGGGCCCGATTTTAGTACATTTGGTCAAATATTGACTTTTGAATGACTGATGTAATATCAGAAAGAGTCAATAAGTAGGTATAGAAATTTCAAGATCCATAACTGAAACATGTCCAATGGGTAAAATATTGGCTAATCTAAGGCTAACTTATCACCAGAAGGAGTCAATTGGGTAGAAATAGAAAGTTCAAAATCGACGACTCTTGGGCCCGATATTAGTACATTTGGTCAAATATGGAATTCTGAATGATTGACCTAAATTCAGAAAGAGTCAATGAGCAGGTATAAAAATTTCAAGATGCATAACTGAAAAATGTCCAATGGGTAAAATATTGGCTACTCTAAGGCTAATGTATCACAAGAAGGAGTCAATTGGGTAGATATAGAAAGTTCAAGATCAAGGACTGAAATATTTTCAGTGGCTCAAAAATTGGCTGAACTATCTCCAGAAGGAGTCAATAGGGTAGAACTAAAAAGTTCAAAATAGACGACTCTAGGGCCTGATTTTAGTACATTTGGTCAAATATTGACTTTTGAAAGGCCGATGTAACATCAGAAAGAGTCAATAAGTAGGTTTAGAAATTTCAAGATCCATAACTGAAACATGTCCAATGGGTAAAATATTGGCTACTCTACAGCTAATTTATCACAAGAAGCAGTCAATTGGGTAGGAATAGAAACTTCAAGATCAAGGACTGAAATATTTTCAGTGCTTCAAAAATTGGCTGAACTATCGCCAGAAGGAGTCAATAGGGTAGAACTAAAAAGTTCAAAATAGACCACTCTTGGGCCCGATTTTAGTACATTTGGTCAAATATTGACTTTTGAAAGGCCGATGTAACATCAGAAAGAGTCAATAAGTAGGTATAGAAATTTCAAGCTCCTTGACTGAAACATGTTCAATGGGTCAAATATTGGCTACTCTATGGCTAATTTATCACCAGAAGGAGTCAAAGGGTAGATCTAAAAGGTTCAAAATAGACGACTCTTGGGCCCGATTTTAGTACATTTGGTCAAATATTGACTTTTGAATGACGGATATAATATCAGAAAGAGTCAATAAGTAGGTATAGAAATTTCAAGATCCATAACTGAAACATGTCCAATGGGTAAAATATTGGCTAATCTATGGCTAGTTTATCACCAGAAGGAGTCAATTTTTGTAGAAATAGAAAGTTCAAAATCGACGACTCTTGGGCCCGATATTAGTACATTTCGTCAAATATGGATTTCTGAATGATTGACCTAAATTCAGAAAGAGTCAATGAGTAGGTATAAAAATTTCAAGATGCATAACTGAAACATGTCCAATGGGTAAAATATTGGCTACTCTAAGGCTAATGTATCACAAGAAGGAGTCAATTGGGTGGATATAGAAAGTTCAAGATCAAGGACTGAAATATTTTCAGTGGGTCAAAAATTGGCTGAACTATCTCCAGAAGGAGTCAATAGGGTAGAACTAAAAAGTTCAAAATAGACGACTCTTGGGCCCGATTTTAGTACATTTGGTCAAATATTGACTTTTGAATGACTGATGTAATATCAGAAAGAGTCAATAAGTAGGTATAGAAATTTCAAGATCCATAACTGAAACATGTCCAATGGGTAAAATATTGGCTAATATAAGGCTAATTTATCACCAGAAGGAGTCAAAGGGTAGATCTAAAAGGTTCAAAATAGACGACTCTTGGGCCCGATTTTAGTACATTTGGTCAAATATTGACTTTTGAATGACGGATATAATATCAGAAAGAGTCAATGAGTAGGTATAAAAATTTCAAGATGCATAACTGAAACATGTCCAATGGGTAAAATATTGGCTACTCTAAGGCTAATGTATCACAAGAAGGAGTCAATTGGGGCGGAATAGAAAGTTCAAGATCAAGGACTGAAATATTTTCAGTCTTTAAAAAATTGTCTGAACTATTGCCAGAAGGAGTCTATAGGGTAGAACTAAAAAGTTCAAAATAGACAACTCTTGGGCCCGATTTTAGTACATTTGGTCAAATATTGACTTTTGAATGACCGATGTAACATCAGAAAGAGTCAATAAGTAGGTATAGAAATTTCAAGATCCATAACTGAAACATGTCCAATGGGTAAAATATTGGCTACTTTACGGCTAATTTATCACAAGAAGCAGTCAATTGGGTAGGAATAGAAACTTAGAGATCAAGGACTGAAATATTTTCAGTGGGTCAAAAATTGGCTTAACAATCTCCAGAAAGAGTCAATAGGGTAGAACTGAAAAATTCAAAATCGACGACTCTTGGGCCTGATATTAGTACATTTGGTCAAATATTGACTTTTGAATGACCGATATAACATCAGAAAGAGTCAATAAGTAGGTATAGAAATTTCAAGCTCCTTGACTGAAACATGTTCAATGGGTCAAATATTGGCTAATCTATGGCTAATTTATCACCAGAAGGAGTCAATTGGGTAGAAATAGAAAGTTCAAAATCGACGACTCTTGGGCCCGATATTAGTACATTTGGTCAAATATGGATTTCTGAATGATTGACCTAAATTCAGAAAGAGTCAATGAGTAGGTATAAAAATTTCAAGATGCATAACTGAAACATGTCCAATGGGTAAAATATTGGCTACTCTAAGGCTAATGTATCACAAGAAGGAGTCAATTGGGTAGGAATAGAAAGTTCAAGATCAAGGAATGAATTATTTTCAGTCTTTAAAAAATTGTCTGAACTATTGCCAGAAGGAGTCTATAGGGTAGAACTAAAAAGTTCAAAATAGACAACTCTTGGGCCCGATTTTAGTACATTTGGTCAAATATTGACTTTTGAATGACCGATGTAACATCAGAAAGAGTCAATAAGTAGGTATAAAAATTTCAAGATCCATAACTGAAACATGTCCAATGAGTAAAATATTGGCTACTCTAATGCTAATGTATCACAAGAAGGAGTCAACTGGGTAGGAATAGAAAGTTCAAGATCAAGGACTGAAATATTTTCAGTGGCTCAAAAATTGGCTCAACTATCTCCAGAAGGAGTCAATAGGGTAGAACTAAAAAGTTCAAAATCGACGACTCTTGGGCCTGATATTAGTACATTTGGTCAAATATTGACTTTTGAATGACCGATATAACATCAGAAAGAGTCAATAAGTAGGTATAGAAATTTCAAGCTCCTTGACTGAAACATGTTCAATGGGTCAAATATTGGCTACTCTATGGCTAATTTATCACCAGAAGGAGTCAAAGGGTAGATCTAAAAGGTTCAAAATAGACGACTCTTGGGCCCGATTTTAGTACATTTGGTCAAATATTGACTTTTGAATGACGGATATAATATCAGAAAGAGTCAATAAATAGGTATAAAAATTTCATGATCCATAACTGAAACATGTCCAATGGGTAAAATATTGGCTACTCTAAGGCTAATGTATCACAAGAAGGAGTCAATTGGGAAGAAATAGAAAGTTCAAAATCAACGACTCTTGGGCCCGATATTAGTACATTTGGTCAAATATGGATTTCTGAATGATTGACCAAAATTCAGAAAGAGTCAATGAGTAGGTATAAAAATTTCAAGATGCATAACTGAAACATGTCCAATGGGTAAAATATTGGCAACTCTAAGGCTAATGTATCACAAGAAGGAGTCAATTGGGTAGATATAGAAAGTTTAAGATCAAGGACTGAAATATTTTCAGTGGGTCAAAAATTGGCTGAACTATCTCCAGAAGGAGTCAATAGGGTAGAACTAAAAAGTTCAAAATAGACGACTGTTGGGCCCGATTTTAGTACATTTGGTCAAATATTGACTTTTGAATGACTGATGTAATATCAGAAAGAGTCAATAAGTAGGTATAGAAATTTCAAGATCCATAACTGAAACATGTCCAAAGGGTAAAATATTGGCTAATCTAAGGCTAATTTATCACCAGAAGGAGTCAATTGGGTAGAAATAGAAAGTTCAAAATCGACGACTCTTGGGCCCGATATTAGTACATTTGGTCAAATATGGAATTCTGAATGATTGACCTAAATTCAGAAAGAGTCAATGAGCAGGTATAAAAATTTCAAGATGCATAACTGAAACATGTCCAATGGGTAAAATATTGGCTACTCTAAGGCTAATGTATCACAAGAAGGAGTCAATTGGGTAGATATAGAAAGTTCAAGATCAAGGACTGAAATATTTTCAGTGGCTCAAAAATTGGCTGAACTATCTCCAGAAGGAGTCAATAGGGTAGAACTAAAAAGTTCAAAATAGACGACTCTAGGGCCTGATTTTAGTACATTTGGTCAAATATTGACTTTTGAAAGGCCGATGTAACATCAGAAAGAGTCAATAAGTAGGTATAGAAATTTCAAGCTCCTTGACTGAAACATGTTCAATGGGTCAAATATTGGCTACTCTATGGCTAATTTATCACCAGAAGGAGTCAAAGGGTAGATCTAAAAGGTTCAAAATAGACGACTCTTGGGCCCGATTTTAGTACATTTGGTCAAATATTGACTTTTGAATGACGGATATAATATCAGAAAGAGTCAATAAGTGGGTATAGAAATTTCAAGATCCATAACTGAAACATGTCCAATGGGTAAAATATTGGCTAATCTATGGCTAATTTATCACCAGAAGGAGTCAATTGGGTAGAAATAGAAAGTTCAAAATCGACGACTCTTGGGCCCGATATTAGTACATTTGGTCAAATATGGATATCTGAATGATTGACCAAAATTAAGAAAGAGTCATTGAGTAGGTATAAAAATTTTAAGCTCCATAACTGAAACATGTCCAATGGGTAAAATATTGGCTACTGTAAGGCTAATTTATCACCAGAAGGAGTCAAAGGGTTGAACTAAAAGGTTCAAAATAGACGACTCTTGGGCCCGATTTTAGTACATTTGGTCAAATATTGACTTTTGAATGACCGATATAATATCAGAAAGAGTCAATAAGTAGGTTTAGAAATTTCAAGATCCATAACTGAAACATGTCCAATGAGTAAAAAATTGGCTACTCTAATGCTAATGTATCACAAGAAGGAGTCAACTGGGTAGGAATAGAAAGTTCAAGATCAAGGACTGAAATATTTTCAGTGGGTCAAAAAATTGGCTGAACTATCGCAAGAAGGAGTCAATAGGGTAGAACTGAAAAGTTCAAAATCGACGACTCTTGGGCCTGATATTAGTACATTTGGTCAAATATTGACTTTTGAAAGGCCGATGTAACATCAGAAAGAGTCAATAAGTAGGTATAGAAATTTCAAGCTCCTTGACTGAAACATGTTCAATGGGTCAAATATTGGCTACGGTAAGGCTAATTTATCACCAGAAGGAGTCAAAGGGTTGAACTAAAAGGTTCAAAATAGACGACTCTTGGGCCCGATTTTAGTACATTTGGTCAAATATTGACTTTTGAATGACGGATATAATATCAGAAAGAGTCAATAAGTGGGTATAGAAATTTCAAGATCCATAACTGAAACATGTCCAATGGGTAAAATATTGGCTAATCTATGGCTAATTTATCACCAGAAGGAGTCAATTGGGTAGAAATAGAAAGTTCAAAATCAACGACTCTTGGGCCCGATATTAATATATTTCGTAAAATATTGACTTTTGAATGACCGATATAACATCAGAAAGAGTCAATGAGTAGGTATAGAAATTTCAAGATCCATAACTGAAACATGTCCAATGGGTAAAATATTGGCTACTTTACGGCTAATTTATCACAAGAAGCAGTCAATTGGGTAGGAATAGAAACTTAGAGATCAAGGACTGAAATATTTTCAGTGGGTCAAAAATTGGCTTAACTATCTCCAGAAAGAGTCAATAGGGTAGAACTGAAAAATTCAAAATCGACGACTCTTGGGCCTGATATTAGTACATTTGGTCAAATATTGACTTTTGAATGACCGATATAACATCAGAAAGAGTCAATAAGTAGGTATAGAAATTTCAAGCTCCTTGACTGAAACATGTTCAATGGGTCAAATATTGGCTAATCTATGGCTAATTTATCACCAGAAGGAGTCAATTGGGTAGAAATAGAAAGTTCAAAATCGACGACTCTTGGGCCCGATATTAGTACATTTGGTCAAATATGGATTTCTGAATGATTGACCTAAATTCAGAAAGAGTCAATGAGTAGGTATAAAAATTTCAAGATGCATAACATAAACATGTCCAATGGGTAAAATATTGGCTACTCTAAGGCTAATGTATCACAAGAAGGAGTCAATTGGGTAGGAATAGAAAGTTCAAGATCAAGGAATGAATTATTTTCAGTCTTTAAAAAATTGTCTGAACTATTGCCAGAAGGAGTCTATAGGGTAGAACTAAAAAGTTCAAAATAGACAACTCTTGAGCCCGATTTTAGTACATTTGGTCAAATATTGACTTTTGAATGACCGATGTAACATCAGAAAGAGTCAATAAGTAGGTATAAAAATTTCAAGATCCATAACTGAAACATGTCCAATGAGTAAAATATTGGCTACTCTAATGCTAATGTATCACAAGAAGGAGTCAACTGGGTAGGAATAGAAAGTTCAAGATCAAGGACTGAAATATTTTCAGTGGGTCAAAAATTGGCTGAACTATCGCAAGAAGGAGTCAATAGGGTAGAACTAAAAAGTTCAAAATCGACGACTCTTGGGCCTGTTATTAGTACATTTGGTCAAATATTGACTTTTGAATGACCGATATAACATCAGAAAGAGTCAATAAGTAGGTATAGAAATTTCAAGCTCCTTGACTGAAAATGTTCAATGGGTCAAATATTGGCTACTCTATGGCTAATTTATCACCAGAAGGAGTCAAAGGGTAGATCTAAAAGGTTCAAAATAGACGACTCTTGGGCCCGATTTTAGTACATTTGGTCAAATATTGACTTTTGAATGACGGATATAATATCAGAAAGAGTCAATAAATAGGTATAAAAATTTCATGATCCATAACTGAAACATGTCCAATGGGTAAAATATTGGCTACTCTAAGGCTAATGTATCACAAGAAGGAGTCAATTGGGTAGAAATAGAAAGTTCAAAATCAACGACTCTTGGGCCCGATATTAGTACATTTGGTCAAATATGGATTTCTGAATGATTGACCAAAATTCAGAAAGAGTCAATGAGTAGGTATAAAAATTTCAAGATGCATAACTGAAACATGTCCAATGGGTAAAATATTGGCAACTCTAAGGCTAATGTATCACAAGAAGGAGTCAATTGGGTAGATATAGAAAGTTTAAGATCAAGGACTGAAATATTTTCAGTGGGTCAAAAATTGGCTGAACTATCTCCAGAAGGAGTCAATAGGGTAGAACTAAAAAGTTCAAAATAGACGACTGTTGGGCCCGATTTTAGTACATTTGGTCAAATATTGACTTTTGAATGACTGATGTAATATCAGAAAGAGTCAATAAGTAGGTATAGAAATTTCAAGATCCATAACTGAAACATGTCCAATGGGTAAAATATTGGCTAATCTAAGGCTAACTTATCACCAGAAGGAGTCAATTGGGTAGAAATAGAAAGTTCAAAATCGACGACTCTTGGGCCCGATATTAGTACATTTGGTCAAATATGGAATTCTGAATGATTGACCTAAATTCAGAAAGAGTCAATGAGCAGGTATAAAAATTTCAAGATGCATAACTGAAACATGTCCAATGGGTAAAATATTGGCTACTCTAAGGCTAATGTATCACAAGAAGGAGTCAATTGGGTAGATATAGAAAGTTCAAGATCAAGGACTGAAATATTTTCAGTGGCTCAAAAATTGGCTGATCTATCTCCAGAAGGAGTCAATAGGGTAGAACTAAAAAGTTCAAAATAGACGACTCTAGGGCCTGATTTTAGTACATTTGGTCAAATATTGACTTTTGAATGACCGATATAACATCAGAAAGAGTCAATAAGTAGGTATAGAAATTTCAAGCTCCTTGACTGAAACATGTTCAATGGGTCAAATATTGGCTACTCTATGGCTAATTTATCACCAGAAGGAGTCAAAGGGTAGATCTAAAAGGTTCAAAATAGACGACTCTTGGGCCCGATTTTAGTACATTTGGTCAAATATTGACTTTTGAATGACGGATATAATATCAGAAAGAGTCAATAAATAGGTATAAAAATTTCATGATCCATAACTGAAACATGTCCAATGGGTAAAATATTGGCTACTCTAAGGCTAATGTATCACAAGAAGGAGTCAATTGGGTAGAAATAGAAAGTTCAAAATCAACGACTCTTGGGCCCGATATTAGTACATTTGGTCAAATATGGATTTCTGAATGATTGACCTGAATTCAGAAAGAGTCAATGAGCAGGTATAAAAATTTCAAGATGCATAACTGAAACATGTCCAATGGGTAAAATATTGGCTACTCTAAGGCTAATGTATCACAAGAAGGAGTCAATTGGGTAGATATAGAAAGTTCAATATCAAGGACTGAAATATTTTCAGTGGCTCAAAAATTGGCTGAACTATCTCAAGAAGGAGTCAATAGGGTAGAACTAAAAAGTTCAAAATAGACGACTCTAGGGCCTGATTTTAGTACATTTGGTCAAATATTGACTTTTGAAAGGCCGATGTAACATCAGAAAGAGTCAATAAGTAGGTTTAGAAATTTCAAGATCCATAACTGAAACATGTCCAATGGGTCAAATATTGGCTACTCTACAGCTAATTTATCACAAGAAGCAGTCAATTGGGTAGGAATAGAAACTTCAAGATCAAGGACTGAAATATTTTCAGTGCTTCAAAAATTGGCTGAACTATCGCCAGAAGGAGTCAATAGGGTAGAACTAAAAAGTTCAAAATAGACCACTCTAGGGCCCGATTTTAGTACATTTGGTCAAATATTGACTTTTGAAAGGCCGATGTAACATCAGAAAGAGTCAATAAGTAGGTATAGAAATTTCAAGCTCCTTGACTGAAACATGTTCAATGGGTCAAATATTGGCTACTCTATGGCTAATTTATCACCAGAAGGAGTCAAAGGGTAGATCTAAAAGGTTCAAAATAGACGACTCTTGGGCCTGATTTTAGTACATTTGGTCAAATATTGACTTTTGAATGACTGATGTAATATCAGAAAGAGTCAATAAGTAGGTATAGAAATTTCAAGATTCATGACTGAAACATGTTTAATGGGTCAAATATTGGCTACTCTATGGCTAATTTATCACAAGAAGGAGTCTATTGGGTAGAAATAGAAAGTTCAAAATCGACGACTCTTGGGCCCGATATTAGTACATTTGGTCAAATATGGATTTCTGAATGATTGACCTAAATTAAGAAAGAGTCAATGACTAGGTATAAAAATTTCAAGATGCATAACTGAAACATGTCCAATGGGTAAAATATTGGCAACTCTAAGGCTAATGTATCACAAGAAGGAGTCAATTGGGTAGATATAGAAAGTTTAAGATCAAGGACTGAAATATTTTCAGTGGGTCAAAAATTGGCTGAACTATCTCCAGAAGGAGTCAATAGGGTAGAACTAAAAAGTTCAAAATAGACGACTGTTGGGCCCGATTTTAGTACATTTGGTCAAATATTGACTTTTGAATGACTGATGTAATATCAGAAAGAGTCAATAAGTAGGTATAGAAATTTCAAGATCCATAACTGAAACATGTCCAATGGGTAAAATATTGGCTAATCTAAGGCTAACTTATCACCAGAAGGAGTCAATTGGGTAGAAATAGAAAGTTCAAAATCGACGACTCTTGGGCCCGATATTAGTACATTTGGTCAAATATGGAATTCTGAATGATTGACCTAAATTCAGAAAGAGTCAATGAGCAGGTATAAAAATTTCAAGATGCATAACTGAAACATGTCCAATGGGTAAAATATTGGCTACTCTAAGGCTAATGTATCACAAGAAGGAGTCAATTGGGTAGATATAGAAAGTTCAAGATCAAGGACTGAAATATTTTCAGTGGCTCAAAAATTGGCTGATCTATCTCCAGAAGGAGTCAATAGGGTAGAACTAAAAAGTTCAAAATAGACGACTCTAGGGCCTGATTTTAGTACATTTGGTCAAATATTGACTTTTGAATGACCGATATAACATCAGAAAGAGTCAATAAGTAGGTATAGAAATTTCAAGCTCCTTGACTGAAACATGTTCAATGGGTCAAATATTGGCTACTCTATGGCTAATTTATCACCAGAAGGAGTCAAAGGGTTGAACTAAAAGGTTCAAAATAGACGACTCTTGGGCCCGATTTTAGTACATTTGGTCAAATATTGACTTTTGAATGACCGATATAATATCAGAAAGAGTCAATAAATAGGTTTAAAAATTTCAAGATCCATAACTGAAACATGTCCAATGGGTAAAATATTGGCTACTCTAAGGCTAATGTATCACAAGAAGCAGTCAATTGGGTAGGAATAGAAACTTAGAGATCAAGGACTGAAATATTTTCAGTGGGTCAAAAATTGGCTTAACTATCTCCAGAAAGAGTCAATAGGGTAGAACTGAAAAATTCAAAATCGACGACTCTTGGGCCTGATATTAGTACATTTGGTCAAATACTGACTTTTGAATGACCGATATGACATCAGAAAGAGTCAATAAGTAGGTATAGAAATTTCAAGCTCCTTGACTGAAACATGTTCAATGGGTCAAATATTGGCTAATCTATGGCTAATTTATCACCAGAAGGAGTCAATTGGGTAGAAATAGAAAGTTCAAAATCGACGACTCTTGGGCCCGATATTAGTACATTTGGTCAAATATGGATTTCTGAATGATTGACCTAAATTCAGAAAGAGTCAATGAGTAGGTATAAAAATTTCAAGATGCATAACTGAAACATGTCCAATGGGTAAAATATTGGCTACTCTAAGGCTAATGTATCACAAGAAGGAGTCAATTGGGTAGGAATAGAAAGTTCAAGATCAAGGAATGAATTATTTTCAGTCTTTAAAAAATTGTCTGAACTATTGCCAGAAGGAGTCTATAGGGTAGAACTAAAAAGTTCAAAATAGACAACTCTTGGGCCCGATTTTAGTACATTTGGTCAAATATTGACTTTTGAATGACCGATATAACATCAGAAAGAGTCAATAAGTAGATATAGAAATTTCAAGCTCCTTGACTGAAACATGTTCAATGGGTCAAATATTGGCTACTCTATGGCTAATTTATCACCAGAAGGAGTCAAAGGGTAGATCTAAAAGGTTCAAAATAGACGACTCTTGGGCCCGATTTTAGTACATTTGGTCAAATATTGACTTTTGAATGACGGATATAATATCAGAAAGAGTCAATAAATAGGTATAAAAATTTCATGATCCATAACTGAAACATGTCCAATGGGTAAAATATTGGCTACTCTAAGGCTAATGTATCACAAGAAGGAGTCAATTGGGTAGAAATAGAAAGTTCAAAATCAACGACTCTTGGGCCCGATATTAGTACATTTGGTCAAATATGGATTTCTGAATGATTGACCTGAATTCAGAAAGAGTCAATGAGCAGGTATAAAAATTTCAAGATGCATAACTGAAACATGTAAAATGGGTAAAATATTGGCTACTCTAAGGCTAATGTATCACAAGAAGGAGTCAATTGGGTAGATATAGAAAGTTCAATATCAAGGACTGAAATATTTTCAGTGGCTCAAAAATTGGCTGAACTATCTCAAGAAGGAGTCAATAGGGTAGAACTAAAAAGTTCAAAATAGACGACTCTAGGGCCTGATTTTAGTACATTTGGTCAAATATTGACTTTTGAAAGGCCGATGTAACATCAGAAAGAGTCAATAAGTAGGTTTAGAAATTTCAAGATCCATAACTGAAACATGTCCAATGGGTCAAATATTGGCTACTCTACAGCTAATTTATCACAAGAAGCAGTCAATTGGGTAGGAATAGAAACTTCAAGATCAAGGACTGAAATATTTTCAGTGCTTCAAAAATTGGCTGAACTATCGCCAGAAGGAGTCAATAGGGTAGAACTAAAAAGTTCAAAATAGACCACTCTAGGGCCCGATTTTAGTACATTTGGTCAAATATTGACTTTTGAAAGGCCGATGTAACATCAGAAAGAGTCAATAAGTAGGTATAGAAATTTCAAGCTCCTTGACTGAAACATGTTCAATGGGTCAAATATTGGCTACTCTATGGCTAATTTATCACCAGAAGGAGTCAAAGGGTAGATCTAAAAGGTTCAAAATAGACGACTCTTGGGCCTGATTTTAGTACATTTGGTCAAATATTGACTTTTGAATGACTGATGTAATATCAGAAAGAGTCAATAAGTAGGTATAGAAATTTCAAGATTCATGACTGAAACATGTTTAATGGGTCAAATATTGGCTACTCTATGGCTAATTTATCACAAGAAGGAGTCTATTGGGTAGAAATAGAAAGTTCAAAATCGACGACTCTTGGGCCCGATATTAGTACATTTGGTCAAATATGGATTTCTGAATGATTGACCTAAATTAAGAAAGAGTCAATGACTAGGTATAAAAATTTCAAGCTCCATAACTGAAACATTTCCAATGGGTAAAATATTGGCTACTGTAAGGCTAATGTATCACAAGAAGGAGTCAATTGGGTAGGAATAGAAAGTTCAAGATCAAGGACTGAAATATTTTCAGTGGGTCAAAAATTGGCTGAACCATCGCAAGAAGGAGTCAATAGGGTAGAACTGAAAAGTTCAAAATCGACGACTCTTGGGCCTGATATTAGTACATTTGGTCAAATATTGACTTTTGAATGACCGATATAACATCAGAAAGAGTCAATAAGTAGGTATAGAAATTTCAAGCTCCTTGACTGAAACATGTTCAATGGGTCAAATATTGGCTACTCTATGGCTAATTTATCACCAGAAGGAGTCAAAGGGTAGAACTAAAAGGTTCAAAATCGACGACTCTTGGGCCCAATATTAGTACATTTGGTCAAATATGGAATTCTGAATGATTGACCTAAATTCAGAAAGAGTCAATGAGTAGGTATAAAAATTTCAAGATGCATAACTGAAACATGTCCAATGGGTAAAATATTGGCTACTCTAATGCTAATGTATCACAAGAAGGAGTCAATTGGGTAGATATAGAAGGTTCAAGATCAAGGAGTGAAATATTTTCAGTGGCTCAAAAATTGGCTGAACTATCTCCAGAAGGAGTCAATAGGGTAGAACTAAAAAGTTCAAAATAGACGACTCTTGGGCCCGATTTTAGTACATTTGGTCAAATATTGACTTTTGAATGACTGATGTAATATCAGAAAGAGTCAATAAGTAGGTATAGAAATTTCAAGATCCATAACTGAAACATGTCCAATGGGTAAAATATTGGCTAATCTAAGGCTAATTTATCACCAGAAGGAGTCAATTGGGTAGAAATAGAAAGTTCAAAATCGACGACTCTTGGGCCCGATATTAGTACATTTGGTCAAATATGGAATTCTGAATGATTGACCTAAATTCAGAAAGAGTCAATGAGTAGGTATAAAAATTTCAAGCTCCATAACTGAAACATGTCCAATGGGTAAAATATTGGCTACTGTAAGGCTAATTTATCACCAGAAGGAGTCAAAGGGTTGAACTAAAAGGTTCAAAATAGACGACTCTTGGGCCCGATTTTAGTACATTTGGTCAAATATTGACTTTTGAATGACTGATGTAATATCAGAAAGAGTCAATAAGTAGGTATAGAAATTTCAAGATCCATAACTGAAACATGTCCAATGGGTAAAATATTGGCTAATCTAAGGCTAATTTATCACCAGAAGGAGTCAATTGGGTAGAAATAGAAAGTTCAAAATCGACGACTCTTGGGCCCGATATTAGTACATTTGGTCAAATATGGAATTCTGAATGATTGACCTAAATTCAGAAAGAGTCAATGAGTAGGTATAAAAATTTCAAGATGCATAAATGAAACATGTCCAATGAGTAAAATATTGGCTACTCTAAGGCTAATGTATCACAAGAAGGAGTCAATTGGGTAGATATAGAAAGTTCAAGATCAAGGACTGAAATATTTTCAGTTGGTCAAAAATTGGCTGAACTATCTCCAGAAGGAGTCAATAGGGTAGAACTAAAAAGTTCAAAATAGACGACTCTTGGGCCCGATTTTAGTACATTTGGTCAAATATTGACTTTTGAATGACTGATGTAATATCAGAAAGAGTCAATAAGTATGTATAGAAATTTCAAGATCCATAACTGAAACATGTCCAATGGGTCAAATATTGGCTAATCTAAGGCTAATTTATCACCAGAAGGAGTCAATTGGGTAGAAATAGAAAGTTCAAAATCGACGACTCTTGGGCCCGATATTAGTACATTTGGTCAAATATGGATTTCTGAATGATTGACCTAAATTCAGAAAGAGTCAATGAGTAGGTATAAAAATTTCAAGATGCATAACTGAAACATGTCCAATGGGTAAAATATTGGCTACTCTAAGGCTAATGTATCACAAGAAGGAGTCAATTGGGTAGGAATAGAAAGTTCAAGATCAAGGAATGAATTATTTTCAGTCTTTAAAAAATTGTCTGAACTATTGCCAGAAGGAGTCTATAGGGTAGAACTAAAAAGTTCAAAATAGACAACTCTTGGGCCCGATTTTAGTACATTTGGTCAAATATTGACTTTTGAAAGGCCGATGTAACATCAAAAAGAGTCAATAAGTAGGTATAGAAATTTCAAGATTCATGACTGAAACATGTTCAATGGGTAAAATATTGGCTACTCTAAGGCTAATGTATCACAAGAAGGAGTCAATTGGGTAGGAATAGAAAGTTCAAGATCAAGGACTGAAATATTTTCAGTGGGTCAAACACTGGCTGAACTATTGCAAGGAGTCAATAGGGTAGAACTAAAAAGTTCAAAATAAACGACTCTTGGGCCTGATTTTAGTACATTTGGTCAAATATTGACTTTTGAAAGGCCGATGTAACATCAAAAAGAGTCAATAAGTAGGTATAGAAATTTCAAGATTCATGACTGAAACATGTTCAATGGGTCAAATATTGGCTACTCTATGGCTAATTTATCACAAGAAGGAGTCTATTGGGTAGAAATAGAAAGTTCAAAATCGACGACTCTTGGGCCCGATATTAGTACATTTGGTCAAATATGGATTTCTGAATGATTGACCAAAATTAAGAAAGAGTCAATGAGTAGGTATAAAAATTTCAAGCTCCATAACTGAAACATGTCCAATGGGTAAAATATTGGCTACTGTAAGGCTAATGTATCACAAGAAGGAGTCAATTGGGTAGGAATAGATAGTTCAAGATCAAGGACTGAAATATTTTCAGTGGGTCAAAAATTGGCTGAACTATCTCCAGAAAGAGTCAATAGGGTAGAACTAAAAAGTTCAAAATAGACGACTCTTGGGCCTGATTTTAGTACATTTGGTCAAATATTGACTTTTGAATGGCCGATGTAACATCAGAAAGAGTCAATAAGTAGGTTTAGAAATTTCAAGATCCATAACTGAAACATGTCCAATGAGTAAAAAATTGGCTACTCTAATGCTAATGTATCACAAGAAGGAGTCAACTGGGTAGGAATAGAAAGTTCAAGATCAAGGACTGAAATATTTTCAGTGGGTCAAAAACTGGCTGAACTATCTCCAGAAGGAGTCAATAGGGTAGAACTAAAAAGTTCAAAATAGACGACTCTAGGGCCTGATTTTAGTACATTTGGTCAAATATTGACTTTTGAAAGGCCGATGTAACATCAGAAAGAGTCAATAAGTAGGTTTAGAAATTTCAAGATCCATAACTGAAACATGTCCAATGGGTCAAATATTGGCTACTCTACAGCTAATTTATCACAAGAAGCAGTCAATTGGGTAGGAATAGAAAGTTCAAAATCGACGACTCTTGGGCCCGATATTAGTACATTTGGTCAAATATGGATTTCTGAATGATTGACCTAAATTAAGAAAGAGTCAATGACTAGGTATAAAAATTTCAAGCTCCATAACTGAAACATTTCCAATGGGTAAAATATTGGCTACTGTAAGGCTATTGTATCACAAGAAGGAGTCAATTGGGTAGGAATAGAAAGTTCAATATCAAGGACTGAAATATTTTCAGTGGGTCAAAAATTGGCTGAACTATCTCCAGAAAGAGTCAATAGGGTAGAACTAAAAAGTTCAAAATCGACGACTCTTGGGCCTGATATTAGAACATTTGGTCAAATATTGACTTTTGAATGACCGATATAACATCAGAAAGAGTCAATAAGTAGGTATAGAAATTTCAAGCTCCTTGACTGAAACATGTTCAATGGGTCAAATATTGGCTACTCTATGGCTAATTTATCACCAGAAGGAGTCAAAGGGTAGAACTAAAAGGTTCAAAATAGACGACTCTTGGGCCCGATTTTAGTTCATTTGGTCAAATATTGACTTTTGATTGACCGATATAATATCAGAAAGAGTCAATAAGTAGGTACAGAAATTTCAAGATCCATAACTGAAACATGTCCAATGGGTAAAATATTGGCTAATCTAAGGCTAATTTATCACCAGAAGGAGTCAATTGGGTAGAAATAGAAAGTTCAAAATCGACGACTCTTGGGCCCGATATTAGTACATTTGGTCAAATATGGAATTCTGAATGATTGACCTAAATTCAGAAAGAGTCAATGAGTAGGTATAAAAATTTCAAGATGCATAACTGATGGGTCCAATGGGTAAAATATTGGCTACTCTAAGGCTAATGTATCACAAGAAGGAGTCAATTGGGTAGATATAGAAGGTTCAAGATCAAGGACTGAAATATTTTCAGTGGCTCAAAAATTTGCTGAACTATCTCCAGAAGGAGTCAATAGGGTAGAACTAAAAAGTTCAAAATAGACGACTCTTGGGCCCGATTTTAGTACATTTGGTCAAATATTGACTTTTGAATGACCAATGTAATATCAGAAAGAGTCAATAAGTATGTATAGAAATTTCAAGATCCATAACTGAAACATGTCCAATGGGTCAAATATTGGCTAATCTAAGGCTAATTTATCACCAGAAGGAGTCAATTGGGTAGAAATAGAAAGTTCAAAATCGACGACTCTTGGGCCCGATATTAGTACATTTGGTCAAATATTGACTTTTGAATGACCGATATAACATCAGAAAGAGTCAATAAGTAGGTATAGAAATTTCAAGCTCCTTGACTGAAACATGTTCAATGGGTCAAATATTGGGTACTCTATGGCTAATTTATCACCAGAAGGAGTCAAATTGTAGAACTAAAAAGTTCAAAATAGACGACTCTTGGGCCCGATTTTAGTACATTTGGTCAAATATTGACTTTTGAATGACTGATATAACATCAGAAAGTGTCAATAAATAGGTATAAAAATTTCAAGATCCATAACTGAAACATGTCCAATGGGTAAAATATTGGCTACTCTAAGGCTAATGTATCACAAGAAGGAGCCAATTGGGTAGATATAGAAAGTTCAAGATCAAGGACTGAAATATTTTCAGTGGGTCAAAAATTGGCTGAACTATCTCCAGAAGGAGTCAATAGGGTAGAACTAAAAAGTTCAAAATAGACGACTCTTGGGCCCGATTTTAGTACATTTGGTCAAATATTGACTTTTGAATGACTGAGGTAATATCAGAAAGAGTCAATAAGTAGGTATAGAAATTTCAAGATCCATAACTGAAACATGTCCAATGGGTAAAATATTGGCTAATCTAAGGCTAATTTATCACCAGAAGGAGTCAATTGGGTAGAAATAGAAAGTTCAAAATCGACGACTCTTGGGCCCGATATTAGTACATTTGGTCAAATATGGATTTCTGAATGATTGACCTAAATTAAGAAAGAGTCAATGAGTAGGTATAAAAATTTCAAGCTCCATAACTGAAACATGTCCAATGGGTAAAATATTGGCTACTCTAATGCTAATGTATCACAAGAAGTAGTCAACTGGGTAGGAATAGAAAGTTCAAGATCAAGGACTGAAATATTTTCAGTGGGTCAAAAACTGGCTGAACTATCGCAAGGAGTCAATAGGGTAGAACTAAAAAGTTCAAAATAGACGACTCTTGGGCCTGATTTTAGTACATTTGGTCAAATATTGACTTTTGAAAGGCCGATGTAACATCAAAAAGAGTCAATAAGTAGGTATAGAAATTTCAAGATTCATGACTGAAACATGTTCAATGGGTCAAATATTGGCTACTCTATGGCTAATTTATCACAAGAAGGAGTCTATTGGGTAGAAATAGAAAGTTCAAAATCGACGACTCTTGGGCCCGATATTAGTACATTTGGTCAAATATTGACTTTTGAATGACCGATATAACATCAGAAAGAGTCAATAAGTAGGTATAGAAATTTCAAGCTCCTTGACTGAAACATGTTCAATGGGTCAAATATTGGCTACTCTATGGCTAATTTATCACCAGAAGGAGTCAAAGGGTAGAACTAAAAGGTTCAAAATAGACGACTCTTGGGCCCGATTTTAGTTCATTTGGTCAAATATTGACTTTTGATTGACCGATATAATATCAGAAAGAGTCAATAAGTAGGTACAGAAATTTCAAGATCCATAACTGAAACATGTCCAATGGGTAAAATATTGGCTAATCTAAGGCTAATTTATCACCAGAAGGAGTCAATTGGGTAGAAATAGAAAGTTCAAAATCGACGACTCTTGGGCCCGATATTAGTACATTTGGTCAAATATGGAATTCTGAATGATTGACCTAAATTCAGAAAGAGTCAATGAGTAGGTATAAAAATTTCAAGATGCATAACTGAAACATGTCCAATGGGTAAAATATTGGCTACTCTAAGGCTAATGTATCACAAGAAGGAGTCAATTGGGTAGATATAGAAGGTTCAAGATCAAGGACTGAAATATTTTCAGTGGCTCAAAAATTGGCTGAACTATCTCCAGAAGGAGTCAATAGGGTAGAACTAAAAAGTTCAAAATAGACGACTCTTGGGCCCGATTTTAGTACATTTGGTCAAATATTGACTTTTGAATGACTGATGTAATATCAGAAAGAGTCAATAAGTAGGTATAGAAATTTCAAGATCCATAACTGAAACATGTCCAATGGGTAAAATATTGGCTAATCTAAGGCTAATTTATCACCAGAAGGAGTCAATTGGGTAGAAATAGAAAGTTCAAAATCGACGACTCTTGGGCCCGATATTAGTACATTTGGTCAAATATGGAATTCTGAATGATTGACCTAAATTCAGAAAGAGTCAATGAGTAGGTATAAAAATTTCAAGATGCATAAATGAAACATGTCCAATGAGTAAAATATTGGCTACTCTAAGGCTAATGTATCACAAGAAGGAGTCAATTGGGTAGATATAGAAAGTTCAAGATCAAGGACTGAAATATTTTCAGTTGGTCAAAAATTGGCTGAACTATCTCCAGAAGGAGTCAATAGGGTAGAACTAAAAAGTTCAAAATAGACGACTCTTGGGCCCGATTTTAGTACATTTGGTCAAATATTGACTTTTGAATGACTGATGTAATATCAGAAAGAGTCAATAAGTAGGTATAGAAATTTCAAGATCCATAACTGAAACATGTCCAATGGGTAAAATATTGGCTAATCTAAGGCTAATTTATCACCAGAAGGAGTCAATTGGGTAGAAATAGAAAGTTCAAAATCGACGACTCTTGGGCCCGATATTAGTACATTTGGTCAAATATGGAATTCTGAATGATTGACCTAAATTCAGAAAGAGTCAATGAGTAGGTATAAAAATTTCAAGCTCCATAACTGAAACATCTCCAATGGGTAAAATATTGGCTACTGTAAGGCTAATTTATCACCAGAAGGAGTCAAAGGGTTGAACTAAAAGGTTCAAAATAGACGACTCTTGGGCCCGATTTTAGTACATTTGGTCAAATATTGACTTTTGAATGACTGATGTAATATCAGAAAGAGTCAATAAGTAGGTATAGAAATTTCAAGATCCATAACTGAAACATGTCCAATGGGTAAAATATTGGCTAATCTAAGGCTAATTTATCACCAGAAGGAGTCAATTGGGTAGAAATAGAAAGTTCAAAATCGACGACTCTTGGGCCCGATATTAGTACATTTGGTCAAATATGGAATTCTGAATGATTGACCTAAATTCAGAAAGAGTCAATGAGTAGGTATAAAAATTTCAAGATGCATAAATGAAACATGTCCAATGAGTAAAATATTGGCTACTCTAAGGCTAATGTATCACAAGAAGGAGTCAATTGGGTAGATATAGAAAGTTCAAGATCAAGGACTGAAATATTTTCAGTTGGTCAAAAATTGGCTGAACTATCTCCAGAAGGAGTCAATAGGGTAGAACTAAAAAGTTCAAAATAGACGACTCTTGGGCCCGATTTTAGTACATTTGGTCAAATATTGACTTTTGAATGACTGATGTAATATCAGAAAGAGTCAATAAGTATGTATAGAAATTTCAAGATCCATAACTGAAACATGTCCAATGGGTCAAATATTGGCTAATCTAAGGCTAATTTATCACCAGAAGGAGTCAATTGGGTAGAAATAGAAAGTTCAAAATCGACGACTCTTGGGCCCGATATTAGTACATTTGGTCAAATATGGATTTCTGAATGATTGACCTAAATTCAGAAAGAGTCAATGAGTAGGTATAAAAATTTCAAGATGCATAACTGAAACATGTCCAATGGGTAAAATATTGGCTACTCTAAGGCTAATGTATCACAAGAAGGAGTCAATTGGGTAGGAATAGAAAGTTCAAGATCAAGGAATGAATTATTTTCAGTCTTTAAAAAATTGTCTGAACTATTGCCAGAAGGAGTCTATAGGGTAGAACTAAAAAGTTCAAAATAGACAACTCTTGGGCCCGATTTTAGTACATTTGGTCAAATATTGACTTTTGAAAGGCCGATGTAACATCAAAAAGAGTCAATAAGTAGGTATAGAAATTTCAAGATTCATGACTGAAACATGTTCAATGGGTAAAATATTGGCTACTCTAAGGCTAATGTATCACAAGAAGGAGTCAATTGGGTAGGAATAGAAAGTTCAAGATCAAGGACTGAAATATTTTCAGTGGGTCAAACACTGGCTGAACTATTGCAAGGAGTCAATAGGGTAGAACTAAAAAGTTCAAAATAAACGACTCTTGGGCCTGATTTTAGTACATTTGGTCAAATATTGACTTTTGAAAGGCCGATGTAACATCAAAAAGAGTCAATAAGTAGGTATAGAAATTTCAAGATTCATGACTGAAACATGTTCAATGGGTCAAATATTGGCTACTCTATGGCTAATTTATCACAAGAAGGAGTCTATTGGGTAGAAATAGAAAGTTCAAAATCGACGACTCTTGGGCCCGATATTAGTACATTTGGTCAAATATGGATTTCTGAATGATTGACCAAAATTAAGAAAGAGTCAATGAGTAGGTATAAAAATTTCAAGCTCCATAACTGAAACATGTCCAATGGGTAAAATATTGGCTACTGTAAGGCTAATGTATCACAAGAAGGAGTCAATTGGGTAGGAATAGATAGTTCAAGATCAAGGACTGAAATATTTTCAGTGGGTCAAAAATTGGCTGAACTATCTCCAGAAAGAGTCAATAGGGTAGAACTAAAAAGTTCAAAATAGACGACTCTTGGGCCTGATTTTAGTACATTTGGTCAAATATTGACTTTTGAATGGCCGATGTAACATCAGAAAGAGTCAATAAGTAGGTTTAGAAATTTCAAGATCCATAACTGAAACATGTCCAATGAGTAAAAAATTGGCTACTCTAATGCTAATGTATCACAAGAAGGAGTCAACTGGGTAGGAATAGAAAGTTCAAGATCAAGGACTGAAATATTTTCAGTGGGTCAAAAACTGGCTGAACTATCTCCAGAAGGAGTCAATAGGGTAGAACTAAAAAGTTCAAAATAGACGACTCTAGGGCCTGATTTTAGTACATTTGGTCAAATATTGACTTTTGAAAGGCCGATGTAACATCAGAAAGAGTCAATAAGTAGGTTTAGAAATTTCAAGATCCATAACTGAAACATGTCCAATGGGTCAAATATTGGCTACTCTACAGCTAATTTATCACAAGAAGCAGTCAATTGGGTAGGAATAGAAAGTTCAAAATCGACGACTCTTGGGCCCGATATTAGTACATTTGGTCAAATATGGATTTCTGAATGATTGACCTAAATTAAGAAAGAGTCAATGACTAGGTATAAAAATTTCAAGCTCCATAACTGAAACATTTCCAATGGGTAAAATATTGGCTACTGTAAGGCTATTGTATCACAAGAAGGAGTCAATTGGGTAGGAATAGAAAGTTCAATATCAAGGACTGAAATATTTTCAGTGGGTCAAAAATTGGCTGAACTATCTCCAGAAAGAGTCAATAGGGTAGAACTAAAAAGTTCAAAATCGACGACTCTTGGGCCTGATATTAGAACATTTGGTCAAATATTGACTTTTGAATGACCGATATAACATCAGAAAGAGTCAATAAGTAGGTATAGAAATTTCAAGCTCCTTGACTGAAACATGTTCAATGGGTCAAATATTGGCTACTCTATGGCTAATTTATCACCAGAAGGAGTCAAAGGGTAGAACTAAAAGGTTCAAAATAGACGACTCTTGGGCCCGATTTTAGTTCATTTGGTCAAATATTGACTTTTGATTGACCGATATAATATCAGAAAGAGTCAATAAGTAGGTACAGAAATTTCAAGATCCATAACTGAAACATGTCCAATGGGTAAAATATTGGCTAATCTAAGGCTAATTTATCACCAGAAGGAGTCAATTGGGTAGAAATAGAAAGTTCAAAATCGACGACTCTTGGGCCCGATATTAGTACATTTGGTCAAATATGGAATTCTGAATGATTGACCTAAATTCAGAAAGAGTCAATGAGTAGGTATAAAAATTTCAAGATGCATAACTGATGGGTCCAGTGGGTAAAATATTGGCTACTCTAAGGCTAATGTATCACAAGAAGGAGTCAATTGGGTAGATATAGAAGGTTCAAGATCAAGGACTGAAATATTTTCAGTGGCTCAAAAATTTGCTGAACTATCTCCAGAAGGAGTCAATAGGGTAGAACTAAAAAGTTCAAAATAGACGACTCTTGGGCCCGATTTTAGTACATTTGGTCAAATATTGACTTTTGAATGACCAATGTAATATCAGAAAGAGTCAATAAGTATGTATAGAAATTTCAAGATCCATAACTGAAACATGTCCAATGGGTCAAATATTGGCTAATCTAAGGCTAATTTATCACCAGAAGGAGTCAATTGGGTAGAAATAGAAAGTTCAAAATCGACGACTCTTGGGCCCGATATTAGTACATTTGGTCAAATATTGACTTTTGAATGACCGATATAACATCAGAAAGAGTCAATAAGTAGGTATAGAAATTTCAAGCTCCTTGACTGAAACATGTTCAATGGGTCAAATATTGGGTACTCTATGGCTAATTTATCACCAGAAGGAGTCAAATTGTAGAACTAAAAAGTTC
Source organism: Zacco platypus (assembly GCA_038088235.1). NCBI lineage: Eukaryota > Metazoa > Chordata > Actinopteri > Cypriniformes > Xenocyprididae > Zacco > Zacco platypus. The sequence goes on along the minus strand of CM076071.1, from coordinate 14,392,202 downwards.
AAAATAGACGACTCTTGGGCCCGATTTTAGTACATTTGGTCAAATATTGACTTTTGAATGACTGATATAACATCAGAAAGAGTCAATAAATAGGTATAAAAATTTCAAGATCCATAACTGAAACATGTCCAATGGGTAAAATATTGGCTACTCTAAGGCTAATGTATCACAAGAAGGAGCCAATTGGGTAGATATAGAAAGTTCAAGATCAAGGACTGAAATATTTTCAGTGGGTCAAAAATTGGCTGAACTATCTCCAGAAGGAGTCAATAGGGTAGAACTAAAAAGTTCAAAATAGACGACTCTTGGGCCCGATTTTAGTACATTTGGTCAAATATTGACTTTTGAATGACTGAGGTAATATCAGAAAGAGTCAATAAGTAGGTATAGAAATTTCAAGATCCATAACTGAAACATGTCCAATGGGTAAAATATTGGCTAATCTAAGGCTAATTTATCACCAGAAGGAGTCAATTGGGTAGAAATAGAAAGTTCAAAATCGACGACTCTTGGGCCCGATATTAGTACATTTGGTCAAATATGGATTTCTGAATGATTGACCTAAATTAAGAAAGAGTCAATGAGTAGGTATAAAAATTTCAAGCTCCATAACTGAAACATGTCCAATGGGTAAAATATTGGCTACTCTAATGCTAATGTATCACAAGAAGTAGTCAACTGGGTAGGAATAGAAAGTTCAAGATCAAGGACTGAAATATTTTCAGTGGGTCAAAAACTGGCTGAACTATCGCAAGGAGTCAATAGGGTAGAACTAAAAAGTTCAAAATAGACGACTCTTGGGCCTGATTTTAGTACATTTGGTCAAATATTGACTTTTGAAAGGCCGATGTAACATCAAAAAGAGTCAATAAGTAGGTATAGAAATTTCAAGATTCATGACTGAAACATGTTCAATGGGTCAAATATTGGCTACTCTATGGCTAATTTATCACAAGAAGGAGTCTATTGGGTAGAAATAGAAAGTTCAAAATCGACGACTCTTGGGCCCGATATTAGTACATTTGGTCAAATATTGACTTTTGAATGACCGATATAACATCAGAAAGAGTCAATAAGTAGGTATAGAAATTTCAAGCTCCTTGACTGAAACATGTTCAATGGGTCAAATATTGGCTACTCTATGGCTAATTTATCACCAGAAGGAGTCAAAGGGTAGAACTAAAAGGTTCAAAATAGACGACTCTTGGGCCCGATTTTAGTTCATTTGGTCAAATATTGACTTTTGATTGACCGATATAATATCAGAAAGAGTCAATAAGTAGGTACAGAAATTTCAAGATCCATAACTGAAACATGTCCAATGGGTAAAATATTGGCTAATCTAAGGCTAATTTATCACCAGAAGGAGTCAATTGGGTAGAAATAGAAAGTTCAAAATCGACGACTCTTGGGCCCGATATTAGTACATTTGGTCAAATATGGAATTCTGAATGATTGACCTAAATTCAGAAAGAGTCAATGAGTAGGTATAAAAATTTCAAGATGCATAACTGAAACATGTCCAATGGGTAAAATATTGGCTACTCTAAGGCTAATGTATCACAAGAAGGAGTCAATTGGGTAGATATAGAAGGTTCAAGATCAAGGACTGAAATATTTTCAGTGGCTCAAAAATTGGCTGAACTATCTCCAGAAGGAGTCAATAGGGTAGAACTAAAAAGTTCAAAATAGACGACTCTTGGGCCCGATTTTAGTACATTTGGTCAAATATTGACTTTTGAATGACTGATGTAATATCAGAAAGAGTCAATAAGTATGTATAGAAATTTCAAGATCCATAACTGAAACATGTCCAATGGGTCAAATATTGGCTAATCTAAGGCTAATTTATCACCAGAAGGAGTCAATTGGGTAGAAATAGAAAGTTCAAAATCGACGACTCTTGGGCCCGATATTAGTACATTTGGTCAAATATGGATTTCTGAATGATTGACCTAAATTCAGAAAGAGTCAATGAGTAGGTATAAAAATTTCAAGATGCATAACTGAAACATGTCCAATGGGTAAAATATTGGCTACTCTAAGGCTAATGTATCACAAGAAGGAGTCAATTGGGTAGGAATAGAAAGTTCAAGATCAAGGAATGAATTATTTTCAGTCTTTAAAAAATTGTCTGAACTATTGCCAGAAGGAGTCTATAGGGTAGAACTAAAAAGTTAAAAATAGACAACTCTTGGGCCCGATTTTAGTACATTTGGTCAAATATTGACTTTTGAATGACCGATGTAACATAAGAAAGAGTCAATAAGTAGGTATAGAAATTTCAAGCTCCTTGACTGAAACATGTTCAATGGGTCAAATATTGGCTACTCTAAGGCTAATGTATCACAAGAAGTAGTCAACTGGGTAGGAATAGAAAGTTCAAGATCAAGGACTGAAATATTTTCAGTGGGTCAAACACTGGCTGAACTATTGCAAGGAGTCAATAGGGTAGAACTAAAAAGTTCAAAATAAACGACTCTTGGGCCTGATTTTAGTACATTTGGTCAAATATTGACTTTTGAAAGGCCGATGTAACATCAAAAAGAGTCAATAAGTAGGTATAGAAATTTCAAGATTCATGACTGAAACATGTTCAATGGGTCAAATATTGGCTACTCTATGGCTAATTTATCACAAGAAGGAGTCTATTGGGTAGAAATAGAAAGTTCAAAATCGACGACTCTTGGGCCCGATATTAGTACATTTGGTCAAATATGGATTTCTGAATGATTGACCAAAATTAAGAAAGAGTCAATGAGTAGGTATAAAAATTTCAAGCTCCATAACTGAAACATGTCCAATGGGTAAAATATTGGCTACTGTAAGGCTAATGTATCACAAGAAGGAGTCAATTGGGTAGGAATAGATAGTTCAAGATCAAGGACTGAAATATTTTCAGTGGGTCAAAAATTGGCTGAACTATCTCCAGAAAGAGTCAATAGGGTAGAACTAAAAAGTTCAAAATAGACGACTCTTGGGCCTGATTTTAGTACATTTGGTCAAATATTGACTTTTGAATGGCCGATGTAACATCAGAAAGAGTCAATAAGTAGGTTTAGAAATTTCAAGATCCATAACTGAAACATGTCCAATGAGTAAAAAATTGGCTACTCTAATGCTAATGTATCACAAGAAGGAGTCAACTGGGTAGGAATAGAAAGTTCAAGATCAAGGACTGAAATATTTTCAGTGGGTCAAAAACTGGCTGAACTATCTCCAGAAGGAGTCAATAGGGTAGAACTAAAAAGTTCAAAATAGACGACTCTAGGGCCTGATTTTAGTACATTTGGTCAAATATTGACTTTTGAAAGGCCGATGTAACATCAGAAAGAGTCAATAAGTAGGTTTAGAAATTTCAAGATCCATAACTGAAACATGTCCAATGGGTCAAATATTGGCTACTCTACAGCTAATTTATCACAAGAAGCAGTCAATTGGGTAGGAATAGAAAGTTCAAAATCGACGACTCTTGGGCCCGATATTAGTACATTTGGTCAAATATGGATTTCTGAATGATTGACCTAAATTAAGAAAGAGTCAATGACTAGGTATAAAAATGTCAAGCTCCATAACTGAAACATTTCCAATGGGTAAAATATTGGCTACTGTAAGGCTATTGTATCACAAGAAGGAGTCAATTGGGTAGGAATAGAAAGTTCAATATCAAGGACTGAAATATTTTCAGTGGGTCAAAAATTGGCTGAACTATCTCCAGAAAGAGTCAATAGGGTAGAACTAAAAAGTTCAAAATCGACGACTCTTGGGCCTGATATTAGAACATTTGGTCAAATATTGACTTTTGAATGACCGATATAACATCAGAAAGAGTCAATAAGTAGGTATAGAAATTTCAAGCTCCTTGACTGAAACATGTTCAATGGGTCAAATATTGGCTACTCTATGGCTAATTTATCACCAGAAGGAGTCAAAGGGTAGAACTAAAAGGTTCAAAATAGACGACTCTTGGGCCCGATTTTAGTTCATTTGGTCAAATATTGACTTTTGATTGACCGATATAATATCAGAAAGAGTCAATAAGTAGGTACAGAAATTTCAAGATCCATAACTGAAACATGTCCAATGGGTAAAATATTGGCTAATCTAAGGCTAATTTATCACCAGAAGGAGTCAATTGGGTAGAAATAGAAAGTTCAAAATCGACGACTCTTGGGCCCGATATTAGTACATTTGGTCAAATATGGAATTCTGAATGATTGACCTAAATTCAGAAAGAGTCAATGAGTAGGTATAAAAATTTCAAGATGCATAACTGAAACATGTCCAATGGGTAAAATATTGGCTACTCTAAGGCTAATGTATCACAAGAAGGAGTCAATTGGGTAGATATAGAAGGTTCAAGATCAAGGACTGAAATATTTTCAGTGGCTCAAAAATTTGCTGAACTATCTCCAGAAGGAGTCAATAGGGTAGAACTAAAAAGTTCAAAATAGACGACTCTTGGGCCCGATTTTAGTACATTTGGTCAAATATTGACTTTTGAATGACCAATGTAATATCAGAAAGAGTCAATAAGTATGTATAGAAATTTCAAGATCCATAACTGAAACATGTCCAATGGGTCAAATATTGGCTAATCTAAGGCTAATTTATCACCAGAAGGAGTCAATTGGGTAGAAATAGAAAGTTCAAAATCGACGACTCTTGGGCCCGATATTAGTACATTTGGTCAAATATGGAATTCTGAATGATTGCCCTAAATTCAGAAAGAGTCAATGAGTAGGTATAAAAATTTCAAGATGCATAACTGAAACATGTCCAATGAATAAAATATTGGCTACTCTAAGGCTAATGTATCACAAGAAGGAGTCAATTGGGTAGATATAGAAAGTTCAAGATCAAGGACTGAAATATTTTCAGTTGGTCAAAAATTGGCTGAACTATCTCCAGAAGGAGTCAATAGGGTAGAACTAAAAAGTTCAAAATAGACAACTCTTGGGCCCGATTTTAGTACATTTGGTCAAATATTGACTTTTGAATGACCGATGTAACATCAGAAAGAGTCAATAAGTAGGTATAGAAATTTCCTGATCCATGACTGAAACATGTTCAATGGGTCAAATATTGGCTACTCTATAGCTCATTTATCACCAGAAGGAGTCTATTGGGTAGAAATAGAAAGTTCAAAATCGACGACTCTTGGGCCCGATATTAGTACATTTGGTCAAATATTGACTTTTGAATGACCGATATAACATCAGAAAGAGTCAAAAAGTAGGTATAGAAATTTCGAGCTCCTTGACTGAAACATGTTCAATGGGTCAAATATTGGGTACTCTATGGCTAATTTATCACCAGAAGGAGTCAAATTGTAGAACTAAAAAGTTCAAAATAGACGACTCTTGGGCCCGATTTTAGTACATTTGGTCAAATATTGACTTTTGAATGACTGATATAACATCAGAAAGAGTCAATAAATAGGTATAAAAATTTCAAGATCCATAACTGAAACATGTCCAATGGGTAAAATATTGGCTACTCTAAGGCTAATGTATCACAAGAAGGAGCCAATTGGGTAGATATAGAAAGTTCAAGATCAAGGACTGAAATATTTTCAGTGGGTCAAAAATTGGCTGAACTATCTCCAGAAGGAGTCAATAGGGTAGAACTAAAAAGTTCAAAATAGACGACTCTTGGGCCCGATTTTAGTACATTTGGTCAAATATTGACTTTTGAATGACTGAGGTAATATCAGAAAGAGTCAATAAGTAGGTATAGAAATTTCAAGATCCATAACTGAAACATGTCCAATGGGTAAAATATTGGCTAATCTAAGGCTAATTTATCACCAGAAGGAGTCAATTGGGTAGAAATAGAAAGTTCAAAATCGACGACTCTTGGGCCCGATATTAGTACATTTGGTCAAATATGGATTTCTGAATGATTGACCTAAATTAAGAAAGAGTCAATGAGTAGGTATAAAAATTTCAAGCTCCATAACTGAAACATGTCCAATGGGTAAAATATTGGCTACTCTAATGCTAATGTATCACAAGAAGTAGTCAACTGGGTAGGAATAGAAAGTTCAAGATCAAGGACTGAAATATTTTCAGTGGGTCAAAAACTGGCTGAACTATCGCAAGGAGTCAATAGGGTAGAACTAAAAAGTTCAAAATAGACGACTCTTGGGCCTGATTTTAGTACATTTGGTCAAATATTGACTTTTGAAAGGCCGATGTAACATCAAAAAGAGTCAATAAGTAGGTATAGAAATTTCAAGATTCATGACTGAAACATGTTCAATGGGTCAAATATTGGCTACTCTATGGCTAATGTATCACAAGAAGGAGTCTATTGGGTAGAAATAGAAAGTTCAAAATCGACGACTCTTGGGCCCGATATTAGTACATTTGGTCAAATATGGATTTCTGAATGATTGACCAAAATTAAGAAAGAGTCAATGAGTAGGTATAAAAATTTCAAGCTCCATAACTGAAACATGTCCAATGGGTAAAATATTGGCTACTGTAAGGCTAATGTATCACAAGAAGGAGTCAATTGGGTAGGAATAGATAGTTCAAGATCAAGGACTGAAATATTTTCAGTGGGTCAAAAATTGGCTGAACTATCTCCAGAAAGAGTCAATAGGGTAGAACTAAAAAGTTCAAAATAGACGACTCTTGGGCCTGATTTTAGTACATTTGGTCAAATATTGACTTTTGAATGGCCGATGTAACATCAGAAAGAGTCAATAAGTAGGTTTAGAAATTTCAAGATCCATAACTGAAACATGTCCAATGAGTAAAAAATTGGCTACTCTAATGCTAATGTATCACAAGAAGGAGTCAATTGGGTAGGAATAGAAAGTTCAAGATCGAGGACTGAAATATTTTCAGTGGGTCAAAAACTGGCTGAACTATCGCAAGAAGGAGTCAATAGGGTAGAACTGAAAAGTTCAAAATCGACGACTCTTGGGCCTGATATTAGTACATTTGGTCAAATATTGACTTTTGAATGACTGATGTAATATCAGAAAGAGTAAATAAGTAGGTATAGAAATTTCAAGATCCATAACTGAAACATGTCCAATGGGTAAAATATTGGCTAATCTAAGGCTAATTTATCACCAGAAGGAGTCAATTGGGTAGAAATAGAAAGTTCAAAATCGACGACTCTTGGGCCCGATATTAGTACATTTGGTCAAATATGGAATTCTGAATGATTGACCTAAATTCAGAAAGAGTCAATGAGTAGGTATAAAAATTTCAAGATGCATAACTGAAACATGTCCAATGGGTAAAATATTGGCTACTCTAAGGCTAATGTATCACAAGAAGGAGTCAATTGGGTAGATATAGAAGGTTCAAGATCAAGGACTGAAATATTTTCAGTGGCTCAAAAATTTGCTGAACTATCTCCAGAAGGAGTCAATAGGGTAGAACTAAAAAGTTCAAAATAGACGACTCTTGGGCCCGATTTTAGTACATTTGGTCAAATATTGACTTTTGAATGACCAATGTAATATCAGAAAGAGTCAATAAGTATGTATAGAAATTTCAAGATCCATAACTGAAACATGTCCAATGGGTCAAATATTGGCTAATCTAAGGCTAATTTATCACCAGAAGGAGTCAATTGGGTAGAAATAGAAAGTTCAAAATCGACGACTCTTGGGCCCGATATTAGTACATTTGGTCAAATATGGAATTCTGAATGATTGCCCTAAATTCAGAAAGAGTCAATGAGTAGGTATAAAAATTTCAAGATGCATAACTGAAACATGTCCAATGAATAAAATATTGGCTACTCTAAGGCTAATGTATCACAAGAAGGAGTCAATTGGGTAGATATAGAAAGTTCAAGATCAAGGACTGAAATATTTTCAGTTGGTCAAAAATTGGCTGAACTATCTCCAGAAGGAGTCAATAGGGTAGAACTAAAAAGTTCAAAATAGACAACTCTTGGGCCCGATTTTAGTACATTTGGTCAAATATTGACTTTTGAATGACCGATGTAACATCAGAAAGAGTCAATAAGTAGGTATAGAAATTTCCTGATCCATGACTGAAACATGTTCAATGGGTCAAATATTGGCTACTCTATAGCTCATTTATCACCAGAAGGAGTCTATTGGGTAGAAATAGAAAGTTCAAAATCGACGACTCTTGGGCCCGATATTAGTACATTTGGTCAAATATTGACTTTTGAATGACCGATATAACATCAGAAAGAGTCAAAAAGTAGGTATAGAAATTTCGAGCTCCTTGACTGAAACATGTTCAATGGGTCAAATATTGGGTACTCTATGGCTAATTTATCACCAGAAGGAGTCAAATTGTAGAACTAAAAAGTTCAAAATAGACGACTCTTGGGCCCGATTTTAGTACATTTGGTCAAATATTGACTTTTGAATGACTGATATAACATCAGAAAGAGTCAATAAATAGGTATAAAAATTTCAAGATCCATAACTGAAACATGTCCAATGGGTAAAATATTGGCTACTCTAAGGCTAATGTATCACAAGAAGGAGCCAATTGGGTAGATATAGAAAGTTCAAGATCAAGGACTGAAATATTTTCAGTGGGTCAAAAATTGGCTGAACTATCTCCAGAAGGAGTCAATAGGGTAGAACTAAAAAGTTCAAAATAGACGACTCTTGGGCCCGATTTTAGTACATTTGGTCAAATATTGACTTTTGAATGACTGAGGTAATATCAGAAAGAGTCAATAAGTAGGTATAGAAATTTCAAGATCCATAACTGAAACATGTCCAATGGGTAAAATATTGGCTAATCTAAGGCTAATTTATCACCAGAAGGAGTCAATTGGGTAGAAATAGAAAGTTCAAAATCGACGACTCTTGGGCCCGATATTAGTACATTTGGTCAAATATGGATTTCTGAATGATTGACCTAAATTAAGAAAGAGTCAATGAGTAGGTATAAAAATTTCAAGCTCCATAACTGAAACATGTCCAATGGGTAAAATATTGGCTACTCTAATGCTAATGTATCACAAGAAGTAGTCAACTGGGTAGGAATAGAAAGTTCAAGATCAAGGACTGAAATATTTTCAGTGGGTCAAAAACTGGCTGAACTATCGCAAGGAGTCAATAGGGTAGAACTAAAAAGTTCAAAATAGACGACTCTTGGGCCTGATTTTAGTACATTTGGTCAAATATTGACTTTTGAAAGGCCGATGTAACATCAAAAAGAGTCAATAAGTAGGTATAGAAATTTCAAGATTCATGACTGAAACATGTTCAATGGGTCAAATATTGGCTACTCTATGGCTAATGTATCACAAGAAGGAGTCTATTGGGTAGAAATAGAAAGTTCAAAATCGACGACTCTTGGGCCCGATATTAGTACATTTGGTCAAATATGGATTTCTGAATGATTGACCAAAATTAAGAAAGAGTCAATGAGTAGGTATAAAAATTTCAAGCTCCATAACTGAAACATGTCCAATGGGTAAAATATTGGCTACTGTAAGGCTAATGTATCACAAGAAGGAGTCAATTGGGTAGGAATAGATAGTTCAAGATCAAGGACTGAAATATTTTCAGTGGGTCAAAAATTGGCTGAACTATCTCCAGAAAGAGTCAATAGGGTAGAACTAAAAAGTTCAAAATAGACGACTCTTGGGCCTGATTTTAGTACATTTGGTCAAATATTGACTTTTGAATGGCCGATGTAACATCAGAAAGAGTCAATAAGTAGGTTTAGAAATTTCAAGATCCATAACTGAAACATGTCCAATGAGTAAAAAATTGGCTACTCTAATGCTAATGTATCACAAGAAGGAGTCAATTGGGTAGGAATAGAAAGTTCAAGATCGAGGACTGAAATATTTTCAGTGGGTCAAAAACTGGCTGAACTATCGCAAGAAGGAGTCAATAGGGTAGAACTGAAAAGTTCAAAATCGACGACTCTTGGGCCTGATATTAGTACATTTGGTCAAATATTGACTTTTGAATGACTGATGTAATATCAGAAAGAGTAAATAAGTAGGTATAGAAATTTCAAGATCCATAACTGAAACATGTCCAATGGGTAAAATATTGGCTACTCTAAGGCTAATGTATCACAAGAAGGAGTCAATTGGGTAGGAATAGAAAGTTCAAGATCAAGGACTGAAATATTTTCAGTCTTTAAAAAATTGTCTGAACTATCGCCAGTAGGAGTCTATAGGGTAGAACTAAAAAGTTCAAAATAGACAACTCTTGGGCCCGATTTTAGTACATTTGGTCAAATATTGACTTTTGAATGACCGATGTAACATCAGAAAGAGTCAATAAGTAGGTATAGAAATTTCAAGATCCATAACTGAAACATGTCCAATGGGTAAAATATTGGCTACTTTACGGCTAATTTATCACAAGAAGCAGTCAATTGGGTAGGAATAGAAACTTAGAGATCAAGGACTGAAATATTTTCAGTGGGTCAAAAATTGGCTTAACTATCTCCAGAAAGAGTCAATAGGGTAGAACTGAAAAATTCAAAATCGACGACTCTTGGGCCTGATATTAGTACATTTGGTCAAATATTGACTTTTGAATGACCGATATAACATCAGAAAGAGTCAATAAGTAGGTATAGAAATTTGAAGCTCCTTGACTGAAACATGTTCAATGGGTCAAATATTGGCTAATCTATGGCTAATTTATCACCAGAAGGAGTCAATTGGGTAGAAATAGAAAGTTCAAAATCGACGACTCTTGGGCCCGATATTAGTACATTTGGTCAAATATGGATTTCTGAATGATTGACCTAAATTCAGAAAGAGTCAATGAGTAGGTATAAAAATTTCAAGATGCATAACTGAAACATGTCCAATGGGTAAAATATTGGCTACTCTAAGGCTAATGTATCACAAGAAGGAGTCAATTGGGTAGGAATAGAAAGTTCAAGATCAAGGAATGAATTATTTTCAGTCTTTAAAAAATTGTCTGAACTATTGCCAGAAGGAGTCTATAGGGTAGAACTAAAAAGTTCAAAATAGACAACTCTGTGGCCCGATTTTAGTACATTTGGTCAAATATTGACTTTTGAATGACCGATGTAACATCAGAAAGAGTCAATAAGTAGGTACAAAAATTTCAAGATCCATAACTGAAACATGTCCAATGAGTAAAATATTGGCTACTCTAATGCTAATGTATCACAAGAAGGAGTCAACTGGGTAGGAATAGAAAGTTCAAGATCAAGGACTGAAATATTTTCAGTGGGTCAAAAATTGGCTGAACTATCGCAAGAAGGAGTCAATAGGGTAGAACTAAAAAGTTCAAAATCGACGACTCTTGGGCCTGATATTAGTACATTTGGTCAAATATTGACTTTTGAATGACCGATATAACATCAGAAAGAGTCAATAAGTAGGTATAGAAATTTCAAGCTCCTTGACTGAAATATGTTCAATGGGTCAAATATTGGCTACTCTATGGCTAATTTATCACCAGAAGGAGTCAAAGGGTAGATCTAAAAGGTTCAAAATAGACGACTCTTGGGCCCGATTTTAGTACATTTGGTCAAATATTGACTTTTGAATGACGGATATAATATCAGAAAGAGTCAATGAGTAGGTATAAAAATTTCAAGCTCCATAACTGAAACATGTCCAATGGGTAAAATATTGGCTACTCTAATGCTAATGTATCACAAGAAGTAGTCAACTGGGTAGGAATAGAAAGTTCAAGATCAAGGACTGAAATATTTTCAGTGGGTCAAAAACTGGCTGAACTATCGCAAGGAGTCAATAGGGTAGAACTAAAAAGTTCAAAATAGACGACTCTTGGGCCTGATTTTAGTACATTTGGTCAAATATTGACTTTTGAAAGGCCGATGTAACATCAAAAAGAGTCAATAAGTAGGTATAGAAATTTCAAGATTCATGACTGAAACATGTTCAATGGGTCAAATATTGGCTACTCTATGGCTAATGTATCACAAGAAGGAGTCTATTGGGTAGAAATAGAAAGTTCAAAATCGACGACTCTTGGGCCCGATATTAGTACATTTGGTCAAATATGGATTTCTGAATGATTGACCAAAATTAAGAAAGAGTCAATGAGTAGGTATAAAAATTTCAAGCTCCATAACTGAAACATGTCCAATGGGTAAAATATTGGCTACTGTAAGGCTAATGTATCACAAGAAGGAGTCAATTGGGTAGGAATAGATAGTTCAAGATCAAGGACTGAAATATTTTCAGTGGGTCAAAAATTGGCTGAACTATCTCCAGAAAGAGTCAATAGGGTAGAACTAAAAAGTTCAAAATAGACGACTCTTGGGCCTGATTTTAGTACATTTGGTCAAATATTGACTTTTGAATGGCCGATGTAACATCAGAAAGAGTCAATAAGTAGGTTTAGAAATTTCAAGATCCATAACTGAAACATGTCCAATGAGTAAAAAATTGGCTACTCTAATGCTAATGTATCACAAGAAGGAGTCAATTGGGTAGGAATAGAAAGTTCAAGATCGAGGACTGAAATATTTTCAGTGGGTCAAAAACTGGCTGAACTATCGCAAGAAGGAGTCAATAGGGTAGAACTGAAAAGTTCAAAATCGACGACTCTTGGGCCTGATATTAGTACATTTGGTCAAATATTGACTTTTGAATGACTGATGTAATATCAGAAAGAGTAAATAAGTAGGTATAGAAATTTCAAGATCCATAACTGAAACATGTCCAATGGGTAAAATATTGGCTAATCTAAGGCTAATTTATCACCAGAAGGAGTCAATTGGGTAGAAATAGAAAGTTCAAAATCGACGACTCTTGGGCCCGATATTAGTACATTTGGTCAAATATGGATTTCTGAATGATTGACCTAAATTCAGAAAGAGTCAATGAGTAGGTATAAAAATTTCAAGATGCATAACTGAAACATGTGCAATGGGTAAAATTTTGGCTACTCTAAGGCTAATGTATCACAAGAAGGAGTCAATTGGGTAGGAATAGAAAGTTCAAGATCAAGGACTGAAATATTTTCAGTCTTTAAAAAATTGTCTGAACTATCGCCAGAAGGAGTCTATAGGGTAGAACTAAAAAGTTCAAAATAGACAACTCTTGGGCCCGATTTTAGTACATTTGGTCAAATATTGACTTTTGAATGACCGATGTAACATCAGAAAGAGTCAATAAGTAGGTATAGAAATTTCAAGATCCATAACTGAAACATGTCCAATGGGTAAAATATTGGCTACTTTACGGCTAATTTATCACAAGAAGCAGTCAATTGGGTAGGAATAGAAACTTAGAGATCAAGGACTGAAATATTTTCAGTGGGTCAAAAATTGGCTTAACTATCTCCAGAAAGAGTCAATAGGGTAGAACTGAAAAATTCAAAATCGACGACTCTTGGGCCTGATATTAGTACATTTGGTCAAATATTGACTTTTGAATGACCGATATAACATCAGAAAGAGTCAATAAGTAGGTATAGAAATTTGAAGCTCCTTGACTGAAACATGTTCAATGGGTCAAATATTGGCTAATCTATGGCTAATTTATCACCAGAAGGAGTCAATTGGGTAGAAATAGAAAGTTCAAAATCGACGACTCTTGGGCCCGATATTAGTACATTTGGTCAAATATGGATTTCTGAATGATTGACCTAAATTCAGAAAGAGTCAATGAGTAGGTATAAAAATTTCAAGATGCATAACTGAAACATGTCCAATGGGTAAAATATTGGCTACTCTAAGGCTAATGTATCACAAGAAGGAGTCAATTGGGTAGGAATAGAAAGTTCAAGATCAAGGAATGAATTATTTTCAGTCTTTAAAAAATTGTCTGAACTATTGCCAGAAGGAGTCTATAGGGTAGAACTAAAAAGTTCAAAATAGACAACTCTGTGGCCCGATTTTAGTACATTTGGTCAAATATTGACTTTTGAATGACCGATGTAACATCAGAAAGAGTCAATAAGTAGGTACAAAAATTTCAAGATCCATAACTGAAACATGTCCAATGAGTAAAATATTGGCTACTCTAATGCTAATGTATCACAAGAAGGAGTCAACTGGGTAGGAATAGAAAGTTCAAGATCAAGGACTGAAATATTTTCAGTGGGTCAAAAATTGGCTGAACTATCGCAAGAAGGAGTCAATAGGGTAGAACTAAAAAGTTCAAAATCGACGACTCTTGGGCCTGATATTAGTACATTTGGTCAAATATTGACTTTTGAATGACCGATATAACATCAGAAAGAGTCAATAAGTAGGTATAGAAATTTCAAGCTCCTTGACTGAAATATGTTCAATGGGTCAAATATTGGCTACTCTATGGCTAATTTATCACCAGAAGGAGTCAAAGGGTAGATCTAAAAGGTTCAAAATAGACGACTCTTGGGCCCGATTTTAGTACATTTGGTCAAATATTGACTTTTGAATGACGGATATAATATCAGAAAGAGTCAATAAATAGGTATAAAAATTTCATGATCCATAACTGAAACATGTCCAATGAGTAAAAAATTGGCTACTCTAATGCTAATGTATCACAAGAAGGAGTCAACTGGGTAGGAATAGAAAGTTCAAGATCAAGGACTGAAATATTTTCAGTGGGTCAAAAACTGGCTGAACTATCTCCAGAAGGAGTCAATAGGGTAGAACTAAAAAGTTCAAAATAGACGACTCTTGGGCCTGATTTTAGTACATTTGGTCAAATATTGACTTTTGAATGGCCAATGTAACATCAGAAAGAGTCAATAAGTAGGTTTAGAAATTTCAAGATCCATAACTGAAACATGTCCAATGAGTAAAAAATTGGCTACTCTAATGCTAATGTATCACAAGAAGGAGTCAACTGGGTAGGAATAGAAAGTTCAAGATCAAGGACTGAAATATTTTCAGTGGGTCAAAAACTGGCTGAACTATCTCCAGAAGGAGTCAATAGGGTAGAACTAAAAAGTTCAAAATAGACGACTCTAGGGCCTGATTTTAGTACATTTGGTCAAATATTGACTTTTGAAAGGCCGATGTAACATCAGAAAGAGTCAATAAGTAGGTTTAGAAATTTCAAGATCCATAACTGAAACATGTCCAATGGGTCAAATATTGGCTACTCTACAGCTAATTTATCACAAGAAGCAGTCAATTGGGTAGGAATAGAAAGTTCAAAATCGACGACTCTTGGTTCCGATATTAGTACATTTGGTCAAATATGGATTTCTGAATGATTGACCTAAATTAAGAAAGAGTCAATGACTAGGTATAAAAATTTCAAGCTCCATAACTGAAACATTTCCAATGGGTAAAATATTGGCTACTGTAAGGCTAATGTATCACAAGAAGGAGTCAATTGGGTAGGAATAGAAAGTTCAAGATCAAGGACTGAAATATTTTCAGTGGGTCAAAAATTGGCTGAACTATCTCCAGAAAGAGTCAATAGGGTAGAACTAAAAAGTTCAAAATAGACGACTCCTGGGCCTGATTTTAGTTCATTTGGTCAAATATTGACTTTTGAATGGCCGATGTAACATCAGAAAGAGTCAATAAGTAGGTTTAGAAATTTCAAGATCCATAACTGAAACATGTCGAATGAGTAAAATATTGGCTACTCTAATGCTAATGTATCACAAGAAGGAGTCAACTGGCTAGGAATAGAAAGTTCAAGATCAAGGACTGAAATATTTTCAGTGGGTCAAAAATTGGCTGAACCATCGCAAGGAGTCAATAGGGTAGAACTGAAAAGTTCAAAATCGACGACTCTTGGGCCTGATATTAGTACATTTGGTCAAATATTGACTTTTGAATGACCGATATAACATCAGAAAGAGTCAATAAGTAGGTATAGAAATTTCAAGCTCCTTGACTGAAACATGTTCAATGGGTCAAATATTGGCTACTCTATGGCTAATTTATCACCAGAAGGAGTCAAAGGGTAGAACTAAAAGGTTCAAAATAGACGACTCTTGGGCCCGATTTTAGTTCATTTGGTCAAATATTGACTTTTGATTGACCGATATAATATCAGAAAGAGTCAATAAGTAGGTACAGAAATTTCAAGATCCATAACTGAAACATGTCCAATGGGTAAAATATTGGCTAATCTAAGGCTAATTTATCACCAGAAGGAGTCAATTGGGTAGGAATAGAAACTTAGAGATCAAGGACTGAAATATTTTCAGTGGGTCAAAAATTCGCTTAACTATCTCCAGAAAGAGTCAATAGGGTAGAACTGAAAAATTCAAAATCGAGGACTCTTGGGCCTGATATTAGTACATTTGGTCAAATATTGACTTTTGAATGACCGATATAACATCAGAAAGAGTCAATAAGTAGGTATAGAAATTTCAAGCTCCTTGACTGAAACATGTTCAATGGGTCAAATATTGGCTAATCTATGGCTAATTTATCACCAGAAGGAGTCAATTGGGTAGAAATAGAAAGTTCAAAATCGACGACTCTTGGGCCCGATATTAGTACATTTGGTCAAATATGGATTTCTGAATGATTGACCTAAATTAAGAAAGAGTCAATGAGTAGGTTTAGAAATTTCAAGATCCATAACTGAAACATGTCCAATGAGTAAAAAATTGGCTACTCTAATGCTAATGTATCACAAGAAGGAGTCAACTGGGTAGGAATAGAAAGTTCAAGATCAAGGACTGAAATATTTTCAGTGGGTCAAAAACTGGCTGAACTATCTCCAGAAGGAGTCAATAGGGTAGAACTAAAAAGTTCAAAATAGACGACTCTAGGGCCTGATTTTAGTACATTTGGTCAAATATTGACTTTTGAAAGGCCGATGTAACATCAGAAAGAGTTAATAAGTAGGTTTAGAAATTTCAAGATCCATAACTGAAACATGTCCAATGGGTCAAATATTGGCTACTATACAGCTAATTTATCACAAGAAGCAGTCAATTGGGTAGGAATAGAAAGTTCAAAATCGACGACTCTTGGGCCCGATATTAGTACATTTGGTCAAATATGGATTTCTGAATGATTGACCTAAATTAAGAAAGAGTCAATGACTAGGTATAAAAATTTCAAGCTCCATAACTGAAACATTTCCAATGGGTAAAATATTGGTTACTGTAAGGCTAATGTATCACAAGAAGGAGTCAATTGGGTAGGAATAGAAAGTTCAAGATCAAGGACTGAAATATTTTCAGTGGGTCAAAAATTGGCTGAACTATCTCCAGAAAGAGTCAATAGGGTAGAACTAAAAAGTTCAAAATAGAC
Organism: Zacco platypus; assembly: GCA_038088235.1. Taxonomy (NCBI): domain Eukaryota; kingdom Metazoa; phylum Chordata; class Actinopteri; order Cypriniformes; family Xenocyprididae; genus Zacco; species Zacco platypus. Next base: position 14,375,040 of record CM076071.1, on the reverse strand, counting down.
GACTCCTGGGCCTGATTTTAGTACATTTGGTCAAATATTGACTTTTGAATGGCCGATGTAACATCAGAAAGAGTCAATAAGTAGGTTTAGAAATTTCAAGATCCATAACTGAAACATGTCGAATGAGTAAAATATTGGCTACTCTAATGCTAATGTATCACAAGAAGGAGTCAACTGGCTAGGAATAGAAAGTTCAAGATCAAGGACTGAAATATTTTCAGTGGGTCAAAAATTGGCTGAACCATCGCAAGGAGTCAATAGGGTAGAACTGAAAAGTTCAAAATCGACGACTCTTGGGCCTGATATTAGTACATTTGGTCAAATATTGACTTTTGAATGACCGATATAACATCAGAAAGAGTCAATAAGTAGGTATAGAAATTTCAAGCTCCTTGACTGAAACATGTTCAATGGGTCAAATATTGGCTACTCTATGGCTAATTTATCACCAGAAGGAGTCAAAGGGTAGAACTAAAAGGTTCAAAATAGACGACTCTTGGGCCCGATTTTAGTTCATTTGGTCAAATATTGACTTTTGATTGACCGATATAATATCAGAAAGAGTCAATAAGTAGGTACAGAAATTTCAAGATCCATAACTGAAACATGTCCAATGGGTAAAATATTGGCTAATCTAAGGCTAATTTATCACCAGAAGGAGTCAATTGGGTAGGAATAGAAACTTAGAGATCAAGGACTGAAATATTTTCAGTGGGTCAAAAATTCGCTTAACTATCTCCAGAAAGAGTCAATAGGGTAGAACTGAAAAATTCAAAATCGAGGACTCTTGGGCCTGATATTAGTACATTTGGTCAAATATTGACTTTTGAATGACCGATATAACATCAGAAAGAGTCAATAAGTAGGTATAGAAATTTCAAGCTCCTTGACTGAAACATGTTCAAATATTGGCTAATCTATGGCTAATTTATCACCAGAAGGAGTCAATTGGGTAGAAATAGAAAGTTCAAAATCGACGACTCTTGGGCCCGATATTAGTATATTTGGTCAAATATGGATTTCTGAATGATTGACCTAAATTCAGAAAGAGTCAATGAGTAGGTATAAAAATTTCAAGATGCATAACTGAAACATGTCCAATGGGTAAAATATTGGCTACTCTAAGGCTAATGTATCACAAGAAGGAGTCAATTGGGTAGGAATAGAAAGTTCAAGATCAAGGAATGAATTATTTTCAGTCTTTAAAAAATTGTCTGAACTATTGCCAGAAGGAGTCTATAGGGTAGAACTAAAAAGTTCAAAATAGACAACTCTGTGGCCAGATTTTAGTACATTTGGTCAAATATTGACTTTTGAATGACCGATGTAACATCAGAAAGAGTCAATAAGTAGGTATAAAAATTTCAAGATCCATAACTGAAACATGTCCAATGAGTAAAATATTTGCTACTCTAATGCTAATGTATCACAAGAAGGAGTCAACTGGGTAGGAATAGAAAGTTCAAGATCAAGGACTGAAATATTTTCAGTGGGTCAAAAATTGGCTGAACTATCGCAAGAAGGAGTCAATAGGGTAGAACTAAAAAGTTCAAAATCGACGACTCTTGGGCCTGATATTAGTACATTTGGTCAAATATTGACTTTTGAATGACCGATATAACATCAGAAAGAGTCAATAAGTAGGTATAGAAATTTCAAGCTCCTTGACTGAAATATGTTCAATGGGTCAAATATTGGCTACTCTATGGCTAATTTATCACCAGAAGGAGTCAAAGGGTAGATCTAAAAGGTTCAAAATAGACGACTCTTGGGCCCGATTTTAGTACATTTGGTCAAATATTGACTTTTGAATGACGGATATAATATCAGAAAGAGTCAATAAATAGGTATAAAAATTTCATGATCCATAACTGAAACATGTCCAATGAGTAAAAAATTGGCTACTCTAATGCTAATTTATCACAAGAAGGAGTCAACTGGGTAGGAATAGAAAGTTCAAGATCAAGGACTGAAATATTTTCAGTGGGTCAAAAACTGGCTGAACTATCTCCAGAAGGAGTCAATAGGGTAGAACTAAAAAGTTCAAAATAGACGACTCTTGGGCCTGATTTTAGTATATTTGGTCAAATATTGACTTTTGAATGGCCAATGTAACATCAGAAAGAGTCAATAAGTAGGTTTAGAAATTTCAAGATCCATAACTGAAACATGTCCAATGAGTAAAAAATTGGCTACTCTAATGCTAATGTATCACAAGAAGGAGTCAACTGGGTAGGAATAGAAAGTTCAAGATCAAGGACTGAAATATTTTCAGTGGGTCAAAAACTGGCTGAACTATCTCCAGAAGGAGTCAATAGGGTAGAACTAAAAAGTTCAAAATAGACGACTCTAGGGCCTGATTTTAGTACATTTGGTCAAATATTGACTTTTGAAAGGCCGATGTAACATCAGAAAGAGTCAATAAGTAGGTTTAGAAATTTCAAGATCCATAACTGAAACATGTCCAATGGGTCAAATATTGGCTACTCTACAGCTAATTTATCACAAGAAGCAGTCAATTGGGTAGGAATAGAAAGTTCAAAATCGACGACTCTTGGGCCCGATATTAGTACATTTGGTCAAATATGGATTTCTGAATGATTGACCTAAATTAAGAAAGAGTCAATGACTAGGTATAAAAATTTCAAGCTCCATAACTGAAACATTTCCAATGGGTAAAATATTGGTTACTGTAAGGCTAATTTATCACAAGAAGGAGTCAATTGGGTAGGAATAGAAAGTTCAAGATCAAGGACTGAAATATTTTCAGTGGGTCAAAAATTGGCTGAACTATCTCCAGAAAGAGTCAATAGGGTAGAACTAAAAAGTTCAAAATAGACGACTCCTGGGCCTGATTTTAGTACATTTGGTCAAATATTGACTTTTGAATGGCCGATGTAACATCAGAAAGAGTCAATAAGTAGGTTTAGAAATTTCAAGATCCATAACTGAAACATGTCGAATGAGTAAAATATTGGCTACTCTAATGCTAATGTATCACAAGAAGGAGTCAACTGGCTAGGAATAGAAAGTTCAAGATCAAGGACTGAAATATTTTCAGTGGGTCAAAAATTGGCTGAACCATCGCAAGGAGTCAATAGGGTAGAACTGAAAAGTTCAAAATCGACGACTCTTGGGCCTGATATTAGTACATTTGGTCAAATATTGACTTTTGAATGACCGATATAACATCAGAAAGAGTCAATAAGTAGGTATAGAAATTTCAAGCTCCTTGACTGAAACATGTTCAATGGGTCAAATATTGGCTACTCTATGGCTAATTTATCACCAGAAGGAGTCAAAGGGTAGAAATAAAAGGTTCAAAATAGACGACTCTTGGGCCCGATTTTAGTTCATTTGGTCAAATATTGACTTTTGATTGACCGATATAATATCAGAAAGAGTCAATAAGTAGGTACAGAAATTTCAAGATCCATAACTGAAACATGTCCAATGGGTCAAATATTGGCTAATCTAAGGCTAATTTATCACCAGAAGGAGTCAATTGGGTAGAAATAGAAAGTTCAAAATCGACGACTCTTGGGCCCGATATTAGTACATTTGGTCAAATATGGAATTCTGAATGATTGACCTAAATTCAGAAAGAGTCAATGAGTAGGTATAAAAATTTGAAGATGCATAACTGAAACATGTCCAATGAGTAAAAAATTGGCTACTCTAATGCTAATGTATCACAAGAAGGAGTCAACTGGGTAGGAATAGAAAGTTCAAGATCAAGGACTGAAATATTTTCAGTGGGTCAAAAAATTGGCTGAACTATCGCAAGAAGGAGTCAATAGGGTAGAACTGAAAAGTTCAAAATCGACGACTCTTGGGCCTGATATTAGTACATTTGGTCAAATATTGACTTTTGAATGACCGATATAACATCAGAAAGAGTCAATAAGTAGGTATAGAAATTTCAAGCTCCTTGACTGAAACATGCTCAATGGGTCAAATATTGGCTACTCTATGGCTAATTTATCACCAGAAGGAGTCAAAGGGTAGATCTAAAAGGTTCAAAATAGACGACTCTTGGGCCCGATATTAGTACATTTGGTCAAATATGGATTTCTGAATGATTGACCAAAATTCAGAAAGAGTCAATGAGGAGGTATAAAAATTTCAAGATGCATAACTGAAACATGTCCAATGGGTAAAATATTGGCAACTCTAAGGCTAATGTATCACAAGAAGGAGTCAATTGGGTAGATATAGAAAGTTCAAGATCAAGGACTGAAATATTTTCAGTGGCTCAAAAATTGGCTGAACTATCTCCAGAAGGAGTCAATAGGGTAGAACTAAAAAGTTCAAAATAGACGACTCTTGGGCCCGATTTTAGTACATTTGGTCAAATATTGACTTTTGAATGACTGATGTAATATCAGAAAGAGTCAATAAGTAGGTATAGAAATTTCAAGATCCATAACTGAAACATGTCCAATGGGTAAAATATTGGCTAATCTAAGGCTAATTTATCACCAGAAGGAGTCAATTGTGTAGAAATAGAAAGTTCAAAATCGACGACTCTTGGGCCCGATATTAGTACATTTGGTCAAATATGGAATTCTGAATGATTGACCTAAATTCAGAAAGAGTCAATGAGCAGGTATAAAAATTTCAAGATGCATAACTGAAACATGTCCAATGGGTAAAATATTGGCTACTCTAAGGCTAATGTATCACAAGAAGGAGTCAATTGGGTAGATATAGAAAGTTCAAGATCAAGGACTGAAATATTTTCAGTGGCTCAAAAATTGGCTGAACTATCTCCAGAAGGAGTCAATAGGGTAGAACTAAAAAGTTCAAAATAGACGACTCTAGGGCCTGATTTTAGTACATTTGGTCAAATATTGACTTTTGAAAGGCCGATGTAACATCAGAAAGAGTCAATAAGTAGGTATAGAAATTTCAAGCTCCTTGACTGAAACATGTTCAATGGGTCAAATATTGGCTACTCTATGGCTAATTTATCACCAGAAGGAGTCAAAGGGTAGATCTAAAAGGTTCAAAATAGACGACTCTTGGGCCCGATTTTAGTACATTTGGTCAAATATTGACTTTTGAATGACGGATATAATATCAGAAAGAGTCAAGAAGTGGGTATAGAAATTTCAAGATCCATAACTGAAACATGTTCAATGGGTAAAATATTGGCTAATCTATGGCTAATTTATCACCAGAAGGAGTCAATTGGGTAGAAATAGAAAGTTCAAAATCGACGACTCTTGGGCCCGATATTAGTACATTTGGTCAAATATGGATTTCTGAATGATTGACCTAAATTAAGAAAGAGTCAATGAGTAGGTATAAAAATTTCAAGCTCCATAACTGAAACATGTCCAATGGGTAAAATATTGGCTACTCTAATGCTAATGTATCACAAGAAGGAGTCAACTGGGTAGGAATAGAAAGTTCAAGATCAAGGACTGAAATATTTTCAGTGTGTCAAAAATTGGCTGAACTATCGCAAGAAGGAGTCAATAGGGTAGAACTGAAAAGTTCAAAATCGACGACTCTTGGGCCCGATATTAGTACATTTGGTCAAATATGGATTTCTGAATGATTGACCAAAATTAAGAAAGAGTCAATGAGTAGGTATAAAAATTTCAAGCTCCATAACTGAAACATGTCCAATGGGTAAAATATTGGCTACTGTAAGGCTAATTTATCACCAGAAGGAGTCAAAGGGTTGAACTAAAAGGTTCAAAATAGACGACTCTTGGGCCCGATTTTAGTACATTTGGTCAAATATTGACTTTTGAATGACCGATATAATATCAGAAAGAGTCAATAAGTAGGTTTAGAAATTTCAAGATCCATAACTGAAACATGTCCAATGAGTAAAAAATTGGCTACTCTAATGCTAATGTATCACAAGAAGGAGTCAACTGGGTAGGAATAGAAAGTTCAAGATCAAGGACTGAAATATTTTCAGTGGGTCAAAAACTGGCTGAACTATCGCAAGAAGGAGTCAATAGGGTAGAACTGATAAGTTCAAAATCGACGACTCTTGGGCCTGATATTAGTACATTTGGTCAAATATTGACTTTTGAATGACCGATATAACATCAGAAAGAGTCAATAAGTAGGTATAGAAATTTCAAGCTCCTTGACTGAAACATGTTCAATGGGTCAAATATTGGCTACTCTATGGCTAATTTATCACCAGAAGGAGACAAAGGGTTGAACTAAAAGGTTCAAAATAGACGACTCTTGGGCCCGATTTTAGTACATTTGGTCAAATACTGACTTTTGAATGACCGATATAATATCAGAAAGAGTCAATAAATAGGTTTAAAAATTTCAAGATCCATAACTGAAACATGTCCAATGGGTAAAATATTGGCTACTCTAAGGCTAATGTATCACAAGAAGGAGTCAATTGGGTAGATATAGAAAGTTCAAGATCAAGGACTGAAATGTTTTCAGTGGGTCAAAAATAGGCTGAACTATCTCCAGAAGGAGTCAATAGGGTAGAACTAAAAAGTTCAAAATAGACGACTCTTGGGCCCGATTTTAGTACATTTGGTCAAATATTGACTTTTGAATGACTGATGTAATATCAGAAAGAGTAAATAAGTAGGTATAAAAATTTCAAGATGCATAACTGAAACATGTCCAATGGGTAAAATATTGGCTAATCTAAGGCTAATTTATCACCAGAAGGAGTCAATTGGGTAGAAATAGAAAGTTCAAAATCGACGACTCTTGGGCCCGATATTAGTACATTTGGTCAAATATGGATTTCTGAATGATTGACCTAAATTCAGAAAGAGTCAATGAGTAGGTATAAAAATTTCAAGATGCATAACTGAAACATGTCCAATGGGTAAAATATTGGCTACTCTAAGGCTAATGTATCACAAGAAGGAGTCAATTGGGTAGGAATAGAAAGTTCAAGATCAAGGACTGAAATATTTTCAGTCTTTAAAAAATTGTCTGAACTATTGCCAGAAGGAGTCTATAGGGTAGAACTAAAAAGTTCAAAATAGACAACTCTTGGGCCCGATTTTAGTACATTTGGTCAAATATTGACTTTTGAATGACCGATGTAACATCAGAAAGAGTCAACAAGTAAGTATAGAAATTTCAAGATCCATAACTGAAACATGTCCAATGGGTAAAATATTGGCTACTTTACGGCTAATTTATCACAAGAAGCAGTCAATTGGGTAGGAATAGAAACTTAGAGATCAAGCACTGAAATATTTTCAGTGGGTCAAAAATTGGCTTAACTATCTCCAGAAAGAGTCAATAGGGTAGAACTGAAAAATTCAAAATCGACGACTCTTGGGCCTGATATTAGTACATTTGGTCAAATATTGACTTTTGAATGACCGATATAACATCAGAAAGAGTCAATAAGTAGGTATAGAAATTTCAAGCTCCTTGACTGAAACATGTTCAATGGGTCAAATATTGGCTAATCTATGGCTAATTTATCACCAGAAGGAGTCAATTGGGTAGAAATAGAAAGTTCAAAATCGACGACTCTTGGGCCCGATATTAGTACATTTGGTCAAATATGGATTTCTGAATGATTGACCTAAATTCAGAAAGAGTCAATGAGTAGGTATAAAAATTTCAAGATGCATAACTGAAACATGTCCAATGGGTAAAATATTGGCTACTCTAAGGCTAATGTATCACAAGAAGGAGTCAATTGGGTAGGAATAGAAAGTTCAAGATCAAGGAATGAATTATTTTCAGTCTTTAAAAAATTGTCTGAACTATTGCCAGAAGGAGTCTATAGGGTAGAACTAAAAAGTTCAAAATAGACAACTCTTGGGCCCGATTTTAGTACATTTGGTCAAATATTGACTTTTGAATGACTGATGTAATATCAGAAAGAGTCAATAAGTAGGTATAGAAATTTCAAGATCCATAACTGAAACATTTCCAATGTGGGTAAAATATTGGCTAATCTAAGGCTAATTTATCACCAGAAGGAGTCAATTGGGTAGAACTAAAAGGTTCAAAATAGACGACTCTTGGGCCCGATTTTAGTACATTTGGTCAAATATTGACTTTTGAATGACCGATATAATATCAGAAAGAGTCAATAAGTAGGTTTAGAAATTTCAAGATCCATAACTGAAACATGTCCAATGAGTAACAAATTGGCTACTCTAATGCTAATGTATCACAAGAAGGAGTCAACTGGGTAGGAATAGAAAGTTCAAGATCAAGGACTGAAATATTTTCAGTGGGTCAAAAACTGGCTGAACTATTGCAAGAAGGAGTCAATAGGGTAGAACTGAAAAGTTCAAAATCGACGACTCTTGGGCCTGATATTAGTACATTTGGTCAAATATTGACTTTTGAATGACCGATATAACATCAGAAAGAGTCAATAAGTAGGTATAGAAATTTCAAGCTCCTTGACTGAAACATGTTCAATGGGTCAAATATTGGCTACTCTATGGCTAATTTATCACCAGAAGGAGTCAAAGGGTTGAACTAAAAGGTTCAAAATAGACGACTCTTGGGCCCGATTTTAGTACATTTGGTCAAATATTGACTTTTGAATGACCGATATAATATCAGAAAGAGTCAATAAATAGGTTTAAAAATTTCAAGATCCATAACTGAAACATGTCCAATGGGTAAAATATTGGCTACTCTAAGGCTAATGTATCACAAGAAGGAGTCAATTGGGTAGATATAGAAAGTTCAAGATCAAGGACTGAAATGTTTTCAGTGGGTCAAAAATAGGCTGAACTATCTCCAGAAGGAGTCAATAGGGTAGAACTAAAAAGTTCAAAATAGACGACTCTTGGGCCCGATTTTAGTACATTTGGTCAAATATTGACTTTTGAATGACTGATGTAATATCAGAAAGAGTAAATAAGTAGGTATAAAAATTTCAAGATGCATAACTGAAACATGTCCAATGGGTAAAATATTGGCTAATCTAAGGCTAATTTATCACCAGAAGGAGTCAATTGGGTAGAAATAGAAAGTTCAAAATCGACGACTCTTGGGCCCGATATTAGTACATTTGGTCAAATATGGATTTCTGAATGATTGACCTAAATTCAGAAAGAGTCAATGAGTAGGTATAAAAATTTCAAGATGCATAACTGAAACATGTCCAATGGGTAAAATATTGGCTACTCTAAGGCTAATGTATCACAAGAAGGAGTCAATTGGGTAGGAATAGAAAGTTCAAGATCAAGGACTGAAATATTTTCAGTGGGTCAAAAATTGGCTGAACTATCGCAAGAAGGAGTCAATAGGGTAGAACTAAAAAGTTCAAAATCGACGACTCTTGGGCCTGATATTAGTACATTTGGTCAAATATTGACTTTTGAATGACCGATATAACATCAGAAAGAGTCAATAAGTAGGTATAGAAATTTCAAGCTCCTTGACTGAAACATGTTCAATGGGTCAAATATTGGCTACTCTATGGCTAATTTATCACCAGAAGGAGTCAAAGGGTAGATCTAAAAGGTTCAAAATAGACGACTCTTGGGCCCGATTTTAGTACATTTGGTCAAATATTGACTTTTGAATGACGGATATAATATCAGAAAGAGTCAATAAATAGGTATAAAAATTTCATGATCCATAACTGAAACATGTCCAATGGGTAAAATATTGGCTACTCTAAGGCTAATGTATCACAAGAAGGAGTCAATTGGGTAGAAATAGAAAGTTCAAAATCAACGACTCTTGGGCCCGATATTAGTACATTTGGTCAAATATGGATTTCTGAATGATTGACCAAAATTCAGAAAGAGTCAATGAGTAGGTATAAAAATTTCAAGATGCATAACTGAAACATGTCCAATGGGTAAAATATTGGCAACTCTAAGGCTAATGTATCACAAGAAGGAGTCAATTGGGTAGATATAGAAAGTTTAAGATCAAGGACTGAAATATTTTCAGTGGGTCAAAAATTGGCTGAACTATCTCCAGAAGGAGTCAATAGGGTAGAACTAAAAAGTTCAAAATAGACGACTGTTGGGCCCGATTTTAGTACATTTGGTCAAATATTGACTTTTGAATGACTGATGTAATATCAGAAAGAGTCAATAAGTAGGTATAGAAATTTCAAGATCCATAACTGAAACATGTCCAATGGGTAAAATATTGGCTAATCTAAGGCTAATTTATCACCAGAAGGAGTCAATTGGGTAGAAATAGAAAGTTCAAAATCGACGACTCTTGGGCCCGATATTAGTACATTTGGTCAAATATGGAATTCTGAATGATTGACCTAAATTCAGAAAGAGTCAATGAGCAGGTATAAAAATTTCAAGATGCATAACTGAAACATGTCCAATGGGTAAAATATTGGCTACTCTAAGGCTAATGTATCACAAGAAGGAGTCAATTGGGTAGATATAGAAAGTTCAAGATCAAGGACTGAAATATTTTCAGTGGCTCAAAAATTGGCTGATCTATCTCCAGAAGGAGTCAATAGGGTAGAACTAAAAAGTTCAAAATAGACGACTGTTGGGCCTGATTTTAGTACATTTGGTCAAATATTGACTTTTGAATGACCGATATAACATCAGAAAGAGTCAATAAGTAGGTATAGAAATTTCAAGCTCCTTGACTGAAACATGTTCAATGGGTCAAATATTGGCTAATCTATGGCTAATTTATCACCAGAAGGAGTCAATTGGGTAGAAATAGAAAGTTCAAAATCGACGACTCTTGGGCCCGATATTAGTACATTTGGTCAAATATGGATTTCTGAATGATTGACCTAAATTCAGAAAGAGTCAATGAGTAGGTATAAAAATTTCAAGATGCATAACTGAAACATGTCCAATGGGTAAAATATTGGCTACTCTAAGGCTAATGTATCACAAGAAGGAGTCAATTGGGTAGGAATAGAAAGTTCAAGATCAAGGAATGAATTATTTTCAGTCTTTAAAAAATTGTCTGAACTATTGCCAGAAGGAGTCTATAGGGTAGAACTAAAAAGTTCAAAATAGACAACTCTTGGGCCCGATTTTAGTACATTTGGTCAAATATTGACTTTTGAATGACCGATATAACATCAGAAAGAGTCAATAAGTAGGTATAGAAATTTCAAGCTCCTTGACTGAAACATGTTCAATGGGTCAAATATTGGCTACTCTATGGCTAATTTATCACCAGAAGGAGTCAAAGGGTAGATCTAAAAGGTTCAAAATAGACGACTCTTGGGCCCGATTTTAGTACATTTGGTCAAATATTGACTTTTGAATGACGGATATAATATCAGAAAGAGTCAATAAATAGGTATAAAAATTTCATGATCCATAACTGAAACATGTCCAATGGGTAAAATATTGGCTACTCTAAGGCTAATGTATCACAAGAAGGAGTCAATTGGGTAGAAATAGAAAGTTCAAAATCAACGACTCTTGGGCCCGATATTAGTACATTTGGTCAAATATGGATTTCTGAATGATTGACCTGAATTCAGAAAGAGTCAATGAGCACGTATAAAAATTTCAAGATGCATAACTGAAACATGTCCAATGGGTAAAATATTGGCTACTCTAAGGCTAATGTATCACAAGAAGGAGTCAATTGGGTAGATATAGAAAGTTCAATATCAAGGACTGAAATATTTTCAGTGGCTCAAAAATTGGCTGAACTATCTCCAGAAGGAGTCAATAGGGTAGAACTAAAAAGTTCAAAATAGACGACTCTAGGGCCTGATTTTAGTACATTTGGTCAAATATTGACTTTTGAAAGGCCGATGTAACATCAGAAAGAGTCAATAAGTAGGTTTAGAAATTTCAAGATCCATAACTGAAACATGTCCAATGGGTCAAATATTGGCTACTCTACAGCTAATTTATCACAAGATGCAGTCAATTGGGTAGGAATAGAAACTTCAAGATCAAGGACTGAAATATTTTCAGTGCTTCAAAAATTGGCTGAACTATCGCCAGAAGGAGTCAATAGGGTAGAACTAAAAAGTTCAAAATAGACCACTCTAAGGCCCGATTTTAGTACATTTGGTCAAATATTGACTTTTGAAAGGCCGATGTAACATCAGAAAGAGTCAATAAGTAGGTATAGAAATTTCAAGCTCCTTGACTGAAACATGTTCAATGGGTCAAATATTGGCTACTCTATGGCTAATTTATCACCAGAAGGAGTCAAAGGGTAGATCTAAAAGGTTCAAAATAGACGACTCTTGGGCCTGATTTTAGTACATTTGGTCAAATATTGACTTTTGAATGACTGATGTAATATCAGAAAGAGTCAATAAGTAGGTATAGAAATTTCAAGATTCATGACTGAAACATGTTTAATGGGTCAAATATTGGCTACTCTATGGCTAATGTATCACAAGAAGGAGTCAATTGGGTAGATATAGAAGGTTCAAGATCAAGGACTGAAATATTTTCAGTGGCTCAAAAATTGGCTGAACTATCTCCAGAAGGAGTCAATAGGGTAGAACTAAAAAGTTCAAAATAGACGACTCTTGGGCCCGATTTTAGTACATTTGGTCAAATATTGACTTTTGAATGACTGATGTAATATCAGAAAGAGTCAATAAGTAGGTATAGAAATTTCAAGATCCATAACTGAAACATGTCCAATGGGTAAAATATTGGCTAATCTAAGGCTAATTTATCACCAGAAGGAGTCAATTGGGTAGAAATAGAAAGTTCAAAATCGACGACTCTTGGGCCCGATATTAGTACATTTGGTCAAATATGGAATTCTGAATGATTGACCTAAATTCAGAAAGAGTCAATGAGTAGGTATAAAAATTTCAAGATGCATAAATGAAACATGTCCAATGAGTAAAATATTGGCTACTCTAAGGCTAATGTATCACAAGAAGGAGTCAATTGGGTAGATATAGAAAGTTCAAGATCAAGGACTGAAATATTTTCAGTTGGTCAAAAATTGGCTGAACTATCTCCAGAAGGAGTCAATAGGGTAGAACTAAAAAGTTCAAAATAGACGACTCTTGGGCCCGATTTTAGTACATTTGGTCAAATATTGACTTTTGAATGACTGATGTAATATCAGAAAGAGTCAATAAGTATGTATAGAAATTTCAAGATCCATAACTGAAACATGTCCAATGGGTCAAATATTGGCTAATCTAAGGCTAATTTATCACCAGAAGGAGTCAATTGGGTAGAAATAGAAAGTTCAAAATCGACGACTCTTGGGCCCGATATTAGTACATTTGGTCAAATATGGATTTCTGAATGATTGACCTAAATTCAGAAAGAGTCAATGAGTAGGTATAAGAATTTCAAGATGCATAACTGAAACATGTCCAATGGGTAAAATATTGGCTACTCTAAGGCTAATGTATCACAAGAAGGAGTCAATTGGGTAGGAATAGAAAGTTCAAGATCAAGGAATGAATTATTTTCAGTCTTTAAAAAATTGTCTGAACTATTGCCAGAAGGAGTCTATAGGGTAGAACTAAAAAGTTCAAAATAGACAACTCTTGGGCCCGATTTTAGTACATTTGGTCAAATATTGACTTTTGAATGACCGATATAACATCAGAAAGAGTCAATAAGTAGGTATAGAAATTTCAAGCTCCTTGACTGAAACATGTTCAATGGGTCAAATATTGGCTACTCTATGGCTAATTTATCACCAGAAGGAGTCAAAGGGTAGAACTAAAAGGTTCAAAATCGACGACTCTTGGGCCCAATATTAGTACATTTGGTCAAATATGGAATTCTGAATGATTGACCTAAATTCAGAAAGAGTCAATGAGTAGGTATAAAAATTTCAAGATGCATAACTGAAACATGTCCAATGGGTAAAATATTGGCTACTCTAATGCTAATGTATCACAAGAAGGAGTCAATTGGGTAGATATAGAAGGTTCAAGATCAAGGAGTGAAATATTTTCAGTGGCTCAAAAATTGGCTGAACTATCTCCAGAAGGAGTCAATAGGGTAGAACTAAAAAGTTCAAAATAGACGACTCTTGGGCCCGATTTTAGTACATTTGGTCAAATATTGACTTTTGAATGACTGATGTAATATCAGAAAGAGTCAATAAGTAGGTATAGAAATTTCAAGATCCATAACTGAAACATGTCCAATGGGTAAAATATTGGCTAATCTAAGGCTAATTTATCACCAGAAGGAGTCAATTGGGTAGAAATAGAAAGTTCAAAATCGACGACTCTTGGGCCCGATATTAGTACATTTGGTCAAATATGGAATTCTGAATGATTGACCTAAATTCAGAAAGAGTCAATGAGTAGGTATAAAAATTTCAAGCTCCATAACTGAAACATGTCCAATGGGTAAAATATTGGCTACTGTAAGGCTAATTTATCACCAGAAGGAGTCAAAGGGTTGAACTAAAAGGTTCAAAATAGACGACTCTTGGGCCCGATTTTAGTACATTTGGTCAAATATTGACTTTTGAATGACCGATATAATATCAGAAAGAGTCAATAAGTAGGTTTAGAAATTTCAAGATCCATAACTGAAACATGTCCAATGAGTAAAAAATTGGCTACTCTAATGCTAATGTATCACAAGAAGGAGTCAACTGGGTAGGAATAGAAAGTTCAAGATCAAGGACTGAAATATTTTCAGTGGGTCAAAAACTGGCTGAACTATCGCAAGAAGGAGTCAATAGGGTAGAACTGAAAAGTTCAAAATCGACGACTCTTGGGCCTGATATTAGTACATTTGGTCAAATATTGACTTTTGAATGACCGATATAACATCAGAAAGAGTCAATAAGTAGGTATAGAAATTTCAAGCTCCTTGACTGAAACATGTTCAATGGGTCAAATATTGGCTACTCTATGGCTAATTTATCACCAGAAGGAGTCAAAGGGTTGAACTAAAAGGTTCAAAATAGACGACTCTTGGGCCCGATTTTAGTACATTTGGTCAAATATTGACTTTTGAATGACCGATATAATATCAGAAAGAGTCAATAAATAGGTTTAAAAATTTCAAGATCCATAACTGAAACATGTCCAATGGGTAAAATATTGGCTACTCTAAGGCTAATTTAGGACCAAATGTACTAAAATCGGGCCCAAGAGTTGTCTATTTTGAACTTTTTAGTTCTACCCTATAGACTCCTTCTGGCAATAGTTCAGACAATTTTTTAAAGACTGAAAATATTTCAGTCCTTGATCTTGAACTTTCTATTCCTACCCAATTGACTCCTTCTTGTGATACATTAGCCTTAGAGTAGCCAATATTTTACCCATTGGACATGTTTCAGTTATGCATCTTGAAATTTTTATACCTACTCATTGACTCTTTCTGAATTTAGGTCAATCATTCAGAAATCCATATTTGACCAAATGTACTAATATCGGTCCCAAGAGTCGTCGATTTTGAACTTTCTATTTCTACCCAATTGACTCCTTCTGGTGGTAAATTAGCCTTAGATTAGCCAATATTTTACCCATTGGACATGTTTCAGTTATGCATCTTGAAATTTTTATACCTACTTATTTACTCTTTCTGATATTACATCAGTCATTCAAAAGTCAATATTTGACCAAATGTACTAAAATCGGGCCCAAGAGTTGTCTATTTTGAACTTTTTAGTTCTACCCTATAGACTCCTTCTGGCAATAGTTCAGCCTATTTTTGACCCACTGAAAACATTTCAGTCCTTGATCTTGAACTTTCTATATCTACCCAATTGACTCCTTCTTGTGATACATTAGCATTAGAGTAGCCAATATTTTACCCATTGGACATGTTTCAGTTATGGATCTTGAAATTTCTAAACCTACTTATTGACTCTTTCTGATGTTACATCGGTCATTCAAAAGTCAATATTTGACCAAATGTACTAAAATCGGGCCCAAGAGTTGTCTATTTTGAACTTTTTAGTTCTACCCTATAGACTCCTTCTGGCAATACTTCAGACAATTTTTTAAAGACTGAAAATAATTCATTCCTTGATCTTGAACTTTCTATTCCTACCCAATTGACTCCTTCTTGTGATACATTAGCCTTAGAGTAGCCAATATTTTACCCATTGGACATGTTTCAGTTATGCATCTTGAAATTTTTATACCTACTCATTGACTCTTTCTGAATTTAGGTCAATCATTCAGAAATCCATATTTGACCAAATGTACTAATATCGGGCCCAAGAGTCGTCGATTTTGAACTTTCTATTTCTACCCAATTGACTCCTTCTGGTGATAAATTAGCCATAGATTAGCCAATATTTGACCCATTGAACATGTTTCAGTCAAGGAGCTTGAAATTTCTATACCTACTTATTGACTCTTTCTGATGTTATATCGGTCATTCAAAAGTCAATAGTAAGACATGAGGTTAAATTTATCTCACATCCTCCAGCTACTATCACTGAAACCTGTAATTGTGTTTTGGGGAAAGTGATAAATTTTAATGGCTCAAACACTTCAATCAAACTTTCTCTTTCTTCTTTAGTCAGTATTCTCCTCCCCCTCTTCCTCCTCTTTCGCCTCTGCCTCCCTGCTTGAAGGTCGGTCATCTTCCACAGTCACTGCCTGCTCTTCAACCTCTCTTTTACCCCTCCTTATTTCCACCCACAAGTGATGTATGTGTTCTGGGTTGTTTCCCAGTACTACAGACACAGCCAATTTCCCCAATGTCCAATTTGTAGTTTTGATTGCTTTAGCCTGTCCTCTCCTTCCCAGCTTGAATATCCTATCACTTTCCCACTGCACTGGCCGCGAGCAGGTGTTTACTATAAGGCTGGTGTTTGTCAGTATTGTGGCCCCTCCCACATCCTGAGGCCAACGTTGTCCCACGTTTCTTTTTAGATACGGGATAAAGATTGGATCCAGCTTTAATTCTGCTGCTGTCAACAGCATTCTCAGAACTGTCGTTTGAGGTTGACAAAGCCTGCTCAAATATGGTCTCAGTCTCTCAAGTGTTATCTGTTTCTTAATTTCTTCTCTCCAATCTACTAATGGCCATTCTTTTTCAATTGGTCTCAGATTGGTAATTACTGTCAAATCTTTTAGTAATTCTTCTTTTTTCTGCTCAGTTAGCTCCCTTCTCTGCCCCTTAACATCTATATACTCTTTTTCAAGCCAAAAATGGTTTTTTAACCCTTGAGACTCTATCAATGCATCTTCAAGTTTATTTTCTTCAATTTGCTTTCTCCAATATTCTTTCATCTGTTCTCTCATCTGGTCTGAGTATCTTGTTTCACACATGGATCCTGGCCAATTGTCTCCCTAGAGAGCAGTTCCTTTTTTACTTCTCTGCTCTGTTCAGCACACACACACACAGCAGCAGCAAATCTCACTTCTCATGCACATTCACACACCCGGGGCTTTCATTCATGCATCACACAATGCACACAGCGCGCTTACATTACACATTATTTTGCAATAGTGAGAAGACAAGTTTAATTTTGTTTAGGAGTTTTGTTCATTAATGGCTGCGTTTCCCTATCTGGGTCGCAGCGTCTGCAATCCGGAAAATGTCCAAATAGTCTGCAACACAAAGTCTTTGGAGTGTTTTTTGTTCTTACATATCTTTTTTCATATTGCACTCCTTTATTTTTATCTTGATCCATTAACAATCTTGTTTTCTCACTTTACAAAAATATCATATCCTTTTCATCAAGCTGTAGTATTTTCAACACAGTTTATACAAACCAACAATGCTTCCCCTCTTCTTGTTCTATTTTTATACATATATTACAACTACGGGATCACCCCTCCTCACAGGGCTTCTCCCAGTCACACACAAAAACAACAGGCGCACTTCTGCGCACACACAATCCTCTGTGCCGTCTTCTGGCAAACAGAGATGCACTTCTGCATAAACACTTCTTAAGGCCCGCTTCTGGCCTGAATGCACTTCTGCATATTCTTCTTAAAAGCCACTTCTGGCAAAAACGCACTTCTGCGTGTTTCTATTCTACGCATGCGCTATCTTCAAAGACCTGGAAATTATTTCTCATTTCAATATTTAAATCCATCATATTAATCTTAATTACTTCAATTTTAATCAATTTAATTAGGTTCGTTTGGCTGAGATTTTATAGTTACCACCCAGGCATCAGCTCACAAGGGGCCACACAAAACAAAATATAAGCAAAGTGCTTATATGCTTAGTGTTCTTTTTATTTTCAGGCGCCTTTTTGTTTTGTGAGGCCTCCTGCCAACAGTCCAGCCGTGGGGGACTCCCAATCTCCGGGCTGCTCCTGGCTTGGCTCGCCAATTATGTTGTGGCCAGTCTGCAATGTCTTCAAGATGAGTCAATGTAGATGCTCAAAAAAGTTCTAAGAGTCAGAAGTTCCAGGTCTCCAAAAGATAATCTTTATTGCCAGGCAACAAAGTGAGATGTCAGCTTAGCATCAAACCAAATATTCAGCATCCATCCAACATCTAAATAAACAGTGTTAATTCTCTTAATTTTATATGTTTTTCTTATCGTGACAGGGCCAATGGGGATCCCCTATCTTATCTTTTTTATTTAAGCTCCTCCTGGGCTTTCAGCCACCAATATTTCCAAATCTCTCGAGTGTCATAAATAATGGTGGCAGATCGCCAATCCTTTTATTTTTTAAAAAACATAATTCTTTAATAATTTCCCAAGTGTTTTTAGCATTATCCGTTGCCCTTTGTCTTTTCACATATAATTTTAATGACTTTTTACCTCAGAAAACCTGGTGTTTTCCATCTATTCTCTTGTGAATATGTCATCCTTTGTTTTCTCACACACACACATATAGAGTGTCTTGGACTTTTCCCCAACATAGGTTTAAAAATTTCAAGAAGCATAACTGAAACATGTCCAATGGGTAAAATATTGGCTACTCTAAGGCTAATGTATCACAAGAAGGAGTCAATTGGGTAGGAATAGAAAGTTCAAGATCAAGGACTGAAATATTTTCAGTGCTTCAAAAATTGGCTGAACTATCGCCAGAAGGAGTCAATAGGGTAGAACTAAAAAGTTCAAAATCGACGACTCTTGGGCCCGATTCTAGTACATTTGGTCAAATATTGACTTTTGAATGACCGATGTAACATCAGAAGGAGTCAATAAGTAGGTATAGAAATTTCCTGATCCATGACTGAAACATGTTCAATGGGTCAAATATTGGCTACTCTATCGCTAATTTATCACCAGAAGGAGTCAATAGGGTAGAAATAGAAAGTTAAAAATCGACAACTCTTGGGCCGGATATTAGTACATTTGGTCAAATATTGACTTTTGAATGACCGATGTAACATCAGAAAGAGTCAATTATTAGGTATAGAAATTTCAAGATCCATGACTGAAACATGTTCAATGGGTCAAATATTGGCTACTCTATGGCTAATTTATCACAAGAAGGAATCAATTGGGTAGAAATAGAAAGTTCAAAATCGACGACTCTTGGGCCCGATATTAGTACATTTGGTCAAATATGGATTTCTGAATGACCGATGTAACATCAGAAAGAGTCAATTAGTAGGTATAGAAATTTCCTGATCCATGACTGAAACATGTTCAATGGGTCAAATATTGGCTACTCTATCGCTAATTTATCACCAGAAGGAGTCAATTGGGTAGAAATAGAAAGTTCAAAATCGATGACTCTTGGGCAGGATATAAGTCCATTCGGTCAAATATGGACTTCTGATTGACTGATGTATCATCAGCCGGTTTCTACGAGTATGTAAAGAAATTTCAAGATCCATGCCTGAAACATGTTCAATGGGTCAAATATTGGCTACTCTATGGCTAATTTATCACCAGAAGCAGTCAAAGGGTAGAACTAAAAAGTTCAAAATAGACGACTCTTGGGCCCAGTGTTAGTACATTTGGTCAAATATGGATTTCTGAATGACTGACCTAAATTCAGAAAGAGTCAATGAGTAGTTATAAAAATGTCAGGATCCATATCTGAAACATGTCCAATGGGTCAAATATTGGCTACTCTATGGCTAATTTATCACCAGAAGGAGTCAAAGGGTAGAGCTAAAAATTTCAAAATAGACGACTCTTTGGCCCGATTTTAGTACATTTGGTCAAATATTGACTTTTGAATGGCCGATGTAACATCAGAAAGAGTCAATAAGTAGGTATAGAAATTTCAAGCTCCATAACTGAAACATGTCCAATGAGCAAAATATTGGCTACTCTAATGCTAATGTATCACAAGAAGGAGTCAACTGAGTAGGAAAAGAAAGTTCAAGATCAAGGACTGAAATATTTTCAGTGTTTCAAAAATTGGCTGAACTATCGCCAGAAGGAGTCAATAGGGTAGAACTAAAAAGTTCAAAATAGACGACTCTTGGGCCCGATTTTAGTACATTTGGTCAAATATTGACTTTTGAATGACCGATGTAACATCAGAAAGAGTCAATAGGTAGGTATAGAAATTTCCTGATCCATGACTGAAACATGTTCAATGGGTCAAATATTGGCTACTCTATCGCTAATTTATCACCAGAAGGAGTCAATTGGGTAGAAATAGAAAGTTCAAAATCGATGACTCTTGGGCAGGATATAAGTCCATTCGGTCAAATATGGACTTCTGATTGACTGATGTATCATCAGCCGGTTTCTACGAGTATGTAAAGAAATTTCAAGATCCATGCCTGAAACATGTTCAATGGGTCAAATATTGGCTACTCTATGGCTAATTTATCACCAGAAGCAGTCAAAGGGTAGAACTAAAAAGTTCAAAATAGACGACTCTTGGGCCCAGTGTTAGTACATTTGTTCAAATATGGATTTCTGAATGACTGACCTAAATTCAGAAAGAGTCAATGAGTAGTTATAAAAATGTCAGGATCCATATCTGAAACATGTCCAATGGGTCAAATATTGGCTACTCTATGGCTAATTTATCACCAGAAGGAGTCAAAGGGTAGAGCTAAAAATTTCAAAATAGACGACTCTTTGGCCCGATTTTAGTACATTTGGTCAAATATTGACTTTTGAATGGCCGATGTAACATCAGAAAGAGTCAATAAGTAGGTATAGAAATTTCAAGCTCCATAACTGAAACATGTCCAATGAGCAAAATATTGGCTACTCTATTGCTAATGTATCACAAGAAGGAGTCAACTGAGTAGGAAAAGAAAGTTCAAGATCAAGGACTGAAATATTTTCAGTGGGACAAAAATTGGCTGAACTATCTCCAGAAAGAGTCAATAGGGTAGAACTAAAAAGTTCAAAAAAGACGACTCTTGGGCCTGATTTTAGTACATTTGGTCAAATATTGATTTTTGAATGACCGATGTAACATCAGAAAGAGTCAATAAGTAGGTATAGAAATTTCAAGATCCATAACTAAAACATGTCCAATGGGTCAAATATTGGCTACTCTATGGCTAATCTATGGCTAATTTTTCACCAGAAGGAGTCAATTGGGTAGAAATAGAAAGTTCAAAATCGACGACTCTTGGGCCCGATTTTAGTACATTTGGTCAAATATTGACTTTTGAATGACCGATGTAACATCAGAAAGAGTCAATAAGTAGGTATAAAAATTTCAAGATCCATAACTGAAACATGTCCAATGGGTCAAATATTGGCTACTCTACGGCTAATTTATCACCAGAAGGAGTCAATTGGGTAGGAAGAGAAAGTTCAAAATCGACGACTCTTGGGCCCGATATTAGTACATTTGGTCAAATATTGACTTTTGAATGACCGATATAACATCAGAAAGAGTCAATAAGTAGGTATAGAAATTTCAAGCTCCTTGACTGAAACAAGTTCAATGGGTCAAATATTGGCTACTCTATGGCTAATTTATCACCAGAAGGAGTCAAAGGGTAGAACTAAACAGTTCAAAATAGACGACTCTTGGGCCCGATTTTAGTACATTTGGTCAAATATTGACTTTTGAATGACCGATATAACATCACAAAGAGTCAATAAATAGGTATAAAAATTTCAAGATCCATAACTGAAACATGTCCAATGGGTAAAATATTGGCTACTCTAAGGCTAATGTATCACAAGAAGGAGTCAATTGGGTAGATATAAAAAGTTCAAGATCAAGGACTGAAATATTTTCATTGGCTCAAAAATTGGCTGAACTATCTCCAGAAGGAGTCAATAGGGTAGAACTAAAAAGTTCAAAATAGACGACTCTTGGGCCCGATTTTAGTACATTTGGTCAAATATTGACTTTTGAATGACTGATGTAATATCAGAAAGAGTCAATAAGTAGGTATAGAAATTTCAAATTCCATAACTGAAACATGTCCAATGGGTCAAATATTGGCTACTCTATGGCTAATTTATCACCAGAAGGAGTCAATTGGGTAGAAATAGAAAGTTCAAAATCGACGACTCTTGGGCCTGATTTTAGTACATTTGGTCAAATATTGACTTTTGAATGACCGATGTAACATCAGAAAGAGTCAATAAGTAGGTATAAAAATTTCAAGATCCATAACTGAAACATGTCCAATGGGTAAAATATTGGCTACTCTACGGCTAATTTATCACCAGAAGGAGTCAATTGGGTAGAAAAAGAAAGTTCAAAATCGACGACTCTTGGGCCCGATATTAGTACATTTGGTCAAATATTGACTTTTGAATGACCGATATAACATCAGAAAGAGTCAATAAGTAGGTATAGAAATTTCAAATTCCATAACTGAAACATGTCCAATGGGTAAAATATTGGCTACTCTAAGGCTAATTTATCACCAGAAGGAGTCAATTGGGTAGAAAAAGAAAGTTCAAAATCGACAACTCTTGGGCCCGATATTAGTACATTTGGTCAAATATGGATTTCTGAATGATTGACCTAAATTCAGAAAGAGTCAATGAGTAGGTTTAAAAATTTCAAGAAGCATAACTGAAACATGTCCAATGGGTAAAATATTGGCTACTCTAAGGCTAATGTATCACAAGAAGGAGTCAATTGGGTAGGAATAGAAAGTTCAAGATCAAGGACTGAAATATTTTCAGTGCTTCAAAAATTGGCTGAACTATCGCCAGAAGGAGTCAATAGGGTAGAACTAAAAAGTTCAAAATAGACGACTCTTGGGCCCGATTCTAGTACATTTGGTCAAATATTGACTTTTGAATGACCGATGTAACATCAAAAGGAGTCAATAAGTAGGTATAGAAATTTCCTGATCCATGACTGAAACATGTTCAATGGGTCAAATATTGGCTACTCTATCGCTAATTTATCACCAGAAGGAGTCAATAGGGTAGAAATAGAAAGTTAAAAATCGACGACTTTTGGGCCGGATATTAGTACATTTGGTCAAATATTGACTTTTGAATGACCGATGTAACATCAGAAAGAGTCAATTATTAGGTATAGAAATTTCAAGATCCATGACTGAAACATGTTCAATGGGTCAAATATTGGCTAGTCTATGGCTAATTTATCATCAGAAGGAGTCAAAGGGTAGAGCTAAAAAGTTCAAAATAGACGACTCTTGGGCCCGATTTTAGTACATTTGGTCAAATATTGACTTTTGAATGACCGATGTAACATCAGAAAGAGTCAATAAGTAGGTATAGAAATTTCAAGATCCATAACTGAAACATGTCCAATGGGTCAAATATTGGCGACTCTATGGCTAATTTATGACCAGAAGGAGTCAATTGGGTAGAAATAGAAAGTTCAAAATCGACGACTCTTGGGCCCGATTTTAGTACATTTGGTCAAATATTGACTTTTGAATGGCCGATATAACATCAGAAAGAGTCAAAAAGTAGGTATAGAAATTTCAAGCTCCATAACTGAAACATGTCCAATGAGCAAAATATTGGCTACTCTAATGCTAATGTATCACAAGAAGGAGTCAACTGAGTAGGAAAAGAAAGTTCAAGATCAAGGACTGAAATATTTTCAGTGGGACAAAAATTGGCTGAACTATCTCCAGAAAGTGTCAATAGGGTAGAACTAAAAAGTTCAAAAAAGACGACTCTTGGGCCTGATTTTAGTACATTTGGTCAAATATTGATTTTTGAATGACCGATGTAACATCAGAAAGAGTCAATAAGTAGGTATAGAAATTTCCTGATCCATGACTGAAACATGTTCAATGGGTCAAATATTGGCTACTCTATGGCTAATTTTTCACCAGAAGGAGTCAATTGGGTAGAAATAGAAAGTTCAAAATCGAAGACTCTTGGGCCCGATTTTAGTACATTTGGTCAAATATTGACTTTTGAATGACCGATGTAACATCAGAAAGAGTCAATAAGTAGGTATAGAAATTTCAAGCTCCTTGACTGAAACAAGTTCAATGGGTCAAATATTGGCTACTCTATGGCTAATTTATCACCAGAAGGAGTCAAAGGGTAGAACTAAACAGTTCAAAATAGACGACTCTTGGGCCCGATTTTAGTACATTTGGTCAAATATTGACTTTTGAATGACCGATATAACATCACAAAGAGTCAATAAATAGGTATAAAAATTTCAAGATCCATAACTGAAACATGTCCAATGGGTAAAATATTGGCTACTCTAAGGCTAATGTATCACAAGAAGGAGTCAATTGGGTAGATATAGAAAGTTCAAGATCAAGGACTGAAATATTTTCAGTGGCTCAAAAATTGGCTGAACTATCTCCAGAAGGAGTCAATAGGGTAGAACTAAAAAGTTCAAAATAGACGACTCTTGGGCCCGATTTTAGTACATTTGGTCAAATATTGACTTTTGAATGACTGATGTAATATCAGAAAGAGTCAATAAGTAGGTATAGAAATTTCAAATTCCATAACTGAAACATGTCCAATGGGTCAAATATTGGCTACTCTATGGCTAATTTATCACCAGAAGGAGTCAATTGGGTAGAAATAGAAAGTTCAAAATCGACGACTCTTGGGCCCGATTTTAGTACATTGGGTCAAATATTGACTTTTGAATGACCGATGTAACATCAGAAAGAGTCAATAAGTAGGTATAAAAATTTCAAGATCCATAACTGAAACATGTCCAATGGGTAAAATATTGGCTACTCTACGGCTAATTTATCACCAGAAGGAGTCAATTGGGTAGAAAAAGAAAGTTCAAAATCGACGACTCTTGGGCCCGATATTAGTACATTTGGTCAAATATTGACTTTTGAATGACCGATATAACATCAGAAAGAGTCAATAAGTAGGTATAGAAATTTCAAATTCCATAACTGAAACATGTCCAATGGGTAAAATATTGGCTACTCTAAGGCTAATTTATCACCAGAAGGAGTCAATTGGGTAGAAAAAGAAAGTTCAAAATCGACGACTCTTGGGCCCGATATTAGTACATTTGGTCAAATATGGATTTCTGAATGATTGACCTAAATTCAGAAAGAGTCAATGAGTAGGTTTAAAAATTTCAAGAAGCATAACTGAAACATGTCCAATGGGTAAAATATTGGCTACTCTAAGGCTAATTTATCACCAGAAGGAGTCAATTGGGTAGAAAAAGAAAGTTCAAAATCGACGACTCTTGGGCCCGATATTAGTACATTTGGTCAAATATGGATTTCTGAATGATTGACCTAAATTCAGAAAGAGTCAATGAGTAGGTTTAAAAATTTCAAGAAGCATAACTGAAACATGTCCAATGGGTAAAATATTGGCTACTCTAAGGCTAATGTATCACAAGAAGGAGTCAATTGGGTAGGAATAGAAAGTTCAAGATCAAGGACTGAAATATTTTCAGTGCTTCAAAAATTGGCAGAACTATCGCCAGAAAGAGTCAATAGGGTAGAACTAAAAAGTTCAAAATGGACGACTCTTGGGCCCGATTCTAGTACATTTGGTCAAATATTGACTTTTGAATGACCGATGTAACATCAGAAGGAGTCAATAAGTAGGTATAGAAATTTCCTGATCCATGACTGAAACATGTTCAATGGGTCAAATATTGGCTACTCTATCGCTAATTTATCACCAGAAGGAGTCAATAGGGTAGAAATAGAAAGTTAAAAATCGACGACTCTTGGGCCGGATATTAGTACATTTGGTCAAATATTGACTTTTGAATGACCGATGTAACATCAGAAAGAGTCAATTATTAGGTATAGAAATTTCAAGATCCATGACTGAAACATGTTCAATGGGTCAAATATTGGCTACTCTATGGCTAATTTATCACAAGAAGGAATCAATTGGGTAGAAATAGAAAGTTCAAAATCGACGACTCTTGGGCCCGATATTAGTACATTTGGTCAAATATGGATTTCTGAATGACCGATGTAACATCAGAAAGAGTCAATTAGTAGGTATAGAAATTTCAAGCTCCTTGACTGAAACATGTTCAATGGGTCAAATATTGGCTAGTCTATGGCTAATTTATCATCAGAAGGAGTCAAAGGGTAGAGCTAAAAAGTTCAAAATAGACGACTCTTGGGCCCGATATTAGTACATTTTGTCAAATATGGATTTCTGAATGATTGACCTAAATTCAGAAAGAGTCAATGAGTAGGTATAAAAATTTCAAGATGCATAACTGAAACATGTCCAATGGGTAAAATATTGGCTACTCTAAGGCTAATGTATCACAAGAAGGAGTCAATTGGGTAGGAATAGAAAGTTCAAGATCAAGGCCTGAAATATTTACAGTTGGTCAAAAATAGGCTGAACTATCTCCAGAAGTCAATAGGGTAGAACTAAAAAGTTCAAAATTGACGACTCTTGGGCCCGATATTAGTACATTTGGTCAGATATTGACTTTTGAATGACCGTTGTAACATCAGAAAGAGTCAATTAGTAGGTATAGAAATTTCAAGATCCATGACTGAAACATGTTCAATGGGTCAAATATTGGCTACTCTATGGATAATTTATCACAAGAAGGAATCAATTGGGTAGAAATAGAAAGTTCAAAATCGACGACTCTTGGGCCCGATATTAGTACATTTGGTCAAATATGGATTTGTGAATGACCGATGTAACATCAGAAAGAGTCTATTAGTAGGTATAGAAATTTCAAGATCCTTGACTGAAACATGTTAAATGGGTCAAATATTGGCTACTCTAAGGCTAATGTATCACAAGAAGGAGTCAATTGGGTAGGAATAGAAAGTTCAAGATCAAGGACTGAAATATTTTCAGTGCTTCAAAAATTGGCTGAACTATCGCCAGAAGGAGTCAATAGGGTAGAACTAAAAAGTTCAAAATAGACGACTCTTGGGCCCGATTCTAGTACATTTGGTCAAATATTGACTTTTGAATGACCGATGTAACATCAGAAGGAGTCAATAAGTAGGTATAGAAATTTCCTGATCCATGACTGAAACATGTTCAATGGGTCAAATATTGGCTACTCTATCGCTAATTTATCACCAGAAGGAGTCAATAGGGTAGAAATAGAAAGTTAAAAATCGACGACTCTTGGGCCGGATATTAGTACATTTGGTCAAATATTGACTTTTGAATGACCGATGTAACATCAGAAAGAGTCAATTATTAGGTATAGAAATTTCAAGATCCATGACTGAAACATGTTCAATGGGTCAAATATTGGCTACTCTATGGCTAATTTATCACAAGAAGGAATCAATTGGGTAGAAATAGAAAGTTCAAAATCGACGACTCTTGGGCCCGATATTAGTAAATTTGGTCAAATATGGATTTCTGAATGACCGATGTAACATCAGAAAGAGTCAATTAGTAGGTATAGAAATTTCAAGCTCCTTGACTGAAACATGTTCAATGGGTCAAATATTGGCTAGTCTATGGCTAATTTATCATCAGAAGGAGTCAAAGGGTAGAGCTAAAAAGGTCAAAATAGACGACTCTTGGGCCCGATATTAGTACATTTGGTCAAATATGGATTTCTGAATGATTGACCTAAATTCAGAAAGAGTCAATGAGTAGGTATAAAAATTTCAAGATGCATAACTGAAACATGTCCAATGGGTAAAATATTGGCTACTCTAAGGCTAATGTATCACAAGAAGGAGTCAATTGGGTAGGAAAAGAAAGTTCAAGATCAAGGACTGAAATATTTACAGTTGGTCAAAAATAGGCTGAACTATCTCCAGAAGTCAATAGGGTAGAACTAAAAAGTTCAAAATTGACGACTCTTGGGCCCGATTTTAGTACATTTGGTCAAATATTGACTTTTGAATGACCGATGTAACATCAGAAAGAGTCAATTAGTAGGTATAGAAATTTCAAGATCCGTCACTGAAACATGTCCAATGGGTAAAATATTGGCTACTCTAAGGCTAATGTATCACAAGAAGGAATCAATTGGGGAGAAATAGAAAGTTCAAAATCGACGACTCTTGGGCCCGATATTAGTACATTTGGTCAAATATGGATTTGTGAATGACCGATGTAACATCAGAAAGAGTCTATTAGTAGGTATAGAAATTTCAAGATCCTTGACTGAAACATGTTAAATGGGTCAAATATTGGCTACTCTAAGGCTAATGTATCACAAGAAGCAGTCAATTGGGTAGGAATAGAAACTTCAAGATCAAGGACTGAAATATTTTCAGTGTTTCAAAAATTGGCTGAACTATCGCCAGAAGGAGTCAATAGGGTAGAAATGAAAGCTCTAGCGCAAGTTCTGTCAGGAAGACTCAAATGTTACGCCACTACTAATTTAGATCTAACCAATCATTATCCAACACACACAGTATATAAGATCAGTACTCATCACACTTGTCTGAGTTTGCAGATGCTGACGCGAAATCTAAGCGCTCAACAGCAAACCTAAAGATGTCTCTGAGTAAGCTCGCTGTATGCGAATACTCTGATTCCGACGAAGAATTCGTCCCGCCATGTCCGCTTCCAGCACGCCGCAGCGCGCGCATCCAGCGCCGCGAGTCTCCATGGGCCCAGTGGTCCTCCGAAAAAATCTCCAACACCTTCGAGGCCGCTGGTATACCGATCAGCCAAGGACTATCGAGAGAAGATCTTCTCCTACTTGCCCAAAATACCTTGGGTAGTCCACCATCCACTCCTGACACCGCCCAAACTACTTCCACGTCATCAGGCCAGATCAATCCAGCCGGCAGAAAGAGAACGGCCAAGTCGGCTTCACCTCGTCCAGCCAAAAAAGCCACGCTGCCCGCACGCACACCCGAACCCGAGGACGTTAATTCCAAGCTCATCCAAGTCGTTCAAAGCCTTTCAGAGACGGTCAAAGGCTTAGAAACGAAGGTGACGAATATTGAACATTTCTTCGCCGATCCTAACTTTTCAACTACTCCTTCTACACTCTCATCAGCTCTCCCACCTATCTTCCCTACTCGTCTCGGATCAAGCGATTCTCAGTGCGTGGCTTCAACATCATCTTCTCTCCCCACGCCGCATCACGCGATCCAGACGCCATCGCAAGGCGCACCCGTTCCAACATCTAACTTCAGCCTCTCCACTGCCGTACCAGCTAATGAGTTCGGCAGGCGTTTCGTTCCACCCGCCGCAGTTACAGTGTCTCCCCAACTCAGGTCCAATATCATTCAAGGTAAGGACATTAACCTGGCTTCCTTACTGCTTCCATCACCCGCAGCTGACAGGCAAATGGTTGACTGCGGTGACGTGGCAGTATTTCTCAAAACCTCCGATCCCAGATTGCAAAGGAATCTATCATTCGCCGAGTTTGTAATTGCTTTTGGTATCTTCAGAGACACTCTGTGCCAAGTATTTCCAGATCGGAGGGAGGAGTTAGATCTCTACCTGTCTATGTTGGCGGATCTTAACCAAAGATACGGTGGTACTTTATTTTACGAATACCACAAGTCATTCGCTGCAAAATCCGCCTCCTTCATTTCCCTATACAATACGAGGATAGACTGGTCAGTCACCGACACCGAACTGCTCATCCGTCATTTTGGCGGTCAAAAGATTTTGGCCTGTACTATTTGTAGCGCTCACGGACATTCAGCTCCCTTCTGCCCTAAAGCATTCGCGAGCCATGTCTCGGCCGCTGGCCGAGGTTCTGAAAACGTAAGGCCTAATCTCGACGGAAGAGGCCGCTCTTTTTCAACTTTTAATGGCTTTTCTATATGTAACAAGTTTAACGAATCTGTTTGTTCTTATCCCCTATGCAAATTTGCTCACATCTGTAGTGTTTGCAAGGATCCGCACCCGAAATCTGTCTGCCCACGCCGGTACAGGCCCGCAACCCATGGGAAGGCCTCAAATCAGAAAAAATTCTGATTAGTCATCCATCCACTCCTATTAATGTTCCCGCACTCTCCTGCTATCTCTCATCTCACCCCGATCCGACTTTTGTCGATTACCTGATCACCGGTTTGTCTCAAGGGTTTCGGGTGGGTATCCTTTCGCATCTTACCACCTCTTTTGTAGCTAAAAACCTGCAATCAGCTTTATCAGAGCCAGATATCGTTCGAACTCTGCTCGAAAAAGAAGTAAATAAAGGATATTTAATTGGCCCGTTCGCTTCTCCTCCTTTCGCTCCCTTTCGCATTAACTCCATCGGCGTCGCAACCCGTAAATATTCAGGTAAAAAACGTCTCATTTTCGACATGTCTTCTCCACATTCTAATCACATCGCAAGCGTCAATGAGTGCATCCCTTTAGCCCCCTTTTCTCTGCATTACGCTACGGTCGACAACGCCATTCACTTAATCAAGTTAGCCGGTCAAGGCGCTTTGCTGGCTAAAGCTGACATTACTGACGCTTTCAAGACCATGCCAATTCACCCTTCCGACTGGCCCCATTTCGGAGTCAAATGGTCATCCAAATTCTATTTCGCAGTAAGGCTAACGTTCGGGTGTAGAAGCAGTCCCCACATCTTCAATTGCCTTTCCGAAGCGCTGTGTTGGATCCTGCTGAACGTTTGCAAACTCCCCTTTGTTTTACATTTGCTAGATGATTTTTTGCTTATCGATTTTCCCTCCTCCCAATCTTCTATTCTCGACACGCTCAGACAGATTTTTAGCGATGTAGGCGTTCCACTTTCGGAAGAAAAAACCCTCGGTCCCTCGAATTCGTTAGAATTTCTCGGCATTCTACTCGATACGGTCAAAATGCAAGCTTCACTCCCTAACGAAAAACTTCTAAGGATCAGGAGTTTTCTCGAATCCTTTTCATCGTTACACTCCGTATCTAAGCGCGACATGCTTTCTCTACTCGGCCACCTTAATTTTGCTATGAGCATTATTCCTCAAGGCAGGACTTTCATTTCTCGCCTGCTAACCCTAGCCCACTCCGTGGAAAAATTAAGCGACCAAGTTCAGCTCGACGAAGGATGCCTGTCCGATCTCACATTTTGGACTCGGCTATTAAATAATTGGAACGGTATTTCTTTTTTCTACAATGACGCGCTCGAATCCTCCGATCATTTGCAATTATTTACTGACGCCGCTCCTTCCGTTGGCTTCGGGGGATTCTTTCAAGGCAAATGGTTCGCAGAGAAATGGCCAATCGATTTCCCAAAACCAGCCTCAGGTTCTGTCTCGTCCGCTCTACACGAAATCTATCCTCTCGCAGTCGCTAGCGTTCTCTGGGGATCGGCATGGTCACGAAAACGCATAATGATGCTCTGCGATAACGAAGCTACGGTTGCCATCATCAACAAAGGTAGATCTTCTTCCCCCTCTATTATGCTCTTTTTAAGACGTTTAATCTGGCAATCCGTCGTTCATAATTTCATCATTAAGGCCGCTCACATTCCCGGCCACCGCAACGTCATAGCTGATGCGCTTTCTCGTTTTCGTTTTCAGGCTTTCAGAAGGCTCTACCCCTCAGCCAATCAGGATTCAACTCCTTGCCCCCCCCTAGCAGACATAATCCTAATTTAGACGCCCTGCTAAATTCGGCTAGACATTACATGTCTAAAGGCTTGGCTCCTTCCACTCTCAGCGCCTATACTTCAGCCTGGTCTTCATTCATAATGTTTTGCTTTTCCTTTCAGGTCCCGCTATTTCCCATTCTGATTACGACTGTCTGTTCTTTTCTAGTTTTTAACTACGAAAAGCGTAATCTTAAAATTGCATCTATCCGCAGATTATTAGCAGGCGTCCAATTTTATGCAAGATATTTCAATCCTAACTACCCAAGCCTTTTCTCAGTACCATCTATCCGTTTGCTACTCAAAGGCTTTGCCAAATCCTCCATTAAACTGCCAGATAAACGCATGCCAATCACGTTAAACATTTTGCAAAGATTAATCACTGCCATTCGTAAAGGCCTTTTCCCCTCCTTTATCAATATAATGCTAGAAGCCGTGTTTCTATCAGCCTTTTACGGCTTTATGCGTCCCGGTGAATTTACCTCGAATTCGAAACATTTCGATCCTACTCGTGGGCTGTGTTTTTCCGATTTACAATTTTTTCCCAACTCCTTTACACTCGTTCTCAAGCACTCCAAGTGCGACGCTAAAGGATCCGGCGTCACTCTAACTTTTGCTAAACTTAACAATAAATTCTGTCCCTTCGCTTCCATGATTAAGTATCTGAAAGCGCGTCCTAGAACTCCCAACCATTTCCCTCTTTTTCTTTTACCCAATGGATCACCCCTTACTAAAGTCTGGTTCAATTCTCAACTAGCAATCCTAGTAGGAAACTGCGGTCTTTCCCCCCTCTTATATACCGGCCATTCATTCAGAATTGGGGCAGCTACCACCGCAGCGGAGCGAGGAGTTTCAACATCAGCCATCAAGCTTCTGGGCAGATGGTCTTCCTCTGCATTCGAAACGTACATAAGACCAGATTCCAAAACCATCCTCGAAGCGCAGCATGCTCTGTCAAGTTTCAACTAAGGTAATTCATGCAAATACTGGTGGTGGTGGTGTTACTATTTACTCACTAATATTCAAATTGTTGCTCGTCGCCTTCAAGGCTGCTGTGTCCACGCGGCCTAACGTGGCCTGTGTCGCCATTCAAGGCGTTGTGTATATGTGGCCTAACGTGGCCTGTGTCGCCGTTCAAGGCGTCGTGTATATGTGGCCTAACGTGGCCTGTGTCGCCGTTCAAGGCGTTGTGTATATGTGGCCTAACGTGGCCTGTGTCGCCGTTCAAGGCGTTGTGTATATGCGGCCTAACGTGGCCTGTGTCGCCGTTCAAGGCGTTGTGTATATGTGGCCTAACGTGGCCTGTGTCGCCGTTCAAGGCGTTGTGTATATGTGGCCTAACGTGGCCTGTGTCGCCGTTCAAGGCGTTGTGTATATGTGGCCTAACGTGGCCTGTGTCGCCGTTCAAGGCGTTATCTATGTGGCCTAACGTGGCCTGTGTCACCGTTCAAGGGTGTTGTGTCTATGCGGCCTAACGTGGCCGTGTCACCGTTCAAGGGTGTTGTATCTATGTGGCCTAACGTGGCCTGCGTCACCGTTCAAGGGTGTTGTGTCTATGCGGCCTAACGTGGCCTGTGTCACCGTTCAAGGGTGTTGTGTCTATGCGGCCTAACGTGGCCTGTGTCGCCGTTCAAGGCATTATCTATGTGGCCTAACGTGGCCTGTGTCAACCTGTATTTAACTCTTCGCTTTTCTCCCTCCTTTTCTTTTCTTTGCTTTCTCTCTCACCACTCAGTGGTATTCATCCTTCCCTGCCTCTTGCGCCACTTTTAGCAGCTTCTTCACTGTTCTTTTGGGGGTAGGCTCCGTCACAGGATAAATTATCCTTCACCATTTTTGGGGGTCGGCTACGCCCCTGCCTTCATCTTCAGGCAGGAAATGCAGAGTCCGCAACCCTCAGGATCTAAGCTACGGACGGGGCCTACGCCAAAGAACTTTATCTTTCAATGTTTGCTTGCCGATTGTTAATAAATATCATTGCAAGTTAATTTACCTCCCGAGTCTTTCTGGTAGAAATGAAAGCTCTAGCGCAAGTTCTGTCAGGAAGACTCAAATGTTACGCCACTACTAATTTAGATCTAACCAATCATTATCCAACACACACAGTATATAAGATCAGTACTCATCACACTTGTCTGAGTTTGCAGATGCTGACGCGAACCTCCATCCTCCCCACCACCACCAGGATGGTCCCTGTCCATACCTCCCGGGGGTCGGCTACGCCCCTGCCTTCATCTTCAGGCAGGAAATGCAGAGTCCGCAACCCTCAGGATCTAAGCTACGGACGGGGCCTACGCCAAAGAACTTTATCTTTCAATGTTTGCTTGCCGATTGTTAATAAATATCATTGCAAGTTAATTTACCTCCCGAGTCTTTCTGGTAGAACTAAAAAGTTCAAAATAGACGACTCTTGGGCCCGATTTTAGTACATTTGGTCAAATATTGACTTTTGAATGACCGATGTAACATCAGAAAGAGTCAATAAGTAGGTATAGAAAGTTCCTGATCCATGACTGAAACATGTTCAATGGGTCAAATATTGGCTATTCTGAGGCTAATTTATCACCAGAAGGAGTCAATTGGGTAGAAATAGAAAGTTCAAAATAGACGACTCTTGGGCCCGATTTTAGTACATTTGGTCAAATATTGACTTTTGAATGACCGATATAACATCCGAAAGAGTCAATAAATAGGTATAAAAATTTCAAGATCCATAACTGAAACATGTCCAATGGGTAAAATATTGGCTATTCTGAGGCTAATTTATCACCAGAAGGAGTCAATTGGGTAGAAATAGAAAGTTCAAAATCGATGACTCTTGGGCAGGATATAAGTCCATTCGGTCAAATATGGACTTCTGATTGACTGATGTATCATCAGTCGGTTTCTACGAGTATGTAAAGAAATTTCAAGATCCATGCCTGAAACATGTTCAATGGGTCAAATATTGGCTAATCTATAGCTAATTTATCACCAGAAGCAGTCAAAGGGTAGAACTAAAAAGTTCAAAATAGACGACTCTTGGGCCCAGTGTTAGTACATTTGGTCAAATATGGATTTCTGAATGACTGACCTAAATTCAGAAAGAGTCAATGAGTAGTTATAAAAATGTCAGGATCCATATCTGAAACATGTCCAATGGGTCAAATATTGGCTACTCTATGGCTAATTTATCACCAGAAGGAGTCAAAGGGCAGAACTAAAAATTTCAAAATAGACGACTCTTTGGCCCGATTTTAGTACATTTGGTCAAATATTGACTTTTGAATGGCCGATGTAACATCAGAAAGAGTCAATAAGTAGGTATAGAAATTTCAAGCTCCATAACTGAAACATGTCCAATGAGCAAAATATTGGCTACTCTAATGCTAATGTATCACAAGAAGGAGTCAATTGGGTAGGAAGAGAAAGTTCAAAATCGACGACTCTTGGGCCCGATATTAGTACATTTGGTCAAATATTGACTTTTGAATGACCGATATAACATCAGAAAGAGTCAATAAGTAGGTATAGAAATTTCAAGCTCCTTGACTGAAACAAGTTCAATGGGTCAAATATTGGCTACTCTATGGCTAATTTATCACCAGAAGGAGTCAAAGGGTAGAACTAAACAGTTCAAAATAGACGACTCTTGGGCCCGATTTTAGTACATTTGGTCAAATATTGACTTTTGAATGACCGATATAACATCACAAAGAGTCAATAAATAGGTATAAAAATTTCAAGATCCATAACTGAAACATGTCCAATGGGTAAAATATTGGCTACTCTAAGGCTAATGTATCACAAGAAGGAGTCAATTGGGTAGATATAGAAAGTTCAAGATCAAGGACTGAAATATTTTCAGTGGCTCAAAAATTGGCTGAACTATCTCCAGAAGGAGTCAATAGGGTAGAACTAAAAAGTTCAAAATAGACGACTCTTGGGCCCGATTTTAGTACATTTGGTCAAATATTGACTTTTGAATGACTGATGTAATATCAGAAAGAGTCAATAAGTAGGTATAGAAATTTCAAATTCCATAACTGAAACATGTCCAATGGGTCAAATATTGGCTACTCTATGGCTAATTTATCACCAGAAGGAGTCAATT
This sequence comes from Zacco platypus, assembly GCA_038088235.1. Taxonomy (NCBI): domain Eukaryota; kingdom Metazoa; phylum Chordata; class Actinopteri; order Cypriniformes; family Xenocyprididae; genus Zacco; species Zacco platypus. The sequence goes on along the minus strand of CM076071.1, from coordinate 14,339,324 downwards.
GGGTAGAAATAGAAAGTTCAAAATCGACGACTCTTGGGCCCGATTTTAGTACATTGGGTCAAATATTGACTTTTGAATGACCGATGTAACATCAGAAAGAGTCAATAAGTAGGTATAAAAATTTCAAGATCCATAACTGAAACATGTCCAATGGGTAAAATATTGGCTACTCTACGGCTAATTTATCACCAGAAGGAGTCAATTGGGTAGAAAAAGAAAGTTCAAAATCGACGACTCTTGGGCCCGATATTAGTACATTTGGTCAAATATTGACTTTTGAATGACCGATATAACATCAGAAAGAGTCAATAAGTAGGTATAGAAATTTCAAGCTCCATAACTGAAACATGTCCAATGGGTAAAATATTGGCTACTCTAAGGCTAATTTATCACCAGAAGGAGTCAATTGGGTAGAAAAAGAAAGTTCAAAATCGACGACTCTTGGGCCCGATATTAGTACATTTGGTCAAATATGGATTTCTGAATGATTGACCTAAATTCAGAAAGAGTCAATGAGTAGGTTTAAAAATTTCAAGAAGCATAACTGAAACATGTCCAATGGGTAAAATATTGGCTACTCTAAGGCTAATTTATCACCAGAAGGAGTCAATTGGGTAGAAAAAGAAAGTTCAAAATCGACGACTCTTGGGCCCGATATTAGTACATTTGGTCAAATATGGATTTCTGAATGATTGACCTAAATTCAGAAAGAGTCAATGAGTAGGTTTAAAAATGTCAAGAAGCATAACTGAAACATGTCCAATGGGTAAAATATTGGCTACTCTAGGGCTAATGTATCACAAGAAGGAGTCAATTGGGTAGGAATAGAAAGTTCAAGATCAAGGACTGAAATATTTACAGTTGGTCAAAAATAGGCTGAACTATCTCCAGAAGTCAATAGGGTAGAACTAAAAAGTTCAAAATAGACGACTCTTGGGCCCGATTTTAGTACATTTGGTCAAATATTGACTTTTGAATGACCGATGTAACATCAGAAAGAGTCAATAGGTAGGTATAGAAATTTCCTGATCCATGACTGAAACATGTTCAATGGGTCAAATATTGGCTACTCTATCGCTAATTTATCACCAGAAGGAGTCAATTGGGTAGAAATAGAAAGTTCAAAATCGATGACTCTTGGGCAGGATATAAGTCCATTCGGTCAAATATGGACTTCTGATTGACTGATGTATCATCAGCCGGTTTCTACGAGTATGTAAAGAAATTTCAAGATCCATGCCTGAAACATGTTCAATGGGTCAAATATTGGCTACTCTATGGCTAATTTATCACCAGAAGCAGTCAAAGGGTAGAACTAAAAAGTTCAAAATAGACGACTCTTGGGCCCAGTGTTAGTACATTTGGTCAAATATGGATTTCTGAATGACTGACCTAAATTCAGAAAGAGTCAATGAGTAGTTATAAAAATGTCAGGATCCATATCTGAAACATGTCCAATGGGTCAAATATTGGCTACTCTATGGCTAATTTATCACCAGAAGGAGTCAAAGGGTAGAGCTAAAAATTTCAAAATAGACGACTCTTTGGCCCGATTTTAGTACATTTGGTCAAATATTGACTTTTGAATGGCCGATGTAACATCAGAAAGAGTCAATAAGTAGGTATAGAAATTTCAAGCTCCATAACTGAAACATGTCCAATGAGCAAAATATTGGCTACTCTAATGCTAATGTATCACAAGAAGGAGTCAACTGAGTAGGAAAAGAAAGTTCAAGATCAAGGACTGAAATATTTTCAGTGTTTCAAAAATTGGCTGAACTATCGCCAGAAGGAGTCAATAGGGTAGAACTAAAAAGTTCAAAATAGACGACTCTTGGGCCCGATTTTAGTACATTTGGTCAAATATTGACTTTTGAATGACCGATGTAACATCAGAAAGAGTCAATAGGTAGGTATAGAAATTTCCTGATCCATGACTGAAACATGTTCAATGGGTCAAATATTGGCTACTCTATCGCTAATTTATCACCAGAAGGAGTCAATTGGGTAGAAATAGAAAGTTCAAAATCGATGACTCTTGGGCAGGATATAAGTCCATTCGGTCAAATATGGACTTCTGATTGACTGATGTATCATCAGCCGGTTTCTACGAGTATGTAAAGAAATTTCAAGATCCATGCCTGAAACATGTTCAATGGGTCAAATATTGGCTACTCTATGGCTAATTTATCACCAGAAGCAGTCAAAGGGTAGAACTAAAAAGTTCAAAATAGACGACTCTTGGGCCCAGTGTTAGTACATTTGTTCAAATATGGATTTCTGAATGACTGACCTAAATTCAGAAAGAGTCAATGAGTAGTTATAAAAATGTCAGGATCCATATCTGAAACATGTCCAATGGGTCAAATATTGGCTACTCTATGGCTAATTTATCACCAGAAGGAGTCAAAGGGTAGAGCTAAAAATTTCAAAATAGACGACTCTTTGGCCCGATTTTAGTACATTTGGTCAAATATTGACTTTTGAATGGCCGATGTAACATCAGAAAGAGTCAATAAGTAGGTATAGAAATTTCAAGCTCCATAACTGAAACATGTCCAATGAGCAAAATATTGGCTACTCTAATGCTAATGTATCACAAGAAGGAGTCAACTGAGTAGGAAAAGAAAGTTCAAGATCAAGGACTGAAATATTTTCAGTGGGACAAAAATTGGCTGAACTATCTCCAGAAAGAGTCAATAGGGTAGAACTAAAAAGTTCAAAAAAGACGACTCTTGGGCCTGATTTTAGTACATTTGGTCAAATATTGATTTTTGAATGACCGATGTAACATCAGAAAGAGTCAATAAGTAGGTATAGAAATTTCAAGATCCATAACTAAAACATGTCCAATGGGTCAAATATTGGCTACTCTATGGCTAATCTATGGCTAATTTTTCACCAGAAGGAGTCAATTGGGTAGAAATAGAAAGTTCAAAATCGACGACTCTTGGGCCCGATTTTAGTACATTTGGTCAAATATTGACTTTTGAATGACCGATGTAACATCAGAAAGAGTCAATAAGTAGGTATAAAAATTTCAAGATCCATAACTGAAACATGTCCAATGGGTCAAATATTGGCTACTCTACGGCTAATTTATCACCAGAAGGAGTCAATTGGGTAGGAAGAGAAAGTTCAAAATCGACGACTCTTGGGCCCGATATTAGTACATTTGGTCAAATATTGACTTTTGAATGACCGATATAACATCAGAAAGAGTCAATAAGTAGGTATAGAAATTTCAAGCTCCTTGACTGAAACAAGTTCAATGGGTCAAATATTGGCTACTCTATGGCTAATTTATCACCAGAAGGAGTCAAAGGGTAGAACTAAACAGTTCAAAATAGACGACTCTTGGGCCCGATTTTAGTACATTTGGTCAAATATTGACTTTTGAATGACCGATATAACATCACAAAGAGTCAATAAATAGGTATAAAAATTTCAAGATCCATAACTGAAACATGTCCAATGGGTAAAATATTGGCTACTCTAAGGCTAATGTATCACAAGAAGGAGTCAATTGGGTAGATATAAAAAGTTCAAGATCAAGGACTGAAATATTTTCATTGGCTCAAAAATTGGCTGAACTATCTCCAGAAGGAGTCAATAGGGTAGAACTAAAAAGTTCAAAATAGACGACTCTTGGGCCCGATTTTAGTACATTTGGTCAAATATTGACTTTTGAATGACTGATGTAATATCAGAAAGAGTCAATAAGTAGGTATAGAAATTTCAAATTCCATAACTGAAACATGTCCAATGGGTCAAATATTGGCTACTCTATGGCTAATTTATCACCAGAAGGAGTCAATTGGGTAGAAATAGAAAGTTCAAAATCGACGACTCTTGGGCCTGATTTTAGTACATTTGGTCAAATATTGACTTTTGAATGACCGATGTAACATCAGAAAGAGTCAATAAGTAGGTATAAAAATTTCAAGATCCATAACTGAAACATGTCCAATGGGTAAAATATTGGCTACTCTACGGCTAATTTATCACCAGAAGGAGTCAATTGGGTAGAAAAAGAAAGTTCAAAATCGACGACTCTTGGGCCCGATATTAGTACATTTGGTCAAATATTGACTTTTGAATGACCGATATAACATCAGAAAGAGTCAATAAGTAGGTATAGAAATTTCAAGCTCCATAACTGAAACATGTCCAATGGGTAAAATATTGGCTACTCTAAGGCTAATTTATCACCAGAAGGAGTCAATTGGGTAGAAAAAGAAAGTTCAAAATCGACGACTCTTGGGCCCGATATTAGTACATTTGGTCAAATATGGATTTCTGAATGATTGACCTAAATTCAGAAAGAGTCAATGAGTAGGTTTAAAAATTTCAAGAAGCATAACTGAAACATGTCCAATGGGTAAAATATTGGCTACTCTAAGGCTAATTTATCACCAGAAGGAGTCAATTGGGTAGAAAAAGAAAGTTCAAAATCGACGACTCTTGGGCCCGATATTAGTACATTTGGTCAAATATGGATTTCTGAATGATTGACCTAAATTCAGAAAGAGTCAATGAGTAGGTTTAAAAATGTCAAGAAGCATAACTGAAACATGTCCAATGGGTAAAATATTGGCTACTCTAGGGCTAATGTATCACAAGAAGGAGTCAATTGGGTAGGAATAGAAAGTTCAAGATCAAGGACTGAAATATTTACAGTTGGTCAAAAATAGGCTGAACTATCTCCAGAAGTCAATAGGGTAGAACTAAAAAGTTCAAAATAGACGACTCTTGGGCCCGATTTTAGTACATTTGGTCAAATATTGACTTTTGAATGACCGATGTAACATCAGAAAGAGTCAATAGGTAGGTATAGAAATTTCCTGATCCATGACTGAAACATGTTCAATGGGTCAAATATTGGCTACTCTATCGCTAATTTATCACCAGAAGGAGTCAATTGGGTAGAAATAGAAAGTTCAAAATCGATGACTCTTGGGCAGGATATAAGTCCATTCGGTCAAATATGGACTTCTGATTGACTGATGTATCATCAGCCGGTTTCTACGAGTATGTAAAGAAATTTCAAGATCCATGCCTGAAACATGTTCAATGGGTCAAATATTGGCTACTCTATGGCTAATTTATCACCAGAAGCAGTCAAAGGGTAGAACTAAAAAGTTCAAAATAGACGACTCTTGGGCCCAGTGTTAGTACATTTGGTCAAATATGGATTTCTGAATGACTGACCTAAATTCAGAAAGAGTCAATGAGTAGTTATAAAAATGTCAGGATCCATATCTGAAACATGTCCAATGGGTCAAATATTGGCTACTCTATGGCTAATTTATCACCAGAAGGAGTCAAAGGGTAGAGCTAAAAATTTCAAAATAGACGACTCTTTGGCCCGATTTTAGTACATTTGGTCAAATATTGACTTTTGAATGGCCGATGTAACATCAGAAAGAGTCAATAAGTAGGTATAGAAATTTCAAGCTCCATAACTGAAACATGTCCAATGAGCAAAATATTGGCTACTCTAATGCTAATGTATCACAAGAAGGAGTCAACTGAGTAGGAAAAGAAAGTTCAAGATCAAGGACTGAAATATTTTCAGTGTTTCAAAAATTGGCTGAACTATCGCCAGAAGGAGTCAATAGGGTAGAACTAAAAAGTTCAAAATAGACGACTCTTGGGCCCGATTTTAGTACATTTGGTCAAATATTGACTTTTGAATGACCGATGTAACATCAGAAAGAGTCAATAGGTAGGTATAGAAATTTCCTGATCCATGACTGAAACATGTTCAATGGGTCAAATATTGGCTACTCTATCGCTAATTTATCACCAGAAGGAGTCAATTGGGTAGAAATAGAAAGTTCAAAATCGATGACTCTTGGGCAGGATATAAGTCCATTCGGTCAAATATGGACTTCTGATTGACTGATGTATCATCAGCCGGTTTCTACGAGTATGTAAAGAAATTTCAAGATCCATGCCTGAAACATGTTCAATGGGTCAAATATTGGCTACTCTATGGCTAATTTATCACCAGAAGCAGTCAAAGGGTAGAACTAAAAAGTTCAAAATAGACGACTCTTGGGCCCAGTGTTAGTACATTTGTTCAAATATGGATTTCTGAATGACTGACCTAAATTCAGAAAGAGTCAATGAGTAGTTATAAAAATGTCAGGATCCATATCTGAAACATGTCCAATGGGTCAAATATTGGCTACTCTATGGCTAATTTATCACCAGAAGGAGTCAAAGGGTAGAGCTAAAAATTTCAAAATAGACGACTCTTTGGCCCGATTTTAGTACATTTGGTCAAATATTGACTTTTGAATGGCCGATGTAACATCAGAAAGAGTCAATAAGTAGGTATAGAAATTTCAAGCTCCATAACTGAAACATGTCCAATGAGCAAAATATTGGCTACTCTAATGCTAATGTATCACAAGAAGGAGTCAACTGAGTAGGAAAAGAAAGTTCAAGATCAAGGACTGAAATATTTTCAGTGGGACAAAAATTGGCTGAACTATCTCCAGAAAGAGTCAATAGGGTAGAACTAAAAAGTTCAAAAAAGACGACTCTTGGGCCTGATTTTAGTACATTTGGTCAAATATTGATTTTTGAATGACCGATGTAACATCAGAAAGAGTCAATAAGTAGGTATAGAAATTTCAAGATCCATAACTAAAACATGTCCAATGGGTCAAATATTGGCTACTCTATGGCTAATCTATGGCTAATTTTTCACCAGAAGGAGTCAATTGGGTAGAAATAGAAAGTTCAAAATCGACGACTCTTGGGCCCGATTTTAGTACATTTGGTCAAATATTGACTTTTGAATGACCGATGTAACATCAGAAAGAGTCAATAAGTAGGTATAAAAATTTCAAGATCCATAACTGAAACATGTCCAATGGGTCAAATATTGGCTACTCTACGGCTAATTTATCACCAGAAGGAGTCAATTGGGTAGGAAGAGAAAGTTCAAAATCGACGACTCTTGGGCCCGATATTAGTACATTTGGTCAAATATTGACTTTTGAATGACCGATATAACATCAGAAAGAGTCAATAAGTAGGTATAGAAATTTCAAGCTCCTTGACTGAAACAAGTTCAATGGGTCAAATATTGGCTACTCTATGGCTAATTTATCACCAGAAGGAGTCAAAGGGTAGAACTAAACAGTTCAAAATAGACGACTCTTGGGCCCGATTTTAGTACATTTGGTCAAATATTGACTTTTGAATGACCGATATAACATCACAAAGAGTCAATAAATAGGTATAAAAATTTCAAGATCCATAACTGAAACATGTCCAATGGGTAAAATATTGGCTACTCTAAGGCTAATGTATCACAAGAAGGAGTCAATTGGGTAGATATAAAAAGTTCAAGATCAAGGACTGAAATATTTTCATTGGCTCAAAAATTGGCTGAACTATCTCCAGAAGGAGTCAATAGGGTAGAACTAAAAAGTTCAAAATAGACGACTCTTGGGCCCGATTTTAGTACATTTGGTCAAATATTGACTTTTGAATGACTGATGTAATATCAGAAAGAGTCAATAAGTAGGTATAGAAATTTCAAATTCCATAACTGAAACATGTCCAATGGGTCAAATATTGGCTACTCTATGGCTAATTTATCACCAGAAGGAGTCAATTGGGTAGAAATAGAAAGTTCAAAATCGACGACTCTTGGGCCTGATTTTAGTACATTTGGTCAAATATTGACTTTTGAATGACCGATGTAACATCAGAAAGAGTCAATAAGTAGGTATAAAAATTTCAAGATCCATAACTGAAACATGTCCAATGGGTAAAATATTGGCTACTCTACGGCTAATTTATCACCAGAAGGAGTCAATTGGGTAGAAAAAGAAAGTTCAAAATCGACGACTCTTGGGCCCGATATTAGTACATTTGGTCAAATATTGACTTTTGAATGACCGATATAACATCAGAAAGAGTCAATAAGTAGGTATAGAAATTTCAAATTCCATAACTGAAACATGTCCAATGGGTAAAATATTGGCTACTCTAAGGCTAATTTATCACCAGAAGGAGTCAATTGGGTAGAAAAAGAAAGTTCAAAATCGACAACTCTTGGGCCCGATATTAGTACATTTGGTCAAATATGGATTTCTGAATGATTGACCTAAATTCAGAAAGAGTCAATGAGTAGGTTTAAAAATTTCAAGAAGCATAACTGAAACATGTCCAATGGGTAAAATATTGGCTACTCTAAGGCTAATGTATCACAAGAAGGAGTCAATTGGGTAGGAATAGAAAGTTCAAGATCAAGGACTGAAATATTTTCAGTGCTTCAAAAATTGGCTGAACTATCGCCAGAAGGAGTCAATAGGGTAGAACTAAAAAGTTCAAAATAGACGACTCTTGGGCCCGATTCTAGTACATTTGGTCAAATATTGACTTTTGAATGACCGATGTAACATCAAAAGGAGTCAATAAGTAGGTATAGAAATTTCCTGATCCATGACTGAAACATGTTCAATGGGTCAAATATTGGCTACTCTATCGCTAATTTATCACCAGAAGGAGTCAATAGGGTAGAAATAGAAAGTTAAAAATCGACGACTTTTGGGCCGGATATTAGTACATTTGGTCAAATATTGACTTTTGAATGACCGATGTAACATCAGAAAGAGTCAATTATTAGGTATAGAAATTTCAAGATCCATGACTGAAACATGTTCAATGGGTCAAATATTGGCTAGTCTATGGCTAATTTATCATCAGAAGGAGTCAAAGGGTAGAGCTAAAAAGTTCAAAATAGACGACTCTTGGGCCCGATTTTAGTACATTTGGTCAAATATTGACTTTTGAATAACCGATGTAACATCAGAAAGAGTCAATAAGTAGGTATAGAAATTTCAAGATCCATAACTGAAACATGTCCAATGGGTCAAATATTGGCGACTCTATGGCTAATTTATGACCAGAAGGAGTCAATTGGGTAGAAATAGAAAGTTCAAAATCGACGACTCTTGGGCCCGATTTTAGTACATTTGGTCAAATATTGACTTTTGAATGGCCGATATAACATCAGAAAGAGTCAAAAAGTAGGTATAGAAATTTCAAGCTCCATAACTGAAACATGTCCAATGAGCAAAATATTGGCTACTCTAATGCTAATGTATCACAAGAAGGAGTCAACTGAGTAGGAAAAGAAAGTTCAAGATCAAGGACTGAAATATTTTCAGTGGGACAAAAATTGGCTGAACTATCTCCAGAAAGTGTCAATAGGGTAGAACTAAAAAGTTCAAAAAAGACGACTCTTGGGCCTGATTTTAGTACATTTGGTCAAATATTGATTTTTGAATGACCGATGTAACATCAGAAAGAGTCAATAAGTAGGTATAGAAATTTCCTGATCCATGACTGAAACATGTTCAATGGGTCAAATATTGGCTACTCTATGGCTAATTTTTCACCAGAAGGAGTCAATTGGGTAGAAATAGAAAGTTCAAAATCGAAGACTCTTGGGCCCGATTTTAGTACATTTGGTCAAATATTGACTTTTGAATGACCGATGTAACATCAGAAAGAGTCAATAAGTAGGTATAGAAATTTCAAGCTCCTTGACTGAAACAAGTTCAATGGGTCAAATATTGGCTACTCTATGGCTAATTTATCACCAGAAGGAGTCAAAGGGTAGAACTAAACAGTTCAAAATAGACGACTCTTGGGCCCGATTTTAGTACATTTGGTCAAATATTGACTTTTGAATGACCGATATAACATCACAAAGAGTCAATAAATAGGTATAAAAATTTCAAGATCCATAACTGAAACATGTCCAATGGGTAAAATATTGGCTACTCTAAGGCTAATGTATCACAAGAAGGAGTCAATTGGGTAGATATAGAAAGTTCAAGATCAAGGACTGAAATATTTTCAGTGGCTCAAAAATTGGCTGAACTATCTCCAGAAGGAGTCAATAGGGTAGAACTAAAAAGTTCAAAATAGACGACTCTTGGGCCCGATTTTAGTACATTTGGTCAAATATTGACTTTTGAATGACTGATGTAATATCAGAAAGAGTCAATAAGTAGGTATAGAAATTTCAAATTCCATAACTGAAACATGTCCAATGGGTCAAATATTGGCTACTCTATGGCTAATTTATCACCAGAAGGAGTCAATTGGGTAGAAATAGAAAGTTCAAAATCGACGACTCTTGGGCCCGATTTTAGTACATTGGGTCAAATATTGACTTTTGAATGACCGATGTAACATCAGAAAGAGTCAATAAGTAGGTATAAAAATTTCAAGATCCATAACTGAAACATGTCCAATGGGTAAAATATTGGCTACTCTACGGCTAATTTATCACCAGAAGGAGTCAATTGGGTAGAAAAAGAAAGTTCAAAATCGACGACTCTTGGGCCCGATATTAGTACATTTGGTCAAATATTGACTTTTGAATGACCGATATAACATCAGAAAGAGTCAATAAGTAGGTATAGAAATTTCAAATTCCATAACTGAAACATGTCCAATGGGTAAAATATTGGCTACTCTAAGGCTAATTTATCACCAGAAGGAGTCAATTGGGTAGAAAAAGAAAGTTCAAAATCGACGACTCTTGGGCCCGATATTAGTACATTTGGTCAAATATGGATTTCTGAATGATTGACCTAAATTCAGAAAGAGTCAATGAGTAGGTTTAAAAATTTCAAGAAGCATAACTGAAACATGTCCAATGGGTAAAATATTGGCTACTCTAAGGCTAATTTATCACCAGAAGGAGTCAATTGGGTAGAAAAAGAAAGTTCAAAATCGACGACTCTTGGGCCCGATATTAGTACATTTGGTCAAATATGGATTTCTGAATGATTGACCTAAATTCAGAAAGAGTCAATGAGTAGGTTTAAAAATTTCAAGAAGCATAACTGAAACATGTCCAATGGGTAAAATATTGGCTACTCTAAGGCTAATGTATCACAAGAAGGAGTCAATTGGGTAGGAATAGAAAGTTCAAGATCAAGGACTGAAATATTTTCAGTGCTTCAAAAATTGGCAGAACTATCGCCAGAAAGAGTCAATAGGGTAGAACTAAAAAGTTCAAAATGGACGACTCTTGGGCCCGATTCTAGTACATTTGGTCAAATATTGACTTTTGAATGACCGATGTAACATCAGAAGGAGTCAATAAGTAGGTATAGAAATTTCCTGATCCATGACTGAAACATGTTCAATGGGTCAAATATTGGCTACTCTATCGCTAATTTATCACCAGAAGGAGTCAATAGGGTAGAAATAGAAAGTTAAAAATCGACGACTCTTGGGCCGGATATTAGTACATTTGGTCAAATATTGACTTTTGAATGACCGATGTAACATCAGAAAGAGTCAATTATTAGGTATAGAAATTTCAAGATCCATGACTGAAACATGTTCAATGGGTCAAATATTGGCTACTCTATGGCTAATTTATCACAAGAAGGAATCAATTGGGTAGAAATAGAAAGTTCAAAATCGACGACTCTTGGGCCCGATATTAGTACATTTGGTCAAATATGGATTTCTGAATGACCGATGTAACATCAGAAAGAGTCAATTAGTAGGTATAGAAATTTCAAGCTCCTTGACTGAAACATGTTCAATGGGTCAAATATTGGCTAGTCTATGGCTAATTTATCATCAGAAGGAGTCAAAGGGTAGAGCTAAAAAGTTCAAAATAGACGACTCTTGGGCCCGATATTAGTACATTTGGTCAAATATGGATTTCTGAATGATTGACCTAAATTCAGAAAGAGTCAATGAGTAGGTATAAAAATTTCAAGATGCATAACTGAAACATGTCCAATGGGTAAAATATTGGCTACTCTAAGGCTAATGTATCACAAGAAGGAGTCAATTGGGTAGGAATAGAAAGTTCAAGATCAAGGCCTGAAATATTTACAGTTGGTCAAAAATAGGCTGAACTATCTCCAGAAGTCAATAGGGTAGAACTAAAAAGTTCAAAATTGACGACTCTTGGGCCCGATATTAGTACATTTGGTCAGATATTGACTTTTGAATGACCGTTGTAACATCAGAAAGAGTCAATTAGTAGGTATAGAAATTTCAAGATCCATGACTGAAACATGTTCAATGGGTCAAATATTGGCTACTCTATGGATAATTTATCACAAGAAGGAATCAATTGGGTAGAAATAGAAAGTTCAAAATCGACGACTCTTGGGCCCGATATTAGTACATTTGGTCAAATATGGATTTGTGAATGACCGATGTAACATCAGAAAGAGTCTATTAGTAGGTATAGAAATTTCAAGATCCTTGACTGAAACATGTTAAATGGGTCAAATATTGGCTACTCTAAGGCTAATGTATCACAAGAAGGAGTCAATTGGGTAGGAATAGAAAGTTCAAGATCAAGGACTGAAATATTTTCAGTGCTTCAAAAATTGGCTGAACTATCGCCAGAAGGAGTCAATAGGGTAGAACTAAAAAGTTCAAAATAGACGACTCTTGGGCCCGATTCTAGTACATTTGGTCAAATATTGACTTTTGAATGACCGATGTAACATCAGAAGGAGTCAATAAGTAGGTATAGAAATTTCCTGATCCATGACTGAAACATGTTCAATGGGTCAAATATTGGCTACTCTATCGCTAATTTATCACCAGAAGGAGTCAATAGGGTAGAAATAGAAAGTTAAAAATCGACGACTCTTGGGCCGGATATTAGTACATTTGGTCAAATATTGACTTTTGAATGACCGATGTAACATCAGAAAGAGTCAATTATTAGGTATAGAAATTTCAAGATCCATGACTGAAACATGTTCAATGGGTCAAATATTGGCTACTCTATGGCTAATTTATCACAAGAAGGAATCAATTGGGTAGAAATAGAAAGTTCAAAATCGACGACTCTTGGGCCCGATATTAGTAAATTTGGTCAAATATGGATTTCTGAATGACCGATGTAACATCAGAAAGAGTCAATTAGTAGGTATAGAAATTTCAAGCTCCTTGACTGAAACATGTTCAATGGGTCAAATATTGGCTAGTCTATGGCTAATTTATCATCAGAAGGAGTCAAAGGGTAGAGCTAAAAAGGTCAAAATAGACGACTCTTGGGCCCGATATTAGTACATTTGGTCAAATATGGATTTCTGAATGATTGACCTAAATTCAGAAAGAGTCAATGAGTAGGTATAAAAATTTCAAGATGCATAACTGAAACATGTCCAATGGGTAAAATATTGGCTACTCTAAGGCTAATGTATCACAAGAAGGAGTCAATTGGGTAGGAAAAGAAAGTTCAAGATCAAGGACTGAAATATTTACAGTTGGTCAAAAATAGGCTGAACTATCTCCAGAAGTCAATAGGGTAGAACTAAAAAGTTCAAAATTGACGACTCTTGGGCCCGATTTTAGTACATTTGGTCAAATATTGACTTTTGAATGACCGATGTAACATCAGAAAGAGTCAATAAGTAGGTATAGAAAGTTCCTGATCCATGACTGAAACATGTTCAATGGGTCAAATATTGGCTATTCTGAGGCTAATTTATCACCAGAAGGAGTCAATTGGGTAGAAATAGAAAGTTCAAAATAGACGACTCTTGGGCCCGATTTTAGTACATTTGGTCAAATATTGACTTTTGAATGACCGATATAACATCCGAAAGAGTCAATAAATAGGTATAAAAATTTCAAGATCCATAACTGAAACATGTCCAATGGGTAAAATATTGGCTATTCTGAGGCTAATTTATCACCAGAAGGAGTCAATTGGGTAGAAATAGAAAGTTCAAAATCGATGACTCTTGGGCAGGATATAAGTCCATTCGGTCAAATATGGACTTCTGATTGACTGATGTATCATCAGTCGGTTTCTACGAGTATGTAAAGAAATTTCAAGATCCATGCCTGAAACATGTTCAATGGGTCAAATATTGGCTAATCTATAGCTAATTTATCACCAGAAGCAGTCAAAGGGTAGAACTAAAAAGTTCAAAATAGACGACTCTTGGGCCCAGTGTTAGTACATTTGGTCAAATATGGATTTCTGAATGACTGACCTAAATTCAGAAAGAGTCAATGAGTAGTTATAAAAATGTCAGGATCCATATCTGAAACATGTCCAATGGGTCAAATATTGGCTACTCTATGGCTAATTTATCACCAGAAGGAGTCAAAGGGCAGAACTAAAAATTTCAAAATAGACGACTCTTTGGCCCGATTTTAGTACATTTGGTCAAATATTGACTTTTGAATGGCCGATGTAACATCAGAAAGAGTCAATAAGTAGGTATAGAAATTTCAAGCTCCATAACTGAAACATGTCCAATGAGCAAAATATTGGCTACTCTAATGCTAATGTATCACAAGAAGGAGTCAATTGGGTAGGAAGAGAAAGTTCAAAATCGACGACTCTTGGGCCCGATATTAGTACATTTGGTCAAATATTGACTTTTGAATGACCGATATAACATCAGAAAGAGTCAATAAGTAGGTATAGAAATTTCAAGCTCCTTGACTGAAACAAGTTCAATGGGTCAAATATTGGCTACTCTATGGCTAATTTATCACCAGAAGGAGTCAAAGGGTAGAACTAAACAGTTCAAAATAGACGACTCTTGGGCCCGATTTTAGTACATTTGGTCAAATATTGACTTTTGAATGACCGATATAACATCACAAAGAGTCAATAAATAGGTATAAAAATTTCAAGATCCATAACTGAAACATGTCCAATGGGTAAAATATTGGCTACTCTAAGGCTAATGTATCACAAGAAGGAGTCAATTGGGTAGATATAGAAAGTTCAAGATCAAGGACTGAAATATTTTCAGTGGCTCAAAAATTGGCTGAACTATCTCCAGAAGGAGTCAATAGGGTAGAACTAAAAAGTTCAAAATAGACGACTCTTGGGCCCGATTTTAGTACATTTGGTCAAATATTGACTTTTGAATGACTGATGTAATATCAGAAAGAGTCAATAAGTAGGTATAGAAATTTCAAATTCCAGAACTGAAACATGTCCAATGGGTCAAATATTGGCTACTCTATGGCTAATTTATCACCAGAAGGAGTCAATTGGGTAGAAATAGAAAGTTCAAAATCGACGACTCTTGGGCCCGATTTTAGTACATTGGGTCAAATATTGACTTTTGAATGACCGATGTAACATCAGAAAGAGTCAATAAGTAGGTATAAAAATTTCAAGATCCATAACTGAAACATGTCCAATGGGTAAAATATTGGCTACTCTACGGCTAATTTATCACCAGAAGGAGTCAATTGGGTAGAAAAAGAAAGTAAAAAATCGACGACTCTTGGGCCCGATATTAGTACATTTGGTCAAATATTGACTTTTGAATGACCGATATAACATCAGAAAGAGTCAATAAGTAGGTATAGAAATTTCAAGCTCCATAACTGAAACATGTCCAATGGGTAAAATATTGGCTACTCTAAGGCTAATTTATCACCAGAAGGAGTCAATTGGGTAGAAAAAGAAAGTTCAAAATCGACGACTCTTGGGCCCGATATTAGTACATTTGGTCAAATATGGATTTCTGAATGATTGACCTAAATTCAGAAAGAGTCAATGAGTAGGTTTAAAAATTTCAAGAAGCATAACTGAAACATGTCCAATGGGTAAAATATTGGCTACTCTAAGGCTAATTTATCACCAGAAGGAGTCAATTGGGTAGAAAAAGAAAGTTCAAAATCGACGACTCTTGGGCCCGATATTAGTACATTTGGTCAAATATGGATTTCTGAATGATTGACCTAAATTCAGAAAGAGTCAATGAGTAGGTTTAAAAATGTCAAGAAGCATAACTGAAACATGTCCAATGGGTAAAATATTGGCTACTCTAAGGCTAATGTATCACAAGAAGGAGTCAATTGGGTAGGAATAGAAAGTTCAAGATCAAGGACTGAAATATTTTCAGTGCTTCAAAAATTGGCAGAACTATCGCCAGAAAGAGTCAATAGGGTAGAACTAAAAAGTTCAAAATAGACGACTCTTGGGCCCGATTCTAGTACATTTGGTCAAATATTGACTTTTGAATGACCGATGTAACATCAGAAAGAGTCAATAAGTAGGTATAAAAATTTCAAGATCCATAACTGAAACATGTCCAATGGGTAAAATATTGGCTACTCTACGGCTAATTTATCACCAGAAGGAGTCAATTGGGTAGAAAAAGAAAGTTCAAAATCGACGACTCTTGGGCCCGATATTAGTACATTTGGTCAAATATTGACTTTTGAATGACCGATATAACATCAGAAAGAGTCAATAAGTAGGTATAGAAATTTCAAATTCCATAACTGAAACATGTCCAATGGGTAAAATATTGGCTACTCTAAGGCTAATGTATCACAAGAAGGAGTCAATTGGGTAGGAATAGAAAGTTCAAGATCAAGGACTGAAATATTTTCAGTGCTTCAAAAATTGGCTGAACTATCGCCAGAAGGAGTCAATAGGGTAGAACTAAAAAGTTCAAAATAGACGACTCTTGGGCCCGATTCTAGTACATTTGGTCAAATATTGACTTTTGAATGACCGATGTAACATCAGAAGGAGTCAATAAGTAGGTATAGAAATTTCCTGATCCATGACTGAAACATGTTCAATGGGTCAAATATTGGCTACTCTATCGCTAATTTATCACCAGAAGGAGTCAATAGGGTAGAAATAGAAAGTTAAAAATCGACGACTCTTGGGCCGGATATTAGTACATTTGGTCAAATATTGACTTTTGAATGACCGATGTAACATCAGAAAGAGTCAATTATTAGGTATAGAAATTTCAAGATCCATGACTGAAACATGTTCAATGGGTCAAATATTGGCTACTCTATGGCTAATTTATCACAAGAAGGAATCAATTGGGTAGAAATAGAAAGTTCAAAATCGACGACTCTTGGGCCCGATATTAGTAAATTTGGTCAAATATGGATTTCTGAATGACCGATGTAACATCAGAAAGAGTCAATTAGTAGGTATAGAAATTTCAAGCTCCTTGACTGAAACATGTTCAATGGGTCAAATATTGGCTAGTCTATGGCTAATTTATCATCAGAAGGAGTCAAAGGGTAGAGCTAAAAAGGTCAAAATAGACGACTCTTGGGCCCGATATTAGTACATTTGGTCAAATATGGATTTCTGAATGATTGACCTAAATTCAGAAAGAGTCAATGAGTAGGTATAAAAATTTCAAGATGCATAACTGAAACATGTCCAATGGGTAAAATATTGGCTACTCTAAGGCTAATGTATCACAAGAAGGAGTCAATTGGGTAGGAATAGAAAGTTCAAGATCAAGGACTGAAATATTTACAGTTGGTCAAAAATAGGCTGAACTATCTCCAGAAGTCAATAGGGTAGAACTAAAAAGTTCAAAATTGACGACTCTTGGGCCCGATTTTAGTACATTTGGTCAAATATTGACTTTTGAATGACCGATGTAACATCAGAAAGAGTCAATTAGTAGGTATAGAAATTTCAAGATCCGTCACTGAAACATGTCCAATGGGTAAAATATTGGCTACTCTAAGGCTAATGTATCACAAGAAGGAATCAATTGGGTAGAAATAGAAAGTTCAAAATCGACGACTCTTGGGCCCGATATTAGTACATTTGGTCAAATATGGATTTGTGAATGACCGATGTAACATCAGAAAGAGTCTATTAGTAGGTGTAGAAATTTCAAGATCCTTGACTGAAACATGTTAAATGGGTCAAATATTGGCTACTCTAAGGCTAATGTATCACAAGAAGCAGTCAATTGGGTAGGAATAGAAACTTCAAGATCAAGGACTGAAATATTTTCAGTGTTTCAAAAATTGGCTGAACTATCGCCAGAAGGAGTCAATAGGGTAGAACTAAAAAGTTCAAAATAGACGACTCTTGGGCCCGATTTTAGTACATTTGGTCAAATATTGACTTTTGAATGACCGATGTAACATCAGAAAGAGTCAATAAGTAGGTATAGAAATTTCCTGATCCATGACTGAAACATGTTCAATGGGTCAAATATTGGCTATTCTGAGGCTAATTTATCACCAGAAGGAGTCAATTGGGTAGAAATAGAAAGTTCAAAATAGACGACTCTTGGGCCCGATTTTAGTACATTTGGTCAAATATTGACTTTTGAATGACCGATATAACATCCGAAAGAGTCAATAAATAGGTATAAAAATTTCAAGATCCATAACTGAAACATGTCCAATGGGTAAAATATTGGCTATTCTGAGGCTAATTTATCACCAGAAGGAGTCAATTGGGTAGAAATAGAAAGTTCAAAATCGATGACTCTTGGGCAGGATATAAGTCCATTCGGTCAAATATGGACTTCTGATTGACTGATGTATCATCAGTCGGTTTCTACGAGTATGTAAAGAAATTTCAAGATCCATGCCTGAAACATGTTCAATGGGTCAAATATTGGCTAATCTATAGCTAATTTATCACCAGAAGCAGTCAAAGGGTAGAACTAAAAAGTTCAAAATAGACGACTCTTGGGCCCAGTGTTAGTACATTTGGTCAAATATGGATTTCTGAATGACTGACCTAAATTCAGAAAGAGTCAATGAGTAGTTATAAAAATGTCAGGATCCATATCTGAAACATGTCCAATGGGTCAAATATTGGCTACTCTATGGCTAATTTATCACCAGAAGGAGTCAAAGGGCAGAACTAAAAATTTCAAAATAGACGACTCTTTGGCCCGATTTTAGTACATTTGGTCAAATATTGACTTTTGAATGGCCGATGTAACATCAGAAAGAGTCAATAAGTAGGTATAGAAATTTCAAGCTCCATAACTGAAACATGTCCAATGAGCAAAATATTGGCTACTCTAATGCTAATGTATCACAAGAAGGAGTCAATTGGGTAGGAAGAGAAAGTTCAAAATCGACGACTCTTGGGCCCGATATTAGTACATTTGGTCAAATATTGACTTTTGAATGACCGATATAACATCAGAAAGAGTCAATAAGTAGGTATAGAAATTTCAAGCTCCTTGACTGAAACAAGTTCAATGGGTCAAATATTGGCTACTCTATGGCTAATTTATCACCAGAAGGAGTCAAAGGGTAGAACTAAACAGTTCAAAATAGACGACTCTTGGGCCCGATTTTAGTACATTTGGTCAAATATTGACTTTTGAATGACCGATATAACATCACAAAGAGTCAATAAATAGGTATAAAAATTTCAAGATCCATAACTGAAACATGTCCAATGGGTAAAATATTGGCTACTCTAAGGCTAATGTATCACAAGAAGGAGTCAATTGGGTAGATATAGAAAGTTCAAGATCAAGGACTGAAATATTTTCAGTGGCTCAAAAATTGGCTGAACTATCTCCAGAAGGAGTCAATAGGGTAGAACTAAAAAGTTCAAAATAGACGACTCTTGGGCCCGATTTTAGTACATTTGGTCAAATATTGACTTTTGAATGACCGATATAACATCACAAAGAGTCAATAAGTAGGTATAGAAATTTCAAGCTCCATAACTGAAACATGTCCAATGGGTAAAATATTGGCTACTCTAAGGCTAATTTATCACCAGAAGGAGTCAATTGGGTAGAAAAAGAAAGTTCAAAATCGACGACTCTTGGGCCCGATATTAGTACATTTGGTCAAATATGGATTTCTGAATGATTGACCTAAATTCAGAAAGAGTCAATGAGTAGGTTTAAAAATTTCAAGAAGCATAACTGAAACATGTCCAATGGGTAAAATATTGGCTACTCTAAGGCTAATTTATCACCAGAAGGAGTCAATTGGGTAGAAAAAGAAAGTTCAAAATCGACGACTCTTGGGCCCGATATTAGTACATTTGGTCAAATATGGATTTCTGAATGATTGACCTAAATTCAGAAAGAGTCAATGAGTAGGTTTAAAAATTTCAAGAAGCATAACTGAAACATGTCCAATGGGTAAAATATTGGCTACTCTAAGGCTAATGTATCACAAGAAGGAGTCAATTGGGTAGGAATAGAAAGTTCAAGATCAAGGACTGAAATATTTTCAGTGCTTCAAAAATTGGCTGAACTATCGCCAGAAGGAGTCAATAGGGTAGAACTAAAAAGTTCAAAATAGACGACTCTTGGGCCCGATTCTAGTACATTTGGTCAAATATTGACTTTTGAATGACCGATGTAACATCAGAAGGAGTCAATAAGTAGGTATAGAAATTTCCTGATCCATGACTGAAACATGTTCAATGGGTCAAATATTGGCTACTCTATCGCTAATTTATCACCAGAAGGAGTCAATAGGGTAGAAATAGAAAGTTAAAAATCGACGACTCTTGGGCCGGATAATAGTACATTTGGTCAAATATTGACTTTTGAATGACCGATGTAACATCAGAAAGAGTCAATTATTAGGTATAGAAATTTCAAGATCCATGACTGAAACATGTTCAATGGGTCAAATATTGGCTACTCTATGGCTAATTTATCACAAGAAGGAATCAATTGGGTAGAAATAGAAAGTTCAAAATCGACGACTCTTGGGCCCGATATTAGTAAATTTGGTCAAATATGGATTTCTGAATGACCGATGTAACATCAGAAAGAGTCAATTAGTAGGTATAGAAATTTCAAGCTCCTTGACTGAAACATGTTCAATGGGTCAAATATTGGCTAGTCTATGGCTAATTTATCATCAGAAGGAGTCAAAGGGTAGAGCTAAAAAGGTCAAAATAGACGACTCTTGGGCCCGATATTAGTACATTTGGTCAAATATGGATTTCTGAATGATTGACCTAAATTCAGAAAGAGTCAATGAGTAGGTATAAAAATTTCAAGATGCATAACTGAAACATGTCCAATGGGTAAAATATTGGCTACTCTAAGGCTAATGTATCACAAGAAGGAGTCAATTGGGTAGGAATAGAAAGTTCAAGATCAAGGACTGAAATATTTACAGTTGGTCAAAAATAGGCTGAACTATCTCCAGAAGTCAATAGGGTAGAACTAAAAAGTTCAAAATTGACGACTCTTGGGCCCGATTTTAGTACATTTGGTCAAATATTGACTTTTGAATGACCGATGTAACATCAGAAAGAGTCAATTAGTAGGTATAGAAATTTCAAGATCCGTCACTGAAACATGTCCAATGGGTAAAATATTGGCTACTCTAAGGCTAATGTATCACAAGAAGGAATCAATTGGGTAGAAATAGAAAGTTCAAAATCGACGACTCTTGGGCCCGATATTAGTACATTTGGTCAAATATGGATTTGTGAATGACCGATGTAACATCAGAAAGAGTCTATTAGTAGGTATAGAAATTTCAAGATCCTTGACTGAAACATGTTAAATGGGTCAAATATTGGCTACTCTAAGGCTAATGTATCACAAGAAGCAGTCAATTGGGTAGGAATAGAAACTTCAAGATCAAGGACTGAAATATTTTCAGTGTTTCAAAAATTGGCTGAACTATCGCCAGAAGGAGTCAATAGGGTAGAACTAAAAAGTTCAAAATAGACGACTCTTGGGCCCGATTTTAGTACATTTGGTTAAATATTGACTTTTGAATGACCGATGTAACATCAGAAAGAGTCAATAAGTAGGTATAGAAATTTCCTGATCCTTGACTGAAACATGTTCAATGGGTCAAATATTGGCTATTCTGAGGCTAATTTATCACCAGAAGGAGTCAATTGGGTAGAAATAGAAAGTTCAAAATAGACGACTCTTGGGCCCGATTTTAGTACATTTTTTCAAATATTGACTTTTGAATGACCGATATAACATCCGAAAGAGTCAATAAATAGGTATAAAAATTTCAAGATCCATAACTGAAACATGTCCAATGGGTAAAATATTGGCTATTCTGAGGCTAATTTATCACCAGAAGGAGTCAATTGGGTAGAAATAGAAAGTTCAAAATCGATGACTCTTGGGCAGGATATAAGTCCATTCGGTCAAATATGGACTTCTGATTGACTGATGTATCATCAGTCGGTTTCTACGAGTATGTAAAGAAATTTCAAGATCCATGCCTGAAACATGTTCAATGGGTCAAATATTGGCTAATCTATAGCTAATTTATCACCAGAAGCAGTCAAAGGGTAGAACTAAAAAGTTCAAAATAGACGACTCTTGGGCCCAGTGTTAGTACATTTGGTCAAATATGGATTTCTGAATGACTGACCTAAATTCAGAAAGAGTCAATGAGTAGTTATAAAAATGTCAGGATCCATATCTGAAACATGTCCAATGGGTCAAATATTGGCTACTCTATGGCTAATTTATCACCAGAAGGAGTCAAAGGGCAGAACTAAAAATTTCAAAATAGACGACTCTTTGGCCCGATTTTAGTACATTTGGTCAAATATTGACTTTTGAATGGCCGATGTAACATCAGAAAGAGTCAATAAGTAGGTATAGAAATTTCAAGCTCCATAACTGAAACATGTCCAATGAGCAAAATATTGGCTACTCTAATGCTAATGTATCACAAGAAGGAGTCAACTGAGTAGGAAAAGAAAGTTCAAGATCAAGGACTGAAATATTTTCAGTTGGGTCAAAAATTGGCTGAACTATCTCTAGAAAGAGTCAATAGGGTAGAACTAAAAAGTTCAAAATCGACGACTCTTGGGCCCGATTTTAGTACATTTGGTCAAATATTGACTTTTGAATGACCGATGTAACATCAGAAAGAGTCAATAAGTAGGTATAAAAATTTCAAGATCCATAACTGAAACATGTCCAATGGGTAAAATATTGGCTACTCTACGGCTAATTTATCACCAGATGGAGTCAATTGGGTAGAAATAGAAAGATCAAAATCGACGACTTTTGGGCCCGATATTAGTACATTTGGTCAAATATTGACTTTTGAATGACCGATATAACATCAGAAAGAGTCAATAAGTAGGTATAGAAATTTCAAGCTCCTTGACTGAAACAAGTTCAATGGGTCAAATATTGGCTACTCTATGGCTAATTTATCACCAGAAGGAGTCAAAGGGTAGAACTAAAAAGTTCAAAATAGACGACTCTTGCGCCAGATTTTAGTACATTTGGTCAAATATTGACTTTTGAATGACCGATATAACTTCACAAAGAGTCAATAAATAGGTATAAAAATTTCAAGATCCATAACTGAAACATGTCCAATGGGTAAAATATTGGCTACTCTAAGGCTAATGTATCACAAGAAGGAGTCAATTGGGTAGATATAGAAAGTTCAAGATCAAGGACTGAAATATTTTCAGTGGCTCAAAAATTGGCTGAACTATCTCCAGAAGGAGTCAATAGGGTAGAACTAAAAAGTTCAAAATAGACGACTCTTGGGCCCGATTCTAGTACATTTGGTCAAATATTGACTTTTGAATGACCGATGTAACATCAGAAGGAGTCAATAAGTAGGTATAGAAATTTCCTGATCCATGACTGAAACATGTTCAATGGGTCAAATATTGGCTACTCTATCGCTAATTTATCACCAGAAGGAGTCAATAGGGTAGAAATAGAAAGTTAAAAATCGACGACTCTTGGGCCGGATATTAGTACATTTGGTCAAATATTGACTTTTGAATGACCGATGTAACATCAGAAAGAGTCAATTATTAGGTATAGAAATTTCAAGATCCATGACTGAAACATGTTCAATGGGTCAAATATTGGCTACTCTAAGGCTAATTTATCACAAGAAGGAATCAATTGGGTAGAAATAGAAAGTTCAAAATCGACGACTCTTGGGCCCGATATTAGTAAATTTGGTCAAATATGGATTTCTGAATGACCGATGTAACATCAGAAAGAGTCAATTAGTAGGTATAGAAATTTCAAGCTCCTTGACTGAAACATGTTCAATGGGTCAAATATTGGCTAATCTATGGCTAATTTATCATCAGAAGGAGTCAAAGGGTAGAGCTAAAAAGGTCAAAATAGACGACTCTTGGGCCCGATATTAGTACATTTGGTCAAATATGGATTTCTGAATGATTGACCTAAATTCAGAAAGAGTCAATGAGTAGGTATAAAAATTTCAAGATGCATAACTGAAACATGTCCAATGGGTAAAATATTGGCTACTCTAAGGCTAATGTATCACAAGAAGGAGTCAATTGGGTAGGAATAGAAAGTTCAAGATCAAGGACTGAAATATTTACAGTTGGTCAAAAATAGGCTGAACTATCTCCAGAAGTCAATAGGGTAGAACTAAAAAGTTCAAAATTGACGACTCTTGGGCCCGATTTTAGTACATTTGGTCAAATATTGACTTTTGAATGACCGATGTAACATCAGAAAGAGTCAATTAGTAGGTATAGAAATTTCAAGATCCGTCACTGAAACATGTCCAATGGGTAAAATATTGGCTACTCTAAGGCTAATGTATCACAAGAAGGAATCAATTGGGTAGAAATAGAAAGTTCAAAATCGACGACTCTTGGGCCCGATATTAGTACATTTGGTCAAATATGGATTTGTGAATGACCGATGTAACATCAGAAAGAGTCTATTAGTAGGTATAGAAATTTCAAGATCCTTGACTGAAACATGTTAAATGGGTCAAATATTGGCTACTCTAAGGCTAATGTATCACAAGAAGCAGTCAATTGGGTAGGAATAGAAACTTCAAGATCAAGGACTGAAATATTTTCAGTGTTTCAAAAATTGGCTGAACTATCGCCAGAAGGAGTCAATAGGGTAGAACTAAAAAGTTCAAAATAGACGACTCTTGGGCCCAGTGTTAGTACATTTGGTCAAATATGGATTTCTGAATGACTGACCTAAATTCAGAAAGAGTCAATGAGTAGTTATAAAAATGTCAGGATCCATATCTGAAACATGTCCAATGGGTCAAATATTGGCTACTCTATGGCTAATTTATCACCAGAAGGAGTCAAAGGGCAGAACTAAAAATTTCAAAATAGACGACTCTTTGGCCCGATTTTAGTACATTTGGTCAAATATTGACTTTTGAATGGCCGATGTAACATCAGAAAGAGTCAATAAGTAGGTATAGAAATTTCAAGCTCCATAACTGAAACATGTCCAATGAGCAAAATATTGGCTACTCTAATGCTAATGTATCACAAGAAGGAGTCAACTGAGTAGGAAAAGAAAGTTCAAGATCAAGGACTGAAATATTTTCAGTTGGGTTAAAAATTGGCTGAACTATCTCTAGAAAGAGTCAATAGGGTAGAACTAAAAAGTTCAAAATCGACGACTCTTGGGCCCGATTTTAGTACATTTGGTCAAATATTGACTTTTGAATGACCGATGTAACATCAGAAAGAGTCAATAAGTAGGTATAAAAATTTCAAGATCCATAACTGAAACATGTCCAATGGGTAAAATATTGGCTACTCTACGGCTAATTTATCACCAGATGGAGTCAATTGGGTAGAAATAGAAAGATCAAAATCGACGACTTTTGGGCCCGATATTAGTACATTTGGTCAAATATTGACTTTTGAATGACCGATTTAACATCAGAAAGAGTCAATAAGTAGGTATAGAAATTTCAAGCTCCTTGACTGAAACAAGTTCAATGGGTCAAATATTGGCTACTCTATGGCTAATTTATCACCAGAAGGAGTCAAAGGGTAGAACTAAAAAGTTCAAAATAGACGACTCTTGCGCCAGATTTTAGTACATTTGGTCAAATATTGACTTTTGAATGACCGATATAACTTCACAAAGAGTCAATAAATAGGTATAAAAATTTCAAGATCCATAACTGAAACATGTCCAATGGGTAAAATATTGGCTACTCTAAGGCTAATGTATCACAAGAAGGAGTCAATTGGGTAGATATAGAAAGTTCAAGATCAAGGACTGAAATATTTTCAGTGGCTCAAAAATTGGCTGAACTATCTCCAGAAGGAGTCAATAGGGTAGAACTAAAAAGTTCAAAATAGACGACTCTTGGGCCCGATTCTAGTACATTTGGTCAAATATTGACTTTTGAATGACCGATGTAACATCAGAAGGAGTCAATAAGTAGGTATAGAAATTTCCTGATCCATGACTGAAACATGTTCAATGGGTCAAATATTGGCTACTCTATCGCTAATTTATCACCAGAAGGAGTCAATAGGGTAGAAATAGAAAGTTAAAAATCGACGACTCTTGGGCCGGATATTAGTACATTTGGTCAAATATTGACTTTTGAATGACCGATGTAACATCAGAAAGAGTCAATTATTAGGTATAGAAATTTCAAGATCCATGACTGAAACATGTTCAATGGGTCAAATATTGGCTACTCTATGGCTAATTTATCACAAGAAGGAATCAATTGGGTAGAAATAGAAAGTTCAAAATCGACGACTCTTGGGCCCGATATTAGTAAATTTGGTCAAATATGGATTTCTGAATGACCGATGTAACATCAGAAAGAGTCAATTAGTAGGTATAGAAATTTCAAGCTCCTTGACTGAAACATGTTCAATGGGTCAAATATTGGCTAATCTATGGCTAATTTATCATCAGAAGGAGTCAAAGGGTAGAGCTAAAAAGGTCAAAATAGACGACTCTTGGGCCCGATATTAGTACATTTGGTCAAATATGGATTTCTGAATGATTGACCTAAATTCAGAAAGAGTCAATGAGTAGGTATAAAAATTTCAAGATGCATAACTGAAACATGTCCAATGGGTAAAATATTGGCTACTCTAAGGCTAATGTATCACAAGAAGGAGTCAATTGGGTAGGAATAGAAAGTTCAAGATCAAGGACTGAAATATTTACAGTTGGTCAAAAATAGGCTGAACTATCTCCAGAAGTCAATAGGGTAGAACTAAAAAGTTCAAAATTGACGACTCTTGGGCCCGATTTTAGTACATTTGGTCAAATATTGACTTTTGAATGACCGATGTAACATCAGAAAGAGTCAATTAGTAGGTATAGAAATTTCAAGATCCGTCACTGAAACATGTCCAATGGGTAAAATATTGGCTACTCTAAGGCTAATGTATCACAAGAAGGAATCAATTGGGTAGAAATAGAAAGTTCAAAATCGACGACTCTTGGGCCCGATATTAGTACATTTGGTCAAATATGGATTTGTGAATGACCGATGTAACATCAGAAAGAGTCTATTAGTAGGTATAGAAATTTCAAGATCCTTGACTGAAACATGTTAAATGGGTCAAATATTGGCTACTCTAAGGCTAATGTATCACAAGAAGCAGTCAATTGGGTAGGAATAGAAACTTCAAGATCAAGGACTGAAATATTTTCAGTGTTTCAAAAATTGGCTGAACTATCGCCAGAAGGAGTCAATAGGGTAGAACTAAAAAGTTCAAAATAGACGACTCTTGGGCCCGATTTTAGTACATTTGGTCAAATATTGACTTTTGAATGACCGATGTAACATCAGAAAGAGTCAATAAGTAGGTATAGAAATTTCCTGATCCATGACTGAAACATGTTCAATGGGTCAAATATTGGCTATTCTGAGGCTAATTTATCACCAGAAGGAGTCAATTGGGTAGAAATAGAAAGTTCAAAATAGACGACTCTTGGGCCCGATTTTAGTACATTTGGTCAAATATTGACTTTTGAATGACCGATATAACATCCGAAAGAGTCAATAAATAGGTATAAAAATTTCAAGATCCATAACTGAAACATGTCCAATGGGTAAAATATTGGCTATTCTGAGGCTAATTTATCACCAGAAGGAGTCAATTGGGTAGAAATAGAAAGTTCAAAATCGATGACTCTTGGGCAGGATATAAGTCCATTCGGTCAAATATGGACTTCTGATTGACTGATGTATCATCAGTCGGTTTCTACGAGTATGTAAAGAAATTTCAAGATCCATGCCTGAAACATGTTCAATGGGTCAAATATTGGCTAATCTATAGCTAATTTATCACCAGAAGCAGTCAAAGGGTAGAACTAAAAAGTTCAAAATAGACGACTCTTGGGCCCAGTGTTAGTACATTTGGTCAAATATGGATTTCTGAATGACTGACCTAAATTCAGAAAGAGTCAATGAGTAGTTATAAAAATGTCAGGATCCATATCTGAAACATGTCCAATGGGTCAAATATTGGCTACTCTATGGCTAATTTATCACCAGAAGGAGTCAAAGGGCAGAACTAAAAATTTCAAAATAGACGACTCTTTGGCCCGATTTTAGTACATTTGGTCAAATATTGACTTTTGAATGGCCGATGTAACATCAGAAAGAGTCAATAAGTAGGTATAGAAATTTCAAGCTCCATAACTGAAACATGTCCAATGAGCAAAATATTGGCTACTCTAATGCTAATGTATCACAAGAAGGAGTCAACTGAGTAGGAAAAGAAAGTTCAAGATCAAGGACTGAAACATTTTCAGTTGGGTCAAAAATTGGCTGAACTATCTCTAGAAAGAGTCAATAGGGTAGAACTAAAAAGTTCAAAATCGACGACTCTTGGGCCCGATTTTAGTACATTTGGTCAAATATTGACTTTTGAATGACCGATGTAACATCAGAAAGAGTCAATAAGTAGGTATAAAAATTTCAAGATCCATAACTGAAACATGTCCAATGGGTAAAATATTGGCTACTCTACGGCTAATTTATCACCAGATGGAGTCAATTGGGTAGAAATAGAAAGATCAAAATCGACGACTTTTGGGCCCGATATTAGTACATTTGGTCAAATATTGACTTTTGAATGACCGATATAACATCAGAAAGAGTCAATAAGTAGGTATAGAAATTTCAAGCTCCTTGACTGAAACAAGTTCAATGGGTCAAATATTGGCTACTCTATGGCTAATTTATCACCAGAAGGAGTCAAAGGGTAGAACTAAAAAGTTCAAAATAGACGACTCTTGCGCCAGATTTTAGTACATTTGGTCAAATATTGACTTTTGAATGACCGATATAACTTCACAAAGAGTCAATAAATAGGTATAAAAATTTCAAGATCCATAACTGAAACATGTCCAATGGGTAAAATATTGGCTACTCTAAGGCTAATGTATCACAAGAAGGAGTTAATTGGGTAGATATAGAAAGTTCAAGATCAAGGACTGAAATATTTTCAGTGGCTCAAAAATTGGCTGAACTATCTCCAGAAGGAGTCAATAGGGTAGAACTAAAAAGTTCAAAATAGACGACTCTTGGGCCCGATTTTAGTACATTTGGTCAAATATTGACTTTTGAATGACTGATGTAATATCAGAAAGAGTCAATAAGTAGGTATAGAAATTTCAAATTCCATAACTGAAACATGTCCAATGGGTAAAATATTGGCTACTCTAAGGATAATGTATCACAAGAAGGAGTCAATTGGGTAGGAATAGAAAGTTCAAGATCAAGGACTGAAATATTTTCAGTGCTTCAAAAATTGGCTGAACTATCGCCAGAAGGAGTCAATAGGGTAGAACTAAAAAGTTCAAAATAGACGACTCTTGGGCCCGATTCTAGTACATTTGGTCAAATATTGACTTTTGAATGACCGATGTAACATCAGAAGGAGTCAATAAGTAGGTATAGAAATTTCCTGATCCATGACTGAAACATGTTCAATGGGTCAAATATTGGCTACTCTATCGCTAATTTATCACCAGAAGGAGTCAATAGGGTAGAAATAGAAAGTTAAAAATCGACGACTCTTGGGCCGGATATTAGTACATTTGGTCAAATATTGACTTTTGAATGACCGATGTAACATCAGAAAGAGTCAATTAGTAGGTATAGAAATTTCAAGATCCATGACTGAAACATGTTCAATGGGTCAAATGTTGGCTACTCTATGGCTAATTTATCACCAGAAGGAATCAATTGGGTAGAAATAGAAAGCTCAAAATCGACGACTCTTGGGCCCGATATTAGTACATTTGGTCAAATATGCATTTCTGAATGACCGATGTAACATCAGAAAGAGTCAATAGATAGGTATAAAAATTTCAAGATCCATAACTGAAATATGTCCAATGGGTAAAATATTGACTACTCCAAGGCTAATGTATCACAAGAAGCAGTCAATTGGGTAGGAATAGAAAGTTCAAGATCAAGGACTGAAATATTTTCAGTGCTTCAAAAATTGTTTGAACTATCGCCAGAAGGAGTCAATAGCGTAGAATTAAAAAGTTCAAAATAGACGACTCTTGGGCCCGATTTTAGTACATTTGGTCAAATATTGACTTTTGAATTTTCGATGCAACATCAGAAAGAGTCAATAAGTAGGTTTAGAAATTTCAAGATCCATAACTGAAACATGTCCAATGAGTAAAATATTGGCTACTCTAATGCTAATGTATCACAAGAAGGAGTCAAATGGGTAGGAATAGAAAGTTCAAGATCAAGGATTGAAATATTTTCAGTAGGTCAAAAATTGGCTGAACTATGTCCAGAATTAGTCAATAGGGTAGAACTAAAAAGTTCAAAATAGACGACTCTTGGGCCCGATTTTAGTACATTTGGTCAAATATTGACTTTTGAATGACTGATGTAATATCAGAAAGAGTCAATAAGTAGGTATAGAAATTTCAAATTCCATAACTGAAACATGTCCAATGGGTCAAATATTGGCTACTCTATGGCTAATTTATCACCAGAAGGAGTCAATTGGGTAGAAATAGAAAGTTCAAAATCGACGACTCTTGGGCCCGATTTTAGTACATTTGGTCAAATATTGACTTTTGAATGACCGATGTAACATCAGAAAGAGTCAATAAGTAGGTATAAAAATTTCAAGATCCATAACTGAAACATGTCCAATGGGTAAAATATTGGCTACTCTACGGCTAATTTATCACCAGAAGGAGTCAATTGGGTAGAAATAGAAAGTTCAAAATCGACGACTCTTGGGCCCGATTTTAGTACATTTGGTCAAATATTGACTTTTGAATGACCGATGTAACATCAGAAAGAGTCAATAAGTAGGTATAAAAATTTCAAGATCCATAACTGAAACATGTCCAATGGGTAAAATATTGGCTACTCTACGGCTAATTTATCACCAGAAGGAGTCAATTGGGTAGAAAAAGAAAGTTCAAAATCGACGACTCTTGGGCCCGATATTAGTACATTTGGTCAAATATTGACTTTTGAATGACCGATATAACATCAGAAAGAGTCAATAAGTAGGTATAGAAATTTCAAATTCCATAACTGAAACATGTCCAATGGGTAAAATATTGGCTACTCTAAGGCTAATGTATCACAAGAAGGAGTCAATTGGGTAGGAATAGAAAGTTCAAGATCAAGGACTGAAATATTTTCAGTGCTTCAAAAATTGGCTGAACTATCGCCAGAAGGAGTCAATAGGGTAGAACTACAAAGTTCAAAATAGACGACTCTTGGGCCCGATTCTAGTACATTTGGTCAAATATTGACTTTTGAATGACCGATGTAACATCAGAAGGAGTCAATAAGTAGGTATAGAAATTTCCTGATCCATGACTGAAACATGTTCAATGGGTCAAATATTGGCTACTCTATCGCTAATTTATCACCAGAAGGAGTCAATAGGGTAGAAATAGAAAGTTAAAAATCGACGACTCTTGGGCCCGATATTAGTACATTTGGTCAAATATGGATTTCTGAATGACCGATGTAACATCAGAAAGAGTCAATTAGTAGGTATAGAAATTTCAAGCTCCTTGACTGAAACATGTTCAATGGGTCAAATATTGGCTAGTCTATGGCTAATTTATCACCAGAAGGAATCAATTGGGTAGAAATAGAAAGTTCAAAATCGACGACTCTTGGGCCCGATATTAGTACATTTGGTCAAATATGGATTTCTGAATGACTGATGTAACATCAGAAAGAGTCAATAGATAGGTATAAAAATTTCAAGATCCATAACTGAAATATGTCCAATGGGTAAAATATTGACTACTCCAAGGCTAATGTATCACAAGAAGCAGTCAATTGGGTAGGACTAGAAAGTTCAAGATCAAGGACTGAAATATTTTCAGTGCTTCAAAAATTGTTTGAACTATCGCGAGAAGGAGTCAATAGCGTAGAATTAAAAAGTTCAAAATAGACGACTCTTGGGCCCGATTTTAGTACATTTGGTCAAATATTGACTTTTGAATTTTCGATGCAACATCAGAAAGAGTCAATAAGTAGGTTTAGAAATTTCAAGATCCATAACTGAAACATGTCCAATGAGTAAAATATTGGCTACTCTAATCCTAATGTATCACAAGAAGGAGTCAAATGGGTAGGAATAGAAAGTTCAAGATCAAGGATTGAAATATTTTCAGTAGGTCAAAAATTGGCTGAACTATGTCCAGAATTAGTCAATAGGGTAGAACTAAAAAGTTCAAAATAGACGACTCTTGGGCCCGATTTTAGTACATTTGGTCAAATATTGACTTTTGAATGACTGATGTAATATCAGAAAGAGTCAATAAGTAGGTATAGAAATTTCAAATTCCATAACTGAAACATGTCCAATGGGTCAAATATTGGCTACTCTATGGCTAATTTATCACCAGAAGGAGTCAATTGGGTAGAAATAGAAAGTTCAAAATCGACGACTCTTGGGCCCGATTTTAGTACATTTGGTCAAATATTGACTTTTGAATGACCGATGTAACATCAGAAAGAGTCAATAAGTAGGTATAAAAATTTCAAGATCCATAACTGAAACAGTTAAAAATCGACGACTCTTGGGCCGGATATTAGTACATTTGGTCAAATATTGACTTTTGAATGACCGATGTAACATCAGAAAGAGTCAATAAGTAGGTATAGAAATTTCAAATTCCATAACTGAAACATGTTCAATGGGTCAAATATTGGCTACTCTATGGCTAATTTATCATCAGAAGGAGTCAAAGGGTAGAACTAAAAAGTTCAAAATAGACGACTCTTGGGCCCGATATTAGTACATTTGGTCAAATATTGATTTCTGAATGATTGACCTAAATTCAGAAAGAGTCAATGAGTAGGTTTAAAAATTTCAAGAAGCATAACTGAAACATGTCCAATGGGTAAAATATTGGCTACTCTAAGGCTAATGTATCACAAGAAGGAGTCAATTGGGTAGGAATAGAAAGTTCAAGATCAAGGACTGAAATATTTTCAGTGCTTCAAAAATTGGCTGAACTATCGCCAGAAGGAGTCAATAGGGTAGAACTAAAAAGTTCAAAATAGACGACTCTTGGGCCCGATTCTAGTACATTTGGTCAAATATTGACTTTTGAATGACCGATGTAACATCAGAAGGAGTCAATAAGTAGGTATAGAAATTTCCTGATCCATGACTGAAACATGTTAAATGGGTCAAATATTGGCTACTCTAAGGCTAATGTATCACAAGAAGGAGTCAATTGGGTAGATATAGAAAGTTCAAGATCAAGGACTGAAATATTTTCAGTGGCTCAAAAATTGGCTGAACTATCTCCAGAAGGAGTCAATAGGGTAGAACTAAAAAGTTCAAAATAGACGACTCTTGGGCCCGATTTTAGTACATTTGGTCAAATATTGACTTTTGAATGACTGATGTAATATCAGAATGAGTCAATAAGTAGGTATAGAAATTTCAAATTCCATAACTGAAACATGTCCAATGGGTCAAATATTGGCTACTCTATGGCTAATTTATCACCAGAAGGAGTCAATTGGGTAGAAATAGAAAGTTCAAAATCGACGACTCTTGGGCCCGATTTTAGTACATTTGGTCAAATATTGACTTTTGAATGACCGATGTAACATCAGAAAGAGTCAATAAGTAGGTATAAAAATTTCAAGATCCATAACTGAAACATGTCCAATGGGTAAAATATTGGCTACTCTACGGCTAATTTATCACCAGAAGGAGTCAATTGGGTAGAAAAAGAAAGTTCAAAATAGACGACTCTTGGGCCCGATTCTAGTACATTTGGTCAAATATTGACTTTTGAATGACCGATGTAACATCAGAAGGAGTCAATAAGTAGGTATAGAAATTTCCTGATCCATGACTGAAACATGTTCAATGGGTCAAATATTGGCTACTCTATCGCTAATTTATCACCAGAAGGAGTCAATAGGGTAGAAATAGAAAGTTAAAAATCAACGACTCTTGGGCCGGATATTAGTACATTTGGTCAAATATTGACTTTTGAATGACCGATATAACATCAGAAAGAGTCAATAAGTAGGTATAGAAATTTCAAGCTCCTTGACTGAAACAAGTTCAATGGGTCAAATATTGGCTACTCTATGGCTAATTTATCACCAGAAGGAGTCAAAGGGTAGAACTAAAAAGTTCAAAATAGACGACTCTTGCGCCAGATTTTAGTACATTTGGTCAAATATTGACTTTTGAATGACCGATGTAACATCAGAAGGAGTCAATAAGTAGGTATAGAAATTTCCTGATCCATGACTGAAACATGTTCAATGGGTCAAATATTGGCTACTCTATCGCTAATTTATCACCAGAAGGAGTCAATAGGGTAGAAATAGAAAGTTAAAAATCGACGACTCTTGGGCCGGATATTAGTACATTTGGTCAAATATTGACTTTTGAATGACCGATATAACATCAGAAAGAGTCAATAAGTAGGTATAGAAATTTCAAGCTCCTTGACTGAAACAAGTTCAATGGGTCAAATATTGGCTACTCTATGGCTAATTTATCACCAGAAGGAGTCAATAGGGTAGAACTAAAAAGTTCAAAATAGACGACTCTTGGGCCCGATTTTAGTACATTTGGTCAAATATTGACTTTTGAATGACTGATGTAATATCAGAAAGAGTCAATAAGTAGGTATAGAAATTTCAAATTCCATAACTGAAACATGTCCAATGGGTAAAATATTGGCTACTCTAAGGCTAATGTA
The DNA here is from genome assembly GCA_038088235.1 of Zacco platypus. Lineage (NCBI taxonomy): Eukaryota > Metazoa > Chordata > Actinopteri > Cypriniformes > Xenocyprididae > Zacco > Zacco platypus. The sequence continues at coordinate 14,304,585 of CM076071.1, read as the reverse complement.
TCACAAGAAGGAGTCAATTGGGTAGGAATAGAAAGTTCAAGATCAAGGACTGAAATATTTTCAGTGCTTCAAAAATTGGCTGAACTATCGCCAGAAGGAGTCAATAGGGTAGAACTAAAAAGTTCAAAATAGACGACTCTTGGGCCCGATTCTAGTACATTTGGTCAAATATTGACTTTTGAATGACCGATGTAACATCAGAAGGAGTCAATAAGTAGGTATAGAAATTTCCTGATCCATGACTGAAACATGTTCAATGGGTCAAATATTGGTTACTCTATCGCTAATTTATCACCAGAAGGAGTCAAAAGGGTAGAAATAGAAAGTTAAAAATCGACGACTCTTGGGCCGGATATTAGTGCATTTGGTCAAATATTGACTTTTGAATGACCGATGTAACATCAGAAAGAGTCAATTAGTAGGTATAGAAATTTCAAGATCCATGACTGAAACATGTTCAATGGGTCAAATATTGGCTACTCTATGGCTAATTTATCACCAGAAGGAATCAATTGGGTAGAAATAGAAAGTTCAAAATCGACGACTCTTGGGCCCGATATTAGTACATTTGGTCAAATATGGATTTCTGAATGACCGATGTAACATCAGAAAGAGTCAATAGATAGGTATAAAAATTTCAAGATCCATAACTGAAATATGTCCAATGGGTAAAATATTGACTACTCCAAGGCTAATGTATCACAAGAAGCAGTCAATTGGGTAGGAATAGAAAGTTCAAGTTCAAGGACTGAAATATTTTCAGTGCTTCAAAAATTGTTTGAACTATCGCCAGAAGGAGTCAATAGCGTAGAATTAAAAAGTTCAAAATAGACGACTCTTGGGCCCGATTTTAGTACATTTGGTCAAATATTGACTTTTGAATTTTCGATGCAACATCAGAAAGAGTCAATAAGTAGGTTTAGAAATTTCAAGATCCATAACTGAAACATGTCCAATGAGTAAAATATTGGCTACTCTAATGCTAATGTATCACAAGAAGGAGTCAAATGGGTAGAAATAGAAAGTTCAAGATCAAGGATTGAAATATTTTCAGTAGGTCAAAAATTGGCTGAACTATGTCCAGAATTAGTCAATAGGGTAGAATTAAAAAGTTCAAAATCGACGACTCTTGGGCCCGATATTAGTACATTTGGTCAAATATGGATTTCTGAATGACCGATGTAACATCAGAAAGAGTCAATAAGTAGGTATAGAAATTTCAAGATCAAGGACTGAAATATTTTCAGTGGGTCAAAAATTGGCTGAACTATCGCTAGAATGAGTCAATAGGGTAGAACTAAAAAATTCAAAATAGACGACTCTTGGGCCCGATTCTAGTACATTTGGTCAAATATTGACTTTTGAATGACCGATATAACATCAGAAAGATTCAATGAGTAGGTATTGAAATTTCAAGATCCATGACTGAAACATGATCAATGGGTCAAATTTTGCCTACTCTATGGCTAATGGATCACCAGAAGGAGTCAAATCGGTAGAAACAGCAATTGTCAAAATTCCTCCGTGTGAACCATGTGGTGTGTTTCTCTGCTCAAGCCGGAGAGAGTGTCAGGTAGGCGTCTTGAAAGTGTAAGGAAGGGCTTCGCTATGAATTCGCTCTATGTGAACCAAGCAGTCAACTAACTGCTGTAAGGCTGATGCCTTACATCAGATTAAGTCGACGCGGAGAGTTTATTGAAAAAGAATAAACGCAACAAGTGCATATCTTATATTGTGCTCTGTGCAATGCACCAGCACATATGTTTTCTCTTCATTGCACAACCAAATGAGGTACATCTATGCATTTTTGCATTATCTTTTCAACAGCACACATGTTAACCATGCACAGCAGAATGCTGGTAGACTTGGTCGTTTTTCTGAAAAAAGGTGCACGCTCAGAAAGACGACTAAGTGTCAAAATTCCTCCGTGTTAACCGTGCACTGTGTTTCTCTGCTCAAGCCGGAGAGAGTGTTAGGTAGGCGGCTTGAGGGTGTAAGGAAGGGTCGCTCTGTGAATCATGCAGTTCATTTGACCCATTGAACATGTTTCAGTCATGGATCTTGAAATTTCTATACCTAATAATTGACTCTTTCTGATGTTACATCGGTCATTCAAAAGTCAATATTTGACCAAATGTACTAATATCCGGCCCAAGAGTCGTCGATTTTTAACTTTCTATTTCTACCCTATTGACTCCTTCTGGTGATAAATTAGCGATAGAGTAGCCAATATTTGACCCATTGAACATGTTTCAGTCATGGATCAGGAAATTTCTATACCTACTTATTGACTCCTTCTGATGTTACATCGGTCATTCAAAAGTCAATATTTGACCAAATGTACTAGAATCGGGCCCAAGAGTCGTCTATTTTGAACTTTTTAGTTCTACCCTATTGACTCCTTCTGGCGATAGTTCAGCCAATTTTTGAAGCACTGAAAATATTTCAGTCCTTGATCTTGAACTTTCTATTCCTACCCAATTGACTCCTTCTTGTGATACATTAGCCTTAGAGTAGCCAATATTTTACCCATTGGACATGTTTCAGTTATGGAATTTGAAATTTCTATACCTACTTATTGACTCTTTCTGATGTTATATCGGTCATTCAAAAGTCAATATTTGACCAAATGTACTAATATCGGGCCCAAGAGTCGTCGATTTTGAACTTTCTTTTTCTACCCAATTGACTCCTTCTGGTGATAAATTAGCCGTAGAGTAGCCAATATTTTACCCATTGGACATGTTTCAGTTATGGATCTTGAAATTTTTATACCTACTTATTGACTCTTTCTGATGTTACATCGGTCATTCAAAAGTCAATATTTGACCAAATGTACTAAAATCGGGCCCAAGAGTCGTCGATTTTGAACTTTCTATTTCTACCCAATTGACTCCTTCTGGAGATAGTTCAGCCAATTTTTGAGCCACTGAAAATATTTCAGTCCTTGATCTTGAAGTTTCTATTCCTACCCAATTGACTTCTTCTTGTGATACATTAGCCTTAGAGTAGCCAATATTTGACCCATTTAACATGTTTCAGTCAAGGATCTTGAAATTTCTATACCTACTAATAGACTCTTTCTGATGTTACATCGGTCATTCACAAATCCATATTTGACCAAATGTACTAATATCGGGCCCAAGAGTCGTCGATTTTGAACTTTCTATTTCTACCCAATTGATTCCTTCTTGTGATACATTAGCCTTAGAGTAGCCAATATTTTACCCATTGGACATGTTTCAGTGACGGATCTTGAAATTTCTATACCTACTTATTGACTCTTTCTGATGTTACATCGGTCATTCAAAAGTCAATATTTGACCAAATGTACTAAAATCGGGCCCAAGAGTCGTCTATTATGAACTTTTTAGTTCTAACCTATTGACTCCTTCTGGCGATAGTTAAGCCAATTTTTGACCCACTGAAAATATTTAAGTCCTTGATCTTGAACTTTCTATTCCTACCCAATTGACTCCTTCTTGTGATACATTAGCCTTAGAGTAGCCAATATTTGACCCATTTAACATGTTTCAGTCAAGGATCTTGAAATTTCTATACCTACTAATAGACTCTTTCTGATGTTACATCGGTCATTCACAAATCCATATTTGACCAAATGTACTAATATCGGGCCCAAGAGTCGTCGATTTTGAACTTTCTATTTCTACCCAATTGATTCCTTCTTGTGATAAATTATCCATAGAGTAGCCAATATTTGACCCATTGAACATGTTTCAGTCATGGATCTTGAAATTTCTATACCTACTAATTGACTCTTTCTGATGTTACAACGGTCATTCAAAAGTCAATATCTGACCAAATGTACTAATATCGGTCCCAAGAGTCGTCAATTTTGAACTTTTTAGTTCTACCCTATTGACTTCTGGAGATAGTTCAGCCTATTTTTGACCAACTGTAAATATTTCAGTCCTTGATCTTGAACTTTCTATTCCTACCCAATTGACTCCTTCTTGTGATACATTAGCCTTAGAGTAGCCAATATTTTACCCATTGGACATGTTTCAGTTATGCATCTTGAAATTTTTATACCTACTCATTGACTCTTTCTGAATTTAGGTCAATCATTCAGAAATCCATATTTGACCAAATGTACTAATATCGGGCCCAAGAGTCGTCTATTTTGAACTTTTTAGCTCTACCCTTTGACTCCTTCTGATGATAAATTAGCCATAGACTAGCCAATATTTGACCCATTGAACATGTTTCAGTCAAGGAGCTTGAAATTTCTATACCTACTAATTGACTCTTTCTGATGTTACATCGGTCATTCAGAAATCCATATTTGACCAAATGTACTAATATCGGGCCCAAGAGTCGTCGATTTTGAACTTTCTATTTCTACCCAATTGATTCCTTCTTGTGATAAATTAGCCATAGAGTAGCCAATATTTGACCCATTGAACATGTTTCAGTCATGGATCTTGAAATTTCTATACCTAATAATTGACTCTTTCTGATGTTACATCGGTCATTCAAAAGTCAATATTTGACCAAATGTACTAATATCCGGCCCAAGAGTCGTCGATTTTTAACTTTCTATTTCTACCCTATTGACTCCTTCTGGTGATAAATTAGCGATAGAGTAGCCAATATTTGACCCATTGAACATGTTTCAGTCATGGATCAGGAAATTTCTATACCTACTTATTGACTCCTTCTGATGTTACATCGGTCATTCAAAAGTCAATATTTGACCAAATGTACTAGAATCGGGCCCAAGAGTCGTCTATTTTGAACTTTTTAGTTCTACCCTATTGACTCTTTCTGGCGATAGTTCTGCCAATTTTTGAAGCACTGAAAATATTTCAGTCCTTGATCTTGAACTTTCTATTCCTACCCAATTGACTCCTTCTTGTGATACATTAGCCTTAGAGTAGCCAATATTTTACCCATTGGACATGTTTCAGTTATGCTTCTTGAAATTTTTAAACCTACTCATTGACTCTTTCTGAATTTAGGTCAATCATTCAGAAATCCATATTTGACCAAATGTACTAAAATCTGGCGCAAGAGTCGTCTATTTTGAACTTTTTAGTTCTACCCTTTGACTCCTTCTGGTGATAAATTAGCCATAGAGTAGCCAATATTTGACCCATTGAACTTGTTTCAGTCAAGGAGCTTGAAATTTCTATACCTACTTATTGACTCTTTCTGATGTTATATCGGTCATTCAAAAGTCAATATTTGACCAAATGTACTAATATCCGGCCCAAGAGTCGTCGATTTTTAACTTTCTATTTCTACCCTATTGACTCCTTCTGGTGATAAATTAGCGATAGAGTAGCCAATATTTGACCCATTGAACATGTTTCAGTCATGGATCAGGAAATTTCTATACCTACTTATTGACTCCTTCTGATGTTACATCGGTCATTCAAAAGTCAATATTTGACCAAATGTACTAGAATCGGGCCCAAGAGTCGTCTATTTTGAACTTTCTTTTTCTACCCAATTGACTCCTTCTGGTGATAAATTAGCCGTAGAGTAGCCAATATTTTACCCATTGGACATGTTTCAGTTATGGATCTTGAAATTTTTATACCTACTTATTGACTCTTTCTGATGTTACATCGGTCATTCAAAAGTCAATATTTGACCAAATGTACTAAAATCGGGCCCAAGAGTCGTCGATTTTGAACTTTCTATTTCTACCCAATTGACTCCTTCTGGTGATAAATTAGCCATAGAGTAGCCAATATTTGACCCATTGGACATGTTTCAGTTATGGAATTTGAAATTTCTATACCTACTTATTGACTCTTTCTGATATTACATCAGTCATTCAAAAGTCAATATTTGACCAAATGTATTAAAATCGGGCCCAAGAGTCGTCTATTTTGAACTTTTTAGTTCTACCCTATTGACTCCTTCTGGAGATAGTTCAGCCAATTTTTGAGCCACTGAAAATATTTCAGTCCTTGATCTTGAACTTTCTATATCTACCCAATTGACTCCTTCTTGTGATACATTAGCCTTAGAGTAGCCAATATTTGACCCATTTAACATGTTTCAGTCATGGATCAGGAAATTTCTATACCTACTTATTGACTCCTTCTGATGTTACATCGGTCATTCAAAAGTCAATATTTGACCAAATGTACTAATATCCGGCCCAAGAGTCGTCGATTTTTAACTTTCTATTTCTACCCTATTGACTCCTTCTGGTGATAAATTAGCGATAGAGTAGCCAATATTTGACCCATTGAACATGTTTCAGTCATGGATCAGGAAATTTCTATACCTACTTATTGACTCCTTCTGATGTTACATCGGTCATTCAAAAGTCAATATTTGACCAAATGTACTAGAATCGGGCCCAAGAGTCGTCTATTTTGAACTTTTTAGTTCTACCCTATTGACTCTTTCTGGCGATAGTTCTGCCAATTTTTGAAGCACTGAAAATATTTCAGTCCTTGATCTTGAACTTTCTATTCCTACCCAATTGACTCCTTCTTGTGATACATTAGCCTTAGAGTAGCCAATATTTTACCCATTGGACATGTTTCAGTTATGCTTCTTGAAATTTTTAAACCTACTCATTGACTCTTTCTGAATTTAGGTCAATCATTCAGAAATCCATATTTGACCAAATGTACTAAAATCTGGCGCAAGAGTCGTCTATTTTGAACTTTTTAGTTCTACCCTTTGACTCCTTCTGGTGATAAATTAGCCATAGAGTAGCCAATATTTGACCCATTGAACTTGTTTCAGTCAAGGAGCTTGAAATTTCTATACCTACTTATTGACTCTTTCTGATGTTATATCGGTCATTCAAAAGTCAATATTTGACCAAATGTACTAATATCCGGCCCAAGAGTCGTCGATTTTTAACTTTCTATTTCTACCCTATTGACTCCTTCTGGTGATAAATTAGCGATAGAGTAGCCAATATTTGACCCATTGAACATGTTTCAGTCATGGATCAGGAAATTTCTATACCTACTTATTGACTCCTTCTGATGTTACATCGGTCATTCAAAAGTCAATATTTGACCAAATGTACTAGAATCGGGCCCAAGAGTCGTCTATTTTGAACTTTCTTTTTCTACCCAATTGACTCCTTCTGGTGATAAATTAGCCGTAGAGTAGCCAATATTTTACCCATTGGACATGTTTCAGTTATGGATCTTGAAATTTTTATACCTACTTATTGACTCTTTCTGATGTTACATCGGTCATTCAAAAGTCAATATTTGACCAAATGTACTAAAATCGGGCCCAAGAGTCGTCGATTTTGAACTTTCTATTTCTACCCAATTGACTCCTTCTGGTGATAAATTAGCCATAGAGTAGCCAATATTTGACCCATTGGACATGTTTCAGTTATGGAATTTGAAATTTCTATACCTACTTATTGACTCTTTCTGATATTACATCAGTCATTCAAAAGTCAATATTTGACCAAATGTATTAAAATCGGGCCCAAGAGTCGTCTATTTTGAACTTTTTAGTTCTACCCTATTGACTCCTTCTGGAGATAGTTCAGCCAATTTTTGAGCCACTGAAAATATTTCAGTCCTTGATCTTGAACTTTCTATATCTACCCAATTGACTCCTTCTTGTGATACATTAGCCTTAGAGTAGCCAATATTTGACCCATTTAACATGTTTCAGTCATGGATCAGGAAATTTCTATACCTACTTATTGACTCCTTCTGATGTTACATCGGTCATTCAAAAGTCAATATTTGACCAAATGTACTAATATCCGGCCCAAGAGTCGTCGATTTTTAACTTTCTATTTCTACCCTATTGACTCCTTCTGGTGATAAATTAGCGATAGAGTAGCCAATATTTGACCCATTGAACATGTTTCAGTCATGGATCAGGAAATTTCTATACCTACTTATTGACTCCTTCTGATGTTACATCGGTCATTCAAAAGTCAATATTTGACCAAATGTACTAGAATCGGGCCCAAGAGTCGTCTATTTTGAACTTTTTAGTTCTACCCTATTGACTCTTTCTGGCGATAGTTCTGCCAATTTTTGAAGCACTGAAAATATTTCAGTCCTTGATCTTGAACTTTCTATTCCTACCCAATTGACTCCTTCTTGTGATACATTAGCCTTAGAGTAGCCAATATTTTACCCATTGGACATGTTTCAGTTATGCTTCTTGAAATTTTTAAACCTACTCATTGACTCTTTCTGAATTTAGGTCAATCATTCAGAAATCCATATTTGACCAAATGTACTAAAATCTGGCGCAAGAGTCGTCTATTTTGAACTTTTTAGTTCTACCCTTTGACTCCTTCTGGTGATAAATTAGCCATAGAGTAGCCAATATTTGACCCATTGAACTTGTTTCAGTCAAGGAGCTTGAAATTTCTATACCTACTTATTGACTCTTTCTGATGTTATATCGGTCATTCAAAAGTCAATATTTGACCAAATGTACTAATATCCGGCCCAAGAGTCGTCGATTTTTAACTTTCTATTTCTACCCTATTGACTCCTTCTGGTGATAAATTAGCGATAGAGTAGCCAATATTTGACCCATTGAACATGTTTCAGTCATGGATCAGGAAATTTCTATACCTACTTATTGACTCCTTCTGATGTTACATCGGTCATTCAAAAGTCAATATTTGACCAAATGTACTAGAATCGGGCCCAAGAGTCGTCTATTTTGAACTTTCTTTTTCTACCCAATTGACTCCTTCTGGTGATAAATTAGCCGTAGAGTAGCCAATATTTTACCCATTGGACATGTTTCAGTTATGGATCTTGAAATTTTTATACCTACTTATTGACTCTTTCTGATGTTACATCGGTCATTCAAAAGTCAATATTTGACCAAATGTACTAAAATCGGGCCCAAGAGTCGTCGATTTTGAACTTTCTATTTCTACCCAATTGACTCCTTCTGGTGATAAATTAGCCATAGAGTAGCCAATATTTGACCCATTGGACATGTTTCAGTTATGGAATTTGAAATTTCTATACCTACTTATTGACTCTTTCTGATATTACATCAGTCATTCAAAAGTCAATATTTGACCAAATGTATTAAAATCGGGCCCAAGAGTCGTCTATTTTGAACTTTTTAGTTCTACCCTATTGACTCCTTCTGGAGATAGTTCAGCCAATTTTTGAGCCACTGAAAATATTTCAGTCCTTGATCTTGAACTTTCTATATCTACCCAATTGACTCCTTCTTGTGATACATTAGCCTTAGAGTAGCCAATATTTGACCCATTTAACATGTTTCAGTCATGGATCAGGAAATTTCTATACCTACTTATTGACTCCTTCTGATGTTACATCGGTCATTCAAAAGTCAATATTTGACCAAATGTACTAGAATCGGGCCCAAGAGTCGTCTATTTTGAACTTTTTAGTTCTACCCTATTGACTCCTTCTGGCGATAGTTCAGCCAATTTTTGAAGCACTGAAAATATTTCAGTCCTTGATCTTGAACTTTCTATTCCTACCCAATTGACTCCTTCTTGTGATACATTAGCCTTAGAGTAGCCAATATTTTACCCATTGGACATGTTTCAGTTATGCTTCTTGAAATTTTTAAACCTACTCATTGACTCTTTCTGAATTTAGGTCAATCATTCAGAAATCAATATTTGACCAAATGTACTAATATCGGGCCCAAGAGTCATCTATTTTGAACTTTTTAGTTCTACCCTTTGACTCCTTCTGATGATAAATTAGCCATAGAGTAGCCAATATTTGACCCATTGGACATGTTTCAGTTATGGAATTTGAAATTTCTATACCTACTTATTGACTCTTTCTGATATTACATCAGTCATTCAAAAGTCAATATTTGACCAAATGTACTAAAATCGGGCCCAAGAGTCGTCTATTTTGAACTTTTTAGTTCTACCCTATTGACTCCTTCTGGAGATAGTTCAGCCAATTTTTGAGCCACTGAAAATATTTCAGTCCTTGATCTTGAACTTTCTATATCTACCGAATTGACTCCTTCTTGTGATAAATTAGCCATAGAGTAGCCAATATTTGACCCATTGAACATGTTTCAGTCATGGATCTTGAAATTTCTATACCTAATAATTGACTCTTTCTGATGTTACATCGGTCATTCAAAAGTCAATATTTGACCAAATGTACTAATATCCGGCCCAAGAGTCGTCGATTTTTAACTTTCTTTTTCTACCCTATTGACTCTTTCTGGTGATAAATTAGCGATAGAGTAGCCAATATTTGACCCATTGAACATGTTTCAGTCATGGATCAGGAAATTTCTATACCTACTTATTGACTCCTTCTGATGTTACATCGGTCATTCAAAAGTCAATATTTGACCAAATGTACTAGAATCGGGCCCAAGAGTCGTCTATTTTGAACTTTTTAGTTCTACCCTATTGACTCCTTCTGACGATAGTTCAGCCAATTTTTGAAGCACTGAAAATATTTCAGTCCTTGATCTTGAACTTTCTATTCCTACCCAATTGACTCCTTCTTGTGATACATTAGCCTTAGAGTAGCCAATATTTTACCCATTGGACATGTTTCAGTTATGGAATTTGAAATTTCTATACCTACTTATTGACTCTTTCTGATGTTATATCGGTCATTCAAAAGTCAATATTTGACCAAATGTACTAATATCGGGCCCAAGAGTCGTCGATTTTGAACTTTCTTTTTCTACCCAATTGACTCCTTCTGGTGATAAATTAGCCTTAGAGTAGCCAATATTTTACCCATTGGACATGTTTCAGTTATGGATCTTGAAATTTTTATACCTACTTATTGACTCTTTCTGATGTTACATCGGTCATTCAAAAGTCAATATTTGACCAAATGTACTAAAATCGGACCCAAGAGTCGTCGATTTTGAACTTTCTATTTCTACCCAATTGACTCCTTCTGGTGATAAATTAGCCATAGAGTAGCCAATATTTGACCCATTGGACATGTTTCAGTTATGGAATTTGAAATTTCTATACCTACTTATTGACTCTTTCTGATATTACATCAGTCATTCAAAAGTCAATATTTGACCAAATGTACTAAAATCGGGCCCAAGAGTCGTCTATTTTGAACTTTTTAGTTCTACCCTATTGACTCCTTCTGGAGATAGTTCAGCCAATTTTTGAGCCACTGAAAATATTTCAGTCCTTGATCTTGAACTTTCTATATCTACCCAATTGACTCCTTCTTGTGATACATTAGCCTTAGAGTAGCCAATATTTGACCCATTTAACATGTTTCAGTCAAGGATCTTGAAATTTCTATACCTACTAATAGACTCTTTCTGATGTTACATCGGTCATTCACAAATCCATATTTGACCAAATGTACTAATATCGGGCCCAAGAGTCGTCGATTTTGAACTTTCTATTTCTACCCAATTGATTCCTTCTTGTGATAAATTATCCATAGAGTAGCCAATATTTGACCCATTGAACATGTTTCAGTCATGGATCTTGAAATTTCTATACCTACTAATTGACTCTTTCTGATGTTACAACGGTCATTCAAAAGTCAATATCTGACCAAATGTACTAATATCGGGCCCAAGAGTCGTCAATTTTGAACTTTTTAGTTCTACCCTATTGACTTCTGGAGATAGTTCAGCCTATTTTTGACCAACTGTAAATATTTCAGTCCTTGATCTTGAACTTTCTATTCCTACCCAATTGACTCCTTCTTGTGATACATTAGCCTTAGAGTAGCCAATATTTTACCCATTGGACATGTTTCAGTTATGCATCTTGAAATTTTTATACCTACTCATTGACTCTTTCTGAATTTAGGTCAATCATTCAGAAATCCATATTTGACCAAATGTACTAATATCGGGCCCAAGAGTCGTCTATTTTGAACTTTTTAGCTCTACCCTTTGACTCCTTCTGATGATAAATTAGCCATAGACTAGCCAATATTTGACCCATTGAACATGTTTCAGTCAAGGAGCTTGAAATTTCTATACCTACTAATTGACTCTTTCTGATGTTACATCGGTCATTCAGAAATCCATATTTGACCAAATGTACTAATATCGGGCCCAAGAGTCGTCGATTTTGAACTTTCTATTTCTACCCAATTGATTCCTTCTTGTGATAAATTAGCCATAGAGTAGCCAATATTTGACCCATTGAACATGTTTCAGTCATGGATCTTGAAATTTCTATACCTAATAATTGACTCTTTCTGATGTTACATCGGTCATTCAAAAGTCAATATTTGACCAAATGTACTAATATCCGGCCCAAGAGTCGTCGATTTTTAACTTTCTATTTCTACCCTATTGACTCCTTCTGGTGATAAATTAGCGATAGAGTAGCCAATATTTGACCCATTGAACATGTTTCAGTCATGGATCAGGAAATTTCTATACCTACTTATTGACTCCTTCTGATGTTACATCGGTCATTCAAAAGTCAATATTTGACCAAATGTACTAGAATCGGGCCCAAGAGTCGTCTATTTTGAACTTTTTAGTTCTACCCTATTGACTCTTTCTGGCGATAGTTCTGCCAATTTTTGAAGCACTGAAAATATTTCAGTCCTTGATCTTGAACTTTCTATTCCTACCCAATTGACTCCTTCTTGTGATACATTAGCCTTAGAGTAGCCAATATTTTACCCATTGGACATGTTTCAGTTATGCTTCTTGAAATTTTTAAACCTACTCATTGACTCTTTCTGAATTTAGGTCAATCATTCAGAAATCCATATTTGACCAAATGTACTAAAATCTGGCGCAAGAGTCGTCTATTTTGAACTTTTTAGTTCTACCCTTTGACTCCTTCTGGTGATAAATTAGCCATAGAGTAGCCAATATTTGACCCATTGAACTTGTTTCAGTCAAGGAGCTTGAAATTTCTATACCTACTTATTGACTCTTTCTGATGTTATATCGGTCATTCAAAAGTCAATATTTGACCAAATGTACTAATATCCGGCCCAAGAGTCGTCGATTTTTAACTTTCTATTTCTACCCTATTGACTCCTTCTGGTGATAAATTAGCGATAGAGTAGCCAATATTTGACCCATTGAACATGTTTCAGTCATGGATCAGGAAATTTCTATACCTACTTATTGACTCCTTCTGATGTTACATCGGTCATTCAAAAGTCAATATTTGACCAAATGTACTAGAATCGGGCCCAAGAGTCGTCTATTTTGAACTTTCTTTTTCTACCCAATTGACTCCTTCTGGTGATAAATTAGCCGTAGAGTAGCCAATATTTTACCCATTGGACATGTTTCAGTTATGGATCTTGAAATTTTTATACCTACTTATTGACTCTTTCTGATGTTACATCGGTCATTCAAAAGTCAATATTTGACCAAATGTACTAAAATCGGGCCCAAGAGTCGTCGATTTTGAACTTTCTATTTCTACCCAATTGACTCCTTCTGGTGATAAATTAGCCATAGAGTAGCCAATATTTGACCCATTGGACATGTTTCAGTTATGGAATTTGAAATTTCTATACCTACTTATTGACTCTTTCTGATATTACATCAGTCATTCAAAAGTCAATATTTGACCAAATGTATTAAAATCGGGCCCAAGAGTCGTCTATTTTGAACTTTTTAGTTCTACCCTATTGACTCCTTCTGGAGATAGTTCAGCCAATTTTTGAGCCACTGAAAATATTTCAGTCCTTGATCTTGAACTTTCTATATCTACCCAATTGACTCCTTCTTGTGATACATTAGCCTTAGAGTAGCCAATATTTGACCCATTTAACATGTTTCAGTCATGGATCAGGAAATTTCTATACCTACTTATTGACTCCTTCTGATGTTACATCGGTCATTCAAAAGTCAATATTTGACCAAATGTACTAGAATCGGGCCCAAGAGTCGTCTATTTTGAACTTTTTAGTTCTACCCTATTGACTCCTTCTGGCGATAGTTCAGCCAATTTTTGAAGCACTGAAAATATTTCAGTCCTTGATCTTGAACTTTCTATTCCTACCCAATTGACTCCTTCTTGTGATACATTAGCCTTAGAGTAGCCAATATTTTACCCATTGGACATGTTTCAGTTATGCTTCTTGAAATTTTTAAACCTACTCATTGACTCTTTCTGAATTTAGGTCAATCATTCAGAAATCAATATTTGACCAAATGTACTAATATCGGGCCCAAGAGTCATCTATTTTGAACTTTTTAGTTCTACCCTTTGACTCCTTCTGATGATAAATTAGCCATAGAGTAGCCAATATTTGACCCATTGGACATGTTTCAGTTATGGAATTTGAAATTTCTATACCTACTTATTGACTCTTTCTGATATTACATCAGTCATTCAAAAGTCAATATTTGACCAAATGTACTAAAATCGGGCCCAAGAGTCGTCTATTTTGAACTTTTTAGTTCTACCCTATTGACTCCTTCTGGAGATAGTTCAGCCAATTTTTGAGCCACTGAAAATATTTCAGTCCTTGATCTTGAACTTTCTATATCTACCGAATTGACTCCTTCTTGTGATAAATTAGCCATAGAGTAGCCAATATTTGACCCATTGAACATGTTTCAGTCATGGATCTTGAAATTTCTATACCTAATAATTGACTCTTTCTGATGTTACATCGGTCATTCAAAAGTCAATATTTGACCAAATGTACTAATATCCGGCCCAAGAGTCGTCGATTTTTAACTTTCTTTTTCTACCCTATTGACTCTTTCTGGTGATAAATTAGCGATAGAGTAGCCAATATTTGACCCATTGAACATGTTTCAGTCATGGATCAGGAAATTTCTATACCTACTTATTGACTCCTTCTGATGTTACATCGGTCATTCAAAAGTCAATATTTGACCAAATGTACTAGAATCGGGCCCAAGAGTCGTCTATTTTGAACTTTTTAGTTCTACCCTATTGACTCCTTCTGACGATAGTTCAGCCAATTTTTGAAGCACTGAAAATATTTCAGTCCTTGATCTTGAACTTTCTATTCCTACCCAATTGACTCCTTCTTGTGATACATTAGCCTTAGAGTAGCCAATATTTTACCCATTGGACATGTTTCAGTTATGGAATTTGAAATTTCTATACCTACTTATTGACTCTTTCTGATGTTATATCGGTCATTCAAAAGTCAATATTTGACCAAATGTACTAATATCGGGCCCAAGAGTCGTCGATTTTGAACTTTCTTTTTCTACCCAATTGACTCCTTCTGGTGATAAATTAGCCTTAGAGTAGCCAATATTTTACCCATTGGACATGTTTCAGTTATGGATCTTGAAATTTTTATACCTACTTATTGACTCTTTCTGATGTTACATCGGTCATTCAAAAGTCAATATTTGACCAAATGTACTAAAATCGGGCCCAAGAGTCGTCGATTTTGAACTTTCTATTTCTACCCAATTGACTCCTTCTGGTGATAAATTAGCCATAGAGTAGCCAATATTTGACCCATTGGACATGTTTCAGTTATGGAATTTGAAATTTCTATACCTACTTATTGACTCTTTCTGATATTACATCAGTCATTCAAAAGTCAATATTTGACCAAATGTACTAAAATCGGGCCCAAGAGTCGTCTATTTTGAACTTTTTAGTTCTACCCTATTGACTCCTTCTGGAGATAGTTCAGCCAATTTTTGAGCCACTGAAAATATTTCAGTCCTTGATCTTGAACTTTCTATATCTACCCAATTGACTCCTTCTTGTGATACATTAGCCTTAGAGTAGCCAATATTTGACCCATTTAACATGTTTCAGTCATGGATCAGGAAATTTCTATACCTACTTATTGACTCCTTCTGATGTTACATCGGTCATTCAAAAGTCAATATTTGACCAAATGTACTAGAATCGGGCCCAAGAGTCGTCTATTTTGAACTTTTTAGTTCTACCCTATTGACTCCTTCTGGCGATAGTTCAGCCAATTTTTGAAGCACTGAAAATATTTCAGTCCTTGATCTTGAACTTTCTATTCCTACCCAATTGACTCCTTCTTGTGATACATTAGCCTTAGAGTAGCCAATATTTTACCCATTGGACATGTTTCAGTTATGCTTCTTGAAATTTTTAAACCTACTCATTGACTCTTTCTGAATTTAGGTCAATCATTCAGAAATCAATATTTGACCAAATGTACTAATATCGGGCCCAAGAGTCGTCTATTTTGAACTTTTTAGTTCTACCCTTTGACTCCTTCTGATGATAAATTAGCCATAGAGTAGCCAATATTTGACCCATTGGACATGTTTCAGTTATGGAATTTGAAATTCTATACCTACTTATTGACTCTTTCTGATATTACATCAGTCATTCAAAAGTCAATATTTGACCAAATGTACTAAAATCGGGCCCAAGAGTCGTCTATTTTGAACTTTTTAGTTCTACCCTATTGACTCCTTCTGGAGATAGTTCAGCCAATTTTTGAGCCACTGAAAATATTTCAGTCCTTGATCTTGAACTTTCTATATCTACCGAATTGACTCCTTCTTGTGATAAATTAGCCATAGAGT
The DNA here is from genome assembly GCA_038088235.1 of Zacco platypus. Lineage (NCBI taxonomy): Eukaryota > Metazoa > Chordata > Actinopteri > Cypriniformes > Xenocyprididae > Zacco > Zacco platypus. Next base: position 14,288,136 of record CM076071.1, on the reverse strand, counting down.
AGCCAATATTTGACCCATTGAACATGTTTCAGTCATGGATCTTGAAATTTCTATACCTAATAATTGACTCTTTCTGATGTTACATCGGTCATTCAAAAGTCAATATTTGACCAAATGTACTAATATCCGGCCCAAGAGTCGTCGATTTTTAACTTTCTTTTTCTACCCTATTGACTCTTTCTGGTGATAAATTAGCGATAGAGTAGCCAATATTTGACCCATTGAACATGTTTCAGTCATGGATCAGGAAATTTCTATACCTACTTATTGACTCCTTCTGATGTTACATCGGTCATTCAAAAGTCAATATTTGACCAAATGTACTAGAATCGGGCCCAAGAGTCGTCTATTTTGAACTTTTTAGTTCTACCCTATTGACTCCTTCTGACGATAGTTCAGCCAATTTTTGAAGCACTGAAAATATTTCAGTCCTTGATCTTGAACTTTCTATTCCTACCCAATTGACTCCTTCTTGTGATACATTAGCCTTAGAGTAGCCAATATTTTACCCATTGGACATGTTTCAGTTATGGAATTTGAAATTTCTATACCTACTTATTGACTCTTTCTGATGTTATATCGGTCATTCAAAAGTCAATATTTGACCAAATGTACTAATATCGGGCCCAAGAGTCGTCGATTTTGAACTTTCTTTTTCTACCCAATTGACTCCTTCTGGTGATAAATTAGCCTTAGAGTAGCCAATATTTTACCCATTGGACATGTTTCAGTTATGGATCTTGAAATTTTTATACCTACTTATTGACTCTTTCTGATGTTACATCGGTCATTCAAAAGTCAATATTTGACCAAATGTACTAAAATCGGGCCCAAGAGTCGTCGATTTTGAACTTTCTATTTCTACCCAATTGACTCCTTCTGGTGATAAATTAGCCATAGAGTAGCCAATATTTGACCCATTGGACATGTTTCAGTTATGGAATTTGAAATTTCTATACCTACTTATTGACTCTTTCTGATATTACATCAGTCATTCAAAAGTCAATATTTGACCAAATGTACTAAAATCGGGCCCAAGAGTCGTCTATTTTGAACTTTTTAGTTCTACCCTATTGACTCCTTCTGGAGATAGTTCAGCCAATTTTTGAGCCACTGAAAATATTTCAGTCCTTGATCTTGAACTTTCTATATCTACCCAATTGACTCCTTCTTGTGATACATTAGCCTTAGAGTAGCCAATATTTGACCCATTTAACATGTTTCAGTCATGGATCAGGAAATTTCTATACCTACTTATTGACTCCTTCTGATGTTACATCGGTCATTCAAAAGTCAATATTTGACCAAATGTACTAGAATCGGGCCCAAGAGTCGTCTATTTTGAACTTTTTAGTTCTACCCTATTGACTCCTTCTGGCGATAGTTCAGCCAATTTTTGAAGCACTGAAAATATTTCAGTCCTTGATCTTGAACTTTCTATTCCTACCCAATTGACTCCTTCTTGTGATACATTAGCCTTAGAGTAGCCAATATTTTACCCATTGGACATGTTTCAGTTATGCTTCTTGAAATTTTTAAACCTACTCATTGACTCTTTCTGAATTTAGGTCAATCATTCAGAAATCAATATTTGACCAAATGTACTAATATCGGGCCCAAGAGTCGTCTATTTTGAACTTTTTAGTTCTACCCTTTGACTCCTTCTGATGATAAATTAGCCATAGAGTAGCCAATATTTGACCCATTGGACATGTTTCAGTTATGGAATTTGAAATTTCTATACCTACTTATTGACTCTTTCTGATATTACATCAGTCATTCAAAAGTCAATATTTGACCAAATGTACTAAAATCGGGCCCAAGAGTCGTCTATTTTGAACTTTTTAGTTCTACCCTATTGACTCCTTCTGGAGATAGTTCAGCCAATTTTTGAGCCACTGAAAATATTTCAGTCCTTGATCTTGAACTTTCTATATCTACCCAATTGACTCCTTCTTGTGATACATTAGCCTTAGAGTAGCCAATATTTGACCCATTGAACTTGTTTCAGTCAAGGAGCTTGAAATTTCTATACCTACTTATTGACTCTTTCTGATGTTACATCGGTCATTCAAAAGTCAATATTTGACCAAATGTACCAAAATCGGGCCCAAGAGTCGTCGATTTTGAACTTTTTAGTTCTACCCTATTGACTCCTTCTGGCGATAGTTCAGCCAATTTTTGAAACACTGAAAATATTTCAGTCCTTGATCTTGAAGTTTCTATTCCTACCCAATTGACTTCTTCTTGTGATACATTAGCCTTAGAGTAGCCAATATTTGACCCATTTAACATGTTTCAGTCAAGGATCTTGAAATTTCTATACCTACTAATAGACTCTTTCTGATGTTACATCGGTCATTCACAAATCCATATTTGACCAAATGTACTAATATCGGGCCCAAGAGTCGTCGATTTTGAACTTTCTATTTCTACCCAATTGATTCCTTCTTGTGATACATTAGCCTTAGAGTAGCCAATATTTTACCCATTGGACATGTTTCAGTGACGGATCTTGAAATTTCTATACCTACTTATTGACTCTTTCTGATGTTACATCGGTCATTCAAAAGTCAATATTTGACCAAATGTACTAAAATCGGGCCCAAGAGTCGTCTATTATGAACTTTTTAGTTCTAACCTATTGACTCCTTCTGGCGATAGTTAAGCCAATTTTTGACCCACTGAAAATATTTAAGTCCTTGATCTTGAACTTTCTATTCCTACCCAATTGACTCCTTCTTGTGATACATTAGCCTTAGAGTAGCCAATATTTGACCCATTTAACATGTTTCAGTCAAGGATCTTGAAATTTCTATACCTGCTAATAGACTCTTTCTGATGTTACATCGGTCATTCACAAATCCATATTTGACCAAATGTACTAATATCGGGCCCAAGAGTCGTCGATTTTGAACTTTCTATTTCTACCCAATTGATTCCTTCTTGTGATAAATTATCCATAGAGTAGCCAATATTTGACCCATTGAACATGTTTCAGTCATGGATCTTGAAATTTCTACACCTACTAATTGACTCTTTCTGATGTTACAACGGTCATTCAAAAGTCAATATCTGACCAAATGTACTAATATCGGGCCCAAGAGTCGTCAATTTTGAACTTTTTAGTTCTACCCTATTGACTTCTGGAGATAGTTCAGCCTATTTTTGACCAACTGTAAATATTTCAGTCCTTGATCTTGAACTTTCTATTCCTACCCAATTGACTCCTTCTTGTGATACATTAGCCTTAGAGTACCCAATATTTTACCCATTGGACATGTTTCAGTTATGCATCTTGAAATTTTTATACCTACTCATTGACTCTTTCTGAATTTAGGTCAATCATTCAGAAATCCATATTTGACCAAATGTACTAATATCGGGCCCAAGAGTCGTCTATTTTGAACTTTTTAGCTCTACCCTTTGACTCCTTCTGATGATAAATTAGCCATAGACTAGCCAATATTTGACCCATTGAACATGTTTCAGTCAAGGAGCTTGAAATTTCTATACCTACTAATTGACTCTTTCTGATGTTACATCGGTCATTCAGAAATCCATATTTGACCAAATGTACTAATATCGGGCCCAAGAGTCGTCGATTTTGAACTTTCTATTTCTACCCAATTGATTCCTTCTTGTGATAAATTAGCCATAGAGTAGCCAATATTTGACCCATTGAACATGTTTCAGTCATGGATCTTGAAATTTCTATACCTAATAATTGACTCTTTCTGATGTTACATCGGTCATTCAAAAGTCAATATTTGACCAAATGTACTAATATCCGGCCCAAGAGTCGTCGATTTTTAACTTTCTATTTCTACCCTATTGCCTCCTTCTGGTGATAAATTAGCGATAGAGTAGCCAATATTTGACCCATTGAACATGTTTCAGTCATGGATCAGGAAATTTCTATACCTACTTATTGACTCCTTCTGATGTTACATCGGTCATTCAAAAGTCAATATTTGATCAAATGTACTAGAATCGGGCCCAAGAGTCGTCTATTTTGAACTTTTTAGTTCTACCCTATTGACTCTTTCTGGCGATAGTTCTGCCAATTTTTGAAGCACTGAAAATATTTCAGTCCTTGATCTTGAACTTTCTATTCCTACCCAATTGACTCCTTCTTGTGATACATTAGCCTTAGAGTAGCCAATATTTTACCCATTGGACATGTTTCAGTTATGCTTCTTGAAATTTTTAAACCTACTCATTGACTCTTTCTGAATTTAGGTCAATCATTCAGAAATCCATATTTGACCAAATGTACTAAAATCTGGCGCAAGAGTCGTCTATTTTGAACTTTTTAGTTCTACCCTTTTGACTCCTTCTGGTGATAAATTAGCCATAGAGTAGCCAATATTTGACCCATTGAACTTGTTTCAGTCAAGGAGCTTGAAATTTCTATACCTACTTATTGACTCTTTCTGATGTTATATCGGTCATTCAAAAGTCAATATTTGACCAAATGTACTAATATCCGGCCCAAGAGTCGTCGATTTTTAACTTTCTATTTCTACCCTATTGACTCCTTCTGGTGATAAATTAGCGATAGAGTAGCCAATATTTGACCCATTGAACATGTTTCAGTCATGGATCAGGAAATTTCTATACCTACTTATTGACTCCTTCTGATGTTACATCGGTCATTCAAAAGTCAATATTTGACCAAATGTACTAGAATCGGGCCCAAGAGTCGTCTATTTTGAACTTTCTTTTTCTACCCAATTGACTCCTTCTGGTGATAAATTAGCCGTAGAGTAGCCAATATTTTACCCATTGGACATGTTTCAGTTATGGATCTTGAAATTTTTATACCTACTTATTGACTCTTTCTGATGTTACATCGGTCATTCAAAAGTCAATATTTGACCAAATGTACTAAAATCGGGCCCAAGAGTCGTCGATTTTGAACTTTCTATTTCTACCCAATTGACTCCTTCTGGTGATAAATTAGCCATAGAGTAGCCAATATTTGACCCATTGGACATGTTTCAGTTATGGAATTTGAAATTTCTATACCTACTTATTGACTCTTTCTGATATTACATCAGTCATTCAAAAGTCAATATTTGACCAAATGTACTAAAATCGGGCCCAAGAGTCGTCTATTTTGAACTTTTTAGTTCTACCCTATTGACTCCTTCTGGAGATAGTTCAGCCAATTTTTGAGCCACTGAAAATATTTCAGTCCTTGATCTTGAACTTTCTATATCTACCCAATTGACTCCTTCTTGTGATACATTAGCCTTAGAGTAGCCAATATTTGACCCATTTAACATGTTTCAGTCATGGATCAGGAAATTTCTATACCTACTTATTGACTCCTTCTGATGTTACATCGGTCATTCAAAAGTCAATATTTGACCAAATGTACTAGAATCGGGCCCAAGAGTCGTCTATTTTGAACTTTTTAGTTCTACCCTATTGACTCCTTCTGGCGATAGTTCAGCCAATTTTTGAAGCACTGAAAATATTTCAGTCCTTGATCTTGAACTTTCTATTCCTACCCAATTGACTCCTTCTTGTGATACATTAGCCTTAGAGTAGCCAATATTTTACCCATTGGACATGTTTCAGTTATGCTTCTTGAAATTTTTAAACCTACTCATTGACTCTTTCTGAATTTAGGTCAATCATTCAGAAATCAATATTTGACCAAATGTACTAATATCGGGCCCAAGAGTCGTATATTTTGAACTTTTTAGTTCTACCCTTTGACTCCTTCTGATGATAAATTAGCCATAGAGTAGCCAATATTTGACCCATTGGACATGTTTCAGTTATGGAATTTGAAATTTCTATACCTACTTATTGACTCTTTCTGATATTACATCAGTCATTCAAAAGTCAATATTTGACCAAATGTACTAAAATCGGGCCCAAGAGTCGTCTATTTTGAACTTTTTAGTTCTACCCTATTGACTCCTTCTGGAGATAGTTCAGCCAATTTTTGAGCCACTGAAAATATTTCAGTCCTTGATCTTGAACTTTCTATATCTACCCAATTGACTCCTTCTTGTGATACATTAGCCTTAGAGTAGCCAATATTTTACCCATTGGACATGTTTCAGTTATGGATCTTGAAATTTTTATACCTATTTATTGACTCTTTGTGATGTTATATCGGTCATTCAAAAGTCAATATTTGACCAAATGTACTAAAATCGGGCCCAAGAGTCGTCTATTTTGAACTTTTTAGTTCTACCCTTTGACTCCTTCTGGTGATAAATTAGCCATAGAGTAGCCAATATTTGACCCATTGAACTTGTTTCAGTCAAGGAGCTTGAAATTTCTATACCTACTTATTGACTCTTTCTGATGTTACATCGGTCATTCAAAAGTCAATATTTGACCAAATGTACTAAAATCGGGCCCAAGAGTCGTCGATTTTGAACTTTTTAGTTCTACCCTATTGACTCCTTCTGGCGATAGTTCAGCCAATTTTTGAAACACTGAAAATATTTCAGTCCTTGATCTTGAAGTTTCTATTCCTACCCAATTGACTTCTTCTTGTGATACATTAGCCTTAGAGTAGCCAATATTTGACCCATTTAACATGTTTCAGTCAAGGATCTTGAAATTTCTATACCTACTAATAGACTCTTTCTGATGTTACATCGGTCATTCACAAATCCATATTTGACCAAATGTACTAATATCGGGCCCAAGAGTCGTCGATTTTGAACTTTCTATTTCTACCCAATTGATTCCTTCTTGTGATACATTAGCCTTAGAGTAGCCAATATTTTACCCATTGGACATGTTTCAGTGACGGATCTTGAAATTTCTATACCTACTTATTGACTCTTTCTGATGTTACATCGGTCATTCAAAAGTCAATATTTGACCAAATGTACTAAAATCGGGCCCAAGAGTCGTCTATTATGAACTTTTTAGTTCTAACCTATTGACTCCTTCTGGCGATAGTTAAGCCAATTTTTGACCCACTGAAAATATTTAAGTCCTTGATCTTGAACTTTCTATTCCTACCCAATTGACTCCTTCTTGTGATACATTAGCCTTAGAGTAGCCAATATTTGACCCATTTAACATGTTTCAGTCAAGGATCTTGAAATTTCTATACCTACTAATAGACTCTTTCTGATGTTACATCGGTCATTCACAAATCCATATTTGACCAAATGTACTAATATCGGGCCCAAGAGTCGTCGATTTTGAACTTTCTATTTCTACCCAATTGATTCCTTCTTGTGATAAATTATCCATAGAGTAGCCAATATTTGACCCATTGAACATGTTTCAGTCATGGATCTTGAAATTTCTATACCTACTAATTGACTCTTTCTGATGTTACATCGGTCATTCAAAAGTCAATATTTGACCAAATGTACTCATATCGGGCCCAAGAGTCGTCAATTTTGAACTTTTTACTTCTACCCTATTGACATCTGGAGATAGTTCAGCCTATTTTTGACCAACTGTAAATATTTCAGTCCTTAATCTTGAACTTTCTATTCCTACCCAATTGACTCCTTCTTGTGATACATTAGCCTTAGAGTAGCCAATATTTTACCCATTGGACATGTTTCAGTTATGCATCTTGAAATTTTTATACCTACTCATTGACTCTTTCTGAATTTAGGTCAATCATTCAGAAATCCATATTTGACCAAATGTACTAATATCGGGCCCAAGAGTCGTCTATTTTGACCTTTTTAGCTCTACCCTTTGACTCCTTCTGATGATAAATTAGCCATAGACTAGCCAATATTTGACCCATTGAACATGTTTCAGTCAAGGAGCTTGAAATTTCTATACCTACTAATTGACTCTTTCTGATGTTACATCGGTCATTCAGAAATCCATATTTGACCAAATTTACTAATATCGGGGCCCAAGAGTCGTCGATTTTGAACTTTCTATTTCTACCCAATTGATTCCTTCTTGTGATAAATTAGCCATAGAGTAGCCAATATTTGACCCATTGAACATGTTTCAGTCATGGATCTTGAAATTTCTATACCTAATAATTGACTCTTTCTGATGTTACATCGGTCATTCAAAAGTCAATATTTGACCAAATGTACTAATATCCGGCCCAAGAGTCGTCGATTTTTAACTTTCTATTTCTACCCTATTGACTCCTTCTGGTGATAAATTAGCGATAGAGTAGCCAATATTTGACCCATTGAACATGTTTCAGTCATGGATCAGGAAATTTCTATACCTACTTATTGACTCCTTCTGATGTTACATCGGTCATTCAAAAGTCAATATTTGACCAAATGTACTAGAATCGGGCCCAAGAGTCGTCTATTTTGAACTTTTTAGTTCTACCCTATTGACTCCTTCTGGAGATAGTTCAGCCAATTTTTGAGCCACTGAAAATATTTCAGTCCTTGATCTTGAACTTTCTATATCTACCCAATTGACTCCTTCTTGTGATACATTAGCCTTAGAGTAGCCAATATTTGACCCATTTAACATGTTTCAGTCATGGATCAGGAAATTTCTATACCTACTTATTGACTCCTTCTGATGTTACATCGGTCATTCAAAAGTCAATATTTGACCAAATGTACTAGAATCGGGCTCAAGAGTCGTCTATTTTGAACTTTTTAGTTCTACCCTATTGACTCCTTCTGGCGATAGTTCAGCCAATTTTTGAAGCACTGAAAATATTTCAGTCCTTGATCTTGAACTTTCTATTCCTACCCAATTGACTCCTTCTTGTGATACATTAGCCTTAGAGTAGCCAATATTTTACCCATTGGACATGTTTCAGTTATGCTTCTTGAAATTTTTAAACCTACTCATTGACTCTTTCTGAATTTAGGTCAATCATTCAGAAATCAATATTTGACCAAATGTACTAATATCGGGGACAAGAGTCGTCTATTTTGAACTTTTTAGTTCTACCCTTTGACTCCTTCTGATGATAAATTAGCCATAGAGTAGCCAATATTTGACCCATTGGACATGTTTCAGTTATGGAATTTGAAATTTCTATACCTACTTATTGACTCTTTCTGATATTACATCAGTCATTCAAAAGTCAATATTTGACCAAATGTACTAAAATCGGGCCCAAGAGTCGTCTATTTTGAACTTTTTAGTTCTACCCTATTGACTCCTTCTGGAGATAGTTCAGCCAATTTTTGAGCCACTGAAAATATTTCAGTCCTTGATCTTGAACTTTCTATATCTACCCAATTGACTCCTTCTTGTGATACATTAGCCTTAGAGTAGCCAATATTTGACCCATTGAACATGTTTCAGTCATGGATCAGGAAATTTCTATACCTACTTATTGACTCCTTCTGATGTTACATCGGTCATTCAAAAGTCAATATTTGACCAAATGTACTAATATCCGGCCCAAGAGTCGTCGATTTTTAACTTTCTATTTCTACCCTATTGACTCCTTCTGGTGATAAATTAGCGATAGAGTAGCCAATATTTGACCCATTGAACATGTTTCAGTCATGGATCAGGAAATTTCTATACCTACTTATTGACTCCATCTGATGTTACATCGGTCATTCAAAAGTCAATATTTGACCAAATGTACTAGAATCGGGCCCAAGAGTCGTCTATTTTGAACTTTTTAGTTCTACCCTATTGACTCCTTCTGGAGATAGTTCAGCCAATTTTTGAGCCACTGAAAATATTTCAGTCCTTGATCTTGAACTTTCTATATCTACCCAATTGACTCCTTCTTGTGATACATTAGCCTTAGAGTAGCCAATATTTGACCCATTTAACATGTTTCAGTCATGGATCAGGAAATTTCTATACCTACTTATTGACTCCTTCTGATGTTACATCGGTCATTCAAAAGTCAATATTTGACCAAATGTACTAGAATCGGGCTCAAGAGTCGTCTATTTTGAACTTTTTAGTTCTACCCTATTGACTCCTTCTGGCGATAGTTCAGCCAATTTTTGAAGCACTGAAAATATTTCAGTCCTTGATCTTGAACTTTCTATTCCTACCCAATTGACTCCTTCTTGTGATACATTAGCCTTAGAGTAGCCAATATTTTACCCATTGGACATGTTTCAGTTATGCTTCTTGAAATTTTTAAAACTACTCATTGACTCTTTCTGAATTTAGGTCAATCATTCAGAAATCAATATTTGACCAAATGTACTAATATCGGGGACAAGAGTCGTCTATTTTGAACTTTTTAGTTCTACCCTTTGACTCCTTCTGATGATAAATTAGCCATAGAGTAGCCAATATTTGACCCATTGGACATGTTTCAGTTATGGAATTTGAAATTTCTATACCTACTTATTGACTCTTTCTGATATTACATCAGTCATTCAAAAGTCAATATTTGACCAAATGTACTAAAATCGGGCCCAAGAGTCGTCTATTTTGAACTTTTTAGTTCTACCCTATTGACTCCTTCTGGAGATAGTTCAGCCAATTTTTGAGCCACTGAAAATATTTCAGTCCTTGATCTTGAACTTTCTATATCTACCCAATTGACTCCTTCTTGTGATACATTAGCCTTAGAGTAGCCAATATTTTACCCATTGGACATGTTTCAGTTATGGATCTTGAAATTTTTATACCTATTTATTGACTCTTTGTGATGTTATATCGGTCACTCAAAAGTCAATATTTGACCAAATGTACTAAAATCGGGCCCAAGAGTCGTCTATTTTGAACTTTTTAGTTCTACCCAATTGATTCCTTCTTGTGATAAATTAGCCATAGAGTAGCCAATATTTGACCCATTGAACATGTTTCAGTCATGGATCTTGAAATTTCTATACCTAATAATTGACTCTTTCTGATGTTACATCGGTCATTCAAAAGGCAATATTTGACCAAATGTACTAATATCCGGCCCAAGAGTCGTCGATTTTTAACTTTCTATTTCTACCCTATTGACTCCTTCTGGTGATAAATTAGCGATAGAGTAGCCAATATTTGACCCATTGAACATGTTTCAGTCATGGATCAGGAAATTTCTATACCTACTTATTGACTCCTTCTGATGTTACATCGGTCATTCAAAAGTCAATATTTGACCAAATGTACTAGAATCGGGCCCAAGAGTCGTCTATTTTGAACTTTTTAGTTCTACCCTATTGACTCCTTCTGGCGATAGTTCAGCCAATTTTTGAAGCACTGAAAATATTTCAGTCCTTGATCTTGAACTTTCTATTCCTACCCAATTGACTCCTTCTTGTGATACATTAGCCTTAGAGTAGCCAATATTTTGCTCATTGGACATGTTTCAGTTATGGAATTTGAAATTTCTATACCTACTTATTGACTCTTTCTGATGTTATATCGGTCATTCAAAAGTCAATATTTGACCAAATGTACTAATATCGGGCCCAAGAGTCGTCGATTTTGAACTTTCTTTTTCTACCCAATTGACTCCTTCTGGTGATAAATTAGCCGTAGAGTAGCCAATATTTTACCCATTGGACATGTTTCAGTTATGGATCTTGAAATTTTTATACCTACTTATTGACTCTTTCTGATGTTACATCGGTCATTCAAAAGTCAATATTTGACCAAATGTACTAAAATCGGGCCCAAGAGTCGTCGATTTTGAACTTTCTATTTCTACCCAATTGACTCCTTCTGGAGATAGTTCAGCCAATTTTTGAGCCACTGAAAATATTTCAGTCCTTGATCTTGAACTTTCTATATCTACCCAATTGACTCCTTCTTGTGATACATTAGCCTTAGAGTAGCCAATATTTTACCCATTGGACATGTTTCAGTTATGGATCTTGAAATTTTTATACCTATTTATTGACTCTTTGTGATGTTATATCGGTCATTCAAAAGTCAATATTTGACCAAATGTACTAAAATCGGGCCCAAGAGTCGTCTATTTTGAACTTTTTAGTTCTACCCTTTGACTCCTTCTGGTGATAAATTAGCCATAAAGTAGCCAATATTTGACCCATTGAACTTGTTTCAGTCAAGGAGCTTGAAATTTCTATACCTACTTATTGACTCTTTCTGATGTTATATCGGTCATTCAAAAGTCAATATTTGACCAAATGTACTAATATCGGGCCCAAGAGTCGTCGATTTTGAACTTTCTATTTCTACCCAATTGACTCCATCTGGTGATAAATTAGCCGTAGAGTAGCCAATATTTTACACATTGGACATGTTTCAGTTATGGATCTTGAAATTTTTATACCTACTTATTGACTCTTTCTGATGTTACATCGGTCATTCAAAAGTCAATATTTGACCAAATGTACTAAAATCGGGCCCAAGAGTCGTCGATTTTGAACTTTTTAGTTCTACCCTATTGACTCCTTCTGGCGATAGTTCAGCCAATTTTTGAAACACTGAAAATATTTCAGTCCTTGATCTTGAAGTTTCTATTCCTACCCAATTGACTTCTTCTTGTGATACATTAGTCTTAGAGTAGCCAATATTTGACCCATTTAACATGTTTCAGTCAAGGATCTTGAAATTTCTATACCTACTAATAGACTCTTTCTGATGTTACATCGGTCATTCACAAATCCATATTTGACCAAATGTACTAATATCGGGCCCAAGAGTCGTCGATTTTGAACTTTCTATTTCTACCCAATTGATTCCTTCTTGTGATACATTAGCCTTAGAGTAGCCAATATTTTACCCATTGGACATGTTTCAGTGACGGATCTTGAAATTTCTATACCTACTTATTGACTCTTTCTGATGTTACATCGGTCATTCAAAAGTCAATATTTGACCAAATGTACTAAAATCGGGCCCAAGAGTCGTCTATTATGAACTTTTTAGTTCTAACCTATTGACTCCTTCTGGCGATAGTTAAGCTAATTTTTGACCCACTGAAAATATTTAAGTCCTTGATCTTGAACTTTCTATTCCTACCCAATTGACTCCTTCTTGTGATACATTAGCCTTAGAGTAGCCAATATTTGACCCATTTAACATGTTTCAGTCAAGGATCTTGAAATTTCTATACCTACTAATAGACTCTTTCTGATGTTACATCGGTCATTCACAAATCCATATTTGACCAAATGTACTAATATCGGGCCCAAGAGTCGTCGATTTTGAACTTTCTATTTCTACCCAATTGATTCCTTCTTGTGATAAATTATCCATAGAGTAGCCAATATTTGACCCATTGAACATGTTTCAGTCATGGATCTTGAAATTTCTATACCTACTAATTGACTCTTTCTGATGTTACAACGGTCATTCAAAAGTCAATATCTGACCAAATGTACTAATATCGGGCCCAAGAGTCGTCAATTTTGAACTTTTTAGTTCTACCCTATTGACTTCTGGAGATAGTTCAGCCTATTTTTGACCAACTGTAAATATTTCAGTCCTTGATCTTGAACTTTCTATTCCTACCCAATTGACTCCTTCTTGTGATACATTAGCCTTAGAGTAGCCAATATTTTACCCATTGGACATGTTTCAGTTATGCATCTTGAAATTTTTATACCTACTCATTGACTCTTTCTGAATTTAGGTCAATCATTCAGAAATCCATATTTGACCAAATGTATTAATATCGGGCCCAAGAGTCGTCTATTTTGAACTTTTTAGCTCTACCCTTTGACTCCTTCTGATGATAAATTAGCCATAGACTAGCCAATATTTGACCCATTGAACATGTTTCAGTCAAGGAGCTTGAAATTTCTATACCTACTAATTGACTCTTTCTGATGTTACATCGGTCATTCAGAAATCCATATTTGACCAAATGTACTAATATCGGGCCCAAGAGTCGTCGATTTTGAACTTTCTATTTCTACCCAATTGATTCCTTCTTGTGATAAATTAGCCATAGAGTAGCCAATATTTGACCCATTGAACATGTTTCAGTCATGGATCTTGAAATTTCTATACCTAATAATTGACTCTTTCTGATGTTACATCGGTCATTCAAAAGTCAATATTTGACCAAATGTACTAATATCCGGCCCAAGAGTCGTCGATTTTTAACTTTCTATTTCTACCCTATTGACTCCTTCTGGTGATAAATTAGCGATAGAGTAGCCAATATTTGACCCATTGAACATGTTTCAGTCATGGATCAGGAAATTTCTATACCTACTTATTGACTCCTTCTGATGTTACATCGGTCACTCAAAAGTCAATATTTGACCAAATGTACTAGAATCGGGCCCAAGAGTCGTCTATTTTGAACTTTTTAGTTCTACCCTATTGACTCTTTCTGGCGATAGTTCTGCCAATTTTTGAAGCACTGAAAATATTTCAGTCCTTGATCTTGAACTTTCTATTCCTACCCAATTGACTCCTTCTTGTGATACATTAGCCTTAGAGTAGCCAATATTTTACCCATTGGACATGTTTCAGTTATGCTTCTTGAAATTTTTAAACCTACTCATTGACTCTTTCTGAATTTAGGTCAATCATTCAGAAATCCATATTTGACCAAATGTACTAATATCGGGCCCAAGAGTCGTCGATTTTGAACTTTCTTTTTCTACCCAATTGACTCCTTCTGGTGATAAATTAGCCTTAGAGTAGCCAATATTTTACCCATTGGACATGTTTCAGTTATGCTTCTTGAAATTTTTAAACCTACTCATTGACTCTTTCTGAATTTAGGTCAATCATTCAGAAATCCATATTTGACCAAATGTACTAATATCGGGCCCAAGTGTCGTCGATTTTGAACTTTCTTTTTCTACCCAATTGACTCCTTCTGGTGATAAATTAGCCTTAGAGTAGCCAATATTTTACCCATTGGACATGTTTCAGTTATGGAGCTTGAAATTTCTATACCTACTTATTGACTCTTTCTGATGTTATATCGGTCATTCAAAAGTCAATATTTGACCAAATGTACTAATATCGGGCCCAAGAGTCGTCGATTTTGAACTTTCTTTTTCTACCCAATTGACTCCTTCTGGTGATAAATTAGCCGTAGAGTAGCCAATATTTTACCCATTGGACATGTTTCAGTTATGGATCTTGAAATTTTTATACCTACTTATTGACTCTTTCTGATGTTACATCGGTCATTCAAAAGTCAATATTTGACCCAATGTACTAAAATCGGGCCCAAGAGTCGTCGATTTTGAACTTTCTATTTCTACCCAATTGACTCCTTCTGGTGATAAATTAGCCATAGAGTAGCCAATATTTGACCCATTGGACATGTTTCAGTTATGGAATTTGAAATTTCTATACCTACTTATTGACTCTTTCTGATATTACATCAGTCATTCAAAAGTCAATATTTGACCAAATGTACTAAAATCGGGCCCAAGAGTCGTCTATTTTGAACTTTTTAGTTCTACCCTATTGACTCCTTCTGGAGATAGTTCAGCCAATTTTTGAGCCACTGAAAATATTTCAGTCCTTGATCTTGAACTTTCTATATCTACCCAATTGACTCCTTCTTGTGATACATTAGCCTTAGAGTAGCCAATATTTTACCCATTGGACATGTTTCAGTTATGGATCTTGAAATTTTTATACCTATTTATTGACTCTTTGTGATGTTATATCGGTCATTCAAAAGTCAATATTTGACCAAATGTACTAAAATCGGGCCCAAGAGTCGTCTATTTTGAACTGTTTAGTTCTACCCTTTGACTCCTTCTGGTGATAAATTAGCCATAGAGTAGCCAATATTTGACCCATTGAACTTGTTTCAGTCAAGGAGCTTGAAATTTCTATACCTACTTATTGACTCTTTCTGATGTTATATCGGTCATTCAAAAGTCAATATTTGACCAAATGTACTAATATCGGGCCCAAGAGTCGTCGATTTTGAACTTTCTCTTCCTACCCAATTGACTCCTTCTTCTGATACATTAGCATTAGAGTAGCCAATATTTTGCTCATTGGACATGTTTCAGTTATGGAGCTTGAAATTTCTATACCTACTTATTGACTCTTTCTGATGTTACATCGGCCATTCAAAAGTCAATATTTGACCAAATGTACTAAAATCGGGCCAAAGAGTCGTCTATTTTGAAATTTTTAGTTCTGCCCTTTGACTCCTTCTGGTGATAAATTAGCCATAGAGTAGCCAATATTTGACCCATTGGACATGTTTCAGATATGGATCCTGACATTTTTATAACTACTCATTGACTCTTTCTGAATTTAGGTCAGTCATTCAGAAATCCATATTTGACCAAATGTACTAACACTGGGCCCAAGAGTCGTCTATTTTGAACTTTTTAGTTCTACCCTTTGACTGCTTCTGGTGATAAATTAGCTATAGATTAGCCAATATTTGACCCATTGAACATGTTTCAGGCATGGATCTTGAAATTTCTTTACATACTCGTAGAAACCGACTGATGATACATCAGTCAATCAGAAGTCCATATTTGACCGAATGGACTTATATCCTGCCCAAGAGTCATCGATTTTGAACTTTCTATTTCTACCCAATTGACTCCTTCTGGTGATAAATTAGCCTCAGAATAGCCAATATTTTACCCATTGGACATGTTTCAGTTATGGATCTTGAAATTTTTATACCTATTTATTGACTCTTTCGGATGTTATATCGGTCATTCAAAAGTCAATATTTGACCAAATGTACTAAAATCGGGCCCAAGAGTCGTCTATTTTGAACTTTCTATTTCTACCCAATTGACTCCTTCTGGTGATAAATTAGCCTCAGAATAGCCAATATTTGACCCATTGAACATGTTTCAGTCATGGATCAGGAAATTTCTATACCTACTTATTGACTCTTTCTGATGTTACATCGGTCATTCAAAAGTCAATATTTGACCAAATGTACTAAAATCGGGCCCAAGAGTCGTCTATTTTGAACTTTTTAGTTCTACCCTATTGACTCCTTCTGGCGATAGTTCAGCCAATTTTTGAAACACTGAAAATATTTCAGTCCTTGATCTTGAAGTTTCTATTCCTACCCAATTGACTGCTTCTTGTGATACATTAGCCTTAGAGTAGCCAATATTTGACCCATTTAACATGTTTCAGTCAAGGATCTTGAAATTTCTATACCTACTAATAGACTCTTTCTGATGTTACATCGGTCATTCACAAATCCATATTTGACCAAATGTACTAATATCGGGCCCAAGAGTCGTCGATTTTGAACTTTCTATTTCTACCCAATTGATTCCTTCTTGTGATACATTAGCCTTAGAGTAGCCAATATTTTACCCATTGGACATGTTTCAGTGACGGATCTTGAAATTTCTATACCTACTAATTGACTCTTTCTGATGTTACATCGGTCATTCAAAAGTCAATATTTGACCAAATGTACTAAAATCGGGCCCAAGAGTCGTCAATTTTGAACTTTTTAGTTCTACCCTATTGACTTCTGGAGATAGTTCAGCCTATTTTTGACCAACTGTAAATATTTCAGTCCTTGATCTTGAACTTTCTATTCCTACCCAATTGACTCCTTCTTGTGATACATTAGCCTTAGAGTAGCCAATATTTTACCCATTGGACATGTTTCAGTTATGCATCTTGAAATTTTTATACCTACTCATTGACTCTTTCTGAATTTAGGTCAATCATTCAGAAATCCATATTTGACCAAATGTACTAATATCGGGCCCAAGAGTCGTCTATTTTGACCTTTTTAGCTCTACCCTTTGACTCCTTCTGATGATAAATTAGCCATAGACTAGCCAATATTTGACCCATTGAACATGTTTCAGTCAAGGAGCTTGAAATTTCTATACCTACTAATTGACTCTTTCTGATGTTACATCGGTCATTCAGAAATCCATATTTGACCAAATTTACTAATATCGGGCCCAAGAGTCGTCGATTTTGAACTTTCTATTTCTACCCAATTGATTCCTTCTTGTGATAAATTAGCCATAGAGTAGCCAATATTTGACCCATTGAACATGTTTCAGTCATGGATCTTGAAATTTCTATACCTAATAATTGACTCTTTCTGATGTTACATCGGTCATTCAAAAGTCAATATTTGACCAAATGTACTAATATCCGGCCCAAGAGTCGTCGATTTTTAACTTTCTATTTCTACCCTATTGACTCCTTCTGGTGATAAATTAGCGATAGAGTAGCCAATATTTGACCCATTGAACATGTTTCAGTCATGGATCAGGAAATTTCTATACCTACTTATTGACTCCTTCTGATGTTACATCGGTCATTCAAAAGTAAATATTTGACCAAATGTACTAGAATCGGGCCCAAGAGTCGTCTATTTTGAACTTTTTAGTTCTACCCTATTGACTCCTTCTGGCGATAGTTCAGCCAATTTTTGAAGCACTGAAAATATTTCAGTCCTTGATCTTGAACTTTCTATTCCTACCCAATTGACTCCTTCTTGTGATACATTAGCCTTAGAGTAGCCAATATTTTACCCATTGGACATGTTTCAGTTATGGAATTTGAAATTTCTATACCTACTTATTGACTCTTTCTGATGTTATATCGGTCATTCAAAAGTCAATATTTGACCAAATGTACTAATATCGGGCCCAAGAGTCGTCGATTTTGAACTTTCTTTTTCTACCCAATTGACTCCTTCTGGTGATAAATTAGCCGTAGAGTAGCCAATATTTTACCCATTGGACATGTTTCAGTTATGGATCTTGAAATTTTTATACCTACTTATTGACTCTTTCTGATGTTACATCGGTCATTCAAAAGTCAATATTTGACCAAATGTACTAAAATCGGGCCCAAGAGTCGTCGATTTTGAACTTTCTATTTCTACCCAATTGACTCCTTCTGGAGATAGTTCAGCCAATTTTTGAGCCACTGAAAATATTTCAGTCCTTGATCTTGAACTTTCTATATCTACCCAATTGACTCCTTCTTGTGATACATTAGCCTTAGAGTAGCCAATATTTTACCCATTGGACATGTTTCAGTTATGGATCTTGAAATTTTTATACCTATTTATTGACTCTTTGTGATGTTATATCGGTCATTCAAAAGTCAATATTTGACCAAATGTACTAAAATCGGGCCCAAGAGTCGTCTATTTTGAACTTTTTAGTTCTACCCTTTGACTCCTTCTGGTGATAAATTAGCCATAGAGTAGCCAATATTTGACCCATTGAACTTGTTTCAGTCAAGGAGCTTGAAATTTCTATACCTACTTATTGACTCTTTCTGATGTTATATCGGTCATTCAAAAGTCAATATTTGACCAAATGTACTAATATCGGGCCCAAGAGTCGTCGATTTTGAACTTTCTATTTCTACCCAATTGACTCCATCTGGTGATAAATTAGCCGTAGAGTAGCCAATATTTTACACATTGGACATGTTTCAGTTATGGATCTTGAAATTTTTATACCTACTTATTGACTCTTTCTGATGTTACATCGGTCATTCAAAAGTCAATATTTGACCAAATGTACTAAAATCGGGCCCAAGAGTCGTCGATTTTGAACTTTTTAGTTCTACCCTATTGACTCCTTCTGGCGATAGTTCAGCCAATTTTTGAAACACTGAAAATATTTCAGTCCTTGATCTTGAAGTTTCTATTCCTACCCAATTGACTTCTTCTTGTGATACATTAGCCTTAGAGTAGCCAATATTTGACCCATTTAACATGTTTCAGTCAAGGATCTTGAAATTTCTATACCTACTAATAGACTCTTTCTGATGTTACATCGGTCATTCACAAATCCATATTTGACCAAATGTACTAATATCGGGCCCAAGAGTCGTCGATTTTGAACTTTCTATTTCTACCCAATTGATTCCTTCTTGTGATACATTAGCCTTAGAGTAGCCAATATTTTACCCATTGGACATGTTTCAGTGACGGATCTTGAAATTTCTATACCTACTTATTGACTCTTTCTGATGTTACATCGGTCATTCAAAAGTCAATATTTGACCAAATGTACTAAAATCGGGCCCAAGAGTCGTCTATTATGAACTTTTTAGTTCTAACCTATTGACTCCTTCTGGCGATAGTTAAGCTAATTTTTGACCCACTGAAAATATTTAAGTCCTTGATCTTGAACTTTCTATTCCTACCCAATTGACTCCTTCTTGTGATACATTAGCCTTAGAGTAGCCAATATTTGACCCATTTAACATGTTTCAGTCAAGGATCTTGAAATTTCTATACCTACTAATAGACTCTTTCTGATGTTACATCGGTCATTCACAAATCCATATTTGACCAAATGTACTAATATCGGGCCCAAGAGTCGTCGATTTTGAACTTTCTATTTCTACCCAATTGATTCCTTCTTGTGATAAATTATCCATAGAGTAGCCAATATTTGACCCATTGAACATGTTTCAGTCATGGATCTTGAAATTTCTATACCTACTAATTGACTCTTTCTGATGTTACAACGGTCATTCAAAAGTCAATATCTGACCAAATGTACTAATATCGGGCCCAAGAGTCGTCAATTTTGAACTTTTTAGTTCTACCCTATTGACTTCTGGAGATAGTTCAGCCTATTTTTGACCAACTGTAAATATTTCAGTCCTTGATCTTGAACTTTCTATTCCTACCCAATTGACTCCTTCTTGTGATACATTAGCCTTAGAGTAGCCAATATTTTACCCATTGGACATGTTTCAGTTATGCATCTTGAAATTTTTATACCTACTCATTGACTCTTTCTGAATTTAGGTCAATCATTCAGAAATCCATATTTGACCAAATGTATTAATATCGGGCCCAAGAGTCGTCTATTTTGAACTTTTTAGCTCTACCCTTTGACTCCTTCTGATGATAAATTAGCCATAGACTAGCCAATATTTGACCCATTGAACATGTTTCAGTCAAGGAGCTTGAAATTTCTATACCTACTAATTGACTCTTTCTGATGTTACATCGGTCATTCAGAAATCCATATTTGACCAAATGTACTAATATCGGGCCCAAGAGTCGTCGATTTTGAACTTTCTATTTCTACCCAATTGATTCCTTCTTGTGATAAATTAGCCATAGAGTAGCCAATATTTGACCCATTGAACATGTTTCAGTCATGGATCTTGAAATTTCTATACCTAATAATTGACTCTTTCTGATGTTACATCGGTCATTCAAAAGTCAATATTTGACCAAATGTACTAATATCCGGCCCAAGAGTCGTCGATTTTTAACTTTCTATTTCTACCCTATTGACTCCTTCTGGTGATAAATTAGCGATAGAGTAGCCAATATTTGACCCATTGAACATGTTTCAGTCATGGATCAGGAAATTTCTATACCTACTTATTGACTCCTTCTGATGTTACATCGGTCACTCAAAAGTCAATATTTGACCAAATGTACTAGAATCGGGCCCAAGAGTCGTCTATTTTGAACTTTTTAGTTCTACCCTATTGACTCTTTCTGGCGATAGTTCTGCCAATTTTTGAAGCACTGAAAATATTTCAGTCCTTGATCTTGAACTTTCTATTCCTACCCAATTGACTCCTTCTTGTGATACATTAGCCTTAGAGTAGCCAATATTTTACCCATTGGACATGTTTCAGTTATGCTTCTTGAAATTTTTAAACCTACTCATTGACTCTTTCTGAATTTAGGTCAATCATTCAGAAATCCATATTTGACCAAATGTACTAATATCGGGCCCAAGAGTCGTCGATTTTGAACTTTCTTTTTCTACCCAATTGACTCCTTCTGGTGATAAATTAGCCTTAGAGTAGCCAATATTTTACCCATTGGACATGTTTCAGTTATGCTTCTTGAAATTTTTAAACCTACTCATTGACTCTTTCTGAATTTAGGTCAATCATTCAGAAATCCATATTTGACCAAATGTACTAATATCGGGCCCAAGTGTCGTCGATTTTGAACTTTCTTTTTCTACCCAATTGACTCCTTCTGGTGATAAATTAGCCTTAGAGTAGCCAATATTTTACCCATTGGACATGTTTCAGTTATGGAGCTTGAAATTTCTATACCTACTTATTGACTCTTTCTGATGTTATATCGGTCATTCAAAAGTCAATATTTGACCAAATGTACTAATATCGGGCCCAAGAGTCGTCGATTTTGAACTTTCTTTTTCTACCCAATTGACTCCTTCTGGTGATAAATTAGCCGTAGAGTAGCCAATATTTTACCCATTGGACATGTTTCAGTTATGGATCTTGAAATTTTTATACCTACTTATTGACTCTTTCTGATGTTACATCGGTCATTCAAAAGTCAATATTTGACCAAATGTACTAAAATCGGGCCCAAGAGTCGTCGATTTTGAACTTTCTATTTCTACCCAATTGACTCCTTCTGGAGATAGTTCAGCCAATTTTTGAGCCACTGAAAATATTTCAGTCCTTGATCTTGAACTTTCTATATCTACCCAATTGACTCCTTCTTGTGATACATTAGCCTTAGAGTAGCCAATATTTTACCCATTGGACATGTTTCAGTTATGGATCTTGAAATTTTTATACCTATTTATTGACTCTTTGTGATGTTATATCGGTCATTCAAAAGTCAATATTTGACCAAATGTACTAAAATCGGGCCCAAGAGTCGTCTATTTTGAACTTTTTAGTTCTACCCTTTGACTCCTTCTGGTGATAAATTAGCCATAGAGTAGCCAATATTTGACCCATTGAACTTGTTTCAGTCAAGGAGCTTGAAATTTCTATACCTACTTATTGACTCTTTCTGATGTTATATCGGTCATTCAAAAGTCAATATTTGACCAAATGTACTAAAATCGGGCCCAAGAGTCGTCGATTTTGAACTTTTTAGTTCTACCCTATTGACTCCTTCTGGCGATAGTTCAGCCAATTTTTGAAACACTGAAAATATTTCAGTCCTTGATCTTGAAGTTTCTATTCCTACCCAATTGACTTCTTCTTGTGATACATTAGCCTTAGAGTAGCCAATATTTGACCCATTTAACATGTTTCAGTCAAGGATCTTGAAATTTCTATACCTACTAATAGACTCTTTCTGATGTTACATCGGTCATTCACAAATCCATATTTGACCAAATGTACTAATATCGGGCCCAAGAGTCGTCGATTTTGAACTTTCTATTTCTACCCAATTGATTCCTTCTTGTGATACATTAGCCTTAGAGTAGCCAATATTTTACCCATTGGACATGTTTCAGTGACGGATCTTGAAATTTCTATACCTACTTATTGACTCTTTCTGATGTTACATCGGTCATTCAAAAGTCAATATTTGACCAAATGTACTAAAATCGGGCCCAAGAGTCGTCTATTATGAACTTTTTAGTTCTAACCTATTGACTCCTTCTGGCGATAGTTAAGCTAATTTTTGACCCACTGAAAATATTTAAGTCCTTGATCTTGAACTTTCTATTCCTACCCAATTGACTCCTTCTTGTGATACATTAGCCTTAGAGTAGCCAATATTTGACCCATTTAACATGTTTCAGTCAAGGATCTTGAAATTTCTATACCTACTAATAGACTCTTTCTGATGTTACATCGGTCATTCACAAATCCATATTTGACCAAATGTACTAATATCGGGCCCAAGAGTCGTCGATTTTGAACTTTCTATTTCTACCCAATTGATTCCTTCTTGTGATAAATTATCCATAGAGTAGCCAATATTTGACCCATTGAACATGTTTCAGTCATGGATCTTGAAATTTCTATACCTACTAATTGACTCTTTCTGATGTTACAACGGTCATTCAAAAGTCAATATCTGACCAAATGTACTAATATCGGGCCCAAGAGTCGTCAATTTTGAACTTTTTAGTTCTACCCTATTGACTTCTGGAGATAGTTCAGCCTATTTTTGACCAACTGTAAATATTTCAGTCCTTGATCTTGAACTTTCTATTCCTACCCAATTGACTCCTTCTTGTGATACATTAGCCTTAGAGTAGCCAATATTTTACCCATTGGACATGTTTCAGTTATGCATCTTGAAATTTTTATACCTACTCATTGACTCTTTCTGAATTTAGGTCAATCATTCAGAAATCCATATTTGACCAAATGTATTAATATCGGGCCCAAGAGTCGTCTATTTTGAACTTTTTAGCTCTACCCTTTGACTCCTTCTGATGATAAATTAGCCATAGACTAGCCAATATTTGACCCATTGAACATGTTTCAGTCAAGGAGCTTGAAATTTCTATACCTACTAATTGACTCTTTCTGATGTTACATCGGTCATTCAGAAATCCATATTTGACCAAATGTACTAATATCGGGCCCAAGAGTCGTCGATTTTGAACTTTCTATTTCTACCCAATTGATTCCTTCTTGTGATAAATTAGCCATAGAGTAGCCAATATTTGACCCATTGAACATGTTTCAGTCATGGATCTTGAAATTTCTATACCTAATAATTGACTCTTTCTGATGTTACATCGGTCATTCAAAAGTCAATATTTGACCAAATGTACTAATATCCGGCCCAAGAGTCGTCGATTTTTAACTTTCTATTTCTACCCTATTGACTCCTTCTGGTGATAAATTAGCGATAGAGTAGCCAATATTTGACCCATTGAACATGTTTCAGTCATGGATCAGGAAATTTCTATACCTACTTATTGACTCCTTCTGATGTTACATCGGTCACTCAAAAGTCAATATTTGACCAAATGTACTAGAATCGGGCCCAAGAGTCGTCTATTTTGAACTTTTTAGTTCTACCCTATTGACTCTTTCTGGCGATAGTTCTGCCAATTTTTGAAGCACTGAAAATATTTCAGTCCTTGATCTTGAACTTTCTATTCCTACCCAATTGACTCCTTCTTGTGATACATTAGCCTTAGAGTAGCCAATATTTTACCCATTGGACATGTTTCAGTTATGCTTCTTGAAATTTTTAAACCTACTCATTGACTCTTTCTGAATTTAGGTCAATCATTCAGAAATCCATATTTGACCAAATGTACTAATATCGGGCCCAAGAGTCGTCGATTTTGAACTTTCTTTTTCTACCCAATTGACTCCTTCTGGTGATAAATTAGCCTTAGAGTAGCCAATATTTTACCCATTGGACATGTTTCAGTTATGCTTCTTGAAATTTTTAAACCTACTCATTGACTCTTTCTGAATTTAGGTCAATCATTCAGAAATCCATATTTGACCAAATGTACTAATATCGGGCCCAAGTGTCGTCGATTTTGAACTTTCTTTTTCTACCCAATTGACTCCTTCTGGTGATAAATTAGCCTTAGAGTAGCCAATATTTTACCCATTGGACATGTTTCAGTTATGGAGCTTGAAATTTCTATACCTACTTATTGACTCTTTCTGATGTTATATCGGTCATTCAAAAGTCAATATTTGACCAAATGTACTAATATCGGGCCCAAGAGTCGTCGATTTTGAACTTTCTTTTTCTACCCAATTGACTCCTTCTGGTGATAAATTAGCCGTAGAGTAGCCAATATTTTACCCATTGGACATGTTTCAGTTATGGATCTTGAAATTTTTATACCTACTTATTGACTCTTTCTGATGTTACATCGGTCATTCAAAAGTCAATATTTGACCCAATGTACTAAAATCGGGCCCAAGAGTCGTCGATTTTGAACTTTCTATTTCTACCCAATTGACTCCTTCTGGTGATAAATTAGCCATAGAGTAGCCAATATTTGACCCATTGGACATGTTTCAGTTATGGAATTTGAAATTTCTATACCTACTTATTGACTCTTTCTGATATTACATCAGTCATTCAAAAGTCAATATTTGACCAAATGTACTAAAATCGGGCCCAAGAGTCGTCTATTTTGAACTTTTTAGTTCTACCCTATTGACTCCTTCTGGAGATAGTTCAGCCAATTTTTGAGCCACTGAAAATATTTCAGTCCTTGATCTTGAACTTTCTATATCTACCCAATTGACTCCTTCTTGTGATACATTAGCCTTAGAGTAGCCAATATTTTACCCATTGGACATGTTTCAGTTATGGATCTTGAAATTTTTATACCTATTTATTGACTCTTTGTGATGTTATATCGGTCATTCAAAAGTCAATATTTGACCAAATGTACTAAAATCGGGCCCAAGAGTCGTCTATTTTGAACTGTTTAGTTCTACCCTTTGACTCCTTCTGGTGATAAATTAGCCATAGAGTAGCCAATATTTGACCCATTGAACTTGTTTCAGTCAAGGAGCTTGAAATTTCTATACCTACTTATTGACTCTTTCTGATGTTATATCGGTCATTCAAAAGTCAATATTTGACCAAATGTACTAATATCGGGCCCAAGAGTCGTCGATTTTGAACTTTCTCTTCCTACCCAATTGACTCCTTCTTGTGATACATTAGCATTAGAGTAGCCAATATTTTGCTCATTGGACATGTTTCAGTTATGGAGCTTGAAATTTCTATACCTACTTATTGACTCTTTCTGATGTTACATCGGCCATTCAAAAGTCAATATTTGACCAAATGTACTAAAATCGGGCCAAAGAGTCGTCTATTTTGAAATTTTTAGTTCTGCCCTTTGACTCCTTCTGGTGATAAATTAGCCATAGAGTAGCCAATATTTGACCCATTGGACATGTTTCAGATATGGATCCTGACATTTTTATAACTACTCATTGACTCTTTCTGAATTTAGGTCAGTCATTCAGAAATCCATATTTGACCAAATGTACTAACACTGGGCCCAAGAGTCGTCTATTTTGAACTTTTTAGTTCTACCCTTTGACTGCTTCTGGTGATAAATTAGCTATAGATTAGCCAATATTTGACCCATTGAACATGTTTCAGGCATGGATCTTGAAATTTCTTTACATACTCGTAGAAACCGACTGATGATACATCAGTCAATCAGAAGTCCATATTTGACCGAATGGACTTATATCCTGCCCAAGAGTCATCGATTTTGAACTTTCTATTTCTACCCAATTGACTCCTTCTGGTGATAAATTAGCCTCAGAATAGCCAATATTTTACCCATTGGACATGTTTCAGTTATGGATCTTGAAATTTTTATACCTATTTATTGACTCTTTCGGATGTTATATCGGTCATTCAAAAGTCAATATTTGACCAAATGTACTAAAATCGGGCCCAAGAGTCGTCTATTTTGAACTTTCTATTTCTACCCAATTGACTCCTTCTGGTGATAAATTAGCCTCAGAATAGCCAATATTTGACCCATTGAACATGTTTCAGTCATGGATCAGGAAATTTCTATACCTACTTATTGACTCTTTCTGATGTTACATCGGTCATTCAAAAGTCAATATTTGACCAAATGTACTAAAATCGGGCCCAAGAGTCGTCTATTTTGAACTTTTTAGTTCTACCCTATTGACTCCTTCTGGTGATAAATTAGCCATAGAGTAGCCAATATTTGACCCATTGAACTTGTTTCAGTCAAGGAGCTTGAAATTTCTATACCTACTTATTGACTCTTTCTGATGTTATATCGGTCATTCAAAAGTCAATATTTGACCAAATGTACTAATATCGGGCCCAAGAGTCGTCGATTTTGAACTTTCTCTTCCTACCCAATTGACTCCTTCTTGTGATACATTAGCATTAGAGTAGCCAATATTTTGCTCATTGGACATGTTTCAGTTATGGAGCTTGAAATTTCTATACCTACTTATTGACTCTTTCTGATGTTACATCGGCCATTCAAAAGTCAATATTTGACCAAATGTACTAAAATCGGGCCAAAGAGTCGTCTATTTTGAAATTTTTAGTTCTGCCCTTTGACTCCTTCTGGTGATAAATTAGCCATAGAGTAGCCAATATTTGACCCATTGGACATGTTTCAGATATGGATCCTGACATTTTTATAACTACTCATTGACTCTTTCTGAATTTAGGTCAGTCATTCAGAAATCCATATTTGACCAAATGTACTAACACTGGGCCCAAGAGTCGTCTATTTTGAACTTTTTAGTTCTACCCTTTGACTGCTTCTGGTGATAAATTAGCTATAGATTAGCCAATATTTGACCCATTGAACATGTTTCAGGCATGGATCTTGAAATTTCTTTACATACTCGTAGAAACCGACTGATGATACATCAGTCAATCAGAAGTCCATATTTGACCGAATGGACTTATATCCTGCCCAAGAGTCATCGATTTTGAACTTTCTATTTCTACCCAATTGACTCCTTCTGGTGATAAATTAGCCTCAGAATAGCCAATATTTTACCCATTGGACATGTTTCAGTTATGGATCTTGAAATTTTTATACCTATTTATTGACTCTTTCGGATGTTATATCGGTCATTCAAAAGTCAATATTTGACCAAATGTACTAAAATCGGGCCCAAGAGTCGTCTATTTTGAACTTTCTATTTCTACCCAATTGACTCCTTCTGGTGATAAATTAGCCTCAGAATAGCCAATATTTGACCCATTGAACATGTTTCAGTCATGGATCAGGAAATTTCTATACCTACTTATTGACTCTTTCTGATGTTACATCGGTCATTCAAAAGTCAATATTTGACCAAATGTACTAAAATCGGGCCCAAGAGTCGTCTATTTTGAACTTTTTAGTTCTACCCTATTGACTCCTTCTGGCGATAGTTCAGCCAATTTTTGAAACACTGAAAATATTTCAGTCCTTGATCTTGAAGTTTCTATTCCTACCCAATTGACTGCTTCTTGTGATACATTAGCCTTAGAGTAGCCAATATTTGACCCATTTAACATGTTTCAGTCAAGGATCTTGAAATTTCTATACCTACTAATAGACTCTTTCTGATGTTACATCGGTCATTCACAAATCCATATTTGACCAAATGTACTAATATCGGGCCCAAGAGTCGTCGATTTTGAACTTTCTATTTCTACCCAATTGATTCCTTCTTGTGATACATTAGCCTTAGAGTAGCCAATATTTTACCCATTGGACATGTTTCAGTGACGGATCTTGAAATTTCTATACCTACTAATTGACTCTTTCTGATGTTACATCGGTCATTCAAAAGTCAATATTTGACCAAATGTACTAAAATCGGGCCCAAGAGTCGTCAATTTTGAACTTTTTAGTTCTACCCTATTGACTTCTGGAGATAGTTCAGCCTATTTTTGACCAACTGTAAATATTTCAGTCCTTGATCTTGAACTTTCTATTCCTACCCAATTGACTCCTTCTTGTGATACATTAGCCTTAGAGTAGCCAATATTTTACCCATTGGACATGTTTCAGTTATGCATCTTGAAATTTTTATACCTACTCATTGACTCTTTCTGAATTTAGGTCAATCATTCAGAAATCCATATTTGACCAAATGTACTAATATCGGGCCCAAGAGTCGTCTATTTTGACCTTTTTAGCTCTACCCTTTGACTCCTTCTGGTGATAAATTAGCCATAGACTAGCCAATATTTGACCCATTGAACATGTTTCAGTCAAGGAGCTTGAAATTTCTATACCTACTAATTGACTCTTTCTGATGTTACAACGGTCATTCAAAAGTCAATATCTGACCAAATGTACTAATATCGGGCCCAAGAGTCGTCAATTTTGAACTTTTTAGTTCTACCCTATTGACTTCTGGAGATAGTTCAGCCTATTTTTGACCAACTGTAAATATTTCAGTCCTTGATCTTGAACTTTCTATTCCTACCCAATTGACTCCTTCTTGTGATACATTAGCCTTAGAGTAGCCAATATTTTACCCATTGGACATGTTTCAGTTATGCATCTTGAAATTTTTATACCTACTCATTGACTCTTTCTGAATTTAGGTCAATCATTCAGAAATCCATATTTGACCAAATGTATTAATATCGGGCCCAAGAGTCGTCTATTTTGAACTTTTTAGCTCTACCCTTTGACTCCTTCTGATGATAAATTAGCCATAGACTAGCCAATATTTGACCCATTGAACATGTTTCAGTCAAGGAGCTTGAAATTTCTATACCTACTAATTGACTCTTTCTGATGTTACATCGGTCATTCAGAAATCCATATTTGACCAAATGTACTAATATCGGGCCCAAGAGTCGTCGATTTTGAACTTTCTATTTCTACCCAATTGATTCCTTCTTGTGATAAATTAGCCATAGAGTAGCCAATATTTGACCCATTGAACATGTTTCAGTCATGGATCTTGAAATTTCTATACCTAATAATTGACTCTTTCTGATGTTACATCGGTCATTCAAAAGTCAATATTTGACCAAATGTACTAATATCCGGCCCAAGAGTCGTCGATTTTTAACTTTCTATTTCTACCCTATTGACTCCTTCTGGTGATAAATTAGCGATAGAGTAGCCAATATTTGACCCATTGAACATGTTTCAGTCATGGATCAGGAAATTTCTATACCTACTTATTGACTCCTTCTGATGTTACATCGGTCACTCAAAAGTCAATATTTGACCAAATGTACTAGAATCGGGCCCAAGAGTCGTCTATTTTGAACTTTTTAGTTCTACCCTATTGACTCTTTCTGGCGATAGTTCTGCCAATTTTTGAAGCACTGAAAATATTTCAGTCCTTGATCTTGAACTTTCTATTCCTACCCAATTGACTCCTTCTTGTGATACATTAGCCTTAGAGTAGCCAATATTTTACCCATTGGACATGTTTCAGTTATGCTTCTTGAAATTTTTAAACCTACTCATTGACTCTTTCTGAATTTAGGTCAATCATTCAGAAATCCATATTTGACCAAATGTACTAATATCGGGCCCAAGAGTCGTCGATTTTGAACTTTCTTTTTCTACCCAATTGACTCCTTCTGGTGATAAATTAGCCTTAGAGTAGCCAATATTTTACCCATTGGACATGTTTCAGTTATGCTTCTTGAAATTTTTAAACCTACTCATTGACTCTTTCTGAATTTAGGTCAATCATTCAGAAATCCATATTTGACCAAATGTACTAATATCGGGCCCAAGTGTCGTCGATTTTGAACTTTCTTTTTCTACCCAATTGACTCCTTCTGGTGATAAATTAGCCTTAGAGTAGCCAATATTTTACCCATTGGACATGTTTCAGTTATGGAGCTTGAAATTTCTATACCTACTTATTGACTCTTTCTGATGTTATATCGGTCATTCAAAAGTCAATATTTGACCAAATGTACTAATATCGGGCCCAAGAGTCGTCGATTTTGAACTTTCTTTTTCTACCCAATTGACTCCTTCTGGTGATAAATTAGCCGTAGAGTAGCCAATATTTTACCCATTGGACATGTTTCAGTTATGGATCTTGAAATTTTTATACCTACTTATTGACTCTTTCTGATGTTACATCGGTCATTCAAAAGTCAATATTTGACCCAATGTACTAAAATCGGGCCCAAGAGTCGTCGATTTTGAACTTTCTATTTCTACCCAATTGACTCCTTCTGGTGATAAATTAGCCATAGAGTAGCCAATATTTGACCCATTGGACATGTTTCAGTTATGGAATTTGAAATTTCTATACCTACTTATTGACTCTTTCTGATATTACATCAGTCATTCAAAAGTCAATATTTGACCAAATGTACTAAAATCGGGCCCAAGAGTCGTCTATTTTGAACTTTTTAGTTCTACCCTATTGACTCCTTCTGGAGATAGTTCAGCCAATTTTTGAGCCACTGAAAATATTTCAGTCCTTGATCTTGAACTTTCTATATCTACCCAATTGACTCCTTCTTGTGATACATTAGCCTTAGAGTAGCCAATATTTTACCCATTGGACATGTTTCAGTTATGGATCTTGAAATTTTTATACCTATTTATTGACTCTTTGTGATGTTATATCGGTCATTCAAAAGTCAATATTTGACCAAATGTACTAAAATCGGGCCCAAGAGTCGTCTATTTTGAACTGTTTAGTTCTACCCTTTGACTCCTTCTGGTGATAAATTAGCCATAGAGTAGCCAATATTTGACCCATTGAACTTGTTTCAGTCAAGGAGCTTGAAATTTCTATACCTACTTATTGACTCTTTCTGATGTTATATCGGTCATTCAAAAGTCAATATTTGACCAAATGTACTAATATCGGGCCCAAGAGTCGTCGATTTTGAACTTTCTCTTCCTACCCAATTGACTCCTTCTTGTGATACATTAGCATTAGAGTAGCCAATATTTTGCTCATTGGACATGTTTCAGTTATGGAGCTTGAAATTTCTATACCTACTTATTGACTCTTTCTGATGTTACATCGGCCATTCAAAAGTCAATATTTGACCAAATGTACTAAAATCGGGCCAAAGAGTCGTCTATTTTGAAATTTTTAGTTCTGCCCTTTGACTCCTTCTGGTGATAAATTAGCCATAGAGTAGCCAATATTTGACCCATTGGACATGTTTCAGATATGGATCCTGACATTTTTATAACTACTCATTGACTCTTTCTGAATTTAGGTCAGTCATTCAGAAATCCATATTTGACCAAATGTACTAACACTGGGCCCAAGAGTCGTCTATTTTGAACTTTTTAGTTCTACCCTTTGACTGCTTCTGGTGATAAATTAGCTATAGATTAGCCAATATTTGACCCATTGAACATGTTTCAGGCATGGATCTTGAAATTTCTTTACATACTCGTAGAAACCGACTGATGATACATCAGTCAATCAGAAGTCCATATTTGACCGAATGGACTTATATCCTGCCCAAGAGTCATCGATTTTGAACTTTCTATTTCTACCCAATTGACTCCTTCTGGTGATAAATTAGCCTCAGAATAGCCAATATTTTACCCATTGGACATGTTTCAGTTATGGATCTTGAAATTTTTATACCTATTTATTGACTCTTTCGGATGTTATATCGGTCATTCAAAAGTCAATATTTGACCAAATGTACTAAAATCGGGCCCAAGAGTCGTCTATTTTGAACTTTCTATTTCTACCCAATTGACTCCTTCTGGTGATAAATTAGCCTCAGAATAGCCAATATTTGACCCATTGAACATGTTTCAGTCATGGATCAGGAAATTTCTATACCTACTTATTGACTCTTTCTGATGTTACATCGGTCATTCAAAAGTCAATATTTGACCAAATGTACTAAAATCGGGCCCAAGAGTCGTCTATTTTGAACTTTTTAGTTCTACCCTATTGACTCCTTCTGGTGATAAATTAGCCATAGAGTAGCCAATATTTGACCCATTGAACTTGTTTCAGTCAAGGAGCTTGAAATTTCTATACCTACTTATTGACTCTTTCTGATGTTATATCGGTCATTCAAAAGTCAATATTTGACCAAATGTACTAATATCGGGCCCAAGAGTCGTCGATTTTGAACTTTCTCTTCCTACCCAATTGACTCCTTCTTGTGATACATTAGCATTAGAGTAGCCAATATTTTGCTCATTGGACATGTTTCAGTTATGGAGCTTGAAATTTCTATACCTACTTATTGACTCTTTCTGATGTTACATCGGCCATTCAAAAGTCAATATTTGACCAAATGTACTAAAATCGGGCCAAAGAGTCGTCTATTTTGAAATTTTTAGTTCTGCCCTTTGACTCCTTCTGGTGATAAATTAGCCACAGAGTAGCCAATATTTGACCCATTGGACATGTTTCAGATATGGATCCTGACATTTTTATAACTACTCATTGACTCTTTCTGAATTTAGGTCAGTCATTCAGAAATCCATATTTGACCAAATGTACTAACACTGGGCCCAAGAGTCGTCTATTTTGAACTTTTTAGTTCTACCCTTTGACTGCTTCTGGTGATAAATTAGCTATAGATTAGCCAATATTTGACCCATTGAACATGTTTCAGGCATGGATCTTGAAATTTCTTTACATACTCGTAGAAACCGACTGATGATACATCAGTCAATCAGAAGTCCATATTTGACCGAATGGACTTATATCCTGCCCAAGAGTCATCGATTTTGAACTTTCTATTTCTACCCAATTGACTCCTTCTGGTGATAAATTAGCCTCAGAATAGCCAATATTTTACCCATTGGACATGTTTCAGTTATGGATCTTGAAATTTTTATACCTATTTATTGACTCTTTCGGATGTTATATCGGTCATTCAAAAGTCAATATTTGACCAAATGTACTAAAATCGGGCCCAAGAGTCGTCTATTTTGAACTTTCTATTTCTACCCAATTGACTCCTTCTGGTGATAAATTAGCCTCAGAATAGCCAATATTTGACCCATTGAACATGTTTCAGTCATGGATCAGGAAATTTCTATACCTACTTATTGACTCTTTCTGATGTTACATCGGTCATTCAAAAGTCAATATTTGACCAAATGTACTAAAATCGGGCCCAAGAGTCGTCTATTTTGAACTTTTTAGTTCTACCCTATTGACTCCTTCTGGCGATAGTTCAGCCAATTTTTGAAACACTGAAAATATTTCAGTCCTTGATCTTGAAGTTTCTATTCCTACCCAATTGACTGCTTCTTGTGATACATTAGCCTTAGAGTAGCCAATATTTGACCCATTTAACATGTTTCAGTCAAGGATCTTGAAATTTCTATACCTACTAATAGACTCTTTCTGATGTTACATCGGTCATTCACAAATCCATATTTGACCAAATGTACTAATATCGGGCCCAAGAGTCGTCGATTTTGAACTTTCTATTTCTACCCAATTGATTCCTTCTTGTGATACATTAGCCTTAGAGTAGCCAATATTTTACCCATTGGACATGTTTCAGTGACGGATCTTGAAATTTCTATACCTACTAATTGACTCTTTCTGATGTTACATCGGTCATTCAAAAGTCAATATTTGACCAAATGTACTAAAATCGGGCCCAAGAGTCGTCAATTTTGAACTTTTTAGTTCTACCCTATTGACTTCTGGAGA
Organism: Zacco platypus; assembly: GCA_038088235.1. Taxonomy (NCBI): domain Eukaryota; kingdom Metazoa; phylum Chordata; class Actinopteri; order Cypriniformes; family Xenocyprididae; genus Zacco; species Zacco platypus. The sequence continues at coordinate 14,253,519 of CM076071.1, read as the reverse complement.
TAGTTCAGCCTATTTTTGACCAACTGTAAATATTTCAGTCCTTGATCTTGAACTTTCTATTCCTACCCAATTGACTCCTTCTTGTGATACATTAGCCTTAGAGTAGCCAATATTTTACCCATTGGACATGTTTCAGTTATGCATCTTGAAATTTTTATACCTACTCATTGACTCTTTCTGAATTTAGGTCAATCATTCAGAAATCCATATTTGACCAAATGTACTAATATCGGGCCCAAGAGTCGTCTATTTTGACCTTTTTAGCTCTACCCTTTGACTCCTTCTGGTGATAAATTAGCCATAGACTAGCCAATATTTGACCCATTGAACATGTTTCAGTCAAGGAGCTTGAAATTTCTATACCTACTAATTGACTCTTTCTGATGTTACATCGGTCATTCAGAAATCCATATTTGACCAAATTTACTAATATCGGGCCCAAGAGTCGTCGATTTTGAACTTTCTATTTCTACCCAATTGATTCCTTCTTGTGATAAATTAGCCATAGAGTAGCCAATATTTGACCCATTGAACATGTTTCAGTCATGGATCTTGAAATTTCTATACCTAATAATTGACTCTTTCTGATGTTACATCGGTCATTCAAAAGTCAATATTTGACCAAATGTACTAATATCCGGCCCAAGAGTCGTCGATTTTTAACTTTCTATTTCTACCCTATTGACTCCTTCTGGTGATAAATTAGCGATAGAGTAGCCAATATTTGACCCATTGAACATGTTTCAGTCATGGATCAGGAAATTTCTATACCTACTTATTGACTCTTTCTGATGTTACATCGGCCATTCAAAAGTCAATATTTGACCAAATGTACTAAAATCGGGCCAAAGAGTCGTCTATTTTGAAATTTTTAGTTCTGCCCTTTGACTCCTTCTGGTGATAAATTAGCCATAGAGTAGCCAATATTTGACCCATTGGACATGTTTCAGATATGGATCCTGACATTTTTATAACTACTCATTGACTCTTTCTGAATTTAGGTCAAACATTCAGAAATCCATATTTGACCAAATGTACTAACACTGGGCCCAAGAGTCGTCTATTTTGAACTTTTTAGTTCTACCCTTTGACTGCTTCTGGTGATAAATTAGCTATAGATTAGCCAATATTTGACCCATTGAACATGTTTCAGGCATGGATCTTGAAATTTCTTTACATACTCGTAGAAACCGACTGATGATACATCAGTCAATCAGAAGTCCATATTTGACCGAATGGACTTATATCCTGCCCAAGAGTCATCGATTTTGAACTTTCTATTTCTACCCAATTGACTCCTTCTGGTGATAAATTAGCCTCAGAATAGCCAATATTTTACCCATTGGACATGTTTCAGTTATGGATCTTGAAATTTTTATACCTATTTATTGACTCTTTCGGATGTTATATCGGTCATTCAAAAGTCAATATTTGACCAAATGTACTAAAATCGGGCCCAAGAGTCGTCTATTTTGAACTTTCTATTTCTACCCAATTGACTCCTTCTGGTGATAAATTAGCCTCAGAATAGCCAATATTTGACCCATTGAACATGTTTCAGTCATGGATCAGGAAATTTCTATACCTACTTATTGACTCTTTCTGATGTTACATCGGTCATTCAAAAGTCAATATTTTGAACTTTTTAGTTCTACCCTATTGACTCCTTCTGGCGATAGTTCAGCCAATTTTTGAAACACTGAAAATATTTCAGTCCTTGATCTTGAAGTTTCTATTCCTACCCAATTGACTGCTTCTTGTGATACATTAGCCTTAGAGTAGCCAATATTTGACCCATTTAACATGTTTCAGTCAAGGATCTTGAAATTTCTATACCTACTAATAGACTCTTTCTGATGTTACATCGGTCATTCACAAATCCATATTTGACCAAATGTACTAATATCGGGCCCAAGAGTCGTCGATTTTGAACTTTCTATTTCTACCCAATTGATTCCTTCTTGTGATACATTAGCCTTAGAGTAGCCAATATTTTACCCATTGGACATGTTTCAGTGACGGATCTTGAAATTTCTATACCTACTAATTGACTCTTTCTGATGTTACATCGGTCATTCAAAAGTCAATATTTGACCAAATGTACTAAAATCGGGCCCAAGAGTCGTGAATTTTGAACTTTTTAGTTCTACCCTATTGACTTCTGGAGATAGTTCAGCCTATTTTTGACCAACTGTAAATATTTCAGTCCTTGATCTTGAACTTTCTATTCCTACCCAATTGACTCCTTCTTGTGATACATTAGCCTTAGAGTAGCCAATATTTTACCCATTGGACATGTTTCAGTTATGCATCTTGAAATTTTTATACCTACTCATTGACTCTTTCTGAATTTAGGTCAATCATTCAGAAATCCATATTTGACCAAATGTACTAATATCGGGCCCAAGAGTCGTCTATTTTGACCTTTTTAGCTCTACCCTTTGACTCCTTCTGGTGATAAATTAGCCATAGACTAGCCAATATTTGACCCATTGAACATGTTTCAGTCAAGGAGCTTGAAATTTCTATACCTACTAATTGACTCTTTCTGATGTTACATCGGTCATTCAGAAATCCATATTTGACCAAATTTACTAATATCGGGCCCAAGAGTCGTCGATTTTGAACTTTCTATTTCTACCCAATTGATTCCTTCTTGTGATAAATTAGCCATAGAGTAGCCAATATTTGACCCATTGAACATGTTTCAGTCATGGATCTTGAAATTTCTATACCTAATAATTGACTCTTTCTGATGTTACATCGGTCATTCAAAAGTCAATATTTGACCAAATGTACTAATATCCGGCCCAAGAGTCGTCGATTTTTAACTTTCTATTTCTACCCTATTGACTCCTTCTGGTGATAAATTAGCGATAGAGTAGCCAATATTTGACCCATTGAACATGTTTCAGTCATGGATCAGGAAATTTCTATACCTACTTATTGACTCCTTCTGATGTTACATCGGTCATTCAAAAGTCAATATTTGACCAAATGTACTAGAATCGGGCCCAAGAGTCGTCTATTTTGAACTTTTTAGTTCTACCCTATTGACTCCTTCTGGCGATAGTTCAGCCAATTTTTGAAGCACTGAAAATATTTCAGTCCTTGATGTTGAACTTTCTATTCCTACCCTTTGACTCCTTCTGGTGATACATTAGCCTTAGAGTAGCCTATATTTTACCCATTGGACATGTTTCAGTCATGGATCAGGAAATTTCTATACCTACTTATTGACTCTTTCTGATGTTATATCGGTCATTCAAAAGTCAATATTTGACCAAATGTACTAATATCGGGCCCAAGAGTCGTCGATTTTGAACTTTCTATTTCTACCCAATTGACTCCATCTGGTGATAAATTAGCCGTAGAGTAGCCAATATTTTACACATTGGACATGTTTCAGTTATGGATCTTGAAATTTTTATACCTACTTATTGACTCTTTCTGATGTTACATCGGTCATTCAAAAGTCAATATTTGACCAAATGTACTAAAATCGGGCCCAAGAGTCGTCGATTTTGAACTTTTTAGTTCTACCCTATTGACTCCTTCTGGCGATAGTTCAACCAATTTTTGAAACACTGAAAATATTTCAGTCCTTGATCTTGAAGTTTCTATTCCTACCCAATTGACTTCTTCTTGTGATACATTAGCCTTAGAGTAGCCAATATTTGACCCATTTAACATGTTTCAGTCAAGGATCTTGAAATTTCTATACCTACTAATAGACTCTTTCTGATGTTACATCGGTCATTCACAAATCCATATTTGACCAAATGTACTAATATCGGGCCCAAGAGTCGTCGATTTTGAACTTTCTATTTCTACCCAATTGATTCCTTCTTGTGATAAATTATCCATAGAGTAGCCAATATTTGACCCATTGAACATGTTTTAGTCATGGATCTTGAAATTTCTATACCTACTAATTGACTCTTTCTGATGTTACAACGGTCATTCAAAAGTCAATATCTGACCAAATGTACTAATATCGGGCCCAAGAGTCGTCAATTTTGAACTTTTTAGTTCTACCCTATTGACTTCTGGAGATAGTTCAGCCTATTTTTGACCAACTGTAAATATTTCAGTCCTTTATCTTGAACTTTCTATTCCTACCCAATTGACTCCTTCTTGTGATACATTAGCCTTAGAGTAGCCAATATTTTACCCATTGGACATGTTTCAGTTATGCATCTTGAAATTTTTATACCTACTCATTGACTCTTTCTGAATTTAGGTCAATCATTCAGAAATCCATATTTGACCAAATGTACTAATATCGGGCCCAAGAGTCGTCTATTTTGAACTTTTTAGCTCTACCCTTTGACTCCTTCTGATGATAAATTAGCCATAGACTAGCCAATATTTGACCCATTGAACATGTTTCAGTCAAGGAGCTTGAAATTTCTATACCTACTAATTGACTCTTTCTGATGTTACATCGGTCATTCAGAAATCCATATTTGACCAAATGTACTAATATCGGGCCCAAGAGTCGTCGATTTTGAACTTTCTATTTCTACCCAATTGATTCCTTCTTGTGATAAATTAGCCATAGAGTAGCCAATATTTGACCCATTGAACATGTTTCAGTCATGGATCTTGAAATTTCTATACCTAATAATTGACTCTTTCTGATGTTACATCGGTCATTCAAAAGTCAATATTTGACCAAATGTACTAATATCCGGCCCAAGAGTCGTCGATTTTTAACTTTCTATTTCTACCCTATTGACTCCTTCTGGTGATAAATTAGCGATAGAGTAGCCAATATTTGACCCATTGAACATGTTTCAGTCATGGATCAGGAAATTTCTATACCAACTTATTGACTCCTTCTGATGTTACATCGGTCATTCAAAAGTCAATATTTGACCAAATGTACTAGAATCGGGCCCAAGAGTCGTCTATTTTGAACTTTTTAGTTCTACCCTATTGACTCTTTCTGGCGATAGTTCTGCCAATTTTTGAAGCACTGAAAATATTTCAGTCCTTGATCTTGAACTTTCTATTCCTACCCAATTGACTCCTTCTTGTGATACATTAGCCTTAGAGTAGCCAATATTTTACCCATTGGACATGTTTCAGTTATGCTTCTTGAAATTTTTAAACCTACTCATTGACTCTTTCTGAATTTAGGTCAATCATTCAGAAATCCATATTTGACCAAATGTACTAATATCGGGCCCAAGAGTCGTCGATTTTGAACTTTCTTTTTCTACCCAATTGACTCCTTCTGGTGATAAATTAGCCTTAGAGTAGCCAATATTTTACCCATTGGACATGTTTCAGTTATGCTTCTTGAAATTTTTAAACCTACTCATTGACTCTTTCTGAATTTAGGTCAATCATTCAGAAATCCATATTTGACCAAATGTACTAATATCGGGCCCAAGAGTCGTCGATTTTGAACTTTCTTTTTCTACCCAATTGACTCCTTCTGGTGATAAATTAGCCTTAGAGTAGCCAATATTTTACCCATTGGACATGTTTCAGTTATGGAATTTGAAATTTCTATACCTACTTATTGACTCTTTCTGATGTTATATCGGTCATTCAAAAGTCAATATTTGACCAAATGTACTAATATCGGGCCCAAGAGTCGTCGATTTTGAACTTTCTTTTTCTACCCAATTGACTCCTTCTGGTGATAAATTAGCCGTAGAGTAGCCAATATTTTACCCATTGGACATGTTTCAGTTATGGATCTTGAAATTTTTATACCTACTTATTGACTCTTTCTGATGTTACATCGGTCATTCAAAAGTCAATATTTGACCCAATGTACTAAAATCGGGCCCAAGAGTCGTCGATTTTGAACTTTCTATTTCTACCCAATTGACTCCTTCTGGTGATAAATTAGCCATAGAGTAGCCAATATTTGACCCATTGGACATGTTTCAGTTATGGAATTTGAAATTTCTATACCTACTTATTGACTCTTTCTGATATTACATCAGTCATTCAAAAGTCAATATTTGACCAAATGTACTAAAATCGGGCCCAAGAGTCGTCTATTTTGAACTTTTTAGTTCTACCCTATTGACTCCTTCTGGAGATAGTTCAGCCAATTTTTGAGCCACTGAAAATATTTCAGTCCTTGATCTTGAACTTTCTAAATCTACCCAATTGACTCCTTCTTGTGATACATTAGCCTTAGAGTAGCCAATATTTTACCCATTGGACATGTTTCAGTTATGGATCTTGAAATTTTTATACCTATTTATTGACTCTTTGTGATGTTATATCGGTCATTCAAAAGTCAATATTTGACCAAATGTACTAAAATCGGGCCCAAGAGTCGTCTATTTTGAACTGTTTAGTTCTACCCTTTGACTCCTTCTGGTGATAAATTAGCCATAGAGTAGCCAATATTTGACCCATTGAACTTGTTTCAGTCAAGGAGCTTGAAATTTCTATACCTACTTATTGACTCTTTCTGATGTTATATCGGTCATTCAAAAGTCAATATTTGACCAAATGTACTAATATCGGGCCCAAGAGTCGTCGATTTTGAACTTTCTCTTCCTACCCAATTGACTCCTTCTGGTGATAAATTAGCCGTAGAGTAGCCAATATTTGACCCATTGGACATGTTTCAGTTATGGATCTTGAAATTTTTATACCTACTTATTGACTCTTTCTGATGTTACATCGGTCATTCAAAAGTCAATATTTGACCAAATGTACTAAAATCGGGCCCAAGAGTCTTCGATTTTGAACTTTCTATTTCTACCCAATTGACTCCTTCTGGTGAAAAATTAGCCATAGAGTAGCCAATATTTGACCCATTGAACATGTTTCAGTCATGGATCAGGAAATTTCTATACCTACTTATTGACTCTTTCTGATGTTACATCGGTCATTCAAAAATCAATATTTGACCAAATGTACTAAAATCAGGCCCAAGAGTCGTCTTTTTTGAACTTTTTAGTTCTACCCTATTGACACTTTCTGGAGATAGTTCAGCCAATTTTTGTCCCACTGAAAATATTTCAGTCCTTGATCTTGAACTTTCTTTTCCTACTCAGTTGACTCCTTCTTGTGATACATTAGCATTAGAGTAGCCAATATTTTGCTCATTGGACATGTTTCAGTTATGGAGCTTGAAATTTCTATACCTACTTTTTGACTCTTTCTGATGTTATATCGGCCATTCAAAAGTCAATATTTGACCAAATGTACTAAAATCGGGCCCAAGAGTCGTCGATTTTGAACTTTCTATTTCTACCCAATTGACTCCTTCTGGTCATAAATTAGCCATAGAGTAGCCAATATTTGACCCATTGGACATGTTTCAGTTATGGATCTTGAAATTTCTATACCTACTTATTGACTCTTTCTGATGTTACATCGGTCATTCAAAAGTCAATATTTGACCAAATGTACTAAAATCGGGCCCAAGAGTCGTCTATTTTGAACTTTTTAGCTCTACCCTTTGACTCCTTCTGATGATAAATTAGCCATAGACTAGCCAATATTTGACCCATTGAACATGTTTCAGTCATGGATCTTGAAATTTCTATACCTAATAATTGACTCTTTCTGATGTTACATCGGTCATTCAAAAGTCAATATTTGACCAAATGTACTAATATCCGGCCCAAAAGTCGTCGATTTTTAACTTTCTATTTCTACCCTATTGACTCCTTCTGGTGATAAATTAGCGATAGAGTAGCCAATATTTGACCCATTGAACATGTTTCAGTCATGGATCAGGAAATTTCTATACCTACTTATTGACTCCTTTTGATGTTACATCGGTCATTCAAAAGTCAATATTTGACCAAATGTACTAGAATCGGGCCCAAGAGTCGTCTATTTTGAACTTTTTAGTTCTACCCTATTGACTCCTTCTGGCGATAGTTCAGCCAATTTTTGAAGCACTGAAAATATTTCAGTCCTTGATCTTGAACTTTCTATTCCTACCCAATTGACTCCTTCTTGTGATACATTAGCCTTAGAGTAGCCAATATTTTACCCATTGGACATGTTTCAGTGATGCTTCTTGAAATTTTTAAACCTACTCATTGACTCTTTCTGAATTTAGGTCAATCATTCAGAAATCCATATTTGACCAAATGTACTAATATCGGGCCCAAGAGTCGTCGATTTTGAACTTTCTTTTTCTACCCAATTGACTCCTTCTGGTGATAAATTAGCCTTAGAGTAGCCAATATTTTACCCATTGGACATGTTTCAGTTATGGAATTTGAAATTTCTATACCTACTTATTGACTCTTTCTGATGTTATATCGGTCATTCAAAAGTCAATATTTGACCAAATGTACTAATATCGGGCCCAAGAGTCGTCGATTTTGAACTTTCTTTTTCTACCCAATTGACTCCTTCTGGTGATAAATTAGCCGTAGAGTAGCCAATATTTTACCCATTGGACATGTTTCAGTTATGGATCTTGAAATTTTTATACCTACTTATTGACTCTTTCTGATGTTACATCGGTCATTCAAAAGTCAATATTTGACCAAATGTACTAAAATCAGGCCCAAGAGTCGTCGATTTTGAACTTTCTATTTCTACCCAATTGACTCCTTCTGGTGATAAATTAGCCATAGAGTAGCCAATATTTGACCCATTGGACATGTTTCAGTTATGGAATTTGAAATTTCTATACCTACTTATTGACTCTTTCTGATATTACATCAGTCATTCAAAAGTCAATATTTGACCAAATGTACTAAAATCGGGCCCAAGAGTCGTCTATTTTGAACTTTTTAGTTCTACCCTATTTACTCCTTCTGGAGATAGTTCAGCCAATTTTTGAGCCAATGAAAATATTTCAGTCCTTGATCTTGAACTTTTTATATCTACCCAATTGACTCCTTCTTGTGATACATTAGCCTTAGAGTAGCCAATATTTTACCCATTGGACATGTTTCAGTTATGGATCTTGAAATTTTTATACCTATTTATTGACTCTTTGTGATGTTATATCGGTCATTCAAAAGTCAATATTTGACCAAATGTACTAAAATCGGGCCCAAGAGTCGTCTATTTTGAACTGTTTAGTTCTACCCTTTGACTCCTTCTGGTGATAAATTAGCCATAGAGTAGCCAATATTTGACCCATTGAACTTGTTTCAGTCAAGGAGCTTGAAATTTCTATACCTACTTATTGACTCTTTCTGATGTTATATCGGTCATTCAAAAGTCAATATTTGACCAAATGTACTAAAATCGGGCCCAAGAGTCGTCTATTTTGAACTGTTTAGTTCTACCCTTTGACTCCTTCTGGTGATAAATTAGCCATAGAGTAGCCAATATTTGACCCATTGAACTTGTTTCAGTCAAGGAGCTTGAAATTTCTATACCTACTTATTGACTCTTTCTGATGTTATATCGGTCATTCAAAAGTCAATATTTGACCAAATGTACTAATATCGGGCCCAAGAGTCGTCGATTTTGAACTTTCTCTTCCTACCCAATTGACTCCTTCTGGTGATAAATTAGCCGTAGAGTAGCCAATATTTGACCCATTGGACATGTTTCAGTTATGGATCTTGAAATTTTTATACCTACTTATTGACTCTTTCTGATGTTACATCGGTCATTCAAAAGTCAATATTTGACCAAATGTACTAAAATCGGGCCCAAGAGTCTTCGATTTTGAACTTTCTATTTCTACCCAATTGACTCCTTCTGGTGAAAAATTAGCCATAGAGTAGCCAATATTTGACCCATTGAACATGTTTCAGTCATGGATCAGGAAATTTCTATACCTACTTATTGACTCTTTCTGATGTTACATCGGTCATTCAAAAATCAATATTTGACCAAATGTACTAAAATCAGGCCCAAGAGTCGTCTTTTTTGAACTTTTTAGTTCTACCCTATTGACACTTTCTGGAGATAGTTCAGCCAATTTTTGTCCCACTGAAAATATTTCAGTCCTTGATCTTGAACTTTCTTTTCCTACTCAGTTGACTCCTTCTTGTGATACATTAGCATTAGAGTAGCCAATATTTTGCTCATTGGACATGTTTCAGTTATGGAGCTTGAAATTTCTATACCTACTTTTTGACTCTTTCTGATGTTATATCGGCCATTCAAAAGTCAATATTTGACCAAATGTACTAAAATCGGGCCCAAGAGTCGTCGATTTTGAACTTTCTATTTCTACCCAATTGACTCCTTCTGGTCATAAATTAGCCATAGAGTAGCCAATATTTGACCCATTGGACATGTTTCAGTTATGGATCTTGAAATTTCTATACCTACTTATTGACTCTTTCTGATGTTACATCGGTCATTCAAAAGTCAATATTTGACCAAATGTACTAAAATCGGGCCCAAGAGTCGTCTATTTTGAACTTTTTAGCTCTACCCTTTGACTCCTTCTGATGATAAATTAGCCATAGACTAGCCAATATTTGACCCATTGAACATGTTTCAGTCATGGATCTTGAAATTTCTATACCTAATAATTGACTCTTTCTGATGTTACATCGGTCATTCAAAAGTCAATATTTGACCAAATGTACTAATATCCGGCCCAAAAGTCGTCGATTTTTAACTTTCTATTTCTACCCTATTGACTCCTTCTGGTGATAAATTAGCGATAGAGTAGCCAATATTTGACCCATTGAACATGTTTCAGTCATGGATCAGGAAATTTCTATACCTACTTATTGACTCCTTTTGATGTTACATCGGTCATTCAAAAGTCAATATTTGACCAAATGTACTAGAATCGGGCCCAAGAGTCGTCTATTTTGAACTTTTTAGTTCTACCCTATTGACTCCTTCTGGCGATAGTTCAGCCAATTTTTGAAGCACTGAAAATATTTCAGTCCTTGATCTTGAACTTTCTATTCCTACCCAATTGACTCCTTCTTGTGATACATTAGCCTTAGAGTAGCCAATATTTTACCCATTGGACATGTTTCAGTGATGCTTCTTGAAATTTTTAAACCTACTCATTGACTCTTTCTGAATTTAGGTCAATCATTCAGAAATCCATATTTGACCAAATGTACTAATATCGGGCCCAAGAGTCGTCGATTTTGAACTTTCTTTTTCTACCCAATTGACTCCTTCTGGTGATAAATTAGCCTTAGAGTAGCCAATATTTTACCCATTGGACATGTTTCAGTTATGGAATTTGAAATTTCTATACCTACTTATTGACTCTTTCTGATGTTATATCGGTCATTCAAAAGTCAATATTTGACCAAATGTACTAATATCGGGCCCAAGAGTCGTCGATTTTGAACTTTCTTTTTCTACCCAATTGACTCCTTCTGGTGATAAATTAGCCGTAGAGTAGCCAATATTTTACCCATTGGACATGTTTCAGTTATGGATCTTGAAATTTTTATACCTACTTATTGACTCTTTCTGATGTTACATCGGTCATTCAAAAGTCAATATTTGACCAAATGTACTAAAATCAGGCCCAAGAGTCGTCGATTTTGAACTTTCTATTTCTACCCAATTGACTCCTTCTGGTGATAAATTAGCCATAGAGTAGCCAATATTTGACCCATTGGACATGTTTCAGTTATGGAATTTGAAATTTCTATACCTACTTATTGACTCTTTCTGATATTACATCAGTCATTCAAAAGTCAATATTTGACCAAATGTACTAAAATCGGGCCCAAGAGTCGTCTATTTTGAACTTTTTAGTTCTACCCTATTTACTCCTTCTGGAGATAGTTCAGCCAATTTTTGAGCCAATGAAAATATTTCAGTCCTTGATCTTGAACTTTTTATATCTACCCAATTGACTCCTTCTTGTGATACATTAGCCTTAGAGTAGCCAATATTTTACCCATTGGACATGTTTCAGTTATGGATCTTGAAATTTTTATACCTATTTATTGACTCTTTGTGATGTTATATCGGTCATTCAAAAGTCAATATTTGACCAAATGTACTAAAATCGGGCCCAAGAGTCGTCTATTTTGAACTGTTTAGTTCTACCCTTTGACTGCTTCTGGTGATAAATTAGCCATAGAGTAGCCAATATTTGACCCATTGAACATGTTTCAGGCATGGATCTTGAAATTTCTTTACATACTCGTAGAAACCGGCTGATGATACATCAGTCAATCAGAAGTCCATATTTGACCGAATGGACTTATATCCTGCCCAAGAGTCATCGATTTTGAACTTTCTATTTCTACCCAATTGACTCCTTCTGGTGATAAATTAGCGATAGAGTAGCCAATATTTGACCCATTGAACATGTTTCAGTCATGGATCAGGAAATTTCTATACCTACCTATTGACTCTTTCTGATGTTACATCGGTCATTCAAAAGTCAATATTTGACCAAATGTACTAAAATCGGGCCCAAGAGTCGTCTATTTTGAACTTTTTAGTTCTACCCTATTGACTCCTTCTGGCGATAGTTCAGCCAATTTTTGAAACACTGAAAATATTTCAGTCCTTGATCTTGAACTTTCTTTTCCTACTCAGTTGACTCCTTCTTGTGATACATTAGCATTAGAGTAGCCAATATTTTGCTCATTGGACATGTTTCAGTTATGGAGCTTGAAATTTCTATACCTACTTATTGACTCTTTCTGATGTTACATCGGCCATTCAAAAGTCAATATTTGACCAAATGTACTAAAATCGGGCCAAAGAGTCGTCTATTTTGAAATTTTTAGCTCTACCCTTTGACTCCTTCTGGTGATAAATTAGCCATAGAGTAGCCAATATTTGACCCATTGGACATGTTTCAGATATGGATCCTGACATTTTTATAACTACTCATTGACTCTTTCTGAATTTAGGTCAGTCATTCAGAAATCCATATTTGACCAAATGTACTAACACTGGGCCCAAGAGTCGTCTATTTTGAACTTTTTAGTTCTACCCTTTGACTGCTTCTGGTGATAAATTAGCCATAGAGTAGCCAATATTTGACCCATTGAACATGTTTCAGGCATGGATCTTGAAATTTCTTTACATACTCGTAGAAACCGGCTGATGATACATCAGTCAATCAGAAGTCCATATTTGACCGAATGGACTTATATCCTGCCCAAGAGTCATCGATTTTGAACTTTCTATTTCTACCCAATTGACTCCTTCTGGTGATAAATTAGCGATAGAGTAGCCAATATTTGACCCATTGAACATGTTTCAGTCATGGATCAGGAAATTTCTATACCTACCTATTGACTCTTTCTGATGTTACATCGGTCATTCAAAAGTCAATATTTGACCAAATGTACTAAAATCGGGCCCAAGAGTCGTCTATTTTGAACTTTTTAGTTCTACCCTATTGACTCCTTCTGGCGATAGTTCAGCCAATTTTTGAAACACTGAAAATATTTCAGTCCTTGATCTTGAAGTTTCTATTCCTACCCAATTGACTGCTTCTTGTGATACATTAGCCTTAGAGTAGCCAATATTTTACCCATTGGACATGTTTCAGTGACGGATCTTGAAATTTCTATACCTACTAATAGACTCTTTCTGATGTTACATCGGTCATTCACAAATCCATATTTGACCAAATGTACTAATATCGGGCCCAAGAGTCGTCGATTTTGAACTTTCTATTTCTACCCAATTGATTCCTTCTTGTGATAAATTATCCATAGAGTAGCCAATATTTGACCCATTGAACATGTTTCAGTCATGGATCTTGAAATTTCTATACCTACTAATTGACTCTTTCTGATGTTACATCGGTCATTCAAAAGTCAATATTTGACCAAATGTACTAATATCGGGCCCAAGAGTCGTCAATTTTGAACTTTTTAGTTCTACCCTATTGACTTCTGGAGATAGTTCAGCCTATTTTTGACCAACTGTAAATATTTCAGTCCTTGATCTTGAACTTTCTATTCCTACCCAATTGACTCCTTCTTGTGATACATTAGCCCTAGAGTAGCCAATATTTTACCCATTGGACATGTTTCAGTTATGCATCTTGAAATTTTTATACCTACTCATTGACTCTTTCTGAATTTAGGTCAATCATTCAGAAATCCATATTTGACCAAATGTACTAATATCGGGCCCAAGAGTCGTCTATTTTGAACTTTTTAGCTCTACCCTTTGACTCCTTCTGATGATAAATTAGCCATAGACTAGCCAATATTTGACCCATTGAACATGTTTCAGTCAAGGAGCTTGAAATTTCTATACCTACTAATTGACTCTTTCTGATGTTACATCGGTCATTCAGAAATCCATATTTGACCAAATGTACTAATATCGGGCCCAAGAGTCGTCGATTTTGAACTTTCTATTTCTACCCAATTGATTCCTTCTTGTGATAAATTAGCCATAGAGTAGCCAATATTTGACCCATTGAACATGTTTCAGTCATGGATCTTGAAATTTCTATACCTAATAATTGACTCTTTCTGATGTTACATCGGTCATTCAAAAGTCAATATTTGACCAAATGTACTAATATCCGGCCCAAGAGTTGTCGATTTTTAACTTTCTATTTCTACCCTATTGACTCCTTCTGGTGATAAATTAGCGATAGAGTAGCCAATATTTGACCCATTGAACATGTTTCAGTCATGGATCAGGAAATTTCTATACCTACTTATTGACTCCTTCTGATTGTAACAGAGTTGTTTTGGTTATATTATTTTCATTCAAAATCTTCCTTTTCTATTAAATATAAATGTAATTTTATTTCTTTGACATGATTTTCATGATTTGTTCAGGAAGTGCATTGTCACTTTAAGAGTATGTACTTGTTCGCGCCAGCGCGCTAAAATCGCTCAGTTCACTTCAGTTCAGAGTCGAGAGAAGGTTGTCTCATGGTTCTGGAGGCATTAAATGGTAATATTACTGAGATTTGATCATATATTCTGATTTGAAGTTGTTTGTTGCTTTGTTAAACATACCCTGCAACGTGGGAATGTGAAATTATATTTGAAAGATTATAATTGTGACCGTTTACGATGAGTGTGAGATTAGCTCGTGTTGGCCTGCTGTATTTACTCCTCGTTTGCCAACAGGTTTCATTTAATGGAGTCACGATTAATTTCAGAATACTTCCCATTTATACAGGTATGTTGTTTTGTGTGCAGTCATTGTGATTAATTTCATGTTATGGTTATTTATGTTGTCTTTTGTTATTTTTTGCTTAAGAGAATCAATGTATTTTCATGTATAAAAAGATCGCTCAGTTCACTTCAGTTCAGAGTCGAGAGAAGGTTGTCTCATGGTTCTGGAGGCATTAAATGGTTTCATTTAATGGAGTCACGATTAATTTCAGAATACTTCCCATTTATACAGAAAGAAAATAAAGACCGTGCCAAGCAGTGAATGATCTGGAGGTTCTTTATTGATGCATCTCTACACAACGCAGAGTGGATTCCCCTTACCTGGGACCCGTTACAATGGTGCCGTGACCTTTTAAGGATTCATCCAAAGATCGACGCCTGTTCGTTCGCCGTGGAAGTTGCAGTGACTGGTTTTAGGTATTTTCTCAAGGACTGAAGGATCGTCTTATGACGTGAAGTGGACTATATATATATATATTTTTTTTTTTTTCCTCTCAATACACAACATCAACTTGAATTAGGACTTTCATCTAATTAATTTGCTAATTGATTTCTGTCATCACTTTATGCTGCTCAGAACAATATTTCTGTTTGTTTATTGTCCTGAATTTCAAATTACCTGAAAGTTACAATACAGAAACATGGCAGAGGGTGTTGGTAACTTTACTGAAGAAGTGAAAGATGATGAGATGTTTGACCGAATTAGTCAGTTTGGTAGGGGCAGGGGTCTTTTCAGAATACCTTCAGAATCTAGGATGCCAGGGTCTACTAGCAGGGCATTTGATACACCCATTTTGACTTCCACTAGATATGTTGATCGTGTCATGCCGAGTCCAGTTGACCAAAATCCAGATTTGAGATCACTCATCAGTGAAATAGCCGGAAAACTGGGACAGTCAATCACCGCTCAGCTACGATCCGACAGGAGTGCGCATTGTGGTAATTTTGAGCGGCCAACTGAGATGACACTGTCTAATGTCAAATTAGTGATGCAATCAGATGTAAAGGAGCCACCAATATTTAGGGGTGATGGTTCAGATAAACTCACTGTACAAGAGTGGGAGAATCTCATGTCCCTGTATTTGAGAAAACGAGCTGTTCCGATTCATGAGCAGTCGCAAGAAATATTGGATAGGCTGATGGGGAAAGCAGGTGATGTAGTGAGAATTAAATTACGTAATTACACATCCGTTGACTGTACCAGCAATCCACATACGATTTTTGACATTCTAAAACAGCATTTCAGCACAATCACCTACTCTAGTATGCCCCTAGCAGATTTTTACAATACTTTACCGATGCCATCTGAAGATGCGATGGAGTATTGGATCAGACTGAACAAGACAATGGATGTCGCGAAGGAATGTTTAGAGAGACAAAATCGGCGCATCTGTGACCCAAGTCATGAGATCAGTATGATGTTCATTAAGCATTGCCCAGATCAGTCTCTTTCAAACGTTTTCAAATTCAAATCAGCAGAGAAATGGTCAGCTTGTGAGATACAGGAAAGACTTGATGAACGTATGCGAGAGGGAAAAGCTCAGACTTATGCAAAGTTACACAGTTTGAATATGACAGAGCGTAGAGTTTGCACCCAGAGCCCAAACGTTGTTGAGACATCTGCACCTAACCCCGCTTTGTCTGTTCCACCTTCTCCCATTGCACAGTCTGGCAGTGACACTGACTGCCTGAAAAGTCTGGTGAGTCTATTGGACCGTCTTGTCATTCAGCAGACTCAATACCAAGCTAGCCCTCGTAATCAAGCTACGACATTTCAGACTTACCGTAAACCTTGCAGGGTTTGCAGATCTATGGATCATTCAACAGTCTCTCATTGTAGACGGGATAACAGATGTCTGAAATGCTTGACCCCTGGGCATTGGAAAAAGGACTGCCCCGAGAGAGCCGATCATCACCAACATCATTTGAACAGTGATGTTAGCAGACCATCTCAACAGTTAAACTAGATGGCCCATGTCACGGAAGGGGTGATATGGGTATGGATGCTAATTCCCTTCATGAAGAATGCAATCTTGCTCAGCTATTTGAAGGAAAGTGTGATAGTGCCCCTAAGGGGACCAGGATAGTTGTACAATCCAGTCAAAAAGTTGAAGCTTTCAGTAGCCTTTTCTATGTTCCCGTTCGTGTCAATGGCCATGTTCACCTTAACGGAATGCTTGATTCCGGTTCTATGGCATGTACAATCAGCAAAATTGCCGAAGAGAAAATTGGATCGGCTGGTGTCTTGCCTGAAAAGAAACATTCTGAAGAAAATATCATCTTGGTCGGCTGTGGAGGTCAGCATACCCAGCCTGAGGGTTTCTATGAGTTAGAGATCCAGTTTTTTGGCATCCAGTGTGTTGTCCCTTGTTTGGTCGTGCCTGGCCAACGTGATGATCTTATTCTAGGCTCTAATGTCATCAAACACTTGATTCATGAATTGAAGAACAACAATGATTATTGGGACATTGCTTCTAGACCTGACAATCAGTTTGATGGAGACATTCAGCGGTTCTTGTCAATGTTTACAGGTGTTGAACGTTGGAAAGGAGAAACTGTCCCTGACAAAATAGGCACTGTCAAACTCACTCAGGCAGTAGTACTTTTGCCAGGCCATGAACATTTGGTCTGGGGCCGTCTGCCATCTGGTGTGCCCATGTCACCTGGCAGCACAGTGATTGTTGAGCCGACCAATTCCAAAGCTATGCCACGAGATATTCTGGTTGGTCGCCTTGTCACACCACTTTGGGGTGACAGATGGGTGCCTATGACTATTGTGAACCCAACTGACAAAGTGGTCACATTGAAAAGAAACAGCAAAATGGCTGATGTGTTTCCGTGTATTGCATCTGAGGATTTTGAGATTTTTCAGGGCCTGCACATTACTCCAGTGGAAAGCAAGCTAAATGTCTCATGTAGTTCCTGTCCTGTTAATCACATTGACAAAAGTCTGCTGAACTTGGGCCTTGGAGATATTGATATCGACTGGAGTCAGATCAGTGATGATTGTCAATCTGAACTAGCCCAGTTACTTGCTGACTATCAAGACATCTTCTCCAAACACCCTTTGGACTGTGGTGAGGCCAAGGGACATGTGCACCGCATACGCCTAACGGACGACCGACCCTTTCGCTTGCCTTATAGGAGAGTTCCTCCTGCCCACTATGAAAAATTAAGGCAAGTTCTTACTGATATGGAAGAAAGAGGTATCATCAGGAAGTCTTCGAGCGAGTATGCATCACCGTTAGTGATGGTGTGGAAGAAGGATGGTGGGTTGCGCATTTGCACAGACTTCAGGTGGTTAAACGCCAGAACCATAAAAGATGCACACCCCTTGCCTCACCAGGCTGACTGCCTTGCCGCGCTCGGAGGAAATTGCTTCTTCAGCACAATGGACCTCACGTCAGGGTTTTACAATATCCCGATGAATGAAGAGGACAAGAAATATACGGCTTTCACAACACCTCTAGGCCTTCATGAATATAATCGTATGCCGCAAGGGCTTTGTAACAGTCCAGCTTCTTTCATGAGGATGATGCTTGGGATTTTTGGAGACATGAATTTTTCAAAGCTTTTGTGCTACCTTGACGACCTTCTTGTCTTTGCACCATCAGAAAGTGTGGCTCTGTCCAGGCTGCGTACAGTATTTCAGAGGCTGAGGGAGAACAATCTGAAACTTTCCCCTAAAAAGTGTCATCTTCTTCAAAGACGAGTCAAATTCCTTGGCCATATCATTGACAGTGGAGGTGTGTCTGTTGATCCAGCAAAAGTGGAGGCCATCACGAGAATAACAGCACAAGATCTGTTGGACAATGATGGCTGCACACCATCTGTCAAAAGAATAAAGTCTTTCCTTGGTATGGTATTCTATTACCAACATTTTATTCCCAACTGCTCATCTATTTCCAAACCTCTTTTCGGCCTTACAGCTGGACAGAAAAGAAGAGGAAAGTTGTCTAGGGATAGGAAATTTCAAGGCACTTACCGTAAACTCGTCCCTTCAGATTGGACAAGAGAGTGTCAGGTCGCTTTTGACCAACTCAAGGCTGCTTTGCTGGAGAGTGTCATGCTTGCTCATCCGGATTTCAATGAGCCCTTCATCCTTTCTGTCGATGCCTCATTGGACGGCTTAGGGGCTGTGTTGTCACAAGTGCCCAAAGGTGAACTCCAAGCCAGACCGATTGCTTTCGCAAGTAAGACCCTCAGTGCGTCACAGCGTAAATATCCCGCTCACAGACTGGAATTTATGGCTGTAAAGTGGAGCGTATGTGAGAAGTTCAGTCATTGGCTGAAAGGCCACAAGTTCACCATCTGGACAGATAATAACCCTCTCACTTACCTCCTAACTAAGCCAAAACTTGATGCATATGAATTGAGATGGGTTTCAAAACTTGCGTCATACACGTTCGACTTGAAACACTTGCCCGGTAAAGCAAATGTGGTAGCAGATGCTTTGAGCCGCGACCCCTTTGTTAAGCCAATTGGGCAGAGGCTGTTGAATGAGCCGTATTCTTCCTTAATGCAGGAGGCCAGTGGGGTGAACGATGATTGTGTTCACGATGTTTTTAGGCTCAGTAGCCATGTTCAATCCACTCAGCCCATGAGGAGTCTTTCACAAGGAGCAGGGTTTGGCATGGATGAAATCAGAGCTCTTTGTCTATCTCACTGCAGTTGGACAGATGGAGCAGAGTCCAGAGCCCTTCATTTAGTCCACCACGTTCAGAAGATTTCAGGTTGCCAGGAAACCTTACCAGTGTTCTCTGCCCAGGAGCTTAGACAAAGCCAACGAGACGACCCAACAATAGCCAAAGTGATGTCATTTCTGACTAAACAGAGACATCCATCGAGAAGAGAAAGACATGGTGCCAGTGCGCAAGTGCTGAGACTGCTAAAACAGTGGAATAAGCTGGAAGTTAGAGATGATGTGATGTACAGAGTGACGAAAGATCCTTTGTCTAAAAAGAAAAGATTCCAGTATGTGCTGCCTGATAGTCTGAAGAGCAAAGCTCTATCTGGTATCCATGATCTTGCTGGTCATCAGGGGCAGGACCGAACTCTTTCACTTGCAAGACAGCGTTTTTATTGGCCAGATATGGAAAAGAACATCAGAGAATATGTGAAATGCTGTCAAAGGTGCGTCTTGGCAAAGACACCAGAACCGGCTGCACGTGCCCCTTTGGAAAGCATTAAGAGCTCAGCCCCGATGGAGTTGGTGTGCATAGATTTCTGGTCAGCAGAAGATGGTAAACAATGTTCAGTGGATGTTCTCGTAGTTACTGACCACTTCACCAAACTTGCTCACGCATTCCCTTGCACCAATCAAACAGCAAAGCAAGTTGCGAAAAAGCTTTGGGACAATGTGTTTTGTATCTATGGGTTTCCAGAACGAATACACTCTGACCAGGGCACCAATTTTGAGAGTAACCTCATAGCTGAGCTCCTTCGTCTGGCTGGTGTTGCGAAATCTCACACAACAGCTTACCACCCAATGGGTAATGGTGGCACTGAGCGCTTTAATAGAACATTGGGTAGCATGCTTAGATCACTCCCATTGAAAGCAAAGCACCAATGGCCACAGCAGATCCAAACTCTCACATTCGCCTACAATGCGACAGTGCACGAAACCACAGGTTATGCACCTTTTTTTTTTGATGTTTGGCCGCGTACCCAGACTTCCAGTTGACATCATGTTCAACCAGGTACTTGATAACCCTGAAGTTGCCGATTATGACTCTTATGCTAAGTCTTTGCTGTCCTGTTTGAAAAATGCTATGCATATTGCTCAGAAGCATTCATCAGTTGAGCAACAACATCAAGCTCACCAGTACAACAAGCGTGTGAAAGGCACTCACTTGTCAGTGGGAGATCGAGTATTGGTCGCTAACAAGTCAGAACGGGGAAAAAGGAAGTTGGCTGACAAATGGGAGGACGGAGTGTTCACTGTTGTTGATGTGAATCCTGACATCCATGTTTACAAGATAAAGGATGCAACGGGCCGTACGAAAGTTGTACATAGGAATCTTTTGCTGGAGGTGAACTTCTTGCCGATCCCTGGTATTGATGAAGGGTCGAGTTCCAGTGATCCTGATCAGCCATTGATCTTTGTAGAGTCTGATTGGAATGGAGCGGATCAAGCAACAATGCAAAGTCAGCCAAACATACCAGACTTGAACAACTCAAACGTAGGGATGTCAGCTGTTTCGTCCACTGAGAGTTCGTCCCAGTCTTCTTTTGATTATTCAGACAAAACAGAAATGAGTCCTGTAGCTGACACGTCCGTATCTAGTACCTTAGTACCCTCTCTTCATTCAGATGTGGTAGATACAGTGAATACAGACACCACACAACATCCTGGTGCTGCCGATGAATTGTATAAAGATGAAAGACATGCACAACATTCAGATGAAATTGCGCAAAACTTACCTCCCTCTCCTGACTTGCACTGCACTGATTCATTGCTGCAGGCTGATGCACATACACATGCCGAGCTTGTTAGACCTATTAAAACAAGAGTTGGGAGAATAGTTAAATCTGTAAACAGATTGATTGAATCTATGCCGCAGATACCAGTTTTAAGAGTTCAAGAGATATAAAATGAAAATTGAGTGCGGAAGTGTTTAGCATTTGTTGTACCCACAATGTCTGTGACGCATACCAAGCTTAATAGGGCCAAGTGCTGTGTGACGTACAAGGCGTCACATTAACTTAAGGGGAATTTGAGATTTGATCAACCTCAAATTTTCCTAAACCTTGAAATTGAGGTAACTCCTGTGTTGGTTGCGTGAATTTGATTTACGCTTCACTTGTGCCAGTGAAATGTGTTGATTGAAAATGTCTTCATGGTACATTGAAGGATTTTGATGAAAATTAGGTGGGGTGAATGTAACAGAGTTGTTTTGGTTATATTATTTTCATTCAAAATCTTCCTTTTCTATTAAATATAAATGTAATTTTATTTCTTTGACATGATTTTCATGATTTGTTCAGGAAGTGCATTGTCACTTTAAGAGTATGTACTTGTTCGCGCCAGCGCGCTAAAATCGCTCAGTTCACTTCAGTTCAGAGTCGAGAGAAGGTTGTCTCATGGTTCTGGAGGCATTAAATGGTAATATTACTGAGATTTGATCATATATTCTGATTTGAAGTTGTTTGTTGCTTTGTTAAACATACCCTGCAACGTGGGAATGTGAAATTATATTTGAAAGATTATAATTGTGACCGTTTACGATGAGTGTGAGATTAGCTCGTGTTGGCCTGCTGTATTTACTCCTCGTTTGCCAACAGGTTTCATTTAATGGAGTCACGATTAATTTCAGAATACTTCCCATTTATACAGGTATGTTGTTTTGTGTGCAGTCATTGTGATTAATTTCATGTTATGGTTATTTATGTTGTCTTTTGTTATTTTTTGCTTAAGAGAATCAATGTATTTTCATGTATAAAAAGATCGCTCAGTTCACTTCAGTTCAGAGTCGAGAGAAGGTTGTCTCATGGTTCTGGAGGCATTAAATGGTTTCATTTAATGGAGTCACGATTAATTTCAGAATACTTCCCATTTATACAGAAAGAAAATAAAGACCGTGCCAAGCAGTGAATGATCTGGAGGTTCTTTATTGATGCATCTCTACACAACGCAGAGTGGATTCCCCTTACCTGGGACCCGTTACATGATGTTACATCGGTCATTCAAAAGTCAATATTTGACCAAATGTACTAGAATCGGGCCCAAGAGTCGTCGATTTTGAACTTTTTAGTTCTACCCTATTGACTCCTTCTGGCGATAGTTCAGCCAATTTTTGAAGCACTGAAAATATTTCAGTCCTTGATCTTGAACTTTCTATTCCTACCCAATTGACTCCTTCTTGTGATACATTAGCCTTAGAGTAGCCAATATTTTACCCATTGGACATGTTTCAGTTATGCTTCTTGAAATTTTTAAACCTATGTTGGGGAAAAGTCCAAGACACTCTATATGTGTGTGTGTGAGAAAACAAAGGATGACATATTCACAAGAGAATAGATGGAAAACACCAGGTTTTCTGAGGTAAAAAGTCATTAAAATTATATGTGAAAAGACAAAGGGCAACAGATAATGCTAAAAACACTTGGGAAATTATTAAAGAATTATGTTTTTTAAAAAATAAAAGGATTGGCGATCTGCCACCATTATTTATGACACTCGAGAGATTTGGAAATATTGGTGGCTGAAAGCCCAGGAGGAGCTTAAATAAAAAAGATAAGATAGGGGATCCCCATTGGCCCTGTCACGATAAGAAAAACATATAAAATTAAGAGAATTAACACTGTTTATTTAGATGTTGGATGGATGCTGAATATTTGGTTTGATGCTAAGCTGACATCTCACTTTGTTGCCTGGCAATAAAGATTATCTTTTGGAGACCTGGAACTTCTGACTCTTAGAACTTTTTTGAGCATCTACATTGACTCATCTTGAAGACATTGCAGACTGGCCACAACATAATTGGCGAGCCAAGCCAGGAGCAGCCCGGAGATTGGGAGTCCCCCACGGCTGGACTGTTGGCAGGAGGCCTCACAAAACAAAAAGGCGCCTGAAAATAAAAAGAACACTAAGCATATAAGCACTTTGCTTATATTTTGTTTTGTGTGGCCCCTTGTGAGCTGATGCCTGGGTGGTAACTATAAAATCTCAGCCAAACGAACCTAATTAAATTGATTAAAATTGAAGTAATTAAGATTAATATGATGGATTTAAATATTGAAATGAGAAATAATTTCCAGGTCTTTGAAGATAGCGCATGCGTAGAATAGAAACACGCAGAAGTGCGTTTTTGCCAGAAGTGGCTTTTAAGAAGAATATGCAGAAGTGCATTCAGGCCAGAAGCGGGCCTTAAGAAGTGTTTATGCAGAAGTGCATCTCTGTTTGCCAGAAGACGGCACAGAGGATTGTGTGTGCGCAGAAGTGCGCCTGTTGTTTTTGTGTGTGACTGGGAGAAGCCCTGTGAGGAGGGGTGATCCCGTAGTTGTAATATATGTATAAAAATAGAACAAGAAGAGGGGAAGCATTGTTGGTTTGTATAAACTGTGTTGAAAATACTACAGCTTGATGAAAAGGATATGATATTTTTGTAAAGTGAGAAAACAAGATTGTTAATGGATCAAGATAAAAATAAAGGAGTGCAATATGAAAAAAGATATGTAAGAACAAAAAACACTCCAAAGACTTTGTGTTGCAGACTATTTGGACATTTTCCGGATTGCAGACGCTGCGACCCAGATAGGGAAACGCAGCCATTAATGAACAAAACTCCTAAACAAAATTAAACTTGTCTTCTCACTATTGCAAAATAATGTGTAATGTAAGCGCGCTGTGTGCATTGTGTGATGCATGAATGAAAGCCCCGGGTGTGTGAATGTGCATGAGAAGTGAGATTTGCTGCTGCTGTGTGTGTGTGTGCTGAACAGAGCAGAGAAGTAAAAAAGGAACTGCTCTCTAGGGAGACAATTGGCCAGGATCCATGTGTGAAACAAGATACTCAGACCAGATGAGAGAACAGATGAAAGAATATTGGAGAAAGCAAATTGAAGAAAATAAACTTGAAGATGCATTGATAGAGTCTCAAGGGTTAAAAAACCATTTTTGGCTTGAAAAAGAGTATATAGATGTTAAGGGGCAGAGAAGGGAGCTAACTGAGCAGAAAAAAGAAGAATTACTAAAAGATTTGACAGTAATTACCAATCTGAGACCAATTGAAAAAGAATGGCCATTAGTAGATTGGAGAGAAGAAATTAAGAAACAGATAACACTTGAGAGACTGAGACCATATTTGAGCAGGCTTTGTCAACCTCAAACGACAGTTCTGAGAATGCTGTTGACAGCAGCAGAATTAAAGCTGGATCCAATCTTTATCCCGTATCTAAAAAGAAACGTGGGACAACGTTGGCCTCAGGATGTGGGAGGGGCCACAATACTGACAAACACCAGCCTTATAGTAAACACCTGCTCGCGGCCAGTACAGTGGGAAAGTGACAGGATATTCAAGCTGGGAAGGAGAGGACAGGCTAAAGCAATCAAAACTACAAATTGGACATTGGGGAAATTGGCTGTGTCTGTAGTACTGGGAAACAACCCAGAACACATACATCACTTGTGGGTGGAAATAAGGAGGGGTAAAAGAGAGGTTGAAGAGCAGGCAGTGACTGTGGAAGATGACCGACCTTCAAGCAGGGAGGCAGAGGCGAAAGAGGAGGAAGAGGGGGAGGAGAATACTGACTAAAGAAGAAAGAGAAAGTTTGATTGAAGTGTTTGAGCCATTAAAATTTATCACTTTCCCCAAAACACAATTACAGGTTTCAGTGATAGTAGCTGGAGGATGTGAGATAAATTTAACCTCATGTCTTACTTATTCATATTGGGCAGGAGGAGTTACAATCCGTGGGAGGAGATTTGAGGAATCTGAGCTGTGGAGTTTTGAATTGATCTGCTTGAGGGGAGACATTATTTGGGAGCGCAACAATTGCTGCTGGCTGAATCTGGAAGAGGTGAACCCGAAGCCATTAACACAGGTACAAAGAAGAGCAATTTTAACATATATAAGAAAAAAGAAGAATCATTGAGTCTTTGTTTTAAGTCCTCAACCCAGTAAAAGTCCGGTGAAGGTCAGGGGTCGGATGCTTTTAGTGGTCCTCGTCTGACTAAACCGGTGAAGCAATGAGATAAAAAAAAAAAAAAAAATTAGGAAAATAACTGGGGTTAGAGAGGTAGCAGAGACTGATGATAATAGACAATGGCTTCGGAGTCACAAACAACAGATGTGCCAGTAGAACGTGTAATAACACAATACCCCATATGTAGAGATATTATTAAAAACATATCAAAAAAGTGGGAAAAAAGGACTAAAAAATTAAGAACCAAATGGCCAGCAGAGGGAACATTTGATGTGGGAATGTGTAGAGAGATGAAGGCTTTAATAAAGAACTACAAGCCCCATGATATGACCAAGAAAAGAGAGCAAAAGAGACAAAAAGAGCAGGAAATATTAGATCTCTTTATACAGCAAGCAGTAAGAGAACACCGAAAAAGAAGGATGGGGGCAAGGAAAAGACCAGCAAGGGAGGAAAGTGAGCATCCACCCCCATATGCACCCATGTACTATGCAGCCCATACTCAAATGCCCCAGGTGAAAGGTACATTGCAGGTGGAAGGACAGCTGGACATACAGAACTCCGATGACGACAGTGGAGAGGAGACACAGGGAGAACGTGAGTCAGCACCCTGCCCATCTGAAGGTGAAAGTCAAGATGACAGACACAGAGAACAAGACAAGGAAAGTTCAGCAGTGAGCAGTTCCGGTGAACACCAATCAAAACAAAGATCAAGAGGTGAAGGAGGAAAAAGAAACCCACTTAGAAGCAATCCCTATCACTATGCTGAGGAAGCTCTGCAGAAATTGAACAAAACAGGAAGTGACTCACCTGACCAGCGCCTGCCAGACCAAGAAAGGAATATTAGTGAAGCAGAAATAACCCAAGAGATAGATAAAATGCGACTGGAATTTGAAGAACAGAGAAGGAGCGTGATGCGAGGAGCTGAGAACCTGAGAAGAAGCATTGAAAAGGAAGCAGATGGACTAAGAAGAAGAACACGCTCAGCTAGCCCACAGGAAGACTATAGGAGGGTTTCAGGAACCCTCCGGCTGGAGAAACTATCACCAGGAGATCCCATGTGGGCAGGAAGAAGGAGAGCCACACCTCCTGAATTTCCACCAACGTTGTCACCACACTTGCCATATCAAATGAGCAGACAAAACGAAGAGCTAGACCGACTCCTAGGAGAACGTCTTGAAATGACAGAAGACCTTCTAGCTCCTGTAGTCCAGTCACCTGTGGTGCGAGGAAAAAAGAAGAAACAACTTCCCATACTAATAAAGGGGGAACAGGCGCAATACGTGCCCTGGGCGGGACAGGACTTGGAAGGACTGGTGGCCCGCCTACCAGACATACATGAAGGAGCAGGAAAGTGGATTCGACTGCTTGAAGCTGAGACAATGGGAAGGATGCTGGCTTTAGGAGATATCAAAGCCTTACTGGCAAAGAGTGTGGGAGGAGCCAAAACCAATGAAATTCTTGATGGAGCTGGACTGAAGGATGCTGTAGGAGGAACCAAGAAAGATGCCACCACCTTTGACCAGCACCGAGCTGCAATGTGGAGAGTCCTGAGAGCACACTATCCAACACAAATGGATCCCAAGTTATTAAAAGGGGAGCAACTGGGAGAATCAGAGAACCCCACATCATACATCCAAAAGCAGTTAAGAAGATGGAAAGAGGAACTGGAAAAGGACCCAGAAGGAGACATGGTGATGACGACACTGTTCAGAGACGCCATAGTAAGTGCCATGCCTGCACCAGTGAAGTCAAGACTGGAAGATGTAGTGGGTCTGAACTCTAAGACAACAAAAGAGTTCTGCGATTATGTGACCCATGCAGTAGAGCAACACAGAAAAGCGGAACAAAAGATGAAGAATCAAGAGAGAGAACTTCAAAGAAAGTTGACTCAACTGCAGTTGGATGAGTTGGCAAACAAGAAGAAAAGAATCCAAGCCACCCTAAAAAGTGGTGAAGATCAGACTGCTGTGATGGCTACAGTAAACGTATCAAGCCCACCTATGCAAGCACCAGCTATGATACCAGCACAGGCTCCAACAATGGCAGTAACATCACCACCAGTCATACAAGGTGCACCTACACCAGCAGGAGGAGCACAACAGCCAAATGCACCAATTGTAATATACCTACCTGAACAACAAGGCAACAGGAACTACAATGAACAACAACAGAAAGGAAGAGGAAGAGGAAGGCAGTCCAACAATCAACAAAGGAATGGTCCTCCAGGAATGTGCTGGGGATGTAACCAACAAGGACACAGCAAGAAAGATTGCCCGGTCAACCCATGGCCAACAAATATGCCACCATCAGCACAGATGCAACAACCATGGCAGCAAAACATGCAAAGCCCTCCATCAGGCCCTGTCAACCCATGGCGAGGCCCGAATCAAGGGTACTAGGGATGCCCAGAGAATCCTATGGGGAGAAGTCAGCTTCCAATGATATCTTCTGATGCTGACCAAGAACCTATGCTGCAGGTTAAAGTAGAGGATAAAATAACACCAATGATGCTTGACACAGGGGCCACATTTTCATGCCTAAGTCCAAAATATGCCTCACATCTCCCCAAGTCTGGCAAATATGTCAAGACAATAGGATTCTCGGGAAAAACGCAGCTAACACAAATGACGGCCCCAGTCAGAATAAAAGTCAAAGACTCTGAAGTAAAAATTCCAGTTCTAATATCAGAACAAACGCCAGTTAACTTATTAGGAAGAGATGCTATATGCAAACTGAAACTACAAATATGGTGCACACCAGAAGGTATATACATAGAGGATGAGGGAATCAAACAAATGATAGTTACTAAAGAACAGGCCTCACAGGAACCACAGGCAAATATCTATTGGTTAGGAAATCTGGAAAAAGAGGTAAAAGAAAATGTTAACAAATGGGGAAGATACATAAGGGAACAGCTCAAGAATCCTGTAGTACCCGAAACTGAGTTCCACTGCACTATGAGATATGACCCTACTAGAGATTCTGAGTTAGAAAGACAATGGTTAGAACAAACTAAGGGATTAGAAATACCTTTGATCTCTGAGTACATAGTAGTAGGACCAAAGGGAGCAGCCTTGCAAATTGAAGAAAATGAGTTTACCCAAAAATGGTTTAGAATAAGTAAATCAACTCCTCATGTTACCATATATGTAAATGAGGGATGCAAACCAGAAGATTTAGGACCAATGGTGTTAAGCGCGAAGAACAAAAAGTGGAAAGCCACAGAAAACCCTTTCATTTTTCAAACAACAGATATGACATGTCTCATAATTTCCTGTCAAACAGAAATGATAGGAATACCAAAAATGATAGTGGAAACTGAAGAAGTGACAAAAGAGGTGAACTCCAAAATGGAAGAATTAATGGCAGATATGGAACAGAAGGTTCCACAGGAATTGTGGTCCAAACATGACACAGATGTAGGTTTAGTGAAGTCAGCTAATCCAATAAGGATTAAAACAAAACCAGGGGCCAGATTGCCCAGAAAGCCACAATATCCGCTCAAACCTGAAGCCATAGAAGGAATCAGAAAAACAATAGAAGGATTAATTGAGGCAGGAGTGCTAGTGGAAACAGACAGTCATTGTAACACACCAATTTTACCAGTTGAAAAAGCCAATAAGTCAAAATGGAGGTTGGTGCATGATTTGAGAGCAGTGAATGAGGTAGTGGAAGATTGGCCTGCTGAGGTCCCTAACCCACACACGTTGTTGACGAATGTTCCACCTGCTGCTAACTATTTTACAGTTATTGACCTTTGTTCTGCATTTTTCAGTGTTCCTCTAGCGGACGAAAGCAGACACCTTTTTTCCTTCACTTACCAAGGTAAACAGTATACATACACTAGGATGCCCCAAGGATTTAAACACTCACCGCATGTTTTCAATCAGGTATTAAAAATTGATTTAGAAGATTTAAGACTGGACAGTACATTGATTCAATATGTGGATGACTTGTTAATATGCTCAGCAACATTGGAACAGTGCCATCAGGATTCCATTAAGGTGCTCACCAAATTAGCAGAAGGAGGTCACAAAGCCTCAAAAGAAAAATTGCAGTATTGCATGACACAAGTTGAGTATTTAGGTCGAGTTGTTGCTCATATGACAAGAGCAATATCTCCAAGTCAGTTAGAAGGAATTAGCAAAGCACCACAGCCTCAAACTGTGGGACAAATGATGACCTTTTTAGGTATGACTGGATTTAGTGCAGATTGGATTGAAGAATATGCAATTAAGACAGCTCCATTACGAGCAATAATGAAACAAGCAGGTCATCAAAATCTTAGAGCAAAACTTGTGTGGGATATTGAGGCACTGATTGCTTTTGAAACATTGAAAAAAGAGCTTCAAGCTGCACCTGCCCTTGCTACACCAGATTATGATAAAGCATTTCATCTCTATGTTGCTAACAGAAGAGATGGATATGCTTCAGCAGTATTAATGCAAGAAACATGCAAAGGAAGAGAAAAACAACCTCTAGCCTATTATAGCACCAAATTGGACAGTGTAGCACAAGGCTACCCACCATGCTATCAGCAAGGGTTGGCTGCTGTATATTTTGCCTATGACAAAGCATCCACTGTGACAATGGGCTACCCAGTCACTATTTATACCCACCACAAGGTGATTGAATTGTTGGAACAAGGAAGATTTGTTTTAACACAGGCAAGATGTCTCACTTACTCAAGTCTGTTAACTTACCCTGATATCACTATTAGGCGTTGCACCACAGTAAATCCAGCAAACTTCATCCCTTTGGAGGGAGAAGGAACCCCACATGAATGTGTAACAGAATCTCTGGCTTTTACCAGATTGAGACCAGATTTGGAGTCCACTCCAATTCTTGATGCAAATGTTGACTATTTTGTTGATGGATCATGTTTTAGAACATGATATATATAAATCGGGCCCAAGAGTCGTCGATTTTGAACTTTCTATTTCTACCCAATTGACTCCTTCTGGTGATAAATCAGAAGGAGTCAATAAGTAGGTATAGAAATTTCCTGATCCATGACTGAAACATGTTCAATGGGTCAAATATTGGCTACTCTATCGCTAATTTATCACCAGAAGGAGTCAATAGGGTAGAAATAGAAAGTTAAAAATCGACGACTCTTGGGCCGGATATTAGTACATTTGGTCAAATATTGACTTTTGAATGACCGATGTAACATCAGAAAGAGTCAATTAGTAGGTATAGAAATTTCAAGATCCATGACTGAAACATGTTCAATGGGTCAAATGTTGGCTACTCTATGGCTAATTTATCACCAGAAGGAATCAATTGGGTAGAAATAGAAAGTTCAAAATCGACGACTCTTGGGCCCGATATTAGTACATTTGGTCAAATATGCATTTCTGAATGACCGATGTAACATCAGACAGAGTCAATAGATAGGTATAAAAATTTCAAGATCCATAACTGAAATATGTCCAATGGGTAAAATATTGACTACTCCAAGGCTAATGTATCACAAGAAGCAGTCAATTGGGTAGGAATAGAAAGTTCAAGATCAAGGACTGAAATATTTTCAGTGCTTCAAAAATTGTTTGAACTATCGCCAGAAGGAGTCAATAGCGTAGAATTAAAAAGTTCAAAATAGACGACTCTTGGGCCCGATTTTAGTACATTTGGTCAAATATTGACTTTTGAATTTTCGATGCAACATCAGAAAGAGTCAATAAGTAGGTTTAGAAATTTCAAGATCCATAACTGAAACATGTCCAATGGGTAAAATATTGGCTACTCTAAGGCTAATGTATCACAAGAAGGAGTCAATTGGGTAGGAATAGAAAGTTCAAGATCAAGGACTGAAATATTTTCAGTGCTTCAAAAATTGGCTGAACTATCGCCAGAAGGAGTCAATAGGGTAGAACTACAAAGTTCAAAATAGACGACTCTTGGGCCCGATTCTAGTACATTTGGTCAAATATTGACTTTTGAATGACCGATGTAACATCAGAAGGAGTCAATAAGTAGGTATAGAAATTTCCTGATCCATGACTGAAACATGTTCAATGGGTCAAATATTGGCTACTCTATCGCTAATTTATCACCAGAAGGAGTCAATAGGGTAGAAATAGAAAGTTCAAAATCGACGACTCTTGGGCCCGATATTAGTACATTTGGTCAAATATGGATTTCTGAATGACCGATGTAACATCAGAAAGAGTCAATTAGTAGGTATAGAAATTTCAAGCTCCTTGACTGAAACATGTTCAATGGGTCAAATATTGGCTAGTCTATGGCTAATTTATCACCAGAAGGAATCAATTGGGTAGAAATAGAAAGTTCAAAATCGACGACTCTTGGGCCCGATATTAGTACATTTGGTCAAATATGGATTTCTGAATGACTGATGTAACATCAGAAAGAGTCAATAGATAGGTATAAAAATTTCAAGATCCATAACTGAAATATGTCCAATGGGTAAAATATTGACTACTCCAAGGCTAATGTATCACAAGAAGCAGTCAATTGGGTAGGACTAGAAAGTTCAAGATCAAGGACTGAAATATTTTCAGTGCTTCAAAAATTGTTTGAACTATCGCGAGAAGGAGTCAATAGCGTAGAATTAAAAAGTTCAAAATAGACGACTCTTGGGCCCGATTTTAGTACATTTGGTACAAAAGGGGAAAGAGTACAAAATAGAGGGCAAAGAGAGGAAGATATACCACCTTGCCCAGTGGTTCCAGGAGATGAGGTGTATCTAAGAGTGTTCAGACGAAGATGGCATGAGCCAAGGCGAGAAGGACCTTATAAAGTAGTAAGAGCAACACCAACTGCAATTCAAGTGGAAGGAAGTACTACCTGGTATCATTTGAATCATTGTACCAGGGTACCAAGACTAAGGCGAAGAAGAGAAGAGGTAGGGAGAGCAGAAGAAGCAGACCAAGACGCCCAGGAAGGGGAGGGGTCACAGGAGCAAGAGGAGGGGTCAGGGGATCCAGGTGAGGGACCGAGTAACATTGTTACTGAACCTTCTTCTAGGGAAGCTGAGCCACAGGAGACGCGAGATGAGATACGAGAACAAGATGACGTCCCAAGACCCGCTGAAATGGAGCAAGAGGACTCTGGCATTGATCCTGCTGCTAGTGTACCTATTGGATCAGCTGACGCTGAGCCAGAGCAAACAGGAGAGCAGCCCCCTGGACCCTCCACCAGCGAGCAGCCCCCACCCACCGGGTTCCTCGCCGAGCTCCAGAGCCTTGACCTACCCCCCGCAGACAGTGGCGCAGGCATTGACCTCTCTGACCTCAGCCCTACTGGAGAATTCTTCACACTTGACCCAACTGAAATTGAGGGGTACGACTGGGACCCCACACCCTGAAGTGAGACCCTCAACTGAAGGTACTGTTGTAAATAGACATGTGAAAAAACGTCAAGTGGATCTGAGCATGATGGATTTGAATAAAACTGACTATGAAGAACTAGGGTATGATATGGCACTAGAAATGCATAAGGAAAGACTTTTGGACATTGCCTATCATAATGAGTGGTACAAATGGGCAGAATATACTGCCAAACAATCTCAAAGAAAGAAATGTTTGTTGTGTGCACCCTCACCCCTAAAGAAACTGACAGTGGTCCCTGACGAGTATAGCTATGTAAATTGCGCTAAGTACTATTCAAAACACTGTGCATATGAAACAATACACACTACTCCCTACTGTCCCGCAGAATGTTTAGCAATGTTAGGAAACAAGAATTACCATATTTACTATAACCAAACAGGATGGGGGAATGAATGTAAAAGATTAAATGTAAGAATTGATCCCAAAAGAAGGGAAACCCCCAAGAATTATGTCTTTGACAAAACCATGGTATATGAGTGCTTTAACAAGTCAAAAGGATACAGAGATTATGGAACTTTCCAAGGACAGTGTGGAGTAATGTGGCACTTAGATAGACGGATGTACTCTGACCCAACAGTGCACAAGACATATAGCATAATATATGCCACTGCTACTGTGAACATTAACATGACGATAGTCACGAGTATGGAAGGTTGCGAAAATATCACATTTGTTTCCCCACTGATAAATCAATTTGAAGAAATAAATGAAGCAATAGCTGATCACTTTTGGATATGTGGAGGAAAACAGCTTAGAAACACACTACCCAAAGGGTGGAAAGGGGTATGCGCCAGAGTAAGACTAGCACAAGAGGTAACTATGGTAGATTGGGACCCAGATGATGAGGAATCGGATCAGCATGACACCCCCGGACATAGAGTTAAAAGAGAGTACAAACCAGACCCTAATGTAAAAATGGATGCAATAGGCCAGCCTAGAGGCATACCAGAGGAATTCAAGGCGAGAAGTGAAGTGAAATCTGGCTTTGAATCCATATTTGTCTGGATAACCCCAAATAAAAATGCTGAATGGATCAATTACATATACTATAACCAGCAGAGATTTATCAATTATACTGATGATGCTCTAGAGGCTCTAGGAGAACAATTGAAATATGCCAGCAAAATGACATGGCAGAACAGACAGGCACTGAACTGGTTATTGGCAGAAAAAGGAGGTGTTTGTATAATGTTTGGATCTGACTGTTGTACTTTTATCCCAAACAATACAGCACCTGATGGAACGTTCACTAAGGCAATGAAGAAACTAAAAGACCTGAGAACAGAAGTAACCATAAACGCTGGGGGAGACAAGAAATTTGGAGAATGGTTTGATTCTCTCCTAGGTTCATGGAAAGATTGGTTAATTAAGGTGGGAATAATAGCAGCAATTGCTGTTGGAATTTTTGTACTGCTGTTTTGTTGTGTGTTACCTTTTTTCAGATCAATGATAGCGAACGCAGCAGCTAAACAGATGGTGAATATATCTGTGAAACAATCTGGGATTGATGTTGGATACGCTGCAACAACTGGACAGTATCCAATAGGTCCAGGTCTGGATGAACTGGACGAATTCCCATGAGAAAATCCCTTAATTGGGGAGGTAGAAGAGGAGCCAACCTTTTTATGTTTGAACCTGAAATTTAATGCTGTTTTTGGTAAGAGAGGGAGTTAGGTAAGAAAACATGTATTTTATTTTGGGGAATAACTTAACACAGCATATTAGAATATGGGTAGAGTAGGCAGTTAGGAAGTGGAAGTTTTGTTTGTTATTTTGGCGTAAACCCTCTTCTGAAAATTTATTTTATTTTTGTTTTTCCACCTCTGTAAATACATGCATATTAAGAAGTGTGAAAAGTTTTATTCCTCTCTATTAACCTGTAATCCTTGAGGAATTCATTTATTGATATAGTGAGCACATATTTGATATAGTGAGCACATACTAACTCCGTGAAGCAGTCCTGTTGATGACCAGACGAAGAGGATCAATAAACACCTCAGTAAGGGTTGACTCTACTGGTGGTTTAAAAACCCATTGTCAACCCCAACACCAGACAGTACCTTTGGCAGGTCCGGGTACCTCTGGCAGCGATGGACAACCCCAGATAGCGCTCCAGGCCACCGGAAGCGCCTGAGAGTTCCTCTGGCATCGTGGGAGTGCACTTATATAGACACAATATTAATATTACTAATTCATTGATGTAACCACTGAATGTATTAATCTGCTGAAAGTATGGACAAAGAAAGACATCCCCTTAAAAGAAGGAGTAGATAGGGAGGTGGGATCTTTTACTCCTTTCTAGCAAAAAAGAGAGGAGATGTTTGGTCTCATTCTCCTCCAGAGTGTGATCCCATGGGAAGGCCAATTGATAGAAAAAGATGGGTGACTGTTTGTCACTAAGACAGTAGAAGGAAGAGGGCTGACCTATGGGGACATGCTCTGGGAAAGGGACATAGAAGTGGGGCTGTAATAGCCCCAAAGGGGGGATGTGTTGGGGAAAAGTCCAAGACACTCTATATGTGTGTGTGTGAGAAAACAAAGGATGACATATTCACAAGAGAATAGATGGAAAACACCAGGTTTTCTGAGGTAAAAAGTCATTAAAATTATATGTGAAAAGACAAAGGGCAACGGATAATGCTAAAAACACTTGGGAAATTATTAAAGAATTATGTTTTTTAAAAAATAAAAGGATTGGCGATCTGCCACCATTATTTATGACACTCGAGAGATTTGGAAATATTGGTGGCTGAAAGCCCAGGAGGAGCTTAAATAAAAAAGATAAGATAGGGGATCCCCATTGGCCCTGTCACGATAAGAAAAACATATAAAATTAAGAGAATTAACACTGTTTATTTAGATGTTGGATGGATGCTGAATATTTGGTTTGATGCTAAGCTGACATCTCACTTTGTTGCCTGGCAATAAAGATTATCTTTTGGAGACCTGGAACTTCTGACTCTTAGAACTTTTTTGAGCATCTACATTGACTCATCTTGAAGACATTGCAGACTGGCCACAACACCTACTCATTGACTCTTTCTGAATTTAGGTCAATCATTCAGAAATCCATATTTGACCAAATGTACTAATATCGGGCCCAAGAGTCGTCGATTTAGAACTTTCTTTTTCTACCCAATTGACTCCTTCTGGTGATAAATTAGCCTTAGAGTAGCCAATATTTTACCCATTGGACATGTTTCAGTTATGGAATTTGAAATTTCTATACCTACTTATTGACTCTTTCTGATGTTATATCGGTCATTCAAAAGTCAATATTTGACCAAATGTACTAAAATCGGGCCCAAGAGTCGTCGATTTTGAACTTTCTATTTCTACCCAATTGACTCCTTCTTGTGATAAATTAGCCATAGAGTAGCCAATATTTGACCCATTGGACATGTTTCAGTTATGGAATTTGAAATTTCTATACCTACTTATTGACTCTTTCTGATATTACATCAGTCTTTCAAAAGTCAATATTTGACCAAATGTACTAAAATCGGGCCCAAGAGTCGTCTATTTTGAACTTTTTAGTTCTACCCCATTGACTCCTTCTGGAGATAGTTCAGCCAATTTTTGAGCCACTGAAAATATTTCAGTCCTTGATCTTGAACTTTCTATATCTACCGAATTGACTCCTTCTTGTGATACATTAGCCTTAGAGTAGCCAATATTTTACCCATTGGACATGTTTCAGTTATGGATCTTGAAATTTTTATACCTATTTATTGACTCTTTGTGATGTTATATCGGTCATTCAAAAGTCAATATTTGACCAAATGTACTAAAATCGGGCCCAAGAGTCGTCTATTTTGAACTGTTTAGTTCTACCCTTTGACTCCTTCTGGTGATAAATTAGCCATAGAGTAGCCAATATTTGACCCATTGAACTTGTTTCAGTCAAGGAGCTTGAAATTTCTATACCTACTTATTGACTCTTTCTGATGTTATATCGGTCATTCAAAAGTCAATATTTGACCAAATGTACTAATATCGGGCCCAAGAGTCGTCGATTTTGAACTTTCTCTTCCTACCCAATTGACTCCTTCTGGTGATAAATTAGCCGTAGAGTAGCCAATATTTGACCCATTGGACATGTTTCAGTTATGGATCTTGAAATTTTTATACCTACTTATTGACTCTTTCTGATGTTACATCGGTCATTCAAAAGTCAATATTTGACCAAATGTACTATAATCGGGACCAAGAGTCGTCGATTTTGAACTTTCTATTTCTACCCAATTGACTCCTTCTGGTGATAAATTAGCCATAGAGTAGCCAATATTTGACCCATTGGACATGTTTCAGTTATGGATCTTGAAATTTCTATACCTACTTATTGACTCTTTCTGATGTTACATCGGTCATTCAAAAATCAATATTTGACCAAATGTACTAAAATCAGGCCCAAGAGTCGTCTTTTTTGAACTTTTTAGTTCTACCCTATTGACTCTTTCTGGAGATAGTTCAGCCAATTTTTGTCCCACTGAAAATATTTCAGTCCTTGATCTTGAACTTTCTTTTCCTACTCAGTTGACTCCTTCTTGTGATACATTAGCATTAGAGTAGCCAATATTTTGCTCATTGGACATGTTTCAGTTATGGAGCTTGAAATTTCTATACCTACTTATTGACTCTTTCTGATGTTACATCGGCCATTCAAAAGTCAATATTTGACCAAATGTACTAAAATCGGGCCAAAGAGTCGTCTATTTTGAAATTTTTAGCTCTACCCTTTGACTCCTTCTGGTGATAAATTAGCCATAGAGTAGCCAATATTTGACCCATTGGACATGTTTCAGATATGGATCCTGACATTTTTATAACTACTCATTGACTCTTTCTGAATTTAGGTCAGTCATTCAGAAATCCATATTTGACCAAATGTACTAACACTGGGCCCAAGAGTCGTCTATTTTGAACTTTCTATTTCTACCCAATTGACTCCTTCTGGTGATAAATTAGCGATAGAGTAGCCAATATTTGACCCATTGAACATGTTTCAGTCATGGATCAGGAAATTTCTATACCTACCTATTGACTCTTTCTGATGTTACATCGGTCATTCAAAAGTCAATATTTGACCAAATGTACTAAAATCGGGCCCAAGAGTCGTCTATTTTGAACTTTTTAGTTCTACCCTATTGACTCCTTCTGGCGATAGTTCAGCCAATTTTTGAAACACTGAAAATATTTCAGTCCTTGATCTTGAAGTTTCTATTCCTACCCAATTGACTGCTTCTTGTGATACATTAGCCTTAGAGTAGCTAATATTTTACCCATTGGACATGTTTCAGTGACTGATCTTGAAATTTCTATACCTACTTATTGACTCTTTCTGATGTTACATCGGTCATTCAAAAGTCAATATTTGACCAAATGTACTAAAATCGGGCCCAAGAGTCGTCGATTTTGAACTTTCTATTTCTACCCTATTGACTCCTTCTGGCGATAGTTCAGCCAATTTTTGAAACACTGAAAATATTTCAGTCCTTGATCTTGAAGTTTCTATTCCTACCCAATTGACTTCTTCTTGTGATACATTAGCCTTAGAGTAGCCAATATTTGACCCATTTAACATGTTTCAGTCAAGGATCTTGAAATTTCTATACCTACTAATAGACTCTTTCTGATGTTACATCGGTCATTCACAAATCCATATTTGACCAAATGTACTAATATCGGGCCCAAGAGTCGTCGATTTTGAACTTTCTATTTCTACCCAATTGATTCCTTCTTGTGATACATTAGCCTTAGAGTAGCCAATATTTTACCCATTGGACATGTTTCAGTGACGGATCTTGAAATTTCTATACCTACTTATTGACTCTTTCTGATGTTACATCGGTCATTCAAAAGTCAATATTTGACCAAATGTACTAAAATCAGGCCCAAGAGTCGTCTATTATGAACTTTTTAGTTCTAACCTATTGACTCCTTCTGGCGATAGTTAAGCCAATTTTTGACCCACTGAAAATATTTAAGTCCTTGATCTTGAACTTTCTATTCCTACCCAATTGACTCCTTCTTGTGATACATTAGCCTTAGAGTAGCCAATATTTGACCCAATTAACATGTTTCAGTCAAGGATCTTGAAATTTCTATACCTACTAATAGACTCTTTCTGATGTTACATCGGTCATTCACAAATCCATATTTGACCAAATGTACTAATATCGGGCCCAAGAGTCGTCGATTTTGAACTTTCTATTTCTACCCAATTGATTCCTTCTTGTGATAAATTATCCATAGAGTAGCCAATATTTGACCCATTGAACATGTTTCAGTCATGGATCTTGAAATTTCTATACCTACTAATTGACTCTTTCTGATGTTACATCGGTCATTCAAAAGTCAATATTTGACCAAATGTACTAATATCGGGCCCAAGAGTCGTCAATTTTGAACTTTTTAGTTCTACCCTATTGACTTCTGGAGATAGTTCAGCCTACTTTTGACCAACTGTAAATATTTCAGTCCTTGATCTTGAACTTTCTATTCCTACCCAATTGACTCCTTCTTGTGATACATTAGCCCTAGAGTAGCCAATATTTTACCCATTGGACATGTTTCAGTTATGCATCTTGAAATTTTTATACCTACTCATTGACTCTTTCTGAATTTAGGTCAATCATTCAGAAATCCATATTTGACCAAATGTACTAATATCGGGCCCAAGAGTCGTCTATTTTGAACTTTCTATTTCTACCCAATTGATTCCTTCTTGTGATAAATTAGCCATAGAGTAGCCAATATTTGACCCATTGAACATGTTTCAGTCATGGATCTTGAAATTTCTATACCTAATAATTGACTCTTTCTGATGTTACATCGGTCATTCAAAAGTCAATATTTGACCAAATGTACTAATATCCGGCCCAAGAGTTGTCGATTTTTAACTTTCTATTTCTACCCTATTGACTCCTTCTGGTGATAAATTAGCGATAGAGTAGCCAATATATGACCCATTGAACATGTTTCAGTCATGGATCAGGAAATTTCTATACCTACTTATTGACTCCTTCTGATGTTACATCGGTCATTCAAAAGTCAATATTTGACCAAATGTACTAGAATCGGGCCCAAGAGTCGTCTATTTTGAACTTTTTAGTTCTACACTATTGACTCCTTCTGGCGATAGTTCAGCCAATTTTTGAAGCACTGAAAATATTTCAGTCCTTGATCTTGAACTTTCTATTCCTACCCAATTGACTCCTTCTTGTGATACATTAGCCTTAGAGTAGCCAATATTTTACCCATTGGACATGTTTCAGTTATGCTTCTTGAAATTTTTAAACCTACTCATTGACTCTTTCTGAATTTAGGTCAATCATTCAGAAATCCATATTTGACCAAATGTACTAATATCGGGCCCAAGAGTCGTCGATTTTGAACTTTCTTTTTCTACCCAATTGACTCCTTCTGGTGATAAATTAGCCTTAGAGTAGCCAATATTTTACCCATTGGACATGTTTCAGTTATGGAATTTGAAATTTCTATACCTACTTATTGACTCTTTCTGATGTTATATCGGTCATTCAAAAGTCAATATTTGACCAAATGTACTAATATCGGGCCCAAGAGTCGTCGATTTTGAACTTTCTTTTTCTACCCAATTGACTCCTTCTGGTGATAAATTAGCCGTAGAGTAGCCAATATTTTACCCATTGGACATGTTTCAGTTATGGATCTTGAAATTTTTATACCTACTTATTGACTCTTTCTGATGTTACATCGGTCATTCAAAAGT
This sequence comes from Zacco platypus, assembly GCA_038088235.1. NCBI lineage: Eukaryota > Metazoa > Chordata > Actinopteri > Cypriniformes > Xenocyprididae > Zacco > Zacco platypus. The sequence continues at coordinate 14,212,744 of CM076071.1, read as the reverse complement.
CAATATTTGACCAAATGTACTAAAATCGGGCCCAAGAGTCGTCGATTTTGAACTTTCTATTTCTACCCAATTGACTCCTTCTGGTGATAAATTAGCCATAGAGTAGCCAATATTTGACCCATTGGACATGTTTCAGTTATGGAATTTGAAATTTCTATACCTACTTATTGACTCTTTCTGATATTACATCAGTCATTCAAAAGTCAATATTTGACCAAATGTACTAAAATCGGGCCCAAGAGTCGTCTATTTCGAACTTTTTAGTTCTACCCTATTGACTCCTTCTGGAGATAGTTCAGCCAATTTTTGAGCCACTGAAAATATTTCAGTCCTTGATCTTGAACTTTCTATATCTACCCAATTGACTCCTTCTTGTGATACATTAGCCTTAGAGTAGCCAATATTTTACCCATTGGACATGTTTCAGTTATGGATCTTAAAATTTTTATACCTATTTATTGACTCTTTGTGATGTTATATCGGTCATTCAAAAGTCAATATTTGACCAAATGTACTAAAATCGGGCCCAAGAGTCGTCTATTTTGAACTGTTTAGTTCTACCCTTTGACTCCTTCTGGTGATAAATTAGCCATAGAGTAGCCAATATTTGACCCATTGAACTTGTTTCAGTCAAGGAGCTTGAAATTTCTATACCTACTTATTGACTCTTTCTGATGTTATATCGGTCATTCAAAAGTCAATATTTGACCAAATGTACTAATATCGGGCCCAAGAGTCGTCGATTTTGAACTTTCTCTTCCTACCCAATTGACTCCTTCTGGTGATAAATTAGCCGTAGAGTAGCCAATATTTGACCCATTGGACATGTTTCAGTTATGGATCTTGAAATTTTTATACCTACTTATTGACTCTTTATGATGTTACATCGGTCATTCAAAAGTCAATATTTGACCAAATGTACTAAAATCGGGCCCAAGAGTCGTCGATTTTGAACTTTCTATTTCTACCCAATTGACTCCTTCTGGTGATAAATTAGCCATAGAGTAGCCAATATTTGACCCATTGGACATGTTTCAGTTATGGATCTTGAAATTTCTATACCTACTTATTGACTCTTTCTGATGTTACATCGGTCATTCAAAAATCAATATTTGACCAAATGTACTAAAATCAGGCCCAAGAGTCGTCTTTTTTGAACTTTTTAGTTCTACCCTATTGACTCTTTCTGGAGATAGTTCAGCCAATTTTTGTCCCACTGAAAATATTTCAGTCCTTGATCTTGAACTTTCTTTTCCTACTCAGTTGACTCCTTCTTGTGATACATTAGCATTAGAGTAGCCAATATTTTGCTCATTGGACATGTTTCAGTTATGGAGCTTGAAATTTCTATACCTACTTATTGACTCTTTTTGATGTTACATCGGCCATTCAAAAGTCAATATTTGACCAAATGTACTAAAATCGGGCCAAAGAGTCGTCTATTTTTAAATTTTTAGCTCTACCCTTTGACTCCTTCTGGTGATAAATTAGCCATAGAGTAGCCAATATTTGACCCATTGGACATGTTTCAGATATGGATCCTGACATTTTTATAACTACTCATTGACTCTTTCTGAATTTAGGTCAGTCATTCAGAAATCCATATTTGACCAAATGTACTAACACTGGGCCCAAGAGTCGTCTATTTTGAACTTTTTAGTTCTACCCTTTGACTGCTTCTGGTGATAAATTAGCCATAGAGTAGCCAATATTTGACCCATTGAACATGTTTCAGGCATGGATCTTGAAATTTCTTTACATACTCGTAGAAACCGGCTGATGATACATCAGTCAATCAGAAGTCCATATTTGACCGAATGGACTTATATCCTGCCCAAGAGTCATCGATTTTGAACTTTCTATTTCTACCCAATTGACTCCTTCTGGTGATAAATTAGCGATAGAGTAGCCAATATTTGACCCATTGAACATGTTTCAGTCATGGATCAGGAAATTTCTATACCTACCTATTGACTCTTTCTGATGTTACATCGGTCATTCAAAAGTCAATATTTGACCAAATGTACTAAAATCGGGCCCAAGAGTCGTCTATTTTGAACTTTTTAGTTCTACCCTATTGAATCCTTCTGGCGATAGTTCAGCCAATTTTTGAAACACTGAAAATATTTCAGTCCTTGATCTTGAAGTTTCTATTCCTACCCAATTGACTGTTTCTTGTGATACATTAGCCTTAGAGTAGCCAATATTTTACCCATTGTACATGTTTCAGTGACGGATCTTGAAATTTCTATACCTACTTATTGACTCTTTCTGATGTTACATCGGTCATTCAAAAGTCAATATTTGACCAAATGTACTAAAATCGGGCCCAAGAGTCGCCTATTATGAACTTTTTAGTTCTAACCTATTGACTCCTTCTGGCGATAGTTCAGCCAATTTTTGACCCACTGAAAATATTTAAGTCCTTGATCTTGAACTTTCTATTCCTACCCAATTGACTCCTTCTTGTGATACATTAGCCTTAGAGTAGCCAATATTTGACCCATTTAACATGTTTCAGTTATGCATCTTGAAATTTTTATACCTACTCATTGACTCTTTCTGAATTTAGGTCAATCATTCAGAAATCCATATTTGACCAAATGTACTAATATCGGGCCCAAGAGTCGTCTATTTTGAACTTTTTAGCTCTACCCTTTGACTCCTTCTGATGATAAATTAGCCATAGACTAGCCAATATTTGACCCATTGAACATGTTTCAGTCAAGGAGCTTGAAATTTCTATACCTACTAATTGACTCTTTCTGATGTTACATCGGTCATTCAGAAATCCATATTTGACCAAATGTACTAATATCGGGCCCAAGAGTCGTCGATTTTGAACTTTCTCTTCCTACCCAATTGACTCCTTCTGGTGATAAATTAGCCGTAGAGTAGCCAATATTTTACCCATTGGACATGTTTCAGTTATGGATCTTGAAATTTTTATACCTACTTATTGACTCTTTCTGATGTTACATCGGTCATTCAAAAGTCAATATTTGACCAAATGTACTAAAATCGGGCCCAAGAGTCGTCGATTTTGAACTTTCTATTTCTACCCAATTGACTCCTTCTGGTGATAAATTAGCCATAGAGTAGCCAATATTTGACCCATTGGACATGTTTCAGTTATGGATCTTGAAATTTCTATACCTACTTATTGACTCTTTCTGATGTTACATCGGTCATTCAAAAATCAATATTTGACCAAATGTACTAAAATCAGGCCCAAGAGTCGTCTTTTTTGAACTTTTTAGTTCTACCCTATTGACACTTTCTGGAGATAGTTCAGCCAATTTTTGTCCCACTGAAAATATTTCAGTCCTTGATCTTGAACTTTCTTTTCCTACTCAGTTGACTCCTTCTTGTGATACATTAGCATTAGAGTAGCCAATATTTTGCTCATTGGACATGTTTCAGTTATGGAGCTTGAAATTTCTATACCTACTTATTGACTCTTTCTGATGTTATATCGGTCATTCAAAAGTCAATATTTGACCAAATGTACTAAAATCGGGCCCAAGAGTCGTCGATTTTGAACTTTCTATTTCTACCCAATTGACTCCTTCTGGTCATAAATTAGCCATAGAGTAGCCAATATTTGACCCATATGACATGTTTCAGTTATGGATCTTGAAATTTCTATACCTACTTATTGACTCTTTCTGATGTTACATCGGTCATTCAAAAGTCAATATTTGACCAAATGTACTAAAATCGGGCCCAAGAGTCGTCTATTTTGAACTTTTTAGTTCTACCCTATTGACTCCTTCTGGCGATAGTTCAGCCAATTTTTGAAACACTGAAAATATTTCAGTCCTTGATCTTGAAGTTTCTATTCCTACCCAATTGACTGCTTCTTGTGATACATTAGCCTTAGAGTAGCCAATATTTTACCCATTGGACATGTTTCAGTGACGGATCTTGAAATTTCTATACCTACTTATTGACTCTTTCTGATGTTACATCGGTCATTCAAAAGTCAATATTTGACCAAATGTACTAAAATCGGGCCCAAGAGTCGTCTATTTTGAACTTTTTAGTTCTAACCTATTGACTCCTTCTGGCGATAGTTAAGCCAATTTTTGACCCACTGAAAATATTTAAGTCCTTGATCTTGAACTTTCTATTCCTACCCAATTGACTCCTTCTTGTGATACATTAGCCTTAGAGTAGCCAATATTTGACCCATTTAACATGTTTCAGTCAAGGATCTTGAAATTTCTATACCTACTAATAGACTCTTTCTGATGTTACATCGGTCATTCACAAATCCATATTTGACCAAATGTACTAAAATCGGGCCCAAGAGTCGTCTATTTTGAACTGTTTAGTTCTACCCTTTGACTCCTTCTGGTGATAAATTAGCCATAGAGTAGCCAATATTTGACCCATTGAACTTGTTTCAGTCAAGGAGCTTGAAATTTCTATACCTACTTATTGACTCTTTCTGATGTTATATCGGTCATTCAAAAGTCAATATTTGACCAAATGTACTAATATCGGGCCCAAGAGTCGTCGATTTTGAACTTTTTCTTCCTACCCAATTGACTCCTTCTGGTGATAAATTAGCCATAGAGTAGCCAATATTTGACCCATTGGACATGTTTCAGTTATGGATCTTGAAATTTCTATACCTACTTATTGACTCTTTCTGATGTTACATCGGTCATTCAAAAATCAATATTTGACCAAATGTACTAAAATCAGGCCCAAGAGTCGTCTTTTTTGAACTTTTTAGTTCTACCCTATTGACACTTTCTGGAGATAGTTCAGCCAATTTTTGTCCCACTGAAAATATTTCAGTCCTTGATCTTGAACTTTCTTTTCCTACTCAGTTGACTCCTTCTTGTGATACATTAGCATTAGAGTAGCCAATATTTTGCTCATTGGACATGTTTCAGTTATGGAGCTTGAAATTTCTATACCTACTTATTGACTCTTTCTGATGTTATATCGGTCATTCAAAAGTCAATATTTGACCAAATGTACTAAAATCGGGCCCAAGAGTCGTCGATTTTGAACTTTCTATTTCTACCCAATTGACTCCTTCTGGTCATAAATTAGCCATAGAGTAGCCAATATTTGACCCATTGGACATGTTTCAGTTATGGATCTTGAAATTTCTATACCTACTTATTGACTCTTTCTGATGTTACATCGGTCATTCAAAAGTCAATATTTGACCAAATGTACTAAAATCGGGCCCAAGAGTCGTCTATTTTGAACTTTTTAGTTCTACCCTATTGACTCCTTCTGGCGATAGTTCAGCCAATTTTTGAAACACTGAAAATATTTCAGTCCTTGATCTTGAAGTTTCTATTCCTACCCAATTGACTGCTTCTTGTGATACATTAGCCTTAGAGTAGCCAATATTTTACCCATTGGACATGTTTCAGTGACGGATCTTGAAATTTCTATACCTACTTATTGACTCTTTCTGATGTTACATCGGTCATTCAAAAGTCAATATTTCACCAAATGTACTAAAATCGGGCCCAAGAGTCGTCTATTATGAACTTTTTAGTTCTAACCTATTGACTCCTTCTGGCGATAGTTAAGCCAATTTTTGACCCACTGAAAATATTTGAGTCCTTGATCTTGAACTTTCTATTCCTACCCAATTGACTCCTTCTTGTGATACATTAGCCTTAGAGTAGCCAATATTTGACCCATTTAACATGTTTCAGTCAAGGATCTTGAAATTTCTATACCTACTAATAGACTCTTTCTGATGTTACATCGGTCATTCACAAATCCATATTTGACCAAATGTACTAATATCGGGCCCAAGAGTCGTCGATTTTGAACTTTCTATGTCTACCCAATTGACTCCTTCTTGTGATACATTAGCCTTAGAGTAGCCAATATTTTACCCATTGGACATGTTTCAGTTATGGATCTTGAAATTTTTATACCTATTTATTGACTCTTTGTGATGTTATATCGGTCATTCAAAAGTCAATATTTGACCAAATGTACTAAAATCGGGCCCAAGAGTCGTCTATTTTGAACTGTTTAGTTCTACCCTTTGACTCCTTCTGGTGATAAATTAGCCATAGAGTAGCCAATATTTGACCCATTGAACTTGTTTCAGTCAAGGAGCTTGAAATTTCTATACCTACTTATTGACTCTTTCTGATGTTATATCGGTCATTCAAAAGTCAATATTTGACCAAATGTACTAATATCGGGCCCAAGAGTCGTCGATTTTGAACTTTTTCTTCCTACCCAATTGACTCCTTCTGGTGATAAATTAGCCGTAGAGTAGCCAATATTTCACCCATTGGACATGTTTCAGTTATGGATCTTGAAATTTTTATACCTACTTATTGACTCTTTCTGATGTTACATCGGTCATTCAAAAGTCAATATTTGACCAAATGTACTAAAATCGGGCCCAAGAGTCGTCGATTTTGAACTTTCTATTTCTACCCAATTGACTCCTTCTGGTGATAAATTAGCCATAGAGTAGCCAATATTTGAGCCATTGGACATGTTTCAGTTATGGATCTTGAAATTTCTATACCTACTTATTGACTCTTTCTGATGTTACATCGGTCATTCAAAAATCAATATTTGACCAAATGTACTAATATCGGGCCCAAGAGTCGTCGATTTTGAACTTTCTATATCTACCCAATTGACTCCTTCTTGTGATACATTAGCCTTAGAGTAGCCAATATTTTACCCATTGGACATGTTTCAGTTATGGATCTTGAAATTTTTATACCTATTTATTGACTCTTTGTGATGTTATATCGGTCATTCAAAAGTCAATATTTGACCAAATGTACTAAAATCGGGCCCAAGAGTCGTCTATTTTGAACTGTTTAGTTCTACCCTTTGACTGCTTCTGGTGATAAATTAGCCATAGAGTAGCCAATATTTGACCCATTGAACATGTTTCAGGCATGGATCTTGAAATTTCTTTACATACTCGTAGAAACCGGCTGATGATACATCAGTCAATCAGAAGTCCATATTTGACCGAATGGACTTATATCCTGCCCAAGAGTCATCGATTTTGAACTTTCTATTTCTACCCAATTGACTCCTTCTGGTGATAAATTAGCGATAGAGTAGCCAATATTTGACCCATTGAACATGTTTCAGTCATGGATCAGGAAATTTCTATACCTACCTATTGACTCTTTCTGATGTTACATCGGTCATTCAAAAGTCAATATTTGACCAAATGTACTAAAATCGGGCCCAAGAGTCGTCTATTTTGAACTTTTTAGTTCTACCCTATTGACTCCTTCTGGCGATAGTTCAGCCAACTTTTGAAACACTGAAAATATTTCAGTCCTTGATCTTGAAGTTTCTATTCCTACCCAATTGACTGCTTCTTGTGATACATTAGCCTTAGAGTAGCCAATATTTTACCCATTGGACATGTTTCAGTGACGGATCTTGAAATTTCTATACCTACTTATTGACTCTTTCTGTTGTTACATCGGTCATTCAAAAGTCAATATTTGACCAAATGTACTAAAATCGGGCCCAAGAGTCGCCTATTGTGAACTTTTTAGTTCTAACCTATTGACTCCTTCTGGCGATAGTTCAGCCAATTTTTGACCCACTGAAAATATTTAAGTCCTTGATCTTGAACTTTCTATTCCTACCCAATTGACTCCTTCTTGTGATACATTAGCCTTAGAGTAGCCAATATTTGACCCATTTAACATGTTTCAGTTATGCATCTTGAAATTTTTATACCTACTCATTGACTCTTTCTGAATTTAGGTCAATCATTCAGAAATCCATATTTGACCAAATGTACTAATATCGGGCCCAAGAGTCGTTTATTTTGAACTTTTTAGCTCTACCCTTTGACTCCTTCTGATGATAAATTAGCCATAGACTAGCCAATATTTGACCCATTGAACATGTTTCAGTCAAGGAGCTTGAAATTTCTATACCTACTAATTGACTCTTTCTGATGTTACATCGGTCATTCAGAAATCCATATTTGACCAAATGTACTAATATCGGGCCCAAGAGTCGTCGATTTTGAACTTTCTCTTCCTACCCAATTGACTCCTTCTGGTGATAAATTAGCCGTAGAGTAGCCAATATTTTACCCATTGGACATGTTTCAGTTATGGATCTTGAAATTTTTATACCTACTTATTGACTCTTTCTGATGTTACATCGGTCATTCAAAAGTCAATATTTGACCAAATGTACTAAAATCGGGCCCAAGAGTCGTCGATTTTGAACTTTCTATTTCTACCCAATTGACTCCTTCTGGTGATAAATTAGCCATAGAGTAGCCAATATTTGACCCATTGGACATGTTTCAGTTATGGATCTTGAAATTTCTATACCTACTTATTGACTCTTTCTGATGTTACATCGGTCATTCAAAAATCAATATTTGACCAAATGTACTAAAATCAGGCCCAAGAGTCGTCTTTTTTGAACTTTTTAGTTCTACCCTATTGACACTTTCTGGAGATAGTTCAGCCAATTTTTGTCCCACTGAAAATATTTCAGTCCTTGATCTTGAACTTTCTTTTCCTACTCAGTTGACTCCTTCTTGTGATACATTAGCATTAGAGTAGCCAATATTTTGCTCATTGGACATGTTTCAGTTATGGAGCTTGAAATTTCTATACCTACTTATTGACTCTTTCTGATGTTATATCGGTCATTCAAAAGTCAATATTTGACCAAATGTACTAAAATCGGGCCCAAGAGTCGTCGATTTTGAACTTTCTATTTCTACCCAATTGACTCCTTCTGGTCATAAATTAGCCATAGAGTAGCCAATATTTGACCCATTGGACATGTTTCAGTTATGGATCTTGAAATTTCTATACCTACTTATTGACTCTTTCTGATGTTACATCGGTCATTCAAAAGTCAATATTTGACCAAATGTACTAAAATCGGGCCCAAGAGTCGTCTATTTTGAACTTTTTAGTTTTACCCTATTGACTCCTTCTGGCGATAGTTCAGCCAATTTTTGAAACACTGAAAATATTTCAGTCCTTGATCTTGAAGTTTCTATTCCTACCCAATTGACTGCTTCTTGTGATACATTAGCCTTAGAGTAGCCAATATTTGACCCATTTAACATGTTTCAGTCAAGGATCTTGAAATTTCTATACCTACTAATAGACTCTTTCTGATGTTACATCGGTCATTCACAAATCCATATTTGACCAAATGTACTAATATCGGGCCCAAGAGTCGTCGATTTTGAACTTTCTATATCTACCCAATTGACTCCTTCTTGTGATACATTAGCCTTAGAGTAGCCAATATTTTACCCATTGGACATGTTTCAGTTATGGATCTTGAAATTTTTATACCTATTTATTGACTCTTTGTGATGTTATATCGGTCATTCAAAAGTCAATATTTGACCAAATGTACTAAAATCGGGCCCAAGAGTCGTCTATTTTGAACTGTTTAGTTCTACCCTTTGACTCCTTCTGGTGATAAATTAGCCATAGAGTAGCCAATATTTGACCCATTGAACTTGTTTCAGTCAAGGAGCTTGAAATTTCTATACCTACTTATTGACTCTTTCTGATGTTATATCGGTCATTCAAAAGTCAATATTTGACCAAATGTACTAATATCGGGCCCAAGAGTCGTCGATTTTGAACTTTTTCTTCCTACCCAATTGACTCCTTCTGGTGATAAATTAGCCGTAGAGTAGCCAATATTTCACCCATTGGACATGTTTCAGTTATGGATCTTGAAATTTCTATACCTACTTATTGACTCTTTCTGATGTTATATCGGTCATTCAAAAGTCAATATTTGACCAAATGTACTAAAATCGGGCCCAAGAGTCGTCTATTTTGAACTTTTTAGTTCTACCCTATTGACTCCTTCTGGCGATAGTTCAGCCAATTTTTGAAACACTGAAAATATTTCAGTCCTTGATCTTGAAGTTTCTATTCCTACCCAATTGACTGCTTCTTGTGATACATTAGCCTTAGAGTAGCCAATATTTGACCCATTTAACATGTTTCAGTCAAGGATCTTGAAATTTCTATACCTACTAATAGACTCTTTCTGATGTTACATCGGTCATTCACAAATCCATATTTGACCAAATGTACTAATATCGGGCCCAAGAGTCGTCGATTTTGAACTTTCTATATCTACCCAATTGACTCCTTCTTGTGATACATTAGCCTTAGAGTAGCCAATATTTTACCCATTGGACATGTTTCAGTTATGGATCTTGAAATTTTTATACCTATTTATTGACTCTTTGTGATGTTATATCGGTCATTCAAAAGTCAATATTTGACCAAATGTACTAAAATCGGGCCCAAGAGTCGTCTATTTTGAACTGTTTAGTTCTACCCTTTGACTCCTTCTGGTGATAAATTAGCCATAGAGTAGCCAATATTTGACCCATTGAACTTGTTTCAGTCAAGGAGCTTGAAATTTCTATACCTACTTATTGACTCTTTCTGATGTTATATCGGTCATTCAAAAGTCAATATTTGACCAAATGTACTAATATCGGGCCCAAGAGTCGTCGATTTTGAACTTTTTCTTCCTACCCAATTGACTCCTTCTGGTGATAAATTAGCCGTAGAGTAGCCAATATTTCACCCATTGGACATGTTTCAGTTATGGATCTTGAAATTTCTATACCTACTTATTGACTCTTTCTGATGTTATATCGGTCATTCAAAAGTCAATATTTGACCAAATGTACTAATATCGGGCCCAAGAGTCGTCGATTTTGAACTTTTTCTTCCTACCCAATTGACTCCTTCTGGTGATATATTAGCCGTAGAGTAGCCAATATTTGACCCATTGGACATGTTTCAGTTATGGATCTTGAAAGTTTTATACCTACTTATTGATTCTTTCTGATGTTACATCGGTCATTCAAAAGTCAATATTTGACCAAATGTACTAAAATCGGGCCCAAGAGTCGTCGATTTTGAACTTTCTATTTCTACCCAATTGACTCCTTCTGGTGATAAATTAGCCATAGAGTAGCCAATATTTGACCCATTGGACATGTTTCAGTTATGGATCTTGAAATTTCTATACCTACTTATTGACTCTTTCTGATGTTACATCGGTCATTCAAAAATCAATATTTGACCAAATGTACTAATATCGGGCCCAAGAGTCGTCGATTTTGAACTTTCTATATCTACCCAATTGACTCCTTCTTGTGATACATTAGCCTTAGAGTAGCCAATATTTTACCCATTGGACATGTTTCAGTTATGGATCTTGAAATTTTTATACCTATTTATTGACTCTTTGTGATGTTATATCGGTCATTCAAAAGTCATTATTTGACCAAATGTACTAAAATCGGGCCCAAGAGTCGTCTATTTTGAACTGTTTAGTTCTACCCTTTGACTGCTTCTGGTGATAAATTAGCCATAGAGTAGCCAATATTTGACCCATTGAACATGTTTCAGGCATGGATCTTGAAATTTCTTTACATACTCGTAGAAACCGGCTGATGATACATCAGTCAATCAGAAGTCCATATTTGACCGAATGGACTTATATCCTGCCCAAGAGTCATCGATTTTGAACTTTCTATTTCTACCCAATTGACTCCTTCTGGTGATAAATTAGCGATAGAGTAGCCAATATTTGACCCATTGAACATGTTTCAGTCATGGATCAGGAAATTTCTATACCTACCTATTGACTCTTTCTGATGTTACATCGGTCATTCAAAAGTCAATATTTGACCAAATGTACTAAAATCGGGCCCAAGAGTCGTCTATTTTGAACTTTTTAGTTCTACCCTATTGACTCCTTCTGGCGATAGTTCAGCCAATTTTTGAAACACTGAAAATATTTCAGTCCTTGATCTTGAAGTTTCTATTCCTACCCAATTGACTGCTTCTTGTGATACATTAGCCTTAGAGTAGCCAATATTTTACCCATTGGACATGTTTCAGTGACGGATCTTGAAATTTCTATACCTACTTATTGACTCTTTCTGATGTTACATCGGTCATTCAAAAGTCAATATTTGACCAAATGTACTAAAATCGGGCCCAAGAGTCGCCTATTATGAACTTTTTAGTTCTAACCTATTGACTCCTTCTGGCGATAGTTCAGCCAATTTTTGACCCACTGAAAATATTTAAGTCCTTGATCTTGAACTTTCTATTCCTACCCAATTGACTCCTTCTTGTGATACATTAGCCTTAGAGTAGCCAATATTTGACCCATTTAACATGTTTCAGTTATGCATCTTGAAATTTTTATACCTACTCATTGACTCTTTCTGAATTTAGGTCAATCATTCAGAAATCCATATTTGACCAAATGTACTAATATCGGGCCCAAGAGTCGTCTATTTTGAACTTTTTAGCTCTACCCTTTGACTCCTTCTGATGATAAATTAGCCATAGACTAGCCAATATTTGACCCATTGAACATGTTTCAGTCAAGGAGCTTGAAATTTCTATACCTACTAAATGACTCTTTCTGATGTTACATCGGTCATTCAGAAATCCATATTTGACCAAATGTACTAATATCGGGCCCAAGAGTCGTTGATTTTGAACTTTCTCTTCCTACCCAATTGACTCCTTCTGGTGATAAATTAGCCGTAGAGTAGCCAATATTTTACCCATTGGACATGTTTCAGTTATGGATCTTGAAATTTTTATACCTACTTATTGACTCTTTCTGATGTTACATCGGTCATTCAAAAGTCAATATTTGACCAAATGTACTAAAATCGGGCCCAAGAGTCGTCGATTTTGAACTTTCTATTTCTACCCAATTGACTCCTTCTGGTGATAAATTAGCCATAGAGTAGCCAATATTTGACCCATTGGACATGTTTCAGTTATGGATCTTGAAATTTCTATACCTACTTATTGACTCTTTCTGATGTTACATCGGTCATTCAAAAATCAATATTTGACCAAATGTACTAAAATCAGGCCCAAGAGTCGTCTTTTTTGAACTTTTTAGTTCTACCCTATTGACACTTTCTGGAGATAGTTCAGCCAATTTTTGTCCCACTGAAAATATTTCAGTCCTTGATCTTGAACTTTCTTTTCCTACTCAGTTGACTCCTTCTTGTGATACATTAGCATTAGAGTAGCCAATATTTTGCTCATTGGACATGTTTCAGTTATGGAGCTTGAAATTTCTATACCTACTTATTGACTCTTTCTGATGTTATATCGGTCATTCAAAAGTCAATATTTGACCAAATGTACTAAAATCGGGCCCAAGAGTCGTCGATTTTGAACTTTCTATTTCTACCCAATTGACTCCTTCTGGTCATAAATTAGCCATAGAGTAGCCAATATTTGACCCATTGGACATGTTTCAGTTATGGATCTTGAAATTTCTATACCTACTTATTGACTCTTTCTGATGTTACATCGGTCATTCAAAAGTCAATATTTGACCAAATGTACTAAAATCGGGCCCAAGAGTCGTCTATTTTGAACTTTTTAGTTCTACCCTATTGACTCCTTCTGGCGATAGTTCAGCCAATTTTTGAAACACTGAAAATATTTCAGTCCTTGATCTCGAAGTTTCTATTCCTACCCAATTGACTGCTTCTTGTGATACATTAGCCTTAGAGTAGCCAATATTTAACCCATTGGACATGTTTCAGTGACGGATCTTGAAATTTCTATACCTACTTATTGACTCTTTCTGATGTTACATCGGTCATTCAAAAGTCAATATTTCACCAAATGTACTAAAATCGGGCCCAAGAGTCGTCTATTATGAACTTTTTAGTTCTAACCTATTGACTCCTTCTGGCGATAGTTAAGCCAATTTTTGACCCACTGAAAATATTTAAGTCCTTGATCTTGAACTTTCTATTCCTACCCAATTGACTCCTTCTTGTGATACATTAGCCTTAGAGTAGCCAATATTTGACCCATTTAACATGTTTCAGTCAAGGATCTTGAAATTTCTATACCTACTAATAGACTCTTTCTGATGTTACATCGGTCATTCACAAATCCATATTTGACCAAATGTACTAATATCGGGCCCAAGAGTCGTCGATTTTGAACTTTCTATATCTACCCAATTGACTCCTTCTTGTGATACATTAGCCTTAGAGTAGCCAATATTTTACCCATTGGACATGTTTCAGTTATGGATCTTGAAATTTTTATACCTATTTATTGACTCTTTGTGATGTTATATCGGTCATTCAAAAGTCAATATTTGACCAAATGTACTAAAATCGGGCCCAAGAGTCGTCTATTTTGAACTGTTTAGTTCTACCCTTTGACTCCTTCTGGTGATAAATTAGCCATAGAGTAGCCAATATTTGACCCATTGAACTTGTTTCAGTCAAGGAGCTTGAAATTTCTATACCTACTTATTGACTCTTTCTGATGTTATATCGGTCATTCAAAAGTCAATATTTGACCAAATGTACTAATATCGGGCCCAAGAGTCGTCGATTTTGAACTTTTTCTTCCTACCCAATTGACTCCTTCTGGTGATAAATTAGCCGTAGAGTAGCCAATATTTCACCCATTGGACATGTTTCAGTTATGGATCTTGAAATTTTTATACCTACTTATTGATTCTTTCTGATGTTACATCGGTCATTCAAAAGTCAATATTTGACCAAATGTACTAAAATCGGGCCCAAGAGTCGTCGATTTTGAACTTTCTATTTCTACCCAATTGACTCCTTCTGGTGATAAATTAGCCATAGAGTAGCCAATATTTGAGCCATTGGACATGTTTCAGTTATGGATCTTGAAATTTCTATACCTACTTATTGACTCTTTCTGATGTTACATCGGTCATTCAAAAATCAATATTTGACCAAATGTACTAATATCGGGCCCAAGAGTCGTCGATTTTGAACTTTCTATATCTACCCAATTGACTCCTTCTTGTGATACATTAGCCTTAGAGTAGCCAATATTTTACCCATTGGACATGTTTCAGTTATGGATCTTGAAATTTTTATACCTATTTATTGACTCTTTGTGATGTTATTTCGGTCATTCAAAAGTCAATATTTGACCAAATGTACTAAAATCGGGCCCAAGAGTCTTCGATTTTGAACTTTCTATTTCTACCCAATTGACTCCTTCTGGTGATAAATTAGCCATAGAGTAGCCAATATTTGACCCATTGGACATGTTTCAGTTATGGATCTTGAAATTTCTATACCTACTTATTGACTCTTTCTGATGTTACATCGGTCATTCAAAAATCAATATTTGATCAAATGTACTAAAATCAGGCCCAAGAGTCGTCTTTTTACAACTTTTTAGTTCTACCCTATTGACTCTTTCTGGAGATAGTTCAGCCAATTTTTGTCCCACTGAAAATATTTCAGTCCTTGATCTTGAACTTTCTTTTCCTACTCAGTTGACTCCTTCTTGTGATACATTAGCATTAGAGTAGCCAATATTTTGCTCATTGGACATGTTTCAGTTATGGAGCTTGAAATTTCTATACCTACTTATTGACTCTTTCTGATGTTACATCGGCCATTCAAAAGTCAATATTTGACCAAATGTACTAAAATCGGGCCAAAGAGTCGTCTATTTTGAAATTTTTAGCTCTACCCTTTGACTCCTTCTGGTGATAAATTAGCCATAGAGTAGCCAATATTTGACCCATTGGACATGTTTCAGATATGGATCCTGACATTTTTATAACTACTCATTGACTCTTTCTGAATTTAGGTCAGTCATTCAGAAATCCATATTTGACCAAATGTACTAACACTGGGCCCAAGAGTCGTCTATTTTGAACTTTTTAGTTCTACCCTTTGACTGCTTCTGGTGATAAATTAGCGATAGAGTAGCCAATATTTGACCCATTGAACATGTTTCAGTCATGGATCAGGAAATTTTTATACCTGCTTATTGACTCTTTCTGATGTTACATCGGTCATTCAAAAGTCAATATTTGACCAAATGTACTAAAATCGGGCCCAAGAGTCGTCGATTTTGAACTTTCTATTTCTACCCAATTGACTCCTTCTGGTGATAAATTAGCCATAGAGTAGCCAATATTTGACCCATTGGACATGTTTCAGTTATGGATCTTGAAATTTCTATACCTACTTATTGACTCTTTCTGATGTTACATCGGTCATTCAAAAATCAATATTTGACCAAATGTACTAAAATCAGGCCCAAGAGTCGTCTTTTTTGAACTTTTTAGTTCTACCCTATTGACACTTTCTGGAGATAGTTCAGCCAATTTTTGTCCCACTGAAAATATTTCAGTCCTTGATCTTGAACTTTCTTTTCCTACTCAGTTGACTCCTTCTTGTGATACATTAGCATTAGAGTAGCCAATATTTTGCTCATTGGACATGTTTCAGTTATGGAGCTTGAAATTTCTATACCTACTTATTGACTCTTTCTGATGTTATATCGGTCATTCAAAAGTCAATATTTGACCAAATGTACTAAAATCGGGCCCAAGAGTCGTCGATTTTGAACTTTCTATTTCTACCCAATTGACTCCTTCTGGTCATAAATTAGCCATAGAGTAGCCAATATTTGACCCATTGGACATGTTTCAGTTATGGATCTTGAAATTTCTATACCTACTTATTGACTCTTTCTGATGTTACATCGGTCATTCAAAAGTCAATATTTGACCAAATGTACTAAAATCGGGCCCAAGAGTCGTCTATTTTGAACTTTTTAGTTCTACCCTATTGACTCCTTCTGGCGATAGTTCAGCCAATTTTTTAAACACTGAAAATATTTCAGTCCTTGATCTCGAAGTTTCTATTCCTACCCAATTGACTGCTTCTTGTGATACATTAGCCTTAGAGTAGCCAATATTTAACCCATTGGACATGTTTCAGTGACGGATCTTGAAATTTCTATACCTACTTATTGACACTTTCTGATGTTACATCGGTCATTCAAAAGTCAATATTTCACCAAATGTACTAAAATCGGGCCCAAGAGTCGTCTATTATGAACTTTTTAGTTCTAACCTATTGACTCCTTCTGGCGATAGTTAAGCCAATTTTTGACCCACTGAAAATATTTAAGTCCTTGATCTTGAACTTTCTATTCCTACCCAATTGACTCCTTCTTGTGATACATTAGCCTTAGAGTAGCCAATATTTGACCCATTTAACATGTTTCAGTCAAGGATCTTGAAATTTCTATACCTACTAATAGACTCTTTCTGATGTTACATCGGTCATTCACAAATCCATATTTGACCAAATGTACTAATATCGGGCCCAAGAGTCGTCGATTTTGAACTTTCTATATCTACCCAATTGACTCCTTCTTGTGATACATTAATTAGCCTTAGAGTAGCCAATATTTTACCCATTGGACATGTTTCAGTTATGGATCTTGAAATTTTTATACCTATTTATTGACTCTTTGTGATGTTATATCGGTCATTCAAAAGTCAATATTTGACCAAATGTACTAAAATCGGGCCCAAGAGTCGTCTATTTTGAACTGTTTAGTTCTACCCTTTGACTCCTTCTGGTGATAAATTAGCCATAGAGTAGCCAATATTTGACCCATTGAACTTGTTTCAGTCAAGGAGCTTGAAATTTCTATACCTACTTATTGACTCTTTCTGATGTTATATCGGTCATTCAAAAGTCAATATTTGACCAAATGTACTAATATCGGGCCCAAGAGTCGTCGATTTTGAACTTTTTCTTCCTACCCAATTGACTCCTTCTGGTGATAAATTAGCCGTAGAGTAGCCAATATTTCACCCATTGGACATGTTTCAGTTATGGATCTTGAAATTTTTATACCTACTTATTGATTCTTTCTGATGTTACATCGGTCATTCAAAAGTCAATATTTGACCAAATGTACTAAAATCGGGCCCAAGAGTCGTCGATTTTGAACTTTCTATTTCTACCCAATTGACTCCTTCTGGTGATAAATTAGCCATAGAGTAGCCAATATTTGAGCCATTGGACATGTTTCAGTTATGGATCTTGAAATTTCTATACCTACTTATTGACTCTTTCTGATGTTACATCGGTCATTCAAAAATCAATATTTGACCAAATGTACTAATATCGGGCCCAAGAGTCGTCGATTTTGAACTTTCTATATCTACCCAATTGACTCCTTCTTGTGATACATTAGCCTTAGAGTAGCCAATATTTTACCCATTGGACATGTTTCAGTTATGGATCTTGAAATTTTTATACCTATTTATTGACTCTTTGTGATGTTATTTCGGTCATTCAAAAGTCAATATTTGACCAAATGTACTAAAATCGGGCCCAAGAGTCGTCTATTTTGAACTGTTTAGTTCTACCCTTTGACTCCTTCTGGTGATATATTAGCCGTAGAGTAGCCAATATTTGACCCATTGGACATGTTTCAGTTATGGATCTTGAAAGTTTTATACCTACTTATTGATTCTTTCTGATGTTACATCGGTCATTCAAAAGTCAATATTTGACCAAATGTACTAAAATCGGGCCCAAGAGTCGTCGATTTTGAACTTTCTATTTCTACCCAATTGACTCCTTCTGGTGATAAATTAGCCATAGAGTAGCCAATATTTGACCCATTGGACATGTTTCAGTTATGGATCTTGAAATTTCTATACCTACTTATTGACTCTTTCTGATGTTACATCGGTCATTCAAAAATCAATATTTGATCAAATGTACTAAAATCAGGCCCAAGAGTCGTCTTTTTACAACTTTTTAGTTCTACCCTATTGACTCTTTCTGGAGATAGTTCAGCCAATTTTTGTCCCACTGAAAATATTTCAGTCCTTGATCTTGAACTTTCTTTTCCTACTCAGTTGACTCCTTCTTGTGATACATTAGCATTAGAGTAGCCAATATTTTGCTCATTGGACATGTTTCAGTTATGGAGCTTGAAATTTCTATACCTACTTATTGACTCTTTCTGATGTTACATCGGCCATTCAAAAGTCAATATTTGACCAAATGTACTAAAATCGGGCCAAAGAGTCGTCTATTTTGAAATTTTTAGCTCTACCCTTTGACTCCTTCTGGTGATAAATTAGCCATAGAGTAGCCAATATTTGACCCATTGGACATGTTTCAGATATGGATCCTGACATTTTTATAACTACTCATTGACTCTTTCTGAATTTAGGTCAGTCATTCAGAAATCCATATTTGACCAAATGTACTAACACTGGGCCCAAGAGTCGTCTATTTTGAACTTTTTAGTTCTACCCTTTGACTGCTTCTGGTGATAAATTAGCGATAGAGTAGCCAATATTTGACCCATTGAACATGTTTCAGTCATGGATCAGGAAATTTCTATACCTACTTATTGACTCTTTCTGATGTTACATCGGTCATTCAAAAGTCAATATTTGACCAAATGTACTAAAATCGGGCCCAAGAGTCGTCTATTTTGAACTTTTTAGTTCTACCCTATTGACTCCTTCTGGCGATAGTTCAGCCAATTTTTGAAACACTGAAAATATTTCAGTCTTTGATCTTGAAGTTTCTATTCCTACCCAATTGACTGCTTCTTGTGATACATTAGCCTTAGAGTAGCCAATATTTTACCCATTGGACATGTTTCAGTGACGGATCTTGAAATTTCTATACCTACTTATTGACTCTTTCTGATGTTACATCGATCATTCAAAAGTCAATATTTGACCAAATGTACTAAAATCGGGCCCAAGAGTCGCCTATTATGAACTTTTTAGTTCTAACCTATTGACTCCTTCTGGCGATAGTTCAGCCAATTATTGACCCACTGAAAATATTTAAGTCCTTGATCTTGAACTTTCTATTCCTACCCAATTGACTCCTTCTTGTGATACATTAGCCTTAGAGTAGCCAATATTTGACCCATTTAACATGTTTCAGTTATGCATCTTGAAATTTTTATAGCTACTCATTGACTCTTTCTGAATTTAGGTCAATCATTCAGAAATCCATATTTGACCAAATGTACTAATATCGGGCCCAAGAGTCGTCTATTTTGAACTTTTTAGCTCTACCCTTTGACTCCTTCTGATGATAAATTAGCCATAGACTAGCCAATATTTGACCCATTGAACATGTTTCAGTCAAGGAGCTTGAAATTTCTATACCTACTAATTGACTCTTTCTGATGTTACATCGGTCATTCAGAAATCCATATTTGACCATATGTACTAAAATCGGGCCCAAGAGTCGTCTATTTTGAACTTTTTAGTTCTACCCTATTGACTCCTTCTGGCGATAGTTCAGCCAATTTTTGAAGCACTGAAAATATTTCAGTCCTTGATCTTGAACTTTCTATTCCTACCCAATTGACTCCTTCTTGTGATACATTAGCCTCAGAGTAGCCAATATTTTACCCATTGGACATGTTTCAGTTATGCATCTTGAAATTTTTAAACCTACTCATTGACTCTTTCTGAATTTAGGTCAATCATTCAGAAATCCATATTTGACCAAATGTACTAATATCGGGCCCAAGAGTCGTCGATTTTGAACTTTCTATTTCTACCCAATTGACTCCTTCTGGTGATAAATTAGCCTTAGAGTAGCCAATATTTTACCCATTGGACATGTTTCAGTTATGGAATTTGAAATTTCTATACCTACTTATTGACTCTTTCTGATATTTCATCAGTCATTCAAAAGTCAATATTTGACCAAATGTACTAAAATCGGGCCCAAGAGTCGTCTATTTTGAACTTTTTAGTTCTACCCTATTGACTCCTTCTAGAGATAGTTCAGCCAATTTTTGAGCCACTGAAAATATTTCAGTCCTTGATCTTGAACTTTCTATATCTACCCATTTGACTCCTTCTTGTGATACATTAGCCTTAGAGTAGCCAATATTTTACCCATTGGACATGTTTCAGTTATGGATTTTGAAATTTTTATACCTATTTTTTGACTCTTTGTGATGTTATATCGGTCATTCAAAAGTCAATATTTGAACAAATGTACTAATATCGGGCCCAAGAGTCGTCGATTTTGAACTTTCTGTTTCTACCCAACTGACTCCTTCTGGTGATAAATTAGCCGTAGAGTAGCCAATATTTTACCCATTGGACATGTTTCAGTTATGGATCTTGAAATTTTTATACCTACTTATTGACTCTTTCTGATGTTACATCGGTCATTCAAAAGTCAATATTTGACCAAATGTACTAAAATTGGGCCCAAGAGTCGTCGATTTTGAACTTTCTATTTCTACCCAATTGACTCCTTCTGGTGATAAATTACCCATAGAGTAGCCAATATTTGACCCATTGAACATGTTTCAGTCATGGATTAGGAAATTTCTATACCTACTTATTGACTCTTTCTGATGTTACATCGGTCATTCAAAAGTCAATATTTGACCAAATGTACTAAAATCGGGCCCAAGAGTCGTCAATTTTGAACTTTTTAGTTCTACCCTATTGACTTCTTCTGGAGATAGTTCAGCCAATTTTTGACACACTGAAAATATTTCAGTCCTTGATCTTGAACTTTCTATTCCTACCCAATTGACTCCTTCTTGTGATACATTAGCCTTAGAGTAGCCAATACTTTACCCATTGGACATATTTCAGTTATGGATCCTGAAATTTTTATACCTATTTATTGACTCTTTCTGATGTTATATCGGTCATTCAAAAGTCAATATTTGACCAAATGTACTAAAATCGGGCCCAAGAGTCGTCGATTTTGAACTTTCTGTTTCTACCCAATCGACTCCTTCTGGTGATAAATTAGCCGTAGAGTAGCCAATATTTTACCCATTGGACATGTTTCAGTTATGGATCTTGAAATTTTTATACCTAATTATTGACTCTTTCTGATGTTACATCGGTTATTCAAAAGTCAATATTTGACCAAATGTACTAAAATCGGGCCCAAGAGTTGTCTATTTTGAAATTTTTAGTTCTACCCTATAGACTCCTTCTGGCAATAGTTCAGACAATTTTTTAAAGACTGAACATATTTCAGTCCTTGATCTTGAACTTTCTATTCCTACCCAATTGACTGCTTCTTGTGATACATTAGCCTTAGAGTAGCCAATATTTTACCCATTGGACATATTTCAGTGATGGATCTTGAAATTTCTATACCTACTTATTGACTCTTTCTGATGTTACATCGGTCATTCAAAATTCAATATTTGACCAAATGTACTAAAATCGGGCCCAAGAGTCGTCTATTATGAACTTTTTAGTTCTACCCTATTGAATCATTCTGGCGATAGTTCAGCCAATTTTTGACCCACTGAAAATATTTCAGTCCTTGATCTTGAACTTTCTATTCCTACCCAATTGACTCTGTCACGGTAGACACATTCTCTGTTCCTTCTAGTCTTGTGTTTATGTTGTGGTGTGAGCACATGTGGGTTGTGGGCGTGAATGTATGACATCACTTGATCCGCTCCAGCTGATCATCATCTCCTCACCAGCTGCTTGCAATCTCATCACTCCATATATACTCACCGCTTTTCCTTCATCCTTGTCAGATCGTTGTTTGATGTCGTCTGTGTTGGTGTTCCGGTGTTCAGTTCCTGCCTTTTGTTCCTGTTCCTCGTCGTCGTCGTCGTTGGAGTCTGCTGTTTGTCACCG
This sequence comes from Zacco platypus, assembly GCA_038088235.1. Lineage (NCBI taxonomy): Eukaryota > Metazoa > Chordata > Actinopteri > Cypriniformes > Xenocyprididae > Zacco > Zacco platypus. Next base: position 14,190,229 of record CM076071.1, on the reverse strand, counting down.
TCACCTCTCACTGCACGTCTTCCACGGATCCTGGCCATCGAAGTCCCTGCTGTCACCTATTCCACCTGCTTGCACTGTATCTTTGTTCTAACTCTAATAAATTGATCATCGCACTTGCTTCCAGTGTTGAGTCCAGTTGGCATGACAGAACGATCTGACCTACAGATGGAAGCAGCGAGCGGATCTTCTGGATCGTTTGAGGAATTCGTCCATCACAGCATCCGGAGAATGGATTCGCAGCAAGAGGAGATCGGCAACACGGGTCGCGCAGTGCAAGCCTTGGTGAAGCAGGTGTCCGAGCTCACCCAGCAGATCCAACGCCTACAGATTCCCGCTGCGCCGCCCACACCAGCCGTTCCCCCCCACCTCCAGCGAGCCCCTCTCGGTCTGAGCCCCGCCTACCAGTACCTGAGCCCTATTCCGGGGAACCAGCCTTTTGTAGAGCATTTTTGACCCGGTGCTCTATGCACTTTGCACTACAGCCCAACACGTTCAGCACCGAGCAATCCAGAGTGGCTTTCGTGCTCACTTTACTGACCGGGAAGGCGGCGCTTTGGGGGACGGCGGTGTGGGAAAATCAAAATCCATGCTGTGCCTCGTTCAAAACCCTCGCCGACGAGATGAGGAAGGTGTTCGACCGGGCGGTGTCGGGAAGAGAGGCCGCCAGAACACTGACAGAACTCCGCCAGGGAGAGAGATCGGTTTCCGATTTTTCAATTGAGTTCCGGACCCTGTCGGCGGAGTGCGGATGGAACGAGGAGGCGCAGTGGGACATGTTCCTGCATGGGTTGGCTGACCACGTCCAGAGGGAGATCTACGCCCTGGATCTTCCGACCACACTCACGGGACTTATAGATCTGGCTCTGCGGGTGGACGCTCGGTTGTCCAGGGTCGAGCGCCGAGTCCCGTCCACTCGCTCCTTTAGAGGTAACAACGAGTCGAGATCCAGCGGCAGGGACGTGGTCAGCCCCGTCTACAATCCCGAGCCCATGCAGGTGGGTCGAGCTCGGCTTTCCCGGGAGGAGAGGGAGAGGCGGAGGTCCCAGGGCCTTTGCCTGTATTGTGGAGGAGCGGGACATTTTGCTTACAGCTGCCCAGTAAAAGGTCCAGCCCGATAGTAAATTTGAGGCTACTGTCGGGTGGGATCTCCGCCAGGAAGACCTCATCCCCGATTTCATCTACCTCCACACTCCTCCCGGTAAGACTTAGATGGTCAGTCCACCAGCACGATTGTCGAGCACTCCTGGATTCTGGGGTGGAAGGTAATTTCATGGACCACAATTTTGCACAGAAATTTCAGATTCCCCTCAGACCCCTCACTCACAGAATCGCAGTTCACGCTCTGAATGGACAAGATCTCCCCACCATTTCCCTCTCCACTGAAGACATAACACTTATCACTTCTGGCAACCATTCCGAGACTATTTCATTTTACATCATGGACTCACCCCTTGCACCTGTCGTCCTTGGACATCCCTGGCTCATCCAACACAACCCTCGAGTGGACTGGCATCATAAAGCCGTGCTGGAGTGGAGCAAGGAATGTCATAAGTCCTGTCTTGTGTCTGCATGTTCGTCTGTACCTGTTTCTGTGTTTCAGGAGGAAACAGGGGATCTGTCTAACGTGCCCGCGGAGTACCTGGACCTGAAGGAAGTGTTCAGTAAGTCTCGTGCTGCTTCTCTTCCTCCGCATCGTCCCTATGACTGTGCTATAGATTTACTGCCAGGTAAGTCTCCGCCTAAAGGCAAGTTATATTCACTTTCTGTTCCAGAGAGGGAGGCTATGGAGAAATATATTTCTGATTCTCTAGCAACCAAGTTCATTCGCCCTTCCTCTTCTCCAGCGGGGGCGGGGTTCTTTTTTGTGGGTAAGAAGGACGGTTCTCTGCGACCTTGCATTGATTACCGAGGGTTGAATAACATCACGGTAAAGAATACTTATCCTTTGCCGTTGATGTCTTCTGCCTTCGAGAGGCTGCAGGGAGCGTCCATTTTCACGAAATTGGATTTGCGTAACGCTTATCATTTGGTTCGCATTAGGGAGGGGGATGAGTGGAAGACTGCCTTTAACACCCCCAGGGGGCACTTTGAATATTTGGTTATGCCTTTCGGGCTGTCCAACTCCCCGGCAGTTTTCCAGGCACTGGTCAATGACGTGTTGCGAGATATGATCGATCAGTTCATATATGTCTACCTGGATGACATATTGATATTTTCTTCTTCTCTCCAGGAGCATGTGCAGCACGTCCGGCGAGTGCTTCTGAGGTTGCTAGAGAATGGGCTTTTTGTCAAGGCGGAGAAATGCGATTTTCATGCACAGTCTGTCCCTTTCCTAGGGTACATCGTCTCGTCTGAGGGGATGCGGATGGACCCTGAGAAGATCAAGGCTGTGGTAGATTGGCCAAGCCCGGATTCTCGCAAGGCCCTGCAGAGATTCCTGGGGTTCGCCAATTTCTACCGGCGTTTTATTCGCAATTTCAGCCAACTAGTCGCACCTCTGACTGCCTTGACCTCCCCCAGAACTACGTTCAGGTGGTCTGACACAGCCGAGGCTGTGTTTACCAAACTGAAAGGCCGCTTTGTTTCAGCCCCCATCCTCGTAGCCCCTGATTCTTCACGTCAGTTCGTGGTGGAGGTCGACGCGTCAGAGGTGGGAGTAGGAGCAGTGCTGTCCCAACGTTCCCTTTCAGACGACAAGATGCACCCTTGCGCGTTTTTGTTCCATCGGTTATCCCCGGCGGAACGTAATTACGACATTGGTAACAGGGAGTTGTTGGCCGTCAAGTTAGCGTTGGAGGAATGGCGTCACTGGTTAGAAGGGTCGGGGGTACCTTTTATCGTCTGGACTGATCACAAGAACTTAGAATACATCAGAACTGCTAAAAGATTGAACTCCAGGCAGGCTCGGTGGGCACTTTTTTTCGGTCGTTTCGATTTTTCTCTTTCATACCGTCCGGGTTCCAAAAACATCAAACCCGACGCCTTGTCCCGCATATTTGATTTTTCCGAACGCCCGGTTACTCCCGAGTGCATTTTGCCCGAAACACTATTCGTTTCCACACTCTCATGGGAGGTCGAATCGAGGGTCGTGAAGGCCCTAGAAGGGGTAACGCCTCCGCCCGGTTGTCCACCGAATCGATTGTTTGTACCGGAGGGATTACGGTCGGACGTCATCCAGTGGGGTCATGGTTCCAACGTGGCTTGCCATCCGCATGGCTCGCGACATTCATGATTTTGTATTGGCTTGCTCGGTTTGTGCCATTGGTAAGACTTCCAATCGACCTCCAGATGGGTTACTTCAGCCGCTGTCGGTTCCTTCGAGACCCTGGTCCCACATCGCTCTAGATTTTATTACCGCCCTCCCACCCTCTCAGGGGAACACGGTTGTTTTGACCGTGGTGGACCGGTTCTCGAAGGCAGCCCATTTCATCCCCTTACCCAAATTACCCTCAGCTAAGGAGACGGCGGTTGCAGTTGTAGATCACGTCTTTCGTCTACATGGCCTCCCGATTGACGTGGTTTCCGACAGCGGTCCCCAGTTTGTGTCCAAATTTTGGCGAGAGTTTTGTAGACTACTGGGGGCGACGGTCAGTCTGTCTTCTGGGTTTCACCCCCAGAGCAATGGTCAGACCGAGAGAGCCAACCAGGATTTGGATAGGGTGTTGCGATGTTTGGTATCCAAGAATCCTTCCTCATGGAGCCAGCAACTTTCTATGGTAGAGTACGCACACAACACGTTACCAGTGTCGGCCACGGGCCTATCTCCGTTTGAGTGTAGCGTAGGTTACCAGCCACCTATTTTTCCCAGTCTGGAATCCGAGGTGGCGGTCCCCTCTGCTCACGCCTTCGTCCAGAGGTGTCACCGTACCTGGACTAGAGCCCGTGAGACTCTACTCCAGGTGGGGGCGCGCACTAAGGCAAGGGCCGATCGCCACAGGTCTAAGCCTCCCGTATACGTCGTTGGTCAAAAAGTGTGGCTTTCAACTAAGAACATTCCTTTGCGCTCCGTCTCTAATAAGCTTGCACCCAAATTCATTGGGCCGTTTACGGTCACTAAAATCATTAGTCCGGTGGCAGTCCGCCTCAAATTACCTCCCGCGTACAGGAGGGTTCATTCCGTCTTTCATGTGTCAAAGATTAAACCCGTGTTTCATTCTCACATTAATCCGCCTGCCCCGGTTCCTCCCCCACCGCGACTCGTAGATGGGGAGACCACTTATTCGGTTAATCGAATTCTGGACTCTAGGCGGAGGGGACGCGGATTTCAGTACTTGGTGGACTGGGAAGGTTACGGTCCGGAGGAGAGAAGTTGGGTTCCTGCTAGAGACATATTGGATCACTCCCTTATCGATGACTACAATCGACAGGTAAAGGATCCTGGGAACGCCAGGAGACGTTCTTAGGAGAAGGGGTACTGTCACGGTAGACACATTCTCTGTTCCTTCTAGTCTTGTGTTTATGTTGTGGTGTGAGCACATGTGGGTTGTGGGCGTGAATGTATGACATCACTTGATCCGCTCCAGCTGATCATCATCTCCTCACCAGCTGCTTGCAATCTCATCACTCCATATATACTCACCGCTTTTCCTTCATCCTTGTCAGATCGTTGTTTGATGTCGTCTGTGTTGGTGTTCCGGTGTTCAGTTCCTGCCTTTTGTTCCTGTTCCTCGTCGTCGTCGTTGGAGTCTGCTGTTTGTCACCGTCACCTCTCACTGCACGTCTTCCACGGATCCTGGCCATCGAAGTCCCTGCTGTCACCTATTCCACCTGCTTGCACTGTATCTTTGTTCTAACTCTAATAAATTGATCATCGCACTTGCTTCCAGTGTTGAGTCCAGTTGGCATGACAGACTCCTTCTTGTGATACATTAGCCTTGGAGTAGTCAATATTTTACCCATTGGACATATTTCAGTTATGGATCTTGAAATTTTTATACCTATCTATTGACTCTTTCTGAATTTAGGTCAGTCATTCAGAAATCCATATTTGACCAAATGTACTAATATCGGGCCCAAGAGTCGTCGATTTTGAACTTTCTATTTCTACCCAATTGACTCCTTCTGGTGATAAATTAGCGATAGAGTAGCCAATATTTGACCCATTGAACATGTTTCAGTCATGGATCAGGAAATTTTTATACCTACTTATTGACTCTTTCTGATGTTACATCGGTCATTCAAAAGTCAATATTTGACCAAATGTACTAAAATCGGGCCCAAGAGTTGTGTATTTTGAAATTTTTAGTTCTACCCTATAGACTCCTTCTGGCAATAGTTCAGACAATTTTTTAAAGACTGAATATATTTCAGTCCTTGATCTTGAACTTTCTATTCCTACCCAATTGACTGCTTCTTGTGATACATTAGCCTTAGAGTAGCCAATATTTTACCCATTGGACATGTTTCAGTTATGGATCTTGAAATTTTTATACCTACTTATTGACTCTTTCTGATGTTATATCGGTCATTCAAAAGTCAATATTTGACCAAATGTACTAAAATCGGGACCAAGAGTTGTCTATTATGAACTTTTTAGTTCTACCCTATTGACTCTTTCTGTAGATAGTTCAGCCAATTTTTGACCCACTGAAAATATTTCAGTCCTTGATCTTGAACTTTCTATTCCTACCCAATTGAATCCTTCTTGTGATACATTAGCCTTGGAGTAGTCAATATTTTACCCATTGGACGTATTTCAGTTATGGATCTTGAAATTTTTATACCTATCTTTTGACTCTTTCTGAATTTAGGTCAGTCATTCAGAAATCCATATTTGACCAAATGTACTAATATCGGGCCCAAGAGTCGTCGATTTTGAACTTTCTATTTCTACCCAATAGACTCCTTCTGGTGATAAATTAGCGATAGAGTAGCCAATATTTGACCCATTGAACATGTTTCAGCCATGGATCAGGAAATTTTTATACCTACTTATTGACTCTTTCTGATGTTACATCGGTCATTCAAAAGTCAATATTTGACCAAATGTACTAAAATCGGGCCCAAGAGTTGTCTATTTTGAAATTTTTAGTTCTACCCTATAGACTCCTTCTGGCAATAGTTCAGACAATTTTTTAAAGACTGAACATATTTCAGTCCTTGATCTTGAACTTTCTATTCCTACCCAATTGACTGCTTCTTGTGATACATTAGCCTTAGAGTAGCCAATATTTTACCCATTGGACATGTTTCAGTTATGGATCTTGAAATTTTTATACCTACTTATTGACTCTTTCTGATGTTACATCGGTCATTCAAAAGTCAATATTTGACCAAATGTACTAAAATCGGGACCAAGAGTTGTCTATTTTGAACTTTTTAGTTCTACCCTATAGACTCCTTCTGGCAATAGTTCAGAAAATTTTTTAAAGACTGAAAATATTTCAGTCCTTGATCTTGAACTTTCTATTCCTACCCAATTGACTCCTTCTTGTGATACATTAGCCTTAGAGTAGCCAATATTTTACCCATTGGACATATTTCAGTGATGGATCTTGAAATTTCTATACCTACTTATTGACTCTTTCTGATGTTACATCAGTCATTCAAAAATCAATATTTGACCAAATGTACTAAAATCAGGCCCAAGAGTCGTCTTTTTTGAACTTTTTAGTTCTACCCTATTGACTCTTTCTGGAGATAGTTCAGCCAATTTTTGACCCACTGAAAATATTTCAGTCCTTGATCTTGAACTTTCTTTTCCTACTCAGTTGACTCCTTCTTGTGATACATTAGCATTAGAGTAGCCAATATTTTGCTCATTGGACATGTTTCAGTTATGGAGCTTGAAATTTCTATACCTACTTATTGACTCTTTCTGATGTTACATCGGCCATTCAAAAGTCAATATTTGACCAAATGTACTAAAATCGGGCCAAAGAGTCGTCTATTTTGAAATTTTTAGTTCTACCCTTTGACTCCCTCTGGTGATAAATTAGCCATAGAGTAGCCAATATTTGACCCATTGAACATGTTTCAGGCATGGATCTTGAAATTTCTTTACATACTCGTAGAAACCGACTGATGATACATCAGTCAATCAGAAGTCCATATTTGACCGATTGGACTTATATCCTGCCCAAGAGTCATCGATTTTGAATTTTCTATTTCTACCCAATTGACTCCTTCTGGTGATAAATTAGCCTCAGAATAGCCAATATTTTACCCATTGGACATGTTTCAGTTATGGATCTTGTAATTTTTATACCTATTTATTGACTCTTTCGGATGTTATATCGGTCATTCAAAAGTCAATATTTGACCAAATGTACTAAAATCGGGCCCAAGAGTCGTCCTGTTTGAACTTTCTATTTCTACCCAATTGACTCCTTCTGGTGATAAATTAGCGATAGAGTAGCCAATATTTGACCCATTGGATATGTTTCAGTTATGGAATTTGAAATTTCTATACCTACTTATTGACTCTTTCTGATGTTACATCGGTCATTCAAAAGTGAATATTTGACCAAATGTACTAAAATCGGGCCCAATAGTTGTCTATTTTGAACTTTTTAGTTCTACCCTATAGACTCCTTCTGGCAATAGTTCAGACAATTTTTTAAAGACTGAAAATATTTCAGTCCTTGATCTTGAACTTTCTATTCCTACCCAATCGACTCCTTCTTGTGATACATTAGCCTTAGAGTAGCCAATATTTTACCCATTGGACATATTTCAGTGATGGATCTTGAAATTTCTATACCTACTTATTGACTCTTTCTGATGTTACATCGGTCATTCAAAATTCAATATTTGACCAAATGTACTAAAATCGGGCCAAAGAGTCGTCTATTTTGAAATTTTTAGTTCTACCCTTTGACTCCCTCTGGTGATAAATTAGCCATAGAGTAGCCAATATTTGACCCATTGGACATGTTTCAGATATGGATCCTGACATTTTTATAACTACTCATTGACTCTTTCTGAATTTAGGTCAGTCATTCAGAAATCCATATTTGACCAAATGTACTAACACTGGGCCCAAGAGTCGTCTATTTTGAACTTTTTAGTTCTACCCTTTGACTGCTTCTGGTGATAAATTAGCCATAGAGTAGCCAATATTTGACCCATTGAACATGTTTCAGGCATGGATCTTGAAATTTCTTTACATACTCGTAGAAACCGACTGATGATACATCAGTCAATCAGAAGTCCATATTTGACCGATTGGACTTATATCCTGCCCAAGAGTCATCGATTTTGAATTTTCTATTTCTACCCAATTGACTCCTTCTGGTGATAAATTAGCCGCAGAATAGCCAATATTTTACCCATTGGACATGTTTCAGTTATGGATCTTGTAATTTTTATACCTATTTATTGACTCTTTCGGATGTTATATCGGTCATTCAAAAGTCAATATTTGACCAAATGTACTAAAATCGGGCCCAAGAGTCGTCCTGTTTGAACTTTCTATTTCTACCCAATTGACTCCTTCTGGTGATAAATTAGCGATAGAGTAGCCAATATTTGACCCATTGGACATGTTTCAGTTATGGAATTTGAAATTTGTATACCTACTTATTGACTCTTTCTGATGTTACATCGGTCATTCAAAAGTGAATATTTGACCAAATGTACTAAAATCGGGCCCAATAGTTTTCTATTTTGAACTTTTTAGTTCTACCCTATAGACTCCTTCTGGCAATAGTTCAGACAATTTTTTAAAGACTGAAAATATTTCAGTCCTTGATCTTGAACTTTCTATTCCTACCCAATCGACTCCTTCTTGTGATACATTAGCCTTAGAGTAGCCAATATTTTACCCATTGGACATATTTCAGTGATGGATCTTGAAATTTCTATACCTACTTATTGACTCTTTCTGATGTTACATCGGTCATTCAAAATTCAATATTTGACCAAATGTACTAAAATCGGGCCCAAGAGTCGTCTATTATGAACTTTTTAGTTCTACCCTATTGACTCTTTCTGGAGATAGTTCAGCCAATTTTTGACCCACTGAAAATATTTCAGTCCTTGATCTTGAACTTTCTTTTCCTACTCAGTTGACTCCTTCTTGTGATACATTAGCATTAGAGTAGCCAATATTTTGCTCATTGGACATGTTTCAGTTATGGATCTTGAAATTTCTAAACCTACTTATTGACTCTTTCTGATGTTACATCGAAAATTCAAAAGTCAATATTTGACCAAATGTACTAATATCAGGCCAAAGAGTCGTCTATTTTGAACTTTTTAGTTCTACCCTTTGACTCCCTCTGGTGATAAATTAGCCATAGAGTAGCCAATATTTGACCCATTGGACATGTTTCAGATATGGATCCTGACATTTTTATAACTACTCATTGACTCTTTCTGAATTTAGGTCAGTCATTCAGAAATCCATATTTGACCAAATGTACTAACACTGGGCCCAAGAGTCGTCTATTTTGAACTTTTTAGTTCTACCCTTTGACTGCTTCTGGTGATAAATTAGCCATAGAGTAGCCAATATTTGACCCATTGAACATGTTTCAGGCATGGATCTTGAAATTTCTTTACATACTCGTAGAAACCGACTGATGATACATCAGTCAATCAGAAGTCCATATTTGACCGTTTGGACTTATATCCTGCCCAAGAGTCATCGATTTTGAATTTTCTATTGCTACCCAATTGACTCCTTCTGGTGATAAATTAGCCTCAGAATAGCCAATATTTTACCCATTGGACATGTTTCAGTTATGGATCTTGTAATTTTTATACCTATTTATTGACTCTTTCGGATATTATATCGGTCATTCAAAAGTCAATATTTGACCAAATGTACTAAAATCGGGCCCAAGAGTCGTCCTGTTTGAACTTTCTATTTCTACCCAATTGACTCCTTCTGGTGATAAATTAGCGATAGAGTAGCCAATATTTTACCCATTGGACATATTTCAGTGATGGATCTTGAAATTTCTATACCTACTTATTGACTCTTTCTGATGTTACATCGGTCATTCAAAAACTCTTGGGCCCGATTTTAGTACATTTGGTCAAATATTGACTTTTGAATGGCCGATGTAACATCAGAAAGCGTCAATAAGTAGGTATAGAAATTTCAAGCTCCATAACTGAAACATGTCAAATGAGCAAAATATTGGCTACTCTAATGCTAATGTATCACAAGAAGGAGTCAACTGAGTAGGAAAAGAAAGTTCAAGATCAAGGACTGAAATATTTTCAGTGGGTCAAAAATTGGCTGAACTATCTCCAGAAAGAGTCAATAGGGTAGAACTAAAAAGTTCAAAAAAGACGACTCTTGGGCCTGATTTTAGTACATTTGGTCAAATATTGATTTTTGAATGACTGATGTAACATCAGAAAGAGTCAATAAGTAGGTATAGAAATTTCAAGATCCATCACTGAAATATGTCCAATGGGTAAAATATTGGCTACTCTAAGGCTAATGTATCACAAGAAGGAGTCAATTGGGTAGGAATAGAAAGTTCAAGATCAAGGACTGAAATATTTTCAGTCTTTAAAAAATTTTCTGAACTATTGCCAGAAGGAGTCTATAGGGTAGAACTAAAAAGTTCAAAATAGACAACTCTTGGTCCCGATTTTAGTACATTTGGTCAAATATTGACTTTTGAATGACCGATGTAACATCAGAAAGAGTCAATAAGTAGGTATAAAAATTTCAAGATCCATAACTGAAACATGTCCAATGGGTAAAATATTGGCTACTCTAAGGCTAATGTATCACAAGAAGCAGTCAATTGGGTAGAAATAGAAAGTTCAAGATCAAGGACTGAAATATGTTCAGTCTTTAAAAAATTGTCTGAACTATTGTCAGAAGGAGTCTATAGGGTAGAACTAAAAATTTCAAAATAGACAACTCTTGGGCCCGATTTTAGTACATTTGGTCAAATATTGACTTTTGAATGACCGATGTAACATCAGAAAGAGTCAATAAGTAGGTATAAAAATTTCCTGATCCATGGCTGAAACATGTTCAATGGGTCAAATATTGGCTACTCTATCGCTAATTTATCACCAGAAGGAGTCTATTGGGTAGAAATAGAAAGTTCAAAATCGACGACTCTTGGGCCCGATATTAGTACATTTGGTCAAATATGGATTTCTGAATGACTGACCTAAATTCAGAAAGAGTCAAAAGATAGGTATAAAAATTTCAAGATCCATAACTGAAATATGTCCAATGGGTAAAATATTGACTACTCCAAGGCTAATGTATCACAAGAAGGATTCAATTGGGTAGGAATAGAAAGTTCAAGATCAAGGACTGAAATATTTTCAGTGGGTCAAAAATTGGCTGAACTATCTCCAGAAAGAGTCAATAGGGTAGAACTAAAAAGTTCATAATAGACAACTCTTGGTCCCGATTTTAGTACATTTGGTCAAATATTGACTTTTGAATGACCGATATAACATCAGAAAGAGTCAATAAGTAGGTACAAAAATTTCAAGATCCATAACTGAAACATGTCCAATGGGTAAAATATTGGCTACTCTAAGGCTAATGTATCACAAGAAGCAGTCAATTGGGTAGGAATAGAAAGTTCAAGATCAAGGACTGAAATATTTTCAGTGGGTCAAAAATTGGCTGAACTATCGCCAGAATGATTCAATAGGGTAGAACTAAAAAGTTCATAATAGACGACTCTTGGGCCCGATTTTAGTACATTTGGTCAAATATTGAATTTTGAATGACCGATGTAACATCAGAAAGAGTCAATAAGTAGGTATAGAAATTTCAAGATCCATCACTGAAATATGTCCAATGGGTAAAATATTGGCTACTCTAAGGCTAATGTATCACAAGAAGCAGTCAATTGGGTAGGAATAGAAAGTTCAAGATCAAGGACTGAAATATGTTCAGTCTTTAAAAAATTGTCTGAACTATTGCCAGAAGGAGTCTATAGGGTAGAGCTAAAAATTTCAAAATAGACAAGTCTTGGGCCCGATTTTAGTACATTTGGTCAAATATTGACTTTTGAATGACCGATGTAACATCAGAAAGAGTCAATAATTAGGTATAAAAATTTCAAGATCCATAACTGAAACGTTTCCAATGGGTAAAATATTGGCTACTCTACGGCTAATTTATCACAAGAAGCAGTCAATTGGGTAGGAATAGAAACTTCAAGATCAAGGACTGAAATATTGTCAGTGCTTCAAAAATTGGCTGAACTATCGCCAGAAGGAGTCAATAGGGTAGAAATAAAAAGTTCAAAATAGACGACTCTTGGGCCCGATTTTAGTACATTTGGTCAAATATTGACTTTTGAATGACCGATGTAACATCAGAAAGAGTCAATAATTAGGTATAAAAATTTCAAGATCCATAACTGAAACATGTTCAATGGGTCAAATATTGGCTACTCTATGGCTAATTTATCACCAGAAGGAGTCAAAGGGTAGAACTAAAAAGTTCAAAATAGACGACTCTTGGGCCCGATTTTAGTACATTTGGTCAAATATTGACTTTTGAATGACCGATATAACATCGGAAAGAGTCAATAAATAGGTATAAAAATTTCAAGATCCATAACTGAAACATGTCCAATGGGTAAAATATTGGCTACTCTAAGGCTAATGTATCACAAGAAGGAGTCAATTGGGTAGATATAGAAAGTTCAAGATCAAGGACTGAAATATTTTCAGTGGGTCAAAAATTGGCTGAACTATCTCCAGAAGGAGTCAATAGGGTAGAACTAAAAAGTTCAAAATAGACGACTCTTGGGCCCGATTTTAGTACATTTGGTCAAATATTGACTTTTGAATGACCGATGTAACATCAGAAAGAGTCAATAAGTAGGTATAGAAATTTCAAGATCCATAACTGAAACATGTCCAATGGGTAAAATTTTGGCTACTCTAAGGCTAATTTATCACCAGAAGGAGTCAATTGGGTAGAAATAGAAAGTTCAAAATTGACGACTCTTGGGCCCGATTTTAGTACATTTGGTCAAATATTGACTTTTGAATGACCGATGTATCATCAGAAAGAGTCAATAATTAGGTATAAAAATTTCAAGATCCATAACTGAAACATTTCCAATGGGTAAAATATTGGCTACTCTACGACTAATTTATCACAAGAAGCAGTCAATTGGGTAGGAATAGAAACTTCAAGATCAAGGACTGAAATATTGTCAGTGCTTCAAAAATTGGCTGAACTATCGCCAGAAGGAGTCAATAGGGTAGAAATAAAAAGTTCAAAATAGACGACTCTTGGGCCCGATTTTAGTACATTTGGTCAAATATTGACTTTTGAATGACCGATGTAAGATCAGAAAGAGTCAATAAGTAGGTATAAAAATTTCCTGATCCATGGCTGAAACATGTTCAATGGGTCAAATATTGGCTACTTTATCGCTAATTTATCACCAGAAGGAGTCTATTGGGTAGAAATAGAAAGTTCAAAATCGACGACTCTTGGGCCCGATATTAGTACATTTGGTCAAATATGGATTTCTGAATGACTGACCTAAATTCAGAAAGAGTCAATAGATAGGTATAAAAATTTCAAGATCCATAACTGAAATATGTCCAATGGGTAAAATATTGACTACTCCAAGGCTAATGTATCACAAGAAGGAGTCAATTGGGTAGGAATAGAAAGTTCAAGATCAAGGACTGAAATATTTTCAGTGGGTCAAAAATTGGCTGAACTATCTCCAGAAAGAGTCAATAGGGTAGAACTAAAAAGTTCAAAATAGACGACTCTTGGGCCTGATATTAGTACATTTGGTCAAATATTGACTTTTGAATTTTCGATGTAACATCAGAAAGAGTCAATAAGTAGGTTTAGAAATTTCAAGATCCATAACTGAAACATGTCCAATGAGTAAAATATTGGCTACTCTAATGCTAATGTATCACAAGAAGGAGTCAACTGGGTAGGAATAGAAAGTTCAAGATCAAGGATTGAAATATTTTCAGTGGGTCAAAAATTGGCTGAACTATGTCCAGAATTAGTCAATAGGGTAGAACTAAAAAAAGTTCAAAATCGACGACTCTTGGGCCCGATATTAGTACATTTGGTCAAATATTGACTTTTGAATGACCGATGTAACATCAGAAAGAGTCAATAAGTAGGTATAAAAATTTCAAGATCCATAACTGAAACATGTCCAATGGGCAAAATATTGGCTACTCTACGGCTAATTTATCACCAGAAGGAGTCAATTGGGTAGAAATAGAAAGTTCAAAATCAACGACTATTGGACCCGATATTAGTACATTTGGTCAAATATTGACTTTTGAATGACCGATATAACATCAGAAAGAGCCAATAAGTAGGTATAAAAATTTAAAGCTCCTTGACTGAAACAAGTTCAATGGGTCAAATATTGGCTACTCTAAGGCTAATGTATCACAAGAAGGAGTCAATTGGGTAGATATAGAAAGTTCAAGATCAAGGACTGAAATATTTTCAGTGGCTCAAAAATTGGCTGAACTATCTCCAGAAGGAGTCAATAGGGTAGAACTAAAAAGTTCAAAATAGACCACTCTTGGGCCCGATTTTAGTACATTTGGTCAAATATTGACTTTTGAATGACTGATGTAATATCAAAAACAGTCAATAAGTAGGTATAAAAATTTCCTGATCCATGACTGAAACATGTTCAATGGGTCAAATATTGGCTACTCTATCGCTAATTTATCACCAGAAGGAGTCTATTGGGTAGAAATAGAAAGTTCAAAATCGACGACTCTTGGGCCCGATATTAGTACATTTGGTCAAATATGGATTTCTGAATGACTGACCTAAATTCAGAAAGAGTCAATAGATAGGTATGAAAATTTCAAGATCCATAACTGAAATATGTCCAATGGGTAAAATATTGACTACTCCAAGGCTAATGTATCACAAGAAGGAGTCAATTGGGTAGGAATAGAAAGTTCAAGATCAAGGACTGAAATATTTTCAGTGGGTCAACAATTGGCTGAACTATCGCCAGAATGATTCAATAGGGTAGAACTAAAAAGTTCATAATAGACGACTCTTGGGCCCGATTTTAGTACATTTGGTCAAATATTGACTTTTGAATGACCGATGTAACATCAGAAAGAGTCAATAAGTAGGTATAAAAATTTCCTGATCCATGACTGAAACATGTTCAATGGGTCAAATATTGGCTACTCTATCGCTAATTTATCACCAGAAGGAGTCTATTGGGTAGAAATAGAAAGTTCAAAATCGACGACTCTTGGGCCCGATATTAGTACATTTGGTCAAATATGGATTTCTGAATGACTGACCTAAATTCAGAAAGAGTCAATAGATAGGTATAAAAATTTCAAGATCCATAACTGAAATATGTCCAATGGGTAAAATATTGGCTACTCTACGGCTAATTTATCACCAGAAGGAGTCAACTGGGTAGGAATAGAAAGTTCAAGATCAAGGATTGAAATATTTTCAGTGGGTCAAAAATTGGCTGAACTATGTCCAGAATTAGTCAATAGGGTAGAACTAAAAAAAGTTCAAAATCGACGACTCTTGGGCCCGATATTAGTACATTTGGGCAAATATGGATTTCTGAATGACCGATGTAACATCAGAAAGAGTCAATAAGAAGGTATAGAAATTTCAAGATCCTTGACTGAAACATGTTCAATGGGTCAAATCTTGGCTACTCCAAGGCTAATGTATCACAAGAAGGAGTCAATTGGGTAGGAATAGAAAGTTCAAGATCAAGGACTGAAATATTTTCAGTGGGTCAAAAATTGGCTGAACTATCGCTAGAATGAGTCAATAGGGTAGAACTAAAAAGTTCATAATAGACAACTCTTGGTCCCGATTTTAGTACATTTGGTCAAATATTGACTTTTGAATGACCGATGTAACATCAGAAAGAGTCAATAAGTAGGTATAAAAATTTCAAGATCCATAACTGAAACATGTCCAATGGGTAAAATATTGGCTACTCTACGGCTAATTTATCACCAGAAGGAGTCAATTGGGTAGAAATAGAAAGTTCAAAATCAACGACTCTTGGGCCCGATATTAGTACATTTGGTCAAATATTGACTTTTGAATGACCGATATAACATCAGAAAGAGCCAATAAGTAGGTATAAAAATTTAAAGCTCCTTGACTTAAACAAGTTCAATGGGTCAAATATTGGCTACTCTAAGGCTAATGTATCACAAGAAGGAGTCAATTGGGTAGATATAGAAAGTTCAAGATCAAGGACTGAAATATTTTCAGTGGCTCAAAAATTGGCTGAACTATCTCCAGAAGGAGTCAATAGGGTAGAACTAAAAAGTTCAAAATAGACCACTCTTGGGCCCGATTTTAGTACATTTGGTCAAATATTGACTTTTGAATGACTGATGTAATATCAAAAACAGTCAATAAGTAGGTATAGAAATTTCAAGATCCATAACTGAAACATGTCCAATGGGTAAAATATTGGCTACTCAAAGGCTAATTTATCACCAGAAGGAGTCAATTGGGTAGAAACAGAAAGTTCAAAATCGACGACTCTTGGGCCCGATATTAGTACATTTCGTCAAATATTGACTTTTGAATGACCGATATAACATCGGAAAGAGTCAATAAATAGGTATAGAAATTTCCTGATCCATGACTGAAACATGTTCAGTGGGTCACATATTGGCTACTCTATCGCTAATTTATCACCAGAAGGAGTCAAATGGGTAGAAATAGAAAGTTCAAAATCGACGACTCTTGGGCCCGATATTAGTACACTTGGTCAAATATGGATTTCTGAATGAGTGACCTAAATTCAGAAAGAGTCAATAAATAGGTATAAAAATTTCAAGATCCATAATTGAAATATGTCCAATGGGTAAAATATTGACTACTCTAAGGCTAATGTATCACAAGAAGGAGTCAATTGGGTAGGAATAGAAAGTTCAAGATCAAGGACTGAAATATTTTCAGTGGGTCAAAAATTGGCTGAACTATCTCCAGAAAGAGTCAATAGGGTAGAACTAAAAAAAGTTCAAAATCGACGACTCTTGGGCCCGATATTAGTACATTTGGGCAAATATGGATTTCTGAATGACCGATGTAACATCAGAAAGAGTCAATAAGAAGGTATAGAAATTTCAAGATCCTTGACTGAAACATGTTCAATGGGTCAAATCTTGGCTACTCCAAGGCTAATGTATCACAAGAAGGAGTCAATTGGGTAGGAATAGAAAGTTCAAGATCAAGGACTGAAATATTTTCAGTGGGTCAAAAATTGGCTGAACTATCGCTAGAATGAGTCAATAGGGTAGAACTAAAAAGTTCATAATAGACAACTCTTGGTCCCGATTTTAGTACATTTGGTCAAATATTGACTTTTGAATGACCGATGTAACATCAGAAAGAGTCAATAAGTAGGTATAAAAATTTCAAGATCCATAACTGAAACATGTCCAATGGGTAAAATATTGGCTACTCTACGGCTAATTTATCACCAGAAGGAGTCAATTGGGTAGAAATAGAAAGTTCAAAATCAACGACTCTTGGGCCCGATATTAGTACATTTGGTCAAATATTGACTTTTGAATGACCGATATAACATCAGAAAGAGCCAATAAGTAGGTATAAAAATTTAAAGCTCCTTGACTTAAACAAGTTCAATGGGTCAAATATTGGCTACTCTAAGGCTAATGTATCACAAGAAGGAGTCAATTGGGTAGATATAGAAAGTTCAAGATCAAGGACTGAAATATTTTCAGTGGCTCAAAAATTGGCTGAACTATCTCCAGAAGGAGTCAATAGGGTAGAACTAAAAAGTTCAAAATAGACCACTCTTGGGCCCGATTTTAGTACATTTGGTCAAATATTGACTTTTGAATGACTGATGTAATATCAAAAACAGTCAATAAGTAGGTATAGAAATTTCAAGATCCATAACTGAAACATGTCCAATGGGTAAAATATTGGCTACTCAAAGGCTAATTTATCACCAGAAGGAGTCAATTGGGTAGAAACAGAAAGTTCAAAATCGACGACTCTTGGGCCCGATATTAGTACATTTCGTCAAATATTGACTTTTGAATGACCGATATAACATCGGAAAGAGTCAATAAATAGGTATAGAAATTTCCTGATCCATGACTGAAACATGTTCAGTGGGTCACATATTGGCTACTCTATCGCTAATTTATCACCAGAAGGAGTCAAATGGGTAGAAATAGAAAGTTCAAAATCGACGACTCTTGGGCCCGATATTAGTACACTTGGTCAAATATGGATTTCTGAATGAGTGACCTAAATTCAGAAAGAGTCAATAAATAGGTATAAAAATTTCAAGATCCATAATTGAAATATGTCCAATGGGTAAAATATTGACTACTCTAAGGCTAATGTATCACAAGAAGGAGTCAATTGGGTAGGAATAGAAAGTTCAAGATCAAGGACTGAAATATTTTCAGTGGGTCAAAAATTGGCTGAACTATCTCCAGAAAGAGTCAATAGGGTAGAACTAAAAAGTTCAAAATAGATGACTCTTGGGCCTGATATTAGTACATTTGGTCAAATATTGACTTTTGAATGGCCGATGTAACATCAGAAAGAGTCAATAAGTAGGTTTAGAAATTTCAAGATCCATAACTGAAACATGTCCAATGAGTAAAATATTGGCTACTCTAATGCTAATGTATCACAAGAAGGAGTCAACTGGGTAGGAATAGAAAGTTCAAGACCAAGGACTGAAATATTTTCAGTGGGTCAAAAATTGGCTGAACTATGTCCAGAAGGAGTCAATAGGGTAGAACTAAAAAGTTCAAAATAGACGACTCTTGGGCCTGATTTTAGTACATTTGGTCAAATATTGACTTTTGAATGACCGATGTAATATCAGAAAGAGTCAATAAGTAGGTATAGAAATTTCAAGCTCCTTGACTGAAACATGTTCAATGGGTCAAATATTGGCTACTCTAAGGCTAATATATCACAAGAAGGAGTCAATTGGGTAGGAATAGAAAGTTCAAGATCAAGGACTGAAATATTTTCAGTCTTTAAAAAATTGTCTGAACTATTGCCAGAAGGAGTCTATAGGGTAGAACTAAAAAGTTCAAAATAGACAACTCTTGGGCCCGATTTTAGTAGATTTGGTCAAATATTGACTTTTGAATGACCGATGTAATATCAGAAAGAGTCAATAAGTAGGTACAGAAATTTCAAGATCCATAACTGAAACATGTCCAATGGGTAAAATATTGGCTACTCTACGGCTAATTTATCACCAGAAGGAGTCAATTGGGTAGAAATAGAAAGTTCAAAATCGACGACTCTTGGGCCCGATATTAGTACATTTGGTCAAATATTGACTTTTGAATGACCGATATAACATCAGAAAGAGCCAATAAGTAGGTATAAAAATTTAAAGCTCCTTCACTGAAACAAGTTCAATGGGTCAAATATTGGCTACTCTAAGGCTAATGTATCACAAGAAGGAGTCAATTGGGTAGATATAGAAAGTTCAAGATCAAGGACTGAAATATTTTCAGTGGCTCAAAAATTGGCTGAACTATCTCCAGAAAGAGTCAATAGGGTAGAACTAAAAAGTTCAAAATAGATGACTCTTGGGCCTGATATTAGTACATTTGGTCAAATATTGACTTTTGAATGGCCGATGTAACATCAGAAAGAGTCAATAAGTAGGTTTAGAAATTTCAAGATCCATAACTGAAACATGTCCAATGAGTAAAATATTGGCTACTCTAATGCTAATGTATCACAAGAAGGAGTCAACTGGGTAGGAATAGAAAGTTCAAGACCAAGGACTGAAATATTTTCAGTGGGTCAAAAATTGGCTGAACTATGTCCAGAAGGAGTCAATAGGGTAGAACTAAAAAGTTCAAAATAGACGACTCTTGGGCCTGATTTTAGTACATTTGGTCAAATATTGACTTTTGAATGACCGATGTAATATCAGAAAGAGTCAATAAGTAGGTATAGAAATTTCAAGCTCCTTGACTGAAACATGTTCAATGGGTCAAATATTGGCTACTCTAAGGCTAATATATCACAAGAAGGAGTCAATTCGGTAGGAATAGAAAGTTCAAGATCAAGGACTGAAATATTTTCAGTCTTTAAAAAATTGTCTGAACTATTGCCAGAAGGAGTCTATAGGGTAGAACTAAAAAGTTCAAAATAGACAACTCTTGGGCCCGATTTTAGTAGATTTGGTCAAATATTGACTTTTGAATGACCGATGTAATATCAGAAAGAGTCAATAAGTAGGTACAGAAATTTCAAGATCCATAACTGAAACATGTCCAATGGGTAAAATATTGGCTACTCTACGGCTAATTTATCACCAGAAGGAGTCAATTGGGTAGAAATAGAAAGTTCAAAATCGACGACTCTTGGGCCCGATATTAGTACATTTGGTCAAATATTGACTTTTGAATGACCGATATAACATCAGAAAGAGCCAATAAGTAGGTATAAAAATTTAAAGCTCCTTCACTGAAACAAGTTCAATGGGTCAAATATTGGCTACTCTAAGGCTAATGTATCACAAGAAGGAGTCAATTGGGTAGATATAGAAAGTTCAAGATCAAGGACTGAAATATTTTCAGTGGCTCAAAAATTGGCTGAACTATCTCCAGAAGGAGTCAATAGGGTAGAACTAAAAAGTTCAAAATAGACCACTCTTGGGCCCGATTTTAGTACATTTGGTCAAATATTGACTTTTGAATGACTGATGTAATATCAAAAACAGTTAATAAGTAGGTATAGAAATTTCAAGATCCATAACTGAAACATGTCCAATGGGTAAAATATTGGCTACTCAAAGGCTAATTTATCACCAGAAGGAGTCAATTGGGTAGAAACAGAAAGTTCAAAATCGACGACTCTTGGGCCCGATATTAGTACATTTGGTCAAATATGGATTTCTGAATGATTGACCTAAATTCAGAAAGAGTCAATGATTACGTATAAAAATTTAAAGATGCATAACTGAAACATGTCCAATGGGTAAAATATTGACTACCCTAAGGCTAATGTATCACAAGAAGGAGTCAATTGGGTAGGAATAGAAAGTTCAAGATCAAGAACTGCAATATTTTCAGTCTTTAAAAAATTGTCTGAACTATTGCCAGAAGGAGTCTATAGGGTAGAATTAAAAAGATCAAAATAGACAACTATTGGGCCTGATTTTAGTACATTTGGTCAAATATTGACTTTTGAATGACCAATATAACATCAGAAAGAGTCAATAAATAGGTATAAAAATTTCAAGATCCATGACTGAAACATGTCCAATGGGTAAAATATTGGCTACTCTAAGGCTAATGTATCACAAGAAGGAGTCAATTGGGTAGGAATAGAAAGTTCAAGATCAAGGACTGAAATATTTACAGTTGGTCAAAAATTGGCTGAACTATCTCCAGAAGAAGTCAATAGGGTAGAACGTCTCGGGTTACGACTGTAACCCTTGTTCCCTGAGAAAGGGAACGAGACACTGCGTCGTTACGACACTTTGGGGAACGCCCTCAGCATGACGCGTCTGAAGCATGAATGAAACTATTCCAATCCTGATTGGTGTTGCGTCATGACGTAACATGTGACGGCATACACGGAAGCTACAAAGGGACGCCGGCACACAACAGAGTTAGCTTTCGCGATGAAGCAAGCCGCTCCCAGGCATGGAGAGGTGTGGCAACGAGACGCAGTGTCTCGTTCCCTTTCTCAGGGAACAAGGGTTACAGTCGTAACCCGAGACGTTCCCTTTCGAGGGAACTTGCACTGCGTCGATACGACACTTTGGGGAACGGATACCCACTATGCCAGACCGAAACCTGCCTGCCCTAGTGTGAAGCGGAACCCGGCACACCTAGGACGAGAGGACTCGTGCACCGAGCGTGGAGGGACGGTGTAGACTATAAAAAATATAATGAAGGTATGTGGGGTGGACCACCCAGCCGCATCGCAGATGTCCTGCAACAGGACCCCTGACAGGAGGGTCCTAGAGGACGCCATGCCCCTGGTAGAGTGGGCCCTCAAGGCCACAGGTGAAGGCAGACTGCGCACCTGGTAGGCCAAGGCAATAGCTTGAACAATCCAATTACTGATTGTCTGCCTAGACGCAGGAAGTCCCTTTTTTTTTTTTTTTTTTTGGTGGTCCACAATACACCAACAACTGCTCCGATCTCCTCCAATGAGAGGATCTTTGGACAAAGATCTTCAAGGCTCTGACAGGGCAGAGCTGATGAAGCCTCTCTTCTTCCGCCGCCACATGAGGTAGGGGGTGGAAGGCCTGAAGAACTACCGGCCGTGCCACCCTAGATGGCACCCTGGGCACATAGCCGGGCCTAGGGTGAAGAATGGCCTTAACTTCCCCGGGGGCAAACTCCAGGCAAGTCGGCGAGACAGCCAAGGCCTGGAGGCCGCCTACTCTTTTGAGAGAAGTAATCGCCAGGAGAAAGACCATCTTGAAGGTCAGGTTCTTCGCATAGCCGACTTAAGCGGTTCGAAGAGGGCAAGTGCCCGTCCCTCAAGAACCACCGCCAGATCCTAAGTTGGGATCCGGGACTGAGTCGCAGGCCTCACCCTCCGTGCACCACGGAGAAAACGTATGACCAGCTGGTGCCTCCCCAGGGGCCCATCACTTAGAGGAGTGTGGAAAGCCGCAATGGCAGCCACATACACCTTAAGTGTGAACGGGGTAAGACCAGTAGAGAAACGATCTTGGAGGAACTCCAGCACTGAAGCGACCGGGCAGTTAACTGGATCCAACTCACGCTCTCCACACCACGTGTAAAATACATTCCACTTTAGGCCATACAATCTCCTTGTGGAAAGAGCCCTAGAACTGAGTATGGTCTCAATCACTCTAGCTGACAAACCAGCCTCTAGGTACTGAGCCCCCTCAGGGGCCAGACCCACAGTTTCCACAGCTCTGGCCGAGGGTGTAATATTGTACCCTCTGCCTGAGACAGCAGGTCCCTCCTCAGAGGGATGCCAGGAGTGCCGTGATGTCTGAGAACCATACTCGGGCCGGCCAGAACGGGGATACTAGCAATAGACTGACCCCTTTTTTCTGGACCCTCTCCAGGACTACCGGGAGCAGAACGATCGGGGAAAAAGTGTACAGACGCAGCCTCGGCCACGTCTGTACCATGGCATCCAACCCCAGTGGGGCTGGATGCGTGAGAGAAAACCACAGCGGACAGTGGGTCGTCGCTCGAGACGTGAACAAATCCACTTCCACTGGGCCGAACCTCTCGCATATTGATTTCACCACCTCTGGATGAAGTTCCCCCGGGTCTCAACCCCTGCCTCAACAGGACGTCTGCTTCCTGATTCTGGTCCCCGGGGACATACATCGCTCTGAGAGACGACAGTTTCCCTGGGCCCACAGGAGAATCTGATGCGCCAGTCTGGACAGAGGGCGCGACCTCAGACCCCCCTGATGGTTCAAGTACGAGACCACCAACATATTGTCCGCTCGTACTAGGACATGATGCCCGCAGAGATCTGGGAGAAGGCTCCTCAGAGCTTTGTAGACCGCCAGCATTTCCAGTCAATTGATGTGCCATGAAAAATGCTGGGCCTGCCACAGACCTCTCGCAAAACGGCCCTCCATGACCACGCCCCAGCCAATAAGGGATGCATCTGTCGAACGACTTTGCGGCGACATGACGCTTCCAGTACGGAACCTTGGGACAGGAACCAAGGTTTCCTCCATATGGACAGTGCACGAAGGCATTGGCGATGACCCTGATCATACGGAATGGATTTCCTCTTGAGGAAAACCCCTTGGTTTTCAACCACCACTGTAGGGGTCTCATGTACAGAAGGCCAAAAGGAATTACGTTGGACGCAGCTGCCATGAGCCCCAGCAGTCTTTAAACTGCTTCACAGTGATAGCGTGGCCTAGCTTCATGCTGGAAACCATCGCCAGGATGGACTCGCCACGAGCGGGAGACAATTGTGCCCACATCGATCTCGAGTCCCATACCACCCCCAGGAACACAGTTCTCTGTGCGGGCGACAACACGCTCTTTATGGTGTTGAGTCTCAACCCTCGGCTCTGAATGTGGCCAGGAACGACATCTCGATGCCGAACTGCCATCTCTCGAAACTGGGCCAGAATAAGCCAGTCATCGAAGTAATTTAGCACACAGATGCCCTGAAGCCACGATGGTGCTAGAGCTGCATCCATGCACTTGGTGAAAGTGCGAGGGGAGAGAGCTAGGCCAAACGGAAGAACCCGATATTGGAACGCTTCCCGAAAGCGAACCTCAGGAACTTCCTGTGATGGATACATGGAAGTATGCGTCCTTTAGATCTATCGTGACAAACCAGTCCTCGGATCTGATCAAACTCACGATGACGGGAATAGTGAGCATCTTGAACTTGAATCTCCTCAGAGAACGATTCAAATGCTGCAGATCTAAAATTGGACGCAACCCCCCATCCTTCTTGGGAACAATGAAGTACCGGCTGTAGAACCCGGACTCCCTGTCTGGCGGAGGAACACGTTCTATGGCCTCCTTACCAACAGCGAGTGAACTTCCTGTTCCATAACCCGACCCTGCTCTGGGTGCACCACAGTCCAGAACGCCCCATTGAAACTCAGGGGGCAATAGCCGAACTGCATTGCCATGCGCGATATAATCTACTAAGAGAATCAGCCTCTCAAGGCTGACCTCGGGTGTTATTGGAGTATCGTTCACGACCCCCTGAAACGGAATACTGGCAGGGAAAGGTCGAAAACAATTTTCTGTGTGCGGACGCCGTCGCTGCCAGGCCGCAAGCCCTTGGGGCGGACACTGCAGCATGCGTTCGCTGGAAATTGATGCGGCCCGAAGCGTACTGGACAGCGGGGTTCCAACATCGATTTCCTGAGGGTTCCGCCCAATAAAACACAGCCATAAAACACCAGACAAGTGAAGCATGATCTGGATGATAGGCTGAATATAGTATATTAAATAAATAGACATCTAAACTTCTCAAAGTAAGATGACCATTCCACATTTTAATTCATCGGAATAAAATGCAGCCATTAACATACTATATTGTTACCATGCAATCTTTACTGCAGTTAGCAGACTCAAAATCTACGCGTCGCCTCGGCAGACGCGAGATCAGAGCCACTAGATTCGTTTGCAATTTGCAGACTCAAAATCTACGCATTGCCTCGGCAAATGCGAGATCAGAGCCATAGAATCTTACTGCAGTTAGCAGACTCAAAATCTACGCGTCGCCTCGGCAGACGTGAGATCAGAGCCACTAGATTCGTTTGCAATTTGCAGACTCAAAATCTACGCATTGCCTCAGCAAATGCGAGATCAGAGCCATAGAATCTTACTGCAGTTAGCAGACTCAAAATCTACGCGTCGCCTCGGCAGACGTGAGATCAGAGCCACTAGATTCGTTTGCAATTTGCAGACTCAAAATCTACGCATTGCCTCAGCAAATGCGAGATCAGAGCCATAGAATCTTACTGCAGTTAGCAGACTCAAAATCTACGCGTCGCCTCGGCAGACGCGAGATCAGAGCCACTAAATTCGTTTGCAATTTGCAGACTCAAATCTACGCATTGCCTCAGCAAATGCGAGATCAGAGCCATAGAATCTTACTGCAGTTAGCAGACTCAAAATCTACGCGTCGCCTCGGCAGACGCGAGATCAGAGCCACTAGATTCGTTTGCAATTTGCAGACTCAAAATCTACGCATTGCCTCAGCAAATGCGAGATCAGAGCCATAGAATCTTACTGCAGTTAGCAGACTCAAAATCTACGCGTCGCCTCGGCAGACGCGAGATCAGAGCCACTAGATTCGTTTGCAATTTGCAGACTCAAAATCTACGCATTGCCTCAGCAAATGCGGGATCAGAGCCATAGAATCTTTACTGCAGTTCATGTTACACAAGACTTTTTTATTCGAGATACTTCTGAATAAACACAGCCAGCCCCCTCGAGAGCTAACTGTTGGTGCCCCGCACCCAAAAGTGATGTGCACCGATCGCGTGTGTCCCCCTTTTCATAAGCGAGGTTTCACCCGCGGAAACACTGAACATATCCACATCCTCAGATGCAGATAGCTCAGCATCATGCTCCGGCACTGGGCAGAAGAAACCGCAGAACGGGCTTCCGCGCCAGGAACAGGAGCATAGGAAGACACACTTTCAAGTTCCAAAGGGACACACAACACCAAATAGGACTGACAGCTTGACAGAAAGCGTTTGCTGAAGAGCAAAAGCTAACTCTGTTGTGTGCCGGCGTCCCTTTGTAGCTTCCGTGTATGCCGTCACATGTTACGTCATGACGCAACACCAATCGTGATTGGAATAGTTTCATTCATGCTTCAGACGCGTCACGCTGAGGGCGTTCCCCAAAGTGTCGTATCGACGCAGTGCGAGTTCCCTCGAAAGGGAACTAAAAAGTTCAAAATTGACGACTCTTGGGCCCGATTTTAGTACATTTGGTCAAATATTGACTTTTGAATGACCGATGTAACATCAGAAAGAGTCAATAAGTAGGTATAGAAATTTCAAGATCCATCACTGGAATATGTCCAATGGGAAAAATTTTGGCTACTCTAAGGCTAATGTATCACAAGAGGGAGTCAATTGGGTAGGAATAGAAAGTTCAAGATCAAGGACTGAAATATTTTCATTCTTTAAAAAATTGTCTGAACTATTGCCAGAAGGAGTCAATAGGGTAGAACTAAAAAGTTCAAAATAGACGACTCTTGGGCCCGATTTTAGTACATTTGGTCAAATATTGACTTTTGAATTACTGATGTAATATCAGAAAGAGTCAAAAAGTAGGTATAGAAATTTCAAGATCCATAACTGAAACATGTCCAATGGGTAAAATATTGGCTACTCTAAGGCTAATTTATCACCAGAAGGAGTCAATTGGGTAGAAATAGAAAGTTCAAAATCGACGACTCTTGGGCCCGATATTAGTACATTTGGTCAAATATGGATTTCTGAATGATTTACCTAAATTCAGAAAGAGTCAATGAGTAGGTATAAAAATTTCAAGATGCATAACTGAAACATGTCCAATGGGTAAAATATTGGCTAGTCTAATGCTAATGTATAACAAGAAGGAGTCAATTGGGTAGGAATAGAAAGTTCAAGATCAAGCACTGAAACATTTTCAGTCGGTCAAAAATTGGCTGAACTATCGCAAGAAGGAGTCCATAGGGTAGAACTAAAAAGTTCAAAATCGACGACTCTTGGGCCTGATATTAGTACATTTGGTCAAATATTGACTTTTGAATGACCGATATAACATCAGAAAGAGTCAATAAGTATGTATAGAAATTTCCTGATCCATGACTGAAACATGTTCAATGGGTCAAATATTGGCTACTCTATGGCTAATTTATCACCAGAAGGAGTCAATTGGGTAGAAATAGAAAGTTCAAAATTGACGACTCTTGGGCCCGATTTTAGTACATTTGGTCAAATATTGACTTTTGAATGACCGATATAACATCGGAAAGAGTCAATAAATAGGTATAAAAATTTCAAGATCCATAACTGAAACATTTCCAATGGGTAAAATATTGGCTACTCTACGGCTAATTTATCACAAGAAGCAGTCAATTGGGTAGGAATAGAAACTTCAAGATCAAGGACTGAAATATTGTCAGTGCTTCAAAAATTGGCTGAACTATCGCCAGAAGGAGTCAATAGGGTAGAAATAAAAAGTTCAAAATAGACGACTCTTGGGCCCGATTTTAGTACATTTGGTCAAATATTGACTTTTGAATGACCGATGTAACATTAGAAAGAGTCAATAAGTAGTTATAAAAATTTCCTGATCCATGGCTCAAACATGTTCAATGGGTCAAATATTGGCTACTCTAAGGCTAATTTATCATCAGAAGGAGTCTATTGGGTAGAAATAGAAAGTTCAAAATCGACGACTCTTGGGCCCGATATTAGTACATTTGGTCAAATATGGATTTCTGAATGACTGACCTAAATTCAGAAAGAGTCAATAGATAGGTATAAAAATTTCAAGATCCATAACTGAAATATGTCCAATGGGTAAAATATTGACTACTCCAAGGCTAATGTATCACAAGAAGGAGTCAATTGGGTAGGAATAGAAAGTTCAAGATCAAGGACTGAAATATTTTCAGTGGGTCAAAAATTGGCTGAACTATCTCCAGAAAGAGTCAATAGGGTAGAACTAAAAAGTTCAAAATAGACGACTCTTGGGCCCGATTTTAGTACATTTGGTCAAATATTGACTTTTGAATAACCTATGTAATATCAGAAAGAGTCAATAAGTAGGTATAGAAATTTCAAGGACCTTGACTGAAACATGTTCAATGGGTCAAATATTGGCTACTCTCAGGCTAATGTATCACAAGAAGGAGTCAATTGGGTAGGAATAGAAAGTTCAAGATCAAGGACTGAAATATTTTCAGTGGGTCAAAAATTGGCTGAACTATCGCCAGAATGACTCAATAGGGTAGAACTAAAAAGTTCATAATAGACGACTCTTGGGCCCGATTTTAGTACATTTGGTCAAATATTGACTTTTGAATGACCGATGTAACATCAGAAAGAGTCAATAAGTAGGTATAGAAATTTCAAGATCCATCACTGAAATATGTCCAATGGGTAAAATATTGTCTACTCTAAGGCTAATGTATCACAAGACGGAGTCAATTGGGTAGGAATAGAAAGTTCAAGATCAAGGACTGAAATATTTTCAGTCTTTAAAAAATTGTCTGAACTATTGCCAGAAGGAATCTATAGGGTAGTACTAAAAAGTTCAAAATAGACAACTCTTGGGCCCGATTTTAGTACATTTGGTCAAATATTGACTTTTGAATGACCGATGTAACATCAGAAAGAGTCAATAAGTAGGTATAGAAATTTCAAGATCCATAACTGAAACATGTCCAATGAGTAAAATATTGGCTACTCTACGGCTAATTTATCACCAGAGGGAGTCAATTGGGTAGAAATAGAAAGTTCAAAATCGACGACTCTTGGGCCCGATTTTAGTACATTTGGTCAAATATTGACTTTTGAATGACCGATGTAACATCAGAAAGAGTCAATAAGTAGGTATAGAAATTTCAAGATCCATCACTGGAATATGTCCAATGGGAAAAATTTTGGCTACTCTAAGGCTAATGTATCACAAGAGGGAGTCAATTGGGTAGGAATAGAAAGTTCAAGATCAAGGACTGAAATATTTTCATTCTTTAAAAAATTGTCTGAACTATTGCCAGAAGGAGTCAATAGGGTAGAACTAAAAAGTTCAAAATAGACGACTCTTGGGCCCGATTTTAGTACATTTGGTCAAATATTGACTTTTGAATTACTGATGTAATATCAGAAAGAGTCAAAAAGTAGGTATAGAAATTTCAAGATCCATAACTGAAACATGTCCAATGGGTAAAATATTGGCTACTCTAAGGCTAATTTATCACCAGAAGGAGTCAATTGGGTAGAAATAGAAAGTTCAAAATCGACGACTCTTGGGCCCGATATTAGTACATTTGGTCAAATATGGATTTCTGAATGATTTACCTAAATTCAGAAAGAGTCAATGAGTAGGTATAAAAATTTCAAGATGCATAACTGAAACATGTCCAATGGGTAAAATATTGGCTAGTCTAATGCTAATGTATAACAAGAAGGAGTCAATTGGGTAGGAATAGAAAGTTCAAGATCAAGCACTGAAACATTTTCAGTCGGTCAAAAATTGGCTGAACTATCGCAAGAAGGAGTCCATAGGGTAGAACTAAAAAGTTCAAAATCGACGACTCTTGGGCCTGATATTAGTACATTTGGTCAAATATTGACTTTTGAATGACCGATATAACATCAGAAAGAGTCAATAAGTATGTATAGAAATTTCCTGATCCATGACTGAAACATGTTCAATGGGTCAAATATTGGCTACTCTATGGCTAATTTATCACCAGAAGGAGTCAATTGGGTAGAAATAGAAAGTTCAAAATTGACGACTCTTGGGCCCGATTTTAGTACATTTGGTCAAATATTGACTTTTGAATGACCGATATAACATCGGAAAGAGTCAATAAATAGGTATAAAAATTTCAAGATCCATAACTGAAACATTTCCAATGGGTAAAATATTGGCTACTCTACGGCTAATTTATCACAAGAAGCAGTCAATTGGGTAGGAATAGAAACTTCAAGATCAAGGACTGAAATATTGTCAGTGCTTCAAAAATTGGCTGAACTATCGCCAGAAGGAGTCAATAGGGTAGAAATAAAAAGTTCAAAATAGACGACTCTTGGGCCCGATTTTAGTACATTTGGTCAAATATTGACTTTTGAATGACCGATGTAACATTAGAAAGAGTCAATAAGTAGTTATAAAAATTTCCTGATCCATGGCTCAAACATGTTCAATGGGTCAAATATTGGCTACTCTAAGGCTAATTTATCATCAGAAGGAGTCTATTGGGTAGAAATAGAAAGTTCAAAATCGACGACTCTTGGGCCCGATATTAGTACATTTGGTCAAATATGGATTTCTGAATGACTGACCTAAATTCAGAAAGAGTCAATAGATAGGTATAAAAATTTCAAGATCCATAACTGAAATATGTCCAATGGGTAAAATATTGACTACTCCAAGGCTAATGTATCACAAGAAGGAGTCAATTGGGTAGGAATAGAAAGTTCAAGATCAAGGACTGAAATATTTTCAGTGGGTCAAAAATTGGCTGAACTATCTCCAGAAAGAGTCAATAGGGTAGAACTAAAAAGTTCAAAATAGACGACTCTTGGGCCCGATTTTAGTACATTTGGTCAAATATTGACTTTTGAATAACCTATGTAATATCAGAAAGAGTCAATAAGTAGGTATAGAAATTTCAAGGACCTTGACTGAAACATGTTCAATGGGTCAAATATTGGCTACTCTCAGGCTAATGTATCACAAGAAGGAGTCAATTGGGTAGGAATAGAAAGTTCAAGATCAAGGACTGAAATATTTTCAGTGGGTCAAAAATTGGCTGAACTATCGCCAGAATGACTCAATAGGGTAGAACTAAAAAGTTCATAATAGACGACTCTTGGGCCCGATTTTAGTACATTTGGTCAAATACTGACTTTTGAATGACCGATGTAACATCAGAAAGAGTCAATAAGTAGGTATAGAAATTTCAAGATCCATCACTGAAATATGTCCAATGGGTAAAATATTGTCTACTCTAAGGCTAATGTATCACAAGACGGAGTCAATTGGGTAGGAATAGAAAGTTCAAGATCAAGGACTGAAATATTTTCAGTCTTTAAAAAATTGTCTGAACTATTGCCAGAAGGAATCTATAGGGTAGTACTAAAAAGTTCAAAATAGACAACTCTTGGGCCCGATTTTAGTACATTTGGTCAAATATTGACTTTTGAATGACCGATGTAACATCAGAAAGAGTCAATAAGTAGGTATAGAAATTTCAAGATCCATAACTGAAACATGTCCAATGGGTAAAATATTGGCTACTCTACGGCTAATTTATCACCAGAGGGAGTCAATTGGGTAGAAATAGAAAGTTCAAAATCGACGACTCTTGGGCCCGATTTTAGTACATTTGGTCAAATATTGACTTTTGAATGACCGATATAACATCAGAAAGAGTCAATAAATAGGTATAAAAATTTCAGGATCCATAACTGAAACATGTCCAATGGGTAAAATATTGGCTACTCTAAGGCTAATGTATCACAAGAAGGAGTCAATTCGGTAGGAATAGAAAGTTCAAGATCAAGGACTGAAATATTTTCAGTGGGTCAAAAATTGGCTGAACTATCTCCAGAAAGAGTCAATAGGGTAGAACTAAAAAGTTCAAAATAGACGACTCTTGGGCCCGATTTTAGTACATTTGGTCAAATATTGACTTTTGAATGGCCGATGTAACATCAGAAAGAGTCAATAAGTAGGTTTAGAAATTTCAAGATCCATAACTGAAACATGTCCAATGAGTAAAATATTGGATACTCTAATGCTAATGTATCACAAGAAGGAGTCAACTGAGTAGGAAAAGAAAGTTCAAGATAAAGGACTGAAATATTTTCAGTGGGTCAAAAATTGGCTGAACTATCTCCAGAAAGAGTCAATAGGGTAGAACTAAAAAGTTCAAAATAGACGACTCTTGGGCCCGATTTTAGTACATTTGGTCAAATATTGACTTTTGAATGGCCGATGTAACATCAGAAAGAGTCAATAAGTAGGTTTAGAAATTTCAAGATCCATAACTGAAACATGTCCAATGAGTAAAATATTGGATACTCTAATGCTAATGTATCACAAGAAGGAGTCAACTGAGTAGGAAAAGAAAGTTCAAGATAAAGGACTGAAATATTTTCAGTGGGTCAAAAATTGGCTGAACTATCTCCAGAAGAAGTCAATAGGGTAGAACTAAAAAGTTCAAAATTGACGACTCTTGGGCCCGATTTTAGTACATTTGGTCAAATATTGACTTTTGAATGACCGATGTAACATCAGAAAGAGTCAATAAGTAGGTATAGAAATTTCCTAATCCATGACTGAAACATGTCCAATGGGTAAAATATTGGCTACTCTAAGGCTAATGTATCACAAGAAGGAGTCAATTGGGTAGCAATAGAAAGTTCAAGATCAAGGACTGAAATATTTACAGTCGGTCAAAAATTGGCTGAACTATCTCCAGAAGAAGTCAATAGGGTAGATATATAAAGTTCAAAATCGATGACTCTTGGGCCGGATATAAGTCCATTCGGTCAAATATGGACTTCTGATTGACTGACCTAAATTCAGAAAGAGTCAATAAGTAGGTATAGAAATTTCAAGATCCATTACTGAAACATGTCCAATGAGTAAAATATTGGCTAGTCTAATGCTACTGTATCACAAGAAGGAGTCAATTGGGTAGGAATAGAAAGTTCAAGATCAAGCACTGAAATATTTTCAGTCGGTCAAAAATTGGCTGAACTATCGCAAGAAGGAGTCAATAGGGTAGAACTAAAAAGTTCAAAATCGACGACTCTTGGGCCTGATCTTAGTACATTTGGTCAAATATTGACTTTTGAATGACCGATATAACATCAGAAAGAGTCAATAAGTATGTATAGAAATTTCCTGATCCATGACTGAAAAATGTTCAATGGGTCAAATATTGGCTACTCTATCGCTAATTTATCACCAGAAGGAGTCAATTGGGTAGAAATAGAAAGTTCAAAATCGACGACTCTTGGGCCCGATTTTAGTACATTTGGTCAAATATTGACTTTTGAATCACCGATATAACATCAGAAAGAGTCAATAAGTAGGTATAGAAATTTCAAGCTCCTTGACTGAAACATGTTCAATGGGTCAAATATTGGCTACTCTATGGCTAATTTATCACCAGAAGGAGTCAAAGGGTAGAACTAAAAAGTTCAAAATAGACGACTCTTGGGCCCGATTTTAGTACATTTGGTCAAATATTGACTTTTGAATGACCGATATAACATCGGAAAGAGTCAATAAATACGTATAAAAATTTCAAGATCCATAACTGAAACATGTCCAATGGGTAAAATATTGGCTACTCTAAGGCTAATGTATCACAAGAAGGAGTCAATTGGGTAGATATAGAAAGTTCAAGATCAAGGACTGAAATAATTTCAGTGGGTCAAAAATTGGCTGAACTATCTCCAGAAGGAGTCAATATGGTAGAACTAAAAAGTTCAAAATAGACGACTCTTGGGCCCGATTTTAGTACATTTGGTCAAATATTGACTTTTGAATAACCGATGTAATATCAGAAAGAGTCAATAAGTAGGTATAGAAATTTCAAGCACCTTGACTGAAACATGTTCAATGGGTCAAATATTGGCTACTCTCAGGCTAATGTATCACAAGAAGGAGTCAATTGGGTAGGAATAGAAAGTTCAAAATCAAGGACTGAAATATTTTCAGTGGGTCAAAAATTGGCTGAACTATCGCCAGAATGACTCAATAGGGTAGAACTAAAAAGTTCATAATAGACGACTCTTGGGCCCGATTTTAGTACATTTGGTCAAATATTGACTTTTGAATGACCGATGTAACATCAGAAAGAGTCAATAAGTAGGTATAGAAATTTCAAGATCCATCACTGAAATATGTCCAATGGGTAAAATATTGGCTACTCTAAGGCTAATGTATCACAAGACGGAGTCAATTGGGTAGAATCAGAAAGTTCAAAATCGACGACTCTTGGGCCCGATATTAGTACATTTGGTCAAATATGGATTTCTGAATGATTGACCTAAATTCAGAAAGAGTCAATGAGTAGGTTTAAAAATTTCAAGATGCAATACTGAAACATGTCCAATGGGTAAAATATTGGCTACTGTAAGGCTAATGTATCACAAGAAGGAGTCAATTGGGTAGGAATAGAAAGTTCAAGATCAAGGACTGAAATATTTACAGTTGGTCAAAAATTGGCTGAACTATCTCCAGAAGAAGTCAATAGGGTAGAACTAAAAAGTTCAAAATTGACGACTCTTGGGCCCGATTTTAGTACATTTGGTCAAATATTGACTTTTGAATGACCGATGTAACATCAGAAAGAGTCAATAAGTAGGTATAGAAATTTCAAGATCCATCACTGAAATATGTCCAATGGGTAAAATATTGGCTACTCTAAGGCTAATGTATCACAAGACGGAGTCAATTGGGTAGAATCAGAAAGTTCAAAATCGACGACTCTTGGGCCCGATATTAGTACATTTGGTCAAATATGGATTTCTGAATGATTGACCTAAATTCAGAAAGAGTCAATGAGTAGGTTTAAAAATTTCAAGATGCAATACTGAAACATGTCCAATGGGTAAAATATTGGCTACTCTAAGGCTAATGTATCACAAGAAGGAGTCAATTGGGTAAGAATAGAAAGTTCAAGATCAAGGACTGAAATATTTTCAGTGGGTCAAAAAATGGCTGAACTATCTCCAGAAAGAGTCAATAGGGTAGAACTAAAAAGTTCAAAATAGACGACTCTTGGGCCCGATTGTAGTACATTTGGTCAAATATTGACTTTTGAATGGCCGATGTAACATCAGAAAGAGTCAATAAGTAGGTATAGAAATTTCAAGATCCATAACTGAAACATGTCCAATGAGTAAAATATTGGCTACTCTAATGCTAATGTATCACAAGAAGGAGTCAACTGAGTAGGAAAAGAAAGTTCAAGATAATGGACTGAAATATTTTCAGTGGGTCAAAAATTGGCTGAACTATCTCCAGAAGAAGTCAATTGGGTAGAACTAAAAAGTTCAAAATTGATGACTCTTGGGCCCGATTTTAGTACATTTGGTCAAATATTGACTTTTGAATGACCGATGTAACATCAGAAAGAGTCAATAAGTAGGTCGAGAAATTTCCTAATCCATGACTGAAACATGTTCAAAGGGTCAAATATTGGCTACTCTATGGCTAATTTATCACCAGAAGGAGTCAATTGGGTAGAAATAGAAAGTTCAAAATCGACGACTCTTGGGCCCGTTATTAGTACATTTGGTCAAATATTGACTTTTGAATCACCGATATAACATCAGAAAGAGTCAATAAGTAGGTATAGAAACTAAAAAGTTCAGAATAGACAACTCTTGGGCCCGATTTTAGTACATTTGGTCAAATATTGACTTTTGAATGACTGATGTAATATCAGAAAGAGTCAATAAGTAGGTATAGAAATTTCAAATTCCATAACTGAAACATGTCCAATGGGTAAAATATTGGCTACTCTAAGGCTAATTTATCACCAGAAGGAGTGAATTGGGTAGAAATAGAAAGTTCAAAATCGACGACTCTTGGGCCTGATATTAGTACATTTGGTCAAATATGGATTTCTGAATGATTGACTTAAATTCAGAAAGAGTCAATGAGTAGGTTTAAAAATTTCAAGATGCATAACTGAAACATGTCCAATGGGTAAAATATTGGCTACTCTAAGGCTAATGTATCACAAGAAGGAGTCAATTGGGTAGGAATAGAAAGTTCAAGATCAAGGACTGAAATATTTTCAGTGGGTCAAAAATTGGCTGAACTATCTCCAGAAAGAGTCAATAGGATAGAACTAAAAAGTTCAAAATAGACGACTCTTGGGCCCGATTTTAGTACATTTGGTCAAATATTGACTTTTGAATGGCCGATGTAACATCAGAAAGAGTCAATAAGTAGGTTTAGAAATTTCAAGATCCATAACTGAAACATGTCCAATGAGTAAAATATTGGCTACTCTAATGCTAATGTATCACAAGAAGGAGTCAACTGAGTAGGAAAAGAAAGTTCAAGATAAAGGACTGAAATATTTTCAGTGGGTCAAAAATTGGCTGAACTATCTCCAGAAGAAGTCAATAGGGTAGAACTAAAAAGTTCAAAATTGACGACTCTTGGGCCCGATTTTAGTACATTTGGTCAAATATTGACTTTTGAATGACCGATGTAACATCAGAAAGAGTCAATAAGTAGGTATAGAAATTTCCTAATCCATGACTGAAACATGTTCAATGGGTCAAATATTGGCTACTCTATGGCTAATTTATCACCAGAAGGAGTCAATTGGGTAGAAATAGAAAGTTCAAAATCGACGACTCTTGGGCCCGATATTAGTACATTTGGTCAAATATTGACTTTTGATGACCGATATAACATCAGAAAGAGTCAATAAGTAGGTATAGAAATTTCAAGATCCATAACTTAAACATGTCCAATGGGTAAAATATTGGCTACTCTAAGGCTAATGTATCACAAGACGGAGTCAATTGGGCAGGAATAGAAAGTTCAAGATCAAGGACTGAAATATTTTCAGTCTTTAAAAAATTGTCTGAACTATTGCCAGAAGGAGTCTATAGGGTAGAACTAAAAAGTTCAAAATAGACAACTCTTGGGCCCGATTTTAGTACATTTGGTCAAATATTGACTTTTGAATGACCGATGTAACATCAGAAAGAGTCAATAAGTAGGTATAGAAATTTCAAGATCCATAACTGAAACATGTCCAATGGGTAAAATATTGGCTACTCTACGGCTAATTTATCACCAGAAGGAGTCGATTGGGTAGAAACAGAAAGTTCAAAATCGACGACTCTTGGGCCCGATTTTAGTACATTTGGTCAAATATTGACTTTTGAATGACCGATATAACATCGGAAAGAGTCAATAAATAGGTATAAAAATTTCAAGATCCATAACTGAAACATGTCCAATGGGTAAAATATTGGCTACTCTAAGGCTAATGTATCACAAGAAGGAGTCAATTGGGTAGATATAGAAAGTTCAAGATCAAGGACTGAAATATTTTCAGTGGGTCAAAAATTGGCTGAACTATCTCCAGAAGGAGTCAATATGGTAGAACTAAAAAGTTCAAAATAGACGACTCTTGGGCCAGATTGTAGTACATTTGGTCAAATATTGACTTTTGAATGACCGATGTAACATCAAAAAGAGTCAATAAGTAGGTATAGAAATTTCAAGATCCATAACTGAAACATGTCCAATGGGTAAAATGTTGGCTACTCTAAGGCTAATTTATCACCAGAAGGAGTCAATTGGGTAGAAATAGAAAGTTCAAAATTGACGACTCTTGGGCCCGATATTAGTACATTTGGTTAAATATGGATTTCTGAATGATTGACCTAAATTCAGAAAGAGTCAATGAGTAGGTATAAAAATTTCATGATGCATAACTGAAACATGTCCAATGCGTAAAATATTGGCTACTGTAAGGCTAATGTATCACAAGAAGGAGTCAATTGGGTAGGAATAGAAAGTTCAAGATCAAGGACTGAAATATTTACAGTTGGTCAAAAATTGGCTGAACTATCTCCAGAAGAAGTCAATAGGGTAGAACTAAAAAGTTCAAAATTGACGACTCTTGGGCCCGATTTTAGTACATTTGGTCAAATATTGACTTTTGAATGACCGATGTAACATCAGAAAGAGTCAATAAGTAGGTTTAGAAATTTCAAGATCCATAACTGAAACATGTCCAATGAGTAAAATATTGCTTACTCTAATGCTAATGTATCACAAGAAGGAGTCAACTGGGTAGAAATAGAAAGTTCAAGACCAAGGACTGAAATATTTTCAGTGGGTCAAAAATTGGTTGAACTTTGTCCAGAAGGAGTCAATAGGGTAGAACTAAAAAGTTCAAAATAGACGACTCTTGGGCCCGATTTTAGCACATTTGGTCAAATATTGACTTTTGAATAACCGATGTAATATCAGAAAGAGTCAATAAGTAGGTATAGAAATTTCAAGCACCTTGACTGAAACATGTTCAATGGGTCAAATATTGGCTACTCTCAGGCTAATGTATCACAAGAAGGAGTCAATTGGGTAGGAATAGAAAGTTCAAGATCAAGGACTGAAATATTTTCAGTGGGTCAAAAATTGGCTGAACTATCGCCAGAATGACTCAATAGGGTAGAACTATAAAGTTCATAATAGACGACTCTTGGGCCCGATTTTAGTACATTTGGTCAAATATTGACTTTTGAATGACCGATGTAACATCAGAAAGAGTCAATAAGTAGGTATAGAAATTTCAAGATCCATCACTGAAATATGTCCAATGGGTAAAATATTGTCTACTCTAAGGCTAATGTATCACAAGACGGAGTCAATTGGGTAGGAATAGAAAGTTCAAGATCAAGGACTGAAATATTTTCAGTCTTTAAAAAATTGTCTGAACTATTGCCAGAAGGAGTCTATAGGGTAGAACTAAAAAGTTCAAAATAGACAACTCTTGGGCCCGATTTTAGTACATTTGGTCAAATATTGACTTTTGAATGACTGATGTAATATCAGAAAGAGTCAATAAGTAGGTATAGAAATTTCAAATTCCATAACTGAAACATGTCCAATGGGTAAAATATTGGCTACTCTAAGGCTAATTTATCACCAGAAGGAGTCTATTGGGTAGAAATAGAAAGTTCAAAATCGACGACTCTTGGGCCCGATATTAGTACATTTGGTCAAATATGGATTTCTGAATGACTGACCTAAATTCAGAAAGAGTCAATAGATAGGTATAAAAATTTCAAGATCCATAACTGAAATATGTCCAATGGGTAAAATATTGACTACTCCAAGGCTAATGTATCACAAGAAGGAGTCAATTGGGTAGGAATAGAAAGTTCAAGATCAAGGACTGAAATATTTTCAGTGGGTCAAAAATTGGCTGAACTATCTCCAGAAAGAGTCAATAGGGTAGAACTAAAAAGTTCAAAATAGACGACTCTTGGGCCCGATTTTAGTACATTTGGTCAAATATTGACTTTTGAATAACCGATGTAATATCAGAAAGAGTCAATAAGTAGGTATAGAAATTTCAAGGACCTTGACTGAAACATGTTCAATGGGTCAAATATTGGCTACTCTCAGGCTAATGTATCACAAGAAGGAGTCAATTGGGTAGGAATAGAAAGTTCAAGATCAAGGACTGAAATATTTTCAGTGGGTCAAAAATTGGCTGAACTATCGCCAGAATGACTCAATAGGGTAGAACTAAAAAGTTCATAATAGACGACTCTTGGGCCCGATTTTAGTACATTTGGTCAAATATTGACTTTTGAATGACCGATGTAACATCAGAAAGAGTCAATAAGTAGGTATAGAAATTTCAAGATCCATCACTGAAATATGTCCAATGGGTAAAATATTGTCTACTCTAAGGCTAATGTATCACAAGACGGAGTCAATTGGGTAGGAATAGAAAGTTCAAGATCAAGGACTGAAATATTTTCAGTCTTTAAAAAATTGTCTGAACTATTGCCAGAAGGAATCTATAGGGTAGTACTAAAAAGTTCAAAATAGACAACTCTTGGGCCCGATTTTAGTACATTTGGTCAAATATTGACTTTTGAATGACCGATGTAACATCAGAAAGAGTCAATAAGTAGGTATAGAAATTTCAAGATCCATAACTGAAACATGTCCAATGGGTAAAATATTGGCTACTCTACGGCTAATTTATCACCAGAGGGAGTCAATTGGGTAGAAATAGAAAGTTCAAAATCGACGACTCTTGGGCCCGATTTTAGTACATTTGGTCAAATATTGACTTTTGAATGACCGATATAACATCAGAAAGAGTCAATAAATAGGTATAAAAATTTCAGGATCCATAACTGAAACATGTCCAATGGGTAAAATATTGGCTACTCTAAGGCTAATGTATCACAAGAAGGAGTCAATTGGGTAGGAATAGAAAGTTCAAAATCAAGGACTGAAATATTTTCAGTGGGTCAAAAATTGGCTGAACTATCTCCAGAAAGAGTCAATAGGGTAGAACTAAAAAGTTCAAAATAGACGACTCTTGGGCCCGATTTTAGTACATTTGGTCAAATATTGACTTTTGAATGACTGATGTAATATCAGAAAGAGTCAATAAGTAGGTATAGAAATTTCAAATTCCATAACTGAAACATGTCCAATGGGTAAAATATTGGCTACTCTAAGGCTAATTTATCACCAGAAGGAGTCAATTGGGTAGAAATAGAAAGTTCAAAATCGACGACTCTTGGGCCCGATATTAGTACATTTGGTCAAATATGGATTTCTGAATGATTGACCTAAATTCAGAAAGAGTCAATGAGTAGGTTTAAAAATTTCAAGATGCATAACTGAAACATGTCCAATGAGTAAAATATTGGCTACTCTAAGGCTAATCTATCACAAGAAGGAGTCAATTCGGTAGGAATAGAAAGTTCAAGATCAAGGACTGAAATATTTTCAGTGGGTCAAAAATTGGCTGAACTATCTCCAGAAAGAGTCAATAGGGTAGAACTAAAAAGTTCAAAATAGACGACTCTTGGGCCCGATTTTAGTACATTTGGTCAAATATTGACTTTTGAATGGCCGATGTAACATCAGAAAGAGTCAATAAGTAGGTTTAGAAATTTCAAGATCCATAACTGAAACATGTCCAATGAGTAAAATATTGGATACTCTAATGCTAATGTATCACAAGAAGGAGTCAACTGAGTAGGAAAAGAAAGTTCAAGATAAAGGACTGAAATATTTTCAGTGGGTCAAAAATTGGCTGAACTATCTCCAGAAGAAGTCAATAGGGTAGAACTAAAAAGTTCAAAATTGACGACTCTTGGGCCCGATTTTAGTACATTTGGTCAAATATTGACTTTTGAATGACCGATGTAACA
This sequence comes from Zacco platypus, assembly GCA_038088235.1. Taxonomy (NCBI): domain Eukaryota; kingdom Metazoa; phylum Chordata; class Actinopteri; order Cypriniformes; family Xenocyprididae; genus Zacco; species Zacco platypus. The sequence goes on along the minus strand of CM076071.1, from coordinate 14,149,157 downwards.
TCAGAAAGAGTCAATAAGTAGGTATAGAAATTTCCTAATCCATGACTGAAACATGTCCAATGGGTAAAATATTGGCTACTCTAAGGCTAATGTATCACAAGAAGGAGTCAATTGGGTAGCAATAGAAAGTTCAAGATCAAGGACTGAAATATTTACAGTCGGTCAAAAATTGGCTGAACTATCTCCAGAAGAAGTCAATAGGGTAGATATATAAAGTTCAAAATCGATGACTCTTGGGCCGGATATAAGTCCATTCGGTCAAATATGGACTTCTGATTGACTGACCTAAATTCAGAAAGAGTCAATAAGTAGGTATAGAAATTTCAAGATCCATTACTGAAACATGTCCAATGAGTAAAATATTGGCTAGTCTAATGCTAATGTATCACAAGAAGGAGTCAATTGGGTAGGAATAGAAAGTTCAAGATCAAGCACTGAAATATTTTCAGTCGGTCAAAAATTGGCTGAACTATCGCAAGAAGGAGTCAATAGGGTAGAACTAAAAAGTTCAAATCGACGACTCTTGGGCCTGATCTTAGTACATTTGGTCAAATATTGACTTTTGAATGACCGATATAACATCAGAAAGAGTCAATAAGTATGTATAGAAATTTCCTGATCCATGACTGAAAAATGTTCAATGGGTCAAATATTGGCTACTCTATCGCTAATTTATCACCAGAAGGAGTCAATTGGGTAGAAATAGAAAGTTCAAAATCGACGACTCTTGGGCCCGATATTAGTACATTTGGTCAATTATTGACTTTTGAATCACCGATATAACATCAGAAAGAGTCAATAAGTAGGTATAGAAATTTCAAGCTCCTTGACTGAAACATGTTCAATGGGTCAAATATTGGCTACTCTATGGCTAATTTATCACCAGAAGGAGTCAAAGGGTAGAACTAAAAAGTTCAAAATAGACGACTCTTGGGCCTGATTTTAGTACATTTGGTCAAATATTGACTTTTGAATGACCGATATAACATCGGAAAGAGTCAATAAATAGGTATAAAAATTTCAAGATCCATAACTGAAACATGTCCAATGGGTAAAATATTGGCTACTCTAAGGCTAATGTATCACAAGAAGGAGTCAATTGGGTAGATATAGAAAGTTCAAGATCAAGGACTGAAATATTTTCAGTGGGTCAAAAATTGGCTGAACTATCTCCAGAAGGAGTCAATATGGTAGAACTAAAAAGTTCAAAATAGACGACTCTTGGGCCAGATTGTAGTACATTTGGTCAAATATTGACTTTTGAATGACCGATGTAACATCAGAAAGAGTCAATAAGTAGGTATAGAAATTTCAAGATCCATCACTGAAATATGTCCAATGGGTAAAATATTGGCTACTCTAAGGCTAATGTATCACAAGACGGAGTCAATTGGGTAGAATCAGAAAGTTCAAAATCGACGACTCTTGGGCCCGATATTAGTACATTTGGTCAAATATGGATTTCTGAATGATTGACCTAAATTCAGAAAGAGTCAATGAGTAGGTTTAAAAATTTCAAGATGCAATACTGAAACATGTCCAATGGGTAAAATATTGGCTACTCTAAGGCTAATGTATCACAAGAAGGAGTCAATTGGGTAGGAATAGAAAGTTCAAGATCAAGGACTGAAATATTTTCAGTGGGTCAAAAAATGGCTGAACTATCTCCAGAAAGAGTCAATAGGGTAGAACTAAAAAGTTCAAAATAGACGACTCTTGGGCCCGATTGTAGTACATTTGGTCAAATATTGACTTTTGAATGGCCGATGTAACATCAGAAAGAGTCAATAAGTAGGTATAGAAATTTCAAGATCCATAACTGAAACATGTCCAATGAGTAAAATATTGGCTACTCTAATGCTAATGTATCACAAGAAGGAGTCAACTGAGTAGGAAAAGAAAGTTCAAGATAATGGACTGAAATATTTTCAGTGGGTCAAAAATTGGCTGAACTATCTCCAGAAGAAGTCAATTGGGTAGAACTAAAAAGTTCAAAATTGATGACTCTTGGGCCCGATTTTAGTACATTTGGTCAAATATTGACTTTTGAATGACCGATGTAACATCAGAAAGAGTCAATAAGTAGGTCGAGAAATTTCCTAATCCATGACTGAAACATGTTCAAAGGGTCAAATATTGGCTACTCTATGGCTAATTTATCACCAGAAGGAGTCAATTGGGTAGAAATAGAAAGTTCAAAATCGACGACTCTTGGGCCCGTTATTAGTACATTTGGTCAAATATTGACTTTTGAATCACCGATATAACATCAGAAAGAGTCAATAAGTAGGTATAGAAATTTCAAGCTCCTTGACTGAAACATGTTCAATGGGTCAAATATTGGCTACTCTATGGCTAATTTATCACCAGAAGGAGTCAAAGGGTAGAACTAAAAAGTTCAAAATAGACAACTCTTGGGCCTGATTTTAGTACATTTGGTCAAATATTGACTTTTGAATGACCGATATAACATCGGAAAGAGTCAATAAATAGGTATAAAAATTTCAAGATCCATAACTGAAACATGTTCAATGGGTCAAATATTGGCTACTCTCAGGCTAATGTATCACAAGAAGGAGTCAATTGGGTAGGAATAGAAAGTTCAAGATCAAGGACTGAAATATTTTCAGTGGGTCAAAAATTGGCTGAACTATCGCCAGAATGACTCAATAGGGTAGAACTAAAAAGTTCATAATAGACGACTCTTGGGCCTGATATTAGTACATTTGGTCAAATATGGATTTCTGAATGATTGACTTAAATTCAGAAAGAGTCAATGAGTAGGTTTAAAAATTTCAAGATGCATAACTGAAACATGTCCAATGGGTAAAATATTGGCTACTCTAAGGCTAATGTATCACAAGAAGGAGTCAATTGGGTAGGAATAGAAAGTTCAAGATCAAGGACTGAAATATTTTCAGTGGGTCAAAAATTGGCTGAACTATCTCCAGAAAGAGTCAATAGGATAGAACTAAAAAGTTCAAAATAGACGACTCTTGGGCCCGATTTTAGTACATTTGGTCAAATATTGACTTTTGAATGGCCGATGTAACATCAGAAAGAGTCAATAAGTAGGTTTAGAAATTTCAAGATCCATAACTGAAACATGTCCAATGAGTAAAATATTGGCTACTCTAATGCTAATGTATCACAAGAAGGAGTCAACTGAGTAGGAAAAGAAAGTTCAAGATAAAGGACTGAAATATTTTCAGTGGGTCAAAAATTGGCTGAACTATCTCCAGAAGAAGTCAATAGGGTAGAACTAAAAAGTTCAAAATTGACGACTCTTGGGCCCGATTTTAGTACATTTGGTCAAATATTGACTTTTGATGACCGATATAACATCAGAAAGAGTCAGTAAGTAGGTATAGAAATTTCAAGATCCATAACTTAAACATGTCCAATGGGTAAAATATTGGCTACTCTAAGGCTAATGTATCACAAGACGGAGTCAATTGGGCAGGAATAGAAAGTTCAAGATCAAGGACTGAAATATTTTCAGTCTTTAAAAAATTGTCTGAACTATTGCCAGAAGGAGTCTATAGGGTAGAACTAAAAAGTTCAAAATAGACAACTCTTGGGCCCGATTTTAGTACATTTGGTCAAATATTGACTTTTGAATGACCGATGTAACATCAGAAAGAGTCAATAAGTAGGTATAGAAATTTCAAGATCCATAACTGAAACATGTCCAATGGGTAAAATATTGGCTACTCTACGGCTAATTTATCACCAGAAGGAGTCGATTGGGTAGAAACAGAAAGTTCAAAATCGACGACTCTTGGGCCCGATTTTAGTACATTTGGTCAAATATTGACTTTTGAATGACCGATATAACATCGGAAAGAGTCAATAAATAGGTATAAAAATTTCAAGATCCATAACTGAAACATGTCCAATGGGTAAAATATTGGCTACTCTAAGGCTAATGTATCACAAGAAGGAGTCAATTGGGTAGATATAGAAAGTTCAAGATCAAGGACTGAAATATTTTCAGTGGGTCAAAAATTGGCTGAACTATCTCCAGAAGGAGTCAATATGGTAGAACTAAAAAGTTCAAAATAGACGACTCTTGGGCCAGATTGTAGTACATTTGGTCAAATATTGACTTTTGAATGACCGATGTAACATCAAAAAGAGTCAATAAGTAGGTATAGAAATTTCAAGATCCATAACTGAAACATGTCCAATGGGTAAAATGTTGGCTACTCTAAGGCTAATTTATCACCAGAAGGAGTCAATTGGGTAGAAATAGAAAGTTCAAAATTGACGACTCTTGGGCCCGATATTAGTACATTTGGTTAAATATGGATTTCTGAATGATTGACCTAAATTCAGAAAGAGTCAATGAGTAGGTATAAAAATTTCATGATGCATAACTGAAACATGTCCAATGCGTAAAATATTGGCTACTGTAAGGCTAATGTATCACCAGAAGGAGTCAATTGGGTAGGAATAGAAAGTTCAAGATCAAGGACTGAAATATTTACAGTTGGTCAAAAATTGGCTGAACTATCTCCAGAAGAAGTCAATAGGGTAGAACTAAAAAGTTCAAAATTGACGACTCTTGGGCCCGATTTTAGTACATTTGGTCAAATATTGACTTTTGAATGACCGATGTAACATCAGAAAGAGTCAATAAGTAGGTTTAGAAATTTCAAGATCCATAACTGAAACATGTCCAATGAGTAAAATATTGCTTACTCTAATGCTAATGTATCACAAGAAGGAGTCAACTGGGTAGAAATAGAAAGTTCAAGACCAAGGACTGAAATATTTTCAGTGGGTCAAAAATTGGTTGAACTTTGTCCAGAAGGAGTCAATAGGGTAGAACTAAAAAGTTCAAAATAGACGACTCTTGGGCCCGATTTTAGCACATTTGGTCAAATATTGACTTTTGAATAACCGATGTAATATCAGAAAGAGTCAATAAGTAGGTATAGAAATTTCAAGCACCTTGACTGAAACATGTTCAATGGGTCAAATATTGGCTACTCTCAGGCTAATGTATCACAAGAAGGAGTCAATTGGGTAGGAATAGAAAGTTCAAGATCAAGGACTGAAATATTTTCAGTGGGTCAAAAATTGGCTGAACTATCGCCAGAATGACTCAATAGGGTAGAACTATAAAGTTCATAATAGACGACTCTTGGGCCCGATTTTAGTACATTTGGTCAAATATTGACTTTTGAATGACCGATGTAACATCAGAAAGAGTCAATAAGTAGGTATAGAAATTTCAAGATCCATCACTGAAATATGTCCAATGGGTAAAATATTGTCTACTCTAAGGCTAATGTATCACAAGACGGAGTCAATTGGGTAGGAATAGAAAGTTCAAGATCAAGGACTGAAATATTTTCAGTCTTTAAAAAATTGTCTGAACTATTGCCAGAAGGAGTCTATAGGGTAGAACTAAAAAGTTCAAAATAGACAACTCTTGGGCCCGATTTTAGTACATTTGGTCAAATATTGACTTTTGAATGACTGATGTAATATCAGAAAGAGTCAATAAGTAGGTATAGAAATTTCAAATTCCATAACTGAAACATGTCCAATGGGTAAAATATTGGCTACTCTAAGGCTAATTTATCACCAGAAGGAGTCAATTGGGTAGAAATAGAAAGTTCAAAATCGACGACTCTTGGGCCTGATATTAGTACATTTGGTCAAATATGGATTTCTGAATGATTGACTTAAATTCAGAAAGAGTCAATGAGTAGGTTTAAAAATTTCAAGATGCATAACTGAAACATGTCCAATGGGTAAAATATTGGCTACTCTAAGGCTAATGTATCACAAGAAGGAGTCAATTGGGTAGGAATAGAAAGTTCAAGATCAAGGACTGAAATATTTTCAGTGGGTCAAAAATTGGCTGAACTATCTCCAGAAAGAGTCTATAGGGTAGAACTAAAAAGTTCAAAATAGACGACTCTTGGGCCCGATTTTAGTACATTTGGTCAAATATTGACTTTTGAATGGCCGATGTAACATCAGAAAGAGTCAATAAGTAGGTTTAGAAATTTCAAGATCCATAACTGAAACATGTCCAATGAGTAAAATATTGGCTACTCTATTGCTAATGTATCACAAGAAGGAGTCAACTGAGTAGGAAAAGAAAGTTCAAGATAAAGGACTGAAATATTTTCAGTGGGTCAAAAATTGGCTGAACTATCTCCAGAAGAAGTCAATAGGGTAGAACTAAAAAGTTCAAAATTGACGACTCTTGGGCCCGATTTTAGTACATTTGGTCAAATATTGACTTTTGAATGACCGATGTAACATCAGAAAGAGTCAATAAGTAGGTATAGAAATTTCCTAATCCATGACTGAAACATGTTCAATGGGTCAAATATTGGCTACTCTATGGCTAATTTATCACCAGAAGGAGTCAATTGGGTAGAAATAGAAAGTTCAAAATCGACGACTCTTGGGCCCGATATTAGTACATTTGGTCAAATATTGACTTTTGATGACCGATATAACATCAGAAAGAGTCAATAAGTAGGTATAGAAATTTCAAGATCCATAACTTAAACATGTCCAATGGGTAAAATATTGGCTACTCTAAGGCTAATGTATCACAAGACGGAGTCAATTGGGCAGGAATAGAAAGTTCAAGATCAAGGACTGAAATATTTTCAGTCTTTAAAAAATTGTCTGAACTATTGCCAGAAGGAGTCTATAGGGTAGAACTAAAAAGTTCAAAATAGACAACTCTTGGGCCCGATTTTAGTACATTTGGTCAAATATTGACTTTTGAATGACCGATGTAACATCAGAAAGAGTCAATAAGTAGGTATAGAAATTTCAAGATCCATAACTGAAACATGTCCAATGGGTAAAATATTGGCTACTCTACGGCTAATTTATCACCAGAAGGAGTCGATTGGGTAGAAACAGAAAGTTCAAAATCGACGACTCTTGGGCCCGATTTTAGTACATTTGGTCAAATATTGACTTTTGAATGACCGATATAACATCAGAAAGAGTCAATAAATAGGTATAAAAATTTCAGGATCCATAACTGAAATATGTCCAATGGGTAAAGTATTGGCTACTCTAAGGCTAATGTATCACAAGAAGGAGTCAATTGGGTAGGAATAGAAAGTTCAAGATCAAGGACTGAAATATTTTCAGTGTGTCAAAAATTGGCTGAACTATCTCCAGAAGAAGTCAATAGGGTAGAACTAAAAAGTTCAAAATTGACGACTCTTGGGCCCGATTTTAGTACATTTGGTCAAATATTGACTTTTGAATGACCGATGTAACATCAGAAAGAGTCAATAAGTAGGTATAGAAATTTCCTAATCCATGACTGAAACATGTTCAATGGGTCAAATATTGGCTACTCTATGGGTAATTTATCACCAGAAGGAGTCAATTGGGTAGAAATAGAAAGTTCAAAATCGACGACTCTTGGGCCCGATTTTAGTACATTTGGTCAAATATTGACTTTTGAATGACCGATGTAACATCAGAAAGAGTCAATAAGTAGGTATAAAAATTTCAAGATCCATAACTGAAACATGTCCAATGGGTAAAATATTGGCTACTCTACGGCTAATTTATCACCAGAAGGAGTCAATTGGGTAGAAACAGAAAGTTCAAAATCGACGACTCTTGGGCCCGATATTAGTACATTTGGTCAAATATGGATTTCTGAATGATTGACCTAAATTCAGAAAGAGTCAATGAGTAGTTTTAAAAATTTCAAGATGCATAACTGAAACATGTCCAATGGGTAAAATATTGGCTACTCTGAGGCTAATGTATCACAAGAAGGAGTCAATTGGGTAGGAATAGAAAGTTCAAGATCAAGGACTGAAATATTTTCAGTGCTTCAAAAATTGGCTGAACTATCGCCAGAAGGAGTCAATAGGGTAGAACTAAAAAGTTCAAAATAGACGACCCTTGGGCCCGATTTTAGTACATTTGGTCAAATATTGACTTTTGAATGACCGATGTAACATCAGAAGGAGTCAATAAGTAGGTATATAAATTTCCTGATCCATGACTGAAACATGTTCAATAGGTCAAATATTGGCTACTCTATCGCTAATTTATCACCAGAAGGAGTCAATAGGGTAGAAATAGAAAGTTAAAATTCGACGACTCTTGGGCCCGATATTAGTACATTTGGTCAAATATTGACTTTTGAATGACCGATGTAACATCAGAAGGAGTCAATAAGTAGGTATATAAATTTCAAGATCCATGACTGAAACATGTTCAATAGGTCAAATATTGGCTACTCTATCGCTAATTTATCACCAGAAGGAGTCAATAGGGTAGAAATAGAAAGTTAAAATTCGACGACTCTTGGGCCCGATATTAGTACATTTGGTCAAATATTGACTTTTGAATGACCGATGTAACATCAGAAAGAGTCAATTAGTAGGTATAGAAATTTCAAGATCCATGACTGAAACATGTTCAATGGGTCAAATATTGGCTACTCTATGGCTAATTTATCACAAGAAGGAATCAAGTGGGTAGAAATAGAAAGTTCAAAATCGACGAATCTTGGGCCCGATATTAGTACATATGGTCAAATATGGATTTCTGAATGACCGATGTAACATCAGAAAGAGTCAATTAGTAGGTATAGAAATTTCAAGCTCCTTGACTGAAACATGTTCAATGGGTCAAATATTGGCTAGTCTATGGCTAATTTATCATCAGAAGGAGTCAAAGGGTAGAGCTAAAAAGTTCAAAATTGACGACTCTTGGGCCCGATTTTAGTACTTTTGGTCAAATATTGACTTTTGAATGACCGATGTAACATCAGAAAGAGTCAATTAGTAGATATAGAAATTTCAAGATCCATGACTGAAACTTGTTCAATGGGTCAAATATTGGCTACTCTATGGATAATTTATCACAAGAAGGAATCAATTGGGTAGAAATAGAAAGTTCAAAATCGACGACTCTTGGGCCCGATATTAGTACATTTGGTCAAATATGGATTTGTGAATGACCGATGTAACATCAGAAAGAGTCTATTAGTAGGTATAGAAATTTCAAGATCCTTGACTGAAACATGTTAAATGGGTCAAATATTGGCTACTCTAAGGCTAATGTATCACAAGAAGGAGTCAATTGGGTAGGAATAGAAAGTTCAAGATCAAGGACTTAAATATTTTCAGTGGGTCAAAAATTGGCTTAACTATCGCCAGAAGGAGTCAATAGGTTAGAACTAAAAAGTTCATAATAGACGACTCTTGGGCCCGATTTTAGTACATTTGGTGAAATATTGACTTTTGAATGACCGATGTAACATCAGAAAGAGTCAATAAGTAGGTTTAGAAATTTCAAGATCCATAACTGAAACATGTCCAATGAGTAAAATATTGGCTACTCTATTGCTAATGTATCACAAGAAGGAGTCAACTGAGTAGGAAAAGAAAGTTCAAGATAAAGGACTGAAATATTTTCAGTGGGTCAAAAATTGGCTGAACTATCTCCAGAAGAAGTCAATAGGGTAGAACTAAAAAGTTCAAAATTGACGACTCTTGGGCCCGATTTTAGTACATTTGGTCAAATATTGACTTTTGAATGACCGATGTAACATCAGAAAGAGTCAATAAGTAGGTATAGAAATTTCCTAATCCATGACTGAAACATGTTCAATGGGTCAAATATTGGCTACTCTATGGCTAATTTATCACCAGAAGGAGTCAATTGGGTAGAAATAGAAAGTTCAAAATCGACGACTCTTGGGCCCGATATTAGTACATTTGGTCAAATATTGACTTTTGATGACCGATATAACATCAGAAAGAGTCAATAAGTAGGTATAGAAATTTCAAGATCCATAACTTAAACATGTCCAATGGGTAAAATATTGGCTACTCTAAGGCTAATGTATCACAAGACGGAGTCAATTGGGCAGGAATAGAAAGTTCAAGATCAAGGACTGAAATATTTTCAGTCTTTAAAAAATTGTCTGAACTATTGCCAGAAGGAGTCTATAGGGTAGAACTAAAAAGTTCAAAATAGACAACTCTTGGGCCCGATTTTAGTACATTTGGTCAAATATTGACTTTTGAATGACCGATGTAACATCAGAAAGAGTCAATAAGTAGGTATAGAAATTTCAAGATCCATAACTGAAACATGTCCAATGGGTAAAATATTGGCTACTCTACGGCTAATTTATCACCAGAAGGAGTCGATTGGGTAGAAACAGAAAGTTCAAAATCGACGACTCTTGGGCCCGATTTTAGTACATTTGGTCAAATATTGACTTTTGAATGACCGATATAACATCAGAAAGAGTCAATAAATAGGTATAAAAATTTCAGGATCCATAACTGAAATATGTCCAATGGGTAAAGTATTGGCTACTCTAAGGCTAATGTATCACAAGAAGGAGTCAATTGGGTAGGAATAGAAAGTTCAAGATCAAGGACTGAAATATTTTCAGTGTGTCAAAAATTGGCTGAACTATCTCCAGAAGAAGTCAATAGGGTAGAACTAAAAAGTTCAAAATTGACGACTCTTGGGCCCGATTTTAGTACATTTGGTCAAATATTGACTTTTGAATGACCGATGTAACATCAGAAAGAGTCAATAAGTAGGTATAGAAATTTCCTAATCCATGACTGAAACATGTTCAATGGGTCAAATATTGGCTACTCTATGGGTAATTTATCACCAGAAGGAGTCAATTGGGTAGAAATAGAAAGTTCAAAATCGACGACTCTTGGGCCCGATTTTAGTACATTTGGTCAAATATTGACTTTTGAATGACCGATGTAACATCAGAAAGAGTCAATAAGTAGGTATAAAAATTTCAAGATCCATAACTGAAACATGTCCAATGGGTAAAATATTGGCTACTCTACGGCTAATTTATCACCAGAAGGAGTCAATTGGGTAGAAACAGAAAGTTCAAAATCGACGACTCTTGGGCCCGATATTAGTACATTTGGTCAAATATGGATTTCTGAATGATTGACCTAAATTCAGAAAGAGTCAATGAGTAGTTTTAAAAATTTCAAGATGCATAACTGAAACATGTCCAATGGGTAAAATATTGGCTACTCTGAGGCTAATGTATCACAAGAAGGAGTCAATTGGGTAGGAATAGAAAGTTCAAGATCAAGGACTGAAATATTTTCAGTGCTTCAAAAATTGGCTGAACTATCGCCAGAAGGAGTCAATAGGGTAGAACTAAAAAGTTCAAAATAGACGACCCTTGGGCCCGATTTTAGTACATTTGGTCAAATATTGACTTTTGAATGACCGATGTAACATCAGAAGGAGTCAATAAGTAGGTATATAAATTTCCTGATCCATGACTGAAACATGTTCAATAGGTCAAATATTGGCTACTCTATCGCTAATTTATCACCAGAAGGAGTCAATAGGGTAGAAATAGAAAGTTAAAATTCGACGACTCTTGGGCCCGATATTAGTACATTTGGTCAAATATTGACTTTTGAATGACCGATGTAACATCAGAAGGAGTCAATAAGTAGGTATATAAATTTCAAGATCCATGACTGAAACATGTTCAATAGGTCAAATATTGGCTACTCTATCGCTAATTTATCACCAGAAGGAGTCAATAGGGTAGAAATAGAAAGTTAAAATTCGACGACTCTTGGGCCCGATATTAGTACATTTGGTCAAATATTGACTTTTGAATGACCGATGTAACATCAGAAAGAGTCAATTAGTAGGTATAGAAATTTCAAGATCCATGACTGAAACATGTTCAATGGGTCAAATATTGGCTACTCTATGGCTAATTTATCACAAGAAGGAATCAAGTGGGTAGAAATAGAAAGTTCAAAATCGACGAATCTTGGGCCCGATATTAGTACATATGGTCAAATATGGATTTCTGAATGACCGATGTAACATCAGAAAGAGTCAATTAGTAGGTATAGAAATTTCAAGCTCCTTGACTGAAACATGTTCAATGGGTCAAATATTGGCTAGTCTATGGCTAATTTATCATCAGAAGGAGTCAAAGGGTAGAGCTAAAAAGTTCAAAATTGACGACTCTTGGGCCCGATTTTAGTACTTTTGGTCAAATATTGACTTTTGAATGACCGATGTAACATCAGAAAGAGTCAATTAGTAGATATAGAAATTTCAAGATCCATGACTGAAACTTGTTCAATGGGTCAAATATTGGCTACTCTATGGATAATTTATCACAAGAAGGAATCAATTGGGTAGAAATAGAAAGTTCAAAATCGACGACTCTTGGGCCCGATATTAGTACATTTGGTCAAATATGGATTTGTGAATGACCGATGTAACATCAGAAAGAGTCTATTAGTAGGTATAGAAATTTCAAGATCCTTGACTGAAACATGTTAAATGGGTCAAATATTGGCTACTCTAAGGCTAATGTATCACAAGAAGGAGTCAATTGGGTAGGAATAGAAAGTTCAAGATCAAGGACTTAAATATTTTCAGTGGGTCAAAAATTGGCTTAACTATCGCCAGAAGGAGTCAATAGGTTAGAACTAAAAAGTTCATAATAGACGACTCTTGGGCCCGATTTTAGTACATTTGGTGAAATATTGACTTTTGAATGACCGATGTAACATCAGAAAGAGTCAATAAGTAGGTTTAGAAATTTCAAGATCCATAACTGAAACATGTCCAATGAGTAAAATATTGGCTACTCTATTGCTAATGTATCACAAGAAGGAGTCAACTGAGTAGGAAAAGAAAGTTCAAGATAAAGGACTGAAATATTTTCAGTGGGTCAAAAATTGGCTGAACTATCTCCAGAAGAAGTCAATAGGGTAGAACTAAAAAGTTCAAAATTGACGACTCTTGGGCCCGATTTTAGTACATTTGGTCAAATATTGACTTTTGAATGACCGATGTAACATCAGAAAGAGTCAATAAGTAGGTATAGAAATTTCCTAATCCATGACTGAAACATGTTCAATGGGTCAAATATTGGCTACTCTATGGCTAATTTATCACCAGAAGGAGTCAATTGGGTAGAAATAGAAAGTTCAAAATCGACGACTCTTGGGCCCGATATTAGTACATTTGGTCAAATATTGACTTTTGATGACCGATATAACATCAGAAAGAGTCAATAAGTAGGTATAGAAATTTCAAGATCCATAACTTAAACATGTCCAATGGGTAAAATATTGGCTACTCTAAGGCTAATGTATCACAAGACGGAGTCAATTGGGCAGGAATAGAAAGTTCAAGATCAAGGACTGAAATATTTTCAGTCTTTAAAAAATTGTCTGAACTATTGCCAGAAGGAGTCTATAGGGTAGAACTAAAAAGTTCAAAATAGACAACTCTTGGGCCCGATTTTAGTACATTTGGTCAAATATTGACTTTTGAATGACCGATGTAACATCAGAAAGAGTCAATAAGTAGGTATAGAAATTTCAAGATCCATAACTGAAACATGTCCAATGGGTAAAATATTGGCTACTCTACGGCTAATTTATCACCAGAAGGAGTCGATTGGGTAGAAACAGAAAGTTCAAAATCGACGACTCTTGGGCCCGATTTTAGTACATTTGGTCAAATATTGACTTTTGAATGACCGATATAACATCAGAAAGAGTCAATAAATAGGTATAAAAATTTCAGGATCCATAACTGAAATATGTCCAATGGGTAAAGTATTGGCTACTCTAAGGCTAATGTATCACAAGAAGGAGTCAATTGGGTAGGAATAGAAAGTTCAAGATCAAGGACTGAAATATTTTCAGTGTGTCAAAAATTGGCTGAACTATCTCCAGAAGAAGTCAATAGGGTAGAACTAAAAAGTTCAAAATTGACGACTCTTGGGCCCGATTTTAGTACATTTGGTCAAATATTGACTTTTGAATGACCGATGTAACATCAGAAAGAGTCAATAAGTAGGTATAGAAATTTCCTAATCCATGACTGAAACATGTTCAATGGGTCAAATATTGGCTACTCTATGGGTAATTTATCACCAGAAGGAGTCAATTGGGTAGAAATAGAAAGTTCAAAATCGACGACTCTTGGGCCCGATTTTAGTACATTTGGTCAAATATTGACTTTTGAATGACCGATGTAACATCAGAAAGAGTCAATAAGTAGGTATAAAAATTTCAAGATCCATAACTGAAACATGTCCAATGGGTAAAATATTGGCTACTCTACGGCTAATTTATCACCAGAAGGAGTCAATTGGGTAGAAACAGAAAGTTCAAAATCGACGACTCTTGGGCCCGATATTAGTACATTTGGTCAAATATGGATTTCTGAATGATTGACCTAAATTCAGAAAGAGTCAATGAGTAGTTTTAAAAATTTCAAGATGCATAACTGAAACATGTCCAATGGGTAAAATATTGGCTACTCTGAGGCTAATGTATCACAAGAAGGAGTCAATTGGGTAGGAATAGAAAGTTCAAGATCAAGGACTGAAATATTTTCAGTGCTTCAAAAATTGGCTGAACTATCGCCAGAAGGAGTCAATAGGGTAGAACTAAAAAGTTCAAAATAGACGACCCTTGGGCCCGATTTTAGTACATTTGGTCAAATATTGACTTTTGAATGACCGATGTAACATCAGAAGGAGTCAATAAGTAGGTATATAAATTTCCTGATCCATGACTGAAACATGTTCAATAGGTCAAATATTGGCTACTCTATCGCTAATTTATCACCAGAAGGAGTCAATAGGGTAGAAATAGAAAGTTAAAATTCGACGACTCTTGGGCCCGATATTAGTACATTTGGTCAAATATTGACTTTTGAATGACCGATGTAACATCAGAAGGAGTCAATAAGTAGGTATATAAATTTCAAGATCCATGACTGAAACATGTTCAATAGGTCAAATATTGGCTACTCTATCGCTAATTTATCACCAGAAGGAGTCAATAGGGTAGAAATAGAAAGTTAAAATTCGACGACTCTTGGGCCCGATATTAGTACATTTGGTCAAATATTGACTTTTGAATGACCGATGTAACATCAGAAAGAGTCAATTAGTAGGTATAGAAATTTCAAGATCCATGACTGAAACATGTTCAATGGGTCAAATATTGGCTACTCTATGGCTAATTTATCATCAGAAGGAGTCAAAGGGTAGAGCTAAAAAGTTCAAAATTGACGACTCTTGGGCCCGATTTTAGTACTTTTGGTCAAATATTGACTTTTGAATGACCGATGTAACATCAGAAAGAGTCAATTAGTAGATATAGAAATTTCAAGATCCATGACTGAAACTTGTTCAATGGGTCAAATATTGGCTACTCTATGGATAATTTATCACAAGAAGGAATCAATTGGGTAGAAATAGAAAGTTCAAAATCGACGACTCTTGGGCCCGATATTAGTACATTTGGTCAAATATGGATTTGTGAATGACCGATGTAACATCAGAAAGAGTCTATTAGTAGGTATAGAAATTTCAAGATCCTTGACTGAAACATGTTAAATGGGTCAAATATTGGCTACTCTAAGGCTAATGTATCACAAGAAGGAGTCAATTGGGTAGGAATAGAAAGTTCAAGATCAAGGACTTAAATATTTTCAGTGGGTCAAAAATTGGCTTAACTATCGCCAGAAGGAGTCAATAGGTTAGAACTAAAAAGTTCATAATAGACGACTCTTGGGCCCGATTTTAGTACATTTGGTGAAATATTGACTTTTGAATGACCGATGTAACATCAGAAAGAGTCAATAAGTAGGTATAGAAATTTCAAGATCCGTCACTGAAACATGTCCAATGGGTAAAATATTGGCTACTCTAAGGCTAATGTATCACAAGAAGCAGTCAATTGGGTAGGAATAGAAACTTGAAGATCAAGGACTGAAATATTTTCAGTGTTTCAAAAATTGGCTGAACTATCGCCAGAAGGAGTCAATAGGGTAGAACTAAAAAGTTCAAAATAGACGACTCTTGGGCCCGATTTTAGTACATTTGGTCAAATATTGACTTTTGAATGACCGATGTAACATCAGAAAGAGTCAATAAGTAGGTATAGAAATTTCAAGATCCATAACTGAAACATGTCCAATGGGTCAAATATTGGCTACTCTATGGCTAATTTATGACCAGAAGGAGTCAATTGGGTAGAAATAGAAAGTTCAAAATCAACGACTCTTGGACCCGATTTTAGTACATTTGGTCAAATATTGACTTTTGAATGACCGATGTAACATCAGAAAGAGTCAATAAGTAGGTATAGAAATTTCAAGCTCCATAACTGAAACATGTCCAATGAGCAAAATATTGGCTACTCTAATGCTAATGTATCACAAGAAGGAGTCAACTGAGTAGGAAAAGAAAGTTCAAGATCAAGGACTGAAATATTTTCAGTGGGTCAAAAATTGGCTGAACTATCTCCAGAAAGAGTCAATAGGATAGAACTAAAAAGTTCAAAATAGTCGACTCTTGGGCCCGATTTTAGTACATTTGGTCAAATATTGACTTTTGAATGGCCGATGTAACATCAGAAAGAGTCAATAAGTAGGTATAGAAATTTCAAGCTCCATAACTGAAACATGTCCAATGAGCAAAATATTGGCTACTCTAATGCTAATGTATCACAAGAAGGAGTCAACTGAGTAGGAAAAGAAAGTTCAAGATTAAGGACTGAAATATTTTCAGTGTGGACAAAAATTGGCTGAACTATCTCCAGAAAGAGTCAATAGGGTAGAACTAAAAAGTTCAAAATAGACGACTCTTGGGCCCGATTTTAGTACATTTGGTCAAATATTGACTTTTGAATGACCGATGTAACATCAGAAAGAGTCAATAAGTAGGTATAGAAATTTCAAGATCCATAACTGAAACATGTCCAATGGGTCAAATATTGGCTACTCTATGGCTAATTTATGACCAGAAGGAGTCAATTGGGTAGAACTAAAAAGTTCAAAATAGACGACTCTTGGGCCCGATTTTAGTACATTTGGTCAAATATTGACTTTTGAATGACCGATGTAACATCAGAAAGAGTCAATAAGTAGGTATAGAAATTTCAAGCTCCATAACTGAAACATGTCCAATGAGCAAAATATTGGCTACTCTAATGCTAATGTATCACAAGAAGGAGTCAACTGAGTAGGAAAAGAAAGTTCAAGATCAAGGACTGAAATATTTTCAGTGGGTCAAAAATTGGCTGAACTATCTCCAGAAAGAGTCAATAGGATAGAACTAAAAAGTTCAAAATAGACGACTCTTGGGCCCGATTTTAGTACATTTGGTCAAATATTGACTCTTGAATGGCCGATGTAACATCAGAAAGAGTCAATAAGTAGGTATAGAAATTTCAAGCTCCATAACTGAAACATGTCCAATGAGCAAAATATTGGCTACTCTAATGCTAATGTATCACAAGAAGGAGTCAACTGAGTAGGAAAAGAAAGTTCAAGATCAAGGACTGAAATATTTTCAGTGTGGACAAAAATTGGCTGAACTATCTCCAGAAAGAGTCAATAGGGTAGAACTAAAAAGTTCAAAATAGACGACTCTTGGGCCCGATTTTAGTACATTTGGTCAAATATTGACTTTTGAATGACCGATGTAACATCAGAAAGAGTCAATAAGTAGGTATAGAAATTTCAAGATCCATAACTGAAACATGTCCAATGGGTCAAATATTGGCTACTCTATGGCTAATTTATGACCAGAAGGAGTCAATTGGGTAGAAATAGAAAGTTCAAAATCGACGACTCTTGGGCCCGATTTTAGTACATTTGGTCAAATATTGACTTTTGAATGACCGATGTAACATCAGAAAGAGTCAATAAGTAGGTATAAAAATTTCAAGATCCATAACTGAAACATGTCCAATGGGTAAAATATTGGCTACTCTACGGCTAATTTATCACCAGAAGGAGTCAATTGGGTAGGAAGAGAAAGTTCAAAATCGACGTCTCTTGGGCCCGATATTAGTACATTTGGTCAAATATGGATTTCTGAATGACCGATGTAACATCAGAAAGAGTCAATTAGTAGGTATAGAAATTTCAAGCTCCTTGACTGAAACATGTTCAATGGGTCAAATATTGGCTAGTCTATGGCTAATTTATCATCAGAATGAGTCAAAGGGTAGAGCTAAAAAGTTCAAAATAGACGACTCTTGGGCCCGATATTAGTACATTTGGTCAAATATGGATTTCTGAATGATTGACCTAAATTCAGAAAGAGTCAATGAGTAGGTATAAAAATTTCAAGATGCATAACTGAAACATGTTAAATGGGTCAAATATTGGCTACTCTAAGGCTAATGTATCACAAGAAGGAGTCAATTGGGTAGGAATAGAAAGTTCAAGATCAAGGACTTAAATATTTTCAGTGGGTCAAAAATTGGCTGAACTATCGCCAGAAGGAGTCAATAGGTTAGAACTAAAAAGTTCATAATAGGCGACTCTTGGGCCCGATTTTAGTACATTTGGTGAAATATTGACTTTTGAATGATCGATGTAACATCAGAAAGAGTCAATAAGTAGGTATAGAAATTTCAAGATCCGTCACTGAAACATGTCCAATGGGTAAAATATTGGCTACTCTAAGGCTAATGTATCACAAGAAGCAGTCAATTGGGTAGGAATAGAAATTTCAAGATCAAACACTGAAATATTTTCAGTGTTTCAAAAATTGGCTGAACTATCGCCAGAAGGAGTCAATAGGGTAGAACTAAAAAGTTCAAAATAGACGACTCTTGGGCCCGATTTTAGTACATTTGGTCAAATATTGACTTTTGAATGACCGATGTAACATCAGAAAGAGTCAATAGGTAGGTATAGAAATTTCCTGATCCATGACTGAAACATGTTCAATGGGTCAAATATTGGCTACTCTATCGCTAATTTATCACCAGAAGGAGTCAATTGGGTAGAAATAGAAAGTTCAAAATCGATGACTCTTGGGCAGGATATAAGTCCATTCGGTCAAATATGGACTTCTGATTGACTGATGTATCATCAGTCGGTTTCTACGAGTATGTAAAGAAATTTCAAGATCCATGCCTGAAACATGTTCAATGGGTCAAATATTGGCTACTCTATGGCTAATTTATCACCAGAAGCAGTCAAAGGGTAGAACTAAAAAGTTCAAAATAGACGACTCTTGGGCCCAGTGTTAGTACATTTGGTCAAATATGGATTTCTGAATGACTGACCTAAATTCAGAAAGAGTCAATGAGTAGTTATAAAAATGTCAGGATCCATATCTGAAACATGTCCAATGGGTCAAATATTGGCTACTCTATGGCTAATTTATCACCAGAAGGAGTCAAAGGGTAGAGCTAAAAATTTCAAAATAGACGACTCTTTGGCCCGATTTTAGTACATTTGGTCAAATATTGAATTTTGAATGGCCGATGTAACATCAGAAAGAGTCAATAAGTAGGTATAGAAATTTCAAGCTCCATAACTGAAACATGTCCAATGAGCAAAATATTGGCTACTCTAATGCTAATGTATCACAAGAAGGAGTCAACTGAGTAGGAAAAGAAAGTTCAAGATCAAGGACTGAAATATTTTCAGTGGGACAAAAATTGGCTGAACTATCTCCAGAAAGAGTCAATAGGGTAGAACTAAAAAGTTCAAAAAAGACGACTCTTGGGCCTGATTTTAGTACATTTGGTCAAATATTGATTTTTGAATGACCGATGTAACATCAGAAAGAGTCAATAAGTAGGTATAGAAATTTCAAGATCCATAACTGAAACATGTCCAATGGGTCAAATATTGGCTACTCTATGGCTAATTTATCACCAGAAGGAGTCAATTGGGTAGGAAGAAAAAGTTCAAAATCGACGACTCTTGGGCCCGATTTTAGTACATTTGGTCAAATATTCACTTTTGAATGACCGATATAACATCAGAAAGAGTCAATAAGTAGGTATAGAAATTTCAAGCTCCTTGACTGAAACAAGTTCAATGGGTCAAATATTGGCTACTCTATGGCTAATTTATCACCAGAAGGAGTCAAAGGGTAGAACTAAACAGTTCAAAATAGATGACTCTTGGGCCCAGTGTTAGTACATTTGGTCAAATATGGATTTCTGAATGACTGACCTAAATTCAGAAAGAGTCAATGAGTAGTTATAAAAATGTCAGGATCCATATCTGAAACATGTCCAATGGGTCAAATATTGGCTACTCTATGGCTAATTTATCACCAGAAGGAGTCAAAGGGTAGAGCTAAAAATTTCAAAATAGACGACTCTTTGGCCCGATTTTAGTACATTTGGTCAAATATTGAATTTTGAATGGCCGATGTAACATCAGAAAGAGTCAATAAGTAGGTATAGAAATTTCAAGCTCCATAACTGAAACATGTCCAATGAGCAAAATATTGGCTACTCTAATGCTAATGTATCACAAGAAGGAGTCAACTGAGTAGGAAAAGAAAGTTCAAGATCAAGGACTGAAATATTTTCAGTGGGACAAAAATTGGCTGAACTATCTCCAGAAAGAGTCAATAGGGTAGAACTAAAAAGTTCAAAAAAGACGACTCTTGGGCCTGATTTTAGTACATTTGGTCAAATATTGATTTTTGAATGACCGATGTAACATCAGAAAGAGTCAATAAGTAGGTATAGAAATTTCAAGATCCATAACTGAAACATGTCCAATGGGTCAAATATTGGCTACTCTATGGCTAATTTATCACCAGAAGGAGTCAATTGGGTAGGAAGAAAAAGTTCAAAATCGACGACTCTTGGGCCCGATTTTAGTACATTTGGTCAAATATTCACTTTTGAATGACCGATATAACATCAGAAAGAGTCAATAAGTAGGTATAGAAATTTCAAGCTCCTTGACTGAAACAAGTTCAATGGGTCAAATATTGGCTACTCTATGGCTAATTTATCACCAGAAGGAGTCAAAGGGTAGAACTAAACAGTTCAAAATAGACGACTCTTGGGCCCAATTTTAGTACATTTGGTCAAATATTGACTTTTGAATGACCGATATAACATCACAAAGAGTCAATAAATAGGTATAAAAATTTCAAGATCCATAACTGAAACATGTCCAATGGGTAAAATATTGGCTACTCTAAGGCTAATGTATCACCAGAAGGAGTCAATTGGGTAGAAATAGAAAGTTCAAAATCGACGACTCTTGGGCCCGATTTTAGTACATTTGGTCAAATATTGACTTTTGAATGACCGATGTAACATCAGAAAGAGTCAATAAGTAGGTATAAAAATTTCAAGATCCATAACTGAAACATGTCCAATGGGTCAAATATTGGCTACTCTACGGCTAATTTATCACCAGAAGGAGTCAATTGGGTAGGAAGAAAAAGTTCAATATCGACGACTCTTGGGCCCGATATTAGTACATTTGGTCAAATATTGACTTATGAATGACCGATATAACATCAGAAAGAGTCAATAAGTAGGTATAGAAATTTCAAGCTCCTTGACTGAAACAAGTTCAATGGGTCAAATATTGGCTACTCTATGGCTAATTTATCACCAGAAGGAGTCAAAGGGTAGAACTAAACAGTTCAAAATAGACGACTCTTGGGCCCGATTTTAGTACATTTGGTCAAATATTGACTTTTGAATGACCGATATAACATCACAAAGAGTCAATAAATAGGTATAAAAATTTCAAGATCCATAACTGAAACATGTCCAATGGGTAAAATATTGGCTACTCTAAGGCTAATGTATCACAAGAAGGAGTCAATTGGGTAGATACAGAAAGTTCAAAATCGACGACTCTTGGGCCCGATATTAGTACATTTGGTCAAATATGGATTTGTGAATGACCGATGTAACATCAGAAAGAGTCTGTTAGTAGGTATAGAAATTTCAAGATCCTTGACTGAAACATGTTAAATGGGTCAAATATTGGCTACTCTAAGGCTAATGTATCACAAGAAGGAGTCAATTGGGTAGGAATAGAAAGTTCAAGATCAAGGACTTAAATATTTTCAGTGGGTCAAAAATTGGCTTAACTATCGCCAGAAGGAGTCAATAGGTTAGAACTAAAAAGTTCATAATAGACGACTCTTGGGCCCGATTTTAGTACATTTGGTGAAATATTGACTTTTGAATGACCGATGTAACATCAGAAAGAGTCAATAAGTAGGTATAGAAATTTCAAGATCCGTCACTGAAACATGTCCAATGGGTAAAATATTGGCTACTCTAAGGCTAATGTATCACAAGAAGCAGTCAATTAGGTAGGAATAGAAACTTCAAGATCAAGGACTGAAATATTTTCAGTGTTTCAAAAATTGGCTGAACTATCGCCAGAAGGAGTCAATAGGGTAGAACTAAAAAGTTCAAAATAGACGACTCTTGGGCCCGATTTTAGTACATTTGGTCAAATATTGACTTTTGAATGACCGATGTAACATCAGAAAGAGTCAATAAGTAGGTATAGAAATTTCAAGATCCATAACTGAAACATGTCCAATGGGTCAAATATTGGCTACTCTATGGCTAATTTATGACCAGAAGGAGTCAATTGGGTAGAAATAGAAAGTTCAAAATCAACGACTCTTGGACCCGATTTTAGTACATTTGGTCAAATATTGACTTTTGAATGACCGATGTAACATCAGAAAGAGTCAATAAGTAGGTATAGAAATTTCAAGCTCCATAACTGAAACATGTCCAATGAGCAAAATATTGGCTACTCTAATGCTAATGTATCAC
The DNA here is from genome assembly GCA_038088235.1 of Zacco platypus. NCBI lineage: Eukaryota > Metazoa > Chordata > Actinopteri > Cypriniformes > Xenocyprididae > Zacco > Zacco platypus. The sequence goes on along the minus strand of CM076071.1, from coordinate 14,126,535 downwards.
AAGAAGGAGTCAACTGAGTAGGAAAAGAAAGTTCAAGATCAAGGACTGAAATATTTTCAGTGGGTCAAAAATTGGCTGAACTATCTCCAGAAAGAGTCAATAGGATAGAACTAAAAAGTTCAAAATAGTCGACTCTTGGGCCCGATTTTAGTACATTTGGTCAAATATTGACTTTTGAATGGCCGATGTAACATCAGAAAGAGTCAATAAGTAGGTATAGAAATTTCAAGCTCCATAACTGAAACATGTCCAATGAGCAAAATATTGGCTACTCTAATGCTAATGTATCACAAGAAGGAGTCAACTGAGTAGGAAAAGAAAGTTCAAGATTAAGGACTGAAATATTTTCAGTGTGGACAAAAATTGGCTGAACTATCTCCAGAAAGAGTCAATAGGGTAGAACTAAAAAGTTCAAAATAGACGACTCTTGGGCCCGATTTTAGTACATTTGGTCAAATATTGACTTTTGAATGACCGATGTAACATCAGAAAGAGTCAATAAGTAGGTATAGAAATTTCAAGATCCATAACTGAAACATGTCCAATGGGTCAAATATTGGCTACTCTATGGCTAATTTATGACCAGAAGGAGTCAATTGGGTAGAACTAAAAAGTTCAAAATAGACGACTCTTGGGCCCGATTTTAGTACATTTGGTCAAATATTGACTTTTGAATGACCGATGTAACATCAGAAAGAGTCAATAAGTAGGTATAGAAATTTCAAGCTCCATAACTGAAACATGTCCAATGAGCAAAATATTGGCTACTCTAATGCTAATGTATCACAAGAAGGAGTCAACTGAGTAGGAAAAGAAAGTTCAAGATCAAGGACTGAAATATTTTCAGTGGGTCAAAAATTGGCTGAACTATCTCCAGAAAGAGTCAATAGGATAGAACTAAAAAGTTCAAAATAGACGACTCTTGGGCCCGATTTTAGTACATTTGGTCAAATATTGACTCTTGAATGGCCGATGTAACATCAGAAAGAGTCAATAAGTAGGTATAGAAATTTCAAGCTCCATAACTGAAACATGTCCAATGAGCAAAATATTGGCTACTCTAATGCTAATGTATCACAAGAAGGAGTCAACTGAGTAGGAAAAGAAAGTTCAAGATCAAGGACTGAAATATTTTCAGTGTGGACAAAAATTGGCTGAACTATCTCCAGAAAGAGTCAATAGGGTAGAACTAAAAAGTTCAAAATAGACGACTCTTGGGCCCGATTTTAGTACATTTGGTCAAATATTGACTTTTGAATGACCGATGTAACATCAGAAAGAGTCAATAAGTAGGTATAGAAATTTCAAGATCCATAACTGAAACATGTCCAATGGGTCAAATATTGGCTACTCTATGGCTAATTTATGACCAGAAGGAGTCAATTGGGTAGAAATAGAAAGTTCAAAATCGACGACTCTTGGGCCCGATTTTAGTACATTTGGTCAAATATTGACTTTTGAATGACCGATGTAACATCAGAAAGAGTCAATAAGTAGGTATAAAAATTTCAAGATCCATAACTGAAACATGTCCAATGGGTAAAATATTGGCTACTCTACGGCTAATTTATCACCAGAAGGAGTCAATTGGGTAGGAAGAGAAAGTTCAAAATCGACGTCTCTTGGGCCCGATATTAGTACATTTGGTCAAATATGGATTTCTGAATGACCGATGTAACATCAGAAAGAGTCAATTAGTAGGTATAGAAATTTCAAGCTCCTTGACTGAAACATGTTCAATGGGTCAAATATTGGCTAGTCTATGGCTAATTTATCATCAGAATGAGTCAAAGGGTAGAGCTAAAAAGTTCAAAATAGACGACTCTTGGGCCCGATATTAGTACATTTGGTCAAATATGGATTTCTGAATGATTGACCTAAATTCAGAAAGAGTCAATGAGTAGGTATAAAAATTTCAAGATGCATAACTGAAACATGTTAAATGGGTCAAATATTGGCTACTCTAAGGCTAATGTATCACAAGAAGGAGTCAATTGGGTAGGAATAGAAAGTTCAAGATCAAGGACTTAAATATTTTCAGTGGGTCAAAAATTGGCTGAACTATCGCCAGAAGGAGTCAATAGGTTAGAACTAAAAAGTTCATAATAGGCGACTCTTGGGCCCGATTTTAGTACATTTGGTGAAATATTGACTTTTGAATGATCGATGTAACATCAGAAAGAGTCAATAAGTAGGTATAGAAATTTCAAGATCCGTCACTGAAACATGTCCAATGGGTAAAATATTGGCTACTCTAAGGCTAATGTATCACAAGAAGCAGTCAATTGGGTAGGAATAGAAATTTCAAGATCAAACACTGAAATATTTTCAGTGTTTCAAAAATTGGCTGAACTATCGCCAGAAGGAGTCAATAGGGTAGAACTAAAAAGTTCAAAATAGACGACTCTTGGGCCCGATTTTAGTACATTTGGTCAAATATTGACTTTTGAATGACCGATGTAACATCAGAAAGAGTCAATAGGTAGGTATAGAAATTTCCTGATCCATGACTGAAACATGTTCAATGGGTCAAATATTGGCTACTCTATCGCTAATTTATCACCAGAAGGAGTCAATTGGGTAGAAATAGAAAGTTCAAAATCGATGACTCTTGGGCAGGATATAAGTCCATTCGGTCAAATATGGACTTCTGATTGACTGATGTATCATCAGTCGGTTTCTACGAGTATGTAAAGAAATTTCAAGATCCATGCCTGAAACATGTTCAATGGGTCAAATATTGGCTACTCTATGGCTAATTTATCACCAGAAGCAGTCAAAGGGTAGAACTAAAAAGTTCAAAATAGACGACTCTTGGGCCCAGTGTTAGTACATTTGGTCAAATATGGATTTCTGAATGACTGACCTAAATTCAGAAAGAGTCAATGAGTAGTTATAAAAATGTCAGGATCCATATCTGAAACATGTCCAATGGGTCAAATATTGGCTACTCTATGGCTAATTTATCACCAGAAGGAGTCAAAGGGTAGAGCTAAAAATTTCAAAATAGACGACTCTTTGGCCCGATTTTAGTACATTTGGTCAAATATTGAATTTTGAATGGCCGATGTAACATCAGAAAGAGTCAATAAGTAGGTATAGAAATTTCAAGCTCCATAACTGAAACATGTCCAATGAGCAAAATATTGGCTACTCTAATGCTAATGTATCACAAGAAGGAGTCAACTGAGTAGGAAAAGAAAGTTCAAGATCAAGGACTGAAATATTTTCAGTGGGACAAAAATTGGCTGAACTATCTCCAGAAAGAGTCAATAGGGTAGAACTAAAAAGTTCAAAAAAGACGACTCTTGGGCCTGATTTTAGTACATTTGGTCAAATATTGATTTTTGAATGACCGATGTAACATCAGAAAGAGTCAATAAGTAGGTATAGAAATTTCAAGATCCATAACTGAAACATGTCCAATGGGTCAAATATTGGCTACTCTATGGCTAATTTATCACCAGAAGGAGTCAATTGGGTAGGAAGAAAAAGTTCAAAATCGACGACTCTTGGGCCCGATTTTAGTACATTTGGTCAAATATTCACTTTTGAATGACCGATATAACATCAGAAAGAGTCAATAAGTAGGTATAGAAATTTCAAGCTCCTTGACTGAAACAAGTTCAATGGGTCAAATATTGGCTACTCTATGGCTAATTTATCACCAGAAGGAGTCAAAGGGTAGAACTAAACAGTTCAAAATAGATGACTCTTGGGCCCAGTGTTAGTACATTTGGTCAAATATGGATTTCTGAATGACTGACCTAAATTCAGAAAGAGTCAATGAGTAGTTATAAAAATGTCAGGATCCATATCTGAAACATGTCCAATGGGTCAAATATTGGCTACTCTATGGCTAATTTATCACCAGAAGGAGTCAAAGGGTAGAGCTAAAAATTTCAAAATAGACGACTCTTTGGCCCGATTTTAGTACATTTGGTCAAATATTGAATTTTGAATGGCCGATGTAACATCAGAAAGAGTCAATAAGTAGGTATAGAAATTTCAAGCTCCATAACTGAAACATGTCCAATGAGCAAAATATTGGCTACTCTAATGCTAATGTATCACAAGAAGGAGTCAACTGAGTAGGAAAAGAAAGTTCAAGATCAAGGACTGAAATATTTTCAGTGGGACAAAAATTGGCTGAACTATCTCCAGAAAGAGTCAATAGGGTAGAACTAAAAAGTTCAAAAAAGACGACTCTTGGGCCTGATTTTAGTACATTTGGTCAAATATTGATTTTTGAATGACCGATGTAACATCAGAAAGAGTCAATAAGTAGGTATAGAAATTTCAAGATCCATAACTGAAACATGTCCAATGGGTCAAATATTGGCTACTCTATGGCTAATTTATCACCAGAAGGAGTCAATTGGGTAGGAAGAAAAAGTTCAAAATCGACGACTCTTGGGCCCGATTTTAGTACATTTGGTCAAATATTCACTTTTGAATGACCGATATAACATCAGAAAGAGTCAATAAGTAGGTATAGAAATTTCAAGCTCCTTGACTGAAACAAGTTCAATGGGTCAAATATTGGCTACTCTATGGCTAATTTATCACCAGAAGGAGTCAAAGGGTAGAACTAAACAGTTCAAAATAGACGACTCTTGGGCCCAATTTTAGTACATTTGGTCAAATATTGACTTTTGAATGACCGATATAACATCACAAAGAGTCAATAAATAGGTATAAAAATTTCAAGATCCATAACTGAAACATGTCCAATGGGTAAAATATTGGCTACTCTAAGGCTAATGTATCACCAGAAGGAGTCAATTGGGTAGAAATAGAAAGTTCAAAATCGACGACTCTTGGGCCCGATTTTAGTACATTTGGTCAAATATTGACTTTTGAATGACCGATGTAACATCAGAAAGAGTCAATAAGTAGGTATAAAAATTTCAAGATCCATAACTGAAACATGTCCAATGGGTCAAATATTGGCTACTCTACGGCTAATTTATCACCAGAAGGAGTCAATTGGGTAGGAAGAAAAAGTTCAATATCGACGACTCTTGGGCCCGATATTAGTACATTTGGTCAAATATTGACTTATGAATGACCGATATAACATCAGAAAGAGTCAATAAGTAGGTATAGAAATTTCAAGCTCCTTGACTGAAACAAGTTCAATGGGTCAAATATTGGCTACTCTATGGCTAATTTATCACCAGAAGGAGTCAAAGGGTAGAACTAAACAGTTCAAAATAGACGACTCTTGGGCCCGATTTTAGTACATTTGGTCAAATATTGACTTTTGAATGACCGATATAACATCACAAAGAGTCAATAAATAGGTATAAAAATTTCAAGATCCATAACTGAAACATGTCCAATGGGTAAAATATTGGCTACTCTAAGGCTAATGTATCACAAGAAGGAGTCAATTGGGTAGATACAGAAAGTTCAAAATCGACGACTCTTGGGCCCGATATTAGTACATTTGGTCAAATATGGATTTGTGAATGACCGATGTAACATCAGAAAGAGTCTGTTAGTAGGTATAGAAATTTCAAGATCCTTGACTGAAACATGTTAAATGGGTCAAATATTGGCTACTCTAAGGCTAATGTATCACAAGAAGGAGTCAATTGGGTAGGAATAGAAAGTTCAAGATCAAGGACTTAAATATTTTCAGTGGGTCAAAAATTGGCTTAACTATCGCCAGAAGGAGTCAATAGGTTAGAACTAAAAAGTTCATAATAGACGACTCTTGGGCCCGATTTTAGTACATTTGGTGAAATATTGACTTTTGAATGACCGATGTAACATCAGAAAGAGTCAATAAGTAGGTATAGAAATTTCAAGATCCGTCACTGAAACATGTCCAATGGGTAAAATATTGGCTACTCTAAGGCTAATGTATCACAAGAAGCAGTCAATTAGGTAGGAATAGAAACTTCAAGATCAAGGACTGAAATATTTTCAGTGTTTCAAAAATTGGCTGAACTATCGCCAGAAGGAGTCAATAGGGTAGAACTAAAAAGTTCAAAATAGACGACTCTTGGGCCCGATTTTAGTACATTTGGTCAAATATTGACTTTTGAATGACCGATGTAACATCAGAAAGAGTCAATAAGTAGGTATAGAAATTTCAAGATCCATAACTGAAACATGTCCAATGGGTCAAATATTGGCTACTCTATGGCTAATTTATGACCAGAAGGAGTCAATTGGGTAGAAATAGAAAGTTCAAAATCGACGACTCTTGGGCCCGATTTTAGTACATTTGGTCAAATATTGACTTTTGAATGACCGATTTAACATCAGAAAGAGTCAATAAGTAGGTATAGAAATTTCAAGCTCCATAACTGAAACATGTCCAATGAGCAAAATATTGGCTACTCTAATGCTAATGTATCACAAGAAGGAGTCAACTGAGTAGGAAAAGAAAGTTCAAGATCAAGGACTGAAATATTTTCAGTGGGACTAAAATTGGCTGAACTATCTCCAGAAAGTGTCAATAGGGTAGAACTAAAAAGTTCAAAAAAGACGACTCTTGGGCCTGATTTTAGTACATTTGGTCAAATATTGATTTTTGAATGACCGATGTAACATCAGAAAGAGTCAATAAGTAGGTATAGAAATTTCAAGATCCATAACTGAAACATGTCCAATGGGTCAAATATTGGCTACTCTATGGCTAATTTATCACCAGAAGGAGTCAATTGGGTAGAAATAGAAAGTTCAAAATCGACGACTCTTGGGCCCGATTTTAGTACATTTGGTCAAATATTGACTTTTGAATGACCGATGTAACATCAGAAAGAGTCAATAAGTAGGTATAAAAATTTCAAGATCCATAACTGAAACATGTCCAATGGGTAAAATATTGGCTACTCTAAGGCTAATTTATCACCAGAAGGAGTCAATTGGGTAGAAAAAGAAAGTTCAAAATCGACGACTCTTGGGCCCGATATTAGTACATTTGGTCAAATATGGATTTCTGAATGATTGACCTAAATTCAGAAAGAGTCAATGAGTAGGTTTAAAAATTTCAAGAAGCATAACTGAAACATGTCCAATGGGTAAAATATTGGCTACTCTAAGGCTAATGTATCACAAGAAGGAGTCAATTGGGTAGGAATAGAAAGTTCAAGATCAAGGACTGAAATATTTTCAGTGCTTCAAAAATTGGCTGAACTATCGCCAGAAGGAGTCAATAGGGTAGAACTAAAAAGTTCAAAATAGACGACTCTTGGGCCCGATTCTAGTACATTTGGTCAAATATTGACTTTTGAATGACCGATGTAACATCAGAAGGAGTCAATAAGTAGGTATAGAAATTTCCTGATCCATGACTGAAACATGTTCAATGGGTCAAATATTGGCTACTCTATCGCTAATTTATCACCAGAAGGAGTCAAAAGGGTAGAAATAGAAAGTTAAAAATCGACGACTCTTGGGCCGGATATTAGTACATTTGGTCAAATATTGACTTTTGAATGACCGATGTAACATTAGAAAGAGTCAATTAGTAGGTATAAAAATTTCAAGATGCATAACTGAAACATGTCCAATGGGTAAAATATTGGCTACTCTAAGGCTAATGTATCACAAGAAGGAGTCAATTGGGTAGGAATAGAAAGTTCAAGATCAAGGACTGAAATATTTACAGTTGGTCAAAAATAGGCTGAACTATCTCCAGAAGTCAATAGGGTAGAACTAAAAAGTTCAAAATTGACGACTCTTGGGCCCGATATTAGTACATTTGGTCAAATATTGACTTTTGAATGACCGATGTAACATCAGAAAGAGTCAATTAGTAGGTATAGAAATTTCAAGATCCATGACTGAAACATGTTCAATGGGTCAAATATTGGCTACTCTATGGATAATTTATCACAAGAAGGAATCAATTGGGTAGAAATAGAAAGTTCAAAATCGACGACTCTTGGGCCCGATATTAGTACATTTGGTCAAATATGGATTTGTGAATGACCGATGTAACATCAGAAAGAGTCTATTAGTAGGTATAGAAATTTCAAGATCCTTGACTGAAACATGTTAAATGGTTCAAATATTGGCTACTCTAAGGCTAATGTATCACAAGAAGGAGTCAATTGGGTAGGAATAGAAAGTTCAAGATCAAGGACTTAAATATTTTCAGTGGGTCAAAAATTGGCTTAACTATCGCCAGAAGGAGTCAATAGGTTAGAACTAAAAAGTTCATAATAGACGACTCTTGGGCCCGATTTTAGTACATTTGGTCAAATATTGACTTTTGAATGACCGATGTAACATCAGAAAGAGTCAATAAGTAGGTATAGAAATTTCAAGATCCGTCACTGAAACATGTCCAATGGGTAAAATATTGGCTACTCTAAGGCTAATGTATCACAAGAAGGAATCAATTGGGTAGCAATAGAAAGTTCAAAATCGACGACTCTTGGGCCCGATATTAGTACATTTGGTCAAATATGGATTTGTGAATGACCGATGTAACATCAGAAAGAGTCTATTAGTAGGTATAGAAATTTCAAGATCCTTGACTGAAACATGTTAAATGGGTCAAATATTGGCTACTCTAAGGCTAATGTATCACAAGAAGAAGTCAATTGGGTAGGAATAGAAACTTCAAGATCAAGGACTGAAATATTTTCAGTGTTTCAAAAATTGGCTGAACTATCGCCAGAAGGAGTCAATAGGGTAGAACTAAAAAGTTCAAAATAGACGACTCTTGGGCCCGATTTTAGTACATTTGGTCAAATATTGACTTTTGAATGACCGATGTAACATCAGAAAGAGTCAATAAGTAGGTATAGAAATTTCAAGATCCATAACTGAAACATGTCCAATGGGTCAAATATTGGCTACTCTATGGCTAATTTATGACCAGAAGGAGTCAATTGGGTAGAAATAGAAAGTTCAAAATCGACGACTCTTGGGCCCGATTTTAGTACATTTGGTCAAATATTGACTTTTGAATGGCCGATATAACATCAGAAAGAGTCAAAAAGTAGGTATAGAAATTTCAAGCTCCATAACTGAAACATGTCCAATGAGCAAAATATTGGCTACTCTAATGGTAATGTATCACAAGAAGGAGTCAACTGAGTAGGAAAAGAAAGTTCAAGATCAAGGACTGAAATATTTTCAGTGGGACAAAAATTGGCTGAACTATCTCTAGAAAGTGTCAATAGGGTAGAACTAAAAAGTTCAAAAAAGACGACTCTTGGGCCTGATTTTAGTACATTTGGTCAAATATTGATTTTTGAATGACCGATGTAACATCAGAAAGAGTCAATAAGTAGGTATAGAAATTTCAAGATCCATAACTGAAACATGTCCAATGGGTCAAATATTGGCTACTCTATGGCTAATTTATCACCAGAAGGAGTCAATTGGGTAGCAATAGAAAGTTCAAAATCGACGACTCTTGGGCCCGATTTTAGTACATTTGGTCAAATATTGACTTTTGAATGACCGATGTAACATCAGAAAGAGTCAATAAGTATGTATAGAAATTTCAAGATCCATAACTGAAACATGTCCAATGGGTCAAATATTGGCTAATCTAAGGCTAATTTATCACCAGAAGGAGTCAATTGGGTAGGAAGAGAAAGTTCAAAATTGACGACTCTTGGGCCCGATATTAGTACATTTGGTCAAATATGGATTTCTGAATGACCGATGTAACATCAGAAAGAGTCAATTAGTAGGTATAGAAATTTCAAGCTCCTTGACTGAAACATGTTCAATGGGTCAAATATTGGCTAGTCTATGGCTAATTTATCATCAGAAGGAGTCAAAGGGTAGAGCTAAAAAGTTCAAAATAGACGACTCTTGGGCCCGATATTAGTACATTTGGTCAAATATGGATTTCTGAATGATTGACCTAAATTCAGAAAGAGTCAATGAGTAGGTATAAAAATTTCAAGATGCATAACTGAAACATGTTAAATGGGTCAAATATTGGCTACTCTAAGGCTAATGTATCACAAGAAGGAGTCAATTGGGTAGGAATAGAAAGTTCAAGATCAAGGACTTAAATATTTTCAGTGGGTCAAAAATTGGCTGAACTATCGCCAGAAGGAGTCAATAGGTTAGAACTAAAAAGTTCATAATAGGCGACTCTTGGGCCCGATTTTAGTACATTTGGTCAAATATTGACTTTTGAATGACCGATGTAACATCAGAAAGAGTCAATAAGTAGGTATAGAAATTTCAAGATCCGTCACTGAAACATGTCCAATGGGTAAAATATTGGCTACTCTAAGGCTAATGTATCACAAGAAGCAGTCAATTGGGTAGGAATAGAAACTTCAAGATCAAGGACTGAAATATTTTCAGTGTTTCAAAAATTGGCTGAACTATCGCCAGAAGGAGTCAATAGGGTAGAACTAAAAAGTTCAAAATAGACGACTCTTGGGCCCGATTTTAGTACATTTGGTCAAATATTGACTTTTGAATGACCGATGTAACATCAGAAAGAGTCAATGGGTAGGTATAGAAATTTCCTGATCCATGACTGAAACATGTTCAATGGGTCAAATATTGGCTACTCTATCGCTAATTTATCACCAGAAGGAGTCAATTGGATAGAAATAGAAAGTTCAAAATCGATGACTCTTGGGCAGGATATAAGTCCATTCGGTCAAATATGGACTTCTGATTGACTGATGTATCATCAGCCGGTTTCTACGAGTATGTAAAGAAATTTCAAGATCCATGCCTGAAACATGTTCAATGGGTCAAATATTGGCTACTCTATGGCTAATTTATCACCAGAAGCAGTCAAAGGAAAGAACTAAAAAGTTCAAAATAGACGACTCTTGGGCCCAGTGTTAGTACATTTGGTCAAATATGGATTTCTGAATGACTGACCTAAATTCAGAAAGAGTCAATGAGTAGTTATAAAAATGTCAGGATCCATATCTGAAACATGTCCAATGGGTCAAATATTGGCTACTCTATGGCTAATTTATCACCAGAAGGAGTCAAAGGGTAGAGCTAAAAATTTCAAAATAGACGACTCTTGGGCCAAAAGAGATTTTAGTACATTTGGTCAAATATTGACTTTTGAATGGCCGATGTAACATCAGAAAGAGTCAATAAGTAGGTATAGAAATTTCAAGCTCCATAACTGAAACATGTCCAATGAGCAAAATATTGGCTACTCTAATGCTAATGTATCACAAGAAGGAGTCAACAGAGTAGGAAAAGAAAGTTCAAGATCAAGGACTGAAATATTTTCAGTGTTTCAAAAATTGGCTGAACTATCGCCAGAAGGAGTCAATAGGGTAGAACTAAAAAGTTCAAAATAGACGACTCTTGGGCCCGATTTTAGTACATTTGGTCAAATATTGACTTTTGAATGACCGATGTAACATCAGAAAGAGTCAATAGGTAGGTATAGAAATTTCCTGATCCATGACTGAAACATGTTCAATGGGTCAAATATTGGCTACTCTATCGCTAATTTATCACCAGAAGGAGTCAATTGGGTAGAAATAGAAAGTTCAAAATCGATGACTCTTGGGCAGGATATAAGTCCATTCGGTCAAATATGGACTTCTGATTGACTGATGTATCATCAGCCGGTTTCTACGAGTATGTAAAGAAATTTCAAGATCCATGCTTGAAACATGTTCAATGGGTCAAATATTGGCTACTCTATGGCTAATTTATCACCAGAAGGAGTCAATTGGGTAGAAATAGAAAGTTCAAAATCGATGACTCTTGGGCAGGATATAAGTCCATTCGGTCAAATATGGACTTCTGATTGACTGATGTATCATCAGCCGGTTTCTACGAGTATGTAAAGAAATTTCAAGATCCATGCCTGAAACATGTTCAATGGGTCAAATATTGGCTACTCTATGGCTAATTTATCACCAGAAGCAGTCAAAGGGTAGAACTAAAAAGTTCAAAATAGACGACTCTTGGGCCCAGTGTTAGTACATTTGGTCAAATATGGATTTCTGAATGACTGACCTAAATTCAGAAAGAGTCAATGAGTAGTTATAAAAATGTCAGGATCCATATCTGAAACATGTCCAATGGGTCAAATATTGGCTACTCTATGGCTAATTTATCACCAGAAGGAGTCAAAGGGTAGAACTAAAAAGTTCAAAATAGACGACTCTTGGGCCTGATTTTAGTACATTTGGTCAAATATTGATTTTTGAATGACCGATGTAACATCAGAAAGAGTCAATAAGTAGGTATAGAAATTTCAAGATCCATAACTAAAACATATCCAATGGGTCAAATATTGGCTACTCTATGGCTAATTTTTCACCAGAAGGAGTCAATTGGGTAGAAATAGAAAGTTCAAAATCGACGACTCTTGGGCCCGATTTTAGTACATTTGGTCAAATATTGACTTTTGAATGACCGATGTAACATCAGAAAGAGTCAATAAGTAGGTATAAAAATTTCAAGATCCATAACTGAAACATGTCCAATGGGTCAAATATTGGCTACTCTACGGCTAATTTATCACCAGAAGGAGTCAATTGGGTAGGAAGAGAAAGTTCAAAATCGACGACTCTTGGGCCCGATATTAGTACATTTGGTCAAATATTGACTTTTGAATGACCGATATAACATCAGAAAGAGTCAATAAGTAGGTATAGAAATTTCAAGCTCCTTGACTGAAACAAGTTCAATGGGTCAAATATTGGCTACTCTATGGCTAATTTATCACCAGAAGGAGTCAAAGGGTAGAACTAAACAGTTCAAAATAGACGACTCTTGGGCCCGATTTTAGTACATTTGGTCAAATATTGACTTTTGAATGACCGATATAACATCACAAAGAGTCAATAAATAGGTATAAAAATTTCAAGATCCATAACTGAAACATGTCCAATGGGTAAAATATTGGCTACTCTAAGGCTAATGTATCACAAGAAGGAGTCAATTGGGTAGATATAGAAAGTTCAAGATCAAGGACTGAAATATTTTCAGTGGCTCAAAAATTGGCTGAACTATCTCCAGAAGGAGTCAATAGGGTAGAACTAAAAAGTTCAAAATAGACGACTCTTGGGCCCGATTTTAGTACATTTGGTCAAATATTGACTTTTGAATGACTGATGTAATATCAGAAAGAGTCAATAAGTAGGTATAGAAATTTCAAGATCCATAACTTAAACATGTCCAATGGGTAAAATATTGGCTACTCTAAGGCTAATGTATCACAAGACGGAGTCAATTGGGCAGGAATAGAAAGTTCAAGATCAAGGACTGAAATATTTTCAGTCTTTAAAAAATTGTCTGAACTATTGCCAGAAGGAGTCTACAGGGTAGAACTAAAAAGTTCAAAATAGACAACTCTTGGGCCCGATTTTAGTACATTTGGTCAAATATTGACTTTTGAATGACCGATGTAACATCAGAAAGAGTCAATAAGTAGGTATAGAAATTTCAAGATCCATAACTGAAACATGTCCAATGGGTAAAATATTGGCTACTCTACGGCTAATTTATCACCAGAAGGAGTCGATTGGGTAGAAACAGAAAGTTCAAAATCGACGACTCTTGGGCCCGATTTTAGTACATTTGGCCAAATATTGACTTTTGAATGACCGATATAACATCGGAAAGAGTCAATAAATAGGTATAAAAATTTCAAGATCCATAACTGAAACATGTCCAGTGGGTAAAATATTGGCTACTCTAAGGCTAATGTATCACAAGAAGGAGTCAATTGGGTAGATATAGAAAGTTCAAGATCAAGGACTGAAATATTTTCAGTGGGTCAAAAATTGGCTGAACTATCTCCAGAAGGAGTCAATATGGTAGAACTAAAAAGTTCAAAATAGACGACTCTTGGGCCAGATTGTAGTACATTTGTTCAAATATTGACTTTTGAATGACCGATGTAACATCAAAAAGAGTCAATAAGTAGGTATAGAAATTTCAAGATCCATAACTGAAACATGTCCAATGGGTAAAATGTTGGCTACTCTAAGGCTAATTTATCACCAGAAGGAGTCAATTGGGTAGAAATAGAAAGTTCAAAATTGACGACTCTTGGGCCCGATATTAGTACATTTGGTTAAATATGGATTTCTGAATGATTGACCTAAATTCAGAAAGAGTCAATGAGTAGGTATAAAAATTTCATGATGCATAACTGAAACATGTCCAATGCGTAAAATATTGGCTACTGTAAGGCTAATGTATCACAAGAAGGAGTCAATTGGGTAGGAATAGAAAGTTCAAGATCAAGGACTGAAATATTTACAGTTGGTCAAAAATTGGCTGAACTATCTCCAGAAGAAGTCAATAGGGTAGAACTAAAAAGTTCAAAATTGACGACTCTTGGGCCCGATTTTAGTACATTTGGTCAAATATTGACTTTTGAATGACCGATGTAACATCAGAAAGAGTCAATAAGTAGGTTTAGAAATTTCAAGATCCATAACTGAAACATGTCCAATGAGTAAAATATTGCTTACTCTAATGCTAATGTATCAGAAGAAGGAGTCAACTGGGTAGAAATAGAAAGTTCAAGACCAAGGACTGAAATATTTTCAGTGGGTCAAAAATTGGTTGAACTTTGTCCAGAAGGAGTCAATAGGGTAGAACTAAAAAGTTCAAAATAGACGACTCTTGGGCCCGATTTTAGCACATTTGGTCAAATATTGACTTTTGAATAACCGATGTAATATCAGAAAGAGTCAATAAGTAGGTATAGAAATTTCAAGCACCTTGACTGAAACATGTTCAATTTGTCAAATATTGGCTACTCTCAGGCTAATGTATCACAAGAAGGAGTCAATTGGGTAGGAATAGAAAGTTCAAGATCAAGGACTGAAATATTTTCAGTGGGTCAAAAATTGGCTGAACTATCGCCAGAATGACTCAATAGGGTAGAACTATAAAGTTCATAATAGACGACTCTTGGGCCCGATTTTAGTACATTTGGTCACATATTGACTTTTGAATGACCGATGTAACATCAGAAAGAGTCAATAAGTAGGTATAGAAATTTCAAGCTCCTTGACTGAAACATGTCCAATGGGTAAAATATTGGCTACTCTAAGGCTAATTTATCACCAGAAGGAGTCAATTGGGTAGAAATAGAAAGTTCAAAATCGACGACTCTTGGGCCTGATATTAGTACATTTGGTCAAATATGGATTTCTGAATGATTGACTTAAATTCAGAAAGAGTCAATGAGTAGGTTTAAAAATTTCAAGATGCATAACTGAAACATGTCCAATGGGTAAAATATTGGCTACTCTAAGGCTAATGTATCACAAGAAGGAGTCAATTGGGTAGGAATAGAAAGTTCAAGATCAAGGACTGAAATATTTTCAGTGGGTCAAAAATTGGCTGAACTATCTCCAGAAGAAGTCAATAGGGTAGAACTAAAAAGTTCAAAATTGACGACTCTTGGGCCCGATTTTAGTACATTTGGTCAAATATTGACTTTTGAATGACCGATGTAACATCAGAAAGAGTCAATAAGTAGGTATAGAAATTTCCTAATCCATGACTGAAACATGTTCAATGGGTCAAATATTGGCTACTCTATGGCTAATTTATCACCAGAAGGAGTCAATTGGGTAGAAATAGAAAGTTCAAAATCGACGACTCTTGGGCCTGATATTAGTACATTTGGTCAAATATGGATTTCTGAATGATTGACTTAAATTCAGAAAGAGTCAATAAGTAGGTATAGAAATTTCAAGATCCATAACTTAAACATGTCCAATGGGTAAAATATTGGCTACTCTAAGGCTAATGTATCACAAGACGGAGTCAATTGGGCAGGAATAGAAAGTTCAAGATCAAGGACTGAAATATTTTCAGTCTTTAAAAAATTGTCTGAACTATTGCCAGAAGGAGTCTATAGGGTAGAACTAAAAAGTTCAAAATAGACAACTCTTGGGCCCGATTTTAGTACATTTGGTCAAATATTGACTTTTGAATGACCGATGTAACATCAGAAAGAGTCAATAAGTAGGTATAGAAATTTCAAGATCCATAACTGAAACATGTCCAATGGGTAAAATATTGGCTACTCTACGGCTAATTTATCACCAGAAGGAGTCGATTGGGTAGAAACAGAAAGTTCAAAATCGACGAATCTTGGGCCCGATATTAGTACATATGGTCAAATATGGATTTCTGAATGACCGATGTAACATCAGAAAGAGTCAATTAGTAGATATAGAAATTTCAAGATCCATGACTGAAACTTGTTCAATGGGTCAAATATTGGCTACTCTATGGATAATTTATCACAAGAAGGAATCAATTGGGTAGAAATAGAAAGTTCAAAATCGACGACTCTTGGGCCCGATATTAGTACATTTGGTCAAATATGGATTTGTGAATGACCGATGTAACATCAGAAAGAGTCTATTAGTAGGTATAGAAATTTCAAGATCCTTGACTGAAACATGTTAAATGGGTCAAATATTGGCTACTCTAAGGCTAATGTATCACAAGAAGGAGTCAATTGGGTAGGAATAGAAAGTTCAAGATCAAGGACTTAAATATTTTCAGTGGGTCAAAAATTGGCTTAACTATCGCCAGAAGGAGTCAATAGGTTAGAACTAAAAAGTTCATAATAGACGACTCTTGGGCCCGATTTTAGTACATTTGGTGAAATATTGACTTTTGAATGACCGATGTAACATCAGAAAGAGTCAATAAGTAGGTATAGAAATTTCAAGATCCGTCACTGAAACATGTCCAATGGGTAAAATATTGGCTACTCTAAGGCTAATGTATCACAAGAAGCAGTCAATTGGGTAGGAATAGAAACTTCAAGATCAAGGACTGAAATATTTTCAGTGTTTCAAAAATTGGCTGAACTATCGCCAGAAGGAGTCAATAGGGTAGAACTAAAAAGTTCAAAATAGACGACTCTTGGGCCCGATTTTAGTACATTTGGTCAAATATTGACTTTTGAATGACCGATGTAACATCAGAAAGAGTCAATAAGTAGGTATAGAAATTTCAAGATCCATAACTGAAACATGTCCAATGGGTCAAATATTGGCTACTCTATGGCTAATTTATGACCAGAAGGAGTCAATTGGGTAGAAATAGAAAGTTCAAAATCGACGACTCTTGGGCCCGATTTTAGTACATTTGGTCAAATATTGACTTTTGAATGACCGATGTAACATCAGAAAGAGTCAATAAGTAGGTATAGAAATTTCAAGCTCCATAACTGAAACATGTCCAATGAGCAAAATATTGGCTACTCTAATGCTAATGTATCACAAGAAGGAGTCAACTGAGTAGGAAAAGAAAGTTCAAGATCAAGGACTGAAATATTTTCAGTGGGTCAAAAATTGGCTGAACTATCTCCAGAAAGAGTCAATAGGATAGAACTAAAAAGTTCAAAATAGACGACTCTTGGGCCCGATTTTAGTACATTTGGTCAAATATTGACTTTTGAATGGCCGATGTAACATCAGAAAGAGTCAATAAGTAGGTATAGAAATTTCAAGCTCCATAACTGAAACATGTCCAATGAGCAAAATATTGGCTACTCTAATGCTAATGTATCACAAGAAGGAGTCAACTGAGTAGGAAAAGAAAGTTCAAGATCAAGGACTGAAATATTTTCAGTGTGGACAAAAATTGGCTGAACTATCTCCAGAAAGAGTCAATAGGGTAGAACTAAAAAGTTCAAAATAGACGACTCTTGGGCCCGATTTTAGTACATTTGGTCAAATATTGACTTTTGAATGACCGATGTAACATCAGAAAGAGTCAATAAGTAGGTATAGAAATTTCAAGATCCATAACTGAAACATGTCCAATGGGTCAAATATTGGCTACTCTATGGCTAATTTATGACCAGAAGGAGTCAATTGGGTAGAAATAGAAAGTTCAAAATCGACGACTCTTGGGCCCGATTTTAGTACATTTGGTCAAATATTGACTTTTGAATGGCCGATGTAACATCAGAAAGAGTCAATAAGTAGGTATAGAAATTTCAAGCTCCATAACTGAAACATGTCCAATGAGCAAAATATTGGCTACTCTAATGCTAATGTATCACAAGAAGGAGTCAACTGAGTAGGAAAAGAAAGTTCAAGATCAAGGACTGAAATATTTTCAGTGGGACAAAAATTGGCTGAACTATCTCCAGAAAGAGTCAATAGGGTAGAACTAAAAAGTTCAAAAAAGACGACTCTTGGGCCTGATTTTAGTACATTTGGTCAAATATTGATTTTTGAATGACCGATGTAACATCAGAAAGAGTCAATAAGTAGGTATAGAAATTTCAAGATCCATAACTGAAACATGTCCAATGGGTCAAATATTGGCTACTCTATGGCTAATTTATCACCAGAAGGAGTCAATTGGGTAGAAATAGAAAGTTCAAAATCGACGACTCTTGGGCCCGATTTTAGTACATTTGGTCAAATATTGACTTTTGAATGACCGATGTAACATCAGAAAGAGTCAATAAGTAGGTATAAAAATTTCAAGATCCATAACTGAAACATGTCCAATGGGTCAAATATTGGCTACTCTCCGGCTAATTTATCACCAGAAGGAGTCAATTGGGTAGGAAGAAAAAGTTCAAAATCGACGACTCTTGGGCCCGATATTAGTACATTTGGTCAAATATTGACTTTTGAATGACCGATATAACATCAGAAAGAGTCAATAAGTAGGTATAGAAATTTCAAGCTCCTTGACTGAAACAAGTTCAATGGGTCAAATATTGGCTACTCTATGGCTAATTTATCACCAGAAGGAGTCAAAGGGTAGAACTAAACAGTTCAAAATAGACGACTCTTGGGCCCGATTTTAGTACATTTGGTCAAATAATGACTTTTGAATGACCGATATAACATCACAAAGAGTCAATAAATAGGTATAAAAATTTCAAGATCCATAACTGAAACATGTCCAATGGGTAAAATATTGGCTACTCTAAGGCTAATGTATCACCAGAAGGAGTCAATTGGGTAGAAATAGAAAGTTCAAAATCGACGACTCTTGGGCCCGATTTTAGTACATTTGGTCAAATAATGACTTTTGAATGACCGATGTAACATCAGAAAGAGTCAATAAGTAGGTATAAAAATTTCAAGATCCATAACTGAAACATGTCCAATGGGTCAAATATTGGCTACTCTACGGCTAATTTATCACCAGAAGGAGTCAATTGGGTAGGAAGAAAAAGTTCAAAATCGACGACTCTTGGGCCCGATATTAGTACATTTGGTCAAATATTGACTTTTGAATGACCGATATAACATCAGAAAGAGTCAATAAGCAGGTATAGAAATTTCAAGCTCCTTGACTGAAACAAGTTCAATGGGTCAAATATTGGCTACTCTATGGCTAATTTATCACCAGAAGGAGTCAAAGGGTAGAACTAAACAGTTCAAAATAGACGACTCTTGGGCCCGATTTTAGTACATTTGGTCAAATATTGACTTTTGAATGACCGATATAACATCACAAAGAGTCAATAAATAGGTATAAAAATTTCAAGATCCATAACTGAAACATGTCCAATGGGTAAAATATTGGCTACTCTAAGGCTAATGTATCACAAGAAGGAGTCAATTGGGTAGATATAGAAAGTTCAAAATCGACGACTCTTGGGCCCGATATTAGTACATTTGGTCAAATATTGATTTTTGAATGACCGATGTAACATCAGAAAGAGTCAATAAGTAGGTATAAAAATTTCAAGATCCATAACTGAAACATGTCCAATGGGTCAAATATTGGCTACTCTACGGCTAATTTATCACCAGAAGGAGTCAATTGGGTAGGAAGAAAAAGTTCAAAATCGACGACCCTTATGCCCGATATTAGTACATTTGGTCAAATATTGACTTTTGAATGACCGATATAACATCAGAAAGAGTCAATAAGTAGGTATAGAAATTTCAAGCTCCTTGACTGAAACAAGTTCAATGGGTCAAATATTGGCTACTCTATGGCTAATTTATCAGCAGAAGGAGTCAAAGGGTAGAACTAAACAGTTGAAAATAGACGACTCTTGGGCCCGATTTTAGTACATTTGGTCAAATATTGACTTTTGAATGACCGATATAACATCACAAAGAGTCAATAAATAGGTATAAAAATTTCAAGATCCATAACTGAAACATGTCCAATGGGTAAAATATTGGCTACTCTAAGGCTAATGTATCACAAGAAGGAGTCAATTGGGTAGATACAGAAAGTTCAAAATCGACGACTCTTGGGCCCGATATTAGTACATTTGGTCAAATATGGATTTGTGAATGACCGATGTAACATCAGAAAGAGTCTGTTAGTAGGTATAGAAATTTCAAGATCCTTGACTGAAACATGTTAAATGGGTCAAATATTGGCTACTCTAAGGCTAATGTATCACAAGAAGGAGTCAATTGGGTAGGAATAGAAAGTTCAAGATCAAGGACTTAAATATTTTCAGTGGGTCAAAAATTGGCTTAACTATCGCCAGAAGGAGTCAATAGGTTAGAACTAAAAAGTTCATAATAGACGACTCTTGGGCCCGATTTTAGTACATTTGGTGAAATATTGACTTTTGAATGACCGATGTAACATCAGAAAGAGTCAATAAGTAGGTATAGAAATTTCAAGATCCGTCACTGAAACATGTCCAATGGGTAAAATATTGGCTACTCTAAGGCTAATGTATCACAAGAAGCAGTCAATTGGGTAGGAATAGAAACTTCAAGATCAAGGACTGAAATATTTTCAGTGTTTCAAAAATTGGCTGAACTATCGCCAGAAGGAGTCAATAGGGTAGAACTAAAAAGTTCAAAATAGACGACTCTTGGGCCCGATTTTAGTACATTTGGTCAAATATTGACTTTTGAATGACCGATGTAACATCAGAAAGAGTCAATAAGTAGGTATAGAAATTTCAAGATCCATAACTGAAACATGTCCAATGGGTCAAATATTGGCTACTCTATGGCTAATTTATGACCAGAAGGAGTCAATTGGGTAGAAATAGAAAGTTCAAAATCGACGACTCTTGGGCCCGATTTTAGTACATTTGGTCAAATATTGACTTTTGAATGACCGATTTAACATCAGAAAGAGTCAATAAGTAGGTATAGAAATTTCAAGCTCCATAACTGAAACATGTCCAATGAGCAAAATATTGGCTACTCTAATGCTAATGTATCACAAGAAGGAGTCAACTGAGTAGGAAAAGAAAGTTCAAGATCAAGGACTGAAATATTTTCAGTGGGACAAAAATTGGCTGAACTATCTCCAGAAAGTGTCAATAGGGTAGAACTAAAAAGTTCAAAAAAGACGACTCTTGGGCCTGATTTTAGTACATTTGGTCAAATATTGATTTTTGAATGACCGATGTAACATCAGAAAGAGTCAATAAGTAGGTATAGAAATTTCAAGATCCATAACTGAAACATGTCCAATGGGTCAAATATTGGCTACTCTATGGCTAATTTATCACCAGAAGGAGTCAATTGGGTAGAAATAGAAAGTTCAAAATCGACGACTCTTGGGCCCGATTTTAGTACATTTGGTCAAATATTGACTTTTGAATGACCGATGTAACATCAGAAAGAGTCAATAAGTAGGTATAAAAATTTCAAGATCCATAACTGAAACATGTCCAATGGGTAAAATATTGGCTACTCTACGGCTAATTTATCACCAGAAGGAGTCAATTGGGTAGGAAGAGAAAGTTCAAAATCGACGACTCTTGGGCCCGATATTAGTACATTTGGTCAAATATGGATTTCTGAATGACCGATGTAACATCAGAAAGAGTCAATTAGTAGGTATAGAAATTTCAAGCTCCTTGACTGAAACATGTTCAATGGGTCAAATATTGGCTAGTCTATGGCTAATTTATCATCAGAAGGAGTCAAAGGGTAGAGCTAAAAAGTTCAAAATAGACGACTCTTGGGCCCGATATTAGTACATTTGGTCAAATATGGATTTCTGAATGATTGACCTAAATTCAGAAAGAGCCAATGAGTAGGTATAAAAATTTCAAGATGCATAACTGAAACATGTTAAATGGGTCAAATATTGGCTACTCTAAGGCTAATGTATCACAAGAAGGAGTCAATTGGGTAGGAATAGAAAGATCAAGATCAAGGACTTAAATATTTTCAGTGGGTCAAAAATTGGCTGAACTATCGCCAGAAGGAGTCAATAGGTTAGAACTAAAAAGTTCATAATAGGCGACTCTTGGGCCCGATTTTAGTACATTTGGTCAAATATTGACTTTTGAATGACCGATGTAACATCAGAAAGAGTCAATAAGTAGGTATAGAAATTTCAAGATCCGTCACTGAAACATGTCCAATGGGTAAAATATTGGCTACTCTAAGGCTAATGTATCACAAGAAGCAGTCAATTGGGTAGGAATAGAAACTTCAAGATCAAGGACTGAAATATTTTCAGTGTTTCAAAAATTGGCTGAACTATCGCCAGAAGGAGTCAATAGGGTAGAACTAAAAAGTTCAAAATAGACGACTCTTGGGCCGGATTTTAGTACATTTGGTCAAATATTGACTTTTGAATGACCGATGTAACATCAGAAAGAGTCAATAGGTAGGTATAGAAATTTCCTGATCCATGACTGAAACATGTTCAATGGGTCAAATATTGGCTACTCTATCGCTAATTTATCACCAGAAGGAGTCAATTGGGTAGAAATAGAAAGTTCAAAATCGATGACTCATGGGCAGGATATAAGTCCATTCGGTCAAATATGGACTTCTGATTGACTGATGTATCATCAGCCGGTTTCTACGAGTATGTAAAGAAATTTCAAGATCCATGCCTGAAACATGTTCAATGGGTCAAATATTGGCTACTCTATGGCTAATTTATCACCAGAAGCAGTCAAAGGGTAGAACTAAAAAGTTCAAAATAGACGACTCTTGGGCCCAGTGTTAGTACATTTGGTCAAATATGGATTTCTGAATGACTGACCTAAATTCAGAAAGAGTCAATGAGTAGTTATAAAAATGTCAGGATCCATATCTGAAACATGTCCAATGGGTGAAATATTGGCTACTCTATGGCTAATTTATCACCAGAAGGAGTCAATTGGGTAGAAAAAGAAAGTTCAAAATCGACGACTCTTGGGCCCGATATTAGTACATTTGGTCAAATATTGACTTTTGAATGACCGATATAACATCAGAAAGAGTCAATAAGTAGGTATAGAAATTTCAAATTCCATAACTGAAACATGTCCAATGGGTAAAATATTGGCTACTCTAAGGCTAATTTATCACCAGAAGGAGTCAATTGGGTAGAAAAAGAAAGTTCAAAATCGACGACTCTTGGGCCCGATATTAGTACATTTGGTCAAATATGGATTTCTGAATGATTGACCTAAATTCAGAAAGAGTCAATGAGTAGGTTTAAAAATTTCAAGAAGCATAACTGAAACATGTCCAATGGGTAAAATATTGGCTACTCTAAGGCTAATGTATCACAAGAAGGAGTCAATTGGGTAGGAATAGAAAGTTCAAGATCAAGGACTGAAATATTTTCAGTGCTTCAAAAATTGGCTGAACTATCGCCAGAAGGAGTCAATAGGGTAGAACTAAAAAGTTCAAAATAGACGACTCTTGGGCCCGATTTTAGTACATTTGGTCAAATATTGACTTTTGAATGACCGATGTAACATCAGAAAGAGTCAATAAGTAGGTATAGAAATTTCAAGATCCATAACTGAAACATGTCCAATGGGTCAAATATTGGCTACTCTATGGCTAATTTATGACCAGAAGGAGTCAATTGGGTAGGAATAGAAAGTTCAAAATCGACGACTCTTGGGCCCGATTTTAGTACATTTGGTCAAATATTGACTTTTGAATGACCGATGTAACATCAGAAAGAGTCAATAAGTAGGTATAGAAATTTCAAGCTCCATAACTGAAACATGTCCAATGAGCAAAATATTGGCTACTCTAATGCTAATGTATCACAAGAAGGAGTCAACTGAGTAGGAAAAGAAAGTTCAAGATCAAGGACTGAAATATTTTCAGTGGGTCAAAAATTGGCTGAACTATCTCCAGAAAGAGTCAATAGGATAGAACTAAAAAGTTCAAAATAGACGACTCTTGGGCCCGATTTTAGTACATTTGGTCAAATATTGACTTTTGAATGGCCGATGTAACATCAGAAAGAGTCAATAAGTAGGTATAGAAATTTCAAGCTCCATAACTGAAACATGTCCAATGAGCAAAATATTGGCTACTCTAATGCTAATGTATCACAAGAAGGAGTCAACTGAGTAGGAAAAGAAAGTTCAAGATCAAGGACTGAAATATTTTCAGTGTGGACAAAAATTGGCTGAACTATCTCCAGAAAGAGTCAATAGGGTAGAACTAAAAAGTTCAAAATAGACGACTCTTGGGCCCGATTTTAGTACATTTGGTCAAATATTGACTTTTGAATGACCGATGTAACATCAGAAAGAGTCAATAAGTAGGTATAGAAATTTCAAGATCCATAACTGAAACATGTCCAATGGGTCAAATATTGGCTACTCTATGGCTAATTTATGACCAGAAGGAGTCAATTGGGTAGAAATAGAAAGTTCAAAATCGACGACTCTTGGGCCCGATTTTAGTACATTTGGTCAAATATTGACTTTTGAATGGCCGATGTAACATCAGAAAGAGTCAATAAGTAGGTATAGAAATTTCAAGCTCCATAACTGAAACATGTCCAATGAGCAAAATATTGGCTACTCTAATGCTAATGTATCACAAGAAGGAGTCAACTGAGTAGGAAAAGAAAGTTCAAGATCAAGGACTGAAATATTTTCAGTGGGACAAAAATTGGCTGAACTATCTCCAGAAAGAGTCAATAGGGTAGAACTAAAAAGTTCAAAAAAGACGACTCTTGGGCCTGATTTTAGTACATTTGGTCAAATATTGATTTTTGAATGACCGATGTAACATCAGAAAGAGTCAATAAGTAGGTATAGAAATTTCAAGATCCATAACTGAAACATGTCCAATGGGTCAAATATTGGCTACTCTATGGCTAATTTATCACCAGAAGGAGTCAATTGGGTAGAAATAGAAAGTTCAAAATCGACGACTCTTCGGCCCGATTTTAGTACATTTGGTCAAATATTGACTTTTGAATGACCGATGTAACATCAGAAAGAGTCAATAAGTAGGTATAAAAATTTCAAGATCCATAACTGAAACATGTCCAATGGGTCAAATATTGGCTACTCTCCGGCTAATTTATCACCAGAAGGAGTCAATTGGGTAGGAAGAAAAAGTTCAAAATCGACGACTCTTGGGCCCGATATTAGTACATTTGGTCAAATATTGACTTTTGAATGACCGATATAACATCAGAAAGAGTCAATAAGTAGGTATAGAAATTTCAAGCTCCTTGACTGAAACAAGTTCAATGGGTCAAATATTGGCTACTCTATGGCTAATTTATCACCAGAAGGAGTCAAAGGGTAGAACTAAACAGTTCAAAATAGACGACTCTTGGGCCCGATTTTAGTACATTTGGTCAAATATTGACTTTTGAATGACCGATATAACATCACAAAGAGTCAATAAATAGGTATAAAAATTTCAAGATCCATAACTGAAACATGTCCAATGGGTAAAATATTGGCTACTCTAAGGCTAATGTATCACCAGAAGGAGTCAATTGGGTAGAAATAGAAAGTTCAAAATCGACGACTCTTGGGCCCGATTTTAGTACATTTGGTCAAATATTGACTTTTGAATGACCGATGTAACATCAGAAAGAGTCAATAAGTAGGTATAAAAATTTCAAGATCCATAACTGAAACATGTCCAATGGGTCAAATATTGGCTACTCTACGGCTAATTTATCACCAGAAGGAGTCAATTGGGTAGGAAGAAAAAGTTCAAAATCGACGACTCTTGGGCCCGATATTAGTACATTTGGTCAAATATTGACTTTTGAATGACCGATATAACATCAGAAAGAGTCAATAAGTAGGTATAGAAATTTCAAGCTCCTTGACTGAAACAAGTTCAATGGGTCAAATATTGGCTACTCTATGGCTAATTTATCACCAGAAGGAGTCAAAGGGTAGAACTAAACAGTTCAAAATAGACGACTCTTGGGCCCGATTTTAGTACATTTGGTCAAATATTGACTTTTGAATGACCGATATAACATCACAAAGAGTCAATAAATAGGTATAAAAATTTCAAGATCCATAACTGAAACATGTCCAATGGGTAAAATATTGGCTACTCTAAGGCTAATGTATCACAAGAAGGAGTCAATTGGGTAGATATAGAAAGTTCAAAATCGACGACTCTTGGGCCCGATATTAGTACATTTGGTCAAATATTGATTTTTGAATGACCGATGTAACATCAGAAAGAGTCAATAAGTAGGTATAAAAATTTCAAGATCCATAACTGAAACATGTCCAATGGGTCAAATATTGGCTACTCTACGGCTAATTTATCACCAGAAGGAGTCAATTGGGTAGGAAGAAAAAGTTCAAAATCGACGACCCTTATGCCCGATATTAGTACATTTGGTCAAATATTGACTTTTGAATGACCGATATAACATCAGAAAGAGTCAATAAGTAGGTATAGAAATTTCAAGCTCCTTGACTGAAACAAGTTCAATGGGTCAAATATTGGCTACTCTATGGCTAATTTATCAGCAGAAGGAGTCAAAGGGTAGAACTAAACAGTTCAAAATAGACGACTCTTGGGCCCGATTTTAGTACATTTGGTCAAATATTGACTTTTGAATGACCGATATAACATCACAAAGAGTCAATAAATAGGTATAAAAATTTCAAGATCCATAACTGAAACATGTCCAATGGGTAAAATATTGGCTACTCTAAGGCTAATTTATCACCAGAAGGAGTCAATTGGGTAGAAATAGAAAGTTCAAAATCGACGACTCTTGGGCCTGATATTAGTACATTTGGTCAAATATGGATTTCTGAATGATTGACTTAAATTCAGAAAGAGTCAATGAGTAGGTTTAAAAATTTCAAGATGCATAACTGAAACATGTCCAATGGGTAAAATATTGGCTACTCTAAGGCTAATGTATCACAAGAAGGAGTCAATTGGGTAGGAATAGAAAGTTCAAGATCAAGGACTGAAATATTTTCAGTGGGTCAAAAATTGGCTGAACTATCTCCAGAAGAAGTCAATAGGGTAGAACTAAAAAGTTCAAAATTGACGACTCTTGGGCCCGATTTTAGTACATTTGGTCAAATATTGACTTTTGAATGACCGATGTAACATCAGAAAGAGTCAATAAGTAGGTATAGAAATTTCCTAATCCATGACTGAAACATGTTCAATGGGTCAAATATTGGCTACTCTATGGCTAATTTATCACCAGAAGGAGTCAATTGGGTAGAAATAGAAAGTTCAAAATCGACGACTCTTGTGCCCGATATTAGTACATTTGGTCAAATATTGACTTTTGATGACCGATATAACATCAGAAAGAGTCAATAAGTAGGTATAGAAATTTCAAGATCCATAACTTAAACATGTCCAATGGGTAAAATATTGGCTACTCTAAGGCTAATGTATCACAAGACGGAGTCAATTGGGCAGGAATAGAAAGTTCAAGATCAAGGACTGAAATATTTTCAGTCTTTAAAAAATTGTCTGAACTATTGCCAGAAGGAGTCTATAGGGTAGAACTAAAAAGTTCAAAATAGACAACTCTTGGGCCCGATTTTAGTACATTTGGTCAAATATTGACTTTTGAATGACCGATGTAACATCAGAAAGAGTCAATAAGTAGGTATAGAAATTTCAAGATCCATAACTGAAACATGTCCAATGGGTAAAATATTGGCTACTCTACGGCTAATTTATCACCAGAAGGAGTCGATTGGGTAGAAACAGAAAGTTCAAAATCGACGAATCTTGGGCCCGATATTAGTACATATGGTCAAATATGGATTTCTGAATGACCGATGTAACATCAGAAAGAGTCAATTAGTAGATATAGAAATTTCAAGATCCATGACTGAAACTTGTTCAATGGGTCAAATATTGGCTACTCTATGGATAATTTATCACAAGAAGGAATCAATTGGGTAGAAATAGAAAGTTCAAAATCGACGACTCTTGGGCCCGATATTAGTACATTTGGTCAAATATGGATTTGTGAATGACCGATGTAACATCAGAAAGAGTCTATTAGTAGGTATAGAAATTTCAAGATCCTTGACTGAAACATGTTAAATGGGTCAAATATTGGCTACTCTAAGGCTAATGTATCACAAGAAGGAGTCAATTGGGTAGGAATAGAAAGTTCAAGATCAAGGACTTAAATATTTTCAGTGGGTCAAAAATTGGCTTAACTATCGCCAGAAGGAGTCAATAGGTTAGAACTAAAAAGTTCATAATAGACGACTCTTGGGCCCGATTTTAGTACATTTGGTGAAATATTGACTTTTGAATGACCGATGTAACATCAGAAAGAGTCAATAAGTAGGTATAGAAATTTCAAGATCCGTCACTGAAACATGTCCAATGGGTAAAATATTGGCTACTCTAAGGCTAATGTATCACAAGAAGCAGTCAATTGGGTAGGAATAGAAACTTCAAGATCAAGGACTGAAATATTTTCAGTGTTTCAAAAATTGGCTGAACTATCGCCAGAAGGAGTCAATAGGGTAGAACTAAAAAGTTCAAAATAGACGACTCTTGGGCCCGATTTTAGTACATTTGGTCAAATATTGACTTTTGAATGACCGATGTAACATCAGAAAGAGTCAATAAGTAGGTATAGAAATTTCAAGATCCATAACTGAAACATGTCCAATGGGTCAAATATTGGCTACTCTATGGCTAATTTATGACCAGAAGGAGTCAATTGGGTAGAAATAGAAAGTTTAAAATCGACGACTCTTGGGCCCGATTTTAGTACATTTGGTCAAATATTGACTTTTGAATGACCGATGTAACATCAGAAAGAGTCAATAAGTAGGTATAGAAATTTCAAGCTCCATAACTGAAACATGTCCAATGAGCAAAATATTGGCTACTCTAATGCTAATGTATCACAAGAAGGAGTCAACTGAGTAGGAAAAGAAAGTTCAAGATCAAGGACTGAAATATTTTCAGTGGGTCAAAAATTGGCTGAACTATCTCCAGAAAGAGTCAATAGGATAGAACTAAAAAGTTCAAAATAGACGACTCTTGGGCCCGATTTTAGTACATTTGGTCAAATATTGACTTTTGAATGGCCGATGTAACATCAGAAAGAGTCAATAAGTAGGTATAGAAATTTCAAGCTCCATAACTGAAACATGTCCAATGAGCAAAATATTGGCTACTCTAATGCTAATGTATCACAAGAAGGAGTCAACTGAGTAGGAAAAGAAAGTTCAAGATCAAGGACTGAAATATTTTCAGTGTGGACAAAAATTGGCTGAACTATCTCCAGAAAGAGTCAATAGGGTAGAACTAAAAAGTTCAAAATAGACGACTCTTGGGCCCGATTTTAGTACATTTGGTCAAATATTGACTTTTGAATGACCGATGTAACATCAGAAAGAGTCAATAAGTAGGTATAGAAATTTCAAGATCCATAACTGAAACATGTCCAATGGGTCAAATATTGGCTACTCTATGGCTAATTTATGACCAGAAGGAGTCAATTGGGTAGAAATAGAAAGTTCAAAATCGACGACTCTTGGGCCCGATTTTAGTACATTTGGTCAAATATTGACTTTTGAATGGCCGATGTAACATCAGAAAGAGTCAATAAGTAGGTATAGAAATTTCAAGCTCCATAACTGAAACATGTCCAATGAGCAAAATATTGGCTACTCTAATGCTAATGTATCACAAGAAGGAGTCAACTGAGTAGGAAAAGAAAGTTCAAGATCAAGGACTGAAATATTTTCAGTGGGACAAAAATTGGCTGAACTATCTCCAGAAAGAGTCAATAGGGTAGAACTAAAAAGTTCAAAAAAGACGACTCTTGGGCCTGATTTTAGTACATTTGGTCAAATATTGATTTTTGAATGACCGATGTAACATCAGAAAGAGTCAATAAGTAGGTATAGAAATTTCAAGATCCATAACTGAAACATGTCCAATGGGTCAAATATTGGCTACTCTATGGCTAATTTATCACCAGAAGGAGTCAATTGGGTAGAAATAGAAAGTTCAAAATCGACGACTCTTGGGCCCGATTTTAGTACATTTGGTCAAATATTGACTTTTGAATGACCGATGTAACATCAGAAAGAGTCAATAAGTAGGTATAAAAATTTCAAGATCCATAACTGAAACATGTCCAATGGGTCAAATATTGGCTACTCTCCGGCTAATTTATCACCAGAAGGAGTCAATTGGGTAGGAAGAAAAAGTTCAAAATCGACGACTCTTGGGCCCGATATTAGTACATTTGGTCAAATATTGACTTTTGAATGACCGATATAACATCAGAAAGAGTCAATAAGTAGGTATAGAAATTTCAAGCTCCTTGACTGAAACAAGTTCAATGGGTCAAATATTGGCTACTCTATGGCTAATTTATCACCAGAAGGAGTCAAAGGGTAGAACTAAACAGTTCAAAATAGACGACTCTTGGGCCCGATTTTAGTACATTTGGTCAAATATTGACTTTTGAATGACCGATATAACATCACAAAGAGTCAATAAATAGGTATAAAAATTTCAAGATCCATAACTGAAACATGTCCAATGGGTAAAATATTGGCTACTCTAAGGCTAATGTATCACCAGAAGGAGTCAATTGGGTAGAAATAGAAAGTTCAAAATCGACGACTCTTGGGCCCGATTTTAGTACATTTGGTCAAATATTGACTTTTGAATGACCGATGTAACATCAGAAAGAGTCAATAAGTAGGTATAAAAATTTCAAGATCCATAACTGAAACATGTCCAATGGGTCAAATATTGGCTACTCTACGGCTAATTTATCACCAGAAGGAGTCAATTGGGTAGGAAGAAAAAGTTCAAAATCGACGACTCTTGGGCCCGATATTAGTACATTTGGTCAAATATTGACTTTTGAATGACCGATATAACATCAGAAAGAGTCAATAAGCAGGTATAGAAATTTCAAGCTCCTTGACTGAAACAAGTTCAATGGGTCAAATATTGGCTACTCTATGGCTAATTTATCACCAGAAGGAGTCAAAGGGTAGAACTAAACAGTTCAAAATAGACGACTCTTGGGCCCGATTTTAGTACATTTGGTCAAATATTGACTTTTGAATGACCGATATAACATCACAAAGAGTCAATAAATAGGTATAAAAATTTCAAGATCCATAACTGAAACATGTCCAATGGGTAAAATATTGGCTACTCTAAGGCTAATGTATCACAAGAAGGAGTCAATTGGGTAGATATAGAAAGTTCAAAATCGACGACTCTTGGGCCCGATATTAGTACATTTGGTCAAATATTGATTTTTGAATGACCGATGTAACATCAGAAAGAGTCAATAAGTAGGTATAAAAATTTCAAGATCCATAACTGAAACATGTCCAATGGGTCAAATATTGGCTACTCTACGGCTAATTTATCACCAGAAGGAGTCAATTGGGTAGGAAGAAAAAGTTCAAAATCGACGACCCTTATGCCCGATATTAGTACATTTGGTCAAATATTGACTTTTGAATGACCGATATAACATCAGAAAGAGTCAATAAGTAGGTATAGAAATTTCAAGCTCCTTGACTGAAACAAGTTCAATGGGTCAAATATTGGCTACTCTATGGCTAATTTATCAGCAGAAGGAGTCAAAGGGTAGAACTAAACAGTTGAAAATAGACGACTCTTGGGCCCGATTTTAGTACATTTGGTCAAATATTGACTTTTGAATGACCGATATAACATCACAAAGAGTCAATAAATAGGTATAAAAATTTCAAGATCCATAACTGAAACATGTCCAATGGGTAAAATATTGGCTACTCTAAGGCTAATGTATCACAAGAAGGAGTCAATTGGGTAGATACAGAAAGTTCAAAATCGACGACTCTTGGGCCCGATATTAGTACATTTGGTCAAATATGGATTTGTGAATGACCGATGTAACATCAGAAAGAGTCTGTTAGTAGGTATAGAAATTTCAAGATCCTTGACTGAAACATGTTAAATGGGTCAAATATTGGCTACTCTAAGGCTAATGTATCACAAGAAGGAGTCAATTGGGTAGGAATAGAAAGTTCAAGATCAAGGACTTAAATATTTTCAGTGGGTCAAAAATTGGCTTAACTATCGCCAGAAGGAGTCAATAGGTTAGAACTGAAAAGTTCATAATAGACGACTCTTGGGCCCGATTTTAGTACATTTGGTGAAATATTGACTTTTGAATGACCGATGTAACATCAGAAAGAGTCAATAAGTAGGTATAGAAATTTCAAGATCCGTCACTGAAACATGTCCAATGGGTAAAATATTGGCTACTCTAAGGCTAATGTATCACAAGAAGCAGTCAATTGGGTAGGAATAGAAACTTCAAGATCAAGGACTGAAATATTTTCAGTGTTTCAAAAATTGGCTGAACTATCGCCAGAAGGAGTCAATAGGGTAGAACTAAAAAGTTCAAAATAGACGACTCTTGGGCCCGATTTTAGTACATTTGGTCAAATATTGACTTTTGAATGACCGATGTAACATCAGAAAGAGTCAATAAGTAGGTATAGAAATTTCAAGATCCATAACTGAAACATGTCCAATGGGTCAAATATTGGCTACTCTATGGCTAATTTATGACCAGAAGGAGTCAATTGGGTAGAAATAGAAAGTTCAAAATCGACGACTCTTGGGCCCGATTTTAGTACATTTGGTCAAATATTGACTTTTGAATGACCGATTTAACATCAGAAAGAGTCAATAAGTAGGTATAGAAATTTCAAGCTCCATAACTGAAACATGTCCAATGAGCAAAATATTGGCTACTCTAATGCTAATGTATCACAAGAAGGAGTCAACTGAGTAGGAAAAGAAAGTTCAAGATCAAGGACTGAAATATTTTCAGTGGGACAAAAATTGGCTGAACTATCTCCAGAAAGTGTCAATAGGGTAGAACTAAAAAGTTCAAAAAAGACGACTCTTGGGCCTGATTTTAGTACATTTGGTCAAATATTGATTTTTGAATGACCGATGTAACATCAGAAAGAGTCAATAAGTAGGTATAGAAATTTCAAGATCCATAACTGAAACATGTCCAATGGGTCAAATATTGGCTACTCTATGGCTAATTTATCACCAGAAGGAGTCAATTGGGTAGAAATAGAAAGTTCAAAATCGACGACTCTTGGGCCCGATTTTAGTACATTTGGTCAAATATTGACTTTTGAATGACCGATGTAACATCAGAAAGAGTCAATAAGTAGGTATAAAAATTTCAAGATCCATAACTGAAACATGTCCAATGGGTAAAATATTGGCTACTCTACGGCTAATTTATCACCAGAAGGAGTCAATTGGGTAGGAAGAGAAAGTTCAAAATCGACGACTCTTGGGCCCGATATTAGTACATTTGGTCAAATATGGATTTCTGAATGACCGATGTAACATCAGAAAGAGTCAATTAGTAGGTATAGAAATTTCAAGCTCCTTGACTGAAACATGTTCAATGGGTCAAATATTGGCTAGTCTATGGCTAATTTATCATCAGAAGGAGTCAAAGGGTAGAGCTAAAAAGTTCAAAATAGACGACTCTTGGGCCCGATATTAGTACATTTGGTCAAATATGGATTTCTGAATGATTGACCTAAATTCAGAAAGAGCCAATGAGTAGGTATAAAAATTTCAAGATGCATAACTGAAACATGTTAAATGGGTCAAATATTGGCTACTCTAAGGCTAATGTATCACAAGAAGGAGTCAATTGGGTAGGAATAGAAAGATCAAGATCAAGGACTTAAATATTTTCAGTGGGTCAAAAATTGGCTGAACTATCGCCAGAAGGAGTCAATAGGTTAGAACTAAAAAGTTCATAATAGGCGACTCTTGGGCCCGATTTTAGTACATTTGGTCAAATATTGACTTTTGAATGACCGATGTAACATCAGAAAGAGTCAATAAGTAGGTATAGAAATTTCAAGATCCGTCACTGAAACATGTCCAATGGGTAAAATATTGGCTACTCTAAGGCTAATGTATCACAAGAAGCAGTCAATTGGGTAGGAATAGAAACTTCAAGATCAAGGACTGAAATATTTTCAGTGTTTCAAAAATTGGCTGAACTATCGCCAGAAGGAGTCAATAGGGTAGAACTAAAAAGTTCAAAATAGACGACTCTTGGGCCGGATTTTAGTACATTTGGTCAAATATTGACTTTTGAATGACCGATGTAACATCAGAAAGAGTCAATAGGTAGGTATAGAAATTTCCTGATCCATGACTGAAACATGTTCAATGGGTCAAATATTGGCTACTCTATCGCTAATTTATCACCAGAAGGAGTCAATTGGGTAGAAATAGAAAGTTCAAAATCGATGACTCATGGGCAGGATATAAGTCCATTCGGTCAAATATGGACTTCTGATTGACTGATGTATCATCAGCCGGTTTCTACGAGTATGTAAAGAAATTTCAAGATCCATGCCTGAAACATGTTCAATGGGTCAAATATTGGCTACTCTATGGCTAATTTATCACCAGAAGCAGTCAAAGGGTAGAACTAAAAAGTTCAAAATAGACGACTCTTGGGCCCAGTGTTAGTACATTTGGTCAAATATGGATTTCTGAATGACTGACCTAAATTCAGAAAGAGTCAATGAGTAGTTATAAAAATGTCAGGATCCATATCTGAAACATGTCCAATGGGTCAAATATTGGCTACTCTATGGCTAATTTATCACCAGAAGGAGTCAATTGGGTAGAAAAAGAAAGTTCAAAATCGACGACTCTTGGGCCCGATATTAGTACATTTGGTCAAATATTGACTTTTGAATGACCGATATAACATCAGAAAGAGTCAATAAGTAGGTATAGAAATTTCAAATTCCATAACTGAAACATGTCCAATGGGTAAAATATTGGCTACTCTAAGGCTAATTTATCACCAGAAGGAGTCAATTGGGCAGAAAAAGAAAGTTCAAAATCGACGACTCTTGGGCCCGATATTAGTACATTTGGTCAAATATGGATTTCTGAATGATTGACCTAAATTCAGAAAGAGTCAATGAGTAGGTTTAAAAATTTCAAGAAGCATAACTGAAACATGTCCAATGGGTAAAATATTGGCTACTCTAAGGCTAATGTATCACAAGAAGGAGTCAATTGGGTAGGAATAGAAAGTTCAAGATCAAGGACTGAAATATTTTCAGTGCTTCAAAAATTGGCTGAACTATCGCCAGAAGGAGTCAATAGGGTAGAACTAAAAAGTTCAAAATAGACGACTCTTGGGCCCGATTTTAGTACATTTGGTCAAATATTGACTTTTGAATGACCGATGTAACATCAGAAAGAGTCAATAAGTAGGTATAGAAATTTCAAGATCCATAACTGAAACATGTCCAATGGGTCAAATATTGGCTACTCTATGGCTAATTTATGACCAGAAGGAGTCAATTGGGTAGAAATAGAAAGTTCAAAATCGACGACTCTTGGGCCCGATTTTAGTACATTTGGTCAAATATTGACTTTTGAATGACCGATGTAACATCAGAAAGAGTCAATAAGTAGGTATAGAAATTTCAAGCTCCATAACTGAAACATGTCCAATGAGCAAAATATTGGCTACTCTAATGCTAATGTATCACAAGAAGGAGTCAACTGAGTAGGAAAAGAAAGTTCAAGATCAAGGACTGAAATATTTTCAGTGGGTCAAAAATTGGCTGAACTATCTCCAGAAAGAGTCAATAGGATAGAACTAAAAAGTTCAAAATAGACGACTCTTGGGCCCGATTTTAGTACATTTGGTCAAATATTGACTTTTGAATGGCCGATGTAACATCAGAAAGAGTCAATAAGTAGGTATAGAAATTTCAAGCTCCATAACTGAAACATGTCCAATGAGCAAAATATTGGCTACTCTAATGCTAATGTATCACAAGAAGGAGTCAACTGAGTAGGAAAAGAAAGTTCAAGATCAAGGACTGAAATATTTTCAGTGTGGACAAAAATTGGCTGAACTATCTCCAGAAAGAGTCAATAGGGTAGAACTAAAAAGTTCAAAATAGACGACTCTTGGGCCCGATTTTAGTACATTTGGTCAAATATTGACTTTTGAATGACCGATGTAACATCAGAAAGAGTCAATAAGTAGGTATAGAAATTTCAAGATCCATAACTGAAACATGTCCAATGGGTCAAATATTGGCTACTCTATGGCTAATTTATGACCAGAAGGAGTCAATTGGGTAGAAATAGAAAGTTCAAAATCGACGACTCTTGGGCCCGATTTTAGTACATTTGGTCAAATATTGACTTTTGAATGGCCGATGTAACATCAGAAAGAGTCAATAAGTAGGTATAGAAATTTCAAGCTCCATAACTGAAACATGTCCAATGAGCAAAATATTGGCTACTCTAATGCTAATGTATCACAAGAAGGAGTCAACTGAGTAGGAAAAGAAAGTTCAAGATCAAGGACTGAAATATTTTCAGTGGGACAAAAATTGGCTGAACTATCTCCAGAAAGAGTCAATAGGGTAGAACTAAAAAGTTCAAAAAAGACGACTCTTGGGCCTGATTTTAGTACATTTGGTCAAATATTGATTTTTGAATGACCGATGTAACATCAGAAAGAGTCAATAAGTAGGTATAGAAATTTCAAGATCCATAACTGAAACATGTCCAATGGGTCAAATATTGGCTACTCTATGGCTAATTTATCACCAGAAGGAGTCAATTGGGTAGAAATAGAAAGTTCAAAATCGACGACTCTTGGGCCCGATTTTAGTACATTTGGTCAAATATTGACTTTTGAATGACCGATGTAACATCAGAAAGAGTCAATAAGTAGGTATAAAAATTTCAAGATCCATAACTGAAACATGTCCAATGGGTCAAATATTGGCTACTCTCCGGCTAATTTATCACCAGAAGGAGTCAATTGGGTAGGAAGAAAAAGTTCAAAATCGACGACTCTTGGGCCCGATATTAGTACATTTGGTCAAATATTGACTTTTGAATGACCGATATAACATCAGAAAGAGTCAATAAGTAGGTATAGAAATTTCAAGCTCCTTGACTGAAACAAGTTCAATGGGTCAAATATTGGCTACTCTATGGCTAATTTATCACCAGAAGGAGTCAAAGGGTAGAACTAAACAGTTCAAAATAGACGACTCTTGGGCCCGATTTTAGTACATTTGGTCAAATATTGACTTTTGAATGACCGATATAACATCACAAAGAGTCAATAAATAGGTATAAAAATTTCAAGATCCATAACTGAAACATGTCCAATGGGTAAAATATTGGCTACTCTAAGGCTAATGTATCACCAGAAGGAGTCAATTGGGTAGAAATAGAAAGTTCAAAATCGACGACTCTTGGGCCCGATTTTAGTACATTTGGTCAAATATTGACTTTTGAATGACCGATGTAACATCAGAAAGAGTCAATAAGTAGGTATAAAAATTTCAAGATCCATAACTGAAACATGTCCAATGGGTCAAATATTGGCTACTCTACGGCTAATTTATCACCAGAAGGAGTCAATTGGGTAGGAAGAAAAAGTTCAAAATCGACGACTCTTGGGCCCGATATTAGTACATTTGGTCAAATATTGACTTTTGAATGACCGATATAACATCAGAAAGAGTCAATAAGTAGGTATAGAAATTTCAAGCTCCTTGACTGAAACAAGTTCAATGGGTCAAATATTGGCTACTCTATGGCTAATTTATCACCAGAAGGAGTCAAAGGGTAGAACTAAACAGTTCAAAATAGACGACTCTTGGGCCCGATTTTAGTACATTTGGTCAAATATTGACTTTTGAATGACCGATATAACATCACAAAGAGTCAATAAATAGGTATAAAAATTTCAAGATCCATAACTGAAACATGTCCAATGGGTAAAATATTGGCTACTCTAAGGCTAATGTATCACAAGAAGGAGTCAATTGGGTAGATATAGAAAGTTCAAAATCGACGACTCTTGGGCCCGATATTAGTACATTTGGTCAAATATTGATTTTTGAATGACCGATGTAACATCAGAAAGAGTCAATAAGTAGGTATAAAAATTTCAAGATCCATAACTGAAACATGTCCAATGGGTCAAATATTGGCTACTCTACGGCTAATTTATCACCAGAAGGAGTCAATTGGGTAGGAAGAAAAAGTTCAAAATCGACGACCCTTATGCCCGATATTAGTACATTTGGTCAAATATTGACTTTTGAATGACCGATATAACATCAGAAAGAGTCAATAAGTAGGTATAGAAATTTCAAGCTCCTTGACTGAAACAAGTTCAATGGGTCAAATATTGGCTACTCTATGGCTAATTTATCAGCAGAAGGAGTCAAAGGGTAGAACTAAACAGTTCAAAATAGACGACTCTTGGGCCCGATTTTAGTACATTTGGTCAAATATTGACTTTTGAATGACCGATATAACATCACAAAGAGTCAATAAATAGGTATAAAAATTTCAAGATCCATAACTGAAACATGTCCAATGGGTAAAATATTGGCTACTCTAAGGCTAATGTATCACAAGAAGGAGTCAATTGGGTAGATACAGAAAGTTCAAAATCGAGGACTCTTGGGCCCGATATTAGTACATTTGGTCAAATATGGATTTGTGAATGACCGATGTAACATCAGAAAGAGTCTGTTAGTAGGTATAGAAATTTCAAGATCCTTGACTGAAACATGTTAAATGGGTCAAATATTGGCTACTCTAAGGCTAATGTATCACAAGAAGGAGTCAATTGGGTAGGAATAGAAAGTTCAAGATCAAGGACTTAAATATTTTCAGTGGGTCAAAAATTGGCTTAACTATCGCCAGAAGGAGTCAATAGGTTAGAACTAAAAAGTTCATAATAGACGACTCTTGGGCCCGATTTTAGTACATTTGGTGAAATATTGACTTTTGAATGACCGATGTAACATCAGAAAGAGTCAATAAGTAGGTATAGAAATTTCAAGATCCGTCACTGAAACATGTCCAATGGGTAAAATATTGGCTACTCTAAGGCTAATGTATCACAAGAAGCAGTCAATTGGGTAGGAATAG
This sequence comes from Zacco platypus, assembly GCA_038088235.1. NCBI lineage: Eukaryota > Metazoa > Chordata > Actinopteri > Cypriniformes > Xenocyprididae > Zacco > Zacco platypus. Next base: position 14,087,416 of record CM076071.1, on the reverse strand, counting down.
AAACTTCAAGATCAAGGACTGAAATATTTTCAGTGTTTCAAAAATTGGCTGAACTATCGCCAGAAGGAGTCAATAGGGTAGAACTAAAAAGTTCAAAATAGACGACTCTTGGGCCCGATTTTAGTACATTTGGTCAAATATTGACTTTTGAATGACCGATGTAACATCAGAAAGAGTCAATAAGTAGGTATAGAAATTTCAAGATCCATAACTGAAACATGTCCAATGGGTCAAATATTGGCTACTCTATGGCTAATTTATGACCAGAAGGAGTCAATTGGGTAGAAATAGAAAGTTCAAAATCGACGACTCTTGGGCCCGATTTTAGTACATTTGGTCAAATATTGACTTTTGAATGACCGATTTAACATCAGAAAGAGTCAATAAGTAGGTATAGAAATTTCAAGCTCCATAACTGAAACATGTCCAATGAGCAAAATATTGGCTACTCTAATGCTAATGTATCACAAGAAGGAGTCAACTGAGTAGGAAAAGAAAGTTCAAGATCAAGGACTGAAATATTTTCAGTGGGACAAAAATTGGCTGAACTATCTCCAGAAAGTGTCAATAGGGTAGAACTAAAAAGTTCAAAAAAGACGACTCTTGGGCCTGATTTTAGTACATTTGGTCAAATATTGATTTTTGAATGACCGATGTAACATCAGAAAGAGTCAATAAGTAGGTATAGAAATTTCAAGATCCATAACTGAAACATGTCCAATGGGTCAAATATTGGCTACTCTATGGCTAATTTATCACCAGAAGGAGTCAATTGGGTAGAAATAGAAAGTTCAAAATCGACGACTCTTGGGCCCGATTTTAGTACATTTGGTCAAATATTGACTTTTGAATGACCGATGTAACATCAGAAAGAGTCAATAAGTAGGTATAAAAATTTCAAGATCCATAACTGAAACATGTCCAATGGGTAAAATATTGGCTACTCTACGGCTAATTTATCACCAGAAGGAGTCAATTGGGTAGGAAGAGAAAGTTCAAAATCGACGACTCTTGGGCCCGATATTAGTACATTTGGTCAAATATGGATTTCTGAATGACCGATGTAACATCAGAAAGAGTCAATTAGTAGGTATAGAAATTTCAAGCTCCTTGACTGAAACATGTTCAATGGGTCAAATATTGGCTAGTCTATGGCTAATTTATCATCAGAAGGAGTCAAAGGGTAGAGCTAAAAAGTTCAAAATAGACGACTCTTGGGCCCGATATTAGTACATTTGGTCAAATATGGATTTCTGAATGATTGACCTAAATTCAGAAAGAGCCAATGAGTAGGTATAAAAATTTCAAGATGCATAACTGAAACATGTTAAATGGGTCAAATATTGGCTACTCTAAGGCTAATGTATCACAAGAAGGAGTCAATTGGGTAGGAATAGAAAGATCAAGATCAAGGACTTAAATATTTTCAGTGGGTCAAAAATTGGCTGAACTATCGCCAGAAGGAGTCAATAGGTTAGAACTAAAAAGTTCATAATAGGCGACTCTTGGGCCCGATTTTAGTACATTTGGTCAAATATTGACTTTTGAATGACCGATGTAACATCAGAAAGAGTCAATAAGTAGGTATAGAAATTTCAAGATCCGTCACTGAAACATGTCCAATGGGTAAAATATTGGCTACTCTAAGGCTAATGTATCACAAGAAGCAGTCAATTGGGTAGGAATAGAAACTTCAAGATCAAGGACTGAAATATTTTCAGTGTTTCAAAAATTGGCTGAACTATCGCCAGAAGGAGTCAATAGGGTAGAACTAAAAAGTTCAAAATAGACGACTCTTGGGCCGGATTTTAGTACATTTGGTCAAATATTGACTTTTGAATGACCGATGTAACATCAGAAAGAGTCAATAGGTAGGTATAGAAATTTCCTGATCCATGACTGAAACATGTTCAATGGGTCAAATATTGGCTACTCTATGGCTAATTTATCACCAGAAGCAGTCAAAGGGTAGAACTAAAAAGTTCAAAATAGACGACTCTTGGGCCCAGTGTTAGTACATTTGGTCAAATATGGATTTCTGAATGACTGACCTAAATTCAGAAAGAGTCAATGAGTAGTTATAAAAATGTCAGGATCCATATCTGAAACATGTCCAATGGGTCAAATATTGGCTACTCTATGGCTAATTTATCACCAGAAGGAGTCAATTGGGTAGAAAAAGAAAGTTCAAAATCGACGACTCTTGGGCCCGATATTAGTACATTTGGTCAAATATTGACTTTTGAATGACCGATATAACATCAGAAAGAGTCAATAAGTAGGTATAGAAATTTCAAATTCCATAACTGAAACATGTCCAATGGGTAAAATATTGGCTACTCTAAGGCTAATTTATCACCAGAAGGAGTCAATTGGGTAGAAAAAGAAAGTTCAAAATCGACGACTCTTGGGCCCGATATTAGTACATTTGGTCAAATATGGATTTCTGAATGATTGACCTAAATTCAGAAAGAGTCAATGAGTAGGTTTAAAAATTTCAAGAAGCATAACTGAAACATGTCCAATGGGTAAAATATTGGCTACTCTAAGGCTAATGTATCACAAGAAGGAGTCAATTGGGTAGGAATAGAAAGTTCAAGATCAAGGACTGAAATATTTTCAGTGCTTCAAAAATTGGCTGAACTATCGCCAGAAGGAGTCAATAGGGTAGAACTAAAAAGTTCAAAATAGACGACTCTTGGGCCCGATTCTAGTACATTTGGTCAAATATTGACTTTTGAATGACCGATGTAACATCAGAAGGAGTCAATAAGTAGGTATAGAAATTTCCTGATCCATGACTGAAACATGTTCAATGGGTCAAATATTGGCTACTCTATCGCTAATTTATCACCAGAAGGAGTCAATAGGGTAGAAATAGAAAGTTAAAAATCGACGACTCTTGGGCCGGATATTAGTACATTTGGTCAAATATTGACTTTTGAATGACCGATGTAACATCAGAAAGAGTCAATTATTAGGTATAGAAATTTCAAGATCCATGACTGAAACATGTTCAATGGGTCAAATATTGGCTACTCTATGGCTAATTTATCACAAGAAGGAATCAATTGGGTAGAAATAGAAAGTTCAAAATCAACGACTCTTGGGCCCGATATTAGTACATTTGGTCAAATATGGATTTCTGAATGACCGATGTAACATCAGAAAGAGTCAATTAGTAGGTATAGAAATTTCAAGCTCCTTGACTGAAACATGTTCAATGGGTCAAATATTGGCTAGTCTATGGCTAATTTATCATCAGAAGGAGTCAAAGGGTAGAGCTAAAATGTTCAAAATAGACGACTCTTGGGCCCGATATTAGTACATTTGGTCAAATATGGATTTCTGAATGATTGACCTAAATTCAGAAAGAGTCAATGAGTAGGTATAAAAATTTCAAGATGCATAACTGAAACATGTCCAATGGGTAAAATATTGGCTACTCTAAGGCTAATGTATCACAAGAAGGAGTCAATTGGGTAGGAATAGAAAGTTCAAGATCAAGGACTGAAATATTTACAGTTGGTCAAAAATAGGCTGAACTATCTCCAGAAGTCAATAGGGTAGAACTAAAAAGTTCAAAATTGACGACTCTTGGGCCCGATATTAGTACATTTGGTCAAATATTGACTTTTGAATGACCGATGTAACATCAGAAAGAGTCAATTAGTAGGTATAGAAATTTCAAGATCCATGACTGAAACATGTTCAATGGGTCAAATATTGGCTACTCTATGGATAATTTATCACAAGAAGGAATCAATTGGGTAGAAATAGAAAGTTCAAAATCGACGACTCTTGGGCCCGATATTAGTACATTTGGTCAAATATGGATTTGTGAATGACCGATGTAACATCAGAAAGAGTCTATTAGTAGGTATAGAAATTTCAAGATCCTTGACTGAAACATGTTAAATGGGTCAAATATTGGCTACTCTAAGGCTAATGTATCACAAGAAGGAGTCAATTGGGTAGGAATAGAAAGTTCAAGATCAAGGACTTAAATATTTTCAGTGGGTCAAAAATTGGCTTAACTATCGCCAGAAGGAGTCAATAGGTTAGAACTAAAAAGTTCATAATAGACGACTCTTGGGCCCGATTTTAGTACATTTGGTCAAATATTGACTTTTGAATGACCGATGTAACATCAGAAAGAGTCAATAAGTAGGTATAGAAATTTCAAGATCCGTCACTGAAACATGTCCAATGGGTAAAATATTGGCTACTCTAAGGCTAATGTATCACAAGAAGGAATCAATTGGGTAGAAATAGAAAGTTCAAAATCGACGACTCTTGGGCCCGAAATTAGTACATTTGGTCAAATATGGATTTGTGAATGACCGATGTAACATCAGAAAGAGTCTATTAGTAGGTATAGAAATTTCAAGATCCTTGACTGAAACATGTTAAATGGGTCAAATATTGGCTACTCTAAGGCTAATGTATCACAAGAAGAAGTCAATTGGGTAGGAATAGAAACTTCAAGATCAAGGACTGAAATATTTTCAGTGTTTCAAAAATTGGCTGAACTATCGCCAGAAGGAGTCAATAGGGTAGAACTAAAAAGTTCAAAATAGACGACTCTTGGGCCCGATTTTAGTACATTTGGTCAAATATTGACTTTTGAATGACCGATGTAACATCAGAAAGAGTCAATAAGTAGGTATAGAAATTTCAAGATCCATAACTGAAACATGTCCAATGGGTCAAATATTGGCTACTCTATGGCTAATTTATGACCAGAGGAAGTCAATTGGGTAGAAATAGAAAGTTCAAAATCGACGACTCTTGGGCCCGATTTTAGTACATTTGGTCAAATATTGACTTTTGAATGGCCGATATAACATCAGAAAGAGTCAAAAAGTAGGTATAGAAATTTCAAGCTCCATAACTGAAACATGTCCAATGAGCAAAATATTGGCTACTCTAATGCTAATGTATCACAAGAAGGAGTCAACTGAGTAGGAAAAGAAAGTTCAAGATCAAGGACTGAAATATTTTCAGTGGGACAAAAATTGGCTGAACTATCTCTAGAAAGTGTCAATAGGGTAGAACTAAAAAGTTCAAAAAAGACGACTCTTGGGCCTGATTTTAGTACATTTGGTCAAATATTGATTTTTGAATGACCGATGTAACATCAGAAAGAGTCAATAAGTAGGTATAGAAATTTCAAGATCCATAACTGAAACATGTCCAATGGGTCAAATATTGGCTACTCTATGGCTAATTTATCACCAGAAGGAGTCAATTGGGTAGCAATAGAAAGTTCAAAATCGACGACTCTTGGGCCCGATTTTAGTACATTTGGTCAAATATTGATTTTGAATGTAACATCAGAAAGAGTCAATAAGTAGGTATAAAAATTTCAAGATCCATAACTGAAACATGTCCAATGGGTAAAATATTGGCTACTCTACGGCTAATTTATCACCAGAAGGAGTCAATTGGGTAGGAAGAGAAAGTTCAAAATTGACGACTCTTGGGCCCGATATTAGTACATTTGGTCAAATATGGATTTCTGAATGACCGATGTAACATCAGAAAGAGTCAATTAGTAGGTATAGAAATTTCAAGCTCCTTGACTGAAACATGTTCAATGGGTCAAATATTGGCTAGTCTATGGCTAATTTATCATCAGAAGGAGTCAAAGGGTAGAGCTAAAAAGTTCAAAATAGACGACTCTTGGGCCCGATATTAGTACATTTGGTCAAATATGGATTTCTGAATGATTGACCTAAATTCAGAAAGAGTCAATGAGTAGGTATAAAAATTTCAAGATGCATAACTGAAACATGTTAAATGGGTCAAATATTGGCTACTCTAAGGCTAATGTATCACAAGAAGGAGTCAATTGGGTAGGAATAGAAAGTTCAAGATCAAGGACTTAAATATTTTCAGTGGGTCAAAAATTGGCTGAACTATCGCCAGAAGGAGTCAATAGGTTAGAACTAAAAAGTTCATAATAGGCGACTCTTGGGCCCGATTTTAGTACATTTGGTCAAATATTGACTTTTGAATGACCGATGTAACATCAGAAAGAGTCAATAAGTAGGTATAGAAATTTCAAGATCCGTCACTGAAACATGTCCAATGGGTAAAATATTGGCTACTCTAAGGCTAATGTATCACAAGAAGCAGTCAATTGGGTAGGAATAGAAACTTCAAGATCAAGGACTGAAATATTTTCAGTGTTTCAAAAATTGGCTGAACTATCGCCAGAAGGAGTCAATAGGGTAGAACTAAAAAGTTCAAAATAGACGACTCTTGGGCCCGATTTTAGTACATTTGGTCAAATATTGACTTTTGAATGACCGATGTAACATCAGAAAGAGTCAATAGGTAGGTATAGAAATTTCCTGATCCATGACTGAAACATGTTCAATGGGTCAAATATTGGCTACTCTATCGCTAATTTATCACCAGAAGGAGTCAATTGGGTAGAAATAGAAAGTTCAAAATCGATGACTCTTGGGCAGGATATAAGTCCATTCGGTCAAATATGGACTTCTGATTGACTGATGTATCATCAGCCGGTTTCTACGAGTATGTAAAGAAATTTCAAGATCCATGCCTGAAACATGTTCAATGGGTCAAATATTGGCTACTCTATGGCTAATTTATCACCAGAAGCAGTCAAAGGGTAGAACTAAAAAGTTCAAAATAGACGACTCTTGGGCCCAGTGTTAGTACATTTGGTCAAATATGGATTTCTGAATGACTGACCTAAATTCAGAAAGAGTCAATGAGTAGTTATAAAAATGTCAGGATCCATATCTGAAACATGTCCAATGGGTCAAATATTGGCTACTCTATGGCTAATTTATCACCAGAAGGAGTCAAAGGGTAGAGCTAAAAATTTCAAAATAGACGACTCTTGGGCCAAAAGAGATTTTAGTACATTTGGTCAAATATTGACTTTTGAATGGCCGATGTAACATCAGAAAGAGTCAATAAGTAGGTATAGAAATTTCAAACTCCATAACTGAAACATGTCCAATGAGCAAAATATTGGCTACTCTAAAGCTAATGTATCACAAGAAGGAGTCAACAGAGTAGGAAAAGAAAGTTCAAGATCAAGGACTGAAATATTTTCAGTGTTTCAAAAATTGGCTGAACTATCGCCAGAAGGAGTCAATAGGGTAGAACTAAAAAGTTCAAAATAGACGACTCTTGGGCCCGATTTTAGTACATTTGGTCAAATATTGACTTTTGAATGACCGATGTAACATCAGAAAGAGTCAATAGGTAGGTATAGAAATTTCCTGATCCATGACTGAAACATGTTCAATGGGTCAAATATTGGCTACTCTATCGCTAATTTATCACCAGAAGGAGTCAATTGGGTAGAAATAGAAAGTTCAAAATCGATGACTCTTGGGCAGGATATAAGTCCATTCGGTCAAATATGGACTTCTGATTGACTGATGTATCATCAGCCGGTTTCTACGAGTATGTAAAGAAATTTCAAGATCCATGCCTGAAACATGTTCAATGGGTCAAATATTGGCTACTCTATGGCTAATTTATCACCAGAAGCAGTCAAAGGGTAGAACTAAAAAGTTCAAAATAGACGACTCTTGGGCCCAGTGTTAGTACATTTGGTCAAATATGGATTTCTGAATGACTGACCTAAATTCAGAAAGAGTCAATGAGTAGTTATAAAAATGTCAGGATCCATATCTGAAACATGTCCAATGGGTCAAATATTGGCTACTCTATGGCTAATTTATCACCAGAAGGAGTCAAAGGGTAGAACTAAAAAGTTCAAAATAGACGACTCTTGGGCCTGATTTTAGTACATTTGGTCAAATATTGATTTTTGAATGACCGATGTAACATCAGAAAGAGTCAATAAGTAGGTATAGAAATTTCAAGATCCATAACTAAAACATATCCAATGGGTCAAATATTGGCTACTCTATGGCTAATTTTTCACCAGAAGGAGTCAATTGGGTAGAAATAGAAAGTTCAAAATCGACGACTCTTGGGCCCGATTTTAGTACATTTGGTCAAATATTGACTTTTGAATGACCGATGTAACATCAGAAAGAGTCAATAAGTAGGTATAAAAATTTCAAGATCCATAACTGAAACATGTCCAATGGGTCAAATATTGGCTACTCTACGGCTAATTTATCACCAGAAGGAGTCAATTGGGTAGGAAGAGAAAGTTCAAAATCGACGACTCTTGGGCCCGATATTAGTACATTTGGTCAAATATTGACTTTTGAATGACCGATATAACATCAGAAAGAGTCAATAAGTAGGTATAGAAATTTCAAGCTCCTTGACTGAAACAAGTTCAATGGGTCAAATATTGGCTACTCTATGGCTAATTTATCACCAGAAGGAGTCAAAGGGTAGAACTAAACAGTTCAAAATAGACGACTCTTGGGCCCGATTTTAGTACATTTGGTCAAATATTGACTTTTGAATGACCGATATAACATCACAAAGAGTCAATAAATAGGTATAAAAATTTCAAGATCCATAACTGAAACATGTCCAATGGGTAAAATATTGGCTACTCTAAGGCTAATGTATCACAAGAAGGAGTCAATTGGGTAGATATAGAAAGTTCAAGATCAAGGACTGAAATATTTTCAGTGGCTCAAAAATTGGCTGAACTATCTCCAGAAGGAGTCAATAGGGTAGAACTAAAAAGTTCAAAATAGACGACTCTTGGGCCCGATTTTAGTACATTTGGTCAAATATTGACTTTTGAATGACTGATGTAATATCAGAAAGAGTCAATAAGTAGGTATAGAAATTTCAAATTCCATAACTGAAACATGTCCAATGGGTCAAATATTGGCTACTCTATGGCTAATTTATCACCAGAAGGAGTCAATTGGGTAGAAATAGAAAGTTCAAAATCGACGACTCTTGGGCCCGATTTTAGTACATTTGGTCAAATATTGACTTTTGAATGACCGATGTAACATCAGAAAGAGTCAATAAGTAGGTATAAAAATTTCAAGATCCATAACTGAAACATGTCCAATGGGTAAAATATTGGCTACTCTACGGCTAATTTATCACCAGAAGGAGTCAATTGGGTAGAAAAAGAAAGTTCAAAATCGACGACTCTTGGGCCCGATATTAGTACATTTGGTCAAATATTGACTTTTGAATGACCGATATAACATCAGAAAGAGTCAATAAGTAGGTATAGAAATTTCAAATTCCATAACTGAAACATGTCCAGTGGGTAAAATATTGGCTACTCTAAGGCTAATTTATCACCAGAAGGAGTCAATTGGGTAGAAAAAGAAAGTTCAAAATCGACGACTCTTGGGCCCGATATTAGTACATTTGGTCAAATATGGATTTCTGAATGATTGACCTAAATTCAGAAAGAGTCAATGAGTAGGTTTAAAAATTTCAAGAAACATAACTGAAACATGTCCAATGGGTAAAATATTGGCTACTCTAAGGCTAATTTATCACAAGAAGGAGTCAATTGGGTAGAAAAAGAAAGTTCAAAATCGACGACTCTTGGGCCCGATATTAGTACATTTGGTCAAATATGGATTTCTGAATGATTGACCTAAATTCAGAAAGAGTCAATAAGTAGGTATAGAAATTTCCTGATCCATGACTGAAACATGTTCAATGGGTCAAATATTGGCTACTCTATCGCTAATTTATCACCAGAAGGAGTCAATAGGGTAGAAATAGAAAGTTAAAAATCGACGACTCTTGGGCCGGATATTAGTACATTTGGTCAAATATTGACTTTTGAATGACCGATGTAACATCAGAAAGAGTCAATTATTAGGTATAGAAATTTCAAGATCCATGACTGAAACATGTTCAATGGGTCAAATATTGGCTACTCTATGGCTAATTTATCACAAGAAGGAATCAATTGGGTAGAAATAGAAAGTTCAAAATCGACGACTCTTGGGCCCGATATTAGTACATTTGGTCAAATATGGATTTCTGAATGACCGATGTAACATCAGAAAGAGTCAATTAGTAGGTATAGAAATTTCAAGCTCCTTGACTGAAACATGTTCAATGGGTCAAATATTGGCTAGTCTATGGCTAATTTATCATCAGAAGGAGTCAAAGGGTAGAGCTAAAAAGTTCAAAATAGACGACTCTTGGGCCCGATATTAGTACATTTGGTCAAATATGGATTTCTGAATGATTGACCTAAATTCAGAAAGAGTCAATGAGTAGGTATAAAAATTTCAAGATGCATAACTGAAACATGTCCAATGGGTAAAATATTGGCTACTCTAAGGCTAATGTATCACAAGAAGGAGTCAATTGGGTAGGAATAGAAAGTTCAAGATCAAGGACTGAAATATTTACAGTTGGTCAAAAATAGGCTGAACTATCTCCAGAAGTCAATAGGGTAGAACTAAAAAGTTCAAAATCGACGACTCTTGGGCCCGATATTAGTACATTTGGTCAAATATGGATTTGTGAATGACCGATGTAACATCAGAAAGAGTCTATTAGTAGGTATAGAAATTTCAAGATCCTTGACTGAAACATGTTAAATGGGTCAAATATTGGCTACTCTAAGGCTAATGTATCACAAGAAGGAGTCAATTGGGTAGGAATAGAAAGTTCAAGATCAAGGACTTAAATATTTTCAGTGGGTCAAAAATTGGCTTAACTATCGCCAGAAGGAGTCAATAGGTTAGAACTAAAAAGTTCATAATAGACGACTCTTGGGCCCGATTTTAGTACATTTGGTCAAATATTGACTTTTGAATGACCGATGTAACATCAGAAAGAGTCAATAAGTAGGTATAGAAATTTCAAGATCCGTCACTGAAACATGTCCAATGGGTAAAATATTGGCTACTCTAAGGCTAATGTATCACAAGAAGGAATCAATTGGGTAGAAATAAAAAGTTCAAAATCGACGACTCTTGGGCCCGATATTAGTACATTTGGTCAAATATGGATTTGTGAATGACCGATGTAACATCAGAAAGAGTCTATTAGTAGGTATAGAAATTTCAAGATCCTTGACTGAAACATGTTAAATGGGTCAAATATTGGCTACTCTAAGGCTAATGTATCACAAGAAGAAGTCAATTGGGTAGGAATAGAAACTTCAAGATCAAGGACTGAAATATTTTCAGTGTTTCAAAAATTGGCTGAACTATCGCCAGAAGGAGTCAATAGGGTAGAACTAAAAAGTTCAAAATCGACGACTCTTGGGCCCGATTTTAGTACATTTGGTCAAATATTGACTTTTGAATGACCGATGTAACATCAGAAAGAGTCAATAAGTAGGTATAAAAAGTTCAAGATCCATAACTGAAACATGTCCAATGTGTAAAATATTGGCTACTCTACGGCTAATTTATCACCAGATGGAGTCAATTGGGTAGAAATAGAAAGTTCAAAATCGACGACTCTTGGGCCCGATATTAGTACATTTGGTCAAATATTGACTTTTGAATGACCGATATAACATCAGAAAGAGTCAATAAGTAGGTATAGAAATTTCAAGCTCCTTGACTGAAACAAGTTCAATGGGTCAAATATTGGCTACTCTATGGCTAATTTATCACCAGAAGGAGTCAAAGGGTAGAACTAAAAAGTTCAAAATAGACGACTCTTGGGCCCGATTTTAGTACATTTGGTCAAATATTGACTTTTGAATGACCGATATAACATCACAAAGAGTCAATAAATAGGTATAAACATTTCAAGATCCATAACTGAAACATGTCCAATGGGTAAAATATTGGCTACTCTAAGGCTAATGTATCACAAGAAGGAGTCAATTGGGTAGATATAGAAAGTTCAAGATCAAGGACTGAAATATTTTCAGTGGCTCAAAAATTGGCTGAACTATCTCCAGAAGGAGTCAATAGGGTAGAACTAAAAAGTTCAAAATAGACGACTCTTGGGCCCGATTTTAGTACATTTGGTCAAATATTGACTTTTGAATGACTGATGTAATATCAGAAAGAGTCAATAAGTAGGTATAGAAATTTCAAATTCCATAACTGAAACATGTCCAATGGGTCAAATATTGGCTACTCTATGGCTAATTTATCATCAGAAGGAGTCAAAGGGTAGAACTAAAAAGTTCAAAATAGACGACTCTTGGGCCCGATATTAGTACATTTGGTCAAATATTGATTTCTGAATGATTGACCTAAATTCAGAAAGAGTCAATGAGTAGGTTTAAAAATTTCAAGAAGCATAACTGAAACATGTCCAATGGGTAAAATATTGGCTACTCTAAGGCTAATGTATCACAAGAAGGAGTCAATTGGGTAGGAATAGAAAGTTCAAGATCAAGGACTGAAATATTTTCAGTGCTTCAAAAATTGGCTGAACTATCGCCAGAAGGAGTCAATAGGGTAGAACTAAAAAGTTCAAAATAGACTACTCTTGGGCCCGATTCTAGTACATTTGGTCAAATATTGACTTTTGAATGACCGATGTAACATCAGAAGGAGTCAATAAGTAGGTATAGAAATTTCCTGATCCATGACTGAAACATGTTAAATGGGTCAAATATTGGCTACTCTAAGGCTAATGTATCACAAGAAGGAGTCAATTGGGTAGATATAGAAAGTTCAAGATCAAGGACTGAAATATTTTCAGTGGCTCAAAAATTGGCTGAACTATCTCCAGAAGGAGTCAATAGGGTACAACTAAAAAGTTCAAAATAGACGACTCTTGGGCCCGATTTTAGTACATTTGGTCAAATATTGACTTTTGAATGACTGATGTAATATCAGAAAGAGTCAATAAGTAGGTATAGAAATTTCAAATTCCATAACTGAAACATGTCCAATGGGTCAAATATTGGCTACTCTATGGCTAATTTATCACCAGAAGGAGTCAATTGGGTAGAAATAAAAAGTTCAAAATCGACGACTCTTGGGCCCGATTTTAGTACATTTGGTCAAATATTGACTTTTGAATGACCGATGTAACATCAGAAAGAGTCAATAAGTAGGTATAAAAATTTCAAGATCCATAACTGAAACATGTCCAATGGGTAAAATATTGGCTACTCTACGGCTAATTTATCACCAGAAGGAGTCAATTGGGTAGAAAAAGAAAGTTCAAAATCGACGACTCTTGGGCCCGATATTAGTACATTTGGTCAAATATTGACTTTTGAATGACCGATATAACATCAGAAAGAGTCAATAAGTAGGTATAGAAATTTCAAATTCCATAACTGAAACATGTCCAATGGGTAAAATATTGGCTACTCTAAGGCTAATTTATCACCAGAAGGAGTCAATTGGGTAGAAATAGAAAGTTCAAAAATGACGACTCTTGGGCCCGATATTAGTACATTTGGTCAAATATGGATTTCTGAATGATTGACCTAAATTCAGAAAGAGTCAATGAGTAGGTTTAAAAATTTCAAGAAGCATAACTGAAACATGTCCAATGGGTAAAATATTGGCTACTCTAAGGCTAATGTATCACAAGAAGGAGTCAATTGGGTAGGAATAGAAAGTTCAAGATCAAGGACTGAAATATTTTCAGTGCTTCAAAAATTGGCTGAACTATCGCCAGAAGGAGTCAATAGGGTAGAACTAAAAAGTTCAAAATAGACGACTCTTGGGCCCGATTCTAGTACATTTGGTCAAATATTGACTTTTGAATGACCGATGTAACATCAGAAGGAGTCAATAAGTAGGTATAGAAATTTCCTGATCCATGACTGAAACATGTTCAATGGGTCAAATATTGGCTACTCTATCGCTAATTTATCACCAGAAGGAGTCAATAGGGTAGAAATAGAAAGTTAAAAATCGACGACTCTTGGGCCGGATATTAGTACATTTGGTCAAATATTGACTTTTGAATGACCGATGTAACATCAGAAAGAGTCAATAAGTAGGTATAAAAATTTCAAGATCCATAACTGAAACATGTCCAATGGGTAAAATATTGGCTACTCTACGGCTAATTTATCACCAGAAGGAGTCAATTGGGTAGAAAAAGAAAGTTCAAAATCGACGACTCTTGGGCCCGATATTAGTACATTTGGTCAAATATTGACTTTTGAATGACCGATATAACATCAGAAAGAGTCAATAAGTAGGTATAGAAATTTCAAATTCCATAACTGAAACATGTCCAATGGGTAAAATATTGGCTACTCTAAGGCTAATTTATCACCAGAAGGAGTCAATTGGGTAGAAATAGAAAGTTCAAAAATGACGACTCTTGGGCCCGATATTAGTACATTTGGTCAAATATGGATTTCTGAATGATTGACCTAAATTCAGAAAGAGTCAATGAGTAGGTTTAAAAATTTCAAGAAGCATAACTGAAACATGTCCAATGGGTAAAATATTGGCTACTCTAAGGCTAATGTATCACAAGAAGGAGTCAATTGGGTAGGAATAGAAAGTTCAAGATCAAGGACTGAAATATTTTCAGTGCTTCAAAAATTGGCTGAACTATCGCCAGAAGGAGTCAATAGGGTAGAACTAAAAAGTTCAAAATAGACGACTCTTGGGCCCGATTCTAGTACATTTGGTCAAATATTGACTTTTGAATGACCGATGTAACATCAGAAGGAGTCAATAAGTAGGTATAGAAATTTCCTGATCCATGACTGAAACATGTTCAATGGGTCAAATATTGGCTACTCTATCGCTAATTTATCACCAGAAGGAGTCAATAGGGTAGAAATAGAAAGTTAAAAATCGACGACTCTTGGGCCGGATATTAGTACATTTGGTCAAATATTGACTTTTGAATGACCGATGTAACATCAGAAAGAGTCAATTATTAGGTATAGAAATTTCAAGATCCATGACTGAAACATGTTCAATGGGTCAAATATTGGCTACTCTATGGCTAATTTATCACAAGAAGGAATCAATTGGGTAGAAATAGAAAGTTCAAAATCGACGTCTCTTGGGCCCGATATTAGTACATTTGGTCAAATATGGATTTCTGAATGATTGACCTAAATTCAGAAAGAGTCAATGAGTAGGTATAAAAATTTCAAGATGCATAACTGAAACATGTCCAATGGGTAAAATATTGGCTACTCTAAGGCTAATGTATCACAAGAAGGAGTCAATTGGGTAGGAATAGAAAGTTCAAGATCAAGGACTGAAATATTTACAGTTGGTCAAAAATAGGCTGAACTATCTCCAGAAGTCAATAGGGTAGAACTAAAAAGTTCAAAATTCACGACTCTTGGGCCCGATTTTAGTACATTTGGTCAAATATTGACTTTTGAATGACCGATGTAACATCAGAAAGAGTCAATTAGTAGGTATAGAAATTTCAAGATCCGTCACTGAAACATGTCCAATGGGTAAAATATTGGCTACTCTAAGGCTAATTTATCACCAGAAGGAGTCAATTGGGTAGAAAAAGAAAGTTCAAAATCGACGACTCTTGGGCCCGATATTAGTACATTTGGTCAAATATGGATTTCTGAATGATTGACCTAAATTCAGAAAGAGTCAATGAGTAGGTTTAAAAATTTCAAGAAGCATAACTGAAACATGTCCAATGGGTAAAATATTGGCTACTCTAAGGCTAATGTATCACAAGAAGGAGTCAATTGGGTAGGAATAGAAAGTTCAAGATCAAGGACTGAAATATTTTCAGTGCTTCAAAAATTGGCTGAACTATCGCCAGAAGGAGTCAATAGGGTAGAACTAAAAAGTTCAAAATAGACGACTCTTGGGCCCGATTCTAGTACATTTGGTCAAATATTGACTTTTGAATGACCGATGTAACATCAGAAGGAGTCAATAAGTAGGTATAGAAATTTCCTGATCCATGACTGAAACATGTTCAATGGGTCAAATATTGGCTACTCTATCGCTAATTTATCACCAGAAGGAGTCAATAGGGTAGAAATAGAAAGTTAAAAATCGACGACTCTTGGGCCGGATATTAGTACATTTGGTCAAATATTGACTTTTGAATGACCGATGTAACATCAGAAAGAGTCAATTATTAGGTATAGAAATTTCAAGATCCATGACTGAAACATGTTCAATGGGTCAAATATTGGCTACTCTATGGCTAATTTATCACAAGAAGGAATCAATTGGGTAGAAATAGAAAGTTCAAAATCGACGACTCTTGGGCCCGATATTAGTACATTTGGTCAAATATGGATTTCTGAATGACCGATGTAACATCAGAAAGAGTCAATTAGTAGGTATAGAAATTTCAAGCTCCTTGACTGAAACATGTTCAATGGGTCAAATATTGGCTAGTCTATGGCTAATTTATCATCAGAAGGAGTCAAAGGGTAGAGCTAAAAAGTTCAAAATAGACGACTCTTGGGCCCGATATTAGTACATTTGGTCAAATATGGATTTGTGAATGACCGATGTAACATCAGAAAGAGTCTATTAGTAGGTATAGAAATTTCAAGATCCTTGACTGAAACATGTTAAATGGGTCAAATATTGGCTACTCTAAGGCTAATGTATCACAAGAAGAAGTCAATTGGGTAGGAATAGAAACTTCAAGATCAAGGACTGAAATATTTTCAGTGTTTCAAAAATTGGCTGAACTATCGCCAGAAGGAGTCAATAGGGTAGAACTAAAAAGTTCAAAATCGACGACTCTTGGGCCCGATTTTAGTACATTTGGTCAAATATTGACTTTTGAATGACCGATGTAACATCAGAAAGAGTCAATAAGTAGGTATAAAAAGTTCAAGATCCATAACTGAAACATGTCCAATGTGTAAAATATTGGCTACTCTACGGCTAATTTATCACCAGATGGAGTCAATTGGGTAGAAATAGAAAGTTCAAAATCGACGACTCTTGGGCCCGATATTAGTACATTTGGTCAAATATTGACTTTTGAATGACCGATATAACATCAGAAAGAGTCAATAAGTAGGTATAGAAATTTCAAGCTCCTTGACTGAAACAAGTTCAATGGGTCAAATATTGGCTACTCTATGGCTAATTTATCACCAGAAGGAGTCAAAGGGTAGAACTAAAAAGTTCAAAATAGACGACTCTTGGGCCCGATTTTAGTACATTTGGTCAAATATTGACTTTTGAATGACCGATATAACATCACAAAGAGTCAATAAATAGGTATAAACATTTCAAGATCCATAACTGAAACATGTCCAATGGGTAAAATATTGGCTACTCTAAGGCTAATGTATCACAAGAAGGAGTCAATTGGGTAGATATAGAAAGTTCAAGATCAAGGACTGAAATATTTTCAGTGGCTCAAAAATTGGCTGAACTATCTCCAGAAGGAGTCAATAGGGTAGAACTAAAAAGTTCAAAATAGACGACTCTTGGGCCCGATTTTAGTACATTTGGTCAAATATTGACTTTTGAATGACTGATGTAATATCAGAAAGAGTCAATAAGTAGGTATAGAAATTTCAAATTCCATAACTGAAACATGTCCAATGGGTCAAATATTGGCTACTCTATGGCTAATTTATCATCAGAAGGAGTCAAAGGGTAGAACTAAAAAGTTCAAAATAGACGACTCTTGGGCCCGATATTAGTACATTTGGTCAAATATTGATTTCTGAATGATTGACCTAAATTCAGAAAGAGTCAATGAGTAGGTTTAAAAATTTCAAGAAGCATAACTGAAACATGTCCAATGGGTAAAATATTGGCTACTCTAAGGCTAATGTATCACAAGAAGGAGTCAATTGGGTAGGAATAGAAAGTTCAAGATCAAGGACTGAAATATTTTCAGTGCTTCAAAAATTGGCTGAACTATCGCCAGAAGGAGTCAATAGGGTAGAACTAAAAAGTTCAAAATAGACGACTCTTGGGCCCAATTCTAGTACATTTGGTCAAATATTGACTTTTGAATGACCGATGTAACATCAGAAGGAGTCAATAAGTAGGTATAGAAATTTCCTGATCCATGACTGAAACATGTTAAATGGGTCAAATATTGGCTACTCTAAGGCTAATGTATCACAAGAAGGAGTCAATTGGGTAGATATAGAAAGTTCAAGATCAAGGACTGAAATATTTTCAGTGGCTCAAAAATTGGCTGAACTATCTCCAGAAGGAGTCAATAGGGTACAACTAAAAAGTTCAAAATAGACGACTCTTGGGCCCGATTTTAGTACATTTGGTCAAATATTGACTTTTGAATGACTGATGTAATATCAGAAAGAGTCAATAAGTAGGTATAGAAATTTCAAATTCCATAACTGAAACATGTCCAATGGGTCAAATATTGGCTACTCTATGGCTAATTTATCACCAGAAGGAGTCAATTGGGTAGAAATAGAAAGTTCAAAATCGACGACTCTTGGGCCCGATTTTAGTACATTTGGTCAAATATTGACTTTTGAATGACCGATGTAACATCAGAAAGAGTCAATAAGTAGGTATAAAAATTTCAAGATCCATAACTGAAACATGTCCAATGGGTAAAATATTGGCTACTCTACGGCTAATTTATCACCAGAAGGAGTCAATTGGGTAGAAAAAGAAAGTTCAAAATCGACGACTCTTGGGCCCGATATTAGTACATTTGGTCAAATATTGACTTTTGAATGACCGATATAACATCAGAAAGAGTCAATAAGTAGGTATAGAAATTTCAAATTCCATAACTGAAACATGTCCAATGGGTAAAATATTGGCTACTCTAAGGCTAATTTATCACCAGAAGGAGTCAATTGGGTAGAAATAGAAAGTTCAAAAATGACGACTCTTGGGCCCGATATTAGTACATTTGGTCAAATATGGATTTCTGAATGATTGACCTAAATTCAGAAAGAGTCAATGAGTAGGTTTAAAAATTTCAAGAAGCATAACTGAAACATGTCCAATGGGTAAAATATTGGCTACTCTAAGGCTAATGTATCACAAGAAGGAGTCAATTGGGTAGGAATAGAAAGTTCAAGATCAAGGACTGAAATATTTTCAGTGCTTCAAAAATTGGCTGAACTATCGCCAGAAGGAGTCAATAGGGTAGAACTAAAAAGTTCAAAATAGACGACTCTTGGGCCCGATTCTAGTACATTTGGTCAAATATTGACTTTTGAATGACCGATGTAACATCAGAAGGAGTCAATAAGTAGGTATAGAAATTTCCTGATCCATGACTGAAACATGTTCAATGGGTCAAATATTGGCTACTCTATCGCTAATTTATCACCAGAAGGAGTCAATAGGGTAGAAATAGAAAGTTAAAAATCGACGACTCTTGGGCCGGATATTAGTACATTTGGTCAAATATTGACTTTTGAATGACCGATGTAACATCAGAAAGAGTCAATAAGTAGGTATAAAAATTTCAAGATCCATAACTGAAACATGTCCAATGGGTAAAATATTGGCTACTCTACGGCTAATTTATCACCAGAAGGAGTCAATTGGGTAGAAAAAGAAAGTTCAAAATCGACGACTCTTGGGCCCGATATTAGTACATTTGGTCAAATATTGACTTTTGAATGACCGATATAACATCAGAAAGAGTCAATAAGTAGGTATAGAAATTTCAAATTCCATAACTGAAACATGTCCAATGGGTAAAATATTGGCTACTCTAAGGCTAATTTATCACCAGAAGGAGTCAATTGGGTAGAAATAGAAAGTTCAAAAATGACGACTCTTGGGCCCGATATTAGTACATTTGGTCAAATATGGATTTCTGAATGATTGACCTAAATTCAGAAAGAGTCAATGAGTAGGTTTAAAAATTTCAAGAAGCATAACTGAAACATGTCCAATGGGTAAAATATTGGCTACTCTAAGGCTAATGTATCACAAGAAGGAGTCAATTGGGTAGGAATAGAAAGTTCAAGATCAAGGACTGAAATATTTTCAGTGCTTCAAAAATTGGCTGAACTATCGCCAGAAGGAGTCAATAGGGTAGAACTAAAAAGTTCAAAATAGACGACTCTTGGGCCCGATTCAAGTACATTTGGTCAAATATTGACTTTTGAATGACCGATGTAACATCAGAAGGAGTCAATAAGTAGGTATAGAAATTTCCTGATCCATGACTGAAACATGTTCAGTGGGTCAAATATTGGCTACTCTATCGCTAATTTATCACCAGAAGGAGTCAATAGGGTAGAAATAGAAAGTTAAAAATCGACGACTCTTGGGCCGGATATTAGTACATTTGGTCAAATATTGACTTTTGAATGACCGATGTAACATCAGAAAGAGTCAATTATTAGGTATAGAAATTTCAAGATCCATGACTGAAACATGTTCAATGGGTCAAATATTGGCTACTCTATGGTTAATTTATCACAAGAAGGAATCAATTGGGTAGAAATAGAAAGTTCAAAATCGACGTCTCTTGGGCCCGATATTAGTAAATTTGGTCAAATATGGATTTCTGAATGACCGATGTAACATCAGAAAGAGTCAATTAGTAGGTATAGAAATTTCAAGCTCCTTGACTGAAACATGTTCAATGGGTCAAATATTGGCTAGTCTATGGCTAATTTATCATCAGAAGGAGTCAAAGGGTAGAGCTAAAAAGGTCAAAATAGACGACTCTTGGGCCCGATATTAGTACATTTGGTCAAATATGGATTTCTGAATGATTGACCTAAATTCAGAAAGAGTCACTGAGTAGGTATAAAAATTTCAAGATGCATAACTGAAACATGTCCAATGGGTAAAATATTGGCTACTCTAAGGCTAATGTATCACAAGAAGGAGTCAATTGGGTAGGAATAGAAAGTTCAAGATCAAGGACTGAAATATTTACAGTTGGTCAAAAATAGGCTGAACTATCTCCAGAAGTCAATAGGGTAGAACTAAAAAGTTCAAAATTCACGACTCTTGGGCCCGATTTTAGTACATTTGGTCAAATATTGACTTTTGAATGACCGATGTAACATCAGAAAGAGTCAATTAGTAGGTATAGAAATTTCAAGATCCGTCACTGAAACATGTCCAATGGGTAAAATATTGGCTACTCTAAGGCTAATTTATCACCAGAAGGAGTCAATTGGGTAGAAAAAGAAAGTTCAAAATCGACGACTCTTGGGCCCGATATTAGTACATTTGGTCAAATATGGATTTCTGAATGATTGACCTAAATTCAGAAAGAGTCAATGAGTAGGTTTAAAAATTTCAAGAAGCATAACTGAAACATGTCCAATGGGTAAAATATTGGCTACTCTAAGGCTAATGTATCACAAGAAGGAGTCAATTGGGTAGGAATAGAAAGTTCAAGATCAAGGACTGAAATATTTTCAGTGCTTCAAAAATTGGCTGAACTATCGCCAGAAGGAGTCAATAGGGTAGAACTAAAAAGTTCAAAATAGACGACTCTTGGGCCCGATTCTAGTACATTTGGTCAAATATTGACTTTTGAATGACCGATGTAACATCAGAAGGAGTCAATAAGTAGGTATAGAAATTTCCTGATCCATGACTGAAACATGTTCAATGGGTCAAATATTGGCTACTCTATCGCTAATTTATCACCAGAAGGAGTCAATAGGGTAGAAATAGAAAGTTAAAAATCGACGACTCTTGGGCCGGATATTAGTACATTTGGTCAAATATTGACTTTTGAATGACCGATGTAACATCAGAAAGAGTCAATAATTAGGTATAGAAATTTCAAGATCCATGACTGAAACATGTTCAATGGGTCAAATATTGGCTACTCTATGGCTAATTTATCACAAGAAGGAATCAATTGGGTAGAAATAGAAAGTTCAAAATCGACGACTCTTGGGCCCGATATTAGTACATTTGGTCAAATATGGATTTCTGAATGACCGATGTAACATCAGAAAGAGTCAATTAGTAGGTATAGAAATTTCAAGCTCCTTGACTGAAACATGTTCAATGGGTCAAATATTGGCTAGTCTATGGCTAATTTATCATCAGAAGGAGTCAAAGGGTAGAGCTAAAAAGTTCAAAATAGACGACTCTTGGGCCCGATATTAGTACATTTGGTCAAATATGGATTTGTGAATGACCGATGTAACATCAGAAAGAGTCTATTAGTAGGTATAGAAATTTCAAGATCCTTGACTGAAACATGTTAAATGGGTCAAATATTGGCTACTCTAAGGCTAATGTATCACAAGAAGAAGTCAATTGGGTAGGAATAGAAACTTCAAGATCAAGGACTGAAATATTTTCAGTGTTTCAAAAATTGGCTGAACTATCGCCAGAAGGAGTCAATAGGGTAGAACTAAAAAGTTCAAAATCGACGACTCTTGGGCCCGATTTTAGTACATTTGGTCAAATATTGACTTTTGAATGACCGATGTAACATCAGAAAGAGTCAATAAGTAGGTATAAAAAGTTCAAGATCCATAACTGAAACATGTCCAATGTGTAAAATATTGGCTACTCTACGGCTAATTTATCACCAGATGGAGTCAATTGGGTAGAAATAGAAAGTTCAAAATCGACGACTCTTGGGCCCGATATTAGTACATTTGGTCAAATATTGACTTTTGAATGACCGATATAACATCAGAAAGAGTCAATAAGTAGGTATAGAAATTTCAAGCTCCTTGACTGAAACAAGTTCAATGGGTCAAATATTGGCTACTCTATGGCTAATTTATCACCAGAAGGAGTCAAAGGGTAGAACTAAAAAGTTCAAAATAGATGACTCTTGGGCCCGATTTTAGTACATTTGGTCAAATATTGACTTTTGAATGACCGATATAACATCACAAAGAGTCAATAAATAGGTATAAACATTTCAAGATCCATAACTGAAACATGTCCAATGGGTAAAATATTGGCTACTCTAAGGCTAATGTATCACAAGAAGGAGTCAATTGGGTAGATATAGAAAGTTCAAGATCAAGGACTGAAATATTTTCAGTGGCTCAAAAATTGGCTGAACTATCTCCAGAAGGAGTCAATAGGGTAGAACTAAAAAGTTCAAAATAGACGACTCTTTGGCCCGATTTTAGTACATTTGGTCAAATATTGACTTTTGAATGACTGATGTAATATCAGAAAGAGTCAATAAGTAGGTATAGAAATTTCAAATTCCATAACTGAAACATGTCCAATGGGTCAAATATTGGCTACTCTATGGCTAATTTATCATCAGAAGGAGTCAAAGGGTAGAACTAAAAAGTTCAAAATAGACGACTCTTGGGCCCGATATTAGTACATTTGGTCAAATATTGATTTCTGAATGATTGACCTAAATTCAGAAAGAGTCAATGAGTAGGTTTAAAAATTTCAAGAAGCATAACTGAAACATGTCCAATGGGTAAAATATTGGCTACTCTAAGGCTAATGTATCACAAGAAGGAGTCAATTGGGTAGGAATAGAAAGTTCAAGATCAAGGACTGAAATATTTTCAGTGCTTCAAAAATTGGCTGAACTATCGCCAGAAGGAGTCAATAGGGTAGAACTAAAAAGTTCAAAATAGACGACTCTTGGGCCCGATTCTAGTACATTTGGTCAAATATTGACTTTTGAATGACCGATGTAACATCAGAAGGAGTCAATAAGTAGGTATAGAAATTTCCTGATCCATGACTGAAACATGTTAAATGGGTCAAATATTGGCTACTCTAAGGCTAATGTATCACAAGAAGGAGTCAATTGGGTAGATATAGAAAGTTCAAGATCAAGGACTGAAATATTTTCAGTGGCTCAAAAATTGGCTGAACTATCTCCAGAAGGAGTCAATAGGGTACAACTAAAAAGTTCAAAATAGACGACTCTTGGGCCCGATTTTAGTACATTTGGTCAAATATTGACTTTTGAATGACTGATGTAATATCAGAAAGAGTCAATAAGTAGGTATAGAAATTTCAAATTCCATAACTGAAACATGTCCAATGGGTCAAATATTGGCTACTCTATGGCTAATTTATCACCAGAAGGAGTCAATTGGGTAGAAATAGAAAGTTCAAAATCGACGACTCTTGGGCCCGATTTTAGTACATTTGGTCAAATATTGACTTTTGAATGACCGATGTAACATCAGAAAGAGTCAATAAGTAGGTATAAAAATTTCAAGATCCATAACTGAAACATGTCCAATGGGTAAAATATTGGCTACTCTACGGCTAATTTATCACCAGAAGGAGTCAATTGGGTAGAAAAAGAAAGTTCAAAATCGACGACTCTTGGGCCCGATATTAGTACATTTGGTCAAATATTGACTTTTGAATGACCGATATAACATCAGAAAGAGTCAATAAGTAGGTATAGAAATTTCAAATTCCATAACTGAAACATGTCCAATGGGTAAAATATTGGCTACTCTAAGGCTAATTTATCACCAGAAGGAGTCAATTGGGTAGAAATAGAAAGTTCAAAAATGACGACTCTTGGGCCCGATATTAGTACATTTGGTCAAATATGGATTTCTGAATGATTGACCTAAATTCAGAAAGAGTCAATGAGTAGGTTTAAAAATTTCAAGAAGCATAACTGAAACATGTCCAATGGGTAAAATATTGGCTACTCTAAGGCTAATGTATCACAAGAAGGAGTCAATTGGGTAGGAATAGAAAGTTCAAGATCAAGGACTGAAATATTTTCAGTGCTTCAAAAATTGGCTGAACTATCGCCAGAAGGAGTCAATAGGGTAGAACTAAAAAGTTCAAAATAGACGACTCTTGGGCCCGATTCTAGTACATTTGGTCAAATATTGACTTTTGAATGACCGATGTAACATCAGAAGGAGTCAATAAGTAGGTATAGAAATTTCCTGATCCATGACTGAAACATGTTCAATGGGTCAAATATTGGCTACTCTATCGCTAATTTATCACCAGAAGGAGTCAATAGGGTAGAAATAGAAAGTTAAAAATCGACGACTCTTGGGCCGGATATTAGTACATTTGGTCAAATATTGACTTTTGAATGACCGATGTAACATCAGAAAGAGTCAATAAGTAGGTATAAAAATTTCAAGATCCATAACTGAAACATGTCCAATGGGTAAAATATTGGCTACTCTACGGCTAATTTATCACCAGAAGGAGTCAATTGGGTAGAAAAAGAAAGTTCAAAATCGACGACTCTTGGGCCCGATATTAGTACATTTGGTCAAATATTGACTTTTGAATGACCGATATAACATCAGAAAGAGTCAATAAGTAGGTATAGAAATTTCAAATTCCATAACTGAAACATGTCCAATGGGTAAAATATTGGCTACTCTAAGGCTAATTTATCACCAGAAGGAGTCAATTGGGTAGAAATAGAAAGTTCAAAAATGACGACTCTTGGGCCCGATATTAGTACATTTGGTCAAATATGGATATCTGAATGATTGACCTAAATTCAGAAAGAGTCAATGAGTAGGTTTAAAAATTTCAAGAAGCATAACTGAAACATGTCCAATGGGTAAAATATTGGCTACTCTAAGGCTAATGTATCACAAGAAGGAGTCAATTGGGTAGGAATAGAAAGTTCAAGATCAAGGACTGAAATATTTTCAGTGCTTCAAAAATTGGCTGAACTTTCGCCAGAAGGAGTCAATAGGGTAGAACTAAAAAGTTCAAAATAGACGACTCTTGGGCCCGATTCTAGTACATTTGGTCAAATATTGACTTTTGAATGACCGATGTAACATCAGAAGGAGTCAATAAGTAGGTATAGAAATTTCCTGATCCATGACTGAAACATGTTCAATGGGTCAAATATTGGCTACTCTATGGCTAATTTATCACCAGAAGGAGTCAATTGGGTAGAAATAGAAAGTTCAAAATCGACGACTCTTGGGCCCGATTTTAGTACATTTGGTCAAATATTGACTTTTGAATGACCGATGTAACATCAGAAAGAGTCAATAAGTAGGTATAAAAATTTCAAGATCCATAACTGAAACATGTCCAATGGGTAAAATATTGGCTACTCTACGGCTAATTTATCACCAGAAGGAGTCAATTGGGTAGAAAAAGAAAGTTCAAAATCGACGACTCTTGGGCCCGATATTAGTACATTTGGTCAAATATTGACTTTTGAATGACCGATATAACATCAGAAAGAGTCAATAAGTAGGTATAGAAATTTCAAATTCCATAACTGAAACATGTCCAATGGGTAAAATATTGGCTACTCTAAGGCTAATTTATCACCAGAAGGAGTCAATTGGGTAGAAATAGAAAGTTCAAAAATGACGACTCTTGGGCCCGATATTAGTACATTTGGTCAAATATGGATTTCTGAATGATTGACCTAAATTCAGAAAGAGTCAATGAGTAGGTTTAAAAATTTCAAGAAGCATAACTGAAACATGTCCAATGGGTAAAATATTGGCTACTCTAAGGCTAATGTATCACAAGAAGGAGTCAATTGGGTAGGAATAGAAAGTTCAAGATCAAGGACTGAAATATTTTCAGTGCTTCAAAAATTGGCTGAACTATCGCCAGAAGGAGTCAATAGGGTAGAACTAAAAAGTTCAAAATAGACGACTCTTGGGCCCGATTCTAGTACATTTGGTCAAATATTGACTTTTGAATGACCGATGTAACATCAGAAGGAGTCAATAAGTAGGTATAGAAATTTCCTGATCCATGACTGAAACATGTTCAATGGGTCAAATATTGGCTACTCTATCGCTAATTTATCACCAGAAGGAGTCAATAGGGTAGAAATAGAAAGTTAAAAATCGACGACTCTTGGGCCGGATATTAGTACATTTGGTCAAATATTGACTTTTGAATGACCGATGTAACATCAGAAAGAGTCAATAAGTAGGTATAAAAATTTCAAGATCCATAACTGAAACATGTCCAATGGGTAAAATATTGGCTACTCTACGGCTAATTTATCACCAGAAGGAGTCAATTGGGTAGAAAAAGAAAGTTCAAAATCGACGACTCTTGGGCCCGATATTAGTACATTTGGTCAAATATTGACTTTTGAATGACCGATATAACATCAGAAAGAGTCAATAAGTAGGTATAGAAATTTCAAATTCCATAACTGAAACATGTCCAATGGGTAAAATATTGGCTACTCTAAGGCTAATTTATCACCAGAAGGAGTCAATTGGGTAGAAATAGAAAGTTCAAAAATGACGACTCTTGGGCCCGATATTAGTACATTTGGTCAAATATGGATATCTGAATGATTGACCTAAATTCAGAAAGAGTCAATGAGTAGGTTTAAAAATTTCAAGAAGCATAACTGAAACATGTCCAATGGGTAAAATATTGGCTACTCTAAGGCTAATGTATCACAAGAAGGAGTCAATTGGGTAGGAATAGAAAGTTCAAGATCAAGGACTGAAATATTTTCAGTGCTTCAAAAATTGGCTGAACTTTCGCCAGAAGGAGTCAATAGGGTAGAACTAAAAAGTTCAAAATAGACGACTCTTGGGCCCGATTCTAGTACATTTGGTCAAATATTGACTTTTGAATGACCGATGTAACATCAGAAGGAGTCAATAAGTAGGTATAGAAATTTCCTGATCCATGACTGAAACATGTTCAATGGGTCAAATATTGGCTACTCTATCGCTAATTTATCACCAGAAGGAGTCAATAGGGTAGAAATAGAAAGTTAAAAATCGACGACTCTTGGGCCGGATATTAGTACATTTGGTCAAATATTGACTTTTGAATGACCGATGTAACATCAGAAAGAGTCAATTATTAGGTATAGAAATTTCAAGATCCATGACTGAAACATGTTCAATGGGTCAAATATTGGCTACTCTATGGCTAATTTATCACAAGAAGGAATCAATTGGGTAGAAATAGAAAGTTCAAAATCGACGTCTCTTGGGCCCGATATTAGTAAATTTGGTCAAATATGGATTTCTGAATGACCGATGTAACATCAGAAAGAGTCAATTAGTAGGTATAGAAATTTCAAGCTCCTTGACTGAAACATGTTCAATGGGTCAAATATTGGCTAGTCTATGGCTAATTTATCATCAGAAGGAGTCAAAGGGTAGAGCTAAAAAGGTCAAAATAGACGACTCTTGGGCCCGATATTAGTACATTTGGTCAAATATGGATTTCTGAATGATTGACCTAAATTCAGAAAGAGTCAATGAGTAGGTATAAAAATTTCAAGATGCATAACTGAAACATGTCCAATGGGTAAAATATTGGCTACTCTAAGGCTAATGTATCACAAGAAGGAGTCAATTGGGTAGGAATAGAAAGTTCAAGATCAAGGACTGAAATATTTACAGTTGGTCAAAAATAGGCTGAACTATCTCCAGAAGTCAATAGGGTAGAACTAAAAAGTTCAAAATTCACGACTCTTGGGCCCGATTTTAGTACATTTGGTCAAATATTGACTTTTGAATGACCGATGTAACATCAGAAAGAGTCAATTAGTAGGTATAGAAATTTCAAGATCCGTCACTGAAACATGTCCAATGGGTAAAATATTGGCTACTCTAAGGCTAATTTATCACCAGAAGGAGTCAATTGGGTAGAAAAAGAAAGTTCAAAATCGACGACTCTTGGGCCCGATATTAGTACATTTGGTCAAATATGGATTTCTGAATGATTGACCTAAATTCAGAAAGAGTCAATGAGTAGGTTTAAAAATTTCAAGAAGCATAACTGAAACATGTCCAATGGGTAAAATATTGGCTACTCTAAGGCTAATGTATCACAAGAAGGAGTCAATTGGGTAGGAATAGAAAGTTCAAGATCAAGGACTGAAATATTTTCAGTGCTTCAAAAATTGGCTGAACTATCGCCAGAAGGAGTCAATAGGGTAGAACTAAAAAGTTCAAAATAGACGACTCTTGGGCCCGATTCTAGTACATTTGGTCAAATATTGACTTTTGAATGACCGATGTAACATCAGAAGGAGTCAATAAGTAGGTATAGAAATTTCCTGATCCATGACTGAAACATGTTCAATGGGTCAAATATTGGCTACTCTATCGCTAATTTATCACCAGAAGGAGTCAATAGGGTAGAAATAGAAAGTTAAAAATCGACGACTCTTGGGCCGGATATTAGTACATTTGGTCAAATATTGACTTTTGAATGACCGATGTAACATCAGAAAGAGTCAATAATTAGGTATAGAAATTTCAAGATCCATGACTGAAACATGTTCAATGGGTCAAATATTGGCTACTCTATGGCTAATTTATCACAAGAAGGAATCAATTGGGTAGAAATAGAAAGTTCAAAATCGACGACTCTTGGGCCCGATATTAGTACATTTGGTCAAATATGGATTTCTGAATGACCGATGTAACATCAGAAAGAGTCAATTAGTAGGTATAGAAATTTCAAGCTCCTTGACTGAAACATGTTCAATGGGTCAAATATTGGCTAGTCTATGGCTAATTTATCATCAGAAGGAGTCAAAGGGTAGAGCTAAAAAGTTCAAAATAGACGACTCTTGGGCCCGATATTAGTACATTTGGTCAAATATGGATTTGTGAATGACCGATGTAACATCAGAAAGAGTCTATTAGTAGGTATAGAAATTTCAAGATCCTTGACTGAAACATGTTAAATGGGTCAAATATTGGCTACTCTAAGGCTAATGTATCACAAGAAGAAGTCAATTGGGTAGGAATAGAAACTTCAAGATCAAGGACTGAAATATTTTCAGTGTTTCAAAAATTGGCTGAACTATCGCCAGAAGGAGTCAATAGGGTAGAACTAAAAAGTTCAAAATCGACGACTCTTGGGCCCGATTTTAGTACATTTGGTCAAATATTGACTTTTGAATGACCGATGTAACATCAGAAAGAGTCAATAAGTAGGTATAAAAAGTTCAAGATCCATAACTGAAACATGTCCAATGTGTAAAATATTGGCTACTCTACGGCTAATTTATCACCAGATGGAGTCAATTGGGTAGAAATAGAAAGTTCAAAATCGACGACTCTTGGGCCCGATATTAGTACATTTGGTCAAATATTGACTTTTGAATGACCGATATAACATCAGAAAGAGTCAATAAGTAGGTATAGAAATTTCAAGCTCCTTGACTGAAACAAGTTCAATGGGTCAAATATTGGCTACTCTATGGCTAATTTATCACCAGAAGGAGTCAAAGGGTAGAACTAAAAAGTTCAAAATAGACGACTCTTGGGCCCGATTTTAGTACATTTGGTCAAATATTGACTTTTGAATGACCGATATAACATCACAAAGAGTCAATAAATAGGTATAAACATTTCAAGATCCATAACTGAAACATGTCCAATGGGTAAAATATTGGCTACTCTAAGGCTAATGTATCACAAGAAGGAGTCAATTGGGTAGATATAGAAAGTTCAAGATCAAGGACTGAAATATTTTCAGTGGCTCAAAAATTGGCTGAACTATCTCCAGAAGGAGTCAATAGGGTAGAACTAAAAAGTTCAAAATAGACGACTCTTTGGCCCGATTTTAGTACATTTGGTCAAATATTGACTTTTGAATGACTGATGTAATATCAGAAAGAGTCAATAAGTAGGTATAGAAATTTCAAATTCCATAACTGAAACATGTCCAATGGGTCAAATATTGGCTACTCTATGGCTAATTTATCATCAGAAGGAGTCAAAGGGTAGAACTAAAAAGTTCAAAATAGACGACTCTTGGGCCCGATATTAGTACATTTGGTCAAATATTGATTTCTGAATGATTGACCTAAATTCAGAAAGAGTCAATGAGTAGGTTTAAAAATTTCAAGAAGCATAACTGAAACATGTCCAATGGGTAAAATATTGGCTACTCTAAGGCTAATGTATCACAAGAAGGAGTCAATTGGGTAGGAATAGAAAGTTCAAGATCAAGGACTGAAATATTTTCAGTGCTTCAAAAATTGGCTGAACTATCGCCAGAAGGATTCAATAGGGTAGAACTAAAAAGTTCAAAATAGACGACTCTTGGGCCCGATTCTAGTACATTTGGTCAAATATTGACTTTTGAATGACCGATGTAACATCAGAAGGAGTCAATAAGTAGGTATAGAAATTTCCTGATCCATGACTGAAACATGTTAAATGGGTCAAATATTGGCTACTCTAAGGCTAATGTATCACAAGAAGGAGTCAATTGGGTAGATATAGAAAGTTCAAGATCAAGGACTGAAATATTTTCAGTGGCTCAAAAATTGGCTGAACTATCTCCAGAAGGAGTCAATAGGGTACAACTAAAAAGTTCAAAATAGACGACTCTTGGGCCCGATTTTAGTACATTTGGTCAAATATTGACTTTTGAATGACTGATGTAATATCAGAAAGAGTCAATAAGTAGGTATAGAAATTTCAAATTCCATAACTGAAACATGTCCAATGGGTCAAATATTGGCTACTCTATGGCTAATTTATCACCAGAAGGAGTCAATTGGGTAGAAATAGAAAGTTCAAAATCGACGACTCTTGGGCCCGATTTTAGTACATTTGGTCAAATATTGACTTTTGAATGACCGATGTAACATCAGAAAGAGTCAATAAGTAGGTATAAAAATTTCAAGATCCATAACTGAAACATGTCCAATGGGTAAAATATTGGCTACTCTACGGCTAATTTATCACCAGAAGGAGTCAATTGGGTAGAAAAAGAAAGTTCAAAATCGACGACTCTTGGGCCCGATATTAGTACATTTGGTCAAATATTGACTTTTGAATGACCGATATAACATCAGAAAGAGTCAATAAGTAGGTATAGAAATTTCAAATTCCATAACTGAAACATGTCCAATGGGTAAAATATTGGCTACTCTACGGCTAATTTATCACCAGAAGGAGTCAATTGGGTAGAAATAGAAAGTTCAAAAATGACGACTCTTGGGCCCGATATTAGTACATTTGGTCAAATATGGATTTCTGAATGATTGACCTAAATTCAGAAAGAGTCAATGAGTAGGTTTAAAAATTTCAAGAAGCATAACTGAAACATGTCCAATGGGTAAAATATTGGCTACTCTAAGGCTAATGTATCACAAGAAGGAGTCAATTGGGTAGGAATAGAAAGTTCAAGATCAAGGACTGAAATATTTTCAGTGCTTCAAAAATTGGCTGAACTATCGCCAGAAGGAGTCAATAGGGTAGAACTAAAAAGTTCAAAATAGACGACTCTTGGGCCCGATTCTAGTACATTTGGTCAAATATTGACTTTTGAATGACCGATGTAACATCAGAAGGAGTCAATAAGTAGGTATAGAAATTTCCTGATCCATGACTGAAACATGTTCAATGGGTCAAATATTGGCTACTCTATCGCTAATTTATCACCAGAAGGAGTCAATAGGGTAGAAATAGAAAGTTAAAAATCGACGACTCTTGGGCCGGATATTAGTACATTTGGTCAAATATTGACTTTTGAATGACCGATGTAACATCAGAAAGAGTCAATAAGTAGGTATAAAAATTTCAAGATCCATAACTGAAACATGTCCAATGGGTAAAATATTGGCTACTCTACGGCTAATTTATCACCAGAAGGAGTCAATTGGGTAGAAAAAGAAAGTTCAAAATCGACGACTCTTGGGCCCGATATTAGTACATTTGGTCAAATATTGACTTTTGAATGACCGATATAACATCAGAAAGAGTCAATAAGTAGGTATAGAAATTTCAAATTCCATAACTGAAACATGTCCAATGGGTAAAATATTGGCTACTCTAAGGCTAATTTATCACCAGAAGGAGTCAATTGGGTAGAAATAGAAAGTTCAAAAATGACGACTCTTGGGCCCGATATTAGTACATTTGGTCAAATATGGATTTCTGAATGATTGACCTAAATTCAGAAAGAGTCAATGAGTAGGTTTAAAAATTTCAAGAAGCATAACTGAAACATGTCCAATGGGTAAAATATTGGCTACTCTAAGGCTAATGTATCACAAGAAGGAGTCAATTGGGTAGGAATAGAAAGTTCAAGATCAAGGACTGAAATATTTTCAGTGCTTCAAAAATTGGCTGAACTTTCGCCAGAAGGAGTCAATAGGGTAGAACTAAAAAGTTCAAAATAGACGACTCTTGGGCCCGATTCTAGTACATTTGGTCAAATATTGACTTTTGAATGACCGATGTAACATCAGAAGGAGTCAATAAGTAGGTATAGAAATTTCCTGATCCATGACTGAAACATGTTCAATGGGTCAAATATTGGCTACTCTATCGCTAATTTATCACCAGAAGGAGTCAATAGGGTAGAAATAGAAAGTTAAAAATCGACGACTCTTGGGCCGGATATTAGTACATTTGGTCAAATATTGACTTTTGAATGACCGATGTAACATCAGAAAGAGTCAATTATTAGGTATAGAAATTTCAAGATCCATGACTGAAACATGTTCAATGGGTCAAATATTGGCTACTCTATGGCTAATTTATCACAAGAAGGAATCAATTGGGTAGAAATAGAAAGTTCAAAATCGACGTCTCTTGGGCCCGATATTAGTAAATTTGGTCAAATATGGATTTCTGAATGACCGATGTAACATCAGAAAGAGTCAATTAGTAGGTATAGAAATTTCAAGCTCCTTGACTGAAACATGTTCAATGGGTCAAATATTGGCTAGTCTATGGCTAATTTATCATCAGAAGGAGTCAAAGGGTAGAGCTAAAAAGGTCAAAATAGACGACTCTTGGGCCCGATATTAGTACATTTGGTCAAATATGGATTTCTGAATGATTGACCTAAATTCAGAAAGAGTCAATGAGTAGGTATAAAAATTTCAAGATGCATAACTGAAACATGTCCAATGGGTAAAATATTGGCTACTCTAAGGCTAATGTATCACAAGAAGGAGTCAATTGGGTAGGAATAGAAAGTTCAAGATCAAGGACTGAAATATTTACAGTTGGTCAAAAATAGGCTGAACTATCTCCAGAAGTCAATAGGGTAGAACTAAAAAGTTCAAAATTCACGACTCTTGGGCCCGATTTTAGTACATTTGGTCAAATATTGACTTTTGAATGACCGATGTAACATCAGAAAGAGTCAATTAGTAGGTATAGAAATTTCAAGATCCGTCACTGAAACATGTCCAATGGGTAAAATATTGGCTACTCTAAGGCTAATTTATCACCAGAAGGAGTCAATTGGGTAGAAAAAGAAAGTTCAAAATCGACGACTCTTGGGCCCGATATTAGTACATTTGGTCAAATATGGATTTCTGAATGATTGACCTAAATTCAGAAAGAGTCAATGAGTAGGTTTAAAAATTTCAAGAAGCATAACTGAAACATGTCCAATGGGTAAAATATTGGCTACTCTAAGGCTAATGTATCACAAGAAGAAGTCAATTGGGTAGGAATAGAAACTTCAAGATCAAGGACTGAAATATTTTCAGTGTTTCAAAAATTGGCTGAACTATCGCCAGAAGGAGTCAATAGGGTAGAACTAAAAAGTTCAAAATCGACGACTCTTGGGCCCGATTTTAGTACATTTGGTCAAATATTGACTTTTGAATGACCGATGTAACATCAGAAAGAGTCAATAAGTAGGTATAAAAAGTTCAAGATCCATAACTGAAACATGTCCAATGTGTAAAATATTGGCTACTCTACGGCTAATTTATCACCAGATGGAGTCAATTGGGTAGAAATAGAAAGTTCAAAATCGACGACTCTTGGGCCCGATATTAGTACATTTGGTCAAATATTGACTTTTGAATGACCGATATAACATCAGAAAGAGTCAATAAGTAGGTATAGAAATTTCAAGCTCCTTGACTGAAACAAGTTCAATGGGTCAAATATTGGCTACTCTATGGCTAATTTATCACCAGAAGGAGTCAAAGGGTAGAACTAAAAAGTTCAAAATAGACGACTCTTGGGCCCAATTTTAGTACATTTGGTCAAATATTGACTTTTGAATGACCGATATAACATCACAAAGAGTCAATAAATAGGTATAAACATTTCAAGATCCATAACTGAAACATGTCCAATGGGTAAAATATTGGCTACTCTAAGGCTAATGTATCACAAGAAGGAGTCAATTGGGTAGATATAGAAAGTTCAAGATCAAGGACTGAAATATTTTCAGTGGCTCAAAAATTGGCTGAACTATCTCCAGAAGGAGTCAATAGGGTAGAACTAAAAAGTTCAAAATAGACGACTCTTGGGCCCGATTTTAGTACATTTGGTCAAATATTGACTTTTGAATGACTGATGTAATATCAGAAAGAGTCAATAAGTAGGTATAGAAATTTCAAATTCCATAACTGAAACATGTCCAATGGGTCAAATATTGGCTACTCTATGGCTAATTTATCATCAGAAGGAGTCAAAGGGTAGAACTAAAAAGTTCAAAATAGACGACTCTTGGGCCCGATATTAGTACATTTGGTCAAATATTGATTTCTGAATGATTGACCTAAATTCAGAAAGAGTCAATGAGTAGGTTTAAAAATTTCAAGAAGCATAACTGAAACATGTCCAATGGGTAAAATATTGGCTACTCTAAGGCTAATGTATCACAAGAAGGAGTCAATTGGGTAGGAATAGAAAGTTCAAGATCAAGGACTGAAATATTTTCAGTGCTTCAAAAATTGGCTGAACTATCGCCAGAAGGAGTCAATAGGGTAGAACTAAAAAGTTCAAAATAGACGACTCTTGGGCCCGATTCTAGTACATTTGGTCAAATATTGACTTTTGAATGACCGATGTAACATCAGAAGGAGTCAATAAGTAGGTATAGAAATTTCCTGATCCATGACTGAAACATGTTAAATGGGTCAAATATTGGCTACTCTAAGGCTAATGTATCACAAGAAGGAGTCAATTGGGTAGATATAGAAAGTTCAAGATCAAGGACTGAAATATTTTCAGTGGCTCAAAAATTGGCTGAACTATCTCCAGAAGGAGTCAATAGGGTACAACTAAAAAGTTCAAAATAGACGACTCTTGGGCCCGATTTTAGTACATTTGGTCAAATATTGACTTTTGAATGACTGATGTAATATCAGAAAGAGTCAATAAGTAGGTATAGAAATTTCAAATTCCATAACTGAAACATGTCCAATGGGTCAAATATTGGCTACTCTATGGCTAATTTATCACCAGAAGGAGTCAATTGGGTAGAAATAGAAAGTTCAAAATCGACGACTCTTGGGCCCGATTTTAGTACATTTGGTCAAATATTGACTTTTGAATGACCGATGTAACATCAGAAAGAGTCAATAAGTAGGTATAAAAATTTCAAGATCCATAACTGAAACATGTCCAATGGGTAAAATATTGGCTACTCTACGGCTAATTTATCACCAGAAGGAGTCAATTGGGTAGAAAAAGAAAGTTCAAAATCGACGACTCTTGGGCCCGATATTAGTACATTTGGTCAAATATTGACTTTTGAATGACCGATATAACATCAGAAAGAGTCAATAAGTAGGTATAGAAATTTCAAATTCCATAACTGAAACATGTCCAATGGGTAAAATATTGGCTACTCTAAGGCTAATTTATCACCAGAAGGAGTCAATTGGGTAGAAATAGAAAGTTCAAAAATGACGACTCTTGGGCCCGATATTAGTACATTTGGTCAAATATGGATTTCTGAATGATTGACCTAAATTCAGAAAGAGTCAATGAGTAGTTTTAAAAATTTCAAGAAGCATAACTGAAACATGTCCAATGGGTAAAATATTGGCTACTCTAAGGCTAATGTATCACAAGAAGGAGTCAATTGGGTAGGAATAGAAAGTTCAAGATCAAGGACTGAAATATTTTCAGTGCTTCAAAAATTGGCTGAACTATCGCCAGAAGGAGTCAATAGGGTAGAACTAAAAAGTTCAAAATAGACGACTCTTGGGCCCGATTCTAGTACATTTGGTCAAATATTGACTTTTGAATGACCGATGTAACATCAGAAGGAGTCAATAAGTAGGTATAGAAATTTCCTGATCCATGACTGAAACATGTTCAATGGGTCAAATATTGGCTACTCTATCGCTAATTTATCACCAGAAGGAGTCAATAGGGTAGAAATAGAAAGTTAAAAATCGACGACTCTTGGGCCGGATATTAGTACATTTGGTCAAATATTGACTTTTGAATGACCGATGTAACATCAGAAAGAGTCAATAAGTAGGTATAAAAATTTCAAGATCCATAACTGAAACATGTCCAATGGGTAAAATATTGGCTACTCTACGGCTAATTTATCACCAGAAGGAGTCAATTGGGTAGAAAAAGATAGTTCAAAATCGACGACTCTTGGGCCCGATATTAGTACATTTGGTCAAATATTGACTTTTGAATGACCGATATAACATCAGAAAGAGTCAATAAGTAGGTATAGAAATTTCAAATTCCATAACTGAAACATGTCCAATGGGTAAAATATTGGCTACTCTAAGGCTAATTTATCACCAGAAGGAGTCAATTGGGTAGAAATAGAAAGTTCAAAAATGACGACTCTTGGGCCCGATATTAGTACATTTGGTCAAATATGGATTTCTGAATGATTGACCTAAATTCAGAAAGAGTCAATGAGTAGGTTTAAAAATTTCAAGAAGCATAACTGAAACATGTCCAATGGGTAAAATATTGGCTACTCTAAGGCTAATGTATCACAAGAAGGAGTCAATTGGGTAGGAATAGAAAGTTCAAGATCAAGGACTGAAATATTTTCAGTGCTTCAAAAATTGGCTGAACTATCGCCAGAAGGAGTCAATAGGGTAGAACTAAAAAGTTCAAAATAGACGACTCTTGGGCCCGATTCTAGTACATTTGGTCAAATATTGACTTTTGAATGACCGATGTAACATCAGAAGGAGTCAATAAGTAGGTATAGAAATTTCCTGATCCATGACTGAAACATGTTCAATGGGTCAAATATTGGCTACTCTATCGCTAATTTATCACCAGAAGGAGTCAATAGGGTAGAAATAGAAAGTTAAAAATCGACGACTCTTGGGCCGGATATTAGTACATTTGGTCAAATATTGACTTTTGAATGACCGATGTAACATCAGAAAGAGTCAATTATTAGGTATAGAAATTTCAAGATCCATGACTGAAACATGTTCAATGGGTCAAATATTGGCTACTCTATGGCTAATTTATCACAAGAAGGAATCAATTGGGTAGAAATAGAAAGTTCAAAATCGACGTCTCTTGGGCCCGATATTAGTAAATTTGGTCAAATATGGATTTCTGAATGACCGATGTAACATCAGAAAGAGTCAATTAGTAGGTATAGAAATTTCAAGCTCCTTGACTGAAACATGTTCAATGGGTCAAATATTGGCTAGTCTATGGCTAATTTATCATCAGAAGGAGTCAAAGGGTAGAGCTAAAAAGGTCAAAATAGACGACTCTTGGGCCCGATATTAGTACATTTGGTCAAATATGGATTTCTGAATGATTGACCTAAATTCAGAAAGAGTCAATGAGTAGGTATAAAAATTTCAAGATGCATAACTGAAACATGTCCAATGGGTAAAATATTGGCTACTCTAAGGCTAATGTATCACAAGAAGGAGTCAATTGGGTAGGAATAGAAAGTTCAAGATCAAGGACTGAAATATTTACAGTTGGTCAAAAATAGGCTGAACTATCTCCAGAAGTCAATAGGGTAGAACTAAAAAGTTCAAAATTCACGACTCTTGGGCCCGATTTTAGTACATTTGGTCAAATATTGACTTTTGAATGACCGATGTAACATCAGAAAGAGTCAATTAGTAGGTATAGAAATTTCAAGATCCGTCACTGAAACATGTCCAATGGGTAAAATATTGGCTACTCTAAGGCTAATTTACCACCAGAAGGAGTCAATTGGGTAGAAAAAGAAAGTTCAAAATCGACGACTCTTGGGCCCGATATTAGTACATTTGGTCAAATATGGATTTCTGAATGATTGACCTAAATTCAGAAAGAGTCAATGAGTAGGTTTAAAAATTTCAAGAAGCATAACTGAAACATGTCCAATGGGTAAAATATTGGCTACTCTAAGGCTAATGTATCACAAGAAGGAGTCAATTGGGTAGGAATAGAAAGTTCAAGATCAAGGACTGAAATATTTTCAGTGCTTCAAAAATTGGCTGAACTATCGCCAGAAGGAGTCAATAGGGTAGAACTAAAAAGTTCAAAATAGACGACTCTTGGGCCCGATTCTAGTACATTTGGTCAAATATTGACTTTTGAATGACCGATGTAACATCAGAAGGAGTCAATAAGTAGGTATAGAAATTTCCTGATCCATGACTGAAACATGTTCAATGGGTCAAATATTGGCTACTCTATCGCTAATTTATCACCAGAAGGAGTCAATAGGGTAGAAATAGAAAGTTAAAAATCGACGACTCTTGGGCCGGATATTAGTACATTTGGTCAAATATTGACTTTTGAATGACCGATGTAACATCAGAAAGAGTCAATTATTAGGTATAGAAATTTCAAGATCCATGACTGAAACATGTTCAATGGGTCAAATATTGGCTACTCTATGGCTAATTTATCACAAGAAGGAATCAATTGGGTAGAAATAGAAAGTTCAAAATCGACGTCTCTTGGGCCCGATATTAGTAAATTTGGTCAAATATGGATTTCTGAATGACCGATGTAACATCAGAAAGAGTCAATTAGTAGGTATAGAAATTTCAAGATCCATGACTGAAACATGTTCAATGGGTCAAATATTGGCTACTCTATGGCTAATTTATCACAAGAAGGAATCAATTGGGTAGAAATAGAAAGTTCAAAATCGACGACTCTTGGGCCCGATATTAGTACATTTGGTCAAATATGGATTTCTGAATGACCGATGTAACATCAGAAAGAGTCAATTAGTAGGTATAGAAATTTCAAGCTCCTTGACTGAAACATGTTCAATGGGTCAAATATTGGCTAGTCTATGGCTAATTTATCATCAGAAGGAGTCAAAGGGTAGAGCTAAAAAGTTCAAAATAGACGACTCTTGGGCCCGATATTAGTACATTTGGTCAAATATGGATTTGTGAATGACCGATGTAACATCAGAAAGAGTCTATTAGTAGGTATAGAAATTTCAAGATCCTTGACTGAAACATGTTAAATGGGTCAAATATTGGCTACTCTAAGGCTAATGTATCACAAGAAGAAGTCAATTGGGTAGGAATAGAAACTTCAAGATCAAGGACTGAAATATTTTCAGTGTTTCAAAAATTGGCTGAACTATCGCCAGAAGGAGTCAATAGGGTAGAACTAAAAAGTTCAAAATCGACGACTCTTGGGCCCGATTTTAGTACATTTGGACAAATATTGACTTTTGAATGACCGATGTAACATCAGAAAGAGTCAATAAGTAGGTATAAAAAGTTCAAGATCCATAACTGAAACATGTCCAATGTGTAAAATATTGGCTACTCTACGGCTAATTTATCACCAGATGGAGTCAATTGGGTAGAAATAGAAAGTTCAAAATCGACGACTCTTGGGCCCGATATTAGTACATTTGGTCAAATATTGACTTTTGAATGACCGATATAACATCAGAAAGAGTCAATAAGTAGGTATAGAAATTTCAAGATCCTTGACTGAAACATGTTAAATGGGTCAAATATTGGCTACTCTAAGGCTAATGTATCACAAGAAGAAGTCAATTGGGTAGGAATAGAAACTTCAAGATCAAGGACTGAAATATTTTCAGTGTTTCAAAAATTGGCTGAACTATCGCCAGAAGGAGTCAATAGGGTAGAACTAAAAAGTTCAAAATCGACGACTCTTGGGCCCGATTTTAGTACATTTGGTCAAATATTGACTTTTGAATGACCGATGTAACATCAGAAAGAGTCAATAAGTAGGTATAAAAATTTCAAGATCCATAACTGAAACATGTCCAATGTGTAAAATATTGGCTACTCTACGGCTAATTTATCACCAGATGGAGTCAATTGGGTAGAAATAGAAAGTTCAAAATCGACGACTCTTGGGCCCGATATTAGTACATTTGGTCAAATATTGACTTTTGAATGACCGATATAACATCAGAAAGAGTCAATAAGTAGGTATAGAAATTTCAAGCTCCTTGACTGAAACAAGTTCAATGGGTCAAATATTGGCTACTCTATGGCTAATTTATCACCAGAAGGAGTCAAAGGGTAGAACTAAAAAGTTCAAAATAGACGACTCTTGGGCCCGATTTTAGTACATTTGGTCAAATATTGACTTTTGAATGACCGATATAACATCACAAAGAGTCAATAAATAGGTATAAACATTTCAAGATCCATAACTGAAACATGTCCAATGGGTAAAATATTGGCTACTCTAAGGCTAATGTATCACAAGAAGGAGTCAATTGGGTAGATATAGAAAGTTCAAGATCAAGGACTGAAATATTTTCAGTGGCTCAAAAATTGGCTGAACTATCTCCAGAAGGAGTCAATAGGGTAGAACTAAAAAGTTCAAAATAGACGACTCTTGGGCCCGATTTTAGTACATTTGGTCAAATATTGACTTTTGAATGACTGATGTAATATCAGAAAGAGTCAATAAGTAGGTATAGAAATTTCAAATTCCATAACTGAAACATGTCCAATGGGTCAAATATTGGCTACTCTATGGCTAATTTATCATCAGAAGGAGTCAAAGGGTAGAACTAAAAAGTTCAAAATAGACGACTCTTGGGCCCGATATTAGTACATTTGGTCAAATATTGATTTCTGAATGATTGACCTAAATTCAGAAAGAGTCAATGAGTAGGTTTAAAAATTTCAAGAAGCATAACTGAAACATGTCCAATGGGTAAAATATTGGCTACTCTAAGGCTAATGTATCACAAGAAGGAGTCAATTGGGTAGGAATAGAAAGTTCAAGATCAAGGACTGAAATATTTTCAGTGCTTCAAAAATTGGCTGAACTATCGCCAGAAGGAGTCAATAGGGTAGAACTAAAAAGTTCAAAATAGACAACTCTTGGGCCCGATTCTAGTACATTTGGTCAAATATTGACTTTTGAATGACCGATGTAACATCAGAAGGAGTCAATAAGTAGGTATAGAAATTTCCTGATCCATGACTGAAACATGTTAAATGGGTCAAATATTGGCTACTCTAAGGCTAATGTATCACAAGAAGGAGTCAATTGGGTAGATATAGAAAGTTCAAGATCAAGGACTGAAATATTTTCAGTGGCTCAAAAATTGGCTGAACTATCTCCAGAAGGAGTCAATAGGGTACAACTAAAAAGTTCAAAATAGACGACTCTTGGGCCCGATTTTAGTACATTTGGTCAAATATTGACTTTTGAATGACTGATGTAATATCAGAAAGAGTCAATAAGTAGGTATAGAAATTTCAAATTCCATAACTGAAACATGTCCAATGGGTCAAATATTGGCTACTCTATGGCTAATTTATCACCAGAAGGAGTCAATTGGGTAGAAATAGAAAGTTCAAAATCGACGACTCTTGGGCCCGATTTTAGTACATTTGGTCAAATATTGACTTTTGAATGACCGATGTAACATCAGAAAGAGTCAATAAGTAGGTATAAAAATTTCAAGATCCATAACTGAAACATGTCCAATGGGTAAAATATTGGCTACTCTACGGCTAATTTATCACCAGAAGGAGTCAATTGGGTAGAAAAAGAAAGTTCAAAATCGACGACTCTTGGGCCCGATATTAGTACATTTGGTCAAATATTGACTTTTGAATGACCGATATAACATCAGAAAGAGTCAATAAGTAGGTATAGAAATTTCAAATTCCATAACTGAAACATGTCCAATGGGTAAAATATTGGCTACTCTAAGGCTAATTTATCACCAGAAGGAGTCAATTGGGTAGAAATAGAAAGTTCAAAAATGACGACTCTTGGGCCCGATATTAGTACATTTGGTCAAATATGGATTTCTGAATGATTGACCTAAATTCAGAAAGAGTCAATGAGTAGTTTTAAAAATTTCAAGAAGCATAACTGAAACATGTCCAATGGGTAAAATATTGGCTACTCTAAGGCTAATGTATCACAAGAAGGAGTCAATTGGGTAGGAATAGAAAGTTCAAGATCAAGGACTGAAATATTTTCAGTGCTTCAAAAATTGGCTGAACTATCGCCAGAAGGAGTCAATAGGGTAGAACTAAAAAGTTCAAAATAGACGACTCTTGGGCCCGATTCTAGTACATTTGGTCAAATATTGACTTTTGAATGACCGATGTAACATCAGAAGGAGTCAATAAGTAGGTATAGAAATTTCCTGATCCATGACTGAAACATGTTCAATGGGTCAAATATTGGCTACTCTATCGCTAATTTATCACCAGAAGGAGTCA
Organism: Zacco platypus; assembly: GCA_038088235.1. Lineage (NCBI taxonomy): Eukaryota > Metazoa > Chordata > Actinopteri > Cypriniformes > Xenocyprididae > Zacco > Zacco platypus. Next base: position 14,044,351 of record CM076071.1, on the reverse strand, counting down.
ATAGGGTAGAAATAGAAAGTTAAAAATCGACGACTCTTGGGCCGGATATTAGTACATTTGGTCAAATATTGACTTTTGAATGACCGATGTAACATCAGAAAGAGTCAATAAGTAGGTATAAAAATTTCAAGATCCATAACTGAAACATGTCCAATGGGTAAAATATTGGCTACTCTACGGCTAATTTATCACCAGAAGGAGTCAATTGGGTAGAAAAAGATAGTTCAAAATCGACGACTCTTGGGCCCGATATTAGTACATTTGGTCAAATATTGACTTTTGAATGACCGATATAACATCAGAAAGAGTCAATAAGTAGGTATAGAAATTTCAAATTCCATAACTGAAACATGTCCAATGGGTAAAATATTGGCTACTCTAAGGCTAATTTATCACCAGAAGGAGTCAATTGGGTAGAAATAGAAAGTTCAAAAATGACGACTCTTGGGCCCGATATTAGTACATTTGGTCAAATATGGATTTCTGAATGATTGACCTAAATTCAGAAAGAGTCAATGAGTAGGTTTAAAAATTTCAAGAAGCATAACTGAAACATGTCCAATGGGTAAAATATTGGCTACTCTAAGGCTAATGTATCACAAGAAGGAGTCAATTGGGTAGGAATAGAAAGTTCAAGATCAAGGACTGAAATATTTTCAGTGCTTCAAAAATTGGCTGAACTATCGCCAGAAGGAGTCAATAGGGTAGAACTAAAAAGTTCAAAATAGACGACTCTTGGGCCCGATTCTAGTACATTTGGTCAAATATTGACTTTTGAATGACCGATGTAACATCAGAAGGAGTCAATAAGTAGGTATAGAAATTTCCTGATCCATGACTGAAACATGTTCAATGGGTCAAATATTGGCTACTCTATCGCTAATTTATCACCAGAAGGAGTCAATAGGGTAGAAATAGAAAGTTAAAAATCGACGACTCTTGGGCCGGATATTAGTACATTTGGTCAAATATTGACTTTTGAATGACCGATGTAACATCAGAAAGAGTCAATTATTAGGTATAGAAATTTCAAGATCCATGACTGAAACATGTTCAATGGGTCAAATATTGGCTACTCTATGGCTAATTTATCACAAGAAGGAATCAATTGGGTAGAAATAGAAAGTTCAAAATCGACGTCTCTTGGGCCCGATATTAGTAAATTTGGTCAAATATGGATTTCTGAATGACCGATGTAACATCAGAAAGAGTCAATTAGTAGGTATAGAAATTTCAAGCTCCTTGACTGAAACATGTTCAATGGGTCAAATATTGGCTAGTCTATGGCTAATTTATCATCAGAAGGAGTCAAAGGGTAGAGCTAAAAAGGTCAAAATAGACGACTCTTGGGCCCGATATTAGTACATTTGGTCAAATATGGATTTCTGAATGATTGACCTAAATTCAGAAAGAGTCAATGAGTAGGTATAAAAATTTCAAGATGCATAACTGAAACATGTCCAATGGGTAAAATATTGGCTACTCTAAGGCTAATGTATCACAAGAAGGAGTCAATTGGGTAGGAATAGAAAGTTCAAGATCAAGGACTGAAATATTTACAGTTGGTCAAAAATAGGCTGAACTATCTCCAGAAGTCAATAGGGTAGAACTAAAAAGTTCAAAATTCACGACTCTTGGGCCCGATTTTAGTACATTTGGTCAAATATTGACTTTTGAATGACCGATGTAACATCAGAAAGAGTCAATTAGTAGGTATAGAAATTTCAAGATCCGTCACTGAAACATGTCCAATGGGTAAAATATTGGCTACTCTAAGGCTAATTTACCACCAGAAGGAGTCAATTGGGTAGAAAAAGAAAGTTCAAAATCGACGACTCTTGGGCCCGATATTAGTACATTTGGTCAAATATGGATTTCTGAATGATTGACCTAAATTCAGAAAGAGTCAATGAGTAGGTTTAAAAATTTCAAGAAGCATAACTGAAACATGTCCAATGGGTAAAATATTGGCTACTCTAAGGCTAATGTATCACAAGAAGGAGTCAATTGGGTAGGAATAGAAAGTTCAAGATCAAGGACTGAAATATTTTCAGTGCTTCAAAAATTGGCTGAACTATCGCCAGAAGGAGTCAATAGGGTAGAACTAAAAAGTTCAAAATAGACGACTCTTGGGCCCGATTCTAGTACATTTGGTCAAATATTGACTTTTGAATGACCGATGTAACATCAGAAGGAGTCAATAAGTAGGTATAGAAATTTCCTGATCCATGACTGAAACATGTTCAATGGGTCAAATATTGGCTACTCTATCGCTAATTTATCACCAGAAGGAGTCAATAGGGTAGAAATAGAAAGTTAAAAATCGACGACTCTTGGGCCGGATATTAGTACATTTGGTCAAATATTGACTTTTGAATGACCGATGTAACATCAGAAAGAGTCAATTATTAGGTATAGAAATTTCAAGATCCATGACTGAAACATGTTCAATGGGTCAAATATTGGCTACTCTATGGCTAATTTATCACAAGAAGGAATCAATTGGGTAGAAATAGAAAGTTCAAAATCGACGTCTCTTGGGCCCGATATTAGTAAATTTGGTCAAATATGGATTTCTGAATGACCGATGTAACATCAGAAAGAGTCAATTAGTAGGTATAGAAATTTCAAGATCCATGACTGAAACATGTTCAATGGGTCAAATATTGGCTACTCTATGGCTAATTTATCACAAGAAGGAATCAATTGGGTAGAAATAGAAAGTTCAAAATCGACGACTCTTGGGCCCGATATTAGTACATTTGGTCAAATATGGATTTCTGAATGACCGATGTAACATCAGAAAGAGTCAATTAGTAGGTATAGAAATTTCAAGCTCCTTGACTGAAACATGTTCAATGGGTCAAATATTGGCTAGTCTATGGCTAATTTATCATCAGAAGGAGTCAAAGGGTAGAGCTAAAAAGTTCAAAATAGACGACTCTTGGGCCCGATATTAGTACATTTGGTCAAATATGGATTTGTGAATGACCGATGTAACATCAGAAAGAGTCTATTAGTAGGTATAGAAATTTCAAGATCCTTGACTGAAACATGTTAAATGGGTCAAATATTGGCTACTCTAAGGCTAATGTATCACAAGAAGAAGTCAATTGGGTAGGAATAGAAACTTCAAGATCAAGGACTGAAATATTTTCAGTGTTTCAAAAATTGGCTGAACTATCGCCAGAAGGAGTCAATAGGGTAGAACTAAAAAGTTCAAAATCGACGACTCTTGGGCCCGATTTTAGTACATTTGGACAAATATTGACTTTTGAATGACCGATGTAACATCAGAAAGAGTCAATAAGTAGGTATAAAAAGTTCAAGATCCATAACTGAAACATGTCCAATGTGTAAAATATTGGCTACTCTACGGCTAATTTATCACCAGATGGAGTCAATTGGGTAGAAATAGAAAGTTCAAAATCGACGACTCTTGGGCCCGATATTAGTACATTTGGTCAAATATTGACTTTTGAATGACCGATATAACATCAGAAAGAGTCAATAAGTAGGTATAGAAATTTCAAGATCCTTGACTGAAACATGTTAAATGGGTCAAATATTGGCTACTCTAAGGCTAATGTATCACAAGAAGAAGTCAATTGGGTAGGAATAGAAACTTCAAGATCAAGGACTGAAATATTTTCAGTGTTTCAAAAATTGGCTGAACTATCGCCAGAAGGAGTCAATAGGGTAGAACTAAAAAGTTCAAAATCGACGACTCTTGGGCCCGATTTTAGTACATTTGGTCAAATATTGACTTTTGAATGACCGATGTAACATCAGAAAGAGTCAATAAGTAGGTATAAAAATTTCAAGATCCATAACTGAAACATGTCCAATGTGTAAAATATTGGCTACTCTACGGCTAATTTATCACCAGATGGAGTCAATTGGGTAGAAATAGAAAGTTCAAAATCGACGACTCTTGGGCCCGATATTAGTACATTTGGTCAAATATTGACTTTTGAATGACCGATATAACATCAGAAAGAGTCAATAAGTAGGTATAGAAATTTCAAGCTCCTTGACTGAAACAAGTTCAATGGGTCAAATATTGGCTACTCTATGGCTAATTTATCACCAGAAGGAGTCAAAGGGTAGAACTAAAAAGTTCAAAATAGACGACTCTTGGGCCCGATTTTAGTACATTTGGTCAAATATTGACTTTTGAATGACCGATATAACATCACAAAGAGTCAATAAATAGGTATAAACATTTCAAGATCCATAACTGAAACATGTCCAATGGGTAAAATATTGGCTACTCTAAGGCTAATGTATCACAAGAAGGAGTCAATTGGGTAGATATAGAAAGTTCAAGATCAAGGACTGAAATATTTTCAGTGGCTCAAAAATTGGCTGAACTATCTCCAGAAGGAGTCAATAGGGTAGAACTAAAAAGTTCAAAATAGACGACTCTTGGGCCCGATTTTAGTACATTTGGTCAAATATTGACTTTTGAATGACTGATGTAATATCAGAAAGAGTCAATAAGTAGGTATAGAAATTTCAAATTCCATAACTGAAACATGTCCAATGGGTCAAATATTGGCTACTCTATGGCTAATTTATCATCAGAAGGAGTCAAAGGGTAGAACTAAAAAGTTCAAAATAGACGACTCTTGGGCCCGATATTAGTACATTTGGTCAAATATTGATTTCTGAATGATTGACCTAAATTCAGAAAGAGTCAATGAGTAGGTTTAAAAATTTCAAGAAGCATAACTGAAACATGTCCAATGGGTAAAATATTGGCTACTCTAAGGCTAATGTATCACAAGAAGGAGTCAATTGGGTAGGAATAGAAAGTTCAAGATCAAGGACTGAAATATTTTCAGTGCTTCAAAAATTGGCTGAACTATCGCCAGAAGGAGTCAATAGGGTAGAACTAAAAAGTTCAAAATAGACGACTCTTGGGCCCGATTCTAGTACATTTGGTCAAATATTGACTTTTGAATGACCGATGTAACATCAGAAGGAGTCAATAAGTAGGTATAGAAATTTCCTGATCCATGACTGAAACATGTTAAATGGGTCAAATATTGGCTACTCTAAGGCTAATGTATCACAAGAAGGAGTCAATTGGGTAGATATAGAAAGTTCAAGATCAAGGACTGAAATATTTTCAGTGGCTCAAAAATTGGCTGAACTATCTCCAGAAGGAGTCAATAGGGTACAACTAAAAAGTTCAAAATAGACGACTCTTGGGCCCGATTTTAGTACATTTGGTCAAATATTGACTTTTGAATGACTGATGTAATATCAGAAAGAGTCAATAAGTAGGTATAGAAATTTCAAATTCCATAACTGAAACATGTCCAATGGGTCAAATATTGGCTACTCTATGGCTAATTTATCACCAGAAGGAGTCAATTGGGTAGAAATAGAAAGTTCAAAATCGACGACTCTTGGGCCCGATTTTAGTACATTTGGTCAAATATTGACTTTTGAATGACCGATGTAACATCAGAAAGAGTCAATAAGTAGGTATAAAAATTTCAAGATCCATAACTGAAACATGTCCAATGGGTAAAATATTGGCTACTCTACGGCTAATTTATCACCAGAAGGAGTCAATTGGGTAGAAAAAGAAAGTTCAAAATCGACGACTCTTGGGCCCGATATTAGTACATTTGGTCAAATATGGATTTCTGAATGATTGACCTAAATTCAGAAAGAGTCAATGAGTAGGTTTAAAAATTTCAAGAAGCATAACTGAAACATGTCCAATGGGTAAAATATTGGCTACTCTAAGGCTAATGTATCACAAGAAGGAGTCAATTGGGTAGGAATAGAAAGTTCAAGATCAAGGACTGAAATATTTTCAGTGCTTCAAAAATTGGCTGAACTATCGCCAGAAGGAGTCAATAGGGTAGAACTAAAAAGTTCAAAATAGACGACTCTTGGGCCCGATTCTAGTACATTTGGTCAAATATTGACTTTTGAATGACCGATGTAACATCAGAAGGAGTCAATAAGTAGGTATAGAAATTTCCTGATCCATGACTGAAACATGTTCAATGGGTCAAATATTGGCTACTCTATCGCTAATTTATCACCAGAAGGAGTCAATAGGGTAGAAATAGAAAGTTAAAAATCGACGACTCTTGGGCCGGATATTAGTACATTTGGTCAAATATTGACTTTTGAATGACCGATGTAACATCAGAAAGAGTCAATTATTAGGTATAGAAATTTCAAGATCCATGACTGAAACATGTTCAATGGGTCAAATATTGGCTACTCTATGGCTAATTTATCATCAGAAGGAGTCAAAGGGTAGAGCTAAAAAGTTCAAAATAGACGACTCTTGGGCCCGATATTAGTACATTTGGTCAAATATGGATTTGTGAATGACCGATGTAACATCAGAAAGAGTCTATTAGTAGGTATAGAAATTTCAAGATCCTTGACTGAAACATGTTAAATGGGTCAAATATTGGCTACTCTAAGGCTAATGTATCACAAGAAGAAGACAATTGGGTAGGAATAGAAACTTCAAGATCAAGGACTGAAATATTTTCAGTGTTTCAAAAATTGGCTGAACTATCGCCAGAAGGAGTCAATAGGGTAGAACTAAAAAGTTCAAAATCGACGACTCTTGGGCCCGATTTTAGTACATTTGGTCAAATATTGACTTTTGAATGACCGATGTAACATCAGAAAGAGTCAATTAGTAGGTATAGAAATTTCAAGCTCCTTGACTGAAACATGTTCAATGGGTCAAATATTGGCTAGTCTATGGCTAATTTATCATCAGAAGGAGTCAAAGGGTAGAGCTAAAAAGTTCAAAATTGACGACTCTTGGGCCCGATTTTAGTACTTTTGGTCAAATATTGACTTTTGAATGACCGATGTAACATCAAAAAGAGTCAATTAGTAGATATAGAAATTTCAAGATCCATGACTGAAACTTGTTCAATGGGTCAAATATTGGCTACTCTATGGATAATTTATCACAAGAAGGAATCAATTGGGTAGAAATAGAAAGTTCAAAATCGACGACTCTTGGGCCCGATATTAGTACATTTGGTCAAATATGGATTTGTGAATGACCGATGTAACATCAGAAAGAGTCTATTAGTAGGTATAGAAATTTCAAGATCCTTGACTGAAACATGTTAAATGGGTCAAATATTGGCTACTCTAAGGCTAATGTATCACAAGAAGGAGTCAATTGGGTAGGAATAGAAAGTTCAAGATCAAGGACTTAAATATTTTCAGTGGGTCAAAAATTGGCTTAACTATCGCCAGAAGGAGTCAATAGGTTAGAACTAAAAAGTTCATAATAGACGACTCTTGGGCCCGATTTTAGTACATTTGGTCAAATATTGACTTTTGAATGACCGATGTAACATCAGAAAGAGTCAATAAGTAGGTATAGAAATTTCAAGATCCGTCACTGAAACATGTCCAATGGGTAAAATATTGGCTACTCTAAGGCTAATGTATCACAAGAAGGAATCAATTGGGTAGAAATAGAAAGTTCAAAATCGACGACTCTTGGGCCCGATATTAGTACATTTGGTCAAATATGGATTTGTGAATGACCGATGTAACATCAGAAAGAGTCTATTAGTAGGTATAGAAATTTCAAGATCCTTGACTGAAACATGTTAAATGGGTCAAATATTGGCTACTCTAAGGCTAATGTATCACAAGAAGAAGTCAATTGGGTAGGAATAGAAACTTCAAGATCAAGGACTGAAATATTTTCAGTGTTTCAAAAATTGGCTGAACTATCGCCAGAAGGAGTCAATAGGGTAGAACTAAAAAGTTCAAAATCGACGACTCTTGGGCCCGATTTTAGTACATTTGGTCAAATATTGACTTTTGAATGACCGATGTAACATCAGAAAGAGTCAATAAGTAGGTATAAAAATTTCAAGATCCATAACTGAAACATGTCCAATGTGTAAAATATTGGCTACTCTACGGCTAATTTATCACCAGATGGAGTCAATTGGGTAGAAATAGAAAGTTCAAAATCGACGACTCTTGGGCCCGATATTAGTACATTTGGTCAAATATTGACTTTTGAATGACCGATATAACATCAGAAAGAGTCAATAAGTAGGTATAGAAATTTCAAGCTCCTTGACTGAAACAAGTTCAATGGGTCAAATATTGGCTACTCTATGGCTAATTTATCACCAGAAGGAGTCAAAGGGTAGAACTAAAAAGTTCAAAATAGACGACTCTTGGGCCCGATTTTAGTACATTTGGTCAAATATTGACTTTTGAATGACCGATATAACATCACAAAGAGTCAATAAATAGGTATAAACATTTCAAGATCCATAACTGAAACATGTCCAATGGGTAAAATATTGGCTACTCTAAGGCTAATGTATCACAAGAAGGAGTCAATTGGGTAGATATAGAAAGTTCAAGATCAAGGACTGAAATATTTTCAGTGGCTCAAAAATTGGCTGAACTATCTCCAGAAGGAGTCAATAGGGTAGAACTAAAAAGTTCAAAATAGACGACTCTTGGGCCCGATTTTAGTACATTTGGTCAAATATTGACTTTTGAATGACTGATGTAATATCAGAAAGAGTCAATAAGTAGGTATAGAAATTTCAAATTCCATAACTGAAACATGTCCAATGGGTCAAATATTGGCTACTCTATGGCTAATTTATCATCAGAAGGAGTCAAAGGGTAGAACTAAAAAGTTCAAAATAGACGACTCTTGGGCCCGATATTAGTACATTTGGTCAAATATTGATTTCTGAATGATTGACCTAAATTCAGAAAGAGTCAATGAGTAGGTTTAAAAATTTCAAGAAGCATAACTGAAACATGTCCAATGGGTAAAATATTGGCTACTCTAAGGCTAATGTATCACAAGAAGGAGTCAATTGGGTAGGAATAGAAAGTTCAAGATCAAGGACTGAAATATTTTCAGTGCTTCAAAAATTGGCTGAACTATCGCCAGAAGGAGTCAATAGGGTAGAACTAAAAAGTTCAAAATAGACGACTCTTGGGCCCGATTTTAGTACATTTGGTCAAATATTGACTTTTGAATGACTGATGTAATATCAGAAAGAGTCAATAAGTAGGTATAGAAATTTCAAATTCCATAACTGAAACATGTCCAATGGGTCAAATATTGGCTACTCTATGGCTAATTTATCACCAGAAGGAGTCAATTGGGTAGAAATAGAAAGTTCAAAATCGACGACTCTTGGGCCCGATTTTAGTACATTTGGTCAAATATTGACTTTTGAATGACCGATGTAACATCAGAAAGAGTCAATAAGTAGGTATAAAAATTTCAAGATCCATAACTGAAACATGTCCAATGGGTAAAATATTGGCTACTCTACGGCTAATTTATCACCAGAAGGAGTCAATTGGGTAGAAAAAGAAAGTTCAAAATCGACGACTCTTGGGCCCGATATTAGTACATTTGGTCAAATATTGACTTTTGAATGACCGATATAACATCAGAAAGAGTCAATAAGTAGGTATAGAAATTTCAAATTCCATAACTGAAACATGTCCAATGGGTAAAATATTGGCTACTCTAAGGCTAATTTATCACCAGAAGGAGTCAATTGGGTAGAAATAGAAAGTTCAAAAATGACGACTCTTGGGCCCGATATTAGTACATTTGGTCAAATATGGATTTCTGAATGATTGACCTAAATTCAGAAAGAGTCAATGAGTAGGTTTAAAAATTTCAAGAAGCATAACTGAAACATGTCCAATGGGTAAAATATTGGCTACTCTAAGGCTAATGTATCACAAGAAGGAGTCAATTGGGTAGGAATAGAAAGTTTAAGATCAAGGACTGAAATATTTTCAGTGCTTCAAAAATTGGCTGAACTATCGCCAGAAGGAGTCAATAGGGTAGAACTAAAAAGTTCAAAATAGACGACTCTTGGGCCCGATTCTAGTACATTTGGTCAAATATTGACTTTTGAATGACCGATGTAACATCAGAAGGAGTCAATAAGTAGGTATAGAAATTTCCTGATCCATGACTGAAACATGTTCAATGGGTCAAATATTGGCTACTCTATCGCTAATTTATCACCAGAAGGAGTCAATAGGGTAGAAATAGAAAGTTAAAAATCGACGACTCTTGGGCCGAATATTAGTACATTTGGTCAAATATTGACTTTTGAATGACCGATGTAACATCAGAAAGAGTCAATTATTAGGTATAGAAATTTCAAGATCCATGACTGAAACATGTTCAATGGGTCAAATATTGGCTACTCTATGGCTAATTTATCACAAGAAGGAATCAATTGGGTAGAAATAGAAAGTTCAAAATCGACGACTCTTGGGAACGATATTAGTAAATTTGGTCAAATATGGATTTCTGAATGACCGATGTAACATCAGAAAGAGTCAATTAGTAGGTATAGAAATTTCAAGCTCCTTGACTGAAACATGTTCAATGGGTCAAATATTGGCTAGTCTATGGCTAAGTTATCATCAGAAGGAGTCAAAGGGTAGAGCTAAAAAGGTCAAAATAGACGACTCTTGGGCCCGATATTAGTACATTTGGTCAAATATGGATTTCTGAATGATTGACCTAAATTCAGAAAGAGTCAATGAGTAGGTATAAAAATTTCAAGATGCATAACTGAAACATGTCCAATGGGTAAAATATTGGCTACTCTAAGGCTAATGTATCACAAGAAGGAGTCAATTGGGTAGGAATAGAAAGTTCAAGATCAAGGACTGAAATATTTACAGTTGGTCAAAAATAGGCTGAACTATCTCCAGAAGTCAATAGGGTAGAACTAAAAAGTTCAAAATTGACGACTCTTGGGCCCGATTTTAGTACATTTGGTCAAATATTGACTTTTGAATGACCGATGTAACATCAGAAAGAGTCAATTAGTAGGTATAGAAATTTCAAGATCCGTCACTGAAACATGTCCAATGGGTAAAATATTGGCTACTCTAAGGCTAATGTATCACAAGAAGGAATCAATTGGGTAGAAATAGAAAGTTCAAAATCGACGACTCTTGGGCCCGATATTAGTACATTTGGTCAAATATGGATTTGTGAATGACCGATGTAACATCAGAAAGAGTCTATTAGTAGGTATAGAAATTTCAAGATCCTTGACTGAAACATGTTAAATGGGTCAAATATTGGCTACTCTAAGGCTAATGTATCACAAGAAGCAGTCAATTGGGTAGGAATAGAAACTTCAAGATCAAGGACTGAAATATTTTCAGTGTTTCAAAAATTGGCTGAACTATCGCCAGAAGGAGTCAATAGGGTAGAACTAAAAAGTTCAAAATAGACGACTCTTGGGCCCGATTTTAGTACATTTGGTCAAATATTGACTTTTGAATGACCGATGTAACATCAGAAAGAGTCAATAAGTAGGTATAGAAATTTCCTGATCCATGACTGAAACATGTTCAATGGGTCAAATATTGGCTATTCTGAGGCTAATTTATCACCAGAAGGAGTCAATTGGGTAGAAATAGAAAGTTCAAAATAGACGACTCTTGGGCCCGATTTTAGTACATTTGGTCAAATATTGACTTTTGAATGACCGATATAACATCCGAAAGAGTCAATAAATAGGTATAAAAATTTCAAGATCCATAACTGAAACATGTCCAATGGGTAAAATATTGGCTATTCTGAGGCTAATTTATCACCAGAAGGAGTCAATTGGGTAGAAATAGAAAGTTCAAAATCGATGACTCTTGGGCAGGATATAAGTCCATTCGGTCAAATATGGACTTCTGATTGACTGATGTATCATCAGTCGGTTTCTACGAGTATGTAAAGAAATTTCAAGATCCATGCCTGAAACATGTTCAATGGGTCAAATATTGGCTACTCTATAGCTAATTTATCACCAGAAGCAGTCAAAGGGTAGAACTAAAAAGTTCAAAATAGACGACTCTTGGGCCCAGTGTTAGTACATTTGGTCAAATATGGATTTCTGAATGACTGACCTAAATTCAGAAAGAGTCAATGAGTAGTTATAAAAATGTCAGGATCCATATCTGAAACATGTCCAATGGGTCAAATATTGGCTACTCTATGGCTAATTTATCACCAGAAGGAGTCAAAGGGTAGAACTAAAAATTTCAAAATAGACGACTCTTTGGCCCGATTTTAGTACATTTGGTCAAATATTGACTTTTCAATGGCCGATGTAACATCAGAAAGAGTCAATAAGTAGGTATAGAAATTTCAAGCTCCATAACTGAAACATGTCCAATGAGCAAAATATTGGCTACTCTAATGCTAATATATCACAAGAAGGAGTTAACTGAGTAGGAAAAGAAAGTTCAAGATCAAGGACTGAAATATTTTCAGTTGGGTCAAAAATTGGCTGAACTATCTCTAGAAAGAGTCAATAGGGTAGAACTAAAAAGTTCAAAATCGACGACTCTTGGGCCCGATTTTAGTACATTTGGTCAAATATTGACTTTTGAATGACCGATGTAACATCAGAAAGAGTCAATAAGTAGGTATAAAAATTTCAAGATCCATAACTGAAACATGTCCAATGTGTAAAATATTGGCTACTCTACGGCTAATTTATCACCAGATGGAGTCAATTGGGTAGAAATAGAAAGTTCAAAATCGACGACTCTTGGGCCCGATATTAGTACATTTGGTCAAATATTGACTTTTGAATGACCGATATAACATCAGAAAGAGTCAATAAGTAGGTATAGAAATTTCAAGCTCCTTGACTGAAACAAGTTCAATGGGTCAAATATTGGCTACTCTATGGCTAATTTATCACCAGAAGGAGTCAAAGGGTAGAACTAAAAAGTTCAAAATAGACGACTCTTGGGCCAGATTTTAGTACATTTGGTCAAATATTGACTTTTGAATGACCGATATAACATCACAAAGAGTCAATAAATAGGTATAAAAATTTCAAGATCCATAACTGAAACATGTCCAATGGGTAAAATATTGGCTACTCTAAGGCTAATGTATCACAAGAAGGAGTCAATTGGGTAGATATAGAAAGTTCAAGATCAAGGACTGAAATATTTTCAGTGGCTCAAAAATTGGCTGAACTATCTCCAGAAGGAGTCAATAGGGTAGAACTAAAAAGTTCAAAATAGACGACTCTTGGGCCCGATTTTAGTACATTTGGTCAAATATTGACTTTTGAATGACTGATGTAATATCAGAAAGAGTCAATAAGTAGGTATAGAAATTTCAAATTCCATAACTGAAACATGTCCAATGGGTAAAATATTGGCTACTCTAAGGCTAATTTTTCACCAGAAGGAGTCAATTGGGTAGAAATAGAAAGTTCAAAATCGACGACTCTTGGGCCCGATATTAGTACATTTGGTCAAATATGGATTTCTGAATGATTGACCTAAATTCAGAAAGAGTCAATGAGTAGGTTTAAAAATTTCAAGAAGCATAACTGAAACATGTCCAATGGGTAAAATATTGGCTACTCTAAGGCTAATGTATCACAAGAAGGAGTCAATTGGGTAGGAATAGAAAGTTCAAGATCAAGGACTGAAATATTTTCAGTGCTTCAAAATTTGGCTGAACTATCGCCAGAAGGAGTCAATAGGGTAGAACTAAAAAGTTCAAAATAGACGACTCTTGGGTCCGATTCTAGTACATTTGGTCAAATATTGACTTTTGAATGACCGATGTAACATCAGAAGGAGTCAATAAGTAGGTATAGAAATTTCCTGATCCATGACTGAAACATGTTCAATGGGTCAAATATTGGCTACTCTATCGCTAATTTATCACCAGAACTAGTCAATAGGGTAGAAATAGAAAGTTAAAAATCGACGACTCTTGGGCCGGATATTAGTACATTTGGTCAAATATTGACTTTTGAATGACCGATGTAACATCAGAAAGAGTCAATTAGTAGGTATAGAAATTTCAAGATCCATGACTGAAACATGTTCAATGGGTCAATTATTGGCTACTCTATGGCTAATTTATCACCAGAAGGAATCAATTGGGTAGAAATAGAAAGTTCAAAATCGACGACTCTTGGGCCCGATATTAGTACATTTGGTCAAATATGGATTTCTGAATGACCGATGTAACATCAGAAAGAGTCAATTAGTAGGTATAGAAATTTCAAGCTCCTTGACTGAAACATGTTCAATGGGTCAAATATTGGCTAGTCTATGGCTAATTTATCATCAGAAGGAGTCAAAGGGTAGAGCTAAAAAGTTCAAAATAGACGACTCTTGGGCCCGATATTAGTACATTTGGTCAAATATGGATTTCTGAATGATTGACCTAAATTCAGAAAGAGTCAATGAGTAGGTATAAAAATTTCAAGATGCATAACTGAAACATGTCCAATGGGTACAATATTGGCTACTCTAAGGCTAATTTTTCACCAGAAGGAGTCAATTGGGTAGAAATAGAAAGTTCAAAATCGACGACTCTTGGGCCCGATATTAGTACATTTGGTCAAATATGGATTTCTGAATGATTGACCTAAATTCAGAAAGAGTCAATGAGTAGGTTTAAAAATTTCAAGAAGCATAACTGAAACATGTCCAATGGGTAAAATATTGGCTACTCTAAGGCTAATGTATCACAAGAAGGAGTCAATTGGGTAGGAATAGAAAGTTCAAAATCGACGACTCTTGGGCCCGATATTAGTACATTTGGTCAAATATGGATTTGTGAATGACCGATGTAACATCAGAAAGAGTCTATTAGTAGGTATAGAAATTTCAAGATCCTTGACTGAAACATGTTAAATGGGTCAAATATTGGCTACTCTAAGGCTAATGTATCACAAGAAGCAGTCAATTGGGTAGGAATAGAAACTTCAAGATCAAGGACTGAAATATTTTCAGTGTTTCAAAAATTGGCTGAACTATCGCCAGAAGGAGTCAATAGGGTAGAACTAAAAAGTTCAAAATAGACGACTCTTGGGCCCGATTTTAGTACATTTGGTCAAATATTGACTTTTGAATGACCGATGTAACATCAGAAAGAGTCAATAAGTAGGTATAGAAATTTCCTGATCCATGACTGAAACATGTTCAATGGGTCAAATATTGGCTATTCTGAGGCTAATTTATCACCAGAAGGAGTCAATTGGGTAGAAATAGAAAGTTCAAAATAGACGACTCTTGGGCCCGATTTTAGTACATTTGGTCAAATATTGACTTTTGAATGACCGATATAACATCCGAAAGAGTCAATAAATAGGTATAAAAATTTCAAGATCCATAACTGAAACATGTCCAATGGGTAAAATATTGGCTATTCTGAGGCTAATTTATCACCAGAAGGAGTCAATTGGGTAGAAATAGAAAGTTCAAAATCGATGACTCTTGGGCAGGAGATAAGTCCATTCGGTCAAATATGGACTTCTGATTGACTGATGTATCATCAGTCGGTTTCTACGAGTATGTAAAGAAATTTCAAGATCCATGCCTGAAACATGTTCAATGGGTCAAATATTGGCTACTCTATAGCTAATTTATCACCAGAAGCAGTCAAAGGGTAGAACTAAAAAGTTCAAAATAGACGACTCTTGGGCCCAGTGTTAGTACATTTGGTCAAATATGGATTTCTGAATGACTGACCTAAATTCAGAAAGAGTCAATGAGTAGTTATAAAAATGTCAGGATCCATATCTGAAACATGTCCAATGGGTCAAATATTGGCTACTCTATGGCTAATTTATCACCAGAAGGAGTCAAAGGGTAGAACTAAAAATTTCAAAATAGACGACTCTTTGGCCCGATTTTAGTACATTTGGTCAAATATTGACTTTTCAATGGCCGATGTAACATCAGAAAGAGTCAATAAGTAGGTATAGAAATTTCAAGCTCCATAACTGAAACATGTCCAATGAGCAAAATATTGGCTACTCTAATGCTAATGTATCACAAGAAGGAGTTAACTGAGTAGGAAAAGAAAGTTCAAGATCAAGGACTGAAATATTTTCAGTTGGGTCAAAAATTGGCTGAACTATCTCTAGAAAGAGTCAATAGGGTAGAACTAAAAAGTTCAAAATTGACGACTCTTGGGCCCGATTTTAGTACATTTGGTCAAATATTGACTTTTGAATGACCGATGTAACATCAGAAAGAGTCAATAAGTAGGTATAAAAATTTCAAGATCCATAACTGAAACATGTCCAATGTGTAAAATATTGGCTACTCTACGGCTAATTTATCACCAGATGGAGTCAATTGGGTAGAAATAGAAAGTTCAAAATCGACGACTCTTGGGCCCGATATTAGTACATTTGGTCAAATATTGACTTTTGAATGACCGATATAACATCAGAAAGAGTCAATAAGTAGGTATAGAAATTTCAAGCTCCTTGACTGAAACAAGTTCAATGGGTCAAATATTGGCTACTCTATGGCTAATTTATCACCAGAAGGAGTCAAAGGGTAGAACTAAAAAGTTCAAAATAGACGACTCTTGGGCCAGATTTTAGTACATTTGGTCAAATATTGACTTTTGAATGACCGATATAACATCACAAAGAGTCAATAAATAGGTATAAAAATTTCAAGATCCATAACTGAAACATGTCCAATGGGTAAAATATTGGCTACTCTAAGGCTAATGTATCACAAGAAGGAGTCAATTGGGTAGATATAGAAAGTTCAAGATCAAGGACTGAAATATTTTCAGTGGCTCAAAAATTGGCTGAACTATCTCCAGAAGGAGTCAATAGGGTAGAACTAAAAAGTTCAAAATAGACGACTCTTGGGCCCGATTTTAGTACATTTGGTCAAATATTGACTTTTGAATGACTGATGTAATATCAGAAAGAGTCAATAAGTAGGTATAGAAATTTCAAATTCCATGACTGAAACATGTCCAATGGGTAAAATATTGGCTACTCTAAGGCTAATTTTTCACCAGAAGGAGTCAATTGGGTAGAAATAGAAAGTTCAAAATCGACGACTCTTGGGCCCGATATTAGTACATTTGGTCAAATATGGATTTCTGAATGATTGACCTAAATTCAGAAAGAGTCAATGAGTAGGTTTAAAAATTTCAAGAAGCATAACTGAAACATGTCCAATGGGTAAAATATTGGCTACTCTAAGGCTAATGTATCACAAGAAGGAGTCAATTGGGTAGGAATAGAAAGTTCAAGATCAAGGACTGAAATATTTTCAGTGCTTCAAAATTTGGCTGAACTATCGCCAGAAGGAGTCAATAGGGTAGAACTAAAAAGTTCAAAATAGACGACTCTTGGGTCCGATTCTAGTACATTTGGTCAAATATTGACTTTTGAATGACCGATGTAACATCAGAAGGAGTCAATAAGTAGGTATAGAAATTTCCTGATCCATGACTGAAACATGTTCAATGGGTCAAATATTGGATACTCTATCGCTAATTTATCACCAGAACTAGTCAATAGGGTAGAAATAGAAAGTTAAAAATCGACGACTCTTGGGCCGGATATTAGTACATTTGGTCAAATATTGACTTTTGAATGACCGATGTAACATCAGAAAGAGTCAATTAGTAGGTATAGAAATTTCAAGATCCATGACTGAAACATGTTCAATGGGTCAATTATTGGCTACTCTATGGCTAATTTATCACCAGAAGGAATCAATTGGGTAGAAATAGAAAGTTCAAAATCGACGACTCTTGGGCCCGATATTAGTACATTTGGTCAAATATGGATTTCTGAATGACCGATGTAACATCAGAAAGAGTCAATTAGTAGGTATAGAAATTTCAAGCTCCTTGACTGAAACATGTTCAATGGGTCAAATATTGGCTAGTCTATGGCTAATTTATCATCAGAAGGAGTCAAAGGGTAGAGCTAAAAAGTTCAAAATAGACGACTCTTGGGCCCGATATTAGTACATTTGGTCAAATATGGATTTCTGAATGATTGACCTAAATTCAGAAAGAGTCAATGAGTAGGTATAAAAATTTCAAGATGCATAACTGAAACATGTCCAATGGGTACAATATTGGCTACTCTAAGGCTAATTTTTCACCAGAAGGAGTCAATTGGGTAGAAATAGAAAGTTCAAAATCGACGACTCTTGGGCCCGATATTAGTACATTTGGTCAAATATGGATTTCTGAATGATTGACCTAAATTCAGAAAGAGTCAATGAGTAGGTTTAAAAATTTCAAGAAGCATAACTGAAACATGTCCAATGGGTAAAATATTGGCTACTCTAAGGCTAATGTATCACAAGAAGGAGTCAATTGGGTAGGAATAGAAAGTTCAAAATCGACGACTCTTGGGCCCGATATTAGTACATTTGGTCAAATATGGATTTGTGAATGACCGATGTAACATCAGAAAGAGTCTATTAGTAGGTATAGAAATTTCAAGATCCTTGACTGAAACATGTTAAATGGGTCAAATATTGGCTACTCTAAGGCTAATGTATCACAAGAAGCAGTCAATTGGGTAGGAATAGAAACTTCAAGATCAAGGACTGAAATATTTTCAGTGTTTCAAAAATTGGCTGAACTATCGCCAGAAGGAGTCAATAGGGTAGAACTAAAAAGTTCAAAATAGACGACTCTTGGGCCCGATTTTAGTACATTTGGTCAAATATTGACTTTTGAATGACCGATGTAACATCAGAAAGAGTCAATAAGTAGGTATAGAAATTTCCTGATCCATGACTGAAACATGTTCAATGGGTCAAATATTGGCTATTCTGAGGCTAATTTATCACCAGAAGGAGTCAATTGGGTAGAAATAGAAAGTTCAAAATAGACGACTCTTGGGCCCGATTTTAGTACATTTGGTCAAATATTGACTTTTGAATGACCGATATAACATCCGAAAGAGTCAATAAATAGGTATAAAAATTTCAAGATCCATAACTGAAACATGTCCAATGGGTAAAATATTGGCTATTCTGAGGCTAATTTATCACCAGAAGGAGTCAATTGGGTAGAAATAGAAAGTTCAAAATCGATGACTCTTGGGCAGGAGATAAGTCCATTCGGTCAAATATGGACTTCTGATTGACTGATGTATCATCAGTCGGTTTCTACGAGTATGTAAAGAAATTTCAAGATCCATGCCTGAAACATGTTCAATGGGTCAAATATTGGCTACTCTATAGCTAATTTATCACCAGAAGCAGTCAAAGGGTAGAACTAAAAAGTTCAAAATAGACGACTCTTGGGCCCAGTGTTAGTACATTTGGTCAAATATGGATTTCTGAATGACTGACCTAAATTCAGAAAGAGTCAATGAGTAGTTATAAAAATGTCAGGATCCATATCTGAAACATGTCCAATGGGTCAAATATTGGCTACTCTATGGCTAATTTATCACCAGAAGGAGTCAAAGGGTAGAACTAAAAATTTCAAAATAGACGACTCTTTGGCCCGATTTTAGTACATTTGGTCAAATATTGACTTTTCAATGGCCGATGTAACATCAGAAAGAGTCAATAAGTAGGTATAGAAATTTCAAGCTCCATAACTGAAACATGTCCAATGAGCAAAATATTGGCTACTCTAATGCTAATGTATCACAAGAAGGAGTTAACTGAGTAGGAAAAGAAAGTTCAAGATCAAGGACTGAAATATTTTCAGTTGGGTCAAAAATTGGCTGAACTATCTCTAGAAAGAGTCAATAGGGTAGAACTAAAAAGTTCAAAATTGACGACTCTTGGGCCCGATTTTAGTACATTTGGTCAAATATTGACTTTTGAATGACCGATGTAACATCAGAAAGAGTCAATAAGTAGGTATAAAAATTTCAAGATCCATAACTGAAACATGTCCAATGTGTAAAATATTGGCTACTCTACGGCTAATTTATCACCAGATGGAGTCAATTGGGTAGAAATAGAAAGTTCAAAATCGACGACTCTTGGGCCCGATATTAGTACATTTGGTCAAATATTGACTTTTGAATGACCGATATAACATCAGAAAGAGTCAATAAGTAGGTATAGAAATTTCAAGCTCCTTGACTGAAACAAGTTCAATGGGTCAAATATTGGCTACTCTATGGCTAATTTATCACCAGAAGGAGTCAAAGGGTAGAACTAAAAAGTTCAAAATAGACGACTCTTGGGCCAGATTTTAGTACATTTGGTCAAATATTGACTTTTGAATGACCGATATAACATCACAAAGAGTCAATAAATAGGTATAAAAATTTCAAGATCCATAACTGAAACATGTCCAATGGGTAAAATATTGGCTACTCTAAGGCTAATGTATCACAAGAAGGAGTCAATTGGGTAGATATAGAAAGTTCAAGATCAAGGACTGAAATATTTTCAGTGGCTCAAAAATTGGCTGAACTATCTCCAGAAGGAGTCAATAGGGTAGAACTAAAAAGTTCAAAATAGACGACTCTTGGGCCCGATTTTAGTACATTTGGTCAAATATTGACTTTTGAATGACTGATGTAATATCAGAAAGAGTCAATAAGTAGGTATAGAAATTTCAAATTCCATGACTGAAACATGTCCAATGGGTAAAATATTGGCTACTCTAAGGCTAATTTTTCACCAGAAGGAGTCAATTGGGTAGAAATAGAAAGTTCAAAATCGACGACTCTTGGGCCCGATATTAGTACATTTGGTCAAATATGGATTTCTGAATGATTGACCTAAATTCAGAAAGAGTCAATGAGTAGGTTTAAAAATTTCAAGAAGCATAACTGAAACATGTCCAATGGGTAAAATATTGGCTACTCTAAGGCTAATGTATCACAAGAAGGAGTCAATTGGGTAGGAATAGAAAGTTCAAGATCAAGGACTGAAATATTTTCAGTGCTTCAAAATTTGGCTGAACTATCGCCAGAAGGAGTCAATAGGGTAGAACTAAAAAGTTCAAAATAGACGACTCTTGGGTCCGATTCTAGTACATTTGGTCAAATATTGACTTTTGAATGACCGATGTAACATCAGAAGGAGTCAATAAGTAGGTATAGAAATTTCCTGATCCATGACTGAAACATGTTCAATGGGTCAAATATTGGATACTCTATCGCTAATTTATCACCAGAACTAGTCAATAGGGTAGAAATAGAAAGTTAAAAATCGACGACTCTTGGGCCGGATATTAGTACATTTGGTCAAATATTGACTTTTGAATGACCGATGTAACATCAGAAAGAGTCAATTAGTAGGTATAGAAATTTCAAGATCCATGACTGAAACATGTTCAATGGGTCAATTATTGGCTACTCTATGGCTAATTTATCACCAGAAGGAATCAATTGGGTAGAAATAGAAAGTTCAAAATCGACGACTCTTGGGCCCGATATTAGTACATTTGGTCAAATATGGATTTCTGAATGACCGATGTAACATCAGAAAGAGTCAATTAGTAGGTATAGAAATTTCAAGCTCCTTGACTGAAACATGTTCAATGGGTCAAATATTGGCTAGTCTATGGCTAATTTATCATCAGAAGGAGTCAAAGGGTAGAGCTAAAAAGTTCAAAATAGACGACTCTTGGGCCCGATATTAGTACATTTGGTCAAATATGGATTTCTGAATGATTGACCTAAATTCAGAAAGAGTCAATGAGTAGGTATAAAAATTTCAAGATGCATAACTGAAACATGTCCAATGGGTACAATATTGGCTACTCTAAGGCTAATTTTTCACCAGAAGGAGTCAATTGGGTAGAAATAGAAAGTTCAAAATCGACGACTCTTGGGCCCGATATTAGTACATTTGGTCAAATATGGATTTCTGAATGATTGACCTAAATTCAGAAAGAGTCAATGAGTAGGTTTAAAAATTTCAAGAAGCATAACTGAAACATGTCCAATGGGTAAAATATTGGCTACTCTAAGGCTAATGTATCACAAGAAGGAGTCAATTGGGTAGGAATAGAAAGTTCAAAATCGACGACTCTTGGGCCCGATATTAGTACATTTGGTCAAATATGGATTTGTGAATGACCGATGTAACATCAGAAAGAGTCTATTAGTAGGTATAGAAATTTCAAGATCCTTGACTGAAACATGTTAAATGGGTCAAATATTGGCTACTCTAAGGCTAATGTATCACAAGAAGCAGTCAATTGGGTAGGAATAGAAACTTCAAGATCAAGGACTGAAATATTTTCAGTGTTTCAAAAATTGGCTGAACTATCGCCAGAAGGAGTCAATAGGGTAGAACTAAAAAGTTCAAAATAGACGACTCTTGGGCCCGATTTTAGTACATTTGGTCAAATATTGACTTTTGAATGACCGATGTAACATCAGAAAGAGTCAATAAGTAGGTATAGAAATTTCCTGATCCATGACTGAAACATGTTCAATGGGTCAAATATTGGCTATTCTGAGGCTAATTTATCACCAGAAGGAGTCAATTGGGTAGAAATAGAAAGTTCAAAATAGACGACTCTTGGGCCCGATTTTAGTACATTTGGTCAAATATTGACTTTTGAATGACCGATATAACATCCGAAAGAGTCAATAAATAGGTATAAAAATTTCAAGATCCATAACTGAAACATGTCCAATGGGTAAAATATTGGCTATTCTGAGGCTAATTTATCACCAGAAGGAGTCAATTGGGTAGAAATAGAAAGTTCAAAATCGATGACTCTTGGGCAGGAGATAAGTCCATTCGGTCAAATATGGACTTCTGATTGACTGATGTATCATCAGTCGGTTTCTACGAGTATGTAAAGAAATTTCAAGATCCATGCCTGAAACATGTTCAATGGGTCAAATATTGGCTACTCTATAGCTAATTTATCACCAGAAGCAGTCAAAGGGTAGAACTAAAAAGTTCAAAATAGACGACTCTTGGGCCCAGTGTTAGTACATTTGGTCAAATATGGATTTCTGAATGACTGACCTAAATTCAGAAAGAGTCAATGAGTAGTTATAAAAATGTCAGGATCCATATCTGAAACATGTCCAATGGGTCAAATATTGGCTACTCTATGGCTAATTTATCACCAGAAGGAGTCAAAGGGTAGAACTAAAAATTTCAAAATAGACGACTCTTTGGCCCGATTTTAGTACATTTGGTCAA
This sequence comes from Zacco platypus, assembly GCA_038088235.1. Classification (NCBI taxonomy): domain Eukaryota; kingdom Metazoa; phylum Chordata; class Actinopteri; order Cypriniformes; family Xenocyprididae; genus Zacco; species Zacco platypus. The sequence continues at coordinate 14,021,389 of CM076071.1, read as the reverse complement.
ATATTGACTTTTCAATGGCCGATGTAACATCAGAAAGAGTCAATAAGTAGGTATAGAAATTTCAAGCTCCATAACTGAAACATGTCCAATGAGCAAAATATTGGCTACTCTAATGCTAATGTATCACAAGAAGGAGTTAACTGAGTAGGAAAAGAAAGTTCAAGATCAAGGACTGAAATATTTTCAGTTGGGTCAAAAATTGGCTGAACTATCTCTAGAAAGAGTCAATAGGGTAGAACTAAAAAGTTCAAAATTGACGACTCTTGGGCCCGATTTTAGTACATTTGGTCAAATATTGACTTTTGAATGACCGATGTAACATCAGAAAGAGTCAATAAGTAGGTATAAAAATTTCAAGATCCATAACTGAAACATGTCCAATGTGTAAAATATTGGCTACTCTACGGCTAATTTATCACCAGATGGAGTCAATTGGGTAGAAATAGAAAGTTCAAAATCGACGACTCTTGGGCCCGATATTAGTACATTTGGTCAAATATTGACTTTTGAATGACCGATATAACATCAGAAAGAGTCAATAAGTAGGTATAGAAATTTCAAGCTCCTTGACTGAAACAAGTTCAATGGGTCAAATATTGGCTACTCTATGGCTAATTTATCACCAGAAGGAGTCAAAGGGTAGAACTAAAAAGTTCAAAATAGACGACTCTTGGGCCAGATTTTAGTACATTTGGTCAAATATTGACTTTTGAATGACCGATATAACATCACAAAGAGTCAATAAATAGGTATAAAAATTTCAAGATCCATAACTGAAACATGTCCAATGGGTAAAATATTGGCTACTCTAAGGCTAATGTATCACAAGAAGGAGTCAATTGGGTAGATATAGAAAGTTCAAGATCAAGGACTGAAATATTTTCAGTGGCTCAAAAATTGGCTGAACTATCTCCAGAAGGAGTCAATAGGGTAGAACTAAAAAGTTCAAAATAGACGACTCTTGGGCCCGATTTTAGTACATTTGGTCAAATATTGACTTTTGAATGACTGATGTAATATCAGAAAGAGTCAATAAGTAGGTATAGAAATTTCAAATTCCATGACTGAAACATGTCCAATGGGTAAAATATTGGCTACTCTAAGGCTAATTTTTCACCAGAAGGAGTCAATTGGGTAGAAATAGAAAGTTCAAAATCGACGACTCTTGGGCCCGATATTAGTACATTTGGTCAAATATGGATTTCTGAATGATTGACCTAAATTCAGAAAGAGTCAATGAGTAGGTTTAAAAATTTCAAGAAGCATAACTGAAACATGTCCAATGGGTAAAATATTGGCTACTCTAAGGCTAATGTATCACAAGAAGGAGTCAATTGGGTAGGAATAGAAAGTTCAAGATCAAGGACTGAAATATTTTCAGTGCTTCAAAATTTGGCTGAACTATCGCCAGAAGGAGTCAATAGGGTAGAACTAAAAAGTTCAAAATAGACGACTCTTGGGTCCGATTCTAGTACATTTGGTCAAATATTGACTTTTGAATGACCGATGTAACATCAGAAGGAGTCAATAAGTAGGTATAGAAATTTCCTGATCCATGACTGAAACATGTTCAATGGGTCAAATATTGGCTACTCTATCGCTAATTTATCACCAGAACTAGTCAATAGGGTAGAAATAGAAAGTTAAAAATCGACGACTCTTGGGCCGGATATTAGTACATTTGGTCAAATATTGACTTTTGAATGACCGATGTAACATCAGAAAGAGTCAATTAGTAGGTATAGAAATTTCAAGATCCATGACTGAAACATGTTCAATGGGTCAATTATTGGCTACTCTATGGCTAATTTATCACCAGAAGGAATCAATTGGGTAGAAATAGAAAGTTCAAAATCGACGACTCTTGGGCCCGATATTAGTACATTTGGTCAAATATGGATTTCTGAATGACCGATGTAACATCAGAAAGAGTCAATTAGTAGGTATAGAAATTTCAAGCTCCTTGACTGAAACATGTTCAATGGGTCAAATATTGGCTAGTCTATGGCTAATTTATCATCAGAAGGAGTCAAAGGGTAGAGCTAAAAAGTTCAAAATAGACGACTCTTGGGCCCGATATTAGTACATTTGGTCAAATATGGATTTCTGAATGATTGACCTAAATTCAGAAAGAGTCAATGAGTAGGTATAAAAATTTCAAGATGCATAACTGAAACATGTCCAATGGGTACAATATTGGCTACTCTAAGGCTAATTTTTCACCAGAAGGAGTCAATTGGGTAGAAATAGAAAGTTCAAAATCGACGACTCTTGGGCCCGATATTAGTACATTTGGTCAAATATGGATTTCTGAATGATTGACCTAAATTCAGAAAGAGTCAATGAGTAGGTTTAAAAATTTCAAGAAGCATAACTGAAACATGTCCAATGGGTAAAATATTGGCTACTCTAAGGCTAATGTATCACAAGAAGGAGTCAATTGGGTAGGAATAGAAAGTTCAAGATCAAGGACTGAAATATTTTCAGTGCTTCAAAAATTGGCTGAACTATCGCCAGAAGGAGTCAATAGGGTAGAACTAAAAAGTTCAAAATAGACGACTCTTGGGCCCGATTCTAGTACATTTGGTCAAATATTGACTTTTGAATGACCGATGTAACATCAGAAGGAGTCAATAAGTAGGTATAGAAATTTCCTGATCCATGACTGAAACATGTTCAATGGGTCAAATATTGGCTACTCTATCGCTAATTTATCACCAGAAGGAGTCAATAGGGTAGAAATAGAAAGTTAAAAATCGATGACTCTTGGGCCGGATATTAGTACATTTGGTCAAATATTGACTTTTGAATGACCGATGTAACATCAGAAAGAGTCAATTAGTAGGTATAGAAATTTCAAGATCCATGACTGAAACATGTTCAATGGGTCAATTATTGGCTACTCTATGGCTAATTTATCACCAGAAGGAATCAATTGGGTAGAAATAGAAAGTTCAAAATCGACGACTCTTGGGCCCGATATTAGTACATTTGGTCAAATATGGATTTCTGAATGACCGATGTAACATCAGAAAGAGTCAATTAGTAGGTATAGAAATTTCAAGCTCCTTGACTGAAACATGTTCAATGGGTCAAATATTGGCTAGTCTATGGCTAATTTATCATCAGAAGGAGTCAAAGGGTAGAGTTAAAAAGTTCAAAATAGACGACTCTTGGGCCCGATATTAGTACATTTGGTCAAATATGGATTTCTGAATGATTGACCTAAATTCAGAAAGAGTCAATGAGTAGGTATAAAAATTTCAAGATGCATAACTGAAACATGTCCAATGGGTAAAATATTGGCTACTCTAAGGCTAATGTATCACAAGAAGGAGTCAATTGGGTAGGAATAGAAAGTTCAAGATCAAGGACTGAAATATTTACAGTTGGTCAAAAATAGGCTGAACTATCTCTAGAAGTCAATAGGGTAGAACTAAAAAGTTCAAAATTGACGACTCTTGGGCCCGATTTTAGTACATTTGGTCAAATATTGACTTTTGAATGACCGATGTAACATCAGAAAGAGTCAATTAGTAGGTATAGAAATTTCAAGATCCATGACTGAAACATGTTCAATGGGTCAAATATTGGCTACTCTATGGATAATTTATCACAAGAAGGAATCAATTGGGTAGAAATAGAAAGTTCAAAATCGACGACTCTTGGGCCCGATATTAGTACATTTGGTCAAATATGGATTTGTGAATGACCGATGTAACATCAGAAAGAGTCAATTAGTAGGTATAGAAATTTCAAGATCCTTGACTGAAACATGTTAAATGGGTCAAATATTGGCTACTCTAAGGCTAATGTATCACAAGAAGGAGTCAATTGGGTAGGAATAGAAAGTTCAAGATCAAGGACTTAAATATTTTCAGTGGGTCAAAAATTGGCTTAACTATCGCCAGAAGGAGTCAATAGTTTAGAACTAAAAAGTTCATAATAGACGACTCTTGGGCCCGATTTTAGTACATTTGGTCAAATATTGACTTTTGAATGACCGATGTAACATCAGAAAGAGTCAATAAGTAGGTATAGAAATTTCAAGATCCGTCACTGAAACATGTCCAATGGGTAAAATATTGGCTACTCTAAGGCTAATGTATCACAAGAAGGAATCAATTGGGTAGAAATAGAAAGTTCAAAATCGACGACTCTTGGGCCCGATATTAGTACATTTGGTCAAATATGGATTTGTGAATGACCGATGTAACATCAGAAAGAGTCTATTAGTAGGTATAGAAATTTCAAGATCCTTGACTGAAACATGTTAAATGGGTCAAATATTGGCTACTCTAAGGCTAATGTATCACAAGAAGAAGTCAATTGGGTAGGAATAGAAACTTCAAGATCAAGGACTGAAATATTTTCAGTGTTTCAAAAATTGGCTGAACTATCGCCAGAAGGAGTCAATAGGGTAGAACTAAAAAGTTCAAAATCGACGACTCTTGGGCCCGATTTTAGTACATTTGGTCAAATATTGACTTTTGAATGACCGATGTAACATCAGAAAGAGTCAATAAGTAGGTATAAAAATTTCAAGATCCATAACTGAAACATGTCCAATGTGTAAAATATTGGCTACTCTACGGCTAATTTATCACCAGATGGAGTCAATTGGGTAGAAATAGAAAGTTCAAAATCGACGACTCTTGGGCCCGATATTAGTACATTTGGTCAAATATTGACTTTTGAATGACCGATATAACATCAGAAAGAGTCAATAAGTAGGTATAGAAATTTCAAGCTCCTTGACTGAAACATGTTCAATGGGTCAAATATTGGCTACTCTATGGCTAATTTATCACCAGAAGGAGTCAAAGGGTAGAACTAAAAAGTTCAAAATAGACGACTCTTGGGCCCGATATTAGTACATTTGGTCAAATATTGATTTCTGAATGATTGACCTAAATTCAGAAAGAGTCAATGAGTAGGTTTAAAAATTTCAAGAAGCATAACTGAAACATGTCCAATGGGTAAAATATTGGCTACTCTAAGGCTAATGTATCACAAGAAGGAGTCAATTGGGTAGGAATAGAAAGTTCAAGATCAAGGACTGAAATATTTTCAGTGCTTCAAAAATTGGCTGAACTATCGCCAGAAGGAGTCAATAGGGTAGAACTAAAAAGTTCAAAATAGACGACTCTTGGGCCCGATTCTAGTACATTTGGTCAAATATTGACTTTTGAATGACCGATGTAACATCAGAAGGAGTCAATAAGTAGGTATAGAAATTTCCTGATCCATGACTGAAACATGTTAAATGGGTCAAATATTGGCTACTCTAAGGCTAATGTATCACAAGAAGGAGTCAATTGGGTAGATATAGAAAGTTCAAGATCAAGGACTGAAATATTTTCAGTGGCTCAAAAATTGGCTGAACTATCTCCAGAAGGAGTCAATAGGGTAGAACTAAAAAGTTCAAAATAGACGACTCTTGGGCCCGATTTTAGTACATTTGGTCAAATATTGACTTTTGAATGACTGATGTAATATCAGAAAGAGTCAATAAGTAGGTATAGAAATTTCAAATTCCATAACTGAAACATGTCCAATGGGTCAAATATTGGCTACTCTATGGCTAATTTATCACCAGAAGGAGTCAATTGGGTAGAAATAGAAAGTTCAAAATCGACGACTCTTGGGCCCGATTTTAGTACATTTGGTCAAATATTGACTTTTGAATGACCGATGTAACATCAGAAAGAGTCAATAAGTAGTTATAAAAATTTCAAGATCCATAACTGAAACATGTCCAATGGGTAAAATATTGGCTACTCTACGGCTAATTTATCACCAGAAGGAGTCAATTGGGTAGAAAAAGAAAGTTCAAAATCGACGACTCTTGGGCCCGATATTAGTACATTTGGTCAAATATTGACTTTTCAATGACCGATATAACATCAGAAAGAGTCAATAAGTAGGTATAGAAATTTCAAATTCCATAACTGAAACATGTCCAATGGGTAAAATATTGGCTACTCTAAGGCTAATTTATCACCAGAAGGAGTCAATTGGGTAGAAATAGAAAGTTCAAAAATGACGACTCTTGGGCCCGATATTAGTACATTTGGTCAAATATGGATTTCTGAATGATTGACCTAAATTCAGAAAGAGTCAATGAGTAGGTTTAAAAATTTCAAGAAGCATAACTGAAACATGTCCAATGGGTAAAATATTGGCTACTCTAAGGCTAATGTATCACAAGAAGGAGTCAATTGGGTAGGAATAGAAAGTTCAAGATCAAGGACTGAAATATTTTCAGTGCTTCAAAAATTGGCTGAACTATCGCCAGAAGGAGTCAATAGGGTAGAACTAAAAAGTTCAAAATAGACGACTCTTGGGCCCGATTCTAGTACATTTGGTCAAATATTGACTTTTGAATGACCGATGTAACATCAGAAGGAGTCAATAAGTAGGTATAGAAATTTCCTGATCCATGACTGAAACATGTTCAATGGGTCAAATATTGGCTACTCTATCGCTAATTTATCACCAGAAGGAGTCAATAGGGTAGAAATAGAAAGTTAAAAATCGACGACTCTTGGGCCGGTTATTAGTACATTTGGTCAAATATTGACTTTTGAATGACCGATGTAACATCAGAAAGAGTCAATTATTAGGTATAGAAATTTCAAGATCCATGACGGAAACATGTTCAATGGGTCAAATATTGGCTACTCTATGGCTAATTTATCACAAGAAGGAATCAATTGGGTAGAAATAGAAAGTTCAAAATCGACGACTCTTGGGCCCGATATTAGTAAATTTGGTCAAATATGGATTTCTGAATGACCGATGTAACATCAGAAAGAGTCAATTAGTAGGTATAGAAATTTCAAGCTCCTTGACTGAAACATGTTAAATGGGTCAAATATTGGCTACTCTAAGGCTAATGTATCACAAGAAGAAGTCAATTGGGTAGGAATAGAAACTTCAAGATCAAGGACTGAAATATTTTCAGTGTTTCAAAAATTGGCTGAACTATCGCCAGAAGGAGTCAATAGGGTAGAACTAAAAAGTTCAAAATCGACGACTCTTGGGCCCGATTTTAGTACATTTGGTCAAATATTGACTTTTGAATGACCGATGTAACATCAGAAAGAGTCAATAAGTAGGTATAAAAATTTCAAGATCCATAACTGAAACATGTCCAATGTGTAAAATATTGGCTACTCTACGGCTAATTTATCACCAGATGGAGTCAATTGGGTAGAAATAGAAAGTTCAAAATCGACGACTCTTGGGCCCGATATTAGTACATTTGGTCAAATATTGACTTTTGAATGACCGATATAACATCAGAAAGAGTCAATAAGTAGGTATAGAAATTTCAAGCTCCTTGACTGAAACATGTTCAATGGGTCAAATATTGGCTACTCTATGGCTAATTTATCACCAGAAGGAGTCAAAGGGTAGAACTAAAAAGTTCAAAATAGACGACTCTTGGGCCCGATATTAGTACATTTGGTCAAATATTGATTTCTGAATGATTGACCTAAATTCAGAAAGAGTCAATGAGTAGGTTTAAAAATTTCAAGAAGCATAACTGAAACATGTCCAATGGGTAAAATATTGGCTACTCTAAGGCTAATGTATCACAAGAAGGAGTCAATTGGGTAGGAATAGAAAGTTCAAGATCAAGGACTGAAATATTTTCAGTGCTTCAAAAATTGGCTGAACTATCGCCAGAAGGAGTCAATAGGGTAGAACTAAAAAGTTCAAAATAGACGACTCTTGGGCCCGATTCTAGTACATTTGGTCAAATATTGACTTTTGAATGACCGATGTAACATCAGAAGGAGTCAATAAGTAGGTATAGAAATTTCCTGATCCATGACTGAAACATGTTAAATGGGTCAAATATTGGCTACTCTAAGGCTAATGTATCACAAGAAGGAGTCAATTGGGTAGATATAGAAAGTTCAAGATCAAGGACTGAAATATTTTCAGTGGCTCAAAAATTGGCTGAACTATCTCCAGAAGGAGTCAATAGGGTAGAACTAAAAAGTTCAAAATAGACGACTCTTGGGCCCGATTTTAGTACATTTGGTCAAATATTGACTTTTGAATGACTGATGTAATATCAGAAAGAGTCAATAAGTAGGTATAGAAATTTCAAATTCCATAACTGAAACATGTCCAATGGGTCAAATATTGGCTACTCTATGGCTAATTTATCACCAGAAGGAGTCAATTGGGTAGAAATAGAAAGTTCAAAATCGACGACTCTTGGGCCCGATTTTAGTACATTTGGTCAAATATTGACTTTTGAATGACCGATGTAACATCAGAAAGAGTCAATAAGTAGTTATAAAAATTTCAAGATCCATAACTGAAACATGTCCAATGGGTAAAATATTGGCTACTCTACGGCTAATTTATCACCAGAAGGAGTCAATTGGGTAGAAAAAGAAAGTTCAAAATCGACGACTCTTGGGCCCGATATTAGTACATTTGGTCAAATATTGACTTTTCAATGACCGATATAACATCAGAAAGAGTCAATAAGTAGGTATAGAAATTTCAAATTCCATAACTGAAACATGTCCAATGGGTAAAATATTGGCTACTCTAAGGCTAATTTATCACCAGAAGGAGTCAATTGGGTAGAAATAGAAAGTTCAAAAATGACGACTCTTGGGCCCGATATTAGTACATTTGGTCAAATATGGATTTCTGAATGATTGACCTAAATTCAGAAAGAGTCAATGAGTAGGTTTAAAAATTTCAAGAAGCATAACTGAAACATGTCCAATGGGTAAAATATTGGCTACTCTAAGGCTAATGTATCACAAGAAGGAGTCAATTGGGTAGGAATAGAAAGTTCAAGATCAAGGACTGAAATATTTTCAGTGCTTCAAAAATTGGCTGAACTATCGCCAGAAGGAGTCAATAGGGTAGAACTAAAAAGTTCAAAATAGACGACTCTTGGGCCCGATTCTAGTACATTTGGTCAAATATTGACTTTTGAATGACCGATGTAACATCAGAAGGAGTCAATAAGTAGGTATAGAAATTTCCTGATCCATGACTGAAACATGTTCAATGGGTCAAATATTGGCTACTCTATCGCTAATTTATCACCAGAAGGAGTCAATAGGGTAGAAATAGAAAGTTAAAAATCGACGACTCTTGGGCCGGTTATTAGTACATTTGGTCAAATATTGACTTTTGAATGACCGATGTAACATCAGAAAGAGTCAATTATTAGGTATAGAAATTTCAAGATCCATGACGGAAACATGTTCAATGGGTCAAATATTGGCTACTCTATGGCTAATTTATCACAAGAAGGAATCAATTGGGTAGAAATAGAAAGTTCAAAATCGACGACTCTTGGGCCCGATATTAGTAAATTTGGTCAAATATGGATTTCTGAATGACCGATGTAACATCAGAAAGAGTCAATTAGTAGGTATAGAAATTTCAAGCTCCTTGACTGAAACATGTTCAATGGGTCAAATATTGGCTAGTCTATGGCTAATTTATCATCAGAAGGAGTCAAAGGGTAGAGCTAAAAAGGTCAAAATAGACGACTCTTGGGCCCGATATTAGTACATTTGGTCAAATATGGATTTCTGAATGATTGACCTAAATTCAGAAAGAGTCAATGAGTAGGTATAAAAATTTCAAGATGCATAACTGAAACATGTCCAATGGGTAAAATATTGGCTACTCTAAGGCTAATGTATCACAAGAAGGAGTCAATTGGGTAGGAATAGAAAGTTCAAGATCAAGGACTGAAATATTTACAGTTGGTCAAAAATAGGCTGAACTATCTCCAGAAGTCAATAGGGTAGAACTAAAAAGTTCAAAATTGACGACTCTTGGGCCCGATTTTAGTACATTTGGTCAAATATTAACTTTTGAATGACCGATGTAACATCAGAAAGAGTCAATTAGTAGGTATAGAAATTTCAAGATCCGTCACTGAAACATGTCCAATGGGTAAAATATTGGCTACTCTAAGGCTAATGTATCACAAGAAGGAATCAATTGGGTAGAAATAGAAAGTTCAAAATCGACGACTCTTGGGCCCGATATTAGTACATTTGGTCAAATATGGATTTGTGAATGACCGATGTAACATCAGAAAGAGTCTATTAGTAGGTATAGAAATTTCAAGATCCTTGACTGAAACATGTTAAATGGGTCAAATATTGGCTACTCTAAGGCTAATGTATCACAAGAAGCAGTCAATTGGGTAGGAATAGAAACTTCAAGATCAAGGACTGAAATATTTTCAGTGTTTCAAAAATTGGCTGAACTATCGCCAGAAGGAGTCAATAGGGTAGAACTAAAAAGTTCAAAATAGACGACTCTTGGGCCCGATTTTAGTACATTTGGTCAAATATTGACTTTTGAATGACCGATGTAACATCAGAAAGAGTCAATAAGTAGGTATAGAAATTTCCTGATCCATGACTGAAACATGTTCAATGGGTCAAATATTGGCTATTCTGAGGCTAATTTATCACCAGAAGGAGTCAATTGGGTAGAAATAGAAAGTTCAAAATAGACGACTCTTGGGCCCGATTTTAGTACATTTGGTCAAATATTGACTTTTGAATGACCGATATAACATCCGAAAGAGTCAATAAATAGGTATAAAAATTTCAAGATCCATAACTGAAACATGTCCAATGGGTAAAATATTGGCTATTCTGAGGCTAATTTATCACCAGAAGGAGTCAATTGGGTAGAAATAGAAAGTTCAAAATCGATGACTCTTGGGCAGGATATAAGTCCATTCGGTCAAATATGGACTTCTGATTGACTGATGTATCATCAGTCGGTTTCTACGAGTATGTAAAGAAATTTCAAGATCCATGCCTGAAACATGTTCAATGGGTCAAATATTGGCTACTCTATAGCTAATTTATCACCAGAAGCAGTCAAAGGGTAAAACTAAAAAGTTCAAAATAGACGACTCTTGGGCCCAGTGTTAGTACATTTGGTCAAATATGGATTTCTGAATGACTGACCTAAATTCAGAAAGAGTCAATGAGTAGTTATAAAAATGTCAGGATCCATATCTGAAACATGTCCAATGGGTCAAATATTGGCTACTCTATGGCTAATTTATCACCAGAAGGAGTCAAAGGGTAGAACTAAAAATTTCAAAATAGACGACTCTTTGGCCCGATTTTAGTACATTTGGTCAAATATTGACTTTTCAATGGCCGATGTAACATCAGAAAGAGTCAATAAGTAGGTATAGAAATTTCAAGCTCCATAACTGAAACATGTCCAATGAGCAAAATATTGGCTACTCTAATGCTAATGTATCACAAAAAGGAGTCAACTGAGTAGGAAAAGAAAGTTCAAGATCAAGGACTGAAATATTTTCAGTTGGGTCAAAAATTGGCTGAACTATCTCTAGAAAGAGTCAATAGGGTAGAACTAAAAAGTTCAAAATCGACGACTCTTGGGCCCGATTTTAGTACATTTGGTCAAATATTGACTTTTGAATGACCGATGTAACATCAGAAAGAGTCAATAAGTAGGTATAAAAATTTCAAGATCCATAACTGAAACATGTCCAATGGGTAAAATATTGGCTACTCTACGGCTAATTTATCACCAGATGGAGTCAATTGGGTAGAAATAGAAAGTTCAAAATCGACGACTCTTGGGCCCGATATTAGTACATTTGGTCAAATATTGACTTTTGAATGACCGATATAACATCAGAAAGAGTCAATAAGTAGGTATAGAAATTTCAAGCTCCTTGACTGAAACAAGTTCAATGGGTCAAATATTGGCTACTCTATGGCTAATTTATCACCAGAAGGAGTCAAAGGGTAGAACTAAAATGTTCAAAATAGACGACTCTTGGGCCAGATTTTAGTACATTTGGTCAAATATTGACTTTTGAATGACCGATATAACATCACAAAGAGTCAATAAATAGGTATAAAAATTTCAAGATCCATAACTGAAACATGTCCAATGGGTAAAATATTGGCTACTCTAAGGCTAATGTATCACAAGAAGGAGTCAATTGGGTAGATATAGAAAGTTCAAGATCAAGGACTGAAATATTTTCAGTGGCTCAAAAATTGGCTGAACTATCTCCAGAAGGAGTCAATAGGGTAGAACTAAAAAGTTCAAAATAGACGACTCTTGGGCCCGATTTTAGTACATTTGGTCAAATATTGACTTTTGAATGACTGATGTAATATCAGAAAGAGTCAATAAGTAGGTATAGAAATTTCAAATTCCATAACTGAAACATGTCCAATGGGTAAAATATTGGCTACTCTAAGGCTAATTTATCACCAGAAGGAGTCAATTGGGTAGAAATAGAAAGTTCAAAATCGACGACTCTTGGGCCCGATATTAGTACATTTGGTCAAATATGGATTTCTGAATGATTGACCTAAATTCAGAAAGAGTCAATGAGTAGGTTTAAAAATTTCAAGAAGCATAACTGAAACATGTCCAATGGGTAAAATATTGGCTACTCTAAGGCTAATGTATCACAAGAAGGAGTCAATTGGGTAGGAATAGAAAGTTCAAGATCAAGGACTGAAATATTTTCAGTGCTTCAAAAATTGGCTGAACTATCGCCAGAAGGAGTCAATAGGGTAGAACTAAAAAGTTCAAAATAGACGACTCTTGGGCCCGATTCTAGTACATTTGGTCAAATATTGACTTTTGAATGACCGATGTAACATCAGAAGGAGTCAATAAGTAGGTATAGAAATTTCCTGATCCATGACTGAAACATGTTCAATGGGTCAAATATTGGCTACTCTATCGCTAATTTATCACCAGAAGGAGTCAATAGGGTAGAAATAGAAAGTTAAAAATCGACGACTCTTGGGCCGGTTATTAGTACATTTGGTCAAATATTGACTTTTGAATGACCGATGTAACATCAGAAAGAGTCAATTATTAGGTATAGAAATTTCAAGATCCATGACTGAAACATGTTCAATGGGTCAAATATTGGCTACTCTATGGCTAATTTATCACAAGAAGGAATCAATTGGGTAGAAATAGAAAGTTCAAAATCGACGACTCTTGGGCCCGATATTAGTAAATTTGGTCAAATATGGATTTCTGAATGACCGATGTAACATCAGAAAGAGTCAATTAGTAGGTATAGAAATTTCAAGCTCCTTGACTGAAACATGTTCAATGGGTCAAATATTGGCTAGTCTATGGCTAATTTATCATCAGAAGGAGTCAAAGGGTAGAGCTAAAAAGGTCAAAATAGACGACTCTTGGGCCCGATATTAGTACATTTGGTCAAATATGGATTTCTGAATGATTGACCTAAATTCAGAAAGAGTCAATGAGTAGGTATAAAAATTTCAAGATGCATAACTGAAACATGTCCAATGGGTAAAATATTGGCTACTCTAAGGCTAATGTATCACAAGAAGGAGTCAATTGGGTAGGAATAGAAAGTTCAAGATCAAGGACTGAAATATTTACAGTTGGTCAAAAATAGGCTGAACTATCTCCAGAAGTCAATAGGGTAGAACTAAAAAGTTCAAAATTGACGACTCTTGGGCCCGATTTTAGTACATTTGGTCAAATATTAACTTTTGAATGACCGATGTAACATCAGAAAGAGTCAATTAGTAGGTATAGAAATTTCAAGATCCGTCACTGAAACATGTCCAATGGGTAAAATATTGGCTACTCTAAGGCTAATGTATCACAAGAAGGAATCAATTGGGTAGAAATAGAAAGTTCAAAATCGACGACTCTTGGGCCCGATATTAGTACATTTGGTCAAATATGGATTTGTGAATGACCGATGTAACATCAGAAAGAGTCTATTAGTAGGTATAGAAATTTCAAGATCCTTGACTGAAACATGTTAAATGGGTCAAATATTGGCTACTCTAAGGCTAATGTATCACAAGAAGCAGTCAATTGGGTAGGAATAGAAACTTCAAGATCAAGGACTGAAATATTTTCAGTGTTTCAAAAATTGGCTGAACTATCGCCAGAAGGAGTCAATAGGGTAGAACTAAAAAGTTCAAAATAGACGACTCTTGGGCCCGATTTTAGTACATTTGGTCAAATATTGACTTTTGAATGACCGATGTAACATCAGAAAGAGTCAATAAGTAGGTATAGAAATTTCCTGATCCATGACTGAAACATGTTCAAAAGGTCAAATATTGGCTATTCTGAGGCTAATTTATCACCAGAAGGAGTCAATTGGGTAGAAATAGAAAGTTCAAAATAGACGACTCTTGGGCCCGATTTTAGTACATTTGGTCAAATATTGACTTTTGAATGACCGATATAACATCCGAAAGAGTCAATAAATAGGTATAAAAATTTCAAGATCCATAACTGAAACATGTCCAATGGGTAAAATATTGGCTATTCTGAGGCTAATTTATCACCAGAAGGAGTCAATTGGGTAGAAATAGAAAGTTCAAAATCGATGACTCTTGGGCAGGATATAAGTCCATTCGGTCAAATATGGACTTCTGATTGACTGATGTATCATCAGTCGGTTTCTACGAGTATGTAAAGAAATTTCAAGATCCATGCCTGAAACATGTTCAATGGGTCAAATATTGGCTACTCTATAGCTAATTTATCACCAGAAGCAGTCAAAGGGTAAAACTAAAAAGTTCAAAATAGACGACTCTTGGGCCCAGTGTTAGTACATTTGGTCAAATATGGATTTCTGAATGACTGACCTAAATTCAGAAAGAGTCAATGAGTAGTTATAAAAATGTCAGGATCCATATCTGAAACATGTCCAATGGGTCAAATATTGGCTACTCTATGGCTAATTTATCACCAGAAGGAGTCAAAGGGTAGAACTAAAAATTTCAAAATAGACGACTCTTTGGCCCGATTTTAGTACATTTGGTCAAATATTGACTTTTCAATGGCCGATGTAACATCAGAAAGAGTCAATAAGTAGGAATAGAAATTTCAAGCTCCATAACTGAAACATGTCCAATGAGCAAAATATTGGCTACTCTAATGCTAATGTATCACAAAAAGGAGTCAACTGAGTAGGAAAAGAAAGTTCAAGATCAAGGACTGAAATATTTTCAGTTGGGTCAAAAATTGGCTGAACTATCTCTAGAAAGAGTCAATAGGGTAGAACTAAAAAGTTCAAAATCGACGACTCTTGGGCCCGATTTTAGTACATTTGGTCAAATATTGACTTTTGAATGACCGATGTAACATCAGAAAGAGTCAATAAGTAGGTATAAAAATTTCAAGATCCATAACTGAAACATGTCCAATGGGTAAAATATTGGCTACTCTACGGCTAATTTATCACCAGATGGAGTCAATTGGGTAGAAATAGAAAGTTCAAAATCGACGACTCTTGGGCCCGATATTAGTACATTTGGTCAAATATTGACTTTTGAATGACCGATATAACATCAGAAAGAGTCAATAAGTAGGTATAGAAATTTCAAGCTCCTTGACTGAAACAAGTTCAATGGGTCAAATATTGGCTACTCTAAGGCTAATGTATCACAAGAAGGAGTCAATTGGGTAGATATAGAAAGTTCAAGATCAAGGACTGAAATATTTTCAGTGGCTCAAAAATTGGCTGAACTATCTCCAGAAGGAGTCAATAGGGTAGAACTAAAAAGTTCAAAATAGACGACTCTTGGGCCCGATTTTAGTACATTTGGTCAAATATTGACTTTTGAATGACCGATGTAACATCAGAAAGAGTCAATAAGTAGGTATAAAAATTTCCTGATCCATGACTGAAACATGTTCAATGGGTCAAATATTGGCTACTCTATCGCTAATTTATCACCAGAAGAAGTCTATTGGGTAGAAATAGAAAGTTCAAAATCGACGACTCTTGGGCCCGATATTAGTACATTTGGTCAAATATGGATTTCTGAATGACTGACCTAAATTCAGAAAGAGTCAATAGATAGGTATAAAAATTTCAAGATCCATAACTGAAATATGTCCAATGGGTAAAATATTGACTACTCCAAGGCTAATGTATCACAAGAAGCAGTCAATTGGGTAGGAATAGAAAGTTCAAGATCAAGGACTGAAATATTTTCAGTGCTTCAAAAATTGTTTGAACTATCGCCAGAAGGAGTCAATAGCGTAGAATTAAAAAGTTCAAAATAGACGACTCTTGGGCCCGATTTTAGTACATTTGGTCAAATATTGACTTTTGAATTTTCGATGCAACATCAGAAAGAGTCAATAAGTAGGTTTAGAAATTTCAAGATCTATAACTGAAACATGTCCAATGAGTAAAATATTGGCTACTCTAATGCTGATGTATCACAAGAAGGAGTCAACTGAGTAGGAAAAGAAAGTTCAAGATCAAGGACTGAAATATTTTCAGTTGGGTCAAAAATTGGCTGAACTATCTCCAGAAAGAGTCAATAGGGTAGAACTAAAAAGTTCAAAATAGACGACTCTTGGGCCCGATTCTAGTACATTTGGTCAAATATTGACTTTTGAATGACCGATGTAACATCAGAAAGAGTCAATAAGTAGGTATAAAAATTTCAAGATCCATAACTGAAACATGTCCAATGGGTAAAATATTGGCTACTCTACGGCTAATTTATCACCAGAAGGAGTCAATTGGGTAGAAATAGAAAGTTCAAAATCGACGACTCTTGGGCCCGATATTAGTACATTTGGTCAAATATTGACTTTTGAATGACCGATGTAACATCAGAAGGAGTCAATAAGTAGGTATAGAAATTTCCTGATCCATGACTGAAACATGTTCAATGGGTCAAATATTGGCTACTCTATCGCTAATTTATCACCAGAAGGAGTCAATAGGGTAGAAATAGAAAGTTAAAAATCGACGACTCTTGGGCCGGATATTAGTACATTTGGTCAAATATTGACTTTTGAATGACCGATGTAACATCAGAAAGAGTCAATAAGTAGGTATAGAAATTTCAGGCTCCATAACTGAAACATGTCCAATGAGCAAAATATTGGCTACTTTAATGCTAATGTATCACAAGAAGGAGTCAACTGAGTAGGAAAAGAAAGTTCAAGATCAAGGACTGAAATATTTTCAGTTGGGTCAAAAATTGGCTGAACTATCTCCAGAAATAGTCAATAGGGTAGAACTAAAAAGTTCAAAATCGACGACTCTTGGGCCCGATTTTAGTACATTTGGTCAAATATTGACTTTTGAATGACCGATGTAACATCAGAAAGAGTCAATAAGTAGGTATAAAAATTTCAAGATCCATAACTGAAACATGTCCAATGGGTAAAATATTGGCTACTCTAAAGCTAATTTATCACAAGAAGCAGTCAATTGGGTAGGAATAGAACCTTCAAGATCAAGGACTGAAATATTTTCAGTGCTTCAAAAATTGGCTGAACTATCGCCAGAAGGAGTCAATTGGGTAGAAATAGAAAGTTCAAAATCGACGACTCTTGGGTCTTATATTAGTATATTTGGTCAAATATGGATTTCTGAATGACCGATATAACATCAGAAAGAGTCAATAAGTAGGTATAGAAATTTCAAGCTCCTTGACTGAAACATGTTCAATGGGTCAAATATTGGCTACTCTATGGCTAATTTTTCACAAGAAGCAGTCAATTGGGTAGGAATAGAAAGTTCAAGATCAAGGACTGAAATATTTTCATTGCTTCAAAAATTGGCTGAACTATCGCCAGAAGGAGTCAATCGGGTAGAACTCAAAAGTTCAAAATAGACGACTCTTGGGCCCGATTTTAGTACATTTGGTCAAATATTGACTTTTGAATGACCGATGTAACATCAGAAAGAGTCAATAAGTAGGTATAGAAATTTCAAGATCCAAGCCTGAAACATGTTCAATGGGTCAGATATTGGCTAGTCTATGGCTAATTTATCACAAGAAGGAGTCAAAGGGTAGAACTAAAAAGTTCAAAATAGACGACTCTTGGGCCCGATTTTAGTACATTTGGTCAAATATTGACTTTTGAATGACCGATATAACATCAGAAAGAGTCTATAAGTAGGTATAAAAATTTCAAGATCCATAACTGAAACATGTCTAATGGGTTAAATATTGGCTACTCTAAGGCTAATTTATCACCAGAAGGAGTCAATTGGGTAGAAATAGAAAGTTCAAAATCGACGACTCTTGGGCCCGATATTAGTACATTTGGTCAAATATGGATTTCTG
Source organism: Zacco platypus (assembly GCA_038088235.1). Classification (NCBI taxonomy): domain Eukaryota; kingdom Metazoa; phylum Chordata; class Actinopteri; order Cypriniformes; family Xenocyprididae; genus Zacco; species Zacco platypus. Next base: position 14,003,249 of record CM076071.1, on the reverse strand, counting down.
AATGATTGACCTAAATTCAGAAAGAGTCAATAAGTAGGTATAAAAATTTCAAGATGCATAACTGAAACATGTCCAATGGGTAAAATATTGGCAACTCTAAGGCTAATGTATCACAAGAAGGAGTCAACTGGGTAGGAATAGAGAGTTCAAGATCAAGGACTGAAATATTTTCAGTGGGTCAAAAATTGGCTGAAATTTTTATTTTTATTGGCTGAAAGATATAGAAATTTCAAGATCCATGACTGAAACATGTTCAATGGGTCAAATATTGGCTACTCTATCGCTAATTTATCACCAGAAGGAGTCAATTGGGTAGAAAAAGAAAGTTCAAAATCGACGACTCTTGGGCCCGATTTTAGTACATTTGGTCAAATATTGACTTTTGAATGACCGATATAACATCCGAAAGAGTCAATAAATAGGTATAAAAATTTCAAGATCAATAACTGAAACATGTCCAATGGGTAAAATATTGGCTACTCTAAGGCTAATGTATCACAAGAAGGAGTCAATTGGGTAGATATAGAAATTTCAAGATCAAGGACTGAAATATTTTCAGTGCTTCAAAAATTGGCTGAACTATCGCCAGAAGGAGTCAATTGGGTAGAAATAGAAAGTTCAAAATCGACGACTCTTGGGTCTTATATTAGTATATTTGGTCAAATATGGATTTCTGAATGCCCAAGAAGCTCCTTGACTGAAACATGTTCAATGGGTCAAATATTGGCTACTCTATGGCTAATTTTTCACAAGAAGCAGTCAATTGGGTAGGAATAGAAAGTTCAAGATCAAGGACTGAAATATTTTCATTGCTTCAAAAATTGGCTGAACTATCGCCAGAAGGAGTCAATCGGGTAGAACTCAAAAGTTCAAAATAGACGACTCTTGGGCCCGATTTTAGTACATTTGGTCAAATATTGACTTTTGAATGACCGATGTAACATCAGAAAGAGTCAATAAGTAGGTATTGAAATTTCAAGATCCATGACTGAAACATGTTCAATGGGTCAAATATTGGCTACTCTATGGCTAATTTATCACCAGAAGGAGTCAAAGGGTAGATATAGAAAGTTCAAGATCAAGGACTGAAATATTTTCAGTGGGTCAAAAATTGGCTGAACTATCTCCAGAAGGAGTCAATGGGGTAGAACTAAAAAGTTCAAAATAGACGACTCTTGGGCCCGATTTGAGTACATTTGGTCAAATATTGACTTTTGAATGACCGATGTAACATCAGAAAGAGTCAATAAGTAGGCATAGAAATTTCAAGATCCATAACTGAAACATGTCGAATGGGTAAAATATCGGCTACTCTAAGGCTAATGTATCACAAGAAGGAGTCAAAGGGTAGAACTAAAAAGTTCAAAATAGACTACTCTTGGGCCCGATTTTAGTACATTTGGTCAAATATTGACTTTTGAATGACCGATATAACATCAGAAAGAGTCAATAAGTAGGTATAAAAATTTCAAGATCCATAACTGAAACATGTCCAATGGGTAAAATATAGGCTACTCTAAGGCTAATTTATCACAAGAAGCAGTCAATTGGGTAGGAATAGAAACTTCAAGATCAAGGACTGAAATATTTTCAGTGTTTCAAAAAATGGCTGAACTATCGCCAGAAGGAGTCAATAGGGTAGAACTAAAAAGTTCAAAATAGACGACTCTTGGGCCCGATTTTAGTACATTTGGTCAAATATTGACTTTTGAATGACCGATATAACATCAGAAAGAGTCAATAAGTAGGCATAGAAATTTCAAGATCCATAACTGAAACATGTCGAATGGGTAAAACATTGGCTACTCTAAGGCTAATTGATCACCAGAAGGAGTCAATTGGGTAGAAATAGAAAGTTTAAAATCGACGACTCTTGGGCCCGATATTAGTACATTTGGTCAAATATGGATTTCTGAATGATTGACCTAAATTCAGAAAGAGTCAATGAGTAGGTATAAAAATTTCAAGATGCATAACTGAAACATATCCAATGGGTAAAATATTGGCTACTCTTAGGCTAATGTATCACAAGAAGCAGTCAATTGGGTAGGAATAGAAAGTTCAAGATCAAGGACTGAAATATTTACAGTTGCTCAAAAATTGGCTGAACTATCTCCAGAAGAAGTCAATTGGGTAGAACTGAAAAGTTCAAAATGGACGACTCTTGGGCCCGATTTTAGTACATTTGGTCAAATATTGACTTTTGAATGACCGATGTAACATCAGAAAGAGTCAATAAGTAGGTATATAAATTTCAAGATCCAAGCCTGAAACATGTTCAATGGGTCAGATATTGGCTAGTCTATGGCTAATTTATCACAAGAAGGAGTCAAAGGGTAGAACTAAAAAGTTCAAAATAGACGACTCTTGGGCCCGATTTTAGTACATTTGGTCAAATATTGACTTTTGAATGACCGATATAACATCAGAAAGAGTCTATAAGTAGGTATAAAAATTTCAAGATCCATAACTGAAACATGTCTAATGGGTTAAATATTGGCTACTCTAAGGCTAATTTATCACCAAAAGGAGTCAATTGGGTAGAAATAGAAAGTTCAAAATCGACGACTCTTGGGCCCGATATTAGTACATTTGGTCAAATATGGATTTCTGAATGATTGACCTAAATTCAGAAAGAGTCAATAAGTAGGTATAAAAATTTCAAGATGCATAACTGAAACATGTCCAATGGGTAAAATATTGGCAACTCTAAGGCTAATGTATCACAAGAAGGAGTCAACTGGGTAGGAATAGAGAGTTCAAGATCAAGGACTGAAATATTTTCAGTATGTCAAAAATTGGCTGAAATATCTCCAGAAGGAGTCAATAGGGTAGAACTAAAAAGTTCAAAATCGACGACTCTTGGGCCCGATTTTAGTACATTTGGTCAAATATTGACTTTTGAATGACCGATGTAACATCAGAAAGAGTCAATAAGTAGGTATAGAAATTTCAAGATCCATGACTGAAACATGTTCAATGGGTCAAATATTGGCTACTCTATGGCTAATTTATCACAAGAAGGAATCAATTGGGTAGAAATAGAAAGTTCAAAATCGACGACTCTTGGGCCCGATATTAGTACATTTGGTCAAATATGGATTTCTGAATGATTGACCTAAATTCAGAAAGAGTCAATGAGTAGGTATAAAAATTTCAAGATGCATAACTGAAACATGTCCAATGGGTAAAATATTGGCTACTCTAAGGCTAATGTATCACAAGAAGGAGTCAATTGGGTAGGAATAGAAAGTTCAAGATCAAGGACTGAAATATTTTCAGTCTTTAAAAAATTGTCTGAACTGTTGCCAGAAGGAGTCTATGGGGTAGAACTAAAAATTTCAAAATAGACAACTCTTGGGCCCGATTTTAGTACATTTGGTCAAATATTGACTTTTGAATGACCGATGTAACATCAGAAAGAGTCAATAAGTAGGTATAAAAATTTCCTGATCCATGACTGAAACATGTTCAATGGGTCCAATATTGGCTACTCTATCGCTAATTTATCACCAGAAGGAGTCAATTGGGTAGAAAAAGAAAGTTCAAAATCGACGACTCTTGGGCCCGATATTAGTACATTTGGTCAAATATTGACTTTTGAATCACCGATATAACATCAGAAAGAGTCAATAAGTAGGTATAGAAATTTCAAGCTCCTTGACTGAAACATGTTCAATGGGTCAAATATTGGCTACTCTATGGCTAATTTATCACCAGAATTAGTCAAAGGGTAGAACTAAAAAGTTCAAAATGGACGACTCTTGGGCCCGATTTTAGTACATTTGGTCAAATATTGACTTTTGAATGACCGATGTAACATCAGAAAGAGTCAAGAAGTAGATATAGAAATTTCCTGATCCATGACTGAAACATGTTCAATGGGTCAAATATTGGCTACTCTATCGCTAATTTATCACCAGAAGGAGTCAATTGGGTAGAAATAGAAAGTTCAAAATAGACGACTCTTGGGGCCGATTTTAGTACATTTGGTCAAATATTGACTTTTGAATGACCGATATAACATCCGAAAGAGTCAATAAATAGGTATAAAAATTTCAAGATCCATAACTGAAACATGTCCAATGGGTAAAATCTTGGCTACTCTAAGGCTAATGTATCACAAGAAGGAGTCAATTGGGTAGATATAGAAATTTCAAGATCAAGGACTGAAATATTTTCAGTGGGTTAAAAATTGGCTGAACTTTCTCCAGAAGGAGTCAATAGGGTAGAACTAAAAAGTTCAAAATAGACAGCTCTTGGGCCCGATTTTAGTACATTTGTTCAAATATTGACTTTTGAATGACCGATGTAACATCAGAAAGAGTCAATAAGTAGGTATAAAAATTTCAAGATCCATAACTGAAACATGTCCAATGGGTAAAATATTGGCTACTCTAAGGCTAATTTATCACAAGAAGCAGTCAATTGGGTAGGAATAGAACCTTCAAGATCAAGGACTGAAATATTTTCAGTGCTTCAAAAATTGGCTGAACTATCGCCAGAAGGAGTCAATTGGGTAGAAATAGAAAGTTCAAAATCGACGACTCTTGGGCCTTATATTAGTATATTTGGTCAAATATGGATTTCTGAATGACCGATATAACATCAGAAAGAGTCAATAAGTAGGTATAGAAATTTCAAGCTCCTTGACTGAAACATGTTCAATGGGTCAAATATTGGCTACTCTATGGCTAATTTATCAAAAGAAGCAGTCAATTGGGTAGGAATAGAAAGTTCAAGATCAAGGACTGAAATATTTTCATTGCTTCAAAAATTGGCTGAACTATCGCCAGAAGGAGTCTATGGGGTAGAACTCAAAAGTTCAAAATAGACGACTCTTGGGCCCGATTTTAGTACATTTGGTCAAATATTGACTTTTGAATGACCGATGTAACATCAGAAAGAGTCAATAAGTAGGTATAGAAATTTCAAGATCCATGACTGAAACATGTTCAATGGGTCAAATATTGGCTACTCTATGGCTAATTTATCACAAGAAGGAATCAATTGGGTAGAAATAGAAAGTTCAAAATCGACGACTCTTGGGCCCGATATTAGTACATTTGGTCAAATATGGATTTCTGAATGACCGATGTAACATCAGAAAGAGTCAATAAGTAGGTATAGAAATTTCAAGATCCTTGACTGAAACATGTTCAATGGGTCAAATATTGGCTACTCTAAGGCTAATGTATCAAAAGAAGGAGTCAATTGGGTAAGAATAGAAAGTTCAAGATCAAGGACTGAAATATTTTCAGTCTTTAAAAAATTGGCTGAACTATTGCCAGAAGGAGTCTATGGGGTAGAACTAAAAATTTCAAAATAGACAACTCTTGGGCCCGATTTTAGTACATTTGGTCAAATATTGACTTTTGAATGACCGATGTAACATCAGAAAGAGTCAATAAGTAGGTATAAAAATTTCCTGATCCATGACTGAAACATGTTCAATGGGTCAAATATTGGCTACTCTATCGCTAATTTATCACCAGAAGGAGTCAATTGGGTAGAAATAGAAAGTTCAAAATAGACGACTCTTGGGCCCGATTTTAGTACATTTGGTCAAATATTGACTTTTGAATGACCGATATAACATCCGAAAGAGTCAATAAATAGGTATAAAAATTTCAAGATCCATAACTGAAACATGTCCAATGGGTAAAATATTGGCTACTCTAAGGCTAATGTATCACAAGAATGAGTCAATTGGGTAGATATAGAAAGTTCAAGATCAAGGACTGAAATATTTTCAGTGGGTTAAAAATTGGCTGAACTATCTCCAGAAGGAGTCAATAGGGTAGAACTAAAAAGTTCAAAATAGACGACTCTTGGGCCCGATTTTAGTACATTTGGTCAAATATTGACTTTTGAATGACCGATGTAACATCAGAAAGAGTCAATAAGTAGGTATAGAAATTTCAAGATCCATAACTGAAACATGTCCAATGGGTAAAATATTGGCTATTTTATCACCAAAAGGATTCAAATGGGTAGATATACAAAGTTCAAAATCGACGACTCTTGGGCCCGATTTTAGTACATTTGGTCAAATATTGACTTTTGAATGACCAATGTAACATCAGAAAGAGTCAATAAGTAGGTATAGAAATTTCCTGATCCATGACTGAAACATGTCCAATGGGTAAAATATTGGCTATTCTAAGGCTAATTTATCACCAAAAGGATTCAAATGGGTAGATATACAAAGTTCAAAATCGACGACTCTTGGGCCCGATTTTAGTACATTTGGTCAAATATTGACTTTTGAATGACCAATGTAACATCAGAAAGAGTCAATAAGTAGGTATAGAAATTTCCTGATCCATTACTGAAACAAGTTCAATAGGTCAAATATTGGCTACTCTATCGCAAATTTATCACCAGAAGGAGTCAATTGGGTAAGAATAGAAAGTTCAAGATCAAGGACTGAAATATTTTCAGTCTTTAAAAAATTGGCTGAACTATTGCCAGAAGGAGTCTATGGGGTAGAACTAAAAATTTCAAAATAGACAACTCTTGGGCCCGATTTTAGTACATTTGGTCAAATATTGACTTTTGAATGACCGATGTAACATCAGAAAGAGTCAATAAGTAGGTATAAAAATTTCCTGATCCATGACTGAAACATGTTCAATGGGTCAAATATTGGCTACTCTATCGCTAATTTATCACCAGAAGGAGTCAATTGGGTAGAAATAGAAAGTTCAAAATAGACGACTCTTGGGCCCGATTTTAGTACATTTGGTCAAATATTGACTTTTGAATGACCGATATAACATCCGAAAGAGTCAATAAATAGGTATAAAAATTTCAAGATTCATAACTGAAACATGTCCAATGGGTAAAATATTGGCTACTCTAAGGCTAATGTATCACAAGAATGAGTCAATTGGGTAGATATAGAAAGTTCAAGATCAAGGACTGAAATATTTTCAGTGGGTTAAAAATTGGCTGAACTATCTCCAGAAGGAGTCAATAGGGTAGAACTAAAAAGTTCAAAATAGACGACTCTTGGGCCCGATTTTAGTACATTTGGTCAAATATTGACTTTTGAATGACCGATGTAACATCAGAAAGAGTCAATAAGTAGGTATAGAAATTTCAAGATCCATAACTGAAACATGTCCAATGGGTAAAATATTGGCTATTCTAAGGCTAATTTATCACCAAAAGGATTCAAATGGGTAGATATACAAAGTTCAAAATCGACGACTCTTGGGCCCGATTTTAGTACATTTGGTCAAATATTGACTTTTGAATGACCAATGTAACATCAGAAAGAGTCAATAAGTAGGTATAGAAATTTCCTGATCCATGACTGAAACATGTTCAATAGGTCAAATATTGGCTACTCTAAGGCTAATGTATCAAAAGAAGGAGTCAATTGGGTAAGAATAGAAAGTTCAAGATCAAGGACTGAAATATTTTCAGTGCTTCAAAAATTGGCTGAACTATCGCCAGAAGGAGTCAATTGGGTAGAAATAGAAAGTTCAAAATCGACGACTCTTGGGCCTTATATTAGTATATTTGGTCAAATATGGATTTCTGAATGACCGATATAACATCAGAAAGAGTCAATAAGTAGGTATAAAAATTTCCTGATCCATGACTGAAACATGTTCAATGGGTCAAATATTGGCTACTCTATCGCTAATTTATCACCAGAAGGAGTCAATTGGGTAGAAATAGAAAGTTCAAAATAGACGACTCTTGGGGCCGATTTTAGTACATTTGGTCAAATATTGACTTTTGAATGACCGATATAACATCCGAAAGAGTCAATAAATAGGTATAAAAATTTCAAGATCCATAACTGAAACATGTCCAATGGGTAAAATCTTGGCTACTCTAAGGCTAATGTATCACAAGAAGGAGTCAATTGGGTAGATATAGAAATTTCAAGATCAAGGACTGAAATATTTTCAGTGGGTTAAAAATTGGCTGAACTTTCTCCAGAAGGAGTCAATAGGGTAGAACTAAAAAGTTCAAAATAGACAGCTCTTGGGCCCGATTTTAGTACATTTGTTCAAATATTGACTTTTGAATGACCGATGTAACATCAGAAAGAGTCAATAAGTAGGTATAAAAATTTCAAGATCCATAACTGAAACATGTCCAATGGGTAAAATATTGGCTACTCTAAGGCTAATTTATCACAAGAAGCAGTCAATTGGGTAGGAATAGAACCTTCAAGATCAAGGACTGAAATATTTTCAGTGCTTCAAAAATTGGCTGAACTATCGCCAGAAGGAGTCAATTGGGTAGAAATAGAAAGTTCAAAATAGACGACTCTTGGGCCCGATTTTAGTACATTTGGTCAAATATTGACTTTTGAATGACCGATGTAACATCAGAAAGAGTCAATAAGTAGGTATTGAAATTTCAAGATCCATGACTGAAACATGTTCAATGGGTCAAATATTGGCTACTCTATGGCTAATTTATCACCAGAAGGAGTCAAAGGGTAGATATAGAAAGTTCAAGATCAAGGACTGAAATATTTTCAGTGGGTCAAAAATTGGCTGAACTATCTCCAGAAGGAGTCAATGGGGTAGAACTAAAAAGTTCAAAATAGACGACTCTTGGGCCCGATTTGAGTACATTTGGTCAAATATTGACTTTTGAATGACCGATGTAACATCAGAAAGAGTCAATAAGTAGGCATAAAAATTTCAAGATCCATAACTGAAACATGTCGAATGGGTAAAATATCGGCTACTCTAAGGCTAATGTATCACAAGAAGGAGTCAAAGGGTAGAACTAAAAAGTTCAAAATAGACTACTCTTGGGCCCGATTTTAGTACATTTGGTCAAATATTGACTTTTGAATGACCGATATAACATCAGAAAGAGTCAATAAGTAGGTATAAAAATTTCAAGATCCATAACTGAAACATGTCCAATGGGTAAAATATAGGCTACTCTAAGGCTAATTTATCACAAGAAGCAGTCAATTGGGTAGGAATAGAAACTTCAAGATCAAGGACTGAAATATTTTCAGTGTTTCAAAAAATGGCTGAACTATCGCCAGAAGGAGTCAATAGGGTAGAACTAAAAAGTTCAAAATAGACGACTCTTGGGCCCGATTTTAGTACATTTGGTCAAATATTGACTTTTGAATGACCGATATAACATCAGAAAGAGTCAATAAGTAGGCATAGAAATTTCAAGATCCATAACTGAAACATGTCGAATGGGTAAAACATTGGCTACTCTAAGGCTAATTGATCACCAGAAGGAGTCAATTGGGTAGAAATAGAAAGTTTAAAATCGACGACTCTTGGGCCCGATATTAGTACATTTGGTCAAATATGGATTTCTGAATGATTGACCTAAATTCAGAAAGAGTCAATGAGTAGGTATAAAAATTTCAAGATGCATAACTGAAACATATCCAATGGGTAAAATATTGGCTACTCTTAGGCTAATGTATCACAAGAAGCAGTCAATTGGGTAGGAATAGAAAGTTCAAGATCAAGGACTGAAATATTTACAGTTGCTCAAAAATTGGCTGAACTATCTCCAGAAGAAGTCAATTGGGTAGAACTGAAAAGTTCAAAATGGACGACTCTTGGGCCCGATTTTAGTACATTTGGTCAAATATTGACTTTTGAATGACCGATGTAACATCAGAAAGAGTCAATAAGTAGGTATATAAATTTCAAGATCCAAGCCTGAAACATGTTCAATGGGTCAGATATTGGCTAGTCTATGGCTAATTTATCACAAGAAGGAGTCAAAGGGTAGAACTAAAAAGTTCAAAATAGACGACTCTTGGGCCCGATTTTAGTACATTTGGTCAAATATTGACTTTTGAATGACCGATATAACATCAGAAAGAGTCTATAAGTAGGTATAAAAATTTCAAGATCCATAACTGAAACATGTCTAATGGGTTAAATATTGGCTACTCTAAGGCTAATTTATCACCAAAAGGAGTCAATTGGGTAGAAATAGAAAGTTCAAAATCGACGACTCTTGGGCCCGATATTAGTACATTTGGTCAAATATGGATTTCTGAATGATTGACCTAAATTCAGAAAGAGTCAATAAGTAGGTATAAAAATTTCAAGATGCATAACTGAAACATGTCCAATGGGTAAAATATTGGCAACTCTAAGGCTAATGTATCACAAGAAGGAGTCAACTGGGTAGGAATAGAGAGTTCAAGATCAAGGACTGAAATATTTTCAGTATGTCAAAAATTTGCTGAAATATCTCCAGAAGGAGTCAATAGGGTAGAACTAAAAAGTTCAAAATCGACGACTCTTGGGCCCGATTTTAGTACATTTGGTCAAATATTGACTTTTGAATGACCGATGTAACATCAGAAAGAGTCAATAAGTAGGTATAGAAATTTCAAGATCCATGACTGAAACATGTTCAATGGGTCAAATATTGGCTACTCTATGGCTAATTTATCACAAGAAGGAATCAATTGGGTAGAAATAGAAAGTTCAAAATCGACGACTCTTGGGCCCGATATTAGTACATTTGGTCAAATATGGATTTCTGAATGATTGACCTAAATTCAGAAAGAGTCAATGAGTAGGTATAAAAATTTCAAGATGCATAACTGAAACATGTCCAATGGGTAAAATATTGGCTACTCTAAGGCTAATGTATCACAAGAAGGAGTCAATTGGGTAGGAATAGAAAGTTCAAGATCAAGGACTGAAATATTTTCAGTCTTTAAAAAATTGTCTGAACTATTGCCAGAAGGAGTCTATGGGGTAGAACTAAAAATTTCAAAATAGACAACTCTTGGGCCCGATTTTAGTACATTTGGTCAAATATTGACTTTTGAATGACCGATGTAACATCAGAAAGAGTCAATAAGTAGGTATAAAAATTTCCTGATCCATGACTGAAACATGTTCAATGGGTCCAATATTGGCTACTCTATCGCTAATTTATCACCAGAAGGAGTCAATTGGGTAGAAAAAGAAAGTTCAAAATCGACGACTCTTGGGCCCGATATTAGTACATTTGGTCAAATATTGACTTTTGAATCACCGATATAACATCAGAAAGAGTCAATAAGTAGGTATAGAAATTTCAAGCTCCTTGACTGAAACATGTTCAATGGGTCAAATATTGGCTACTCTATGGCTAATTTATCACCAGAATTAGTCAAAGGGTAGAACTAAAAAGTTCAAAATGGACGACTCTTGGGCCCGATTTTAGTACATTTGGTCAAATATTGACTTTTGAATGACCGATGTAACATCAGAAAGAGTCAAGAAGTAGATATAGAAATTTCCTGATCCATGACTGAAACATGTTCAATGGGTCAAATATTGGCTACTCTATCGCTAATTTATCACCAGAAGGAGTCAATTGGGTAGAAATAGAAAGTTCAAAATAGACGACTCTTGGGGCCGATTTTAGTACATTTGGTCAAATATTGACTTTTGAATGACCGATATAACATCCGAAAGAGTCAATAAATAGGTATAAAAATTTCAAGATCCATAACTGAAACATGTCCAATGGGTAAAATCTTGGCTACTCTAAGGCTAATGTATCACAAGAAGGAGTCAATTGGGTAGATATAGAAATTTCAAGATCAAGGACTGAAATATTTTCAGTGGGTTAAAAATTGGCTGAACTTTCTCCAGAAGGAGTCAATAGGGTAGAACTAAAAAGTTCAAAATAGACAGCTCTTGGGCCCGATTTTAGTACATTTGTTCAAATATTGACTTTTGAATGACCGATGTAACATCAGAAAGAGTCAATAAGTAGGTATAAAAATTTCAAGATCCATAACTGAAACATGTCCAATGGGTAAAATATTGGCTACTCTAAGGCTAATTTATCACAAGAAGCAGTCAATTGGGTAGGAATAGAACCTTCAAGATCAAGGACTGAAATATTTTCAGTGCTTCAAAAATTGGCTGAACTATCGCCAGAAGGAGTCAATTGGGTAGAAATAGAAAGTTCAAAATCGACGACTCTTGGGCCTTATATTAGTATATTTGGTCAAATATGGATTTCTGAATGACCGATATAACATCAGAAAGAGTCAATAAGTAGGTATAGAAATTTCAAGCTCCTTGACTGAAACATGTTCAATGGGTCAAATATTGGCTACTCTATGGCTAATTTATCAAAAGAAGCAGTCAATTGGGTAGGAATAGAAAGTTCAAGATCAAGGACTGAAATATTTTCATTGCTTCAAAAATTGGCTGAACTATCGCCAGAAGGAGTCTATGGGGTAGAACTCAAAAGTTCAAAATAGACGACTCTTGGGCCCGATTTTAGTACATTTGGTCAAATATTGACTTTTGAATGACCGATGTAACATCAGAAAGAGTCAATAAGTAGGTATAGAAATTTCAAGATCCATGACTGAAACATGTTCAATGGGTCAAATATTGGCTACTCTATGGCTAATTTATCACAAGAAGGAATCAATTGGGTAGAAATAGAAAGTTCAAAATCGACGACTCTTGGGCCCGATATTAGTACATTTGGTCAAATATGGATTTCTGAATGACCGATGTAACATCAGAAAGAGTCAATAAGTAGGTATAGAAATTTCAAGATCCTTGACTGAAACATGTTCAATGGGTCAAATATTGGCTACTCTAAGGCTAATGTATCAAAAGAAGGAGTCAATTGGGTAAGAATAGAAAGTTCAAGATCAAGGACTGAAATATTTTCAGTCTTTAAAAAATTGGCTGAACTATTGCCAGAAGGAGTCTATGGGGTAGAACTAAAAATTTCAAAATAGACAACTCTTGGGCCCGATTTTAGTACATTTGGTCAAATATTGACTTTTGAATGACCGATGTAACATCAGAAAGAGTCAATAAGTAGGTATAAAAATTTCCTGATCCATGACTGAAACATGTTCAATGGGTCAAATATTGGCTACTCTATCGCTAATTTATCACCAGAAGGAGTCAATTGGGTAGAAATAGAAAGTTCAAAATAGACGACTCTTGGGCCCGATTTTAGTACATTTGGTCAAATATTGACTTTTGAATGACCGATATAACATCCGAAAGAGTCAATAAATAGGTATAAAAATTTCAAGATCCATAACTGAAACATGTCCAATGGGTAAAATATTGGCTACTCTAAGGCTAATGTATCACAAGAATGAGTCAATTGGGTAGATATAGAAAGTTCAAGATCAAGGACTGAAATATTTTCAGTGGGTTAAAAATTGGCTGAACTATCTCCAGAAGGAGTCAATAGGGTAGAACTAAAAAGTTCAAAATAGACGACTCTTGGGCCCGATTTTAGTACATTTGGTCAAATATTGACTTTTGAATGACCGATGTAACATCAGAAAGAGTCAATAAGTAGGTATAGAAATTTCAAGATCCATAACTGAAACATGTCCAATGGGTAAAATATTGGCTATTTTATCACCAAAAGGATTCAAATGGGTAGATATACAAAATTCAAAATCGACGACTCTTGGGCCCGATTTTAGTACATTTGGTCAAATATTGACTTTTGAATGACCAATGTAACATCAGAAAGAGTCAATAAGTAGGTATAGAAATTTCCTGATCCATGACTGAAACATGTTCAATAGGTCAAATATTGGCTACTCTATCGCTAATTTATCACCAGAAGGAGTCAATTGGGTGGAAATAGAAAGTTCAAAATCGACGACTCTTGGGCCCGATATTAGTACATTTGGTCAAATATTGACTTTTGAATGACCGATGTAACATCAGAAAGAGTCAATAAGTAGGTATAGAAATTTCAAGATCCATAACTGAAACATGTCCAATGGGTAAAATATTGGCTATTCTAAGGCTAATTTATCACCAAAAGGATTCAAATGGGTAGATATACAAAGTTCAAAATCGACGACTCTTGGGCCCGATTTTAGTACATTTGGTCAAATATTGACTTTTGAATGACCAATGTAACATCAGAAAGAGTCAATAAGTAGGTATAGAAATTTCCTGATCCATTACTGAAACATGTTCAATAGGTCAAATATTGGCTACTCTATCGCAAATTTATCACCAGAAGGAGTCAATTGGGTAAGAATAGAAAGTTCAAGATCAAGGACTGAAATATTTTCAGTCTTTAAAAAATTGGCTGAACTATTGCCAGAAGGAGTCTATGGGGTAGAACTAAAAATTTCAAAATAGACAACTCTTGGGCCCGATTTTAGTACATTTGGTCAAATATTGACTTTTGAATGACCGATGTAACATCAGAAAGAGTCAATAAGTAGGTATAAAAATTTCCTGATCCATGACTGAAACATGTTCAATGGGTCAAATATTGGCTACTCTATCGCTAATTTATCACCAGAAGGAGTCAATTGGGTAGAAATAGAAAGTTCAAAATAGACGACTCTTGGGCCCGATTTTAGTACATTTGGTCAAATATTGACTTTTGAATGACCGATATAACATCCGAAAGAGTCAATAAATAGGTATAAAAATTTCAAGATTCATAACTGAAACATGTCCAATGGGTAAAATATTGGCTACTCTAAGGCTAATGTATCACAAGAATGAGTCAATTGGGTAGATATAGAAAGTTCAAGATCAAGGACTGAAATATTTTCAGTGGGTTAAAAATTGGCTGAACTATCTCCAGAAGGAGTCAATAGGGTAGAACTAAAAAGTTCAAAATAGACGACTCTTGGGCCCGATTTTAGTACATTTGGTCAAATATTGACTTTTGAATGACCGATGTAACATCAGAAAGAGTCAATAAGTAGGTATAGAAATTTCAAGATCCATAACTGAAACATGTCCAATGGGTAAAATATTGGCTATTCTAAGGCTAATTTATCACCAAAAGGATTCAAATGGGTAGATATACAAAGTTCAAAATCGACGACTCTTGGGCCCGATTTTAGTACATTTGGTCAAATATTGACTTTTGAATGACCAATGTAACATCAGAAAGAGTCAATAAGTAGGTATAGAAATTTCCTGATCCATGACTGAAACATGTTCAATAGGTCAAATATTGGCTACTCTAAGGCTAATGTATCAAAAGAAGGAGTCAATTGGGTAAGAATAGAAAGTTCAAGATCAAGGACTGAAATATTTTCAGTGCTTCAAAAATTGGCTGAACTATCGCCAGAAGGAGTCAATTGGGTAGAAATAGAAAGTTCAAAATCGACGACTCTTGGGCCTTATATTAGTATATTTGGTCAAATATGGATTTCTGAATGACCGATATAACATCAGAAAGAGTCAATAAGTAGGTATAAAAATTTCCTGATCCATGACTGAAACATGTTCAATGGGTCAAATATTGGCTACTCTATCGCTAATTTATCACCAGAAGGAGTCAATTGGGTAGAAATAGAAAGTTCAAAATAGACGACTCTTGGGGCCGATTTTAGTACATTTGGTCAAATATTGACTTTTGAATGACCGATATAACATCCGAAAGAGTCAATAAATAGGTATAAAAATTTCAAGATCCATAACTGAAACATGTCCAATGGGTAAAATATTGGCTATTCTAAGGCTAATTTATCACCAAAAGGATTCAAATGGGTAGATATACAAAGTTCAAAATCGACGACTCTTGGGCCCGATTTTAGTACATTTGGTCAAATATTGACTTTTGAATGACCAATGTAACATCAGAAAGAGTCAATAAGTAGGTATAGAAATTTCCTGATCCATGACTGAAACATGTTCAATAGGTCAAATATTGGCTACTCTAAGGCTAATGTATCAAAAGAAGGAGTCAATTGGGTAAGAATAGAAAGTTCAAGATCAAGGACTGAAATATTTTCAGTGCTTCAAAAATTGGCTGAACTATCGCCAGAAGGAGTCAATTGGGTAGAAATAGAAAGTTCAAAATCGACGACTCTTGGGCCTTATATTAGTATATTTGGTCAAATATGGATTTCTGAATGACCGATATAACATCAGAAAGAGTCAATAAGTAGGTATAAAAATTTCCTGATCCATGACTGAAACATGTTCAATGGGTCAAATATTGGCTACTCTATCGCTAATTTATCACCAGAAGGAGTCAATTGGGTAGAAATAGAAAGTTCAAAATAGACGACTCTTGGGGCCGATTTTAGTACATTTGGTCAAATATTGACTTTTGAATGACCGATATAACATCCGAAAGAGTCAATAAATAGGTATAAAAATTTCAAGATCCATAACTGAAACATGTCCAATGGGTAAAATCTTGGCTACTCTAAGGCTAATGTATCACAAGAAGGAGTCAATTGGGTAGATATAGAAATTTCAAGATCAAGGACTGAAATATTTTCAGTGGGTTAAAAATTGGCTGAACTTTCTCCAGAAGGAGTCAATAGGGTAGAACTAAAAAGTTCAAAATAGACAGCTCTTGGGCCCGATTTTAGTACATTTGTTCAAATATTGACTTTTGAATGACCGATGTAACATCAGAAAGAGTCAATAAGTAGGTATAAAAATTTCAAGATCCATAACTGAAACATGTCCAATGGGTAAAATATTGGCTACTCTAAGGCTAATTTATCACAAGAAGCAGTCAATTGGGTAGGAATAGAACCTTCAAGATCAAGGACTGAAATATTTTCAGTGCTTCAAAAATTGGCTGAACTATCGCCAGAAGGAGTCAATTGGGTAGAAATAGAAAGTTCAAAATCGACGACTCTTGGGCCTTATATTAGTATATTTGGTCAAATATGGATTTCTGAATGACCGATATAACATCAGAAAGAGTCAATAAGTAGGTATAGAAATTTCAAGCTCCTTGACTGAAACATGTTTAATGGGTCAAATATTGGCTACTCTATGGCTAATTTATCACAAGAAGCAGTCAATTGGGTAGGAATAGAAAGTTCAAGATCAAGGACTGAAATATTTTCATTGCTTCAAAAATTGGCTGAACTATCGCCAGAAGGAGTCAATCGGGTAGAACTCAAAAGTTCAAAATAGACGACTCTTGGGCCCGATTTTAGTACATTTGGTCAAATATTGACTTTTGAATGACCGATGTAACATCAGAAAGAGTCAATAAGTAGGTATAGAAATTTCAAGATCCATGACTGAAACATGTTCAATGGGTCAAATATTGGCTACTCTATGGCTAATTTATCACAAGAAGGAATCAATTGGGTAGCAATAGAAAATTCAAAATCGACGACTCTTGGGCCCGATATTAGTACATTTGGTCAAATATGGATTTCTGAATGACCGATGTAACATCAGAAAGAGTCAATAAGTAGGTATAGAAATTTCAAGATCCTTGACTGAAACATGTTCAATGGGTCAAATATTGGCTACTCTAAGGCTAATGTATCACAAGAATGAGTCAATTGGGTAGATATAGAAAGTTCAAGATCAAGGACTGAAATATTTTCAGTGGGTTAAAAATTGGCTGAACTATCTCCAGAAGGAGTCAATAGGGTAGAACTAAAAAGTTCAAAATAGACGACTCTTGGGCCCGATTTTAGTACATTTGGTCAAATATTGACTTTTGAATGACCGATGTAACATCAGAAAGAGTCAATAAGTAGGTATAGAAATTTCAAGATCCATAACTGAAACATGTCCAATGGGTAAAATATTGGCTATTCTAAGGCTAATTTATCACCAAAAGGATTCAAATGGGTAGATATACAAAGTTCAAAATCGACGACTCTTGGGCCCGATTTTAGTACATTTGGTCAAATATTGACTTTTGAATGACCAATGTAACATCAGAAAGAGTCAATAAGTAGGTATAGAAATTTCCTGATCCATGACTGAAACATGTTCAATAGGTCAAATATTGGCTACTCTATCGCTAATTTATCACCAGAAGGAGTCAATTGTGTAAGAATAGAAAGTTCAAGATCAAGGACTGAAATATTTTCAGTCTTTAAAAAATTGGCTGAACTATTGCCAGAAGGAGTCTATGGGGTAGAACTAAAAATTTCAAAATAGACAACTCTTGGGCCCGATTTTAGTACATTTGGTCAAATATTGACTTTTGAATGACCGATGTAACATCAGAAAGAGTCAATAAGTAGGTATAAAAATTTCCTGATCCATGACTGAAACATGTTCAATGGGTCAAATATTGGCTACTCTATCGCTAATTTATCACCAGAAGGAGTCAATTGGGTAGAAATAGAAAGTTCAAAATAGACGACTCTTGGGCCCGATTTTAGTACATTTGGTCAAATATTGACTTTTGAATGACCGATATAACATCCGAAAGAGTCAATAAATAGGTATAAAAATTTCAAGATCCATAACTGAAACATGTCCAATGGGTAAAATATTGGCTACTCTAAGGCTAATGTATCACAAGAATGAGTCAATTGGGTAAATATAGAAAGTTCAAGATCAAGGACTGAAATATTTTCAGTGGGTTAAAAATTGGCTGAACTATCTCCAGAAGGAGTCAATAGGGTAGAACTAAAAAGTTCAAAATAGACGACTCTTGGGCCCGATTTTAGTACATTTGGTCAAATATTGACTTTTGAATGACCGATGTAACATCAGAAAGAGTCAATAAGTAGGTATAGAAATTTCAAGATCCATAACTGAAACATGTCCAATGGGTAAAATATTGGCTATTCTAAGGCTAATTCATCACCAAAAGGATTCAAATGGGTAGATATACAAAGTTCAAAATCGACGACTCTTGGGCCCGATTTTAGTACATTTGGTCAAATATTGACTTTTGAATGACCGATGTAACATCAGAAAGAGTCAATAAGTAGGTATAAAAATTTCCTGATCCATGACTGAAACATGTTCAATGGGTCAAATATTGGCTACTCTATCGCTCATTTATCACCAGAAGGAGTCAATTGGGTAGAAAAAGAAAGTTCAAAATCGACGACTCTTGGGCTCGATATTAGTACATTTGGTCAAATATTGACTTTTCAATCACCGATATAACATCAGAAAGAGTCAATAAGTAGGTATAGAAATTTCAAGCTCCTTGACTGAAACATGTACAATGGGTCAAATATTGGCTACTCTATGGCTAATTTATCACCAGAAGGAGTCAAAGGGTAGATATAGAAAGTTCAAGATCAAGGACTGAAATATTTTCAGTGGGTCAAAAATTGGCTGAACTATCTCCAGAAGGAGTCAATGGGGTAGAAATAGAAAGTTCAAAATAGACGACTCTTGGGCCCGATTTTAGTACATTTGGTCAAATATTGACTTTTGAATGACCGATATAACATCCGAAAGAGTCAATAAATAGGTATAAAAATTTCAAGATCCATAACTGAAACATGTCCAATGGGTAAAATATTGGCTACTCTAAGGCTAATGTATCACAAGAATGAGTCAATTGGGTAGATATAGAAAGTTCAAGATCAAGGACTGAAATATTTTCAGTGGGTTAAAAATTGGCTGAACTATCTCCAGAAGGAGTCAATAGGGTAGAACTAAAAAGTTCAAAATAGACGACTCTTGGGCCCGATTTTAGTACATTTGGTCAAATATTGACTTTTGAATGACCGATGTAACATCAGAAAGAGTCAATAAGTAGGTATAGAAATTTCAAGATCCATAACTGAAACATGTCCAATGGGTAAAATATTGGCTATTCTAAGGCTAATTTATCACCAAAAGGATTCAAATGGGTAGATATACAAAGTTCAAAATCGACGACTCTTGGGCCCGATTTTAGTACATTTGGTCAAATATTGACTTTTGAATGACCAATGTAACATCAGAAAGAGTCAATAAGTAGGTATAGAAATTTCCTGATCCATGACTGAAACATGTTCAATAGGTCAAATATTGGCTACTCTATCGCTAATTTATCACCAGAAGGAGTCAATTGTGTAAGAATAGAAAGTTCAAGATCAAGGACTGAAATATTTTCAGTCTTTAAAAAATTGGCTGAACTATTGCCAGAAGGAGTCTATGGGGTAGAACTAAAAATTTCAAAATAGACAACTCTTGGGCCCGATTTTAGTACATTTGGTCAAATATTGACTTTTGAATGACCGATGTAACATCAGAAAGAGTCAATAAGTAGGTATAAAAATTTCCTGATCCATGACTGAAACATGTTCAATGGGTCAAATATTGGCTACTCTATCGCTAATTTATCACCAGAAGGAGTCAATTGGGTAGAAATAGAAAGTTCAAAATCGACGACTCTTGGGCCCGATTTTAGTACATTTGGTCAAATATTGACTTTTGAATGACCGATGTAACATCAGAAAGAGTCAATAAGTAGGTATAAAAATTTCCTGATCCATGACTGAAACATGTTCAATGGGTCAAATATTGGCTACTCTATCGCTCATTTATCACCAGAAGGAGTCAATTGGGTAGAAAAAGAAAGTTCAAAATCGACGACTCTTGGGCTCGATATTAGTACATTTGGTCAAATATTGACTTTTCAATCACCGATATAACATCAGAAAGAGTCAATAAGTAGGTATAGAAATTTCAAGCTCCTTGACTGAAACATTTTCAATGGGTCAAATATTGGCTACTCTATGGCTAATTTATCACCAGAAGGAGTCAAAGGGTAGATATAGAAAGTTCAAGATCAAGGACTGAAATATTTTCAGTGGGTCAAAAATTGGCTGAACTATCTCCAGAAGGAGTCAATGGGGTAGAAATAGAAAGTTCAAAATAGACGACTCTTGGGCCCGATTTTAGTACATTTGGTCAAATATTGACTTTTGAATGACCGATATAACATCCGAAAGAGTCAATAAATAGGTATAAAAATTTCAAGATCCATAACTGAAACATGTCCAATGGGTAAAATATTGGCTACTCTAAGGCTAATGTATCACAAGAATGAGTCAATTGGGTAGATATAGAAAGTTCAAGATCAAGGACTGAAATATTTTCAGTGGGTTAAAAATTGGCTGAACTATCTCCAGAAGGAGTCAATAGGGTAGAACTAAAAAGTTCAAAATAGACGACTCTTGGGCCCGATTTTAGTACATTTGGTCAAATATTGACTTTTGAATGACCGATGTAACATCAGAAAGAGTCAATAAGTAGGTATAGAAATGTCAAGATCCATAACTGAAACATGTCCAATGGGTAAAATATTGGCTATTCTAAGGCTAATTTATCACCAAAAGGATTCAAATGGGTAGATATACAAAGTTCAAAATCGACGACTCTTGGGCCCGATTTTAGTACATTTGGTCAAATATTGACTTTTGAATGACCAATGTAACATCAGAAAGAGTCAATAAGTAGGTATAGAAATTTCCTGATCCATGACTGAAACATGTTCAATAGGTCAAATATTGGCTACTCTATCGCTAATTTATCACCAGAAGGAGTCAATTGTGTAAGAATAGAAAGTTCAAGATCAAGGACTGAAATATTTTCAGTCTTTAAAAAATTGGCTGAACTATTGCCAGAAGGAGTCTATGGGGTAGAACTAAAAATTTCAAAATAGACAACTCTTGGGCCCGATTTTAGTACATTTGGTCAAATATTGACTTTTGAATGACCGATGTAACATCAGAAAGAGTCAATAAGTAGGTATAAAAATTTCCTGATCCATGACTGAAACATGTTCAATGGGTCAAATATTGGCTACTCTATCGCTAATTTATCACCAGAAGGAGTCAATTGGGTAGAAATAGAAAGTTCAAAATAGACGACTCTTGGGCCCGATTTTAGTACATTTGGTCAAATATTGACTTTTGAATGACCGATATAACATCCGAAAGAGTCAATAAATAGGTATAAAAATTTCAAGATCCATAACTGAAACATGTCCAATGGGTAAAATATTGGCTACTCTAAGGCTAATGTATCACAAGAATGAGTCAATTGGGTAAATATAGAAAGTTCAAGATCAAGGACTGAAATATTTTCAGTGGGTTAAAAATTGGCTGAACTATCTCCAGAAGGAGTCAATAGGGTAGAACTAAAAAGTTCAAAATAGACGACTCTTGGGCCCGATTTTAGTACATTTGGTCAAATATTGACTTTTGAATGACCGATGTAACATCAGAAAGAGTCAATAAGTAGGTATAGAAATTTCAAGATCCATAACTGAAACATGTCCAATGGGTAAAATATTGGCTATTCTAAGGCTAATTTATCACCAAAAGGATTCAAATGGGTAGATATACAAAGTTCAAAATCGACGACTCTTGGGCCCGATTTTAGTACATTTGGTCAAATATTGACTTTTGAATGACCGATGTAACATCAGAAAGAGTCAATAAGTAGGTATAAAAATTTCCTGATCCATGACTGAAACATGTTCAATGGGTCAAATATTGGCTACTCTATCGCTCATTTATCACCAGAAGGAGTCAATTGGGTAGAAAAAGAAAGTTCAAAATCGACGACTCTTGGGCTCGATATTAGTACATTTGGTCAAATATTGACTTTTCAATCACCGATATAACATCAGAAAGAGTCAATAAGTAGGTATAGAAATTTCAAGCTCCTTGACTGAAACATGTCCAATGGGAAAATATTGGCTACTCTAAGGCTAATGTATCACAAGAATGAGTCAATTGGGTAGATATAGAAAGTTCAAGATCAAGGACTGAAATATTTTCAGTGGGTCAAAAATTGGCTGAACTATCTCCAGAAGGAGTCAATGGGGTAGAAATAGAAAGTTCAAAATAGACGACTCTTGGGCCCGATTTTAGTACATTTGGTCAAATATTGACTTTTGAATGACCGATATAACATCCGAAAGAGTCAATAAATAGGTATAAAAATTTCAAGATCCATAACTGAAACATGTCCAATGGGAAAATATTGGCTACTCTAAGGCTAATGTATCACAAGAATGAGTCAATTGGGTAGATATAGAAAGTTCAAGATCAAGGACTGAAATATTTTCAGTGGGTTAAAAATTGGCTGAACTATCTCCAGAAGGAGTCAATAGGGTAGAACTAAAAAGTTCAAAATAGACGACTCTTGGGCCCGATTTTAGTACATTTGGTCAAATATTGACTTTTGAATGACCGATGTAACATCAGAAAGAGTCAATAAGTAGGTATAGAAATTTCAAGATCCATAACTGAAACATGTCCAATGGGTAAAATATTGGCTATTCTAAGGCTAATTTATCACCAAAAGGATTCAAATGGGTAGATATACAAAGTTCAAAATCGACGACTCTTGGGCCCGATTTTAGTACATTTGGTCAAATATTGACTTTTGAATGACCAATGTAACATCAGAAAGAGTCAATAAGTAGGTATAGAAATTTCCTGATCCATGACTGAAACATGTTCAATAGGTCAAATATTGGCTACTCTATCGCTAATTTATCACCAGAAGGAGTCAATTGTGTAAGAATAGAAAGTTCAAGATCAAGGACTGAAATATTTTCAGTCTTTAAAAAATTGGCTGAACTATTGCCAGAAGGAGTCTATGGGGTAGAACTAAAAATTTCAAAATAGACAACTCTTGGGCCCGATTTTAGTACATTTGGTCAAATATTGACTTTTGAATGACCGATGTAACATCAGAAAGAGTCAATAAGTAGGTATAAAAATTTCCTGATCCATGACTGAAACATGTTCAATGGGTCAAATATTGGCTACTCTATCGCTAATTTATCACCAGAAGGAGTCAATTGGGTAGAAATAGAAAGTTCAAAATCGACGACTCTTGGGCCCGATTTTAGTACATTTGGTCAAATATTGACTTTTGAATGACCGATGTAACATCAGAAAGAGTCAATAAGTAGGTATAAAAATTTCCTGATCCATGACTGAAACATGTTCAATGGGTCAAATATTGGCTACTCTATCGCTCATTTATCACCAGAAGGAGTCAATTGGGTAGAAAAAGAAAGTTCAAAATCGACGACTCTTGGGCTCGATATTAGTACATTTGGTCAAATATTGACTTTTCAATCACCGATATAACATCAGAAAGAGTCAATAAGTAGGTATAGAAATTTCAAGCTCCTTGACTGAAACATTTTCAATGGGTCAAATATTGGCTACTCTATGGCTAATTTATCACCAGAAGGAGTCAAAGGGTAGATATAGAAAGTTCAAGATCAAGGACTGAAATATTTTCAGTGGGTCAAAAATTGGCTGAACTATCTCCAGAAGGAGTCAATGGGGTAGAACTAAAAAGTTCAAAATAGACGACTCTTGGGCCCGATTTTAGTACATTTGGTCAAATATTGACTTTTGAATGACCAATGTAACATCAGAAAGAGTCAATAAGTAGGTATAGAAATTTCCTGATCCATGACTGAAACATGTTCAATAGGTCAAATATTGGCTACTCTATCGCTAATTTATCACCAGAAGGAGTCAATTGGGTAGAAATAGAAAGTTCAAAATCGACGACTCTTGGGCCCGATATTAGTACATTTGGTCAAATATTGACTTTTGAATGACCGATGTAACATCAGAAAGAGTCAATAAGTAGGTATAGAAATTTCAAGATCCATAACTGAAACATGTCCAATGGGTAAAATATTGGCTATTCTAAGGCTAATTTATCACCAAAAGGATTCAAATGGGTAGATATACAAAGTTCAAAATCGACGACTCTTGGGCCCGATTTTAGTACATTTGGTCAAATATTGACTTTTGAATGACCGATGTAACATCAGAAAGAGTCAATAAGTAGGTATAGAAATTTCAAGATCCATGACTGAAACATGTTCAATGGGTCAAATATTGGCTACTCTATGGCTAATTTATCACAAGAAGGAATCAATTGGGTAGAAATAGAAAGTTCAAAATCGACGACTCTTGGGCCCGATATTAGTACATTTGGTCAAATATGTATTTCTGAATGACCGATGTAACATCAGAAAGAGTCAATAAGTAGGTATAGAAATTTCAAGATCCTTGACTGAAACATGTTCAATGGGTCAAATATTGGCTACTCTAAGGCTAATGTATCAAAAGAAGGAGTCAATTGGGTAAGAATAGAAAGTTCAAGATCAAGGACTGAAATATTTTCAGTCTTTAAAAAATTGGCTGAACTATTGCCAGAAGGAGTCTATGGGGTAGAACTAAAAATTTCAAAATAGACAACTCTTGGGCCCGATTTTAGTACATTTGGTCAAATATTGACTTTTGAATGACCGATGTAACATCAGAAAGAGTCAATAAGTAGGTATAAAAATTTCCTGATCCATGACTGAAACATGTTCAATGGGTCAAATATTGGCTACTCTATCGCTAATTTATCACCAGAAGGAGTCAATTGGGTAGAAATAGAAAGTTCAAAATAGACGACTCTTGGGCCCGATTTTAGTACATTTGGTCAAATATTGACTTTTGAATGACCGATATAACATCCGAAAGAGTCAATAAATAGGTATAAAAATTTCAAGATCCATAACTGAAACATGTCCAATGGGTAAAATATTGGCTACTCTAAGGCTAATGTATCACAAGAATGAGTCAATTGGGTAGATATAGAAAGTTCAAGATCAAGGACTGAAATATTTTCAGTGGGTTAAAAATTGGCTGAACTATCTCCAGAAGGAGTCAATAGGGTAGAACTAAAAAGTTCAAAATAGACGACTCTTGGGCCCGATTTTAGTACATTTGGTCAAATATTGACTTTTGAATGACCGATGTAACATCAGAAAGAGTCAATAAGTAGGTATAGAAATTTCAAGATCCATAACTGAAACATGTCCAATGGGTAAAATATTGGCTATTCTAAGGCTAATTTATCACCAAAAGGATTCAAATGGGTAGATATACAAAGTTCAAAATCGACGACTCTTGGGCCCGATTTTAGTACATTTGGTCAAATATTGACTTTTGAATGACCAATGTAACATCAGAAAGAGTCAATAAGTAGGTATAGAAATTTCCTGATCCATGACTGAAACATGTTCAATAGGTCAAATATTGGCTACTCTATCGCTAATTTATCACCAGAAGGAGTCAATTGGGTAAGAATAGAAAGTTCAAGATCAAGGACTGAAATATTTTCAGTCTTTAAAAAATTGGCTGAACTATTGCCAGAAGGAGTCTATGGGGTAGAACTAAAAATTTCAAAATAGACAACTCTTGGGCCCGATTTTAGTACATTTGGTCAAATATTGACTTTTGAATGACCGATGTAACATCAGAAAGAGTCAATAAGTAGGTATAGAAATTTCAAGCTCCTTGACTGAAACATGTTCAATGGGTCAAATATTGGCTACTCTATGGCTAATTTATCACCAGAAGGAGTCAAAGGGTAGATATAGAAAGTTCAAGATCAAGGACTGAAATATTTTCAGTGGGTCAAAAATTGGCTGAACTATCTCCAGAAGGAGTCAATGGGGTAGAACTAAAAAGTTCAAAATAGACGACTCTTGGGCCCGATTTTAGTACATTTGGTCAAATATTGACTTTTGAATGACCGATGTAACATCAGAAAGAGTCAATAAGTAGGCATAGAAATTTCAAGATCCATAACTGAAACATGTCGAATGGGTAAAATATCGGCTACTCTAAGGCTAATGTATCACAAGAAGGAGTCAAAGGGTAGAACTAAAAAGTTCAAAATAGACGACTCTTGGGCCCGATTTTAGTACATTTGGTCAAATATTGACTTTTGAATGACCGATGTAACATCAGAAAGAGTCAATAAGTAGGTATAGAAATTTCAAGATCCATGACTGAAACATGTTCAATGGGTCAAATATTGGCTACTCTATGGCTAATTTATCACAAGAAGGAATCAATTGGGTAGCAATAGAAAGTTCAAAATCGACGACTCTTGGGCCCGATATTAGTACATTTGGTCAAATATGGATTTCTGAATGACCGATGTAACATCAGAAAGAGTCAATAAGTAGGTATAGAAATTTCAAGA
Organism: Zacco platypus; assembly: GCA_038088235.1. NCBI lineage: Eukaryota > Metazoa > Chordata > Actinopteri > Cypriniformes > Xenocyprididae > Zacco > Zacco platypus. Next base: position 13,976,535 of record CM076071.1, on the reverse strand, counting down.
TCCTTGACTGAAACATGTTCAATGGGTCAAATATTGGCTACTCTAAGGCTAATGTATCAAAAGAAGGAGTCAATTGGGTAAGAATAGAAAGTTCAAGATCAAGGACTGAAATATTTTCAGTCTTTAAAAAATTGGCTGAACTATTGCCAGAAGGAGTCTATGGGGTAGAACTAAAAATTTCAAAATAGACAACTCTTGGGCCCGATTTTAGTACATTTGGTCAAATATTGACTTTTGAATGACCAATGTAACATCAGAAAGAGTCAATAAGTAGGTATAGAAATTTCCTGATCCATGACTGAAACATGTTCAATAGGTCAAATATTGGCTACTCTATCGCTAATTTATCACAAGAAGGAGTCAATTGGGTAGAAATAGAAAGTTCAAAATCGACGACTCTTGGGCCCGATATTAGTACATTTGGTCTAATATTGACTTTTGAATGACCGATGTAACATCAGAAAGAGTCAATAAGTAGGTATAGAAATTTCAAGATCCATAACTGAAACATGTCCAATGGGTAAAATATTGGCTATTCTAAGGCTAATTTATCACCAAAAGGATTCAAATGGGTAGATATACAAAGTTCAAAATCGACGACTCTTGGGCCCGATTTTAGTACATTTGGTCAAATATTGACTTTTGAATGACCAATGTAACATCAGAAAGAGTCAATAAGTAGGTATAGAATTTTCCTGATCCATTACTGAAACATGTTCAATAGGTCAAATATTGGCTACTCTATCGCAAATTTATCACCAGAAGGAGTCAATTGGGTAAGAATAGAAAGTTCAAGATCAAGGACTGAAATATTTTCAGTCTTTAAAAAATTGTCTGAACTATTGCCAGAAGGAGTCTATGGGGTAGAACTAAAAATTTCAAAATAGACGACTCTTGGGGCCGATTTTAGTACATTTGGTCAAATATTGACTTTTGAATGACCGATATAACATCCGAAAGAGTCAATAAATAGGTATAAAAATTTCAAGATCCATAACTGAAACATGTCCAATGGGTAAAATCTTGGCTACTCTAAGGCTAATGTATCACAAGAAGGAGTCAATTGGGTAGATATAGAAATTTCAAGATCAAGGACTGAAATATTTTCAGTGGGTTAAAAATTGGCTGAACTTTCTCCAGAAGGAGTCAATAGGGTAGAACTAAAAAGTTCAAAATAGACAGCTCTTGGGCCCGATTTTAGTACATTTGTTCAAATATTGACTTTTGAATGACCGATGTAACATCAGAAAGAGTCAATAAGTAGGTATAAAAATTTCAAGATCCATAACTGAAACATGTCCAATGGGTAAAATATTGGCTACTCTAAGTCTAATTTATCACAAGAAGCAGTCAATTGGGTAGGAATAGAACCTTCAAGATCAAGGACTGAAATATTTTCAGTGCTTCAAAAATTGGCTGAACTATCGCCAGAAGGAGTCAATTGGGTAGAAATAGAAAGTTCAAAATCGACGACTCTTGGGCCTTATATTAGTATATTTGGTCAAATATGGATTTCTGAATGACCGATATAACATCAGAAAGAGTCAATAAGTAGGTATAGAAATTTCAAGCTCCTTGACTGAAACATGTTTAATGGGTCAAATATTGGCTACTCTATGGCTAATTTATCACAAGAAGCAGTCAATTGGGTAGGAATAGAAAGTTCAAGATCAAGGACTGAAATATTTTCATTGCTTCAAAAATTGGCTGAACTATCGCCAGAAGGAGTCAATCGGGTAGAACTCAAAAGTTCAAAATAGACGACTCTTGGGCCCGATTTTAGTACATTTGGTCAAATATTGACTTTTGAATGACCGATGTAACATCAGAAAGAGTCAATAAGTAGGTATAGAAATTTCAAGATCCATGACTGAAACATGTTCAATGGGTCAAATATTGGCTACTCTATGGCTAATTTATCACAAGAAGGAATCAATTGGGTAGCAATAGAAAGTTCAAAATCGACGACTCTTGGGCCCGATATTAGTACATTTGGTCAAATATGGATTTCTGAATGACCGATGTAACATCAGAAAGAGTCAATAAGTAGGTATAGAAATTTCAAGATCCTTGACTGAAACATGTTCAATGGGTCAAATATTGGCTACTCTAAGGCTAATGTATCAAAAGAAGGAGTCAATTGGGTAAGAATAGAAAGTTCAAGATCAAGGACTGAAATATTTTCAGTCTTTAAAAAATTGGCTGAACTATTGCCAGAAGGAGTCTATGGGGTAGAACTAAAAATTTCAAAATAGACAACTCTTGGGCCCGATTTTAGTACATTTGGTCAAATATTGACTTTTGAATGACCAATGTAACATCAGAAAGAGTCAATAAGTAGGTATAGAAATTTCCTGATCCATGACTGAAACATGTTCAATAGGTCAAATATTGGCTACTCTATCGCTAATTTATCACAAGAAGGAGTCAATTGGGTAGAAATAGAAAGTTCAAAATCGACGACTCTTGGGCCCGATATTAGTACATTTGGTCTAATATTGACTTTTGAATGACCGATGTAACATCAGAAAGAGTCAATAAGTAGGTATAGAAATTTCAAGATCCATAACTGAAACATGTCCAATGGGTAAAATATTGGCTATTCTAAGGCTAATTTATCACCAAAAGGATTCAAATGGGTAGATATACAAAGTTCAAAATCGACGACTCTTGGGCCCGATTTTAGTACATTTGGTCAAATATTGACTTTTGAATGACCAATGTAACATCAGAAAGAGTCAATAAGTAGGTATAGAAATTTCCTGATCCATTACTGAAACATGTTCAATAGGTCAAATATTGGCTACTCTATCGCAAATTTATCACCAGAAGGAGTCAATTGGGTAAGAATAGAAAGTTCAAGATCAAGGACTGAAATATTTTCAGTCTTTAAAAAATTGGCTGAACTATTGCCAGAAGGAGTCTATGGGGTAGAACTAAAAATTTCAAAATAGACAACTCTTGGGCCCGATTTTAGTACATTTGGTCAAATATTGACTTTTGAATGACCGATGTAACATCAGAAAGAGTCAATAAGTAGGTATAAAAATTTCCTGATCCATGACTGAAACATGTTCAATGGGTCAAATATTGGCTACTCTATCGCTAATTTATCACCAGAAGGAGTCAATTGGGTAGAAATAGAAAGTTCATAATAGACGACTCTTGGGCCCGATTTTAGTACATTTGGTCAAATATTGACTTTTGAATGACCGATATAACATCCGAAAGAGTCAATAAATAGGTATAAAAATTTCAAGATTCATAACTGAAACATGTCCAATGGGTAAAATATTGGCTACTCTAAGGCTAATGTATCACAAGAATGAGTCAATTGGGTAGATATAGAAAGTTCAAGATCAAGGACTGAAATATTTTCAGTGGGTTAAAAATTGGCTGAACTATCTCCAGAAGGAGTCAATAGGGTAGAACTAAAAAGTTCAAAATAGACGACTCTTGGGCCCGATTTTAGTACATTTGGTCAAATATTGACTTTTGAATGACCGATGTAACATCAGAAAGAGTCAATAAGTAGGTATAGAAATTTCAAGATCCATAACTGAAACATGTCCAATGGGTAAAATATTGGCTATTCTAAGGCTAATTTATCACCAAAAGGATTCAAATGGGTAGATATACAAAGTTCAAAATCGACGACTCTTGGGCCCGATTTTAGTACATTTGGTCAAATATTGACTTTTGAATGACCAATGTAACATCAGAAAGAGTCAATAAGTAGGTATAGAAATTTCCTGATCCATGACTGAAACATGTTCAATAGGTCAAATATTGGCTACTCTATCGCTAATTTATCACCAGAAGGAGTCAATTGTGTAAGAATAGAAAGTTCAAGATCAAGGACTGAAATATTTTCAGTCTTTAAAAAATTGGCTGAACTATTGCCAGAAGGAGTCTATGGGGTAGAACTAAAAATTTCAAAATAGACAACTCTTGGGCCCGATTTTAGTACATTTGGTCAAATATTGACTTTTGAATGACCGATGTAACATCAGAAAGAGTCAATAAGTAGGTATAAAAATTTCCTGATCCATGACTGAAACATGTTCAATGGGTCAAATATTGGCTACTCTATCGCTAATTTATCACCAGAAGGAGTCAATTGGGTAGAAATAGAAAGTTCAAAATAGACGACTCTTGGGCCCGATTTTAGTACATTTGGTCAAATATTGACTTTTGAATGACCGATATAACATCCGAAAGAGTCAATAAATAGGTATAAAAATTTCAAGATCCATAACTGAAACATGTCCAATGGGTAAAATATTGGCTACTCTAAGGCTAATGTATCACAAGAATGAGTCAATTGGGTAAATATAGAAAGTTCAAGATCAAGGACTGAAATATTTTCAGTGGGTTAAAAATTGGCTGAACTATCTCCAGAAGGAGTCAATAGGGTAGAACTAAAAAGTTCAAAATAGACGACTCTTGGGCCCGATTTTAGTACATTTGGTCAAATATTGACTTTTGAATGACCGATGTAACATCAGAAAGAGTCAATAAGTAGGTATAGAAATTTCAAGATCCATAACTGAAACATGTCCAATGGGTAAAATATTGGCTATTCTAAGGCTAATTTATCACCAAAAGGATTCAAATGGGTAGATATACAAAGTTCAAAATCGACGACTCTTGGGCCCGATTTTAGTACATTTGGTCAAATATTGACTTTTGAATGACCGATGTAACATCAGAAAGAGTCAATAAGTAGGTATAAAAATTTCCTGATCCATGACTGAAACATGTTCAATGGGTCAAATATTGGCTACTCTATCGCTCATTTATCACCAGAAGGAGTCAATTGGGTAGAAAAAGAAAGTTCAAAATCGACGACTCTTGGGCTCGATATTAGTACATTTGGTCAAATATTGACTTTTCAATCACCGATATAACATCAGAAAGAGTCAATAAGTAGGTATAGAAATTTCAAGCTCCTTGACTGAAACATGTACAATGGGTCAAATATTGGCTACTCTATGGCTAATTTATCACCAGAAGGAGTCAAAGGGTAGATATAGAAAGTTCAAGATCAAGGACTGAAATATTTTCAGTGGGTCAAAAATTGGCTGAACTATCTCCAGAAGGAGTCAATGGGGTAGAAATAGAAAGTTCAAAATAGACGACTCTTGGGCCCGATTTTAGTACATTTGGTCAAATATTGACTTTTGAATGACCGATATAACATCCGAAAGAGTCAATAAATAGGTATAAAAATTTCAAGATCCATAACTGAAACATGTCCAATGGGTAAAATATTGGCTACTCTAAGGCTAATGTATCACAAGAATGAGTCAATTGGGTAGATATAGAAAGTTCAAGATCAAGGACTGAAATATTTTCAGTGGGTTAAAAATTGGCTGAACTATCTCCAGAAGGAGTCAATAGGGTAGAACTAAAAAGTTCAAAATAGACGACTCTTGGGCCCGATTTTAGTACATTTGGTCAAATATTGACTTTTGAATGACCGATGTAACATCAGAAAGAGTCAATAAGTAGGTATAGAAATTTCAAGATCCATAACTGAAACATGTCCAATGGGTAAAATATTGGCTATTCTAAGGCTAATTTATCACCAAAAGGATTCAAATGGGTAGATATACAAAGTTCAAAATCGACGACTCTTGGGCCCGATTTTAGTACATTTGGTCAAATATTGACTTTTGAATGACCAATGTAACATCAGAAAGAGTCAATAAGTAGGTATAGAAATTTCCTGATCCATGACTGAAACATGTTCAATAGGTCAAATATTGGCTACTCTATCGCTAATTTATCACCAGAAGGAGTCAATTGTGTAAGAATAGAAAGTTCAAGATCAAGGACTGAAATATTTTCAGTCTTTAAAAAATTGGCTGAACTATTGCCAGAAGGAGTCTATGGGGTAGAACTAAAAATTTCAAAATAGACAACTCTTGGGCCCGATTTTAGTACATTTGGTCAAATATTGACTTTTGAATGACCGATGTAACATCAGAAAGAGTCAATAAGTAGGTATAAAAATTTCCTGATCCATGACTGAAACATGTTCAATGGGTCAAATATTGGCTACTCTATCGCTAATTTATCACCAGAAGGAGTCAATTGGGTAGAAATAGAAAGTTCAAAATCGACGACTCTTGGGCCCGATTTTAGTACATTTGGTCAAATATTGACTTTTGAATGACCGATGTAACATCAGAAAGAGTCAATAAGTAGGTATAAAAATTTCCTGATCCATGACTGAAACATGTTCAATGGGTCAAATATTGGCTACTCTATCGCTCATTTATCACCAGAAGGAGTCAATTGGGTAGAAAAAGAAAGTTCAAAATCGACGACTCTTGGGCTCGATATTAGTACATTTGGTCAAATATTGACTTTTCAATCACCGATATAACATCAGAAAGAGTCAATAAGTAGGTATAGAAATTTCAAGCTCCTTGACTGAAACATTTTCAATGGGTCAAATATTGGCTACTCTATGGCTAATTTATCACCAGAAGGAGTCAAAGGGTAGATATAGAAAGTTCAAGATCAAGGACTGAAATATTTTCAGTGGGTCAAAAATTGGCTGAACTATCTCCAGAAGGAGTCAATGGGGTAGAACTAAAAAGTTCAAAATAGACGACTCTTGGGCCCGATTTTAGTACATTTGGTCAAATATTCACTTTTGAATGACCGATGTAACATCAGAAAGAGTCAATAAGTAGGTATAGAAATTTCCTGATCCATGACTGAAACATGTTCAATAGGTCAAATATTGGCTACTCTATCGCTAATTTATCACCAGAAGGAGTCAATTGGGTAGAAATAGAAAGTTCAAAATCGACGACTCTTGGGCCCGATATTAGTACATTTGGTCAAATATGTATTTCTGAATGACCGATGTAACATCAGAAAGAGTCAATAAGTAGGTATAGAAATTTCAAGATCCTTGACTGAAACATGTTCAATGGGTCAAATATTGGCTACTCTAAGGCTAATGTATCAAAAGAAGGAGTCAATTGGGTAAGAATAGAAAGTTCAAGATCAAGGACTGAAATATTTTCAGTCTTTAAAAAATTGGCTGAACTATTGCCAGAAGGAGTCTATGGGGTAGAACTAAAAATTTCAAAATAGACAACTCTTGGGCCCGATTTTAGTACATTTGGTCAAATATTGACTTTTGAATGACCGATGTAACATCAGAAAGAGTCAATAAGTAGGTATAAAAATTTCCTGATCCATGACTGAAACATGTTCAATGGGTCAAATATTGGCTACTCTATCGCTAATTTATCACCAGAAGGAGTCAATTGGGTAGAAATAGAAAGTTCAAAATAGACGACTCTTGGGCCCGATTTTAGTACATTTGGTCAAATATTGACTTTTGAATGACCGATATAACATCCGAAAGAGTCAATAAATAGGTATAAAAATTTCAAGATCCATAACTGAAACATGTCCAATGGGTAAAATATTGGCTACTCTAAGGCTAATGTATCACAAGAATGAGTCAATTGGGTAGATATAGAAAGTTCAAGATCAAGGACTGAAATATTTTCAGTGGGTTAAAAATTGGCTGAACTATCTCCAGAAGGAGTCAATAGGGTAGAACTAAAAAGTTCAAAATAGACGACTCTTGGGCCCGATTTTAGTACATTTGGTCAAATATTGACTTTTGAATGACCGATGTAACATCAGAAAGAGTCAATAAGTAGGTATAGAAATTTCAAGATCCATAACTGAAACATGTCCAATGGGTAAAATATTGGCTATTCTAATGCTAATTTATCACCAAAAGGATTCAAATGGGTAGATATACAAAGTTCAAAATCGACGACTCTTGGGCCCGATTTTAGTACATTTGGTCAAATATTGACTTTTGAATGACCAATGTAACATCAGAAAGAGTCAATAAGTAGGTATAGAAATTTCCTGATCCATGACTGAAACATGTTCAATAGGTCAAATATTGGCTACTCTATCGCTAATTTATCACCAGAAGGAGTCAATTGGGTAAGAATAGAAAGTTCAAGATCAAGGACTGAAATATTTTCAGTCTTTAAAAAATTGGCTGAACTATTGCCAGAAGGAGTCTATGGGGTAGAACTAAAAATTTCAAAATAGACAACTCTTGGGCCCGATTTTAGTACATTTGGTCAAATATTGACTTTTGAATGACCGATGTAACATCAGAAAGAGTCAATAAGTAGGTATAAAAATTTCCTGATCCATGACTGAAACATGTTCAATGGGTCAAATATTGGCTACTCTATCGCTAATTTATCACCAGAAGGAGTCAATTGGGTAGAAATAGAAAGTTCAAAATAGACGACTCTTGGGCCCGATTTTAGTACATTTGGTCAAATATTGACTTTTGAATGACCGATATAACATCCGAAAGAGTCAATAAATAGGTATAAAAATTTCAAGATCCATAACTGAAACATGTCCAATGGGTAAAATATTGGCTACTCTAAGGCTAATGTATCACAAGAATGAGTCAATTGGGTAGATATAGAAAGTTCAAGATCAAGGACTGAAATATTTTCAGTGGGTTAAAAATTGGCTGAACTATCTCCAGAAGGAGTCAATAGGGTAGAACTAAAAAGTTCAAAATAGACGACTCTTGGGCCCGATTTTAGTACATTTGGTCAAATATTGACTTTTGAATGACCGATGTAACATCAGAAAGAGTCAATAAGTAGGTATAGAAATTTCAAGATCCATAACTGAAACATGTCCAATGGGTAAAATATTGGCTATTCTAAGGCTAATTTATCACCAAAAGGATTCAAATGGGTAGATATACAAAGTTCAAAATCGACGACTCTTGGGCCCGATTTTAGTACATTTGGTCAAATATTGACTTTTGAATGACCAATGTAACATCAGAAAGAGTCAATAAGTAGGTATAGAAATTTCCTGATCCATGACTGAAACATGTTCAATAGGTCAAATATTGGCTACTCTATCGCTAATTTATCACCAGAAGGAGTCAATTGGGTAAGAATAGAAAGTTCAAGATCAAGGACTGAAATATTTTCAGTCTTTAAAAAATTGGCTGAACTATTGCCAGAAGGAGTCTATGGGGTAGAACTAAAAATTTCAAAATAGACAACTCTTGGGCCCGATTTTAGTACATTTGGTCAAATATTGACTTTTGAATGACCGATGTAACATCAGAAAGAGTCAATAAGTAGGTATAAAAATTTCCTGATCCATGACTGAAACATGTTCAATGGGTCAAATATTGGCTACTCTATCGCTAATTTATCACCAGAAGGAGTCAATTGGGTAGAAATAGAAAGTTCAAAATAGACGACTCTTGGGCCCGATTTTAGTACATTTGGTCAAATATTGACTTTTGAATGACCGATATAACATCCGAAAGAGTCAATAAATAGGTATAAAAATTTCAAGATCCATAACTGAAACATGTCCAATGGGTAAAATATTGGCTACTCTAAGGCTAATGTATCACAAGAATGAGTCAATTGGGTAAATATAGAAAGTTCAAGATCAAGGACTGAAATATTTTCAGTGGGTTAAAAATTGGCTGAACTATCTCCAGAAGGAGTCAATAGGGTAGAACTAAAAAGTTCAAAATAGACGACTCTTGGGCCCGATTTTAGTACATTTGGTCAAATATTGACTTTTGAATGACCGATGTAACATCAGAAAGAGTCAATAAGTAGGTATAGAAATTTCAAGATCCATAACTGAAACATGTCCAATGGGTAAAATATTGGCTATTCTAAGGCTAATTTATCACCAAAAGGATTCAAATGGGTAGATATACAAAGTTCAAAATCGACGACTCTTGGGCCCGATTTTAGTACATTTGGTCAAATATTGACTTTTGAATGACCGATGTAACATCAGAAAGAGTCAATAAGTAGGTATAAAAATTTCCTGATCCATGACTGAAACATGTTCAATGGGTCAAATATTGGCTACTCTATCGCTCATTTATCACCAGAAGGAGTCAATTGGGTAGAAAAAGAAAGTTCAAAATCGACGACTCTTGGGCTCGATATTAGTACATTTGGTCAAATATTGACTTTTCAATCACCGATATAACATCAGAAAGAGTCAATAAGTAGGTATAGAAATTTCAAGCTCCTTGACTGAAACATGTACAATGGGTCAAATATTGGCTACTCTATGGCTAATTTATCACCAGAAGGAGTCAAAGGGTAGATATAGAAAGTTCAAGATCAAGGACTGAAATATTTTCAGTGGGTCAAAAATTGGCTGAACTATCTCCAGAAGGAGTCAATGGGGTAGAAATAGAAAGTTCAAAATAGACGACTCTTGGGCCCGATTTTAGTACATTTGGTCAAATATTGACTTTTGAATGACCGATATAACATCCGAAAGAGTCAATAAATAGGTATAAAAATTTCAAGATCCATAACTGAAACATGTCCAATGGGTAAAATATTGGCTACTCTAAGGCTAATGTATCACAAGAATGAGTCAATTGGGTAGATATAGAAAGTTCAAGATCAAGGACTGAAATATTTTCAGTGGGTTAAAAATTGGCTGAACTATCTCCAGAAGGAGTCAATAGGGTAGAACTAAAAAGTTCAAAATAGACGACTCTTGGGCCCGATTTTAGTACATTTGGTCAAATATTGACTTTTGAATGACCGATGTAACATCAGAAAGAGTCAATAAGTAGGTATAGAAATTTCAAAATCCATAACTGAAACATGTCCAATGGGTAAAATATTGGCTATTCTAAGGCTAATTTATCACCAAAAGGATTCAAATGGGTAGATATACAAAGTTCAAAATCGACGACTCTTGGGCCCGATTTTAGTACATTTGGTCAAATATTGACTTTTGAATGACCAATGTAACATCAGAAAGAGTCAATAAGTAGGTATAGAAATTTCCTGATCCATGACTGAAACATGTTCAATAGGTCAAATATTGGCTACTCTATCGCTAATTTATCACCAGAAGGAGTCAATTGTGTAAGAATAGAAAGTTCAAGATCAAGGACTGAAATATTTTCAGTCTTTAAAAAATTGGCTGAACTATTGCCAGAAGGAGTCTATGGGGTAGAACTAAAAATTTCAAAATAGACAACTCTTGGGCCCGATTTTAGTACATTTGGTCAAATATTGACTTTTGAATGACCGATGTAACATCAGAAAGAGTCAATAAGTAGGTATAAAAATTTCCTGATCCATGACTGAAACATGTTCAATGGGTCAAATATTGGCTACTCTATCGCTAATTTATCACCAGAAGGAGTCAATTGGGTAGAAATAGAAAGTTCAAAATCGACGACTCTTGGGCCCGATTTTAGTACATTTGGTCAAATATTGACTTTTGAATGACCGATGTAACATCAGAAAGAGTCAATAAGTAGGTATAAAAATTTCCTGATCCATGACTGAAACATGTTCAATGGGTCAAATATTGGCTACTCTATCGCTCATTTATCACCAGAAGGAGTCAATTGGGTAGAAAAAGAAAGTTCAAAATCGACGACTCTTGGGCTCGATATTAGTACATTTGGTCAAATATTGACTTTTCAATCACCGATATAACATCAGAAAGAGTCAATAAGTAGGTATAGAAATTTCAAGCTCCTTGACTGAAACATTTTCAATGGGTCAAATATTGGCTACTCTATGGCTAATTTATCACCAGAAGGAGTCAAAGGGTAGATATAGAAAGTTCAAGATCAAGGACTGAAATATTTTCAGTGGGTCAAAAATTGGCTGAACTATCTCCAGAAGGAGTCAATGGGGTAGAACTAAAAAGTTCAAAATAGACGACTCTTGGGCCCGATTTTAGTACATTTGGTCAAATATTGACTTTTGAATGACCAATGTAACATCAGAAAGAGTCAATAAGTAGGTATAGAAATTTCCTGATCCATGACTGAAACATGTTCAATGGGTCAAATATTGGCTACTCTATCGCTAATTTATCACCAGAAGGAGTCAATTGGGTAGAAATAGAAAGTTCAAAATCGACGACTCTTGGGCCCGATATTAGTACATTTGGTCAAATATTGACTTTTGAATGACCGATGTAACATCAGAAAGAGTCAATAAGTAGGTATAGAAATTTCAAGATCCATAACTGAAACATGTCCAATGGGTAAAATATTGGCTATTCTAAGGCTAATTTATCACCAAAAGGATTCAAATGGGTAGATATACAAAGTTCAAAATCGACGACTCTTGGGCCCGATTTTAGTACATTTGGTCAAATATTGACTTTTGAATGACCGATGTAACATCAGAAAGAGTCAATAAGTAGGTATAGAAATTTCAAGATCCATGACTGAAACATGTTCAATGGGTCAAATATTGGCTACTCTATGGCTAATTTATCACAAGAAGGAATCAATTGGGTAGAAATAGAAAGTTCAAAATCGACGACTCTTGGGCCCGATATTAGTACATTTGGTCAAATATGTATTTCTGAATGACCGATGTAACATCAGAAAGAGTCAATAAGTAGGTATAGAAATTTCAAGATCCTTGACTGAAACATGTTCAATGGGTCAAATATTGGCTACTCTAAGGCTAATGTATCAAAAGAAGGAGTCAATTGGGTAAGAATAGAAAGTTCAAGATCAAGGACTGAAATATTTTCAGTCTTTAAAAAATTGGCTGAACTATTGCCAGAAGGAGTCTATGGGGTAGAACTAAAAATTTCAAAATAGACAACTCTTGGGCCCGATTTTAGTACATTTGGTCAAATATTGACTTTTGAATGACCGATGTAACATCAGAAAGAGTCAATAAGTAGGTATAAAAATTTCCTGATCCATGACTGAAACATGTTCAATGGGTCAAATATTGGCTACTCTATCGCTAATTTATCACCAGAAGGAGTCAATTGGGTAGAAATAGAAAGTTCAAAATAGACGACTCTTGGGCCCGATTTTAGTACATTTGGTCAAATATTGACTTTTGAATGACCGATATAACATCCGAAAGAGTCAATAAATAGGTATAAAAATTTCAAGATCCATAACTGAAACATGTCCAATGGGTAAAATATTGGCTACTCTAAGGCTAATGTATCACAAGAATGAGTCAATTGGGTAGATATAGAAAGTTCAAGATCAAGGACTGAAATATTTTCAGTGGGTTAAAAATTGGCTGAACTATCTCCAGAAGGAGTCAATAGGGTAGAACTAAAAAGTTCAAAATAGACGACTCTTGGGCCCGATTTTAGTACATTTGGTCAAATATTGACTTTTGAATGACCGATGTAACATCAGAAAGAGTCAATAAGTAGGTATAGAAATTTCAAGATCCATAACTGAAACATGTCCAATGGGTAAAATATTGGCTATTCTAAGGCTAATTTATCACCAAAAGGATTCAAATGGGTAGATATACAAAGTTCAAAATCGACGACTCTTGGGCCCGATTTTAGTACATTTGGTCAAATATTGACTTTTGAATGACCAATGTAACATCAGAAAGAGTCAATAAGTAGGTATAGAAATTTCCTGATCCATGACTGAAACATGTTCAATAGGTCAAATATTGGCTACTCTATCGCTAATTTATCACCAGAAGGAGTCAATTGGGTAAGAATAGAAAGTTCAAGATCAAGGACTGAAATATTTTCAGTCTTTAAAAAATTGGCTGAACTATTGCCAGAAGGAGTCTATGGGGTAGAACTAAAAATTTCAAAATAGACAACTCTTGGGCCCGATTTTAGTACATTTGGTCAAATATTGACTTTTGAATGACCGATGTAACATCAGAAAGAGTCAATAAGTAGGTATAAAAATTTCCTGATCCATGACTGAAACATGTTCAATGGGTCAAATATTGGCTACTCTATCGCTCATTTATCACCAGAAGGAGTCAATTGGGTAGAAAAAGAAAGTTCAAAATCGACGACTCTTGGGCCCGATATTAGTACATTTGGTCAAATATTGACTTTTCAATCACCGATATAACATCAGAAAGAGTCAATAAGTAGGTATAGAAATTTCAAGCTCCTTGACTGAAACATGTTCAATGGGTCAAATATTGGCTACTCTATGGCTAATTTATCACCAGAAGGAGTCAAAGGGTAGATATAGAAAGTTCAAGATCAAGGACTGAAATATTTTCAGTGGGTCAAAAATTGGCTGAACTATCTCCAGAAGGAGTCAATGGGGTAGAACTAAAAAGTTCAAAATAGACGACTCTTGGGCCCGATTTTAGTACATTTGGTCAAATATTGACTTTTGAATGACCGATGTAACATCAGAAAGAGTCAATAAGTAGGCATAGAAATTTCAAGATCCATAACTGAAACATGTCGAATGGGTAAAATATCGGCTACTCTAAGGCTAATGTATCACAAGAAGGAGTCAAAGGGTAGAACTAAAAAGTTCAAAATAGACGACTCTTGGGCCCGATTTTAGTACATTTGGTCAAATATTGACTTTTGAATGACCGATGTAACATCAGAAAGAGTCAATAAGTAGGTATAGAAATTTCAAGATCCTTGACTGAAACATGTTCAATGGGTCAAATATTGGCTACTCTAAGGCTAATGTATCAAAAGAAGGAGTCAATTGGGTAAGAATAGAAAGTTCAAGATCAAGGACTGAAATATTTTCAGTCTTTAAAAAATTGGCTGAACTATTGCCAGAAGGAGTCTATGGGGTAGAACTAAAAATTTCAAAATAGACAACTCTTGGGCCCGATTTTAGTACATTTGGTCAAATATTGACTTTTGAATGACCAATGTAACATCAGAAAGAGTCAATAAGTAGGTATAGAAATTTCCTGATCCATGACTGAAACATGTTCAATAGGTCAAATATTGGCTACTCTATCGCTAATTTATCACAAGAAGGAGTCAATTGGGTAGAAATAGAAAGTTCAAAATCGACGACTCTTGGGCCCGATATTAGTACATTTGGTCTAATATTGACTTTTGAATGACCGATGTAACATCAGAAAGAGTCAATAAGTAGGTATAGAAATTTCAAGATCCATAACTGAAACATGTCCAATGGGTAAAATATTGGCTATTCTAAGGCTAATTTATCACCAAAAGGATTCAAATGGGTAGATATACAAAGTTCAAAATCGACGACTCTTGGGCCCGATTTTAGTACATTTGGTCAAATATTGACTTTTGAATGACCAATGTAACATCAGAAAGAGTCAATAAGTAGGTATAGAATTTTCCTGATCCATTACTGAAACATGTTCAATAGGTCAAATATTGGCTACTCTATCGCAAATTTATCACCAGAAGGAGTCAATTGGGTAAGAATAGAAAGTTCAAGATCAAGGACTGAAATATTTTCAGTCTTTAAAAAATTGTCTGAACTATTGCCAGAAGGAGTCTATGGGGTAGAACTAAAAATTTCAAAATAGACAACTCTTGGGCCCGATTTTAGTACATTTGGTCAAATATTGACTTTTGAATGACCGATGTAACATCAGAAAGAGTCAATAAGTAGGTATAAAAATTTCCTGATCCATGACTGAAACATGTTCAATGGGTCAAATATTGGCTACTCTATCGCTAATGTATCACAAGAATGAGTCAATTGGGTAGATATAGAAAGTTCAAGATCAAGGACTGAAATATTTTCAGTGGGTTAAAAATTGGCTGAACTATCTCCAGAAGGAGTCAATAGGGTAGAACTAAAAAGTTCAAAATAGACGACTCTTGGGCCCGATTTTAGTACATTTGGTCAAATATTGACTTTTGAATGACCGATGTAACATCAGAAAGAGTCAATAAGTAGGTATAGAAATTTCAAGATCCATAACTGAAACATGTCCAATGGGTAAAATATTGGCTATTCTAAGGCTAATTTATCACCAAAAGGATTCAAATGGGTAGATATACAAAGTTCAAAATCGACGACTCTTGGGCCCGATTTTAGTACATTTGGTCAAATATTGACTTTTGAATGACCAATGTAACATCAGAAAGAGTCAATAAGTAGGTATAGAAATTTCCTGATCCATGACTGAAACATGTTCAATAGGTCAAATATTGGCTACTCTATCGCTAATTTATCACCAGAAGGAGTCAATTGTGTAAGAATAGAAAGTTCAAGATCAAGGACTGAAATATTTTCAGTCTTTAAAAAATTGGCTGAACTATTGCCAGAAGGAGTCTATGGGGTAGAACTAAAAATTTCAAAATAGACAACTCTTGGGCCCGATTTTAGTACATTTGGTCAAATATTGACTTTTGAATGACCGATGTAACATCAGAAAGAGTCAATAAGTAGGTATAAAAATTTCCTGATCCATGACTGAAACATGTTCAATGGGTCAAATATTGGCTACTCTATCGCTAATTTATCACCAGAAGGAGTCAATTGGGTAGAAATAGAAAGTTCAAAATAGACGACTCTTGGGCCCGATTTTAGTACATTTGGTCAAATATTGACTTTTGAATGACCGATATAACATCCGAAAGAGTCAATAAATAGGTATAAAAATTTCAAGATCCATAACTGAAACATGTCCAATGGGTAAAATATTGGCTACTCTAAGGCTAATGTATCACAAGAATGAGTCAATTGGGTAGATATAGAAAGTTCAAGATCAAGGACTGAAATATTTTCAGTGGGTTAAAAATTGGCTGAACTATCTCCAGAAGGAGTCAATAGGGTAGAACTAAAAAGTTCAAAATAGACGACTCTTGGGCCCGATTTTAGTACATTTGGTCAAATATTGACTTTTGAATGACCGATGTAACATCAGAAAGAGTCAATAAGTAGGTATAGAAATTTCAAGATCCATAACTGAAACATGTCCAATGGGTAAAATATTGGCTATTCTAAGGCTAATTTATCACCAAAAGGATTCAAATGGGTAGATATACAAAGTTCAAAATCGACGACTCTTGGGCCCGATTTTAGTACATTTGGTCAAATATTGACTTTTGAATGACCAATGTAACATCAGAAAGAGTCAATAAGTAGGTATAGAAATTTCCTGATCCATGACTGAAACATGTTCAATAGGTCAAATATTGGCTACTCTATCGCTAATTTATCACCAGAAGGAGTCAATTGGGTAAGAATAGAAAGTTCAAGATCAAGGACTGAAATATTTTCAGTCTTTAAAAAATTGGCTGAACTATTGCCAGAAGGAGTCTATGGGGTAGAACTAAAAATTTCAAAATAGACAACTCTTGGGCCCGATTTTAGTACATTTGGTCAAATATTGACTTTTGAATGACCGATGTAACATCAGAAAGAGTCAATAAGTAGGTATAAAAATTTCCTGATCCATGACTGAAACATGTTCAATGGGTCAAATATTGGCTACTCTATCGCTCATTTATCACCAGAAGGAGTCAATTGGGTAGAAAAAGAAAGTTCAAAATCGACGACTCTTGGGCCCGATATTAGTACATTTGGTCAAATATTGACTTTTCAATCACCGATATAACATCAGAAAGAGTCAATAAGTAGGTATAGAAATTTCAAGCTCCTTGACTGAAACATGTTCAATGGGTCAAATATTGGCTACTCTATGGCTAATTTATCACCAGAAGGAGTCAAAGGGTAGATATAGAAAGTTCAAGATCAAGGACTGAAATATTTTCAGTGGGTCAAAAATTGGCTGAACTATCTCCAGAAGGAGTCAATGGGGTAGAACTAAAAAGTTCAAAATAGACGACTCTTGGGCCCGATTTTAGTACATTTGGTCAAATATTGACTTTTGAATGACCGATGTAACATCAGAAAGAGTCAATAAGTAGGCATAGAAATTTCAAGATCCATAACTGAAACATGTCGAATGGGTAAAATATCGGCTACTCTAAGGCTAATGTATCACAAGAAGGAGTCAAAGGGTAGAACTAAAAAGTTCAAAATAGACGACTCTTGGGCCCGATTTTAGTACATTTGGTCAAATATTGACTTTTGAATGACCGATGTAACATCAGAAAGAGTCAATAAGTAGGTATAGAAATTTCAAGATCCTTGACTGAAACATGTTCAATGGGTCAAATATTGGCTACTCTAAGGCTAATGTATCAAAAGAAGGAGTCAATTGGGTAAGAATAGAAAGTTCAAGATCAAGGACTGAAATATTTTCAGTCTTTAAAAAATTGGCTGAACTATTGCCAGAAGGAGTCTATGGGGTAGAACTAAAAATTTCAAAATAGACAACTCTTGGGCCCGATTTTAGTACATTTGGTCAAATATTGACTTTTGAATGACCAATGTAACATCAGAAAGAGTCAATAAGTAGGTATAGAAATTTCCTGATCCATGACTGAAACATGTTCAATAGGTCAAATATTGGCTACTCTATCGCTAATTTATCACAAGAAGGAGTCAATTGGGTAGAAATAGAAAGTTCAAAATCGACGACTCTTGGGCCCGATATTAGTACATTTGGTCTAATATTGACTTTTGAATGACCGATGTAACATCAGAAAGAGTCAATAAGTAGGTATAGAAATTTCAAGATCCATAACTGAAACATGACCAATGGGTAAAATATTGGCTATTCTAAGGCTAATTTATCACCAAAAGGATTCAAATGGGTAGATATACAAAGTTCAAAATCGACGACTCTTGGGCCCGATTTTAGTACATTTGGTCAAATATTGACTTTTGAATGACCAATGTAACATCAGAAAGAGTCAATAAGTAGGTATAGAATTTTCCTGATCCATTACTGAAACATGTTCAATAGGTCAAATATTGGCTACTCTATCGCAAATTTATCACCAGAAGGAGTCAATTGGGTAAGAATAGAAAGTTCAAGATCAAGGACTGAAATATTTTCAGTCTTTAAAAAATTGTCTGAACTATTGCCAGAAGGAGTCTATGGGGTAGAACTAAAAATTTCAAAATAGACAACTCTTGGGCCCGATTTAAGTACATTTGGTCAAATATTGACTTTTGAATGACCGATGTAACATCAGAAAGAGTCAATAAGTAGGTATAAAAATTTCCTGATCCATGACTGAAACATGTTCAATGGGTCAAATATTGGCTACTCTATCGCTAATGTATCACAAGAATGAGTCAATTGGGTAGATATAGAAAGTTCAAGATCAAGGACTGAAATATTTTCAGTGGGTTAAAAATTGGCTGAACTATCTCCAGAAGGAGTCAATAGGGTAGAACTAAAAAGTTCAAAATAGACGACTCTTGGGCCCGATTTTAGTACATTTGGTCAAATATTGACTTTTGAATGACCGATGTAACATCAGAAAGAGTCAATAAGTAGGTATAGAAATTTCAAGATCCATAACTGAAACATGTCCAATGGGTAAAATATTGGCTATTCTAAGGCTAATTTATCACCAAAAGGATTCAAATGGGTAGATATACAAAGTTCAAAATCGACGACTCTTGGGCCCGATTTTAGTACATTTGGTCAAATATTGACTTTTGAATGACCAATGTAACATCAGAAAGAGTCAATAAGTAGGTATAGAAATTTCCTGATCCATGACTGAAACATGTTCAATAGGTCAAATATTGGCTACTCTATCGCTAATTTATCACCAGAAGGAGTCAATTGTGTAAGAATAGAAAGTTCAAGATCAAGGACTGAAATATTTTCAGTCTTTAAAAAATTGGCTGAACTATTGCCAGAAGGAGTCTATGGGGTAGAACTAAAAATTTCAAAATAGACAACTCTTGGGCCCGATTTTAGTACATTTGGTCAAATATTGACTTTTGAATGACCGATGTAACATCAGAAAGAGTCAATAAGTAGGTATAAAAATTTCCTGATCCATGACTGAAACATGTTCAATGGGTCAAATATTGGCTACTCTATCGCTAATTTATCACCAGAAGGAGTCAATTGGGTAGAAATAGAAAGTTCAAAATAGACGACTCTTGGGCCCGATTTTAGTACATTTGGTCAAATATTGACTTTTGAATGACCGATATAACATCCGAAAGAGTCAATAAATAGGTATAAAAATTTCAAGATCCATAACTGAAACATGTCCAATGGGTAAAATATTGGCTACTCTAAGGCTAATGTATCACAAGAATGAGTCAATTGGGTAGATATAGAAAGTTCAAGATCAAGGACTGAAATATTTTCAGTGGGTTAAAAATTGGCTGAACTATCTCCAGAAGGAGTCAATAGGGTAGAACTAAAAAGTTCAAAATAGACGACTCTTGGGCCCGATTTTAGTACATTTGGTCAAATATTGACTTTTGAATGACCGATGTAACATCAGAAAGAGTCAATAAGTAGGTATAGAAATTTCAAGATCCATAACTGAAACATGTCCAATGGGTAAAATATTGGCTATTCTAAGGCTAATTTATCACCAAAAGGATTCAAATGGGTAGATATACAAAGTTCAAAATCGATGACTCTTGGGCCCGATTTTAGTACATTTGGTCAAATATTGACTTTTGAATGACCGATGTAACATCAGAAAGAGTCAATAAGTAGGTATAAAAATTTCCTGATCCATGACTGAAACATGTTCAATGGGTCAAATATTGGCTACTCTATCGCTCATTTATCACCAGAAGGAGTCAATTGGGTAGAAAAAGAAAGTTCAAAATCGACGACTCTTGGGCTCGATATTAGTACATTTGGTCAAATATTGACTTTTCAATCACCGATATAACATCAGAAAGAGTCAATAAGTAGGTATAGAAATTTCAAGCTCCTTGACTGAAACATGTTCAATGGGTCAAATATTGGCTACTCTATGGCTAATTTATCACCAGAAGGAGTCAAAGGGTGGATATAGAAAGTTCAAGATCAAGGACTGAAATATTTTCAGTGGGTCAAAAATTGGCTGAACTATCTCCAGAAGGAGTCAATGGGGTAGAACTAAAAAGTTCAAAATAGACGACTCTTGGGCCCGATTTTAGTACATTTGGTCAAATATTGACTTTTGAATGACCGATGTAACATCAGAAAGAGTCAATAAGTAGGT
Source organism: Zacco platypus (assembly GCA_038088235.1). Lineage (NCBI taxonomy): Eukaryota > Metazoa > Chordata > Actinopteri > Cypriniformes > Xenocyprididae > Zacco > Zacco platypus. The sequence goes on along the minus strand of CM076071.1, from coordinate 13,955,652 downwards.
ATAAAAATTTCCTGATCCATGACTGAAACATGTTCAATAGGTCAAATATTGGCTACTCTATCGCTCATTTATCACCAGAAGGAGTCAATTGGGTAGAAATAGAAAGTTCAAAATCGACAACTCTTGGGCCCGATATTAGTACATTTGGTCAAATATTGACTTTTGAATGACCGATGTAACATCAGAAAGAGTCAATAAGTAGGTATAGAAATTTCAAGATCCATAACTGAAACATGTCCAATGGGTAAAATATTGGCTATTCTAAGGCTAATTTATCACCAAAAGGATTCAAATGGGTAGATATACAAAGTTCAAAATCGACGACTCTTGGGCCCGATTTTAGTACATTTGGTCAAATATTGACTTTTGAATGACCAATGTAACATCAGAAAGAGTCAATAAGTAGGTATAGAAATTTCCTGATCCATGACTGAAACATGTTCAATAGGTCAAATATTGGCTACTCTATCGCTAATTTATCACCAGAAGGAGTCAATTGGGTAAGAATACAAAGTTCAAGATCAGGGACTGAAATATTTTCAGTCTTTAAAAAATTGGCTGAACTATTGCCAGAAGGAGTCTATGGGGTAGAACTAAATATTTCAAAATAGACAACTCTTGGGCCCGATTTTAGTACATTTGGTCAAATATTGACTTTTGAATGACCGATGTAACATCAGAAAGAGTCAATAAGTAGGTATAAAAATTTCCTGATCCATGACTGAAACATGTTCAATGGGTCAAATATTGGCTACTCTATCGCTAATTTATCACCAGAAGGAGTCAATTGGGTAGAAATAGAAAGTTCAAAATAGACGACTCTTGGGCCCGATTTTAGTACATTTGGTCAAATATTGACTTTTGAATGACCGATATAACATCCGAAAGAGTCAATAAATAGGTATAAAAATTTCAAGATCCATAACTGAAACATGTCCAATGGGTAAAATATTGGCTACTCTAAGGCTAATGTATCACAAGAATGAGTCAATTGGGTAGATATAGAAAGTTCAAGATCAAGGACTGAAATATTTTCAGTGGGTTAAAAATTGGCTGAACTATCTCCAGAAGGAGTCAATAGGGTAGAACTAAAAAGTTCAAAATAGACGACTCTTGGGCCCGATTTTAGTACATTTGGTCAAATATTGACTTTTGAATGACCGATGTAACATCAGAAAGAGTCAATAAGTAGGTATAGAAATTTCAAGATCCATAACTGAAACATGTCCAATGGGTAAAATATTGGCTATTCTAAGGCTAATTTATCACCAAAAGGATTCAAATGGGTAGATATACAAAGTTCAAAATCGACGACTCTTGGGCCCGATTTTAGTACATTTGGTCAAATATTGACTTTTGAATGACCAATGTAACATCAGAAAGAGTCAATAAGTAGGTATAGAAATTTCCTGATCCATGACTGAAACATGTTCAATAGGTCAAATATTGGCTACTCTATCGCTAATTTATCACCAGAAGGAGTCAATTGTGTAAGAATAGAAAGTTCAAGATCAAGGACTGAAATATTTTCAGTCTTTAAAAAATTGGCTGAACTATTGCCAGAAGGAGTCTATGGGGTAGAACTAAAAATTTCAAAATAGACAACTCTTGGGCCCGATTTTAGTACATTTGGTCAAATATTGACTTTTGAATGACCGATGTAACATCAGAAAGAGTCAATAAGTAGGTATAAAAATTTCCTGATCCATGACTGAAACATGTTCAATGGGTCAAATATTGGCTACTCTATCGCTAATTTATCACCAGAAGGAGTCAATTGGGTAGAAATAGAAAGTTCAAAATCGACGACTCTTGGGCCCGATTTTAGTACATTTGGTCAAATATTGACTTTTGAATGACCGATGTAACATCAGAAAGAGTCAATAAGTAGGTATAAAAATTTCCTGATCCATGACTGAAACATGTTCAATGGGTCAAATATTGGCTACTCTATCGCTCATTTATCACCAGAAGGAGTCAATTGGGTAGAAAAAGAAAGTTCAAAATCGACGACTCTTGGGCTCGATATTAGTACATTTGGTCAAATATTGACTTTTCAATCACCGATATAACATCAGAAAGAGTCAATAAGTAGGTATAGAAATTTCAAGCTCCTTGACTGAAACATTTTCAATGGGTCAAATATTGGCTACTCTATGGCTAATTTATCACCAGAAGGAGTCAAAGGGTAGATATAGAAAGTTCAAGATCAAGGACTGAAATATTTTCAGTGGGTCAAAAATTGGCTGAACTATCTCCAGAAGGAGTCAATGGGGTAGAACTAAAAAGTTCAAAATAGACGACTCTTGGGCCCGATTTTAGTACATTTGGTCAAATATTGACTTTTGAATGACCGATGTAACATCAGAAAGAGTCAATAAGTAGGCATAGAAATTTCAAGATCCATAACTGAAACATGTCGAATGGGTAAAATATCGGCTACTCTAAGGCTAATGTATCACAAGAAGGAGTCAAAGGGTAGAACTAAAAAGTTCAAAATAGACGACTCTTGGGCCCGATTTTAGTACATTTGGTCAAATATTGACTTTTGAATGACCAATGTAACATCAGAAAGAGTCAATAAGTAGGTATAGAAATTTCCTGATCCATGACTGAAACATGTTCAATAGGTCAAATATTGGCTACTCTATCGCTAATTTATCACCAGAAGGAGTCAATTGGGTAGAAATAGAAAGTTCAAAATAGACGACTCTTGGGCCCGATATTAGTACATTTGGTCAAATATTGACTTTTGAATGACCGATGTAACATCAGAAAGAGTCAATAAGTAGGTATAGAAATTTCAAGATCCATAACTGAAACATGTCCAATGGGTAAAATATTGGCTATTCTAAGGCTAATTTATCACCAAAAGGATTCAAATGGGTAGATATACAAAGTTCAAAATCGACGACTCTTGGGCCCGATTTTAGTACATTTGGTCAAATATTGACTTTTGAATGACCGATGTAACATCAGAAAGAGTCAATAAGTAGGTATAGAAATTTCAAGATCCATGACTGAAACATGTTCAATGGGTCAAATATTGGCTACTCTATGGCTAATTTATCACAAGAAGGAATGAATTGGGTAGAAATAGAAAGTTCAAAATCGACGACTCTTGGGCCCGATATTAGTACATTTGGTCAAATATGTATTTCTGAATGACCGATGTAACATCAGAAAGAGTCAATAAGTAGGTATAGAAATTTCAAGATCCTTGACTGAAACATGTTCAATGGGTCAAATATTGGCTACTCTAAGGCTAATGTATCAAAAGAAGGAGTCAATTGGGTAAGAATAGAAAGTTCAAGATCAAGGACTGAAATATTTTCAGTCTTTAAAAAATTGGCTGAACTATTGCCAGAAGGAGTCTATGGGGTAGAACTAAAAATTTCAAAATAGACAACTCTTGGGCCCGATTTTAGTACATTTGGTCAAATATTGACTTTTGAATGACCGATGTAACATCAGAAAGAGTCAATAAGTAGGTATAAAAATTTCCTGATCCATGACTGAAACATGTTCAATGGGTCAAATATTGGCTACTCTATCGCTAATTTATCACCAGAAGGAGTCAATTGGGTAGAAATAGAAAGTTCAAAATAGACAACTCTTGGGCCCGATTTTAGTACATTTGGTCAAATATTGACTTTTGAATGACCGATATAACATCCGAAAGAGTCAATAAATAGGTATAAAAATTTCAAGATCCATAACTGAAACATGTCCAATGGGTAAAATATTGGCTACTCTAAGGCTAATGTATCACAAGAATGAGTCAATTGGGTAGATATAGAAAGTTCAAGATCAAGGACTGAAATATTTTCAGTGGGTTAAAAATTGGCTGAACTATCTCCAGAAGGAGTCAATAGGGTAGAACTAAAAAGTTCAAAATAGACGACTCTTGGGCCCGATTTTAGTACATTTGGTCAAATATTGACTTTTGAATGACCGATGTAACATCAGAAAGAGTCAATAAGTAGGTATAAAAATTTCCTGATCCATGACTGAAACATGTTCAATGGGTCAAATATTGGCTACTCTATCGCTCATTTATCACCAGAAGGAGTCAATTGGGTAGAAAAAGAAAGTTCAAAATCGACGACTCTTGGGCCCGATATTAGTACATTTGGTCAAATATTGACTTTTCAATCACCGATATAACATCAGAAAGAGTCAATAAGTAGGTATAGAAATTTCAAGCTCCTTGACTGAAACATGTTCAATGGGTCAAATATTGGCTACTCTATGGCTAATTTATCACCAGAAGGAGTCAAAGGGTAGATATAGAAAGTTCAAGATCAAGGACTGAAATATTTTCAGTGGGTCAAAAATTGGCTGAACTATCTCCAGAAGGAGTCAATGGGGTAGAACTAAAAAGTTCAAAATAGACGACTCTTGGGCCCGATTTTAGTACATTTGGTCAAATATTGACTTTTGAATGACCGATGTAACATCAGAAAGAGTCAATAAGTAGGCATAGAAATTTCAAGATCCATAACTGAAACATGTCGAATGGGTAAAATATCGGCTACTCTAAGGCTAATGTATCACAAGAAGGAGTCAAAGGGTAGAACTAAAAAGTTCAAAATAGACGACTCTTGGGCCCGATTTTAGTACATTTGGTCAAATATTGACTTTTGAATGACCGATGTAACATCAGAAAGAGTCAATAAGTAGGTATAGAAATTTCAAGATCCATGACTGAAACATGTTCAATGGGTCAAATATTGGCTACTCTATGGCTAATTTATCACAAGAAGGAATCAATTGGGTAGCAATAGACAGTTCAAAATCGACGACTCTTGGGCCCGATATTAGTACATTTGGTCAAATATGGATTTCTGAATGACCGATGTAACATCAGAAAGAGTCAATAAGTAGGTATAGAAATTTCAAGATCCTTGACTGAAACATGTTCAATGGGTCAAATATTGGCTACTCTAAGGCTAATGTATCAAAAGAAGGAGTCAATTGGGTAAGAATAGAAAGTTCAAGATCAAGGACTGAAATATTTTCAGTGGGTTAAAAATTGGCTGAACTATCTCCAGAAGGAGTCAATAGGGTAGAACTAAAAAGTTCAAAATAGACGACTCTTGGGCCCGATTTTAGTACATTTGGTCAAATATTGACTTTTGAATGACCGATGTAACATCAGAAAGAGTCAATAAGTAGGTATAGAAATTTCAAGATCCATAACTGAAACATGTCCAATGGGTAAAATATTGGCTATTCTAAGGCTAATTTATCACCAAAAGGATTCAAATGGGTAGATATACAAAGTTCAAAATCGACGACTCTTGGGCCCGATTTTAGTACATTTGGTCAAATATTGACTTTTGAATGACCGATGTAACATCAGAAAGAGTCAATAAGTAGGTATAAAAATTTCCTGATCCATGACTGAAACATGTTCAATGGGTCAAATATTGGCTACTCTATCGCTCATTTATCACCAGAAGGAGTCAATTGGGTAGAAAAAGAAAGTTCAAAATCGACGACTCTTGGGCTCGATATTAGTACATTTGGTCAAATATTGACTTTTCAATCACCGATATAACATCAGAAAGAGTCAATAAGTAGGTATAGAAATTTCAAGCTCCTTGACTGAAACATGTTCAATGGGTCAAATATTGGCTACTCTATGGCTAATTTATCACCAGAAGGAGTCAAAGGGTAGATATAGAAAGTTCAAGATCAAGGACTGAAATATTTTCAGTGGGTCAAAAATTGGCTGAACTATCTCCAGAAGGAGTCAATGGGGTAGAACTAAAAAGTTCAAAATAGACGACTCTTGGGCCCGATTTTAGTACATTTGGTCAAATATTGACTTTTGAATGACCGATGTAACATCAGAAAGAGTCAATAAGTAGGCATAGAAATTTCAAGATCCATAACTGAAACATGTCGAATGGGTAAAATATCGGCTACTCTAAGGCTAATGTATCACAAGAAGGAGTCAAAGGGTAGAACTAAAAAGTTCAAAATAGACGACTCTTGGGCCCGATTTTAGTACATTTGGTCAAATATTGACTTTTGAATGACCAATGTAACATCAGAAAGAGTCAATAAGTAGGTATAGAAATTTCCTGATCCATGACTGAAACATGTTCAATAGGTCAAATATTGGCTACTCTATCGCTAATTTATCACCAGAAGGAGTCAATTGGGTAGAAATAGAAAGTTCAAAATCGACGACTCTTGGGCCCGATATTAGTACATTTGGTCAAATATTGACTTTTGAATGACCGATGTAACATCAGAAAGAGTCAATAAGTAGGTATAGAAATTTCAAGATCCATAACTGAAACATGTCCAATGGGTAAAATATTGGCTATTCTAAGGCTAATTTATCACCAAAAGGATTCAAATGGGTAGATATACAAAGTTCAAAATCGACGACTCTTGGGCCCGATTTTAGTACATTTGGTCAAATATTGACTTTTGAATGACCAATGTAACATCAGAAAGAGTCAATAAGTAGGTATAGAAATTTCCTGATCCATGACTGAAACATGTTCAATAGGTCAAATATTGGCTACTCTATCGCTAATTTATCACCAGAAGGAGTCAATTGGGTAAGAATACAAAGTTCAAGATCAGGGACTGAAATATTTTCAGTCTTTAAAAAATTGGCTGAACTATTGCCAGAAGGAGTCTATGGGGTAGAACTAAATATTTCAAAATAGACAACTCTTGGGCCCGATTTTAGTACATTTGGTCAAATATTGACTTTTGAATGACCGATGTAACATCAGAAAGAGTCAATAAGTAGGTATAAAAATTTCCTGATCCATGACTGAAACATGTTCAATGGGTCAAATATTGGCTACTCTATCGCTAATTTATCACCAGAAGGAGTCAATTGGGTAGAAATAGAAAGTTCAAAATAGACGACTCTTGGGCCCGATTTTAGTACATTTGGTCAAATATTGACTTTTGAATGACCGATATAACATCCGAAAGAGTCAATAAATAGGTATAAAAATTTCAAGATCCATAACTGAAACATGTCCAATGGGTAAAATATTGGCTACTCTAAGGCTAATGTATCACAAGAATGAGTCAATTGGGTAGATATAGAAAGTTCAAGATCAAGGACTGAAATATTTTCAGTGGGTTAAAAATTGGCTGAACTATCTCCAGAAGGAGTCAATAGGGTAGAACTAAAAAGTTCAAAATAGACGACTCTTGGGCCCGATTTTAGTACATTTGGTCAAATATTGACTTTTGAATGACCGATGTAACATCAGAAAGAGTCAATAAGTAGGTATAGAAATTTCAAGATCCATAACTGAAACATGTCCAATGGGTAAAATATTGGCTATTCTAAGGCTAATTTATCACCAAAAGGATTCAAATGGGTAGATATACAAAGTTCAAAATCGACGACTCTTGGGCCCGATTTTAGTACATTTGGTCAAATATTGACTTTTGAATGACCGATGTAACATCAGAAAGAGTCAATAAGTAGGTATAAAAATTTCCTGATCCATGACTGAAACATGTTCAATGGGTCAAATATTGGCTACTCTATCGCTCATTTATCACCAGAAGGAGTCAATTGGGTAGAAAAAGAAAGTTCAAAATCGACGACTCTTGGGCTCGATATTAGTACATTTGGTCAAATATTGACTTTTCAATCACCGATATAACATCAGAAAGAGTCAATAAGTAGGTATAGAAATTTCAAGCTCCTTGACTGAAACATGTTCAATGGGTCAAATATTGGCTACTCTATGGCTAATTTATCACCAGAAGGAGTCAAAGGGTAGATATAGAAAGTTCAAGATCAAGGACTGAAATATTTTCAGTGGGTCAAAAATTGGCTGAACTATCTCCAGAAGGAGTCAATGGGGTAGAACTAAAAAGTTCAAAATAGACGACTCTTGGGCCCGATTTTAGTACATTTGGTCAAATATTGACTTTTGAATGACCGATGTAACATCAGAAAGAGTCAATAAGTAGGTATAAAAATTTCCTGATCCATGACTGAAACATGTTCAATGGGTCAAATATTGGCTACTCTATCGCTCATTTATCACCAGAAGGAGTCAATTGGGTAGAAAAAGAAAGTTCAAAATCGACGACTCTTGGGCTCGATATTAGTACATTTGGTCAAATATTGACTTTTCAATCACCGATATAACATCAGAAAGAGTCAATAAGTAGGTATAGAAATTTCAAGCTCCTTGACTGAAACATGTTCAATGGGTCAAATATTGGCTACTCTATGGCTAATTTATCACCAGAAGGAGTCAAAGGGTAGATATAGAAAGTTCAAGATCAAGGACTGAAATATTTTCAGTGGGTCAAAAATTGGCTGAACTATCTCCAGAAGGAGTCAATGGGGTAGAACTAAAAAGTTCAAAATAGACGACTCTTGGGCCCGATTTTAGTACATTTGGTCAAATATTGACTTTTGAATGACCGATGTAACATCAGAAAGAGTCAATAAGTAGGCATAGAAATTTCAAGATCCATAACTGAAACATGTCGAATGGGTAAAATATTGGCTACTCTAAGGCTAATGTATCACAAGAAGGAGTCAAAGGGTAGAACTAAAAAGTTCAAAATAGACGACTCTTGGGCCCGATTTTAGTACATTTGGTCAAATATTGACTTTTGAATGACCAATGTAACATCAGAAAGAGTCAATAAGTAGGTATAGAAATTTCCTGATCCATGACTGAAACATGTTCAATAGGTCAAATATTGGCTACTCTATCGCTAATTTATCACCAGAAGGAGTCAATTGGGTAGAAATAGAAAGTTCAAAATCGACGACTCTTGGGCCCGATATTAGTACATTTGGTCAAATATTGACTTTTGAATGACCGATGTAACATCAGAAAGAGTCAATAAGTAGGTATAGAAATTTCAAGATCCATAACTGAAACATGTCCAATGGGTAAAATATTGGCTATTCTAAGGCTAATTTATCACCAAAAGGATTCAAATGGGTAGATATACAAAGTTCAAAATCGACGACTCTTGGGCCCGATTTTAGTACATTTGGTCAAATATTGACTTTTGAATGACCAATGTAACATCAGAAAGAGTCAATAAGTAGGTATAGAAATTTCCTGATCCATGACTGAAACATGTTCAATAGGTCAAATATTGGCTACTCTATCGCTAATTTATCACCAGAAGGAGTCAATTGGGTAAGAATACAAAGTTCAAGATCAGGGACTGAAATATTTTCAGTCTTTAAAAAATTGGCTGAACTATTGCCAGAAGGAGTCTATGGGGTAGAACTAAATATTTCAAAATAGACAACTCTTGGGCCCGATTTTAGTACATTTGGTCAAATATTGACTTTTGAATGACCGATGTAACATCAGAAAGAGTCAATAAGTAGGTATAAAAATTTCCTGATCCATGACTGAAACATGTTCAATGGGTCAAATATTGGCTACTCTATCGCTAATTTATCACCAGAAGGAGTCAATTGGGTAGAAATAGAAAGTTCAAAATAGACGACTCTTGGGCCCGATTTTAGTACATTTGGTCAAATATTGACTTTTGAATGACCGATATAACATCCGAAAGAGTCAATAAATAGGTATAAAAATTTCAAGATCCATAACTGAAACATGTCCAATGGGTAAAATATTGGCTACTCTAAGGCTAATGTATCACAAGAATGAGTCAATTGGGTAGATATAGAAAGTTCAAGATCAAGGACTGAAATATTTTCAGTGGGTTAAAAATTGGCTGAACTATCTCCAGAAGGAGTCAATAGGGTAGAACTAAAAAGTTCAAAATAGACGACTCTTGGGCCCGATTTTAGTACATTTGGTCAAATATTGACTTTTGAATGACCGATGTAACATCAGAAAGAGTCAATAAGTAGGTATAGAAATTTCAAGATCCATAACTGAAACATGTCCAATGGGTAAAATATTGGCTATTCTAAGGCTAATTTATCACCAAAAGGATTCAAATGGGTAGATATACAAAGTTCAAAATCGACGACTCTTGGGCCCGATTTTAGTACATTTGGTCAAATATTGACTTTTGAATGACCAATGTAACATCAGAAAGAGTCAATAAGTAGGTATAGAAATTTCCTGATCCATGACTGAAACATGTTCAATAGGTCAAATATTGGCTACTCTATCGCTAATTTATCACCAGAAGGAGTCAATTGTGTAAGAATAGAAAGTTCAAGATCAAGGACTGAAATATTTTCAGTCTTTAAAAAATTGGCTGAACTATTGCCAGAAGGAGTCTATGGGGTAGAACTAAAAATTTCAAAATAGACAACTCTTGGGCCCGATTTTAGTACATTTGGTCAAATATTGACTTTTGAATGACCGATGTAACATCAGAAAGAGTCAATAAGTAGGTATAAAAATTTCCTGATCCATGACTGAAACATGTTCAATGGGTCAAATATTGGCTACTCTATCGCTAATTTATCACCAGAAGGAGTCAATTGGGTAGAAATAGAAAGTTCAAAATCGACGACTCTTGGGCCCGATTTTAGTACATTTGGTCAAATATTGACTTTTGAATGACCGATGTAACATCAGAAAGAGTCAATAAGTAGGTATAAAAATTTCCTGATCCATGACTGAAACATGTTCAATGGGTCAAATATTGGCTACTCTATCGCTCATTTATCACCAGAAGGAGTCAATTGGGTAGAAAAAGAAAGTTCAAAATCGACGACTCTTGGACTCGATATTAGTACATTTGGTCAAATATTGACTTTTCAATCACCGATATAACATCAGAAAGAGTCAATAAGTAGGTATAGAAATTTCAAGCTCCTTGACTGAAACATTTTCAATGGGTCAAATATTGGCTACTCTATGGCTAATTTATCACCAGAAGGAGTCAAAGGGTAGATATAGAAAGTTCAAGATCAAGGACTGAAATATTTTCAGTGGGTCAAAAATTGGCTGAACTATCTCCAGAAGGAGTCAATGGGGTAGAACTAAAAAGTTCAAAATAGACGACTCTTGGGCCCGATTTTAGTACATTTGGTCAAATATTGACTTTTGAATGACCGATGTAACATCAGAAAGAGTCAATAAGTAGGCATAGAAATTTCAAGATCCATAACTGAAACATGTCGAATGGGTAAAATATCGGCTACTCTAAGGCTAATGTATCACAAGAAGGAGTCAAAGGGTAGAACTAAAAAGTTCAAAATAGACGACTCTTGGGCCCGATTTTAGTACATTTGGTCAAATATTGACTTTTGAATGACCAATGTAACATCAGAAAGAGTCAATAAGTAGGTATAGAAATTTCCTGATCCATGACTGAAACATGTTCAATAGGTCAAATATTGGCTACTCTATCGCTAATTTATCACCAGAAGGAGTCAATTGGGTAGAAATAGAAAGTTCAAAATCGACGACTCTTGGGCCCGATATTAGTACATTTGGTCAAATATTGACTTTTGAATGACCGATGTAACATCAGAAAGAGTCAATAAGTAGGTATAGAAATTTCAAGATCCATAACTGAAACATGTCCAATGGGAAAAATATTGGCTATTCTAAGGCTAATTTATCACCAAAAGGATTCAAATGGGTAGATATACAAAGTTCAAAATCGACGACTCTTGGGCCCGATTTTAGTACATTTGGTCAAATATTGACTTTTGAATGACCGATGTAACATCAGAAAGAGTCAATAAGTAGGTATAGAAATTTCAAGATCCATGACTGAAACATGTTCAATGGGTCAAATATTGGCTACTCTATGGCTAATTTATCACAAGAAGGAATCAATTGGGTAGAAATAGAAAGTTCAAAATCGACGACTCTTGGGCCCGATATTAGTACATTTGGTCAAATATGTATTTCTGAATGACCGATGTAACATCAGAAAGAGTCAATAAGTAGGTATAGAAATTTCAAGATCCTTGACTGAAACATGTTCAATGGGTCAAATATTGTATCAAAAGAAGGAGTCAATTGGGTAAGAATAGAAAGTTCAAGATCAAGGACTGAAATATTTTCAGTCTTTAAAAAATTGGCTGAACTATTGCCAGAAGGAGTCTATGGGGTAGAACTAAAAATTTCAAAATAGACAACTCTTGGGCCCGATTTTAGTACATTTGGTCAAATATTGACTTTTGAATGACCGATGTAACATCAGAAAGAGTCAATAAGTAGGTATAAAAATTTCCTGATCCATGACTGAAACATGTTCAATGGGTCAAATATTGGCTACTCTATCGCTAATTTATCACCAGAAGGAGTCAATTGGGTAGAAATAGAAAGTTCAAAATAGACGACTCTTGGGCCCGATTTTAGTACATTTGGTCAAATATTGACTTTTGAATGACCGATATAACATCCGAAAGAGTCAATAAATAGGTATAAAAATTTCAAGATCCATAACTGAAACATGTCCAATGGGTAAAATATTGGCTACTCTAAGGCTAATGTATCACAAGAATGAGTCAATTGGGTAGATATAGAAAGTTCAAGATCAAGGACTGAAATATTTTCAGTGGGTTAAAAATTGGCTGAACTATCTCCAGAAGGAGTCAATAGGGTAGAACTAAAAAGTTCAAAATAGACGACTCTTGGGCCCGATTTTAGTACATTTGGTCAAATATTGACTTTTGAATGACCGATGTAACATCAGAAAGAGTCAATAAGTAGGTATAGAAATTTCAAGATCCATAACTGAAACATGTCCAATGGGTAAAATATTGGCTATTCTAAGGCTAATTTATCACCAAAAGGATTCAAATGGGTAGATATACAAAGTTCAAAATCGACGACTCTTGGGCCCGATTTTAGTACATTTGGTCAAATATTGACTTTTGAATGACCAATGTAACATCAGAAAGAGTCAATAAGTAGGTATAGAAATTTCCTGATCCATGACTGAAACATGTTCAATAGGTCAAATATTGGCTACTCTATCGCTAATTTATCACCAGAAGGAGTCAATTGTGTAAGAATAGAAAGTTCAAGATCAAGGACTGAAATATTTTCAGTCTTTAAAAAATTGGCTGAACTATTGCCAGAAGGAGTCTATGGGGTAGAACTAAAAATTTCAAAATAGACAACTCTTGGGCCCGATTTTAGTACATTTGGTCAAATATTGACTTTTGAATGACCGATGTAACATCAGAAAGAGTCAATAAGTAGGTATAAAAATTTCCTGATCCATGACTGAAACATGTTCAATGGGTCAAATATTGGCTACTCTATCGCTAATTTATCACCAGAAGGAGTCAATTGGGTAGAAATAGAAAGTTCAAAATCGACGACTCTTGGGCCCGATTTTAGTACATTTGGTCAAATATTGACTTTTGAATGACCGATGTAACATCAGAAAGAGTCAATAAGTAGGTATAAAAATTTCCTGATCCATGACTGAAACATGTTCAATGGGTCAAATATTGGCTACTCTATCGCTCATTTATCACCAGAAGGAGTCAATTGGGTAGAAAAAGAAAGTTCAAAATCGACGACTCTTGGGCTCGATATTAGTACATTTGGTCAAATATTGACTTTTCAATCACCGATATAACATCAGAAAGAGTCAATAAGTAGGTATAGAAATTTCAAGCTCCTTGACTGAAACATTTTCAATGGGTCAAATATTGGCTACTCTATGGCTAATTTATCACCAGAAGGAGTCAAAGGGTAGATATAGAAAGTTCAAGATCAAGGACTGAAATATTTTCAGTGGGTCAAAAATTGGCTGAACTATCTCCAGAAGGAGTCAATGGGGTAGAACTAAAAAGTTCAAAATAGACGACTCTTGGGCCCGATTTTAGTACATTTGGTCAAATATTGACTTTTGAATGACCGATGTAACATCAGAAAGAGTCAATAAGTAGGCATAGAAATTTCAAGATCCATAACTGAAACATGTCGAATGGGTAAAATATCGGCTACTCTAAGGCTAATGTATCACAAGAAGGAGTCAAAGGGTAGAACTAAAAAGTTCAAAATAGACGACTCTTGGGCCCGATTTTAGTACATTTGGTCAAATATTGACTTTTGAATGACCAATGTAACATCAGAAAGAGTCAATAAGTAGGTATAGAAATTTCCTGATCCATGACTGAAACATGTTCAATAGGTCAAATATTGGCTACTCTATCGCTAATTTATCACCAGAAGGAGTCAATTGGGTAGAAATAGAAAGTTCAAAATCGACGACTCTTGGGCCCGATATTAGTACATTTGGTCAAATATTGACTTTTGAATGACCGATGTAACATCAGAAAGAGTCAATAAGTAGGTATAGAAATTTCAAGATCCATAACTGAAACATGTCCAATGGGTAAAATATTGGCTATTCTAAGGCTAATTTATCACCAAAAGGATTCAAATGGGTAGATATACAAAGTTCAAAATCGACGACTCTTGGGCCCGATTTTAGTACATTTGGTCAAATATTGACTTTTGAATGACCGATGTAACATCAGAAAGAGTCAATAAGTAGGTATAGAAATTTCAAGATCCATGACTGAAACATGTTCAATGGGTCAAATATTGGCTACTCTATGGCTAATTTATCACAAGAAGGAATCAATTGGGTAGAAATAGAAAGTTCAAAATCGACGACTCTTGGGCCCGATATTAGTACATTTGGTCAAATATGTATTTCTGAATGACCGATGTAACATCAGAAAGAGTCAATAAGTAGGTATAGAAATTTCAAGATCCTTGACTGAAACATGTTCAATGGGTCAAATATTGTATCAAAAGAAGGAGTCAATTGGGTAAGAATAGAAAGTTCAAGATCAAGGACTGAAATATTTTCAGTCTTTAAAAAATTGGCTGAACTATTGCCAGAAGGAGTCTATGGGGTAGAACTAAAAATTTCAAAATAGACAACTCTTGGGCCCGATTTTAGTACATTTGGTCAAATATTGACTTTTGAATGACCGATGTAACATCAGAAAGAGTCAATAAGTAGGTATAAAAATTTCCTGATCCATGACTGAAACATGTTCAATGGGTCAAATATTGGCTACTCTATCGCTAATTTATCACCAGAAGGAGTCAATTGGGTAGAAATAGAAAGTTCAAAATAGACGACTCTTGGGCCCGATTTTAGTACATTTGGTCAAATATTGACTTTTGAATGACCGATATAACATCCGAAAGAGTCAATAAATAGGTATAAAAATTTCAAGATCCATAACTGAAACATGTCCAATGGGTAAAATATTGGCTACTCTAAGGCTAATGTATCACAAGAATGAGTCAATTGGGTAGATATAGAAAGTTCAAGATCAAGGACTGAAATATTTTCAGTGGGTTAAAAATTGGCTGAACTATCTCCAGAAGGAGTCAATAGGGTAGAACTAAAAAGTTCAAAATAGACGACTCTTGGGCCCGATTTTAGTACATTTGGTCAAATATTGACTTTTGAATGACCGATGTAACATCAGAAAGAGTCAATAAGTAGGTATAGAAATTTCAAGATCCATAACTGAAACATGTCCAATGGGTAAAATATTGGCTATTCTAAGGCTAATTTATCACCAAAAGGATTCAAATGGGTAGATATACAAAGTTCAAAATCGACGACTCTTGGGCCCGATTTTAGTACATTTGGTCAAATATTGACTTTTGAATGACCAATGTAACATCAGAAAGAGTCAATAAGTAGGTATAGAAATTTCAAGATCCTTGACTGAAACATGTTCAATGGGTCAAATATTGGCTACTCTAAGGCTAATGTATCAAAAGGAGGAGTCAATTGGGTAAGAATAGAAAGTTCAAGATCAAGGACTGAAATATTTTCAGTCTTTAAAAAATTGGCTGAACTATTGCCAGAAGGAGTCTATGGGGTAGAACTAAAAATTTCAAAATAGACAACTCTTGGGCCCGATTTTAGTACATTTGGTCAAATATTGACTTTTGAATGACCGATGTAACATCAGAAAGAGTCAATAAGTAGGTATAAAAATTTCCTGATCCATGACTGAAACATGTTCAATGGGTCAAATATTGGCTACTCTATCGCTCATTTATCACCAGAAGGAGTCAATTGGGTAGAAAAAGAAAGTTCAAAATCGACGACTCTTGGGCTCGATATTAGTACATTTGGTCAAATATTGACTTTTCAATCACCGATATAACATCAGAAAGAGTCAATAAGTAGGTATAGAAATTTCAAGCTCCTTGACTGAAACATGTCCAATGGGTCAAATATTGGCTACTCTATGGCTAATTTATCACCAGAAGGAGTCAAAGGGTAGATATAGAAAGTTCAAGATCAAGGACTGAAATATTTTCAGTCTTTAAAAAATTGGCTGAACTATTGCCAGAAGGAGTCTATGGGGTAGAACTAAAAATTTCAAAATAGACAACTCTTGGGCCCGATTTTAGTACATTTGGTCAAATATTGACTTTTGAATGACCGATGTAACATCAGAAAGAGTCAATAAGTAGGTATAAAAATTTCCTGATCCATGACTGAAACATGTTCAATGGGTCAAATATTGGCTACTCTATCGCTAATTTATCACCAGAAGGAGTCAATTGGGTAGAAATAGAAAGTTCAAAATAGACGACTCTTGGGCCCGATTTTAGTACATTTGGTCAAATATTGACTTTTGAATGACCGATATAACATCCGAAAGAGTCAATAAATAGGTATAAAAATTTCAAGATCCATAACTGAAACATGTCCAATGGGTAAAATATTGGCTACTCTAAGGCTAATGTATCACAAGAATGAGTCAATTGGGTAGATATAGAAAGTTCAAGATCAAGGACTGAAATATTTTCAGTGGGTTAAAAATTGGCTGAACTATCTCCAGAAGGAGTCAATAGGGTAGAACTAAAAAGTTCAAAATAGACGACTCTTGGGCCCGATTTTAGTACATTTGGTCAAATATTGACTTTTGAATGACCGATGTAACATCAGAAAGAGTCAATAAGTAGGTATAGAAATTTCAAGATCCATAACTGAAACATGTCCAATGGGTAAAATATTGGCTATTCTAAGGCTAATTTATCACCAAAAGGATTCAAATGGGTAGATATACAAAGTTCAAAATCGACGACTCTTGGGCCCGATTTTAGTACATTTGGTCAAATATTGACTTTTGAATGACCAATGTAACATCAGAAAGAGTCAATAAGTAGGTATAGAAATTTCCTGATCCATGACTGAAACATGTTCAATAGGTCAAATATTGGCTACTCTATCGCTAATTTATCACCAGAAGGAGTCAATTGTGTAAGAATAGAAAGTTCAAGATCAAGGACTGAAATATTTTCAGTCTTTAAAAAATTGGCTGAACTATTGCCAGAAGGAGTCTATGGGGTAGAACTAAAAATTTCAAAATAGACAACTCTTGGGCCCGATTTTAGTACATTTGGTCAAATATTGACTTTTGAATGACCGATGTAACATCAGAAAGAGTCAATAAGTAGGTATAAAAATTTCCTGATCCATGACTGAAACATGTTCAATGGGTCAAATATTGGCTACTCTATCGCTAATTTATCACCAGAAGGAGTCAATTGGGTAGAAATAGAAAGTTCAAAATCGACGACTCTTGGGCCCGATTTTAGTACATTTGGTCAAATATTGACTTTTGAATGACCGATGTAACATCAGAAAGAGTCAATAAGTAGGTATAAAAATTTCCTGATCCATGACTGAAACATGTTCAATGGGTCAAATATTGGCTACTCTATTGCTCATTTATCACCAGAAGGAGTCAATTGGGTAGAAAAAGAAAGTTCAAAATCGACGACTCTTGGGCTCGATATTAGTACATTTGGTCAAATATTGACTTTTCAATCACCGATATAACATCAGAAAGAGTCAATAAGTAGGTATAGAAATTTCAAGCTCCTTGACTGAAACATTTTCAATGGGTCAAATATTGGCTACTCTATGGCTAATTTATCACCAGAAGGAGTCAAAGGGTAGATATAGAAAGTTCAAGATCAAGGACTGAAATATTTTCAGTGGGTCAAAAATTGGCTGAACTATCTCCAGAAGGAGTCAATGGGGTAGAACTAAAAAGTTCAAAATAGACGACTCTTGGGCCCGATTTTAGTACATTTGGTCAAATATTGACTTTTGAATGACCGATGTAACATCAGAAAGAGTCAATAAGTAGGCATAGAAATTTCAAGATCCATAACTGAAACATGTCGAATGGGTAAAATATCGGCTACTCTAAGGCTAATGTATCACAAGAAGGAGTCAAAGGGTAGAACTAAAAAGTTCAAAATAGACGACTCTTGGGCCCGATTTTAGTACATTTGGTCAAATATTGACTTTTGAATGACCAATGTAACATCAGAAAGAGTCAATAAGTAGGTATAGAAATTTCCTGATCCATGACTGAAACATGTTCAATAGGTCAAATATTGGCTACTCTATCGCTAATTTATCACCAGAAGGAGTCAATTGGGTAGAAATAGAAAGTTCAAAATCGACGACTCTTGGGCCCGATATTAGTACATTTGGTCAAATATTGACTTTTGAATGACCGATGTAACATCAGAAAGAGTCAATAAGTAGGTATAGAAATTTCAAGATCCATAACTGAAACATGTCCAATGGGTAAAATATTGGCTATTCTAAGGCTAATTTATCACCAAAAGGATTCAAATGGGTAGATATACAAAGTTCAAAATCGACGACTCTTGGGCCCGATTTTAGTACATTTGGTCAAATATTGACTTTTGAATGACCGATGTAACATCAGAAAGAGTCAATAAGTAGGTATAGAAATTTCAAGATCCATGACTGAAACATGTTCAATGGGTCAAATATTGGCTACTCTATGGCTAATTTATCACAAGAAGGAATCAATTGGGTAGAAATAGAAAGTTCAAAATCGACGACTCTTGGGCCCGATATTAGTACATTTGGTCAAATATGTATTTCTGAATGACCGATGTAACATCAGAAAGAGTCAATAAGTAGGTATAGAAATTTCAAGATCCTTGACTGAAACATGTTCAATGGGTCAAATATTGGCTACTCTAAGGCTAATGTATCAAAAGAAGGAGTCAATTGGGTAAGAATAGAAAGTTCAAGATCAAGGACTGAAATATTTTCAGTCTTTAAAAAATTGGCTGAACTATTGCCAGAAGGAGTCTATGGGGTAGAACTAAAAATTTCAAAATAGACAACTCTTGGGCCCGATTTTAGTACATTTGGTCAAATATTGACTTTTGAATGACCGATGTAACATCAGAAAGAGTCAATAAGTAGGTATAAAAATTTCCTGATCCATGACTGAAACATGTTCAATGGGTCAAATATTGGCTACTCTATCGCTAATTTATCACCAGAAGGAGTCAATTGGGTAGAAATAGAAAGTTCAAAATAGACGACTCTTGGGCCCGATTTTAGTACATTTGGTCAAATATTGACTTTTGAATGACCGATATAACATCCGAAAGAGTCAATAAATAGGTATAAAAATTTCAAGATCCATAACTGAAACATGTCCAATGGGTAAAATATTGGCTACTCTAAGGCTAATGTATCACAAGAATGAGTCAATTGGGTAGATATAGAAAGTTCAAGATCAAGGACTGAAATATTTTCAGTGGGTTAAAAATTGGCTGAACTATCTCCAGAAGGAGTCAATAGGGTAGAACTAAAAAGTTCAAAATAGACGACTCTTGGGCCCGATTTTAGTACATTTGGTCAAATATTGACTTTTGAATGACCGATGTAACATCAGAAAGAGTCAATAAGTAGGTATAGAAATTTCAAGATCCATAACTGAAACATGTCCAATGGGTAAAATATTGGCTATTCTAAGGCTAATTTATCACCAAAAGGATTCAAATGGGTAGATATACAAAGTTCAAAATCGACGACTCTTGGGCCCGATTTTAGTACATTTGGTCAAATATTGACTTTTGAATGACCAATGTAACATCAGAAAGAGTCAATAAGTAGGTATAGAAATTTCCTGATCCATGACTGAAACATGTTCAATAGGTCAAATATTGGCTACTCTATCGCTAATTTATCACCAGAAGGAGTCAATTGGGTAAGAATAGAAAGTTCAAGATCAAGGACTGAAATATTTTCAGTCTTTAAAAAATTGGCTGAACTATTGCCAGAAGGAGTCTATGGGGTAGAACTAAAAATTTCAAAATAGACAACTCTTGGGCCCGATTTTAGTACATTTGGTCAAATATTGACTTTTGAATGACCGATGTAACATCAGAAAGAGTCAATAAGTAGATATAAAAATTTCCTGATCCATGACTGAAACATGTTCAATGGGTCAAATATTGGCTACTCTATCGCTCATTTATCACCAGAAGGAGTCAATTGGGTAGAAAAAGAAAGTTCAAAATCGACGACTCTTGGGCCCGATATTAGTACATTTGGTCAAATATTGACTTTTCAATCACCGATATAACATCAGAAAGAGTCAATAAGTAGGTATAGAAATTTCAAGCTCCTTGACTGAAACATGTTCAATGGGTCAAATATTGGCTACTCTATGGCTAATTTATCACAAGAAGGAATCAATTGGGTAGAAATAGAAAGTTCAAAATCGACGACTTTTGGGCCCGATATTAGTACATTTGGTCAAATATGGATTTCTGAATGACCGATGTAACATCAGAAAGAGTCAATAAGTAGGTATAGAAATTTCAAGATCCTTGACTGAAACATGTTCAATGGGTCAAATATTGGCTACTCTAAGGCTAATGTATCAAAAGGAGGAGTCAATTGGGTAAGAATAGAAAGTTCAAGATCAAGGACTGAAATATTTTCAGTCTTTAAAAAATTGGCTGAACTATTGCCAGAAGGAGTCTATGGGGTAGAACTAAAAATTTCAAAATAGACAACTCTTGGGCCCGATTTTAGTACATTTGGTCAAATATTGACTTTTGAATGACCGATGTAACATCAGAAAGAGTCAATAAGTAGGTATAAAAATTTCCTGATCCATGACTGAAACATGTTCAATGGGTCAAATATTGGCTACTCTATCGCTCATTTATCACCAGAAGGAGTCAATTGGGTAGAAAAAGAAAGTTCAAAATCGACGACTCTTGGGCTCGATATTAGTACATTTGGTCAAATATTGACTTTTCAATCACCGATATAACATCAGAAAGAGTCAATAAGTAGGTATAGAAATTTCAAGCTCCTTGACTGAAACATGTCCAATGGGTCAAATATTGGCTACTCTATGGCTAATTTATCACCAGAAGGAGTCAAAGGGTAGATATAGAAAGTTCAAGATCAAGGACTGAAATATTTTCAGTCTTTAAAAAATTGGCTGAACTATTGCCAGAAGGAGTCTATGGGGTAGAACTAAAAATTTCAAAATAGACAACTCTTGGGCCCGATTTTAGTACATTTGGTCAAATATTGACTTTTGAATGACCAATGTAACATCAGAAAGAGTCAATAAGTAGGTATAGAAATTTCCTGATCCATGACTGAAACATGTTCAATAGGTCAAATATTGGCTACTCTATCGCTAATTTATCACCAGAAGGAGTCAATTGGGTAGAAATAGAAAGTTCAAAATCGACGACTCATGGGCCCGATATTAGTACATTTGGTCAAATATTGACTTTTGAATGACCGATGTAACATCAGAAAGAGTCAATAAGTAGGTATAGAAATTTCAAGATCCATAACTGAAACATGTCCAATGGGTAAAATATTGGCTATTCTAAGGCTAATTTATCACCAAAAGGATTCAAATGGGTAGATATACAAAGTTCAAAATCGACGACTCTTGGGCCCGATTTTAGTACATTTGGTCAAATATTGACTTTTGAATGACCAATGTAACATCAGAAAGAGTCAATAAGTAGGTATAGAAATTTCCTGATCCATTACTGAAACATGTTCAATAGGTCAAATATTGGCTACTCTATCGCTAATTTATCACCAGAAGGAGTCAATTGGGTAAGAATAGAAAGTTCAAGATCAAGGACTGAAATATTTTCAGTCTTTAAAAAATTGGCTGAACTATTGCCAGAAGGAGTCTATGGGGTAGAACTAAAAATTTCAAAATAGACAACTCTTGGGCCCGATTTTAGTACATTTGGTCAAATATTGACTTTTGAATGACCGATGTAACATCAGAAAGAGTCAATAAGTAGGTATAAAAATTTCCTGATCCATGACTGAAACATGTTCAATGGGTCAAATATTGGCTACTCTATCGCTAATTTATCACCAGAAGGAGTCAATTGGGTAGAAATAGAAAGTTCAAAATAGACGACTCTTGGGCCCGATTTTAGTACATTTGGTCAAATATTGACTTTTGAATGACCGATATAACATCCGAAAGAGTCAATAAATAGGTATAAAAATTTCAAGATCCATAACTGAAACATGTCCAATGGGTAAAATATTGGCTACTCTAAGGCTAATGTATCACAAGAATGAGTCAATTGGGTAGATATAGAAAGTTCAAGATCAAGGACTGAAATATTTTCAGTGGGTTAAAAATTGGCTGAACTATCTCCAGAAGGAGTCAATAGGGTAGAACTAAAAAGTTCAAAATAGACGACTCTTGGGCCCGATTTTAGTACATTTGGTCAAATATTGACTTTTGAATGACCGATGTAACATCAGAAAGAGTCAATAAGTAGGTATAGAAATTTCAAGATCCATAACTGA
Source organism: Zacco platypus (assembly GCA_038088235.1). NCBI lineage: Eukaryota > Metazoa > Chordata > Actinopteri > Cypriniformes > Xenocyprididae > Zacco > Zacco platypus. The sequence continues at coordinate 13,933,050 of CM076071.1, read as the reverse complement.
AACATGTCCAATGGGTAAAATATTGGCTATTCTAAGGCTAATTTATCACCAAAAGGATTCAAATGGGTAGATATACAAAGTTCAAAATCGACGACTCTTGGGCCCGATTTTAGTACATTTGGTCAAATATTGACTTTTGAATGACCAATGTAACATCAGAAAGAGTCAATAAGTAGGTATAGAAATTTCCTGATCCATGACTGAAACATGTTCAATAGGTCAAATATTGGCTACTCTATCGCTAATTTATCACCAGAAGGAGTCAATTGTGTAAGAATAGAAAGTTCAAGATCAAGGACTGAAATATTTTCAGTCTTTAAAAAATTGGCTGAACTATTGCCAGAAGGAGTCTATGGGGTAGAACTAAAAATTTCAAAATAGACAACTCTTGGGCCCGATTTTAGTACATTTGGTCAAATATTGACTTTTGAATGACCAATGTAACATCAGAAAGAGTCAATAAGTAGGTATAGAAATTTCCTGATCCATGACTGAAACATGTTCAATAGGTCAAATATTGGCTACTCTATCGCTAATTTATCACCAGAAGGAGTCAATTGGGTAGAAATAGAAAGTTCAAAATCGACGACTCTTGGGCCCGATTTTAGTACATTTGGTCAAATATTGACTTTTGAATGACCGATATAACATCCGAAAGAGTCAATAAATAGGTATAAAAATTTCAAGATCCATAACTGAAACATGTCCAATGGGTAAAATATTGGCTACTCTAAGGCTAATGTATCACAAGAATGAGTCAATTGGGTAGATATAGAAAGTTCAAGATCAAGGACTGAAATATTTTCAGTGGGTTAAAAATTGGCTGAACTATCTCCAGAAGGAGTCAATAGGGTAGAACTAAAAAGTTCAAAATAGACGACTCTTGGGCCCGATTTTAGTACATTTGGTCAAATATTGACTTTTGAATGACCGATGTAACATCAGAAAGAGTCAATAAGTAGGTATAGAAATTTCAAGATCCATAACTGAAACATGTCCAATGGGTAAAATATTGGCTATTTTATCACCAAAAGGATTCAAATGGGTAGATATACAAAGTTCAAAATCGACGACTCTTGGGCCCGATTTTAGTACATTTGGTCAAATATTGACTTTTGAATGACCAATGTAACATCAGAAAGAGTCAATAAGTAGGTATAGAAATTTCCTGATCCATGACTGAAACATGTTCAATAGGTCAAATATTGGCTACTCTATCGCTAATTTATCACCAGAAGGAGTCAATTGGGTAGAAATAGAAAGTTCAAAATCGACGACTCTTGGGCCCGATATTAGTACATTTGGTCAAATATTGACTTTTGAATGACCGATGTAACATCAGAAAGAGTCAATAAGTAGGTATAGAAATTTCAAGATCCATAACTGAAACATGTCCAATGGGTAAAATATTGGCTATTCTAAGGCTAATTTATCACCAAAAGGATTCAAATGGGTAGATATACAAAGTTCAAAATCGACGACTCTTGGGCCCGATTTTAGTACATTTGGTCAAATATTGACTTTTGAATGACCAATGTAACATCAGAAAGAGTCAATAAGTAGGTATAGAAATTTCCTGATCCATTACTGAAACATGTTCAATAGGTCAAATATTGGCTACTCTATCGCAAATTTATCACCAGAAGGAGTCAATTGGGTAAGAATAGAAAGTTCAAGATCAAGGACTGAAATATTTTCAGTCTTTAAAAAATTGGCTGAACTATTGCCAGAAGGAGTCTATGGGGTAGAACTAAAAATTTCAAAATAGACAACTCTTGGGCCCGATTTTAGTACATTTGGTCAAATATTGACTTTTGAATGACCGATGTAACATCAGAAAGAGTCAATAAGTAGGTATAAAAATTTCCTGATCCATGACTGAAACATGTTCAATGGGTCAAATATTGGCTACTCTATCGCTAATTTATCACCAGAAGGAGTCAATTGGGTAGAAATAGAAAGTTCAAAATAGACGACTCTTGGGCCCGATTTTAGTACATTTGGTCAAATATTGACTTTTGAATGACCGATATAACATCCGAAAGAGTCAATAAATAGGTATAAAAATTTCAAGATTCATAACTGAAACATGTCCAATGGGTAAAATATTGGCTACTCTAAGGCTAATGTATCACAAGAATGAGTCAATTGGGTAGATATAGAAAGTTCAAGATCAAGGACTGAAATATTTTCAGTGGGTTAAAAATTGGCTGAACTATCTCCAGAAGGAGTCAATAGGGTAGAACTAAAAAGTTCAAAATAGACGACTCTTGGGCCCGATTTTAGTACATTTGGTCAAATATTGACTTTTGAATGACCGATGTAACATCAGAAAGAGTCAATAAGTAGGTATAGAAATTTCAAGATCCATAACTGAAACATGTCCAATGGGTAAAATATTGGCTATTCTAAGGCTAATTTATCACCAAAAGGATTCAAATGGGTAGATATACAAAGTTCAAAATCGACGACTCTTGGGCCCGATTTTAGTACATTTGGTCAAATATTGACTTTTGAATGACCAATGTAACATCAGAAAGAGTCAATAAGTAGGTATAGAAATTTCCTGATCCATGACTGAAACATGTTCAATAGGTCAAATATTGGCTACTCTAAGGCTAATGTATCAAAAGAAGGAGTCAATTGGGTAAGAATAGAAAGTTCAAGATCAAGGACTGAAATATTTTCAGTCTTTAAAAAATTGGCTGAACTATTGCCAGAAGGAGTCTATGGGGTAGAACTAAAAATTTCAAAATAGACAACTCTTGGGCCCGATTTTAGTACATTTGGTCAAATATTGACTTTTGAATGACCGATGTAACATCAGAAAGAGTCAATAAGTAGGTATAAAAATTTCCTGATCCATGACTGAAACATGTTCAATGGGTCAAATATTGGCTACTCTATCGCTAATTTATCACCAGAAGGAGTCAATTGGGTAGAAATAGAAAGTTCAAAATAGACGACTCTTGGGGCCGATTTTAGTACATTTGGTCAAATATTGACTTTTGAATGACCGATATAACATCCGAAAGAGTCAATAAATAGGTATAAAAATTTCAAGATCCATAACTGAAACATGTCCAATGGGTAAAATCTTGGCTACTCTAAGGCTAATGTATCACAAGAAGGAGTCAATTGGGTAGGAATAGAACCTTCAAGATCAAGGACTGAAATATTTTCAGTGTGTTAAAAATTGGCTGAACTTTCTCCAGAAGGAGTCAATAGGGTAGAACTAAAAAGTTCAAAATAGACAGCTCTTGGGCCCGATTTTAGTACATTTGTTCAAATATTGACTTTTGAATGACCGATGTAACATCAGAAAGAGTCAATAAGTAGGTATAAAAATTTCAAGATCCATAACTGAAACATGTCCAATGGGTAAAATATTGGCTACTCTAAGGCTAATTTATCACAAGAAGCAGTCAATTGGGTAGGAAAAGAACCTTCAAGATCAAGGACTGAAATATTTTCAGTGCTTCAAAAATTGGCTGAACTATCGCCAGAAGGAGTCAATTGGGTAGAAATAGAAAGTTCAAAATCGACGACTCTTGGGCCTTATATTAGTATATTTGGTCAAATATGGATTTCTGAATGACCGATATAACATCAGAAAGAGTCAATAAGTAGGTATAAAAATTTCCTGATCCATGACTGAAACATGTTCAATGGGTCAAATATTGGCTACTCTATCGCTAATTTATCACCAGAAGGAGTCAATTGGGTAGAAATAGAAAGTTCAAAATAGACGACTCTTGGGGCCGATTTTAGTACATTTGGTCAAATATTGACTTTTGAATGACCGATATAACATCCGAAAGAGTCAATAAATAGGTATAAAAATTTCAAGATCCATAACTGAAACATGTCCAATGGGTAAAATCTTGGCTACTCTAAGGCTAATGTATCACAAGAAGGAGTCAATTGGGTAGATATAGAAATTTCAAGATCAAGGACTGAAATATTTTCAGTGGGTTAAAAATTGGCTGAACTTTCTCCAGAAGGAGTCAATAGGGTAGAACTAAAAAGTTCAAAATAGACAGCTCTTGGGCCCGATTTTAGTACATTTGTTCAAATATTGACTTTTGAATGACCGATGTAACATCAGAAAGAGTCAATAAGTAGGTATAAAAATTTCAAGATCAATAACTGAAACATGTCCAATGGGTAAAATATTGGCTACTCTAAGGCTAATTTATCACAAGAAGCAGTCAATTGGGTAGGAATAGAACCTTCAAGATCAAGGACTGAAATATTTTCAGTGCTTCAAAAATTGGCTGAACTATCGCCAGAAGGAGTCAATTGGGTAGAAATAGAAAGTTCAAAATCGACGACTCTTGGGCCTTATATTAGTATATTTGGTCAAATATGGATTTCTGAATGACCGATATAACATCAGAAAGAGTCAATAAGTAGGTATAGAAATTTCAAGCTCCTTGACTGAAACATGTTCAATGGGTCAAATATTGGCTACTCTATGGCTAATTTATCACAAGAAGCAGTCAATTGGGTAGGAATAGAAAGTTCAAGATCAAGGACTGAAATATTTTCATTGCTTCAAAAATTGGCTGAACTATCGCCAGAAGGAGTCAATCGGGTAGAACTCAAAAGTTCAAAATAGACGACTCTTGGGCCCGATTTTAGTACATTTGGTCAAATATTGACTTTTGAATGACCGATGTAACATCAGAAAGAGTCAATAAGTAGGTATAGAAATTTCAAGATCCATGACTGAAACATGTTCAATGGGTCAAATATTGGCTACTCTATGGCTAATTTATCACAAGAAGGAATCAATTGGGTAGCAATAGAAAGTTCAAAATCGACGACTCTTGGGCCCGATATTAGTACATTTGGTCAAATATGGATTTCTGAATGACCGATGTAACATCAGAAAGAGTCAATAAGTAGGTATAGAAATTTCAAGATCCTTGACTGAAACATGTTCAATGGGTCAAATATTGGCTACTCTAAGGCTAATGTATCAAAAGAAGGAGTCAATTGGGTAAGAATAGAAAGTTCAAGATCAAGGACTGAAATATTTTCAGTCTTTAAAAAATTGGCTGAACTATTGCCAGAAGGAGTCTATGGGGTAGAACTAAAAATTTCAAAATAGACAACTCTTGGGCCCGATTTTAGTACATTTGGTCAAATATTGACTTTTGAATGACCGATGTAACATCAGAAAGAGTCAATAAGTAGGTATAAAAATTTCCTGATCCATGACTGAAACATGTTCAATGGGTCAAATATTGGCTACTCTATCGCTAATTTATCACCAGAAGGAGTCAATTGGGTAGAAATAGAAAGTTCAAAATAGACGACTCTTGGGCCCGATTTTAGTACATTTGGTCAAATATTGACTTTTGAATGACCGATATAACATCCGAAAGAGTCAATAAATAGGTATAAAAATTTCAAGATCCATAACTGAAACATGTCCAATGGGTAAAATATTGGCTACTCTAAGGCTAATGTATCACAAGAATGAGTCAATTGGGTAGATATAGAAAGTTCAAGATCAAGGACTGAAATATTTTCAGTGGGTTAAAAATTGGCTGAACTATCTCCAGAAGGAGTCAATAGGGTAGAACTAAAAAGTTCAAAATAGACGACTCTTGGGCCCGATTTTAGTACATTTGGTCAAATATTGACTTTTGAATGACCGATGTAACATCAGAAAGAGTCAATAAGTAGGTATAGAAATTTCAAGATCCATAACTGAAACATGTCCAATGGGTAAAATATTGGCTATTCTAAGGCTAATTTATCACCAAAAGGATTCAAATGGGTAGATATACAAAGTTCAAAATCGACGACTCTTGGGCCCGATTTTAGTACATTTGGTCAAATATTGACTTTTGAATGACCAATGTAACATCAGAAAGAGTCAATAAGTAGGTATAGAAATTTCCTGATCCATGACTGAAACATGTTCAATAGGTCAAATATTGGCTACTCTATCGCTAATTTATCACCAGAAGGAGTCAATTGGGTAAGAATAGAAAGTTCAAGATCAAGGACTGAAATATTTTCAGTCTTTAAAAAATTGGCTGAACTATTGCCAGAAGGAGTCTATGGGGTAGAACTAAAAATTTCAAAATAGACAACTCTTGGGCCCGATTTTAGTACATTTGGTCAAATATTGACTTTTGAATGACCGATGTAACATCAGAAAGAGTCAATAAGTAGATATAAAAATTTCCTGATCCATGACTGAAACATGTTCAATGGGTCAAATATTGGCTACTCTATCGCTCATTTATCACCAGAAGGAGTCAATTGGGTAGAAAAAGAAAGTTCAAAATCGACGACTCTTGGGCCCGATATTATTACATTTGGTCAAATATTGACTTTTCAATCACCGATATAACATCAGAAAGAGTCAATAAGTAGGTATAGAAATTTCAAGCTCCTTGACTGAAACATGTTCAATGGGTCAAATATTGGCTACTCTATGGCTAATTTATCACAAGAAGGAATCAATTGGGTAGAAATAGAAAGTTCAAAATCGACGACTCTTGGGCCCGATATTAGTACATTTGGTCAAATATGGATTTCTGAATGACCGATGTAACATCAGAAAGAGTCAATAAGTAGGTATAGAAATTTCAAGATCCTTGACTGAAACATGTTCAATGGGTCAAATATTGGCTACTCTAAGGCTAATGTATCAAAAGGAGGAGTCAATTGGGTAAGAATAGAAAGTTCAAGATCAAGGACTGAAATATTTTCAGTCTTTAAAAAATTGGCTGAACTATTGCCAGAAGGAGTCTATGGGGTAGAACTAAAAATTTCAAAATAGACAACTCTTGGGCCCGATTTTAGTACATTTGGTCAAATATTGACTTTTGAATGACCGATGTAACATCAGAAAGAGTCAATAAGTAGGTATAAAAATTTCCTGATCCATGACTGAAACATGTTCAATGGGTCAAATATTGGCTACTCTATCGCTCATTTATCACCAGAAGGAGTCAATTGGGTAGAAAAAGAAAGTTCAAAATCGACGACTCTTGGGCTCGATATTAGTACATTTGGTCAAATATTGACTTTTCAATCACCGATATAACATCAGAAAGAGTCAATAAGTAGGTATAGAAATTTCAAGCTCCTTGACTGAAACATGTCCAATGGGTCAAATATTGGCTACTCTATGGCTAATTTATCACCAGAAGGAGTCAAAGGGTAGATATAGAAAGTTCAAGATCAAGGACTGAAATATTTTCAGTCTTTAAAAAATTGGCTGAACTATTGCCAGAAGGAGTCTATGGGGTAGAACTAAAAATTTCAAAATAGACAACTCTTGGGCCCGATTTTAGTACATTTGGTCAAATATTGACTTTTGAATGACCAATGTAACATCAGAAAGAGTCAATAAGTAGGTATAGAAATTTCCTGATCCATGACTGAAACATGTTCAATAGGTCAAATATTGGCTACTCTATCGCTAATTTATCACCAGAAGGAGTCAATTGGGTAGAAATAGAAAGTTCAAAATCGACGACTCATGGGCCCGATATTAGTACATTTGGTCAAATATTGACTTTTGAATGACCGATGTAACATCAGAAAGAGTCAATAAGTAGGTATAGAAATTTCAAGATCCATAACTGAAACATGTCCAATGGGTAAAATATTGGCTATTCTAAGGCTAATTTATCACCAAAAGGATTCAAATGGGTAGATATACAAAGTTCAAAATCGACGACTCTTGGGCCCGATTTTAGTACATTTGGTCAAATATTGACTTTTGAATGACCAATGTAACATCAGAAAGAGTCAATAAGTAGGTATAGAAATTTCCTGATCCATTACTGAAACATGTTCAATAGGTCAAATATTGGCTACTCTATCGCTAATTTATCACCAGAAGGAGTCAATTGGGTAAGAATAGAAAGTTCAAGATCAAGGACTGAAATATTTTCAGTCTTTAAAAAATTGGCTGAACTATTGCCAGAAGGAGTCTATGGGGTAGAACTAAAAATTTCAAAATAGACAACTCTTGGGCCCGATTTTAGTACATTTGGTCAAATATTGACTTTTGAATGACCGATGTAACATCAGAAAGAGTCAATAAGTAGGTATAAAAATTTCCTGATCCATGACTGAAACATGTTCAATGGGTCAAATATTGGCTACTCTATCGCTAATTTATCACCAGAAGGAGTCAATTGGGTAGAAATAGAAAGTTCAAAATAGACGACTCTTGGGCCCGATTTTAGTACATTTGGTCAAATATTGACTTTTGAATGACCGATATAACATCCGAAAGAGTCAATAAATAGGTATAAAAATTTCAAGATCCATAACTGAAACATGTCCAATGGGTAAAATATTGGCTACTCTAAGGCTAATGTATCACAAGAATGAGTCAATTGGGTAGATATAGAAAGTTCAAGATCAAGGACTGAAATATTTTCAGTGGGTTAAAAATTGGCTGAACTATCTCCAGAAGGAGTCAATAGGGTAGAACTAAAAAGTTCAAAATAGACGACTCTTGGGCCCGATTTTAGTACATTTGGTCAAATATTGACTTTTGAATGACCGATGTAACATCAGAAAGAGTCAATAAGTAGGTATAGAAATTTCAAGATCCATAACTGAAACATGTCCAATGGGTAAAATATTGGCTATTCTAAGGCTAATTTATCACCAAAAGGATTCAAATGGGTAGATATACAAAGTTCAAAATCGACGACTCTTGGGCCCGATTTTAGTACATTTGGTCAAATATTGACTTTTGAATGACCAATGTAACATCAGAAAGAGTCAATAAGTAGGTATAGAAATTTCCTGATCCATGACTGAAACATGTTCAATAGGTCAAATATTGGCTACTCTATCGCTAATTTATCACCAGAAGGAGTCAATTGTGTAAGAATAGAAAGTTCAAGATCAAGGACTGAAATATTTTCAGTCTTTAAAAAATTGGCTGAACTATTGCCAGAAGGAGTCTATGGGGTAGAACTAAAAATTTCAAAATAGACAACTCTTGGGCCCGATTTTAGTACATTTGGTCAAATATTGACTTTTGAATGACCAATGTAACATCAGAAAGAGTCAATAAGTAGGTATAGAAATTTCCTGATCCATGACTGAAACATGTTCAATAGGTCAAATATTGGCTACTCTATCGCTAATTTATCACCAGAAGGAGTCAATTGGGTAGAAATAGAAAGTTCAAAATCGACGACTCTTGGGCCCGATTTTAGTACATTTGGTCAAATATTGACTTTTGAATGACCGATATAACATCCGAAAGAGTCAATAAATAGGTATAAAAATTTCAAGATCCATAACTGAAACATGTCCAATGGGTAAAATATTGGCTACTCTAAGGCTAATGTATCACAAGAATGAGTCAATTGGGTAGATATAGAAAGTTCAAGATCAAGGACTGAAATATTTTCAGTGGGTTAAAAATTGGCTGAACTATCTCCAGAAGGAGTCAATAGGGTAGAACTAAAAAGTTCAAAATAGACGACTCTTGGGCCCGATTTTAGTACATTTGGTCAAATATTGACTTTTGAATGACCGATGTAACATCAGAAAGAGTCAATAAGTAGGTATAGAAATTTCAAGATCCATAACTGAAACATGTCCAATGGGTAAAATATTGGCTATTTTATCACCAAAAGGATTCAAATGGGTAGATATACAAAGTTCAAAATCGACGACTCTTGGGCCCGATTTTAGTACATTTGGTCAAATATTGACTTTTGAATGACCAATGTAACATCAGAAAGAGTCAATAAGTAGGTATAGAAATTTCCTGATCCATGACTGAAACATGTTCAATAGGTCAAATATTGGCTACTCTATCGCTAATTTATCACCAGAAGGAGTCAATTGGGTAGAAATAGAAAGTTCAAAATCGACGACTCTTGGGCCCGATATTAGTACATTTGGTCAAATATTGACTTTTGAATGACCGATGTAACATCAGAAAGAGTCAATAAGTAGGTATAGAAATTTCAAGATCCATAACTGAAACATGTCCAATGGGTAAAATATTGGCTATTCTAAGGCTAATTTATCACCAAAAGGATTCAAATGGGTAGATATACAAAGTTCAAAATCGACGACTCTTGGGCCCGATTTTAGTACATTTGGTCAAATATTGACTTTTGAATGACCAATGTAACATCAGAAAGAGTCAATAAGTAGGTATAGAAATTTCCTGATCCATTACTGAAACATGTTCAATAGGTCAAATATTGGCTACTCTATCGCAAATTTATCACCAGAAGGAGTCAATTGGGTAGAAATAGAAAGTTCAAAATCGACGACTCTTGGGCCCGATATTAGTACATTTGGTCAAATATTGACTTTTGAATGACCGATGTAACATCAGAAAGAGTCAATAAGTAGGTATAGAAATTTCAAGATCCATAACTGAAACATGTCCAATGGGTAAAATATTGGCTATTCTAAGGCTAATTTATCACCAAAAGGATTCAAATGGGTAGATATACAAAGTTCAAAATCGACGACTCTTGGGCCCGATTTTAGTACATTTGGTCAAATATTGACTTTTGAATGACCAATGTAACATCAGAAAGAGTCAATAAGTAGGTATAGAAATTTCCTGATCCATGACTGAAACATGTTCAATAGGTCAAATATTGGCTACTCTATCGCTAATTTATCACCAGAAGGAGTCAATTGGGTAAGAATACAAAGTTCAAGATCAGGGACTGAAATATTTTCAGTCTTTAAAAAATTGGCTGAACTATTGCCAGAAGGAGTCTATGGGGTAGAACTAAATATTTCAAAATAGACAACTCTTGGGCCCGATTTTAGTACATTTGGTCAAATATTGACTTTTGAATGACCGATGTAACATCAGAAAGAGTCAATAAGTAGGTATAAAAATTTCCTGATCCATGACTGAAACATGTTCAATGGGTCAAATATTGGCTACTCTATCGCTAATTTATCACCAGAAGGAGTCAATTGGGTAGAAATAGAAAGTTCAAAATAGACGACTCTTGGGCCCGATTTTAGTACATTTGGTCAAATATTGACTTTTGAATGACCGATATAACATCCGAAAGAGTCAATAAATAGGTATAAAAATTTCAAGATCCATAACTGAAACATGTCCAATGGGTAAAATATTGGCTACTCTAAGGCTAATGTATCACAAGAATGAGTCAATTGGGTAGATATAGAAAGTTCAAGATCAAGGACTGAAATATTTTCAGTGGGTTAAAAATTGGCTGAACTATCTCCAGAAGGAGTCAATAGGGTAGAACTAAAAAGTTCAAAATAGACGACTCTTGGGCCCGATTTTAGTACATTTGGTCAAATATTGACTTTTGAATGACCGATGTAACATCAGAAAGAGTCAATAAGTAGGTATAGAAATTTCAAGATCCATAACTGAAACATGTCCAATGGGTAAAATATTGGCTATTCTAAGGCTAATTTATCACCAAAAGGATTCAAATGGGTAGATATACAAAGTTCAAAATCGACGACTCTTGGGCCCGATTTTAGTACATTTGGTCAAATATTGACTTTTGAATGACCAATGTAACATCAGAAAGAGTCAATAAGTAGGTATAGAAATTTCCTGATCCATGACTGAAACATGTTCAATAGGTCAAATATTGGCTACTCTATCGCTAATTTATCACCAGAAGGAGTCAATTGTGTAAGAATAGAAAGTTCAAGATCAAGGACTGAAATATTTTCAGTCTTTAAAAAATTGGCTGAACTATTGCCAGAAGGAGTCTATGGGGTAGAACTAAAAATTTCAAAATAGACAACTCTTGGGCCCGATTTTAGTACATTTGGTCAAATATTGACTTTTGAATGACCGATGTAACATCAGAAAGAGTCAATAAGTAGGTATAAAAATTTCCTGATCCATGACTGAAACATGTTCAATGGGTCAAATATTGGCTACTCTATCGCTAATTTATCACCAGAAGGAGTCAATTGGGTAGAAATAGAAAGTTCAAAATCGACGACTCTTGGGCCCGATTTTAGTACATTTGGTCAAATATTGACTTTTGAATGACCGATGTAACATCAGAAAGAGTCAATAAGTAGGTATAAAAATTTCCTGATCCATGACTGAAACATGTTCAATGGGTCAAATATTGGCTACTCTATCGCTCATTTATCACCAGAAGGAGTCAATTGGGTAGAAAAAGAAAGTTCAAAATCGACGACTCTTGGGCTCGATATTAGTACATTTGGTCAAATATTGACTTTTCAATCACCGATATAACATCAGAAAGAGTCAATAAGTAGGTATAGAAATTTCAAGCTCCTTGACTGAAACATTTTCAATGGGTCAAATATTGGCTACTCTATGGCTAATTTATCACCAGAAGGAGTCAAAGGGTAGATATAGAAAGTTCAAGATCAAGGACTGAAATATTTTCAGTGGGTCAAAAATTGGCTGAACTATCTCCAGAAGGAGTCAATGGGGTAGAACTAAAAAGTTCAAAATAGACGACTCTTGGGCCCGATTTTAGTACATTTGGTCAAATATTGACTTTTGAATGACCGATGTAACATCAGAAAGAGTCAATAAGTAGGCATAGAAATTTCAAGATCCATAACTGAAACATGTCGAATGGGTAAAATATCGGCTACTCTAAGGCTAATGTATCACAAGAAGGAGTCAAAGGGTAGAACTAAAAAGTTCAAAATAGACGACTCTTGGGCCCGATTTTAGTACATTTGGTCAAATATTGACTTTTGAATGACCAATGTAACATCAGAAAGAGTCAATAAGTAGGTATAGAAATTTCCTGATCCATGACTGAAACATGTTCAATAGGTCAAATATTGGCTACTCTATCGCTAATTTATCACCAGAAGGAGTCAATTGGGTAGAAATAGAAAGTTCAAAATCGACGACTCTTGGGCCCGATATTAGTACATTTGGTCAAATATTGACTTTTGAATGACCGATGTAACATCAGAAAGAGTCAATAAGTAGGTATAGAAATTTCAAGATCCATAACTGAAACATGTCCAATGGGTAAAATATTGGCTATTCTAAGGCTAATTTATCACCAAAAGGATTCAAATGGGTAGATATACAAAGTTCAAAATCGACGACTCTTGGGCCCGATTTTAGTACATTTGGTCAAATATTGACTTTTGAATGACCGATGTAACATCAGAAAGAGTCAATAAGTAGGTATAGAAATTTCAAGATCCATGACTGAAACATGTTCAATGGGTCAAATATTGGCTACTCTATGGCTAATTTATCACAAGAAGGAATCAATTGGGTAGAAATAGAAAGTTCAAAATCGACGACTCTTGGGCCCGATATTAGTACATTTGGTCAAATATGTATTTCTGAATGACCGATGTAACATCAGAAAGAGTCAATAAGTAGGTATAGAAATTTCAAGATCCTTGACTGAAACATGTTCAATGGGTCAAATATTGGCTACTCTAAGGCTAATGTATCAAAAGAAGGAGTCAATTGGGTAAGAATAGAAAGTTCAAGATCAAGGACTGAAATATTTTCAGTCTTTAAAAAATTGGCTGAACTATTGCCAGAAGGAGTCTATGGGGTAGAACTAAAAATTTCAAAATAGACAACTCTTGGGCCCGATTTTAGTACATTTGGTCAAATATTGACTTTTGAATGACCGATGTAACATCAGAAAGAGTCAATAAGTAGGTATAAAAATTTCCTGATCCATGACTGAAACATGTTCAATGGGTCAAATATTGGCTACTCTATCGCTAATTTATCACCAGAAGGAGTCAATTGGGTAGAAATAGAAAGTTCAAAATAGACGACTCTTGGGCCCGATTTTAGTACATTTGGTCAAATATTGACTTTTGAATGACCGATATAACATCCGAAAGAGTCAATAAATAGGTATAAAAATTTCAAGATCCATAACTGAAACATGTCCAATGGGTAAAATATTGGCTACTCTAAGGCTAATGTATCACAAGAATGAGTCAATTGGGTAGATATAGAAAGTTCAAGATCAAGGACTGAAATATTTTCAGTGGGTTAAAAATTGGCTGAACTATCTCCAGAAGGAGTCAATAGGGTAGAACTAAAAAGTTCAAAATAGACGACTCTTGGGCCCGATTTTAGTACATTTGGTCAAATATTGACTTTTGAATGACCGATGTAACATCAGAAAGAGTCAATAAGTAGGTATAGAAATTTCAAGATCCATAACTGAAACATGTCCAATGGGTAAAATATTGGCTATTCTAAGGCTAATTTATCACCAAAAGGATTCAAATGGGTAGATATACAAAGTTCAAAATCGACGACTCTTGGGCCCGATTTTAGTACATTTGGTCAAATATTGACTTTTGAATGACCAATGTAACATCAGAAAGAGTCAATAAGTAGGTATAGAAATTTCCTGATCCATGACTGAAACATGTTCAATAGGTCAAATATTGGCTACTCTATCGCTAATTTATCACCAGAAGGAGTCAATTGGGTAAGAATAGAAAGTTCAAGATCAAGGACTGAAATATTTTCAGTCTTTAAAAAATTGGCTGAACTATTGCCAGAAGGAGTCTATGGGGTAGAACTAAAAATTTCAAAATAGACAACTCTTGGGCCCGATTTTAGTACATTTGGTCAAATATTGACTTTTGAATGACCGATGTAACATCAGAAAGAGTCAATAAGTAGATATAAAAATTTCCTGATCCATGACTGAAACATGTTCAATGGGTCAAATATTGGCTACTCTATCGCTCATTTATCACCAGAAGGAGTCAATTGGGTAGAAAAAGAAAGTTCAAAATCGACGACTCTTGGGCCCGATATTAGTACATTTGGTCAAATATTGACTTTTCAATCACCGATATAACATCAGAAAGAGTCAATAAGTAGGTATAGAAATTTCAAGCTCCTTGACTGAAACATGTTCAATGGGTCAAATATTGGCTACTCTATGGCTAATTTATCACAAGAAGGAATCAATTGGGTAGAAATAGAAAGTTCAAAATCGACGACTCTTGGGCCCGATATTAGTACATTTGGTCAAATATGGATTTCTGAATGACCGATGTAACATCAGAAAGAGTCAATAAGTAGGTATAGAAATTTCAAGATCCTTGACTGAAACATGTTCAATGGGTCAAATATTGGCTACTCTAAGGCTAATGTATCAAAAGGAGGAGTCAATTGGGTAAGAATAGAAAGTTCAAGATCAAGGACTGAAATATTTTCAGTCTTTAAAAAATTGGCTGAACTATTGCCAGAAGGAGTCTATGGGGTAGAACTAAAAATTTCAAAATAGACAACTCTTGGGCCCGATTTTAGTACATTTGGTCAAATATTGACTTTTGAATGACCGATGTAACATCAGAAAGAGTCAATAAGTAGGTATAAAAATTTCCTGATCCATGACTGAAACATGTTCAATGGGTCAAATATTGGCTACTCTATCGCTCATTTATCACCAGAAGGAGTCAATTGGGTAGAAAAAGAAAGTTCAAAATCGACGACTCTTGGGCTCGATATTAGTACATTTGGTCAAATATTGACTTTTCAATCACCGATATAACATCAGAAAGAGTCAATAAGTAGGTATAGAAATTTCAAGCTCCTTGACTGAAACATGTCCAATGGGTCAAATATTGGCTACTCTATGGCTAATTTAGCACCAGAAGGAGTCAAAGGGTAGATATAGAAAGTTCAAGATCAAGGACTGAAATATTTTCAGTCTTTAAAAAATTGGCTGAACTATTGCCAGAAGGAGTCTATGGGGTAGAACTAAAAATTTCAAAATAGACAACTCTTGGGCCCGATTTTAGTACATTTGGTCAAATATTGACTTTTGAATGACCAATGTAACATCAGAAAGAGTCAATAAGTAGGTATAGAAATTTCCTGATCCATGACTGAAACATGTTCAATAGGTCAAATATTGGCTACTCTATCGCTAATTTATCACCAGAAGGAGTCAATTGGGTAGAAATAGAAAGTTCAAAATCGACGACTCATGGGCCCGATATTAGTACATTTGGTCAAATATTGACTTTTGAATGACCGATGTAACATCAGAAAGAGTCAATAAGTAGGTATAGAAATTTCAAGATCCATAACTGAAACATGTCCAATGGGTAAAATATTGGCTATTCTAAGGCTAATTTATCACCAAAAGGATTCAAATGGGTAGATATACAAAGTTCAAAATCGACGACTCTTGGGCCCGATTTTAGTACATTTGGTCAAATATTGACTTTTGAATGACCAATGTAACATCAGAAAGAGTCAATAAGTAGGTATAGAAATTTCCTGATCCATTACTGAAACATGTTCAATAGGTCAAATATTGGCTACTCTATCGCTAATTTATCACCAGAAGGAGTCAATTGGGTAAGAATAGAAAGTTCAAGATCAAGGACTGAAATATTTTCAGTCTTTAAAAAATTGGCTGAACTATTGCCAGAAGGAGTCTATGGGGTAGAACTAAAAATTTCAAAATAGACAACTCTTGGGCCCGATTTTAGTACATTTGGTCAAATATTGACTTTTGAATGACCGATGTAACATCAGAAAGAGTCAATAAGTAGGTATAAAAATTTCCTGATCCATGACTGAAACATGTTCAATGGGTCAAATATTGGCTACTCTATCGCTAATTTATCACCAGAAGGAGTCAATTGGGTAGAAATAGAAAGTTCAAAATAGACGACTCTTGGGCCCGATTTTAGTACATTTGGTCAAATATTGACTTTTGAATGACCGATATAACATCCGAAAGAGTCAATAAATAGGTATAAAAATTTCAAGATCCATAACTGAAACATGTCCAATGGGTAAAATATTGGCTACTCTAAGGCTAATGTATCACAAGAATGAGTCAATTGGGTAGATATAGAAAGTTCAAGATCAAGGACTGAAATATTTTCAGTGGGTTAAAAATTGGCTGAACTATCTCCAGAAGGAGTCAATAGGGTAGAACTAAAAAGTTCAAAATAGACGACTCTTGGGCCCGATTTTAGTACATTTGGTCAAATATTGACTTTTGAATGACCGATGTAACATCAGAAAGAGTCAATAAGTAGGTATAGAAATTTCAAGATCCATAACTGAAACATGTCCAATGGGTAAAATATTGGCTATTCTAAGGCTAATTTATCACCAAAAGGATTCAAATGGGTAGATATACAAAGTTCAAAATCGACGACTCTTGGGCCCGATTTTAGTACATTTGGTCAAATATTGACTTTTGAATGACCAATGTAACATCAGAAAGAGTCAATAAGTAGGTATAGAAATTTCCTGATCCATGACTGAAACATGTTCAATAGGTCAAATATTGGCTACTCTATCGCTAATTTATCACCAGAAGGAGTCAATTGTGTAAGAATAGAAAGTTCAAGATCAAGGACTGAAATATTTTCAGTCTTTAAAAAATTGGCTGAACTATTGCCAGAAGGAGTCTATGGGGTAGAACTAAAAATTTCAAAATAGACAACTCTTGGGCCCGATTTTAGTACATTTGGTCAAATATTGACTTTTGAATGACCAATGTAACATCAGAAAGAGTCAATAAGTAGGTATAGAAATTTCCTGATCCATGACTGAAACATGTTCAATAGGTCAAATATTGGCTACTCTATCGCTAATTTATCACCAGAAGGAGTCAATTGGGTAGAAATAGAAAGTTCAAAATCGACGACTCTTGGGCCCGATTTTAGTACATTTGGTCAAATATTGACTTTTGAATGACCGATATAACATCCGAAAGAGTCAATAAATAGGTATAAAAATTTCAAGATCCATAACTGAAACATGTCCAATGGGTAAAATATTGGCTACTCTAAGGCTAATGTATCACAAGAATGAGTCAATTGGGTAGATATAGAAAGTTCAAGATCAAGGACTGAAATATTTTCAGTGGGTTAAAAATTGGCTGAACTATCTCCAGAAGGAGTCAATAGGGTAGAACTAAAAAGTTCAAAATAGACGACTCTTGGGCCCGATTTTAGTACATTTGGTCAAATATTGACTTTTGAATGACCGATGTAACATCAGAAAGAGTCAATAAGTAGGTATAGAAATTTCAAGATCCATAACTGAAACATGTCCAATGGGTAAAATATTGGCTATTTTATCACCAAAAGGATTCAAATGGGTAGATATACAAAGTTCAAAATCGACGACTCTTGGGCCCGATTTTAGTACATTTGGTCAAATATTGACTTTTGAATGACCAATGTAACATCAGAAAGAGTCAATAAGTAGGTATAGAAATTTCCTGATCCATGACTGAAACATGTTCAATAGGTCAAATATTGGCTACTCTATCGCTAATTTATCACCAGAAGGAGTCAATTGGGTAGAAATAGAAAGTTCAAAATCGACGACTCTTGGGCCCGATATTAGTACATTTGGTCAAATATTGACTTTTGAATGACCGATGTAACATCAGAAAGAGTCAATAAGTAGGTATAGAAATTTCAAGATCCATAACTGAAACATGTCCAATGGGTAAAATATTGGCTATTCTAAGGCTAATTTATCACCAAAAGGATTCAAATGGGTAGATATACAAAGTTCAAAATCGACGACTCTTGGGCCCGATTTTAGTACATTTGGTCAAATATTGACTTTTGAATGACCAATGTAACATCAGAAAGAGTCAATAAGTAGGTATAGAAATTTCCTGATCCATTACTGAAACATGTTCAATAGGTCAAATATTGGCTACTCTATCGCAAATTTATCACCAGAAGGAGTCAATTGGGTAAGAATAGAAAGTTCAAGATCAAGGACTGAAATATTTTCAGTCTTTAAAAAATTGGCTGAACTATTGCCAGAAGGAGTCTATGGGGTAGAACTAAAAATTTCAAAATAGACAACTCTTGGGCCCGATTTTAGTACATTTGGTCAAATATTGACTTTTGAATGACCGATGTAACATCAGAAAGAGTCAATAAGTAGGTATAAAAATTTCCTGATCCATGACTGAAACATGTTCAATGGGTCAAATATTGGCTACTCTATCGCTAATTTATCACCAGAAGGAGTCAATTGGGTAGAAATAGAAAGTTCAAAATAGACGACTCTTGGGCCCGATTTTAGTACATTTGGTCAAATATTGACTTTTGAATGACCGATATAACATCCGAAAGAGTCAATAAATAGGTATAAAAATTTCAAGATTCATAACTGAAACATGTCCAATGGGTAAAATATTGGCTACTCTAAGGCTAATGTATCACAAGAATGAGTCAATTGGGTAGATATAGAAAGTTCAAGATCAAGGACTGAAATATTTTCAGTGGGTTAAAAATTGGCTGAACTATCTCCAGAAGGAGTCAATAGGGTAGAACTAAAAAGTTCAAAATAGACGACTCTTGGGCCCGATTTTAGTACATTTGGTCAAATATTGACTTTTGAATGACCGATGTAACATCAGAAAGAGTCAATAAGTAGGTATAGAAATTTCAAGATCCATAACTGAAACATGTCCAATGGGTAAAATATTGGCTATTCTAAGGCTAATTTATCACCAAAAGGATTCAAATGGGTAGATATACAAAGTTCAAAATCGACGACTCTTGGGCCCGATTTTAGTACATTTGGTCAAATATTGACTTTTGAATGACCAATGTAACATCAGAAAGAGTCAATAAGTAGGTATAGAAATTTCCTGATCCATGACTGAAACATGTTCAATAGGTCAAATATTGGCTACTCTAAGGCTAATGTATCAAAAGAAGGAGTCAATTGGGTAAGAATAGAAAGTTCAAGATCAAGGACTGAAATATTTTCAGTCTTTAAAAAATTGGCTGAACTATTGCCAGAAGGAGTCTATGGGGTAGAACTAAAAATTTCAAAATAGACAACTCTTGGGCCCGATTTTAGTACATTTGGTCAAATATTGACTTTTGAATGACCGATGTAACATCAGAAAGAGTCAATAAGTAGGTATAAAAATTTCCTGATCCATGACTGAAACATGTTCAATGGGTCAAATATTGGCTACTCTATCGCTAATTTATCACCAGAAGGAGTCAATTGGGTAGAAATAGAAAGTTCAAAATAGACGACTCTTGGGCCCGATTTTAGTACATTTGGTCAAATATTGACTTTTGAATGACCGATATAACATCCGAAAGAGTCAATAAATAGGTATAAAAATTTCAAGATCCATAACTGAAACATGTCCAATGGGTAAAATCTTGGCTACTCTAAGGCTAATGTATCACAAGAAGGAGTCAATTGGGTAGGAATAGAACCTTCAAGATCAAGGACTGAAATATTTTCAGTGTGTTAAAAATTGGCTGAACTTTCTCCAGAAGGAGTCAATAGGGTAGAACTAAAAAGTTCAAAATAGACAGCTCTTGGGCCCGATTTTAGTACATTTGTTCAAATATTGACTTTTGAATGACCGATGTAACATCAGAAAGAGTCAATAAGTAGGTATAAAAATTTCAAGATCCATAACTGAAACATGTCCAATGGGTAAAATATTGGCTACTCTAAGGCTAATTTATCACAAGAAGCAGTCAATTGGGTAGGAAAAGAACCTTCAAGATCAAGGACTGAAATATTTTCAGTGCTTCAAAAATTGGCTGAACTATCGCCAGAAGGAGTCAATTGGGTAGAAATAGAAAGTTCAAAATCGACGACTCTTGGGCCTTATATTAGTATATTTGGTCAAATATGGATTTCTGAATGACCGATATAACATCAGAAAGAGTCAATAAGTAGGTATAAAAATTTCCTGATCCATGACTGAAACATGTTCAATGGGTCAAATATTGGCTACTCTATCGCTAATTTATCACCAGAAGGAGTCAATTGGGTAGAAATAGAAAGTTCAAAATAGACGACTCTTGGGGCCGATTTTAGTACATTTGGTCAAATATTGACTTTTGAATGACCGATATAACATCCGAAAGAGTCAATAAATAGGTATAAAAATTTCAAGATCCATAACTGAAACATGTCCAATGGGTAAAATCTTGGCTACTCTAAGGCTAATGTATCACAAGAAGGAGTCAATTGGGTAGATATAGAAATTTCAAGATCAAGGACTGAAATATTTTCAGTGGGTTAAAAATTGGCTGAACTTTCTCCAGAAGGAGTCAATAGGGTAGAACTAAAAAGTTCAAAATAGACAGCTCTTGGGCCCGATTTTAGTACATTTGTTCAAATATTGACTTTTGAATGACCGATGTAACATCAGAAAGAGTCAATAAGTAGGTATAAAAATTTCAAGATCAATAACTGAAACATGTCCAATGGGTAAAATATTGGCTACTCTAAGGCTAATTTATCACAAGAAGCAGTCAATTGGGTAGGAATAGAACCTTCAAGATCAAGGACTGAAATATTTTCAGTGCTTCAAAAATTGGCTGAACTATCGCCAGAAGGAGTCAATTGGGTAGAAATAGAAAGTTCAAAATCGACGACTCTTGGGCCTTATATTAGTATATTTGGTCAAATATGGATTTCTGAATGACCGATATAACATCAGAAAGAGTCAATAAGTAGGTATAGAAATTTCAAGCTCCTTGACTGAAACATGTTCAATGGGTCAAATATTGGCTACTCTATGGCTAATTTATCACAAGAAGCAGTCAATTGGGTAGGAATAGAAAGTTCAAGATCAAGGACTGAAATATTTTCATTGCTTCAAAAATTGGCTGAACTATCGCCAGAAGGAGTCAATCGGGTAGAACTCAAAAGTTCAAAATAGACGACTCTTGGGCCCGATTTTAGTACATTTGGTCAAATATTGACTTTTGAATGACCGATGTAACATCAGAAAGAGTCAATAAGTAGGTATAGAAATTTCAAGATCCATGACTGAAACATGTTCAATGGGTCAAATATTGGCTACTCTATGGCTAATTTATCACAAGAAGGAATCAATTGGGTAGCAATAGAAAGTTCAAAATCGACGACTCTTGGGCCCGATATTAGTACATTTGGTCAAATATGGATTTCTGAATGACCGATGTAACATCAGAAAGAGTCAATAAGTAGGTATAGAAATTTCAAGATCCTTGACTGAAACATGTTCAATGGGTCAAATATTGGCTACTCTAAGGCTAATGTATCAAAAGAAGGAGTCAATTGGGTAAGAATAGAAAGTTCAAGATCAAGGACTGAAATATTTTCAGTCTTTAAAAAATTGGCTGAACTATTGCCAGAAGGAGTCTATGGGGTAGAACTAAAAATTTCAAAATAGACAACTCTTGGGCCCGATTTTAGTACATTTGGTCAAATATTGACTTTTGAATGACCAATGTAACATCAGAAAGAGTCAATAAGTAGGTATAGAAATTTCCTGATCCATGACTGAAACATGTTCAATAGGTCAAATATTGGCTACTCTATCGCTAATTTATCACAAGAAGGAGTCAATTGGGTAGAAATAGAAAGTTCAAAATCGACGACTCTTGGGCCCGATATTAGTACATTTGGTCAAATATTGACTTTTGAATGACCGATGTAACATCAGAAAGAGTCAATAAGTAGGTATAGAAATTTCAAGATCCATAACTGAAACATGTCCAATGGGTAAAATATTGGCTATTCTAAGGCTAATTTATCACCAAAAGGATTCAAATGGGTAGATATACAAAGTTCAAAATCGACGACTCTTGGGCCGATTTTAGTACATTTGGTCAAATATTGACTTTTGAATGACCAATGTAACATCAGAAAGAGTCAATAAGTAGGTATAGAAATTTCCTGATCCATTACTGAAACATGTTCAATAGGTCAAATATTGGCTACTCTATCGCAAATTTATCACCAGAAGGAGTCAATTGGGTAAGAATAGAAAGTTCAAGATCAAGGACTGAAATATTTTCAGTCTTTAAAAAATTGGCTGAACTATTGCCAGAAGGAGTCTATGGGGTAGAACTAAAAATTTCAAAATAGACAACTCTTGGGCCCGATTTTAGTACATTTGGTCAAATATTGACTTTTGAATGACCGATGTAACATCAGAAAGAGTCAATAAGTAGGTATAAAAATTTCCTGATCCATGACTGAAACATGTTCAATGGGTCAAATATTGGCTACTCTATCGCTAATTTATCACCAGAAGGAGTCAATTGGGTAGAAATAGAAAGTTCAAAATAGACGACTCTTGGGCCCGATTTTAGTACATTTGGTCAAATATTGACTTTTGAATGACCGATATAACATCCGAAAGAGTCAATAAATAGGTATAAAAATTTCAAGATTCATAACTGAAACATGTCCAATGGGTAAAATATTGGCTACTCTAAGGCTAATGTATCACAAGAATGAGTCAATTGGGTAGATATAGAAAGTTCAAGATCAAGGACTGAAATATTTTCAGTGGGTTAAAAATTGGCTGAACTATCTCCAGAAGGAGTCAATAGGGTAGAACTAAAAAGTTCAAAATAGACGACTCTTGGGCCCGATTTTAGTACATTTGGTCAAATATTGACTTTTGAATGACCGATGTAACATCAGAAAGAGTCAATAAGTAGGTATAGAAATTTCAAGATCCATAACTGAAACATGTCCAATGGGTAAAATATTGGCTATTCTAAGGCTAATTTATCACCAAAAGGGTTCAAATGGGTAGATATACAAAGTTCAAAATCGACGACTCTTGGGCCCGATTTTAGTACATTTGGTCAAATATTGACTTTTGAATGACCAATGTAACATCAGAAAGAGTCAATAAGTAGGTATAGAAATTTCCTGATCCATGACTGAAACATGTTCAATAGGTCAAATATTGGCTACTCTATCGCTAATTTATCACCAGAAGGAGTCAATTGTGTAAGAATAGAAAGTTCAAGATCAAGGACTGAAATATTTTCAGTCTTTAAAAAATTGGCTGAACTATTGCCAGAAGGAGTCTATGGGGTAGAACTAAAAATTTCAAAATAGACAACTCTTGGGCCCGATTTTAGTACATTTGGTCAAATATTGACTTTTGAATGACCGATGTAACATCAGAAAGAGTCAATAAGTAGGTATAAAAATTTCCTGATCCATGACTGAAACATGTTCAATGGGTCAAATATTGGCTACTCTATCGCTAATTTATCACCAGAAGGAGTCAATTGGGTAGAAATAGAAAGTTCAAAATAGACGACTCTTGGGCCCGATTTGAGTACATTTGGTCAAATATTGACTTTTGAATGACCGATATAACATCCGAAAGAGTCAATAAATAGGTATAAAAATTTCAAGATCCATAACTGAAACATGTCCAATGGGTAAAATATTGGCTACTCTAAGGCTAATGTATCACAAGAATGAGTCAATTGGGTAGATATAGAAAGTTCAAGATCAAGGACTGAAATATTTTCAGTGGGTTAAAAATTGGCTGAACTATCTCCGGAAGGAGTCAATAGGGTAGAACTAAAAAGTTCAAAATAGACGACTCTTGGGCCCGATTTTAGTACATTTGGTCAAATATTGACTTTTGAATGACCGATGTAACATCAGAAAGAGTCAATAAGTAGGTATAGAAATTTCAAGATCCATAACTGAAACATGTCCAATGGGTAAAATATTGGCTATTCTAAGGCTAATTTATCACCAAAAGGATTCAAATGGGTAGATATACAAAGTTCAAAATCGACGACTCTTGGGCCCGATTTTAGTACATTTGGTCAAATATTGACTTTTGAATGACCAATGTAACATCAGAAAGAGTCAATAAGTAGGTATAGAAATTTCCTGATCCATGACTGAAACATGTTCAATAGGTCAAATATTGGCTACTCTATCGCTAATTTATCACCAGAAGGAGTCAATTGTGTAAGAATAGAAAGTTCAAGATCAAGGACTGAAATATTTTCAGTCTTTAAAAAATTGGCTGAACTATTGCCAGAAGGAGTCTATGGGGTAGAACTAAAAATTTCAAAATAGACAACTCTTGGGCCCGATTTTAGTACATTTGGTCAAATATTGACTTTTGAATGACCGATGTAACATCAGAAAGAGTCAATAAGTAGGTATAAAAATTTCCTGATCCATGACTGAAACATGTTCAATGGGTCAAATATTGGCTACTCTATCGCTAATTTATCACCAGAAGGAGTCAATTGGGTAGAAATAGAAAGTTCAAAATAGACGACTCTTGGGCCCGATTTTAGTACATTTGGTCAAATATTGACTTTTGAATGACCGATATAACATCCGAAAGAGTCAATAAATAGGTATAAAAATTTCAAGATTCATAACTGAAACATGTCCAATGGGTAAAATATTGGCTACTCTAAGGCTAATGTATCACAAGAATGAGTCAATTGGGTAGATATAGAAAGTTCAAGATCAAGGACTGAAATATTTTCAGTGGGTTAAAAATTGGCTGAACTATCTCCAGAAGGAGTCAATAGGGTAGAACTAAAAAGTTCAAAATAGACGACTCTTGGGCCCGATTTTAGTACATTTGGTCAAATATTGACTTTTGAATGACCGATGTAACATCAGAAAGAGTCAATAAGTAGGTATAGAAATTTCAAGATCCATAACTGAAACATGTCCAATGGGTAAAATATTGGCTATTCTAAGGCTAATTTATCACCAAAAGGGTTCAAATGGGTAGATATACAAAGTTCAAAATCGACGACTCTTGGGCCCGATTTTAGTACATTTGGTCAAATATTGACTTTTGAATGACCAATGTAACATCAGAAAGAGTCAATAAGTAGGTATAGAAATTTCCTGATCCATGACTGAAACATGTTCAATAGGTCAAATATTGGCTACTCTATCGCTAATTTATCACCAGAAGGAGTCAATTGTGTAAGAATAGAAAGTTCAAGATCAAGGACTGAAATATTTTCAGTCTTTAAAAAATTGGCTGAACTATTGCCAGAAGGAGTCTATGGGGTAGAACTAAAAATTTCAAAATAGACAACTCTTGGGCCCGATTTTAGTACATTTGGTCAAATATTGACTTTTGAATGACCGATGTAACATCAGAAAGAGTCAATAAGTAGGTATAAAAATTTCCTGATCCATGACTGAAACATGTTCAATGGGTCAAATATTGGCTACTCTATCGCTAATTTATCACCAGAAGGAGTCAATTGGGTAGAAATAGAAAGTTCAAAATAGACGACTCTTGGGCCCGATTTGAGTACATTTGGTCAAATATTGACTTTTGAATGACCGATATAACATCCGAAAGAGTCAATAAATAGGTATAAAAATTTCAAGATCCATAACTGAAACATGTCCAATGGGTAAAATATTGGCTACTCTAAGGCTAATGTATCACAAGAATGAGTCAATTGGGTAGATATAGAAAGTTCAAGATCAAGGACTGAAATATTTTCAGTGGGTTAAAAATTGGCTGAACTATCTCCGGAAGGAGTCAATAGGGTAGAACTAAAAAGTTCAAAATAGACGACTCTTGGGCCCGATTTTAGTACATTTGGTCAAATATTGACTTTTGAATGACCGATGTAACATCAGAAAGAGTCAATAAGTAGGTATAGAAATTTCAAGATCCATAACTGAAACATGTCCAATGGGTAAAATATTGGCTATTCTAAGGCTAATTTATCACCAAAAGGATTCAAATGGGTAGATATACAAAGTTCAAAATCGACGACTCTTGGGCCCGATTTTAGTACATTTGGTCAAATATTGACTTTTGAATGACCAATGTAACATCAGAAAGAGTCAATAAGTAGGTATAGAAATTTCCTGATCCATGACTGAAACATGTTCAATAGGTCAAATATTGGCTACTCTATCGCTAATTTATCACCAGAAGGAGTCAATTGTGTAAGAATAGAAAGTTCAAGATCAAGGACTGAAATATTTTCAGTCTTTAAAAAATTGGCTGAACTATTGCCAGAAGGAGTCTATGGGGTAGAACTAAAAATTTCAAAATAGACAACTCTTGGGCCCGATTTTAGTACATTTGGTCAAATATTGACTTTTGAATGACCGATGTAACATCAGAAAGAGTCAATAAGTAGGTATAAAAATTTCCTGATCCATGACTGAAACATGTTCAATGGGTCAAATATTGGCTACTCTATCGCTAATTTATCACCAGAAGGAGTCAATTGGGTAGAAATAGAAAGTTCAAAATAGACGACTCTTGGGCCCGATTTGAGTACATTTGGTCAAATATTGACTTTTGAATGACCGATATAACATCCGAAAGAGTCAATAAATAGGTATAAAAATTTCAAGATCCATAACTGAAACATGTCCAATGGGTAAAATATTGGCTACTCTAAGGCTAATGTATCACAAGAATGAGTCAATTGGGTAGATATAGAAAGTTCAAGATCAAGGACTGAAATATTTTCAGTGGGTTAAAAATTGGCTGAACTATCTCCGGAAGGAGTCAATAGGGTAGAACTAAAAAGTTCAAAATAGACGACTCTTGGGCCCGATTTTAGTACATTTGGTCAAATATTGACTTTTGAATGACCGATGTAACATCAGAAAGAGTCAATAAGTAGGTATAGAAATTTCAAGATCCATAACTGAAACATGTCCAATGGGTAAAATATTGGCTATTCTAAGGCTAATTTATCACCAAAAGGATTCAAATGGGTAGATATACAAAGTTCAAAATCGACGACTCTTGGGCCCGATTTTAGTACATTTGGTCAAATATTGACTTTTGAATGACCAATGTAACATCAGAAAGAGTCAATAAGTAGGTATAGAAATTTCCTGATCCATGACTGAAACATGTTCAATAGGTCAAATATTGGCTACTCTATCGCTAATTTATCACCAGAAGGAGTCAATTGTGTAAGAATAGAAAGTTCAAGATCAAGGACTGAAATATTTTCAGTCTTTAAAAAATTGGCTGAACTATTGCCAGAAGGAGTCTATGGGGTAGAACTAAAAATTTCAAAATAGACAACTCTTGGGCCCGATTTTAGTACATTTGGTCAAATATTGACTTTTGAATGACCGATGTAACATCAGAAAGAGTCAATAAGTAGGTATAAAAATTTCCTGATCCATGACTGAAACATGTTCAATGGGTCAAATATTGGCTACTCTATCGCTAATTTATCACCAGAAGGAGTCAATTGGGTAGAAATAGAAAGTTCAAAATCGACGACTCTTGGGCCCGATTTTAGTACATTTGGTCAAATATTGACTTTTGAATGACCGATGTAACATCAGAAAGAGTCAATAAGTAGGTATAAAAATTTCCTGATCCATGACTGAAACATGTTCAATGGGTCAAATATTGGCTACTCTATCGCTCATTTATCACCAGAAGGAGTCAATTGGGTAGAAAAAGAAAGTTCAAAATCGACGACTCTTGGGCTCGATATTAGTACATTTGGTCAAATATTGACTTTTCAATCACCGATATAACATCAGAAAGAGTCAATAAGTAGGTATAGAAATTTCAAGCTCCTTGACTGAAACATTTTCAATGGGTCAAATATTGGCTACTCTATGGCTAATTTATCACCAGAAGGAGTCAAAGGGTAGATATAGAAAGTTCAAGATCAAGGACTGAAATATTTTCAGTGGGTCAAAAATTGGCTGAACTATCTCCAGAAGGAGTCAATGGGGTAGAACTAAAAAGTTCAAAATAGACGACTCTTGGGCCCGATTTTAGTACATTTGGTCAAATATTGACTTTTGAATGACCGATGTAACATCAGAAAGAGTCAATAAGTAGGCATAGAAATTTCAAGATCCATAACTGAAACATGTCGAATGGGTAAAATATCGGCTACTCTAAGGCTAATGTATCAAAAGAAGGAGTCAAAGGGTAGAACTAAAAAGTTCAAAATAGACGACTCTTGGGCCCGATTTTAGTACATTTGGTCAAATATTGACTTTTGAATGACCAATGTAACATCAGAAAGAGTCAATAAGTAGGTATAGAAATTTCCTGATCCATGACTGAAACATGTTCAATAGGTCAAATATTGGCTACTCTATCGCTAATTTATCACCAGAAGGAGTCAATTGGGTAGAAATAGAAAGTTCAAAATCGACGACTCTTGGGCCCGATATTAGTACATTTGGTCAAATATTGACTTTTGAATGACCGATGTAACAACAAAAAGAGTCAATAAGTAGGTATAGAAATTTCAAGATCCATAACTGAAACATGTCCAATGGGTAAAATATTGGCTATTCTAAGGCTAATTTATCACCAAAAGGATTCAAATGGGTAGATATACAAAGTTCAAAATCGACGACTCTTGGATCCGATTTTAGTACATTTGGTCAAATATTGACTTTTGAATGACCGATGTAACATCAGAAAGAGTCAATAAGTAGGTATAGAAATTTCAAGATCCATGACTGAAACATGTTCAATGGGTCAAATATTGGCTACTCTATGGCTAATTTATCACAAGAAGGAATCAATTGGGTAGAAATAGAAAGTTCAAAATCGACGACTCTTGGGCCCGATATTAGTACATTTGGTCAAATATGTATTTCTGAATGACCGATGTAACATCAGAAAGAGTCAATAAGTAGGTATAGAAATTTCAAGATCCTTGACTGAAACATGTTCAATGGGTCAAATATTGGCTACTCTAAGGCTAATGTATCAAAAGAAGGAGTCAATTGGGTAAGAATAGAAAGTTCAAGATCAAGGACTGAAATATTTTCAGTCTTTAAAAAATTGGCTGAACTATTGCCAGAAGGAGTCTATGGGGTAGAACTAAAAATTTCAAAATAGACAACTCTTGGGCCCGATTTTAGTACATTTGGTCAAATATTGACTTTTGAATGACCGATGTAACATCAGAAAGAGTCAATAAGTAGGTATAAAAATTTCCTGATCCATGACTGAAACATGTTCAATGGGTCAAATATTGGCTACTCTATCGCTAATTTATCTCCAGAAGGAGTCAATTGGGTAGAAATAGAAAGTTCAAAATAGACGACTCTTGGGCCCGATTTTAGTACATTTGGTCAAATATTGACTTTTGAATGACCGATATAACATCCGAAAGAGTCAATAAATAGGTATAAAAATTTCAAGATCCATAACTGAAACATGTCCAATGGGTAAAATATTGGCTACTCTAAGGCTAATGTATCACAAGAATGAGTCAATTGGGTAGATATAGAAAGTTCAAGATCAAGGACTGAAATATTTTCAGTGGGTTAAAAATTGGCTGAACTATCTCCAGAAGGAGTCAATAGGGTAGAACTAAAAAGTTCAAAATAGACGACTCTTGGGCCCGATTTTAGTACATTTGGTCAAATATTGACTTTTGAATGACCGATGTAACATCAGAAAGAGTCAATAAGTAGGTATAGAAATTTCAAGATCCATAACTGAAACATGTCCAATGGGTAAAATATTGGCTATTCTAAGGCTAATTTATCACCAAAAGGATTCAAATGGGTAGATATACAAAGTTCAAAATCGACGACTCTTGGGCCCGATTTTAGTACATTTGGTCAAATATTGACTTTTGAATGACCAATGTAACATCAGAAAGAGTCAATAAGTAGGTATAGAAATTTCCTGATCCATGACTGAAACATGTTCAATAGGTCAAATATTGGCTACTCTATCGCTAATTTATCACCAGAAGGAGTCAATTGGGTAAGAATAGAAAGTTCAAGATCAAGGACTGAAATATTTTCAGTCTTTAAAAAATTGGCTGAACTATTGCCAGAAGGAGTCTATGGGGTAGAACTAAAAATTTCAAAATAGACAACTCTTGGGCCCGATTTTAGTACATTTGGTCAAATATTGACTTTTGAATGACCGATGTAACATCAGAAAGAGTCAATAAGTAGGTATAAAAATTTCCTGATCCATGACTGAAACATGTTCAATGGGTCAAATATTGGCTACTCTATCGCTCATTTATCACCAGAAGGAGTCAATTGGGTAGAAAAAGAAAGTTCAAAATCGACGACTCTTGGGCCCGATATTAGTACATTTGGTCAAATATTGACTTTTCAATCACCGATATAACATCAGAAAGAGTCAATAAGTAGGTATAGAAATTTCAAGCTCCTTGACTGAAACATGTTCAATGGGTCAAATATTGGCTACTCTATGGCTAATTTATCACCAGAAGGAGTCAAAGGGTAGATATAGAAAGTTCAAGATCAAGGACTGAAATATTTTCAGTGGGTCAAAAATTGGCTGAACTATCTCCAGAAGGAGTCAATGGGGTAGAACTAAAAAGTTCAAAATAGACGACTCTTGGGCCCGATTTTAGTACATTTGGTCAAATATTGACTTTTGAATGACCGATGTAACATCAGAAAGAGTCAATAAGTAGGCATAGAAATTTCAAGATCCATAACTGAAACATGTCGAATGGGTAAAATATCGGCTACTCTAAGGCTAATGTATCACAAGAAGGAGTCAAAGGGTAGAACTAAAAAGTTCAAAATAGACGACTCTTGGGCCCGATTTTAGTACATTTGGTCAAATATTGACTTTTGAATGACCAATGTAACATCAGAAAGAGTCAATAAGTAGGTATAGAAATTTCCTGATCCATGACTGAAACATGTTCAATAGGTCAAATATTGGCTACTCTATCGCTAATTTATCACCAGAAGGAGTCAATTGGGTAGAAATAGAAAGTTCAAAATCGACGACTCTTGGGCCCGATATTAGTACATTTGGTCAAATATTGACTTTTGAATGACCGATGTAACATCAGAAAGAGTCAATAAGTAGGTATAGAAATTTCAAGATCCATAACTGAAACATGTCCAATGGGTAAAATATTGGCTATTCTAAGGCTAATTTATCACCAAAAGGATTCAAATGGGTAGATATACAAAGTTCAAAATCGACGACTCTTGGGCCCGATTTTAGTACATTTGGTCAAATATTGACTTTTGAATGACCGATGTAACATCAGAAAGAGTCAATAAGTAGGTATAGAAATTTCAAGATCCATGACTGAAACATGTTCAATGGGTCAAATATTGGCTACTCTATGGCTAATTTATCACAAGAAGGAATCAATTGGGTAGAAATAGAAAGTTCAAAATCGACGACTCTTGGGCCCGATATTAGTACATTTGGTCAAATATGGATTTCTGAATGACCGATGTAACATCAGAAAGAGTCAATAAGTAGGTATAGAAATTTCAAGATCCTTGACTGAAACATGTTCAATGGGTCAAATATTGGCTACTCTAAGGCTAATGTATCAAAAGGAGGAGTCAATTGGGTAAGAATAGAAAGTTCAAGATCAAGGACTGAAATATTTTCAGTCTTTAAAAAATTGGCTGAACTATTGCCAGAAGGAGTCTATGGGGTAGAACTAAAAATTTCAAAATAGACAACTCTTGGGCCCGATTTTAGTACATTTGGTCAAATATTGACTTTTGAATGACCGATGTAACATCAGAAAGAGTCAATAAGTAGGTATAAAAATTTCCTGATCCATGACTGAAACATGTTCAATGGGTCAAATATTGGCTACTCTATCGCTAATTTATCACCAGAAGGAGTCAATTGGGTAGAAATAGAAAGTTCAAAATAGACGACTCTTGGGCCCGATTTTAGTACATTTGGTCAAATATTGACTTTTGAATGACCGATATAACATCCGAAAGAGTCAATAAATAGGTATAAAAATTTCAAGATCCATAACTGAAACATGTCCAATGGGTAAAATATTGGCTACTCTAAGGCTAATGTATCACAAGAATGAGTCAATTGGGTAGATATAGAAAGTTCAAGATCAAGGACTGAAATATTTTCAGTGGGTTAAAAATTGGCTGAACTATCTCCAGAAGGAGTCAATAGGGTAGAACTAAAAAGTTCAAAATAGACGACTCTTGGGCCCGATTTTAGTACATTTGGTCAAATATTGACTTTTGAATGACCGATGTAACATCAGAAAGAGTCAATAAGTAGGTATAGAAATTTCAAGATCCATAACTGAAACATGTCCAATGGGTAAAATATTGGCTATTCTAAGGCTAATTTATCACCAAAAGGATTCAAATGGGTAGATATACAAAGTTCAAAATCGACGACTCTTGGGCCCGATTTTAGTACATTTGGTCAAATATTGACTTTTGAATGACCAATGTAACATCAGAAAGAGTCAATAAGTAGGTATAGAAATTTCCTGATCCATGACTGAAACATGTTCAATAGGTCAAATATTGGCTACTCTATCGCTAATTTATCACCAGAAGGAGTCAATTGTGTAAGAATAGAAAGTTCAAGATCAAGGACTGAAATATTTTCAGTCTTTAAAAAATTGGCTGAACTATTGCCAGAAGGAGTCTATGGGGTAGAACTAAAAATTTCAAAATAGACAACTCTTGGGCCCGATTTTAGTACATTTGGTCAAATATTGACTTTTGAATGACCGATGTAACATCAGAAAGAGTCAATAAGTAGGTATAAAAATTTCCTGATCCATGACTGAAACATGTTCAATGGGTCAAATATTGGCTACTCTATCGCTCATTTATCACCAGAAGGAGTCAATTGGGTAGAAAAAGAAAGTTCAAAATCGACGACTCTTGGGCTCGATATTAGTACATTTGGTCAAATATTGACTTTTCAATCACCGATATAACATCAGAAAGAGTCAATAAGTAGGTATAGAAATTTCAAGCTCCTTGACTGAAACATGTCCAATGGGTCAAATATTGGCTACTCTATGGCTAATTTATCACCAGAAGGAGTCAAAGGGTAGATATAGAAAGTTCAAGATCAAGGACTGAAATATTTTCAGTCTTTAAAAAATTGGCTGAACTATTGCCAGAAGGAGTCTATGGGGTAGAACTAAAAATTTCAAAATAGACAACTCTTGGGCCCGATTTTAGTACATTTGGTCAAATATTGACTTTTGAATGACCAATGTAACATCAGAAAGAGTCAATAAGTAGGTATAGAAATTTCCTGATCCATGACTGAAACATGTTCAATAGGTCAAATATTGGCTACTCTATCGCTAATTTATCACCAGAAGGAGTCAATTGGGTAGAAATAGAAAGTTCAAAATCGACGACTCTTGGGCCCGATATTAGTACATTTGGTCAAATATTGACTTTTGAATGACCGATGTAACATCAGAAAGAGTCAATAAGTAGGTATAGAAATTTCAAGATCCATAACTGAAACATGTCCAATGGGTAAAATATTGGCTATTCTAAGGCTAATTTATCACCAAAAGGATTCAAATGGGTAGATATACAAAGTTCAAAATCGACGACTCTTGGGCCCGATTTTAGTACATTTGGTCAAATATTGACTTTTGAATGACCAATGTAACATCAGAAAGAGTCAATAAGTAGGTATAGAAATTTCCTGATCCATTACTGAAACATGTTCAATAGGTCAAATATTGGCTACTCTATCGCTAATTTATCACCAGAAGGAGTCAATTGGGTAAGAATAGAAAGTTCAAGATCAAGGACTGAAATATTTTCAGTCTTTAAAAAATTGGCTGAACTATTGCCAGAAGGAGTCTATGGGGTAGAACTAAAAATTTCAAAATAGACAACTCTTGGGCCCGATTTTAGTACATTTGGTCAAATATTGACTTTTGAATGACCGATGTAACATCAGAAAGAGTCAATAAGTAGGTATAAAAATTTCCTGATCCATGACTGAAACATGTTCAATGGGTCAAATATTGGCTACTCTATCGCTAATTTATCACCAGAAGGAGTCAATTGGGTAGAAATAGAAAGTTCAAAATAGACGACTCTTGGGCCCGATTTTAGTACATTTGGTCAAATATTGACTTTTGAATGACCGATATAACATCCGAAAGAGTCAATAAATAGGTATAAAAATTTCAAGATCCATAACTGAAACATGTCCAATGGGTAAAATATTGGCTACTCTAAGGCTAATGTATCACAAGAATGAGTCAATTGGGTAGATATAGAAAGTTCAAGATCAAGGACTGAAATATTTTCAGTGGGTTAAAAATTGGCTGAACTATCTCCAGAAGGAGTCAATAGGGTAGAACTAAAAAGTTCAAAATAGACGACTCTTGGGCCCGATTTTAGTACATTTGGTCAAATATTGACTTTTGAATGACCGATGTAACATCAGAAAGAGTCAATAAGTAGGTATAGAAATTTCAAGATCCATAACTGAAACATGTCCAATGGGTAAAATATTGGCTATTCTAAGGCTAATTTATCACCAAAAGGATTCAAATGGGTAGATATACAAAGTTCAAAATCGACGACTCTTGGGCCCGATTTTAGTACATTTGGTCAAATATTGACTTTTGAATGACCAATGTAACATCAGAAAGAGTCAATAAGTAGGTATAGAAATTTCCTGATCCATGACTGAAACATGTTCAATAGGTCAAATATTGGCTACTCTATCGCTAATTTATCACCAGAAGGAGTCAATTGTGTAAGAATAGAAAGTTCAAGATCAAGGACTGAAATATTTTCAGTCTTTAAAAAATTGGCTGAACTATTGCCAGAAGGAGTCTATGGGGTAGAACTAAAAATTTCAAAATAGACAACTCTTGGGCCCGATTTTAGTACATTTGGTCAAATATTGACTTTTGAATGACCAATGTAACATCAGAAAGAGTCAATAAGTAGGTATAGAAATTTCCTGATCCATGACTGAAACATGTTCAATAGGTCAAATATTGGCTACTCTATCGCTAATTTATCACCAGAAGGAGTCAATTGGGTAGAAATAGAAAGTTCAAAATCGACGACTCTTGGGCCCGATATTAGTACATTTGGTCAAATATTGACTTTTGAATGACCGATGTAACATCAGAAAGAGTCAATAAGTAGGTATAGAAATTTCAAGATCCATAACTGAAACATGTCCAATGGGTAAAATATTGGCTATTCTAAGGCTAATTTATCACCAAAAGGATTCAAATGGGTAGATATACAAAGTTCAAAATCGACGACTCTTGGGCCCGATTTTAGTACATTTGGTCAAATATTGACTTTTGAATGACCAATGTAACATCAGAAAGAGTCAATAAGTAGGTATAGAAATTTCCTGATCCATTACTGAAACATGTTCAATAGGTCAAATATTGGCTACTCTATCGCTAATTTATCACCAGAAGGAGTCAATTGGGTAAGAATAGAAAGTTCAAGATCAAGGACTGAAATATTTTCAGTCTTTAAAAAATTGGCTGAACTATTGCCAGAAGGAGTCTATGGGGTAGAACTAAAAATTTCAAAATAGACAACTCTTGGGCCCGATTTTAGTACATTTGGTCAAATATTGACTTTTGAATGACCGATGTAACATCAGAAAGAGTCAATAAGTAGGTATAAAAATTTCCTGATCCATGACTGAAACATGTTCAATGGGTCAAATATTGGCTACTCTATCGCTCATTTATCACCAGAAGGAGTCAATTGGGTAGAAAAAGAAAGTTCAAAATCGACGACTCTTGGGCTCGATATTAGTACATTTGGTCAAATATTGACTTTTCAATCACCGATATAACATCAGAAAGAGTCAATAAGTAGGTATAGAAATTTCAAGCTCCTTGACTGAAACATTTTCAATGGGTCAAATATTGGCTACTCTATGGCTAATTTATCACCAGAAGGAGTCAAAGGGTAGATATAGAAAGTTCAAGATCAAGGACTGAAATATTTTCAGTGGGTCAAAAATTGGCTGAACTATCTCCAGAAGGAGTCAATGGGGTAGAACTAAAAAGTTCAAAATAGACGACTCTTGGGCCCGATTTTAGTACATTTGGTCAAATATTGACTTTTGAATGACCGATGTAACATCAGAAAGAGTCAATAAGTAGGCATAGAAATTTCAAGATCCATAACTGAAACATGTCGAATGGGTAAAATATCGGCTACTCTAAGGCTAATGTATCACAAGAAGGAGTCAAAGGGTAGAACTAAAAAGTTCAAAATAGACGACTCTTGGGCCCGATTTTAGTACATTTGGTCAAATATTGACTTTTGAATGACCAATGTAACATCAGAAAGAGTCAATAAGTAGGTATAGAAATTTCCTGATCCATGACTGAAACATGTTCAATAGGTCAAATATTGGCTACTCTATCGCTAATTTATCACCAGAAGGAGTCAATTGGGTAGAAATAGAAAGTTCAAAATCGACGACTCTTGGGCCCGATATTAGTACATTTGGTCAAATATTGACTTTTGAATGACCGATGTAACATCAAAAAGAGTCAATAAGTAGGTATAGAAATTTCAAGATCCATAACTGAAACATGTCCAATGGGTAAAATATTGGCTATTCTAAGGCTAATTTATCACCAAAAGGATTCAAATGGGTAGATATACAAAGTTCAAAATCGACGACTCTTGGGCCCGATTTTAGTACATTTGGTCAAATATTGACTTTTGAATGACCGATGTAACATCAGAAAGAGTCAATAAGTAGGTATAGAAATTTCAAGATCCATGACTGAAACATGTTCAATGGGTCAAATATTGGCTACTCTATGGCTAATTTATCACAAGAAGGAATCAATTGGGTAGAAATAGAAAGTTCAAAATCGACGACTCTTGGGCCCGATATTAGTACATTTGGTCAAATATGTATTTCTGAATGACCGATGTAACATCAGAAAGAGTCAATAAGTAGGTATAGAAATTTCAAGATCCTTGACTGAAACATGTTCAATGGGTCAAATATTGGCTACTCTAAGGCTAATGTATCAAAAGAAGGAGTCAATTGGGTAAGAATAGAAAGTTCAAGATCAAGGACTGAAATATTTTCAGTCTTTAAAAAATTGGCTGAACTATTGCCAGAAGGAGTCTATGGGGTAGAACTAAAAATTTCAAAATAGACAACTCTTGGGCCCGATTTTAGTACATTTGGTCAAATATTGACTTTTGAATGACCGATGTAACATCAGAAAGAGTCAATAAGTAGGTATAAAAATTTCCTGATCCATGACTGAAACATGTTCAATGGGTCAAATATTGGCTACTCTATCGCTAATTTATCTCCAGAAGGAGTCAATTGGGTAGAAATAGAAAGTTCAAAATAGACGACTCTTGGGCCCGATTTTAGTACATTTGGTCAAATATTGACTTTTGAATGACCGATATAACATCCGAAAGAGTCAATAAATAGGTATAAAAATTTCAAGATCCATAACTGAAACATGTCCAATGGGTAAAATATTGGCTACTCTAAGGCTAATGTATCACAAGAATGAGTCAATTGGGTAGATATAGAAAGTTCAAGATCAAGGACTGAAATATTTTCAGTGGGTTAAAAATTGGCTGAACTATCTCCAGAAGGAGTCAATAGGGTAGAACTAAAAAGTTCAAAATAGACGACTCTTGGGCCCGATTTTAGTACATTTGGTCAAATATTGACTTTTGAATGACCGATGTAACATCAGAAAGAGTCAATAAGTAGGTATAGAAATTTCAAGATCCATAACTGAAACATGTCCAATGGGTAAAATATTGGCTATTCTAAGGCTAATTTATCACCAAAAGGATTCAAATGGGTAGATATACAAAGTTCAAAATCGACGACTCTTGGGCCCGATTTTAGTACATTTGGTCAAATATTGACTTTTGAATGACCAATGTAACATCAGAAAGAGTCAATAAGTAGGTATAGAAATTTCCTGATCCATGACTGAAACATGTTCAATAGGTCAAATATTGGCTACTCTATCGCTAATTTATCACCAGAAGGAGTCAATTGGGTAAGAATAGAAAGTTCAAGATCAAGGACTGAAATATTTTCAGTCTTTAAAAAATTGGCTGAACTATTGCCAGAAGGAGTCTATGGGGTAGAACTAAAAATTTCAAAATAGACAACTCTTGGGCCCGATTTTAGTACATTTGGTCAAATATTGACTTTTGAATGACCGATGTAACATCAGAAAGAGTCAATAAGTAGGTATAAAAATTTCCTGATCCATGACTGAAACATGTTCAATGGGTCAAATATTGGCTACTCTATCGCTCATTTATCACCAGAAGGAGTCAATTGGGTAGAAAAAGAAAGTTCAAAATCGACGACTCTTGGGCCCGATATTAGTACATTTGGTCAAATATTGACTTTTCAATCACCGATATAACATCAGAAAGAGTCAATAAGTAGGTATAGAAATTTCAAGCTCCTTGACTGAAACATGTTCAATGGGTCAAATATTGGCTACTCTATGGCTAATTTATCACCAGAAGGAGTCAAAGGGTAGAACTAAAAAGTTCAAAATAGACGACTCTTGGGCCCGATTTTAGTACATTTGGTCAAATATTGACTTTTGAATGACCGATGTAACATCAGAAAGAGTCAATAAGTAGGCATAGAAATTTCAAGATCCATAACTGAAACATGTCGAATGGGTAAAATATCGGCTACTCTAAGGCTAATGTATCACAAGAAGGAGTCAAAGGGTAGAACTAAAAAGTTCAAAATAGACGACTCTTGGGCCCGATTTTAGTACATTTGGTCAAATATTGACTTTTGAATGACCAATGTAACATCAGAAAGAGTCAATAAGTAGGTATAGAAATTTCCTGATCCATGACTGAAACATGTTCAATAGGTCAAATATTGGCTACTCTATCGCTAATTTATCACCAGAAGGAGTCAATTGGGTAGAAATAGAAAGTTCAAAATCGACGACTCTTGGGCCCGATATTAGTACATTTGGTCAAATATTGACTTTTGAATGACCGATGTAACATCAGAAAGAGTCAATAAGTAGGTATAGAAATTTCAAGATCCATGACTGAAACATGTTCAATGGGTCAAATATTGGCTACTCTATGGCTAATTTATCACAAGAAGGAATCAATTGGGTAGAAATAGAAAGTTCAAAATCGACGACTCTTGGGCCCGATATTAGTACATTTGGTCAAATATGGATTTCTGAATGACCGATGTAACATCAGAAAGAGTCAATAAGTAGGTATAGAAATTTCAAGATCCTTGACTGAAACATTTTCAATGGGTCAAATATTGGCTACTCTAAGGCTAATGTATCAAAAGGAGGAGTCAATTGGGTAAGAATAGAAAGTTCAAGATCAAGGACTGAAATATTTTCAGTCTTTAAAAAATTGGCTGAACTATTGCCAGAAGGAGTCTATGGGGTAGAACTAAAAATTTCAAAATAGACAACTCTTGGGCCCGATTTTAGTACATTTGGTCAAATATTGACTTTTGAATGACCGATGTAACATCAGAAAGAGTCAATAAGTAGGTATAAAAATTTCCTGATCCATGACTGAAACATGTTCAATGGGTCAAATATTGGCTACTCTATCGCTAATTTATCACCAGAAGGAGTCAATTGGGTAGAAATAGAAAGTTCAAAATAGACGACTCTTGGGCCCGATTTTAGTACATTTGGTCAAATATTGACTTTTGAATGACCGATATAACATCCGAAAGAGTCAATAAATAGGTATAAAAATTTCAAGATCCATAACTGAAACATGTCCAATGGGTAAAATATTGGCTACTCTAAGGCTAATGTATCACAAGAATGAGTCAATTGGGTAGATATAGAAAGTTCAAGATCAAGGACTGAAATATTTTCAGTGGGTTAAAAATTGGCTGAACTATCTCCAGAAGGAGTCAATAGGGTAGAACTAAAAAGTTCAAAATAGACGACTCTTGGGCCCGATTTTAGTACATTTGGTCAAATATTGACTTTTGAATGACCGATGTAACATCAGAAAGAGTCAATAAGTAGGTATAGAAATTTCAAGATCCATAACTGAAACATGTCCAATGGGTAAAATATTGGCTATTCTAAGGCTAATTTATCACCAAAAGGATTCAAATGGGTAGATATACAAAGTTCAAAATCGACGACTCTTGGGCCCGATTTTAGTACATTTGGTCAAATATTGACTTTTGAATGACCAATGTAACATCAGAAAGAGTCAATAAGTAGGTATAGAAATTTCCTGATCCATGACTGAAACATGTTCAATAGGTCAAATATTGGCTACTCTATCGCTAATTTATCACCAGAAGGAGTCAATTGTGTAAGAATAGAAAGTTCAAGATCAAGGACTGAAATATTTTCAGTCTTTAAAAAATTGGCTGAACTATTGCCAGAAGGAGTCTATGGGGTAGAACTAAAAATTTCAAAATAGACAACTCTTGGGCCCGATTTTAGTACATTTGGTCAAATATTGACTTTTGAATGACCGATGTAACATCAGAAAGAGTCAATAAGTAGGTATAAAAATTTCCTATTCCATGACTGAAACATGTTCAATGGGTCAAATATTGGCTACTCTATCGCTAATTTATCACCAGAAGGAGTCAATTGGGTAGAAAAAGAAAGTTCAAAATCGACGACTCTTGGGCTCGATATTAGTACATTTGGTCAAATATTGACTTTTCAATCACCGATATAACATCAGAAAGAGTCAATAAGTAGGTATAGAAATTTCAAGCTCCTTGACTGAAACATGTCCAATGGGTCAAATATTGGCTACTCTATGGCTAATTTATCACCAGAAGGAGTCAAAGGGTAGATATAGAAAGTTCAAGATCAAGGACTGAAATATTTTCAGTCTTTAAAAAATTGGCTGAACTATTGCCAGAAGGAGTCTATGGGGTAGAACTAAAAATTTCAAAATAGACAACTCTTGGGCCCGATTTTAGTACATTTGGTCAAATATTGACTTTTGAATGACCAATGTAACATCAGAAAGAGTCAATAAGTAGGTATAGAAATTTCCTGATCCATGACTGAAACATGTTCAATAGGTCAAATATTGGCTACTCTATCGCTAATTTATCACCAGAAGGAGTCAATTGGGTAGAAATAGAAAGTTCAAAATCGACGACTCTTGGGCCCGATATTAGTACATTTGGTCAAATATTGACTTTTGAATGACCGATGTAACATCAGAAAGAGTCAATAAGTAGGTATAGAAATTTCAAGATCCATAACTGAAACATGTCCAATGGGTAAAATATTGGCTATTCTAAGGCTAATTTATCACCAAAAGGATTCAAATGGGTAGATATACAAAGTTCAAAATCGACGACTCTTGGGCCCGATTTTAGTACATTTGGTCAAATATTGACTTTTGAATGACCAATGTAACATCAGAAAGAGTCAATAAGTAGGTATAGAAATTTCCTGATCCATTACTGAAACATGTTCAATAGGTCAAATATTGGCTACTCTATCGCTAATTTATCACCAGAAGGAGTCAATTGGGTAAGAATAGAAAGTTCAAGATCAAGGACTGAAATATTTTCAGTCTTTAAAAAATTGGCTGAACTATTGCCAGAAGGAGTCTATGGGGTAGAACTAAAAATTTCAAAATAGACAACTCTTGGGCCCGATTTTAGTACATTTGGTCAAATATTGACTTTTGAATGACCGATGTAACATCAGAAAGAGTCAATAAGTAGGTATAAAAATTTCCTGATCCATGACTGAAACATGTTCAATGGGTCAAATATTGGCTACTCTATCGCTAATTTATCACCAGAAGGAGTCAATTGGGTAGAAATAGAAAGTTCAAAATAGACGACTCTTGGGCCCGATTTTAGTACATTTGGTCAAATATTGACTTTTGAATGACCGATATAACATCCGAAAGAGTCAATAAATAGGTATAAAAATTTCAAGATCCATAACTGAAACATGTCCAATGGGTAAAATATCGGCTACTCTAAGGCTAATGTATCACAAGAATGAGTCAATTGGGTAGATATAGAAAGTTCAAGATCAAGGACTGAAATATTTTCAGTGGGTTAAAAATTGGCTGAACTATCTCCAGAAGGAGTCAATAGGGTAGAACTAAAAAGTTCAAAATAGACGACTCTTGGGCCCGATTTTAGTACATTTGGTCAAATATTGACTTTTGAATGACCGATGTAACATCAGAAAGAGTCAATAAGTAGGTATAGAAATTTCAAGATCCATAACTGAAACATGTCCAATGGGTAAAATATTGGCTATTCTAAGGCTAATTTATCACCAAAAGGATTCAAATGGGTAGATATACAAAGTTCAAAATCGACGACTCTTGGGCCCGATTTTAGTACATTTGGTCAAATATTGACTTTTGAATGACCAATGTAACATCAGAAAGAGTCAATAAGTAGGTATAGAAATTTCCTGATCCATGACTGAAACATGTTCAATAGGTCAAATATTGGCTACTCTATCGCTAATTTATCACCAGAAGGAGTCAATTGTGTAAGAATAGAAAGTTCAAGATCAAGGACTGAAATATTTTCAGTCTTTAAAAAATTGGCTGAACTATTGCCAGAAGGAGTCTATGGGGTAGAACTAAAAATTTCAAAATAGACAACTCTTGGGCCCGATTTTAGTACATTTGGTCAAATATTGACTTTTGAATGACCAATGTAACATCAGAAAGAGTCAATAAGTAGGTATAGAAATTTCCTGATCCATGACTGAAACATGTTCAATAGGTCAAATATTGGCTACTCTATCGCTAATTTATCACCAGAAGGAGTCAATTGGGTAGAAATAGAAAGTTCAAAATCGACGACTCTTGGGCCCGATATTAGTACATTTGGTCAAATATTGACTTTTGAATGACCGATGTAACATCAGAAAGAGTCAATAAGTAGGTATAGAAATTTCAAGATCCATAACTGAAACATGTCCAATGGGTAAAATATTGGCTATTCTAAGGCTAATTTATCACCAAAAGGATTCAAATGGGTAGATATACAAAGTTCAAAATCGACGACTCTTGGGCCCGATTTTAGTA
Source organism: Zacco platypus (assembly GCA_038088235.1). Lineage (NCBI taxonomy): Eukaryota > Metazoa > Chordata > Actinopteri > Cypriniformes > Xenocyprididae > Zacco > Zacco platypus. The sequence continues at coordinate 13,889,447 of CM076071.1, read as the reverse complement.
CATTTGGTCAAATATTGACTTTTGAATGACCAATGTAACATCAGAAAGAGTCAATAAGTAGGTATAGAAATTTCCTGATCCATTACTGAAACATGTTCAATAGGTCAAATATTGGCTACTCTATCGCTAATTTATCACCAGAAGGAGTCAATTGGGTAAGAATAGAAAGTTCAAGATCAAGGACTGAAATATTTTCAGTCTTTAAAAAATTGGCTGAACTATTGCCAGAAGGAGTCTATGGGGTAGAACTAAAAATTTCAAAATAGACAACTCTTGGGCCCGATTTTAGTACATTTGGTCAAATATTGACTTTTGAATGACCGATGTAACATCAGAAAGAGTCAATAAGTAGGTATAAAAATTTCCTGATCCATGACTGAAACATGTTCAATGGGTCAAATATTGGCTACTCTATCGCTAATTTATCACCAGAAGGAGTCAATTGGGTAGAAATAGAAAGTTCAAAATAGACGACTCTTGGGCCCGATTTTAGTACATTTGGTCAAATATTGACTTTTGAATGACCGATATAACATCCGAAAGAGTCAATAAATAGGTATAAAAATTTCAAGATCCATAACTGAAACATGTCCAATGGGTAAAATATTGGCTACTCTAAGGCTAATGTATCACAAGAATGAGTCAATTGGGTAGATATAGAAAGTTCAAGATCAAGGACTGAAATATTTTCAGTGGCTCAAAAATTGGCTGAACTATCTCCAGAAGGAGTCAATAGGGTAGAACTAAAAAGTTCAAAATAGACGACTCTAGGGCCTGATTTTAGTACATTTGGTCAAATATTGACTTTTGAAAGGCCGATGTAACATCAGAAAGAGTCAATAAGTAGGTATAGAAATTTCAAGCTCCTTGACTGAAACATGTTCAATGGGTCAAATATTGGCTACTCTATGGCTAATTTATCACCAGAAGGAGTCAAAGGGTAGATCTAAAAGGTTCAAAATAGACGACTCTTGGGCCCGATTTTAGTACATTTGGTCAAATATTGACTTTTGAATGACCGATGTAACATCAGAAAGAGTCAATAAGTAGGTATAGAAATTTCAAGATCCATAACTGAAACATGTCCAATGGGTAAAATATTGGCTATTCTAAGGCTAATTTATCACCAAAAGGATTCAAATGGGTAGATATACAAAGTTCAAAATCGACGACTCTTGGGCCCGATTTTAGTACATTTGGTCAAATATTGACTTTTGAATGACCAATGTAACATCAGAAAGAGTCAATAAGTAGGTATAGAAATTTCCTGATCCATGACTGAAACATGTTCAATAGGTCAAATATTGGCTACTCTATCGCTAATTTATCACCAGAAGGAGTCAATTGTGTAAGAATAGAAAGTTCAAGATCAAGGACTGAAATATTTTCAGTCTTTAAAAAATTGGCTGAACTATTGCCAGAAGGAGTCTATGGGGTAGAACTAAAAATTTCAAAATAGACAACTCTTGGGCCCGATTTTAGTACATTTGGTCAAATATTGACTTTTGAATGACCGATGTAACATCAGAAAGAGTCAATAAGTAGGTATAAAAATTTCCTATTCCATGACTGAAACATGTTCAATGGGTCAAATATTGGCTACTCTATCGCTAATTTATCACCAGAAGGAGTCAATTGGGTAGAAATAGAAAGTTCAAAATAGACGACTCTTGGGCCCGATTTTAGTACATTTGGTCAAATATTGACTTTTGAATGACCGATATAACATCCGAAAGAGTCAATAAATAGGTATAAAAATTTCAAGATCCATAACTGAAACATGTCCAATGGGTAAAATATTGGCTACTCTAAGGCTAATGTATCACAAGAATGAGTCAATTGGGTAGATATAGAAAGTTCAAGATCAAGGACTGAAATATTTTCAGTGGGTTAAAAATTGGCTGAACTATCACCAAAAGGATTCAAATGGGTAGATATACAAAGTTCAAAATCGACGACTCTTGGGCCCGATTTTAGTACATTTGGTCAAATATTGACTTTTGAATGACCGATGTAACATCAGAAAGAGTCAATAAGTAGGTATAAAAATTTCCTGATCCATGACTGAAACATGTTCAATGGGTCAAATATTGGCTACTCTATCGCTCATTTATCACCAGAAGGAGTCAATTGGGTAGAAAAAGAAAGTTCAAAATCGACGACTCTTGGGCCCGATATTAGTACATTTGGTCAAATATTGACTTTTCAATCACCGATATAACATCAGAAAGAGTCAATAAGTAGGTATAAAAATTTCAAGCTCCTTGACTGAAACATGTTCAATGGGTCAAATATTGGCTACTCTATGGCTAATTTATCACCAGAAGGAGTCAAAGGGTAGATATAGAAAGTTCAAGATCAAGGACTGAAATATTTTCAGTGGGTCAAAAATTGGCTGAACTATCTCCAGAAGGAGTCAATGGGGTAGAACTAAAAAGTTCAAAATAGACGACTCTTGGGCCCGATTTTAGTACATTTGGTCAAATATTGACTTTTGAATGACCGATGTAACATCAGAAAGAGTCAATAAGTAGGCATAGAAATTTCCTGATCCATAACTGAAACATGTCGAATGGGTAAAATATCGGCTACTCTAAGGCTAATGTATCACAAGAAGGAGTCAAAGGGTAGAACTAAAAAGTTCAAAATAGACGACTCTTGGGCCCGATTTTAGTACATTTGGTCAAATATTGACTTTTGAATGACCAATGTAACATCAGAAAGAGTCAATAAGTAGGTATAGAAATTTCCTGATCCATGACTGAAACATGTTCAATAGGTCAAATATTGGCTACTCTATCGCTAATTTATCACCAGAAGGAGTCAATTGGGTAGAAATAGAAAGTTCAAAATCGACGACTCTTGGGCCCGATATTAGTACATTTGGTCAAATATTGACTTTTGAATGACCGATATAACATCAGAAAGAGTCAATAAGTAGGTATAGAAATTTCAAGCTCCTTGACTGAAACATGTACAATGGGTCAAATATTGGCTACTCTATGGCTAATTTATCACCAGAAGGAGTCAAAGGGTAGAACTAAAAAGTTCAAAATAGACGACTCTTGGGCCCGATTTTAGTACATTTGGTCAAATATTGACTTTTGAATGACCGATATAACATCAGAAAGAGTCAATAAGTAGGTATAAAAATTTCAAGATCCATAACTGAAACATGTCCAATGGGTAAAATATAGGCTACTCTAAGGCTAATTTATCACAAGAAGCAGTCAATTGGGTAGGAATAGAAACTTCAAGATCAAGGACTGAAATATTTTCAGTTTCAAAAAATGGCTGAACTATCGCCAGAAGGAGTCAATAGGGTAGAACTAAAAAGTTCAAAATAGACGATTCTTGGGCCCGATTTTAGTACATTTGGTCAAATATTGACTTTTGAATGACCGATGTAACATCAGAAAGAGTCAATAAGTAGGCATAGAAATTTCAAGATCCATAACTGAAACATGTCGAATGGGTAAAATATTGGCTACTCTAAGGCTAATTTATCACCAGAAGGAGTCAATTGGGTAGAAATAGAAAGTTTAAAATCGACGACTCTTGGGCCCGATTTTAGTACATTTGGTCAAATATTGACTTTTGAATGACCGATATAACATCCGAAAGAGTCAATAAATAGGTATAAAAATTTCAAGATCCATAACTGAAACATGTCCAATGGGTAAAATATTGGCTACTCTAAGGCTAATGTATCACAAGAATGAGTCAATTGGGTAGATATAGAAAGTTCAAGATCAATGACTGAAATATTTTCAGTGGGTTAAAAATTGGCTGAACTATCTCCAGAAGGAGTCAATAGGGTAGAACTAAAAAGTTCAAAATAGACGACTCTTGGGCCCGATTTTAGTACATTTGGTCAAATATTGACTTTTGAATGACCGATGTAACATCAGAAAGAGTCAATAAGTAGGTATAGAAATTTCAAGATCCATAACTGAAACATGTCCAATGGGTAAAATATTGGCTATTCTAAGGCTAATTTATCACCAAAAGGATTCAAATGGGTAGATATACAAAGTTCAAAATCGACGACTCTTGGGCCCGATTTTAGTACATTTGGTCAAATATTGACTTTTGAATGACCAATGTAACATCAGAAAGAGTCAATAAGTAGGTATAGAAATTTCCTGATCCATGACTGAAACATGTTCAATAGGTCAAATATTGGCTACTCTATCGCTAATTTATCACCAGAAGGAGTCAATTGTGTAAGAATAGAAAGTTCAAGATCAAGGACTGAAATATTTTCAGTCTTTAAAAAATTGGCTGAACTATTGCCAGAAGGAGTCTATGGGGTAGAACTAAAAATTTCAAAATAGACAACTCTTGGGCCCGATTTTAGTACATTTGGTCAAATATTGACTTTTGAATGACCGATGTAACATCAGAAAGAGTCAATAAGTAGGTATAAAAATTTCCTGTTCCATGACTGAAACATGTTCAATGGGTCAAATATTGGCTACTCTATCGCTAATTTATCACCAGAAGGAGTCAATTGGGTAGAAATAGAAAGTTCAAAATAGACGACTCTTGGGCCCGATTTTAGTACATTTGGTCAAATATTGACTTTTGAATGACCGATATAACATCCGAAAGAGTCAATAAATAGGTATAAAAATTTCAAGATCCATAACTGAAACATGTCCAATGGGTAAAATATTGGCTACTCTAAGGCTAATGTATCACAAGAATGAGTCAATTGGGTAGATATAGAAAGTTCAAGATCAAGGACTGAAATATTTTCAGTGGGTTAAAAATTGGCTGAACTATCTCCAGAAGGAGTCAATAGGGTAGAACTAAAAAGTTCAAAATAGACGACTCTTGGGCCCGATTTTAGTACATTTGGTCAAATATTGACTTTTGAATGACCGATGTAACATCAGAAAGAGTCAATAAGTAGGTATAGAAATTTCAAGATCCATAACTGAAACATGTCCAATGGGTAAAATATTGGCTATTCTAAGGCTAATTTATCACCAAAAGGATTCAAATGGGTAGATATACAAAGTTCAAAATCGACGACTCTTGGGCCCGATTTTAGTACATTTGGTCAAATATTGACTTTTGAATGACCGATGTAACATCAGAAAGAGTCAATAAGTAGGTATAAAAATTTCCTGATCCATGACTGAAACATGTTCAATGGGTCAAATATTGGCTACTCTATCGCTCATTTATCACCAGAAGGAGTCAATTGGGTAGAAAAAGAAAGTTCAAAATCGACGACTCTTGGGCCCGATATTAGTACATTTGGTCAAATATTGACTTTTCAATCACCGATATAACATCAGAAAGAGTCAATAAGTAGGTATAGAAATTTCAAGCTCCTTGACTGAAACATGTTCAATGGGTCAAATATTGGCTACTCTATGGCTAATTTATCACCAGAAGGAGTCAAAGGGTAGATATAGAAAGTTCAAGATCAAGGACTGAAATATTTTCAGTGGGTCAAAAATTGGCTGAACTATCTCCAGAAGGAGTCAATGGGGTAGAACTAAAAAGTTCAAAATAGACGACTCTTGGGCCCGATTTTAGTACATTTGGTCAAATATTGACTTTTGAATGACCGATGTAACATCAGAAAGAGTCAATAAGTAGGCATAGAAATTTCCTGATCCATGACTGAAACATGTTCAATAGGTCAAATATTGGCTACTCTATCGCTAATTTATCACCAGAAGGAGTCAATTGTGTAAGAATAGAAAGTTCAAGATCAAGGACTGAAATATTTTCAGTCTTTAAAAAATTGGCTGAACTATTGCCAGAAGGAGTCTATGGGGTAGAACTAAAAATTTCAAAATAGACAACTCTTGGGCCCGATTTTAGTACATTTGGTCAAATATTGACTTTTGAATGACCGATGTAACATCAGAAAGAGTCAATAAGTAGGTATAAAAATTTCCTGATCCATGACTGAAACATGTTCAATGGGTCAAATATTGGCTACTCTATCGCTCATTTATCACCAGAAGGAGTCAATTGGGTAGAAAAAGAAAGTTCAAAATCGACGACTCTTGGGCTCGATATTAGTACATTTGGTCAAATATTGACTTTTCAATCACCGATATAACATCAGAAAGAGTCAATAAGTAGGTATAGAAATTTCAAGCTCCTTGACTGAAACATGTCCAATGGGTCAAATATTGGCTACTCTATGGCTAATTTATCACCAGAAGGAGTCAAAGGGTAGATATAGAAAGTTCAAGATCAAGGACTGAAATATTTTCAGTCTTTAAAAAATTGGCTGAACTATTGCCAGAAGGAGTCTATGGGGTAGAACTAAAAATTTCAAAATAGACAACTCTTCGGCCCGATTTTAGTACATTTGGTCAAATATTGACTTTTGAATGACCAATGTAACATCAGAAAGAGTCAATAAGTAGGTATAGAAATTTCCTGATCCATGACTGAAACATGTTCAATAGGTCAAATATTGGCTACTCTATCGCTAATTTATCACCAGAAGGAGTCAATTGGGTAGAAATAGAAAGTTCAAAATCGACGACTCTTGGGCCCGATATTAGTACATTTGGTCAAATATTGACTTTTGAATGACCGATGTAACATCAGAAAGAGTCAATAAGTAGGTATAGAAATTTCCTGATCCATTACTGAAACATGTTCAATAGGTCAAATATTGGCTACTCTATCGCTAATTTATCACCAGAAGGAGTCAATTGGGTAAGAATAGAAAGTTCAAGATCAAGGACTGAAATATTTTCAGTCTTTAAAAAATTGGCTGAACTATTGCCAGAAGGAGTCTATGGGGTAGAACTAAAAATTTCAAAATAGACAACTCTTGGGCCCGATTTTAGTACATTTGGTCAAATATTGACTTTTGAATGACCGATGTAACATCAGAAAGAGTCAATAAGTAGGTATAAAAATTTCCTGATCCATGACTGAAACATGTTCAATGGGTCAAATATTGGCTACTCTATCGCTAATTTATCACCAGAAGGAGTCAATTGGGTAGAAATAGAAAGTTCAAAATAGACGACTCTTGGGCCCGATTTTAGTACATTTGGTCAAATATTGACTTTTGAATGACCGATATAACATCCGAAAGAGTCAATAAATAGGTATAAAAATTTCAAGATCCATAACTGAAACATGTCCAATGGGTAAAATATTGGCTACTCTAAGGCTAATGTATCACAAGAATGAGTCAATTGGGTAGATATAGAAAGTTCAAGATCAAGGACTGAAATATTTTCAGTGGGTTAAAAATTGGCTGAACTATCTCCAGAAGGAGTCAATAGGGTAGAACTAAAAAGTTCAAAATAGACGACTCTTGGGCCCGATTTTAGTACATTTGGTCAAATATTGACTTTTGAATGACCGATGTAACATCAGAAAGAGTCAATAAGTAGGTATAGAAATTTCAAGATCCATAACTGAAACATGTCCAATGGGTAAAATATTGGCTATTCTAAGGCTAATTTATCACCAAAAGGATTCAAATGGGTAGATATACAAAGTTCAAAATCGACGACTCTTGGGCCCGATTTTAGTACATTTGGTCAAATATTGACTTTTGAATGACCAATGTAACATCAGAAAGAGTCAATAAGTAGGTATAGAAATTTCCTGATCCATGACTGAAACATGTTCAATAGGTCAAATATTGGCTACTCTATCGCTAATTTATCACCAGAAGGAGTCAATTGTGTAAGAATAGAAAGTTCAAGATCAAGGACTGAAATATTTTCAGTCTTTAAAAAATTGGCTGAACTATTGCCAGAAGGAGTCTATGGGGTAGAACTAAAAATTTCAAAATAGACAACTCTTGGGCCCGATTTTAGTACATTTGGTCAAATATTGACTTTTGAATGACCAATGTAACATCAGAAAGAGTCAATAAGTAGGTATAGAAATTTCCTGATCCATGACTGAAACATGTTCAATAGGTCAAATATTGGCTACTCTATCGCTAATTTATCACCAGAAGGAGTCAATTGGGTAGAAATACAAAGTTCAAAATCGACGACTCTTGGGCCCGATATTAGTACATTTGGTCAAATATTGACTTTTGAATGACCGATGTAACATCAGAAAGAGTCAATAAGTAGGTATAGAAATTTCAAGATCCATAACTGAAACATGTCCAATGGGTAAAATATTGGCTATTCTAAGGCTAATTTATCACCAAAAGGATTCAAATGGGTAGATATACAAAGTTCAAAATCGACGACTCTTGGGCCCGATTTTAGTACATTTGGTCAAATATTGACTTTTGAATGACCAATGTAACATCAGAAAGAGTCAATAAGTAGGTATAGAAATTTCCTGATCCATTACTGAAACATGTTCAATAGGTCAAATATTGGCTACTCTATCGCTAATTTATCACCAGAAGGAGTCAATTGGGTAAGAATAGAAAGTTCAAGATCAAGGACTGAAATATTTTCAGTCTTTAAAAAATTGGCTGAACTATTGCCAGAAGGAGTCTATGGGGTAGAACTAAAAATTTCAAAATAGACAACTCTTGGGCCCGATTTTAGTACATTTGGTCAAATATTGACTTTTGAATGACCGATGTAACATCAGAAAGAGTCAATAAGTAGGTATAAAAATTTCCTGATCCATGACTGAAACATGTTCAATGGGTCAAATATTGGCTACTCTATCGCTAATTTATCACCAGAAGGAGTCAATTGGGTAGAAATAGAAAGTTCAAAATAGACGACTCTTGGGCCCGATTTTAGTACATTTGGTCAAATATTGACTTTTGAATGACCGATATAACATCCGAAAGAGTCAATAAATAGGTATAAAAATTTCAAGATCCATAACTGAAACATGTCCAATGGGTAAAATATTGGCTACTCTAAGGCTAATGTATCACAAGAATGAGTCAATTGGGTAGATATAGAAAGTTCAAGATCAAGGACTGAAATATTTTCAGTGGGTTAAAAATTGGCTGAACTATCTCCAGAAGGAGTCAATAGGGTAGAACTAAAAAGTTCAAAATAGACGACTCTTGGGCCCGATTTTAGTACATTTGGTCAAATATTGACTTTTGAATGACCGATGTAACATCAGAAAGAGTCAATAAGTAGGTATAGAAATTTCAAGATCCATAACTGAAACATGTCCAATGGGTAAAATATTGGCTATTCTAAGGCTAATTTATCACCAAAAGGATTCAAATGGGTAGATATACAAAGTTCAAAATCGACGACTCTTGGGCCCGATTTTAGTACATTTGGTCAAATATTGACTTTTGAATGACCAATGTAACATCAGAAAGAGTCAATAAGTAGGTATAGAAATTTCCTGATCCATGACTGAAACATGTTCAATAGGTCAAATATTGGCTACTCTATCGCTAATTTATCACCAGAAGGAGTCAATTGTGTAAGAATAGAAAGTTCAAGATCAAGGACTGAAATATTTTCAGTCTTTAAAAAATTGGCTGAACTATTGCCAGAAGGAGTCTATGGGGTAGAACTAAAAATTTCAAAATAGACAACTCTTGGGCCCGATTTTAGTACATTTGGTCAAATATTGACTTTTGAATGACCGATGTAACATCAGAAAGAGTCAATAAGTAGGTATAAAAATTTCCTGTTCCATGACTGAAACATGTCCAATGGGTAAAATATTGGCTATTCTAAGGCTAATTTATCACCAAAAGGATTCAAATGGGTAGATATACAAAGTTCAAAATCGACGACTCTTGGGCCCGATTTTAGTACATTTGGTCAAATATTGACTTTTGAATGACCAATGTAACATCAGAAAGAGTCAATAAGTAGGTATAGAAATTTCCTGATCCATGACTGAAACATGTTCAATAGGTCAAATATTGGCTACTCTATCGCTAATTTATCACCAGAAGGAGTCAATTGTGTAAGAATAGAAAGTTCAAGATCAAGGACTGAAATATTTTCAGTCTTTAAAAAATTGGCTGAACTATTGCCAGAAGGAGTCTATGGGGTAGAACTAAAAATTTCAAAATAGACAACTCTTGGGCCCGATTTTAGTACATTTGGTCAAATATTGACTTTTGAATGACCAATGTAACATCAGAAAGAGTCAATAAGTAGGTATAGAAATTTCCTGATCCATGACTGAAACATGTTCAATAGGTCAAATATTGGCTACTCTATCGCTAATTTATCACCAGAAGGAGTCAATTGGGTAGAAATACAAAGTTCAAAATCGACGACTCTTGGGCCCGATATTAGTACATTTGGTCAAATATTGACTTTTGAATGACCGATGTAACATCAGAAAGAGTCAATAAGTAGGTATAGAAATTTCAAGATCCATAACTGAAACATGTCCAATGGGTAAAATATTGGCTATTCTAAGGCTAATTTATCACCAAAAGGATTCAAATGGGTAGATATACAAAGTTCAAAATCGACGACTCTTGGGCCCGATTTTAGTACATTTGGTCAAATATTGACTTTTGAATGACCAATGTAACATCAGAAAGAGTCAATAAGTAGGTATAGAAATTTCCTGATCCATTACTGAAACATGTTCAATAGGTCAAATATTGGCTACTCTATCGCTAATTTATCACCAGAAGGAGTCAATTGGGTAAGAATAGAAAGTTCAAGATCAAGGACTGAAATATTTTCAGTCTTTAAAAAATTGGCTGAACTATTGCCAGAAGGAGTCTATGGGGTAGAACTAAAAATTTCAAAATAGACAACTCTTGGGCCCGATTTTAGTACATTTGGTCAAATATTGACTTTTGAATGACCGATGTAACATCAGAAAGAGTCAATAAGTAGGTATAAAAATTTCCTGATCCATGACTGAAACATGTTCAATGGGTCAAATATTGGCTACTCTATCGCTAATTTATCACCAGAAGGAGTCAATTGGGTAGAAATAGAAAGTTCAAAATAGACGACTCTTGGGCCCGATTTTAGTACATTTGGTCAAATATTGACTTTTGAATGACCGATATAACATCCGAAAGAGTCAATAAATAGGTATAAAAATTTCAAGATCCATAACTGAAACATGTCCAATGGGTAAAATATTGGCTACTCTAAGGCTAATGTATCACAAGAATGAGTCAATTGGGTAGATATAGAAAGTTCAAGATCAAGGACTGAAATATTTTCAGTGGGTTAAAAATTGGCTGAACTATCTCCAGAAGGAGTCAATAGGGTAGAACTAAAAAGTTCAAAATAGACGACTCTTGGGCCCGATTTTAGTACATTTGGTCAAATATTGACTTTTGAATGACCGATGTAACATCAGAAAGAGTCAATAAGTAGGTATAGAAATTTCAAGATCCATAACTGAAACATGTCCAATGGGTAAAATATTGGCTATTCTAAGGCTAATTTATCACCAAAAGGATTCAAATGGGTAGATATACAAAGTTCAAAATCGACGACTCTTGGGCCCGATTTTAGTACATTTGGTCAAATATTGACTTTTGAATGACCAATGTAACATCAGAAAGAGTCAATAAGTAGGTATAGAAATTTCCTGATCCATGACTGAAACATGTTCAATAGGTCAAATATTGGCTACTCTATCACTAATTTATCACCAGAAGGAGTCAATTGTGTAAGAATAGAAAGTTCAAGATCAAGGACTGAAATATTTTCAGTCTTTAAAAAATTGGCTGAACTATTGCCAGAAGGAGTCTATGGGGTAGAACTAAAAATTTCAAAATAGACAACTCTTGGGCCCGATTTTAGTACATTTGGTCAAATATTGACTTTTGAATGACCGATGTAACATCAGAAAGAGTCAATAAGTAGGTATAAAAATTTCCTGTTCCATGACTGAAACATGTTCAATGGGTCAAATATTGGCTACTCTATCGCTAATTTATCACCAGAAGGAGTCAATTGGGTAGAAATAGAAAGTTCAAAATAGACGACTCTTGGGCCCGATTTTAGTACATTTGGTCAAATATTGACTTTTGAATGACCGATATAACATCCGAAAGAGTCAATAAATAGGTATAAAAATTTCAAGATCCATAACTGAAACATGTCCAATGGGTAAAATATTGGCTACTCTAAGGCTAATGTATCACAAGAATGAGTCAATTGGGTAGATATAGAAAGTTCAAGATCAAGGACTGAAATATTTTCAGTGGGTTAAAAATTGGCTGAACTATCTCCAGAAGGAGTCAATAGGGTAGAACTAAAAAGTTCAAAATAGACGACTCTTGGGCCCGATTTTAGTACATTTGGTCAAATATTGACTTTTGAATGACCGATGTAACATCAGAAAGAGTCAATAAGTAGGTATAGAAATTTCAAGATCCATAACTGAAACATGTCCAATGGGTAAAATATTGGCTATTCTAAGGCTAATTTATCACCAAAAGGATTCAAATGGGTAGATATACAAAGTTCAAAATCGACGACTCTTGGGCCCGATTTTAGTACATTTGGTCAAATATTGACTTTTGAATGACCGATGTAACATCAGAAAGAGTCAATAAGTAGGTATAAAAATTTCCTGATCCATGACTGAAACATGTTCAATGGGTCAAATATTGGCTACTCTATCGCTCATTTATCACCAGAAGGAGTCAATTGGGTAGAAAAAGAAAGTTCAAAATCGACGACTCTTGGGCCCGATATTAGTACATTTGGTCAAATATTGACTTTTCAATCACCGATATAACATCAGAAAGAGTCAATAAGTAGGTATAGAAATTTCAAGCTCCTTGACTGAAACATGTTCAATGGGTCAAATATTGGCTACTCTATGGCTAATTTATCACCAGAAGGAGTCAAAGGGTAGATATAGAAAGTTCAAGATCAAGGACTGAAATATTTTCAGTGGGTCAAAAATTGGCTGAACTATCTCCAGAAGGAGTCAATGGGGTAGAACTAAAAAGTTCAAAATAGACGACTCTTGGGCCCGATTTTAGTACATTTGGTCAAATATTGACTTTTGAATGACCGATGTAACATCAGAAAGAGTCAATAAGTAGGCATAGAAATTTCAAGATCCATAACTGAAACATGTCGAATGGGTAAAATATCGGCTACTCTAAGGCTAATGTATCACAAGAAGGAGTCAAAGGGTAGAACTAAAAAGTTCAAAATAGACGACTCTTGGGCCCGATTTTAGTACATTTGGTCAAATATTGACTTTTGAATGACCAATGTAACATCAGAAAGAGTCAATAAGTAGGTATAGAAATTTCCTGATCCATGACTGAAACATGTTCAATAGGTCAAATATTGGCTACTCTATCGCTAATTTATCACCAGAAGGAGTCAATTGGGTAGAAATAGAAAGTTCAAAATCGACGACTCTTGGGCCCGATATTAGTACATTTGGTCAAATATTGACTTTTGAATGACCGATATAACATCAGAAAGAGTCAATAAGTAGGTATAGAAATTTCAAGCTCCTTGACTGAAACATGTACAATGGGTCAAATATTGGCTACTCTATGGCTAATTTATCACCAGAAGGAGTCAAAGGGTAGAACTAAAAAGTTCAAAATAGACGACTCTTGGGCCCGATTTTAGTACATTTGGTCAAATATTGACTTTTGAATGACCGATATAACATCAGAAAGAGTCAATAAGTAGGTATAAAAATTTCAAGATCCATAACTGAAACATGTCCAATGGGTAAAATATAGGCTACTCTAAGGCTAATTTATCACAAGAAGCAGTCAATTGGGTAGGAATAGAAACTTCAAGATCAAGGACTGAAATATTTTCAGTTTCAAAAAATGGCTGAACTATCGCCAGAAGGAGTCAATAGGGTAGAACTAAAAAGTTCAAAATAGACGATTCTTGGGCCCGATTTTAGTACATTTGGTCAAATATTGACTTTTGAATGACCGATGTAACATCAGAAAGAGTCAATAAGTAGGCATAGAAATTTCAAGATCCATAACTGAAACATGTCGAATGGGTAAAATATTGGCTACTCTAAGGCTAATTTATCACCAGAAGGAGTCAATTGGGTAGAAATAGAAAGTTTAAAATCGACGACTCTTGGGCCCGATTTTAGTACATTTGGTCAAATATTGACTTTTGAATGACCGATATAACATCCGAAAGAGTCAATAAATAGGTATAAAAATTTCAAGATCCATAACTGAAACATGTCCAATGGGTAAAATATTGGCTACTCTAAGGCTAATGTATCACAAGAATGAGTCAATTGGGTAGATATAGAAAGTTCAAGATCAAGGACTGAAATATTTTCAGTGGGTTAAAAATTGGCTGAACTATCTCCAGAAGGAGTCAATAGGGTAGAACTAAAAAGTTCAAAATAGACGACTCTTGGGCCCGATTTTAGTACATTTGGTCAAATATTGACTTTTGAATGACCGATGTAACATCAGAAAGAGTCAATAAGTAGGTATAGAAATTTCAAGATCCATAACTGAAACATGTCCAATGGGTAAAATATTGGCTATTCTAAGGCTAATTTATCACCAAAAGGATTCAAATGGGTAGATATACAAAGTTCAAAATCGACGACTCTTGGGCCCGATTTTAGTACATTTGGTCAAATATTGACTTTTGAATGACCAATGTAACATCAGAAAGAGTCAATAAGTAGGTATAGAAATTTCCTGATCCATGACTGAAACATGTTCAATAGGTCAAATATTGGCTACTCTATCGCTAATTTATCACCAGAAGGAGTCAATTGTGTAAGAATAGAAAGTTCAAGATCAAGGACTGAAATATTTTCAGTCTTTAAAAAATTGGCTGAACTATTGCCAGAAGGAGTCTATGGGGTAGAACTAAAAATTTCAAAATAGACAACTCTTGGGCCCGATTTTAGTACATTTGGTCAAATATTGACTTTTGAATGACCGATGTAACATCAGAAAGAGTCAATAAGTAGGTATAAAAATTTCCTGTTCCATGACTGAAACATGTTCAATGGGTCAAATATTGGCTACTCTATCGCTAATTTATCACCAGAAGGAGTCAATTGGGTAGAAATAGAAAGTTCAAAATAGACGACTCTTGGGCCCGATTTTAGTACATTTGGTCAAATATTGACTTTTGAATGACCGATGTAACATCAGAAAGAGTCAATAAGTAGGTATAAAAATTTCCTGATCCATGACTGAAACATGTTCAATGGGTCAAATATTGGCTACTCTATCGCTCATTTATCACCAGAAGGAGTCAATTGGGTAGAAAAAGAAAGTTCAAAATCGACGACTCTTGGGCCCGATATTAGTACATTTGGTCAAATATTGACTTTTCAATCACCGATATAACATCAGAAAGAGTCAATAAGTAGGTATAGAAATTTCAAGCTCCTTGACTGAAACATGTTCAATGGGTCAAATATTGGCTACTCTATGGCTAATTTATCACCAGAAGGAGTCAAAGGGTAGATATAGAAAGTTCAAGATCAAGGACTGAAATATTTTCAGTGGGTCAAAAATTGGCTGAACTATCTCCAGAAGGAGTCAATGGGGTAGAACTAAAAAGTTCAAAATAGACGACTCTTGGGCCCGATTTTAGTACATTTGGTCAAATATTGACTTTTGAATGACCGATGTAACATCAGAAAGAGTCAATAAGTAGGCATAGAAATTTCAAGATCCATAACTGAAACATGTCGAATGGGTAAAATATCGGCTACTCTAAGGCTAATGTATCACAAGAAGGAGTCAAAGGGTAGAACTAAAAAGTTCAAAATAGACGACTCTTGGGCCCGATTTTAGTACATTTGGTCAAATATTGACTTTTGAATGACCAATGTAACATCAGAAAGAGTCAATAAGTAGGTATAGAAATTTCCTGATCCTTGACTGAAACATGTTCAATAGGTCAAATATTGGCTACTCTATCGCTAATTTATCACCAGAAGGAGTCAATTGGGTAGAAATAGAAAGTTCAAAATCGACGACTCTTGGGCCCGATATTAGTACATTTGGTCAAATATTGACTTTTGAATGACCGATATAACATCAGAAAGAGTCAATAAGTAGGTATAGAAATTTCAAGCTCCTTGACTGAAACATGTACAATGGGTCAAATATTGGCTACTCTATGGCTAATTTATCACCAGAAGGAGTCAAAGGGTAGAACTAAAAAGTTCAAAATAGACGACTCTTGGGCCCGATTTTAGTACATTTGGTCAAATATTGACTTTTGAATGACCGATATAACATCAGAAAGAGTCAATAAGTAGGTATAAAAATTTCAAGATCCATAACTGAAACATGTCCAATGGGTAAAATATAGGCTACTCTAAGGCTAATTTATCACAAGAAGCAGTCAATTGGGTAGGAATAGAAACTTCAAGATCAAGGACTGAAATATTTTCAGTTTCAAAAAATGGCTGAACTATCGCCAGAAGGAGTCAATAGGGTAGAACTAAAAAGTTCAAAATAGACGATTCTTGGGCCCGATTTTAGTACATTTGGTCAAATATTGACTTTTGAATGACCGATGTAACATCAGAAAGAGTCAATAAGTAGGCATAGAAATTTCAAGATCCATAACTGAAACATGTCGAATGGGTAAAATATTGGCTACTCTAAGGCTAATTTATCACCAGAAGGAGTCAATTGGGTAGAAATAGAAAGTTTAAAATCGACGACTCTTGGGCCCGATATTAGTACATTTGGTCAAATATGGATTTCTGAATGATTGACCTAAATTCAGAAAGAGTCAATGAGTAGGTATAAAAATTTCAAGATGCATAACTGAAACATATCCAATGGGTAAAATATTGGCTATTCTAAGGCTAATTTATCACAAGAATCAGTCAATTGGGTAGGAATAGAAAGTTCAAGATCAAGGACTGAAATATTTACAGTTGCTCAAAAATTGGCTGAACTATCTCCAGAAGAAGTCAATTGGGTAGAACTGAAAAGTTCAAAATTGACGACTCTTGGGCCCGATTTTAGTACATTTGGTCAAATATTGACTTTTGAATGACCGATGTAACATCAGAAAGAGTCAATAAGTAGGTATATAAATTTCAAGATCCAAGCCTGAAACATGTTCAATGGGTCAGATATTGGCTAGTCTATGGCTAATTTATCACAAGAAGGAGTCAAAGGGTAGAACTAAAAAGTTCAAAATAGACGACTCTTGGGCCCGATTTTAGTACATTTGGTCAAATATTGACTTTTGAATGACCGATATAACATCAGAAAGAGTCTATAAGTAGGTATAAAAATTTCAAGATCCATAACTGAAACATGTCTAATGGGTTAAATATTGGCTACTCTAAGGCTAATTTATCACCAGAAGGAGTCAATTGGGTAGAAATAGAAAGTTCAAAATCGACGACTCTTGGGCCCGATATTAGTACATTTGGTCAAATATGGATTTCTGAATGATTGACCTAAATTCAGAAAGAGTCAATAAGTAGGTATAAAAATTTCAAGATGCATAACTGAAACATGTCCAATGGGTAAAATATTGGCAACTCTAAGGCTAATGTATCACAAGAAGGAGTCAACTGGGTAGGAATAGAGAGTTCAAGATCAAGGACTGAAATATTTTCAGTGGGTCAAAAATTGGCTGAAATATCTCCAGAAGGAGTCAATAGGGTAGAACTAAAAAGTTCAAAATAGACGACTCTTGGGCCCGATTTTAGTACATTTGGTCAAATATTGACTTTTGAATGACCGATGTAACATCAGAAAGAGTCAATAAGTAGGTATAGAAATTTCAAGATCCATGACTGAAACATGTTCAATGGGTCAAATATTGGCTACTCTATGGCTAATTTATCACAAGAAGGAATCAATTGGGTAGAAATAGAAAGTTCAAAATCGACGACTCTTGGGCCCGATATTAGTACATTTGGTCAAATATGGATTTCTGAATGACCGATGTAACATCAGAAAGAGTCAATAAGTAGGTATAGAAATTTCAAAATCCTTGACTGAAACATGTTCAATGGGTCAAATATTGGCTACTCTAAGGCTAATGTATCAAAAGAAGGAGTCAATTGGGTAGGAATAGAAAGTTCAAGATCAAGGACTGAAATATTTTCAGTCTTTAAAAAAGTGGCTGAACTATTGCCATAAGGAGTCTATGGGGTAGAACTAAAAATTTCAAAATAGACAACTCTTGGGCCCGATTTTAGTACATTTGGTCAAATATTGACTTTTGAATGACCGATGTAACATCAGAAAGAGTCAATAAGTAGGTATAAAAATTTCCTGATCCATGACTGAAACATGTTCAATGGGTCAAATATTGGCTACTCTATCGCTAATTTATCACCAGAGGGAGTCAATTGGGTAGAAATAGAAAGTTCAAAATAGACGACTCTTCGGCCCGATTTTAGTACATTTGGTCAAATATTGACTTTTGAATGACCGATGTAACATCAGAAAGAGTCAATAAGTAGGTATAAAAATTTCCTGATCCATGACTGAAACATGTTCAATGGGTCAAATATTGGCTACTCTAAGGCTAATTTATCACCAGAAGGAGTCAATTGGGTAGAAATAGAAAGTTTAAAATCGACGACTCTTGGGCCCGATATTAGTACATTTGGTCAAATATGGATTTCTGAATGATTGACCTAAATTCAGAAAGAGTCAATGAGTAGGTATAAAAATTTCAAGATGCATAACTGAAACATATCCAATGGGTAAAATATTGGCTACTCTAAGGCTAATGTATCACAAGAATCAGTCAATTGGGTAGGAATAGAAAGTTCAAGATCAAGGACTGAAATATTTTCAGTCTTGAAAAAATTTTCTGAACTATTGCCAGAAGGAGTCTTTAGGTTAGAACTAAAAAGTTCAAAATAGACAACTCTTGGGACCGATTTTAGAACATTTGGTCAAATATTGACTTTTGAATGAACGATGTAACATCAGAAAGAGTCAATAAGTAGGTATAAAAATTTCAAGATCCATAACTGAAACATGTCCAATGGGTAAAATATTGGCTACTCTACGGCTAATTTATCACAAGAAGCAGTCAATTGGGTAGGAATAGAAAGTTCAAGATCAAGGACTGAAATATTTACAGTTGCTCAAAAATTGGCTGAACTATCTCCAGAAGAAGTCAATTGGGTAGAACTGAAAAGTTCAAAATTGACGACTCTTGGGCCCGATTTTAGTACATTTGGTCAAATATTGACTTTTGAATGACCGATGTAACATCAGAAAGAGTCAATAAGTAGGTATATAAATTTCAAGATCCAAGCCTGAAACATGTTCAATGGGTCAGATATTGGCTAGTCTATGGCTAATTTATCACAAGAAGGAGTCAAAGGGTAGAACTAAAAAGTTCAAAATAGAGGACTCTTGGGCCCGATTTTAGTACATTTGGTCAAATATTGACTTTTGAATGACCGATATAACATCAGAAAGAGTCTATAAGTAGGTATAAAAATTTCAAGATCCATAACTGAAACATGTCTAATGGGTTAAATATTGGCTACTCTAAGGCTAATTTATCACCAGAAGGAGTCAATTGGGTAGGAATAGAAAGTTCAAGATCAAGGACTGAAATATTTACAGTTGCTCAAAAATTGGCTGAACTATCTCCAGAAGAAGTCAATTGGGTAGAACTGAAAAGTTCAAAATTGACGACTCTTGGGCCCGATTTTAGTACATTTGGTCAAATATTGACTTTTGAATGACCGATGTAACATCAGAAAGAGTCAATAAGTAGGTATATAAATTTCAAGATCCAAGCCTGAAACATGTTCAATGGGTCAGATATTGGCTAGTCTATGGCTAATTTATCACAAGAAGGAGTCAAAGGGTAGAACTAAAAAGTTCAAAATAGAGGACTCTTGGGCCCGATTTTAGTACATTTGGTCAAATATTGACTTTTGAATGACCGATATAACATCAGAAAGAGTCTATAAGTAGGTATAAAAATTTCAAGATCCATAACTGAAACATGTCTAATGGGTTAAATATTGGCTACTCTAAGGCTAATTTATCACCAGAAGGAGTCAATTGGGTAGAAATAGAAAGTTCAAAATCGACGACTCTTGGGCCCGATATTAGTACATTTGGTCAAATATGGATTTCTGAATGATTGACCTAAATTCAGAAAGAGTCAATAAGTAGGTATAAAAATTTCAAGATGCATAACTGAAACATGTCCAATGGGTAAAATATTGGCAACTCTAAGGCTAATGTATCACAAGAAGGAGTCAACTGGGTAGGAATAGAGAGTTCAAGATCAAGGACTGAAATATTTTCAGTGGGTCAAAAATTGGCTGAAATATCTCCAGAAGGAGTCAATAGGGTAGAACTAAAAAGTTCAAAATAGACGACTCTTGGGCCCGATTTTAGTACATTTGGTCAAATATTGACTTTTGAATGACCGATGTAACATCAGAAAGAGTCAATAAGTAGGTATAGAAATTTCAAGATCCATGACTGAAACATGTTCAATGGGTCAAATATTGGCTACTCTATGGCTAATTTATCACAAGAAGGAATCAATTGGGTAGAAATAGAAAGTTCAAAATAGACAACTCTTGGGCCCGATTTTAGTACATTTGGTCAAATATTGACTTTTGAATGACCGATGTAACATCAGAAAGAGTCAATAAGTAGGCATAGAAATTTCAAGATCCATAACTGAAACATGTCGAATGGGTAAAATATTGGCTACTCTAAGGCTAATTTATCACCAGAAGGAGTCAATTGGGTAGAAATAGAAAGTTTAAAATCGACGACTCTTGGGCCCGATATTAGTACATTTGGTCAAATATGGATTTCTGAATGATTGACCTAAATTCAGAAAGAGTCAATGAGTAGGTATAAAAATTTCAAGATGCATAACTGAAACATATCCAATGGGTAAAATATTGGCTACTCTAAGGCTAATGTATCACAAGAATCAGTCAATTGGGTAGGAATAGAAAGTTCAAGATCAAGGACTGAAATATTTTCAGTCTTGAAAAAATTTTCTGAACTATTGCCAGAAGGAGTCTTTAGGTTAGAACTAAAAAGTTCAAAATAGACAACTCTTGGGACCGATTTTAGAACATTTGGTCAAATATTGACTTTTGAATGAACGATGTAACATCAGAAAGAGTCAATAAGTAGGTATAAAAATTTCAAGATCCATAACTGAAACATGTCCAATGGGTAAAATATTGGCTACTCTACGGCTAATTTATCACAAGAAGCAGTCAATTGGGTAGGAATAGAAAGTTCAAGATCAAGGACTGAAATATTTACAGTTGCTCAAAAATTGGCTGAACTATCTCCAGAAGAAGTCAATTGGGTAGAACTGAAAAGTTCAAAATTGACGACTCTTGGGCCCGATTTTAGTACATTTGGTCAAATATTGACTTTTGAATGACCGATGTAACATCAGAAAGAGTCAATAAGTAGGTATATAAATTTCAAGATCCAAGCCTGAAACATGTTCAATGGGTCAGATATTGGCTAGTCTATGGCTAATTTATCACAAGAAGGAGTCAAAGGGTAGAACTAAAAAGTTCAAAATAGACGACTCTTGGGCCCGATTTTAGTACATTTGGTCAAATATTGACTTTTGAATGACCGATATAACATCAGAAAGAGTCTATAAGTAGGTATAAAAATTTCAAGATCCATAACTGAAACATGTCTAATGGGTTAAATATTGGCTACTCTAAGGCTAATTTATCACCAGAAGGAGTCAATTGGGTAGAAATAGAAAGTTCAAAATCGACGACTCTTGGGCCCGATATTAGTACATTTGGTCAAATATGGATTTCTGAATGATTGACCTAAATTCAGAAAGAGTCAATAAGTAGGTATAAAAATTTCAAGATGCATAACTGAAACATGTCCAATGGGTAAAATATTGGCAACTCTAAGGCTAATGTATCACAAGAAGGAGTCAACTGGGTAGGAATAGAGAGTTCAAGATCAAGGACTGAAATATTTTCAGTGGGTCAAAAATTGGCTGAAATATCTCCAGAAGGAGTCAATAGGGTAGAACTAAAAAGTTCAAAATAGACGACTCTTGGGCCCGATTTTAGTACATTTGGTCAAATATTGACTTTTGAATGACCGATGTAACATCAGAAAGAGTCAATAAGTAGGTATAGAAATTTCAAGATCCATGACTGAAACATGTTCAATGGGTCAAATATTGGCTACTCTATGGCTAATTTATCACAAGAAGGAATCAATTGGGTAGAAATAGAAAGTTCAAAATCGACGACTCTTGGGCCCGATATTAGTACATTTGGTCAAATATGGATTTCTGAATGACCGATGTAACATCAGAAAGAGTCAATAAGTAGGTATAGAAATTTCAAAATCCTTGACTGAAACATGTTCAATGGGTCAAATATTGGCTACTCTAAGGCTAATGTATCAAAAGAAGGAGTCAATTGGGTAGGAATAGAAAGTTCAAGATCAAGGACTGAAATATTTTCAGTCTTTAAAAAAGTGGCTGAACTATTGCCATAAGGAGTCTATGGGGTAGAACTAAAAATTTCAAAATAGACAACTCTTGGGCCCGATTTTAGTACATTTGGTCAAATATTGACTTTTCAATGACCGATGTAACATCAGAAAGAGTCAATAAGTAGGTATAAAAATTTCCTGATCCATGACTGAAACATGTTCAATGGGTCAAATATTGGCTACTCTATCGCTAATTTATCACCAGAGGGAGTCAATTGGGTAGAACTAAAAAGTTCAAAATAGACGACTCTTGGGCCCGATTTTAGTACATTTGGTCAAATATTGACTTTTGAATGACCGATGTAACATCAGAAAGAGTCAATAAGTAGGTATAGAAATTTCAAGATCCATAACTGAAACATGTCCAATGGGTAAAATATTGGGTATTCTAAGGCTAATTTATCACCAAAAGGATTCAATTGGGTAGATATATAAAGTTCAAAATCGACGACTCTTGGGCCCGATATTAGTACATTTGGTCAAATATGGATTTCTGAATGATTGACCTAAATTCAGAAAGAGTCAATGAGTAGGTATAAAAATTTCAAGATGCATAACTGAAACATGTCCAATGGGTAAAATATTGGCTACTCTAAGGCTAATGTATCACAAGAAGGAGTCAATTGGGTAGGAATAGAAAGTTCAAGATAAAGGACTGAAATATTTTCAGTCTTTAAAAAATTGTCTGAACTATTGCCAGAAGGAGTCAATAGGGTAGAAATAGAAAGTTCAAGCTCCTTGACTGAAACATGTTCAATGGGTCAAATATTGGCTACTCTATGGCTAATTTATCACCAGAATTAGTCAAAGGGTAGAACTAAAAAGTTCAAAATAGACGACTCTTGGGCCCGATTTTAGTACATTTGGTCAAATATTGACTTTTGAATGACCGATGTAACATCAGAAAGAGTCAATAAGTAGGCATAGAAATTTCAAGCTCCTTGACTGAAACATGTTCAATGGGTCAAATATTGGCTACTCTATGGCTAATTTATCACAAGAAGGAATCAATTGGGTAGAAATAGAAAGTTCAAAATCGACGACTCTTGGGCCCGATATTAGTACATTTGGTCAAATATGGATTTCTGAATGACCGATGTAACATCAGAAAGAGTCAATAAGTAGGTATAGAAATTTCAAAATCCTTGACTGAAACATGTTCAATGGGTCAAATATTGGCTACTCTAAGGCTAATGTATCAAAAGAAGGAGTCAATTGGGTAGCAATAGAAAGTTAAAGATCAAGGACTGAAATATTTTCAGTCTTTAAAAAAGTGGCTGAACTATTGCCATAAGGAGTCTATGGGGTAGAACTAAAAATTTCAAAATAGACAACTCTTGGGCCCGATTTTAGTACATTTGGTCAAATATTGACTTTTGAATGACCGATGTAACATCAGAAAGAGTCAATAAGTAGGTATAAAAATTTCCTGATCCATGACTGAAACATGTTCAATGGGTCAAATATTGGCTACTCTATCGCTAATTTATCACCAGAGGGAGTCAATTGGGTAGAAATAGAAAGTTCAAAATAGACGACTCTTCGGCCCGATTTTAGTACATTTGGTCAAATATTGACTTTTGAATGACCTATATAACATCCGAAAGAGTCAATAAATAGGTATAAAAATTTCAAGATCCATAACTGAAACATGTCCAATGGGTAAAATATTGGCTACTCTAAGGCTAATGTATCACAAGAATGAGTCAATTGGGTAGATATAGAAAGTTCAAGATCAAGGACTGAAATATTTTCAGTCTTGAAAAAATTTTCTGAACTATTGCCAGAAGGAGTCTTTAGGGTAGAACTAAAAAGTTCAAAATAGACAACTCTTGGGCCCGATTTTAGTACATTTGGTCAAATATTGACTTTTGAATGACCGATGTAACATCAGAAAGAGTCAATAAGTAGGCATAGAAATTTCAAGATCCATAACTGAAACATGTCGAATGGGTAAAATATTGGCTACTCTAAGGCTAATTTATCACCAGAAGGAGTCAATTGGGTAGAAATAGAAAGTTTAAAATTGACGACTCTTGGGCCCGATATTAGTACATTTGGTCAAATATGGATTTCTGAATGATTGACCTAAATTCAGAAAGAGTCAATGAGTAGGTATAAAAATTTCAAGATGCATAACTGAAACATATCCAATGGGTAAAATATTGGCTACTCTAAGGCTAATGTATCACAAGAATCAGTCAATTGGGTAGGAATAGAAAGTTCAAGATCAAGGACTGAAATATTTTCAGTCTTGAAAAAATTTTCTGAACTATTGCCAGAAGGAGTCTTTAGGTTAGAACTAAAAAGTTCAAAATAGACAACTCTTGGGACCGATTTTAGAACATTTGGTCAAATATTGACTTTTGAATGAACGATGTAACATCAGAAAGAGTCAATAAGTAGGTATAAAAATTTCAAGATCCATAACTGAAACATGTCCAATGGGTAAAATATTGGCTACTCTACGGCTAATTTATCACAAGAAGCAGTCAATTGGGTAGGAATAGAAAGTTCAAGATCAAGGACTGAAATATTTACAGTTGCTCAAAAATTGGCTGAACTATCTCCAGAAGAAGTCAATTGGGTAGAACTGAAAAGTTCAAAATTGACGACTCTTGGGCCCGATTTTAGTACATTTGGTCAAATATTGACTTTTGAATGACCGATGTAACATCAGAAAGAGTCAATAAGTAGGTATATAAATTTCAAGATCCAAGCCTGAAACATGTTCAATGGGTCAGATATTGGCTAGTCTATGGCTAATTTATCACAAGAAGGAGTCAAAGGGTAGAACTAAAAAGTTCAAAATAGAGGACTCTTGGGCCCGATTTTAGTACATTTGGTCAAATATTGACTTTTGAATGACCGATATAACATCAGAAAGAGTCTATAAGTAGGTATAAAAATTTCAAGATCCATAACTGAAACATGTCTAATGGGTTAAATATTGGCTACTCTAAGGCTAATTTATCACCAGAAGGAGTCAATTGGGTAGAAATAGAAAGTTCAAAATCGACGACTCTTGGGCCCGATATTAGTACATTTGGTCAAATATGGATTTCTGAATGATTGACCTAAATTCAGAAAGAGTCAATAAGTAGGTATAAAAATTTCAAGATGCATAACTGAAACATGTCCAATGGGTAAAATATTGGCAACTCTAAGGCTAATGTATCACAAGAAGGAGTCAACTGGGTAGGAATAGAGAGTTCAAGATCAAGGACTGAAATATTTTCAGTGGGTCAAAAATTGGCTGAAATATCTCCAGAAGGAGTCAATAGGGTAGAACTAAAAAGTTCAAAATAGACGACTCTTGGGCCCGATTTTAGTACATTTGGTCAAATATTGACTTTTGAATGACCGATGTAACATCAGAAAGAGTCAATAAGTAGGTATAGAAATTTCAAGATCCATGACTGAAACATGTTCAATGGGTCAAATATTGGCTACTCTATGGCTAATTTATCACAAGAAGGAATCAATTGGGTAGAAATAGAAAGTTCAAAATCGACGACTCTTGGGCCCGATATTAGTACATTTGGTCAAATATGGATTTCTGAATGACCGATGTAACATCAGAAAGAGTCAATAAGTAGGTATAGAAATTTCAAAATCCTTGACTGAAACATGTTCAATGGGTCAAATATTGGCTACTCTAAGGCTAATGTATCAAAAGAAGGAGTCAATTGGGTAGGAATAGAAAGTTCAAGATCAAGGACTGAAATATTTTCAGTCTTTAAAAAAGTGGCTGAACTATTGCCATAAGGAGTCTATGGGGTAGAACTAAAAATTTCAAAATAGACAACTCTTGGGCCCGATTTTAGTACATTTGGTCAAATATTGACTTTTGAATGACCGATGTAACATCAGAAAGAGTCAATAAGTAGGTATAAAAATTTCCTGATCCATGACTGAAACATGTTCAATGGGTCAAATATTGGCTACTCTATCGCTAATTTATCACCAGAGGGAGTCAATTGGGTAGAACTAAAAAGTTCAAAATAGACGACTCTTGGGCCCGATTTTAGTACATTTGGTCAAATATTGACTTTTGAATGACCGATGTAACATCAGAAAGAGTCAATAAGTAGGTATAGAAATTTCAAGATCCATAACTGAAACATGTCCAATGGGTAAAATATTGGGTATTCTAAGGCTAATTTATCACCAAAAGGATTCAATTGGGTAGATATATAAAGTTCAAAATCGACGACTCTTGGGCCCGATATTAGTACATTTGGTCAAATATGGATTTCTGAATGATTGACCTAAATTCAGAAAGAGTCAATGAGTAGGTATAAAAATTTCAAGATGCATAACTGAAACATGTCCAATGGGTAAAATATTGGCTACTCTAAGGCTAATGTATCACAAGAAGGAGTCAATTGGGTAGGAATAGAAAGTTCAAGATCAAGGACTGAAATATTTTCAGTCTTTAAAAAATTGTCTGAACTATTGCCAGAAGGAGTCAATAGGGTAGAAATAGAAAGTTCAAGCTCCTTGACTGAAACATGTCCAATGGGTAAAATATTGGCTACTCTAAGGCTAATTTATCAAAAGAAGCAGTCAATTGGGTAGGAATAGAACCTTCAAGATCAAGGACTGAAATATTTTCAGTGCTTCAAAAATTGGCTGAACTATCGCCAGAAGGAGTCAATTGGGTAGAAATAGAAAGTTCAAAATCGACGACTCTTGGGCCTTATATTAGTATATTTGGTCAAATATGGATTTCTGAATGACCGATATAACATCAGAAAGAGTCAATAAGTAGGTATAGAAATTTCAAGCTCCTTGACTGAAACATGTTCAATGGGTCAAATATTGGCTACTCTATGGCTAATTTATCACAAGAAGCAGTCAATTGGGTAGGAATAGAAAGTTCAAGATCAAGGACTGAAATATTTTCATTGCTTCAAAAATTGGCTGAACTATCGCCAGAAGGAGTCAATCGGGTAGAACTCAAAAGTTCAAAATAGACGACTCTTGGGCCCGATTTTAGTACATTTGGTCAAATATTGACTTTTGAATGACCGATGTAACATCAGAAAGAGTCAATAAGTAGGTATAGAAATTTCAAGATCCATGACTGAAACATGTTCAATGGGTCAAATATTGGCTACTCTATGGCTAATTTATCACAAGAAGGAATCAATTGGGTAGAAATAGAAAGTTCAAAATCGACGACTCTTGGGCCCGATATTAGTACATTTGGTCAAATATGGATTTCTGAATGACCGATGTAACATCAGAAAGAGTCAATAAGTAGGTATAGAAATTTCAAGATCCTTGACTGAAACATGTTCAATGGGTCAAATATTGGCTACTCTAAGGCTAATGTATCACCAGAAGGAGTCAATTGGGTAGAAATAGAAAGTTCAAAATCGACGACTCTTGGGCCCGATATTAGTACATTTGGTCAAATATGGATTTCTGAATGACCGTTGTAACATCAGAAAGAGTCAATAAGTAGGTATAAAAATTTCAAGATGCATAAATGAAACATGTCCAATGGGTAAAATATTGGCAACTCTAAGGCTAATGTATCACAAGAAGGAGTCAACTGGGTAGGAATAGAGAGTTCAGGATCAAGGACTGAAATATTTTCAGTGGGTCAAAAATTGGCTGAAATATCTCCAGAAGGAGTCAATAGGGTAGAACTAAAAAGTTCAAAATAGACGACTCTTGGGCCCGATTTTAGTACATTTGGTCAAATATTGACTTTTGAATGACCGATGTAACATCAGAAAGAGTCAATTAGTAGGTATAGAAATTTCAAGATCCATGACTGAAACATGTTCAATGGGTCCAATATTGGCTACTCTATCGCTAATTTATCACCAGAAGGAGTCAATTGGGTAGAAAAAGACAGTTCAAAATCGACGACTCTTGGGCCCGATATTAGTACATTTGGTCAAATATTGACTTTTGAATCACCGATATAACATCAGAAAGAGTCAATAAGTAGGTATAGAAATTTCAAGCTCCTTGACTGAAACATGTTCAATGGGTCAAATATTGGCTACTCTGTGGCTAATTTATCACCAGAATTAGTCAAAGGGTAGAACTAAAAAGTTCAAAATCGACGACTCTTGGGCCCGATATTAGTACATTTGGTCAAATATTGACTTTTGAATCACCGATATAACATCAGAAAGAGTCAATAAGTAGGTATAGAAATTTCAAGCTCCTTGACTGAAACATGTTCAATGGGTCAAATATTGGCTACTCTGTGGCTAATTTATCACCAGAATTAGTCAAAGGGTAGAACTAAAAAGTTCAAAATTGACGACTCTTGAGCCCGATTTTAGTACATTTGGTCAAATATTGACTTTTGAATGACCGATGTAACATCAGAAAGAGTCAATAAGTAGATATAGAATATTCCTGATCCATGACTGAAACATGTTCAATGGGTCAAATATTGGCTACTCTATCGCTAATTTATCACCAGAAGGAGTCAATTGGGTAGAAATAGAAAGTTCAAAATAGACGACTCTTGGGCCCGATTTTAGTACATTTGGTCAAATATTGACTTTTGAATGACCGATATAACATCCGAAAGAGTCAATAAATAGGTATAAAAATTTCAAGATCCATAACTGAAACATGTCCAATGGGTAAAATCTTGGCTACTCTAAGGCTAATGTATGACAAGAAGGAGTCAATTGGGTAGATATAGAAATTTCAAGATCAAGGACTGAAATATTTTCAGTGGGTTAAAAATTGGCTGAACCATCTCCAGAAGGAGTCAATAGGGTAGAACTAAAAAGTTCAAAATAGACAGCTCTTGGGCCCGATTTTAGTACATTTGTTCAAATATTGACTTTTGAATGACCGATGTAACATCAGAAAGAGTCAATAAGTAGGTATAAAAATTTCAAGATCCATAACTGAAACATGTCCAATGGGTAAAATATTGACTACTCTAAGGCTAATTTATCACAAGAAGCAGTCAATTGGGTAGGAATAGAACCTTCAAGATCAAGGACTGAAATATTTTCAGTCTTTAAAAAATTGGCTGAACTATTGCCAGAAGGAGTCTATGGGGTAGAACTAAAAATTTCAAAATAGACAACTCTTGGGCCCGATTTTAGTACATTTGGTCAAATATTGACTTTTGAATGACCGATGTAACATCAGAAAGAGTCAATAAGTAGGTATAAAAATTTCCTGATCCATGACTGAAACATGTTCAATGGGTCAAATATTGGCTACTCTATCGCTAATTTATCACCAGAAGGAGTCAATTGGGTAGAAATAGAAAGTTCAAAATAGACGACTCTTGGGCCCGATTTTAGTACATTTGGTCAAATATTGACTTTTGAATGACCGATATAACATCCGAAAGAGTCAATAAATAGGTATAAAAATTTCAAGATCCATAACTGAAACATGTCCAATGGGTAAAATATTGGCTACTCTAAGGCTAATGTATCACAAGAATGAGTCAATTGGGTAGATATAGAAAGTTCAAGATCAAGGACTGAAATATTTTCAGTGGGTTAAAAATTGGCTGAACTATCTCCAGAAGGAGTCAATAGGGTAGAACTAAAAAGTTCAAAATAGACGACTCTTGGGCCCGATTTTAGTACATTTGGTCAAATATTGACTTTTGAATGACCGATGTAACATCAGAAAGAGTCAATAAGTAGGTATAGAAATTTCAAGATCCATAACTGAAACATGTCCAATGGGTAAAATATTGGCTATTCTAAGGCTACTTTATCAACAAAAGGATTCAATTGGGTAGATATATAAAGTTCAAAATCGACGACTCTTGGGCCCGATATTAGTACATTTGGTCAAATATGGATTTTTGAATGATTTACCTGAATTCAGAAAGAGTCAATGAGTAGGTATAAAATTTTCAAGATGCATAACTGAAACATGTCCAATGGGTAAAATATTGGCTACTCTAAGGCTAATGTATCACAAGAAGGAGTCAATTGGGTAGGAATAGAAAGTTCAAGATCAAGGACTGAAATATTTTCAGTCTTTAAAAAATTGTCTGAACTATTGCCAGAAGGAGTCTATGGGGTAGAACTAAAAATTTCAAAACAGACAACTCTTGGGCCCGATTTTAGTACATTTGGTCAAATATTGACTTTTGAATGACCGATGTAACATCAGAAAGAGTCAATAAGTAGGCATAGAAATTTCAAGATCCATAACTGAAACATGTCGAATGGGTAAAATATCGGCTACTCTAAGGCTAATGTATCACAAGAAGGAGTCAAAGGGTAGAACTAAAAAGTTCAAAATAGACGACTCTTGGGCCCGATTTTAGTACATTTGGTCAAATATTGACTTTTGAATGACCGATGTAACATCAGAAAGAGTCAATAAGTAGGTATAGAAATTTCCTGATCCATGACTGAAACATGTTCAATAGGTCAAATATTGGCTACTCTATGGCTAATTTATCACCAGAAGGAGTCAAAGGGTAGAACTAAAAAGTTCAAAATAGACGACTCTTGGGCCCGATTTTAGTACATTTGGTCAAATATTGACTTTTGAATGACCGATGTAACATCAGAAAGAGTCAATAAGTAGGTATAAAAATTTCAAGATCCATAACTGAAACATGTCCAATGGGTAAAATATTGACTACTCTAAGGCTAATTTATCACAAGAAGCAGTCAATTGGGTAGGAATAGAACCTTCAGGATCAAGGACTGAAATATTTTCAGTCTTTAAAAAATTGGCTGAACTATTGCCAGAAGGAGTCTATGGGGTAGAACTAAAAATTTCAAAATAGACAACTCTTGGGCCCGATTTTAGTACATTTGGTCAAATATTGACTTTTGAATGACCGATGTAACATCAGAAAGAGTCAATAAGTAGGTATAAAAATTTCCTGATCCATGACTGAAACATGTTCAATGGGTCAAATATTGGCTACTCTATCGCTAATTTATCACCAGAAGGAGTCAATTGGGTAGAAAAAGAAAGTTCAAAATCGACGACTCTTGGGCCCGATATTAGTACATTTGGTCAAATATTGCCTTTTCAATCACCGATATAACATCAGAAAGAGTCAATAAGTAGGTATAGAAATTTCCTGATCCATGACTAAAACATGTTCAATGGGTCAAATATTGGCTACTCTATCGCTAATTTATCACCAGAAGGAGTCAATTGGGTAGAAAAAGAAAGTTCAAAATCGACGACTCTTGGGCCCGATATTAGTACATTTGGTCAAATATGGATTTATGAATGATTTACCTGAATTCAGAAAGAGTCAATGAGTAGGTATAAAATTTTCAAGATGCATAACTGAAACATGTCCAATGGGTAAAATATTGGCTACTCTAAGGCTAATGTATCACAAGAAGGAGTCAATTGGGTAGGAATAGAAAGTTCAAGATCAAGGACTGAAATATTTTCAGTCTTTAAAAAATTGTCTGAACTATTGCCAGAAGGAGTCTATGGGGTAGAACTAAAAATTTCAAAACAGACAACTCTTGGGCCCGATTTTAGTACATTTGGTCAAATATTGACTTTTGAATGACCGATGTAACATCAGAAAGAGTCAATAAGTAGGTATAAAAATTTCCTGATCCATGACTGAAACATGTTCAATGGGTCAAATATTGGCTACTCTATCGGTAATTTATCACCAGAAGGAGTCAATTGGGTAGAAAAAGAAAGTTCAAAATCGACGACTCTTGGGCCCGATATTAGTACATTTGGTCAAATATTGACTTTTCAATCACCGATATAACATCAGAAAGAGTCAATAAGTAGGTATAGAAATTTCAAGCTCCTTGACTGAAACAT
Source organism: Zacco platypus (assembly GCA_038088235.1). Classification (NCBI taxonomy): domain Eukaryota; kingdom Metazoa; phylum Chordata; class Actinopteri; order Cypriniformes; family Xenocyprididae; genus Zacco; species Zacco platypus. The sequence continues at coordinate 13,857,298 of CM076071.1, read as the reverse complement.
GTTCAATGGGTCAAATATTGGCTACTCTATGGCTAATTTATCACCAGAAGGAGTCAAAGGGTAGATATAGAAAGTTCAAGATCAAGGACTGAAATATTTTCAGTGGGTCAAAAATTGGCTGAACTATCTCCAGAAGGAGTCAATGGGGTAGAACTAAAAAGTTCAAAATAGACGACTCTTGGGCCCGATTTTAGTACATTTGGTCAAATATTGACTTTTGAATGACCGATGTAACATCAGAAAGAGTCAATAAGTAGGCATAGAAAATTCAAGATCCATAACTGAAACATGTCGAATGGGTAAAATATCGGCTACTCTAAGGCTAATGTATCACAAGAAGGAGTCAAAGGGTAGAACTAAAAAGTTCACAATAGACGACTCTTGGGCCCGATTTTAGTACATTTGGTCAAATATTGACTTTTGAATGACCGATGTAACATCAGAAAGAGTCAATAAGTAGGTATAGAAATTTCCTGATCCATGACTGAAACATGTTCAATAGGTCAAATATTGGCTACTCTATCGCTAATTTATCACCAGAAGGAGTCAATTGGGTAGAAATAGAAAGTTCAAATTCGACGACTCTTGGGCCCGATATTAGTACATTTGGTCAAATATTGACTTTTGAATGACCGATATAACATCAGAAAGAGTCAATAAGTAGGTATAGAAATTTCAAGCTCCTTGACTGAAACATGTACAATGGGTCAAATATTGGCTACTCTATGGCTAATTTATCACCAGAAGGAGTCAAAGGGTAGAACTAAAAAGTTCAAAATAGACGACTCTTGGGCCCGATTTTAGTACATTTGGTCAAATATTGACTTTTGAATGACCGATATAACATCCGAAAGAGTCAATAAATAGGTATAAAAATTTCAAGATCCATAACTGAAACATGTCCAATGGGTAAAATCTTGGCTACTCTAAGGCTAATGTATGACAAGAAGGAGTCAATTGGGTAGATATAGAAATTTCAAGATCAAGGACTGAAATATTTTCAGTGGGTTAAAAATTGGCTGAACCATCTCCAGAAGGAGTCAATAGGGTAGAACTAAAAAGTTCAAAATAGACAGCTCTTGGGCCCGATTTTAGTACATTTGTTCAAATATTGACTTTTGAATGACCGATGTAACATCAGAAAGAGTCAATAAGTAGGTATAAAAATTTCAAGATCCATAACTGAAACATGTCCAATGGGTAAAATATTGGCTACTCTAAGGCTAATTTATCAAAAGAAGCAGTCAATTGGGTAGGAATAGAACCTTCAAGATCAAGGACTGAAATATTTTCAGTGCTTCAAAAATTGGCTGAACTATCGCCAGAAGGAGTCAATTGGGTAGAAATAGAAAGTTCAAAATCGACGACTCTTGGGCCTTATATTAGTATATTTGGTCAAATATGGATTTCTGAATGACCGATATAACATCAGAAAGAGTCAATAAGTAGGTATAGAAATTTCAAGCTCCTTGACTGAAACATGTTCAATGGGTCAAATATTGGCTACTCTATGGCTAATTTATCACAAGAAGCAGTCAATTGGGTAGGAATAGAAAGTTCAAGATCAAGGACTGAAATATTTTCATTGCTTCAAAAATTGGCTGAACTATCGCCAGAAGGACTCAATCGGGTAGAACTCAAAAGTTCAAAATAGACGACTCTTGGGCCCGATTTTAGTACATTTGGTCAAATATTGACTTTTGAATGACCGATGTAACATCAGAAAGAGTCAATAAGTAGGTATAGAAATTTCAAGATCCATGACTGAAACATGTTCAATGGGTCAAATATTGGCTACTCTATGGCTAATTTATCACAAGAAGGAATCAATTGGGTAGAAATAGAAAGTTCAAAATCGACGACTCTTGGGCCCGATATTAGTACATTTGGTCAAATATGGATTTCTGAATGACCGATGTAACATCAGAAAGAGTCAATAAGTAGGTATAGAAATTTCAAGATCCTTGACTGAAACATGTTCAATGGGTCAAATATTGGCTACTCTAAGGCTAATGTATCACCAGAAGGAGTCAATTGGGTAGAAATAGAAAGTTCAAAATCGACGACTCTTGGGCCCGATATTAGTACATTTGGTCAAATATGGATTTCTGAATGACCGATGTAACATCAGAAAGAGTCAATAAGTAGGTATAAAAATTTCAAGATGCATAAATGAAACATGTCCAATGGGTAAAATATTGGCAACTCTAAGGCTAATGTATCACAAGAAGGAGTCAACTGGGTAGGAATAGAGAGTTCAGGATCAAGGACTGAAATATTTTCAGTGGGTCAAAAATTGGCTGAAATATCTCCAGAAGGAGTCAATAGGGTAGAACTAAAAAGTTCAAAATAGACGACTCTTGGGCCCGATTTTAGTACATTTGGTCAAATATTGACTTTTGAATGACCGATGTAACATCAGAAAGAGTCAATAAGTAGGCATAGAAATTTCAAGATCCATGACTGAAACATGTTCAATGGGTCAAATATTGGCTACTCTATGGCTAATTTATCACAAGAAGGAATCAATTGGGTAGAAATAGAAAGTTCAAAATAGACAACTCTTGGGCCCGATTTTAGTACATTTGGTCAAATATTGACTTTTGAATGACCGATGTAACATCAGAAAGAGTCAATAAGTAGGCATAGAAATTTCAAGATCCATAACTGAAACATGTCGAATGGGTAAAATATTGGCTACTCTAAGGCTAATTTATCACCAGAAGGAGTCAATTGGGTAGAAATAGAAAGTTTAAAATCGACGACTCTTGGGCCCGATATTAGTACATTTGGTCAAATATGGATTTCTGAATGATTGACCTAAATTCAGAAAGAGTCAATGAGTAGGTATAAAAATTTCAAGATGCATAACTGAAACATATCCAATGGGTAAAATATTGGCTACTCTAAGGCTAATGTATCACAAGAATCAGTCAATTGGGTAGGAATAGAAAGTTCAAGATCAAGGACTGAAATATTTTCAGTCTTGAAAAAATTTTCTGAACTATTGCCAGAAGGAGTCTTTAGGTTAGAACTAAAAAGTTCAAAATAGACAACTCTTGGGACCGATTTTAGAACATTTGGTCAAATATTGACTTTTGAATGACCGATGTAACATCAGAAAGAGTCAATAAGTAGGTATAAAAATTTCAAGATCCATAACTGAAACATGTCCAATGGGTAAAATATTGGCTACTCTACGGCTAATTTATCACAAGAAGCAGTCAATTGGGTAGGAATAGAAAGTTCAAGATCAAGGACTGAAATATTTACAGTTGCTCAAAAATTGGCTGAACTATCTCCAGAAGAAGTCAATTGGGTAGAACTGAAAAGTTCAAAATTGACGACTCTTGGGCCCGATTTTAGTACATTTGGTCAAATATTGACTTTTGAATGACCGATGTAACATCAGAAAGAGTCAATAAGTAGGTATATAAATTTCAAGATCCAAGCCTGAAACATGTTCAATGGGTCAGATATTGGCTAGTCTATGGCTAATTTATCACAAGAAGGAGTCAAAGGGTAGAACTAAAAAGTTCAAAATAGACGACTCTTGGGCCCGATTTTAGTACATTTGGTCAAATATTGACTTTTGAATGACCGATATAACATCAGAAAGAGTCTATAAGTAGGTATAAAAATTTCAAGATCCATAACTGAAACATGTCTAATGGGTTAAATATTGGCTACTCTAAGGCTAATTTATCACCAGAAGGAGTCAATTGGGTAGAAATAGAAAGTTCAAAATCGACGACTCTTGGGCCCGATATTAGTACATTTGGTCAAATATGGATTTCTGAATGATTGACCTAAATTCAGAAAGAGTCAATAAGTAGGTATAAAAATTTCAAGATGCATAACTGAAACATGTCCAATGGGTAAAATATTGGCAACTCTAAGGCTAATGTATCACAAGAAGGAGTCAACTGGGTAGGAATAGAGAGTTCAAGATCAAGGACTGAAATATTTTCAGTGGGTCAAAAATTGGCTGAAATATCTCCAGAAGGAGTCAATAGGGTAGAACTAAAAAGTTCAAAATAGACGACTCTTGGGCCCGATTTTAGTACATTTGGTCAAATATTGACTTTTGAATGACCGATGTAACATCAGAAAGAGTCAATAAGTAGGTATAGAAATTTCAAGATCCATGACTGAAACATGTTCAATGGGTCAAATATTGGCTACTCTATGGCTAATTTATCACAAGAAGGAATCAATTGGGTAGAAATAGAAAGTTCAAAATCGACGACTCTTGGGCCCGATATTAGTACATTTGGTCAAATATGGATTTCTGAATGACCGATGTAACATCAGAAAGAGTCAATAAGTAGGTATAGAAATTTCAAAATCCTTGACTGAAACATGTTCAATGGGTCAAATATTGGCTACTCTAAGGCTAATGTATCAAAAGAAGGAGTCAATTGGGTAGGAATAGAAAGTTCAAGATCAAGGACTGAAATATTTTCAGTCTTTAAAAAAGTGGCTGAACTATTGCCATAAGGAGTCTATGGGGTAGAACTAAAAATTTCAAAATAGACAACTCTTGGGCCCGATTTTAGTACATTTGGTCAAATATTGACTTTTGAATGACCGATGTAACATCAGAAAGAGTCAATAAGTAGGTATAAAAATTTCCTGATCCATGACTGAAACATGTTCAATGGGTCAAATATTGGCTACTCTATCGCTAATTTATCACCAGAGGGAGTCAATTGGGTAGAACTAAAAAGTTCAAATTAGACGACTCTTGGGCCCGATTTTAGTACATTTGGTCAAATATTGACTTTTGAATGACCGATGTAACATCAGAAAGAGTCAATAAGTAGGTATAGAAATTTCAAGATCCATAACTGAAACATGTCCAATGGGTAAAATATTGGGTATTCTAAGGCTAATTTATCACCAAAAGGATTCAATTGGGTAGATATATAAAGTTCAAAATCGACGACTCTTGGGCCCGATATTAGTACATTTGGTCAAATATGGATTTCTGAATGATTGACCTAAATTCAGAAAGAGTCAATGAGTAGGTATAAAAATTTCAAGATGCATAACTGAAACATGTCCAATGGGTAAAATATTGGCTACTCTAAGGCTAATGTATGACAAGAAGGAGTCAATTGGGTAGATATAGAAATTTCAAGATCAAGGACTGAAATATTTTCAGTGGGTTAAAAATTGGCTGAACCATCTCCAGAAGGAGTCAATAGGGTAGAACTAAAAAGTTCAAAATAGACAGCTCTTGGGCCCGATTTTAGTACATTTGTTCAAATATTGACTTTTGAATGACCGATGTAACATCAGAAAGAGTCAATAAGTAGGTATAAAAATTTCAAGATCCATAACTGAAACATGTCCAATGGGTAAAATATTGACTACTCTAAGGCTAATTTATCACAAGAAGCAGTCAATTGGGTAGGAATAGAACCTTCAAGATCAAGGACTGAAATATTTTCAGTCTTTAAAAAATTGGCTGAACTATTGCCAGAAGGAGTCTATGGGGTAGAACTAAAAATTTCAAAATAGACAACTCTTGGGCCCGATTTTAGTACATTTGGTCAAATATTGACTTTTGAATGACCGATGTAACATCAGAAAGAGTCAATAAGTAGGTATAAAAATTTCCTGATCCATGACTGAAACATGTTCAATGGGTCAAATATTGGCTACTCTATCGCTAATTTATCACCAGAAGGAGTCAATTGGGTAGAAATAGAAAGTTCAAAATAGACGACTCTTGGGCCCGATTTTAGTACATTTGGTCAAATATTGACTTTTGAATGACCGATATAACATCCGAAAGAGTCAATAAATAGGTATAAAAATTTCAAGATCCATAACTGAAACATGTCCAATGGGTAAAATATTGGCTACTCTAAGGCTAATGTATCACAAGAATGAGTCAATTGGGTAGATATAGAAAGTTCAAGATCAAGGACTGAAATATTTTCATTGGGTTAAAAATTGGCTGAACTATCTCCAGAAGGAGTCAATAGGGTAGAACTAAAAAGTTCAAAATAGACGACTCTTGGGCCCGATTTTAGTACATTTGGTCAAATATTGACTTTTGAATGACCGATGTAACATCAGAAAGAGTCAATAAGTAGGTATAGAAATTTCAAGATCCATAACTGAAACATGTCCAATGGGTAAAATATTGGCTATTCTAAGGCTACTTTATCAACAAAAGGATTCAATTGGGTAGATATATAAAGTTCAAAATCGACGACTCTTGGGCCCGATATTAGTACATTTGGTCAAATATGGATTTTTGAATGATTTACCTGAATTCAGAAAGAGTCAATGAGTAGGTATAAAATTTTCAAGATGCATAACTGAAACATGTCCAATGGGTAAAATATTGGCTACTCTAAGGCTAATGTATCACAAGAAGGAGTCAATTGGGTAGGAATAGAAAGTTCAAGATCAAGGACTGAAATATTTTCAGTCTTTAAAAAATTGTCTCAACTATTGCCAGAAGGAGTCTATGGGGTAGAACTAAAAATTTCAAAACAGACAACTCTTGGGCCCGATTTTAGTACATTTGGTCAAATATTGACTTTTGAATGACCGATGTAACATCAGAAAGAGTCAATAAGTAGGCATAGAAATTTCAAGATCCATAACTGAAACATGTCGAATGGGTAAAATATCGGCTACTCTAAGGCTAATGTATCACAAGAAGGAGTCAAAGGGTAGAACTAAAAAGTTCAAAATAGACGACTCTTGGGCCCGATTTTAGTACATTTGGTCAAATATTGACTTTTGAATGACCGATGTAACATCAGAAAGAGTCAATAAGTAGGTATAGAAATTTCCTGATCCATGACTGAAACATGTTCAATAGGTCAAATATTGGCTACTCTATCGCTAATTTATCACCAGAAGGAGTCAATTGGGTAGAAATAGAAAGTTCAAATTCGACGACTCTTGGGCCCGATATTAGTACATTTGGTCAAATATTGACTTTTGAATGACCGATATAACATCAGAAAGAGTCAATAAGTAGGTATAAAAATTTCCAGATCCATAACTGAAACATGTCCAATGGGTAAAATATAGGCTACTCTAAGGCTAATTTATCACAAGAAGCAGTCAATTGGGTAGAAATAGAAAGTTCAAAATCGACGACTCTTCGGCCCCATATTAGTACATTTGGTCAAATATGGATTTCTGAATGATTGACCTAAATTCAGAAAGAGTCAATAAGTAGGTATAAAAATTTCAAGATGCATAACTGAAACATGTCCAATGGGTAAAATATTGGCTACTCTAAGGCTAATGTATCACAAGAAGGAGTCAACTGGGTAGGAATAGAAAGTTCAAGATCAAGGACTGAAATATTTTCAGTGGGTCAAAAATTGGCTGAAATATCTCCAGAAGTAGTCAATAGGGTAGAACTAAAAAGTTCAAAATAGACGACTCTTGGGCCCGATTTTAGTACATTTGGTCAAATATTGACTTTTGAATGACCGATGTAACATCAGAAAGAGTCAATAAGTAGGTATAGAAATTTCCTGATCCATGACTGAAACATGTTCAATGGGTCAGATATTGGCTAGTCTATGGCTAATTTATCACAAGAAGGAGTCAAAGGGTAGAACTAAAAAGTTCAAAATAGACGACTCTTGGGCCCGATTTTAGTACATTTGGTCAAATATTGACTTTTGAATGACCGATATAACATCAGAAAGAGTCTATAAGTAGGTATAAAAATTTCAAGATCCATAACTGAAACATGTCTAATGGGTTAAATATTGGCTACTCTAAGGCTAATTTATCACCAGAAGGAGTCAATTGGGTAGAAATAGAAAGTTCAAAATCGACGACTCTTGGGCCCGATATTAGTACATTTGGTCAAATATGGATTTCTGAATGATTGACCTAAATTCAGAAAGAGTCAATAAGTAGGTATAAAAATTTCAAGATGCATAACTGAAACATGTCCAATGGGTAAAATATTGGCAACTCTAAGGCTAATGTATCACAAGAAGGAGTCAACTGGGTAGGAATAGAGAGTTCAAGATCAAGGACTGAAATATTTTCAGTGGGTCAAAAATTGGCTGAAATATCTCCAGAAGGAGTCAATAGGGTAGAACTAAAAAGTTCAAAATAGACGACTCTTGGGCCCGATTTTAGTACATTTGGTCAAATATTGACTTTTGAATGACCGATGTAACATCAGAAAGAGTCAATAAGTAGGTATAAAAATTTCCTGATCCATGACTGAAACATGTTCAATGGGTCAAATATTGGCTACTCTATCGCTAATTTATCACCAGAAGGAGTCAATTGGGTAGAAATAGAAAGTTCAAAATAGACGACTCTTGGGCCCGATTTTAGTACATTTGGTCAAATATTGACTTTTGAATGACCGATATAACATCCGAAAGAGTCAATAAATAGGTATAAAAATTTCAAGATCCATAACTGAAACATGTCCAATGGGTAAAATATTGGCTACTCTAAGGCTAATGTATCACAAGAATGAGTCAATTGGGTAGATATAGAAAGTTCAAGATCAAGGACTGAAATATTTTCATTGGGTTAAAAATTGGCTGAACTATCTCCAGAAGGAGTCAATAGGGTAGAACTAAAAAGTTCAAAATAGACGACTCTTGGGCCCGATTTTAGTACATTTGGTCAAATATTGACTTTTGAATGACCGATGTAACATCAGAAAGAGTCAATAAGTAGGTATAGAAATTTCAAGATCCATAACTGAAACATGTCCAATGGGTAAAATATTGGCTATTCTAAGGCTACTTTATCAACAAAAGGATTCAATTGGGTAGATATATAAAGTTCAAAATCGACGACTCTTGGGCCCGATATTAGTACATTTGGTCAAATATGGATTTTTGAATGATTTACCTGAATTCAGAAAGAGTCAATGAGTAGGTATAAAATTTTCAAGATGCATAACTGAAACATGTCCAATGGGTAAAATATTGGCTACTCTAAGGCTAATGTATCACAAGAAGGAGTCAATTGGGTAGGAATAGAAAGTTCAAGATCAAGGACTGAAATATTTTCAGTCTTTAAAAAATTGTCTGAACTATTGCCAGAAGGAGTCTATGGGGTAGAACTAAAAATTTCAAAACAGACAACTCTTGGGCCCGATTTTAGTACATTTGGTCAAATATTGACTTTTGAATGACCGATGTAACATCAGAAAGAGTCAATAAGTAGGCATAGAAATTTCAAGATCCATAACTGAAACATGTCGAATGGGTAAAATATCGGCTACTCTAAGGCTAATGTATCACAAGAAGGAGTCAAAGGGTAGAACTAAAAAGTTCAAAATAGACGACTCTTGGGCCCGATTTTAGTACATTTGGTCAAATATTGACTTTTGAATGACCGATGTAACATCAGAAAGAGTCAATAAGTAGGTATAGAAATTTCCTGATCCATGACTGAAACATGTTCAATAGGTCAAATATTGGCTACTCTATCGCTAATTTATCACCAGAAGGAGTCAATTGGGTAGAAATAGAAAGTTCAAATTCGACGACTCTTGGGCCCGATATTAGTACATTTGGTCAAATATTGACTTTTGAATGACCGATATAACATCAGAAAGAGTCAATAAGTAGGTATAAAAATTTCCAGATCCATAACTGAAACATGTCCAATGGGTAAAATATAGGCTACTCTAAGGCTAATTTATCACAAGAAGCAGTCAATTGGGTAGAAATAGAAAGTTCAAAATCGACGACTCTTCGGCCCCATATTAGTACATTTGGTCAAATATGGATTTCTGAATGATTGACCTAAATTCAGAAAGAGTCAATAAGTAGGTATAAAAATTTCAAGATGCATAACTGAAACATGTCCAATGGGTAAAATATTGGCTACTCTAAGGCTAATGTATCACAAGAAGGAGTCAACTGGGTAGGAATAGAAAGTTCAAGATCAAGGACTGAAATATTTTCAGTGGGTCAAAAATTGGCTGAAATATCTCCAGAAGTAGTCAATAGGGTAGAACTAAAAAGTTCAAAATAGACGACTCTTGGGCCCGATTTTAGTACATTTGGTCAAATATTGACTTTTGAATGACCGATGTAACATCAGAAAGAGTCAATAAGTAGGTATAGAAATTTCCTGATCCATGACTGAAACATGTTCAATGGGTCAGATATTGGCTAGTCTATGGCTAATTTATCACAAGAAGGAGTCAAAGGGTAGAACTAAAAAGTTCAAAATAGACGACTCTTGGGCCCGATTTTAGTACATTTGGTCAAATATTGACTTTTGAATGACCGATATAACATCAGAAAGAGTCTATAAGTAGGTATAAAAATTTCAAGATCCATAACTGAAACATGTCTAATGGGTTAAATATTGGCTACTCTAAGGCTAATTTATCACCAGAAGGAGTCAATTGGGTAGAAATAGAAAGTTCAAAATCGACGACTCTTGGGCCCGATATTAGTACATTTGGTCAAATATGGATTTCTGAATGATTGACCTAAATTCAGAAAGAGTCAATAAGTAGGTATAAAAATTTCAAGATGCATAACTGAAACATGTCCAATGGGTAAAATATTGGCAACTCTAAGGCTAATGTATCACAAGAAGGAGTCAACTGGGTAGGAATAGAGAGTTCAAGATCAAGGACTGAAATATTTTCAGTGGGTCAAAAATTGGCTGAAATATCTCCAGAAGGAGTCAATAGGGTAGAACTAAAAAGTTCAAAATAGACGACTCTTGGGCCCGATTTTAGTACATTTGGTCAAATATTGACTTTTGAATGACCGATGTAACATCAGAAAGAGTCAATAAGTAGGTATAGAAATTTCAAGATCCATGACTGAAACATGTTCAATGGGTCAAATATTGGCTACTCTATGGCTAATTTATCACAAGAAGGAATCAATTGGGTAGAAATAGAAAGTTCAAAATCGACGACTCTTGGGCCCGATATTAGTACATTTGGTCAAATATGGATTTCTGAATGACCGATGTAACATCAGAAAGAGTCAATAAGTAGGTATAGAAATTTCAAAATCCTTGACTGAAACATGTTCAATGGGTCAAATATTGGCTACTCTAAGGCTAATGTATCAAAAGAAGGAGTCAATTGGGTAGGAATAGAAAGTTCAAGATCAAGGACTGAAATATTTTCAGTCTTTAAAAAAGTGGCTGAACTATTGCCATAAGGAGTCTATGGGGTAGAACTAAAAATTTCAAAATAGACAACTCTTGGGCCCGATTTTAGTACATTTGGTCAAATATTGACTTTTGAATGACCGATGTAACATCAGAAAGAGTCAATAAGTAGGTATAAAAATTTCCTGATCCATGACTGAAACATGTTCAATGGGTCAAATATTGGCTACTCTATCGCTAATTTATCACCAGAGGGAGTCAATTGGGTAGAACTAAAAAGTTCAAATTAGACGACTCTTGGGCCCGATTTTAGTACATTTGGTCAAATATTGACTTTTGAATGACCGATGTAACATCAGAAAGAGTCAATAAGTAGGTATAGAAATTTCAAGATCCATAACTGAAACATGTCCAATGGGTAAAATATTGGGTATTCTAAGGCTAATTTATCACCAAAAGGATTCAATTGGGTAGATATATAAAGTTCAAAATCGACGACTCTTGGGCCCGATATTAGTACATTTGGTCAAATATGGATTTCTGAATGACCGATGTAACAACAGAAAGAGTCAATAAGTAGGTATAAAAATTTCAAGCTGCTTGACTGAAACATGTTCAATGGGTCAAATATTGGCTACTCTATGGCTAATTTATCACCAGAATTAGTCAAAGGGTAGAACTAAAAAGTTCAAAATAGACGACTCTTGGGCCCGATTTTAGTACATTTGGTCAAATATTGACTTTTGAATGACCGATGTAAAATCAGAAAGAGTCAATAAGTAGGTATAGAAATTTCAAGCTCCTTGACTGAAACATGTCCAATGGGTAAAATATTGACTACTCTAAGGCTAATGTATCACACGAAGGAGTCAATTGGGTAGAAATAGAAAGTTCAAAATCGACGACTCTGCGGCCCGATATTAGTACATTTGGTCAAATATGGATTTCTGAATAACCGATGTAACATCAGAAAGAGTCAATAAGTAGGTATAGAAATTTCATGATCCATTACTGAAATATGTCCAATGGGTAAAATATTGGCTACTCTAAGGCTAATGTATCATAAGAAGGAGTCAATTGGGTAGGAATAGAAAGTTCAAGATCAAGGACTGAAATATTTTCAGTCTTTAAAAAATTGTCTGAACTATTGCCAGAAGGAGTCTATAGGGTAGAACTAAAAAGTTCAAAATAGACGACTCTTGGGCCTGATTTTAGTACATTTGGTCAAATATTGACTTTTGAATGGCCAATGTAACATCAGAAAGAGTCAATAAGTAGATTTAGAAATTTCAAGATCCATAACTGAAACATGTCCAATGAGTAAAATATTGGCTACTCTAATGCTAATGTATCACAAGAAGGAGTCAACTGGGTAGGAATAGAAAGTTCAAGATCAAGGACTGAAATATTTTCAGTGGGTCAAAAATTGGCTGAACTATCGCAAGAAGGAGTCAAAAGGGTAGAACTAAAAAGTTCAAAATCGACGACTCTTGGGCCTGATATTAGTACATTTGGTCAAATATTGACTTTTGAATGACCGATGTAACATCAGAAAGAGTCAATGAGTAGGTATAGAAATTTCAAGCTCCTTGACTGAAACATGTTCAATGGGTCAAATATTGGCTACTCTACGGCTAATTTATCATCAGAAGGAGTCAAAGGGTAGAACTAAAAAGTTCAAAATAGACGACTCTTGGGCCCGATATTAGTACATTTGGTCAAATATGGATTTCTGAATGATTGACCTAAATTCAGAAAGAGTCAATAAGTAGATTTAGAAATTTCAAGATCCATAACTGAAACATGTCCAATGAGTAAAATATTGGCTACTCTAAGGCCAATGTATCACAAGAAGGAGTCAATTGGGTAGGAGTAGAAAGTTCAAGATCAAGGACTGAAATATTTACAGTTGGTCAAAAATTGGCTGAACTATCTCCAGAAGAAGTCAATAGGGTAGAACTAAAAAGTTCAAAATTGACGACTCTTGGGCCCGATTTTAGTTCTTTTGGTCAAATATTGACTTTTGAATGACCGATGTAACATCAGAAAGAGTCAATTAGTAGGTATAGAAATTTCAAGATCCATGACTGAAACATGTTCAATGGGTCAAATATTGGCTACTCTATGGCTAATTTATCACAAGAAGGAATAAATTGGGTAGAAATAGAAAGTTCAAAATCGACGACTCTTGGGCCCGATTTTAGTACATTTGGTCAAATATTGACTTTTGAATGACCGATGTAACATCAGAAAGAGTCAATAAGTAGGTATAGAAATTTCCTTATCCATGACTGAAACATGTTCAATGGGTCAAATATTGGCTACTCTATCGCTAATTTATCACCAGAAGGAGTCAAAGGGTAGAACTAAAAAGTTCTAAATAGACGACTCTTGGGCCCGATATTAGTACATTTGGTCAAATATGGATTTCTGAATGACCGATGTAACATCAGAAAGAGTCAATAAGTAGGTATAAAAATTTCAAGCTCCTTGACTGAAACATGTTCAATGGGTCAAATATTGGCTACTCTATGGCTAATTTATCACCAGAATTAGTCAAAGGATAGAACTAAAAAGTTCAAAATAGACGACTCTTGGGCCCGATTTTAGTACATTTGGTCAAATATTGACTTTTGAATGACCGATGTAAAATCAGAAAGAGTCAATAAGTAGGTATAGAAATTTCAAGCTCCTTGACTGAAACATGTCCAATGGGTAAAATATTGACTACTCTAAGGCTAATGTATCACAAGAAGGAGTCAATTGGGTAGAAATAGAAAGTTCAAAATCGACGACTCTTGGGCCGATATTAGTACATTTGGTCAAATATTGACTTTTGAATGACCGATATAACATTAGAAAGAGTCTATAAGTAGGTAAAGAAATTTCAAGATCCTTGACTGAAACATGTTCAATGGGTCAAATATTGGCTACTCTAAGGCTAATGTATCACAAGAAGGAGTCAATTGGGTAGGAATAGAAAGTTCAAGATCAAGGACTGAAATATTTTCAGTGGGTCAAAAATTGGCTGAACTATCGCCAGAATGAGTCAATAGGGTAGAACTAAAAAGTTCATAATAGACGACTCTTGGGTCCGATTTTAGTACATTTGGTCAAATATTGACTTTTGAATGGCCGATGTAACATCAGAAAGAGTCAATAAGTAGGTATAGAAATTTCATGATCCATTACTGAAATATGTCCAATGGGTAAAATATTGGCTACTCTAAGGCTAATGTATCATAAGAAGGAGTCAATTGGGTAGGAATAGAAAGTTCAAGATCAAGGACTGAAATATTTTCAGTCTTTAAAAAATTGTCTGAACTATTGCCAGAAGGAGTCTATAGGGTAGAACTAAAAAGTTCAAAATAGACGACTCTTGGGCCTGATTTTAGTACATTTGGTCAAATATTGACTTTTGAATGGCCAATGTAACATCAGAAAGAGTCAATAAGTAGATTTAGAAATTTCAAGATCCATAACTGAAACATGTCCAATGAGTAAAATATTGGCTACTCTAATGCTAATGTATCACAAGAAGGAGTCAACTGGGTAGGAATAGAAAGTTCAAGATCAAGGACTGAAATATTTTCAGTGGGTCAAAAATTGGCTGAACTATCGCAAGAAGGAGTCAATAGGGTAGAACTAAAAAGTTCAAAATCGACGACTCTTGGGCCTGATATTAGTACATTTGGTCAAATATTGACTTTTGAATGACCGATGTAACATCAGAAAGAGTCAATGAGTAGGTATAGAAATTTCAAGCTCCTTGACTGAAACATGTTCAATGGGTCAAATATTGGCTACTCTATGGCTAATTTATCATCAGAAGGAGTCAAAGGGTAGAACTAAAAAGTTCAAAATAGACGACTCTTGGGCCCGATATTAGTACATTTGGTCAAATATGGATTTGTGAATGACCGATGTAACATCAGAAAGAGTCAATAAGTAGGTATTGAAATTTCAAGATCCCTGACTGAAACATGTTCAATGGGTAAAATATTGGCTACTCTAAGGCTAATTTATCACAAGAAGCAGTCAATTGGGTAGGAATAGAAACTTCAAGATCAAGGACTGAAATATTTTCAGTGTTTCAAAAAATGGCTGAACTATCGCCAGAAGGAGTCAATAGGGTAGAACTAAAAAGTTCAAAATAGACGACTCTTGGGCCCGATTTTAGTACATTTGGTCAAATATTGACTTTTGAATGACCGATGTAACATCAGAAAGAGTCAATAAGTAGGTATAGAAGTTTCCTGATCCATGACTGAAACATGTTCAATGGGTCAAATATTGGCTACTCTATCGCTAATTTATCACCAGAAGGAGTCAATTGGGTAGAAATAGAAAGTTCAAGATCAAGGACTGAAATATTTTCAGTGGGTCAAAAATTGGCTGAACTATCGCCAGAATGAGTCAATAGGGTAGAACTAAAAAGTTCATAATAGACGACTCTTGGGTCCGATTTTAGTACATTTGGTCAAATATTGACTTTTGAATGACCGATGTAACATCAGAAAGAGTCAATAAGTAGGTATAAAAATTTCCTGATCCATGACTGAAACATGTTCAATGGGTCAAATATTGGCTACTCTATCGCTAATTTATCACCAGAAGGAGTCAATTGGGTAGAAATAGAAAGTTCAAAATAGACGACTCTTGGGCCCGATTTTAGTACATTTGGTCAAATATTGACTTTTGAATGACCGATATAACATCCGAAAGAGTCAATAAATAGGTATAAAAATTTCAAGATCCATAACTGAAACATGTCCAATGGGTAAAATATTGGCTATTCTAAGGCTAATTTATCACCAAAAGGATTCAATTGGGTAGATATATAAAGTTCAAAATCGACGACTCTTGGGCCCGATATTAGTACATTTGGTCAAATATGGATTTCTGAATGATTTACCTGAATTCAGAAAGAGTCAATGAGTAGGTATAAAATTTTCAAGATGCATAACTGAAACATGTCCAATGGGTAAAATATTGGCTACTCTAAGGCTAATGTATCACAAGAAGGAGTCAATTGGGTAGGAATAGAAAGTTCAAGATCAAGGACTGAAATATTTTCAGTCTTTAAAAAATTGTCTGAACTATTGCCAGAAGGAGTCTATGGGGTAGAACTAAAAATTTCAAAACAGACAACTCTTGGGCCCGATTTTAGTACATTTGGTCAAATATTGACTTTTGAATGACCGATGTAACATCAGAAAGAGTCAATAAGTAGGTATAAAAATTTCCTGATCCATGACTGAAACATGTTCAATGGGTCAAATATTGGCTACTCTATCGCTAATTTATCACCAGAAGGAGTCAATTGGGTAGAAAAAGAAAGTTCAAAATCGACGACTCTTGGGCCCGATATTAGTACATTTGGTCAAATATTGACTTTTCAATCACCGATATAACATCAAAAAGAGTCAATAAGTAGGTATAGAAATTTCAAGCTCCTTGACTGAAACATGTTCAATGGGTCAAATATTGGCTACTCTATGGCTAATTTATCACCAGAAGGAGTCAAAGGGTAGATATAGAAAGTTCAAGATCAAGGACTGAAATATTTTCAGTGGGTCAAAAATTGGCTGAACTATCTCCAGAAGGAGTCAATGGGGTAGAACTAAAAAGTTCAAAATAGACGACTCTTGGGCCCGATTTTAGTACATTTGGTCAAATATTGACTTTTGAATGACCGATGTAACATCAGAAAGAGTCAATAAGTAGGCATAGAAATTTCAAGATCCATAACTGAAACATGTCGAATGGGTAAAATATCGGCTACTCTAAGGCTAATGTATCACAAGAAGGAGTCAAATGGTAGAACTAAAAAGTTCAAAATAGACGACTCTTGGGCCAGATTTTAGTACATTTGGTCAAATATTGACTTTTGAATGACCGATGTAACATCAGAAAGAGTCAATAAGTAGGTATAGAAATTTCCTGATCCATGACTGAAACATGTTCAATAGGTCAAATATTGGCTACTCTATAACTAATTTATCACCAGAAGGAGTCAATTGGGTAGAAATAGAAAGTTCAAAATCGACGACTCTTGGGCCCGATATTAGTACATTTGGTCAAATATTGACTTTTGAATGACCGATATAACATCAGAAAGAGTCAATAAGTAGGTATAGAAATTTCCAGCTCCTTGACTGAAACATGTACAATTGGTCAAATATTGGCTACTCTATGGCTAATTTATCACCTGAAGGAGTCAAAGGGTAGAACTAAAAAGTTCTAAATAGACGACTCTTGGGCCCGATTTTAGTACATTTGGTCAAATATTGACTTTTGAATGACCCATGTAATATCAAAATGAGTCAATAAGTTGGTATAGAAATTTCCTGATCCATAACTTAAACATGTCCAATGGTTAAAATATTGGCTACTCTAAGGCTAATTTATCACCAGAAGGAGTCAAATGGGTAGAAATAGAAAGTTCAAAATCGACGACTCTTGGGCCCCATATTAGTACATTTGGTCAAATATGGATTTCTGAATGATTGACCTAAATTCAGAAAGAGTCAATAAGTAGGTATAAAAATTTCAAGATGCATAACTGAAACATGTCCAATGGGTAAAATATTGGCTACTCTAAGGCTAATGTATCACAAGAAGGAGTCAACTGGGTAGGAATAGAAAGTTCAAGATCAAGGACTGAAATATTTTCAGTGGGTCAAAAATTGGCTGAAATATCTCCAGAAGGAGTCAATAGGGTAGAACTAAAAAGTTCAAAATAGACGACTCTTGGGCCCGATTTTAGTACATTTGGTCAAATATTGACTTTTGAATGACCGATGTAACATCAGAAAGAGTCAATAAGTAGGTATAGAAATTTCCTGATCCATGACTGAAACATGTTCAATGGGTCAAATATTGGCTACTCTATCGCTAATTTATCACCAGAAGGAGTCAAAGGGTAGAACTAAAAAGTTCTAAATAGACGACTCTTGGGCCCGATATTAGTACATTTGGTCAAATATGGATTTCTGAATGACCGATGTAACATCAGAAAGAGTCAATAAGTAGGTATAAAAATTTCAAGCTCCTTGACTGAAACATGTTCAATGGGTCAAATATTGGCTACTCTATGGCTAATTTATCACCAGAATTAGTCAAAGGGTAGAACTAAAAAGTTCAAAATAGACGACTCTTGGGCCAGATTTTAGTACATTTGGTCAAATATTGACTTTTGACTGACCGATGTAAAATCAGAAAGAGTCAATAAGTAGGTATAGAAATTTCAAGCTCCTTGACTGAAACATGTCCAATGGGTAAAATATTGACTACTCTAAGGCTAATGTATCACAAGAAGGAGTCAATTGGGTAGAAATAGAAAGTTCAAAATCGACGACTCTTGGGCCCGATATTATTACATTTGGTCAAATATTGACTTTTGAATGACCGATATAACATTAGAAAGAGTCAATAAGTATAGAAATAGAAAGTTCAAAATCGACGACTCTTCGGCCCGATATTAGTACATTTGGTCAAATATGGATTTCTGAATAACCGATGTAACATCAGAAAGAGTCTATAAGTAGGTAAAGAAATTTCAAGATCCTTGACTGAAACATGTTCAATGGGTCAAATATTGGCTACTCTAAGGCTAATGTATCACAAGAAGGAGTCAATTGGGTAGGAATAGAAAGTTCAAGATCAAGGACTGAAATATTTTCAGTGGGTCAAAAATTGGCTGAACTATCGCCAGAATGAGTCAATAGAGTAGAACTAAAAAGTTCATAATAGACGACTCTTGGGTCCGATTTTAGTACATTTGGTCAAATATTGACTTTTGAATGGCCGATGTAACATCAGAAAGAGTCAATAAGTAGGTATAGAAATTTCATGATCCATTACTGAAATATGTCCAATGGGTAAAATATTGGCTACTCTAAGGCTAATGTATCATAAGAAGGAGTCAATTGGGTAGGAATAGAAAGTTCAAGATCAAGGACTGAAATATTTTCAGTCTTTAAAAAATTGTCTGAACTATTGCCAGAAGGAGTCTATAGGGTAGAACTAAAAAGTTCAAAATAGACGATTCTTGGGCCCGATTTTAGTACATTTGGTCAAATATTGACTTTTGAATGACCGATGTAACATCAGAAAGAGTCAATGAGTAGGTATAGAAATTTCAAGCTCCTTGACTGAAACATGTTCAATGGGTCAAATATTGGCTACTCTATGGCTAATTTATCATCAGAAGGAGTCAAAGGGTAGAACTAAAAAGTTCAAAATAGACGACTCTTGGGCCCGATATTAGTACATTTGGTCAAATATGGATTTCTGAATGATTGACCTAAATTCAGAAAGAGTCAATAAGTAGATTTAGAAATTTCAAGATCCATAACTGAAACATGTCCAATGAGTAAAATATTGGCTACTCTAAGGCCAATGTATCACAAGAAGGAGTCAATTGGGTAGGAGTAGAAAGTTCAAGATCAAGGACTGAAATATTTACAGTTGGTCAAAAATTGGCTGAACTATCTCCAGAAGAAGTCAATAGGGTAGAACTAAAAAGTTCAAAATTGACGACTCTTGGGCCCGATTTTAGTTCTTTTGGTCAAATATTGACTTTTGAATGACCGATGTAACATCAGAAAGAGTCAATTAGTAGGTATAGAAATTTCAAGATCCATGACTGAAACATGTTCAATGGGTCAAATATTGGCTACTCTATGGCTAATTTATCACAAGAAGGAATCAATTGGGTAGAAATAGAAAGTTCAAAATCGACGACTCTTGGGCCCGATTTTAGTACATTTGGTCAAATATTGACTTTTGAATGACCGATGTAACATCAGAAAGAGTCAATAAGTAGGTATAGAAATTTCCTTATCCATGACTGAAACATGTTCAATGGGTCAAATATTGGCTACTCTATCGCTAATTTATCACCAGAAGGAGTCAAAGGGTAGAACTAAAAAGTTCTAAATAGACGACTCTTGGGCCCGATATTAGTACATTTGGTCAAATATGGATTTCTGAATGACCAATGTAACATCAGAAAGAGTCAATAAGTAGGTATAAAAATTTCAAGCTCCTTGACTGAAACATGTTCAATGGGTCAAATATTGGCTACTCTATGGCTAATTTATCACCAGAATTAGTCAAAGGGTAGAACTAAAAAGTTCAAAATAGACGACTCTTGGGCCCGATTTTAGTACATTTGGTCAAATATTGACTTTTGAATGACCGATGTAAAATCAGAAAGAGTCAATAAGTAGGTATAGAAATTTCAAGCTCCTTGACTGAAACATGTCCAATGGGTAAAATATTGACTACTCTAAGGCTAATGTATCACAAGAAGGAGTCAATTGGGTAGAAATAGAAAGTTCAAAATCGACGACTCTTGGGCCGATATTAGTACATTTGGTCAAATATTGACTTTTGAATGACCGATATAACATTAGAAAGAGTCAATAAGTATAGAAATAGAAAGTTCAAAATCGACGACTCTTCGGCCCGATATTAGTACATTTGGTCAAATATGGATTTCTGAATAACCGATGTAACATCAGAAAGAGTCTATAAGTAGGTAAAGAAATTTCAAGATCCTTGACTGAAACATGTTCAATGGGTCAAATATTGGCTACTCTAAGGCTAATGTATCACAAGAAGGAGTCAATTGGGTAGGAATAGAAAGTTCAAGATCAAGGACTGAAATATTTTCAGTGAGTCAAAAATTGGCTGAACTATCGCCAGAATGAGTCAATAGGGTAGAACTAAAAAGTTCATAATAGATGACTCTTGGGTCCGATTTTAGTACATTTGGTCAAATATTGACTTTTGAATGGCCGATGTAACATCAGAAAGAGTCAATAAGTAGGTATAGAAATTTCATGATCCATTACTGAAATATGTCCAATGGGTAAAATATTGGCTACTCTAAGGCTAATGTATCATAAGAAGGAGTCAATTGGGTAGGAATAGAAAGTTCAAGATCAAGGACTGAAATATTTTCAGTCTTTAAAAAATTGTCTGAACTATTGCCAGAAGGAGTCTATAGGGTAGAACTAAAAAGTTCAAAATAGACGACTCTTGGGCCTGATTTTAGTACATTTGGTCAAATATTGACTTTTGAATGGCCAATGTAACATCAGAAAGAGTCAATAAGTAGATTTAGAAATTTCAAGATCCATAACTGAAACATGTCCAATGAGTAAAATATTGGCTACTCTAATGCTAATGTATCACAAGAAGGAGTCAACTGGGTAGGAATAGAAAGTTCAAGATCAAGGACTGAAATATTTTCAGTGGGTCAAAAATTGGCTGAACTATCGCAAGAAGGAGTCAATAGGGTAGAACTAAAAAGTTCAAAATCGACGACTCTTGGGCCTGATATTAGTACATTTGGTCAAATATTGACTTTTGAATGACCGATGTAACATCAGAAAGAGTCAATGAGTAGGTATAGAAATTTCAAGCTCCTTGACTGAAACATGTTCAATGGGTCAAATATTGGCTACTCTATGGCTAATTTATCGTCAGAAGGAGTCAAAGGGTAGAACTAAAAAGTTCAAAATAGACGACTCTTGGGCCCGATATTAGTACATTTGGTCAAATATGGATTTGTGAATGACCGATGTAACATCAGAAAGAGTCAATAAGTAGGTATTGAAATTTCAAGATCCCTGACTGAAACATGTTCAATGGGTAAAATATTGGCTACTCTAAGGCTAATTTATCACAAGAAGCAGTCAATTGGGTAGGAATAGAAACTTCAAGATCAAGGACTGAAATATTTTCAGTGTTTCAAAAAATGGCTGAACTATCGCCAGAAGGAGTCAATAGGGTAGAACTAAAAAGTTCAAAATAGACGACTCTTGGGCCCGATTTTAGTACATTTGGTCAAATATTGACTTTTGAATGACCGATGTAACATCAGAAAGAGTCAATAAGTAGGTATAGAAGTTTCCTGATCCATGACTGAAACATGTTCAATGGGTCAAATATTGGCTACTCTATCGCTAATTTATCACCAGAAGGAGTCAATTGGGTAGAAATAGAAAGTTCAAGATCAAGGACTGAAATATTTTCAGTGGGTCAAAAATTGGCTGAACTATCGCCAGAATGAGTCAATAGGGTAGAACTAAAAAGTTCATAATAGACGACTCTTGGGTCCGATTTTAGTACATTTGGTCAAATATTGACTTTTGAATGACCGATGTAACATCAGAAAGAGTCAATAAGTAGGTATAGAAATTTCATGATCCATTACTGAAATATGTCCAATGGGTAAAATATTGGCTACTCTAAGGCTAATGTATCATAAGAAGGAGTCAATTGGGTAGGAATAGAAACTTCAAGATCAAGGACTGAAATATTTTCAGTGTTTCAAAAAATGGCTGAACTATCGCCAGAAGGAGTCAATAGGGTAGAACTAAAAAGTTCAAAATTGACGACTCTTGGGCCCGATTTTAGTTCTTTTGGTCAAATATTGACTTTTGAATGACCGATGTAACATCAGAAAGAGTCAATTAGTAGGTATAGATATTTCAAGATCCATGACTGAAACATGTTCAATGGGTCAAATATTGGCTACTCTATGGCTAATTTATCACAAGAAGGAATCATCTGGGTAGAAATAGAAAGTTCAAAATCGACGACTCTTGGGTCCGATTTTAGTACATTTGGTCAAATATTGACTTTTGAATGACCAATGTAACATCAGAAAGAGTCAATAAGTAGGTATAGAAATTTCCTGATCCATGACTGAAACATGTTCAATGGGTCAAATATTGGCTACTCTATCGCTAATTTATCACCAGAAGGAGTCAAAGGGTAGAACAAAAAAGTTCAAAATAGACGACTCTTGGGCCCGATATTAGTACATTTGGTCAAATATGGATTTCTGAATGACCGATGTAACATCAGAAAGAGTCAATAAGTAGGTATAAAAATTTCAAGCTCCTTGACTGAAACATGTTCAATGGGTCAAATATTGGCTACTCTATGGCTAATTGATCACCAGAATTAGTCAAAGGGTAGAACTAAAAAGTTCAAAATAGACGACTCTTGGGCCCGATTTTAGTACATTTGGTCAAATATTGACTTTTGAATGACCGATGTAAAATCAGAAAGAGTCAATAAGTAGGTATAGAAATTTCAAGCTCCTTGACTGAAACATGTCCAATGGGTAAAATATTGACTACTCTAAGGCTAATGTATCACAAGAAGGAGTCAATTGGGTAGGAATAGAAAGTTCAAGATCAAGGACTGAAATATTTTCAGTCTTTAAAAAATTGTCTGAACTATTGCCAGAAGGAGTCTATAGGGTAGAACTAAAAAGTTCAAAATAGACGATTCTTGGGCCTGATTTTAGTACATTTGGTCAAATATTGACTTTTGAATGACCGATGTAACATCAGAAAGAGTCAATGAGTAGGTATAGAAATTTCAAGCTCCTTGACTGAAACATGTTCAATGGGTCAAATATTGGCTACTCTATGGCTAATTTATCATCAGAAGGAGTCAAAGGGTAGAACTAAAAAGTTCAAAATAGACGACTCTTGGGCCCGATATTAGTACATTTGGTCAAATATGGATTTCTGAATGATTGACCTAAATTCAGAAAGAGTCAATAAGTAGATTTAGAAATTTCAAGATCCATAACTGAAACATGTCCAATGAGTAAAATATTGGCTACTCTAAGGCTAATTTATCACAAGAAGCAGTCAATTGGGTAGGAATAGAAACTTCAAGATCAAGGACTGAAATATTTTCAGTGTTTCAAAAAATGGCTGAACTATCGCCAGAAGGAGTCAATAGGGTAGAACTAAAAAGTTCAAAATTGACGACTCTTGGGCCCGATTTTAGTTCTTTTAGTCAAATATTGACTTTTGAATGACCGATGTAACATCAGAAAGAGTCAATAAGTAGGTATAGAAATTTCCTGATCCATGACTGAAACATGTTCAATGGGTCAAATATTGGCTACTCTATCGCTAATTTATCACCAGAAGGAGTCAAAGGGTAGAACTAAAAAGTTCTAAATAGACGACTCTTGGGCCCGATATTAGTACATTTGGTCAAATATGGATTTCTGAATGACCGATGTAACATCAGAAAGAGTCAATAAGTAGGTATAAAAATTTCAAGCTCCTTGACTGAAACATGTTCAATGGGTCAAATATTGGCTACTCTATGGCTAATTGATCACCAGAATTAGTCAAAGGGTAGAACTAAAAAGTTCAAAATAGACGACTCTTGGGCCCGATTTTAGTACATTTGGTCAAATATTGACTTTTGAATGACCGATGTAAAATCAGAAAGAGTCAATAAGTAGGTATAGAAATTTCAAGCTCCTTGACTGAAACATGTCCAATGGGTAAAATATTGACTACTCTAAGGCTAATGTATCACAAGAAGGAGTCAATTGGGTAGAAATAGAAAGTTCAAAATCGACGACTCTTGGGCCCGATATTAATACATTTGGTCAAATATTGACTTTTGAATGACCGATATAACATTAGAAAGAGTCAATAAGTATAGAAATAGAAAGTTCAAAATCGACGACTCTTCGGTCCGATATTAGTACATTTGGTCAAATATGGATTTCTGAATAACCGATGTAACATCAGAAAGAGTCAATAAGTAGGTATAGAAATTTCATGATCCATTACTGAAATATGTCCAATGGGTAAAATATTGGCTACTCTAAGGCTAATGTATCATAAGAAGGAGTCAATTGGGTAGGAATAGAAAGTTCAAGATCAAGGACTGAAATATTTTCAGTCTTTAAAAAATTGTCTGAACTATTGCCAGAAGGAGTCTATAGGGTAGAACTAAAAAGTTCAAAATAGACGACTCTTGGGCCTGATTTTAGTACATTTGGTCAAATATTGACTTTTGAATGGCCAATGTAACATCAGAAAGAGTCAATAAGTAGATTTAGAAATTTCAAGATCCATAACTGAAACATGTCCAATGAGTAAAATATTGGCTACTCTAATGCTAATGTATCACAAGAAGGAGTCAACTGGGTAGGAATAGAAAGTTCAAGATCAAGGACTGAAATATTTTCAGTGGGTCAAAAATTGGCTGAACTATCGCAAGAAGGAGTCAAAAGGGTAGAACTAAAAAGTTCAAAATCGACGACTCTTGGGCCTGATATTAGTACATTTGGTCAAATATTGACTTTTGAATGACCGATGTAACATCAGAAAGAGTCAATGAGTAGGTATAGAAATTTCAAGCTCCTTGACTGAAACATGTCCAATGGGTCAAATATTGGCTACTCTATGGCTAATTTATCACCAGAATTAGTCAAAGGGTAGAACTAAAAAGTTCAAAATAGACGACTCTTGGGCCCGATATTAGTACATTTGGTCAAATATGGATTTCTGAATGATTGACCTAAATTCAGAAAGAGTCAATAAGTAGATTTAGAAATTTCAAGATCCATAACTGAAACATGTCCAATGAGTAAAATATTGGCTACTCTAAGGCCAATGTATCACAAGAAGGAGTCAATTGGGTAGGAGTAGAAAGTTCAAGATCAAGGACTGAAATATTTACAGTTGGTCAAAAATTGGCTGAACTATCTCCAGAAGAAGTCAATAGGGTAGAACTAAAAAGTTCAAAATTGACGACTCTTGGGCCCGATTTTAGTTCTTTTGGTCAAATATTGACTTTTGAATGACCGATGTAACATCAGAAAGAGTCAATTAGTAGGTATAGAAATTTCAAGATCCATGACTGAAACATGTTCAATGGGTCAAATATTGGCTACTCTATGGCTAATTTATCACAAGAAGGAATCAATTGGGTAGAAATAGAAAGTTCAAAATCGACGACTCTTGGGCCCGATTTTAGTACATTTGGTCAAATATTGACTTTTGAATGACCGATGTAACATCAGAAAGAGTCAATAAGTAGGTATAGAAATTTCCTTATCCATGACTGAAACATGTTCAATGGGTCAAATATTGGCTACTCTATCGCTAATTTATCACCAGAAGGAGTCAAAGGGTAGAACTAAAAAGTTCTAAATAGACGACTCTTGGGCCCGATATTAGTACATTTGGTCAAATATGGATTTCTGAATGACCGATGTAACATCAGAAAGAGTCAATAAGTAGGTATAAAAATTTCAAGCTCCTTGACTGAAACATGTTCAATGGGTCAAATATTGGCTACTCTATGGCTAATTTATCACCAGAATTAGTCAAAGGGTAGAACTAAAAAGTTCAAAATAGACGACTCTTGGGCCCGATTTTAGTACATTTGGTCAAATATTGACTTTTGAATGACCGATGTAAAATCAGAAAGAGTCAATAAGTAGGTATAGAAATTTCAAGCTCCTTGACTGAAACATGTCCAATGGGTAAAATATTGACTACTCTAAGGCTAATGTATCACAAGAAGGAGTCAATTGGGTAGAAATAGAAAGTTCAAAATCGACGACTCTTGGGCCGATATTAGTACATTTGGTCAAATATTGACTTTTGAATGACCGATATAACATTAGAAAGAGTCAATAAGTATAGAAATAGAAAGTTCAAAATCGACGACTCTTCGGCCCGATATTAGTACATTTGGTCAAATATGGATTTCTGAATAACCGATGTAACATCAGAAAGAGTCTATAAGTAGGTAAAGAAATTTCAAGATCCTTGACTGAAACATGTTCAATGGGTCAAATATTGGCTACTCTAAGGCTAATGTATCACAAGAAGGAGTCAATTGGGTAGGAATAGAAAGTTCAAGATCAAGGACTGAAATATTTTCAGTGGGTCAAAAATTGGCTGAACTATCGCCAGAATGAGTCAATAGGGTAGAACTAAAAAGTTCATAATAGACGACTCTTGGGTCCGATTTTAGTACATTTGGTCAAATATTGACTTTTGAATGGCCGATGTAACATCAGAAAGAGTCAATAAGTAGGTATAGAAATTTCATGATCCATTACTGAAATATGTCCAATGGGTAAAATATTGGCTACTCTAAGGCTAATGTATCACAAGAAGGAGTCAACTGGGTAGGAATAGAAAGTTCAAGATCAAGGACTGAAATATTTTCAGTGGGTCAAAAATTGGCTGAACTATCGCAAGAAGGAGTCAATAGGGTTGAACTAAAAAGTTCAAAATCGACGACTCTTGGGCCTGATATTAGTACATTTGGTCAAATATTGACTTTTGAATGACCGATGTAACATCAGAAAGAGTCAATGAGTAGGTATAGAAATTTCAAGCTCCTTGACTGAAACATGTTCAATGGGTCAAATATTGGCTACTCTATGGCTAATTTATCATCAGAAGGAGTCAAAGGGTAGAACTAAAAAGTTCAAAATAGACGACTCTTGGGCCCGATATTAGTACATTTGGTCAAATATGGATTTGTGAATGACCGATGTAACATCAGAAAGAGTCAATAAGTAGGTATTGAAATTTCAAGATCCCTGACTGAAACATGTTCAATGGGTAAAATATTGGCTACTCTAAGGCTAATTTATCACAAGAAGCAGTCAATTGGGTAGGAATAGAAACTTCAAGATCAAGGACTGAAATATTTTCAGTGTTTCAAAAAATGGCTGAACTATCGCCAGAAGGAGTCAATAGGGTAGAACTAAAAAGTTCAAAATAGACGACTCTTGGGCCCGATTTTAGTACATTTGGTCAAATATTGACTTTTGAATGACCGATGTAACATCAGAAAGAGTCAATAAGTAGGTATAGAAGTTTCCTGATCCATGACTGAAACATGTTCAATGGGTCAAATATTGGCTACTCTATCGCTAATTTATCACCAGAAGGAGTCAATTGGGTAGAAATAGAAAGTTCAAGATCAAGGACTGAAATATTTTCAGTGGGTCAAAAATTGGCTGAACTATCGCCAGAATGAGTCAATAGGGTAGAACTAAAAAGTTCATAATAGACGACTCTTGGGTCCGATTTTAGTTCTTTTGGTCAAATATTGACTTTTGAATGACCGATGTAACATCAGAAAGAGTCAATTAGTAGGTATAGAAATTTCAAGATCCATGACTGAAACATGTTCAATGGGTCAAATATTGGCTACTCTATGGCTAATTTATCACAAGAAGGAATCAATTGGGTAGAAATAGAAAGTTCAAAATCGACGACTCTTGGGCCCGATTTTAGTACATTTGGTCAAATATTGACTTTTGAATGACCGATGTAACATCAGAAAGAGTCAATAAGTAGGTATAGAAATTTCCTTATCCATGACTGAAACATGTTCAATGGGTCAAATATTGGCTACTCTATCGCTAATTTATCACCAGAAGGAGTCAAAGGGTAGAACTAAAAAGTTCTAAATAGACGACTCTTGGGCCCGATATTAGTACATTTGGTCAAATATGGATTTCTGAATGACCAATGTAACATCAGAAAGAGTCAATAAGTAGGTATAAAAATTTCAAGCTCCTTGACTGAAACATGTTCAATGGGTCAAATATTGGCTACTCTATGGCTAATTTATCACCAGAATTAGTCAAAGGGTAGAACTAAAAAGTTCAAAATAGACGACTCTTGGGCCCGATTTTAGTACATTTGGTCAAATATTGACTTTTGAATGACCGATGTAAAATCAGAAAGAGTCAATAAGTAGGTATAGAAATTTCAAGCTCCTTGACTGAAACATGTCCAATGGGTAAAATATTGACTACTCTAAGGCTAATGTATCACAAGAAGGAGTCAATTGGGTAGAAATAGAAAGTTCAAAATCGACGACTCTTGGGCCGATATTAGTACATTTGGTCAAATATTGACTTTTGAATGACCGATATAACATTAGAAAGAGTCAATAAGTATAGAAATAGAAAGTTCAAAATCGACGACTCTTCGGCCCGATATTAGTACATTTGGTCAAATATGGATTTCTGAATAACCGATGTAACATCAGAAAGAGTCTATAAGTAGGTAAAGAAATTTCAAGATCCTTGACTGAAACATGTTCAATGGGTCAAATATTGGCTACTCTAAGGCTAATGTATCACAAGAAGGAGTCAATTGGGTAGGAATAGAAAGTTCAAGATCAAGGACTGAAATATTTTCAGTGAGTCAAAAATTGGCTGAACTATCGCCAGAATGAGTCAATAGGGTAGAACTAAAAAGTTCATAATAGATGACTCTTGGGTCCGATTTTAGTACATTTGGTCAAATATTGACTTTTGAATGGCCGATGTAACATCAGAAAGAGTCAATAAGTAGGTATAGAAATTTCATGATCCATTACTGAAATATGTCCAATGGGTAAAATATTGGCTACTCTAAGGCTAATGTATCATAAGAAGGAGTCAATTGGGTAGGAATAGAAAGTTCAAGATCAAGGACTGAAATATTTTCAGTCTTTAAAAAATTGTCTGAACTATTGCCAGAAGGAGTCTATAGGGTAGAACTAAAAAGTTCAAAATAGACGACTCTTGGGCCTGATTTTAGTACATTTGGTCAAATATTGACTTTTGAATGGCCAATGTAACATCAGAAAGAGTCAATAAGTAGATTTAGAAATTTCAAGATCCATAACTGAAACATGTCCAATGAGTAAAATATTGGCTACTCTAATGCTAATGTATCACAAGAAGGAGTCAACTGGGTAGGAATAGAAAGTTCAAGATCAAGGACTGAAATATTTTCAGTGGGTCAAAAATTGGCTGAACTATCGCAAGAAGGAGTCAATAGGGTAGAACTAAAAAGTTCAAAATCGACGACTCTTGGGCCTGATATTAGTACATTTGGTCAAATATTGACTTTTGAATGACCGATGTAACATCAGAAAGAGTCAATGAGTAGGTATAGAAATTTCAAGCTCCTTGACTGAAACATGTTCAATGGGTCAAATATTGGCTACTCTATGGCTAATTTATCGTCAGAAGGAGTCAAAGGGTAGAACTAAAAAGTTCAAAATAGACGACTCTTGGGCCCGATATTAGTACATTTGGTCAAATATGGATTTGTGAATGACCGATGTAACATCAGAAAGAGTCAATAAGTAGGTATTGAAATTTCAAGATCCCTGACTGAAACATGTTCAATGGGTAAAATATTGGCTACTCTAAGGCTAATTTATCACAAGAAGCAGTCAATTGGGTAGGAATAGAAACTTCAAGATCAAGGACTGAAATATTTTCAGTGTTTCAAAAAATGGCTGAACTATCGCCAGAAGGAGTCAATAGGGTAGAACTAAAAAGTTCAAAATAGACGACTCTTGGGCCCGATTTTAGTACATTTGGTCAAATATTGACTTTTGAATGACCGATGTAACATCAGAAAGAGTCAATAAGTAGGTATAGAAGTTTCCTGATCCATGACTGAAACATGTTCAATGGGTCAAATATTGGCTACTCTATCGCTAATTTATCACCAGAAGGAGTCAATTGGGTAGAAATAGAAAGTTCAAGATCAAGGACTGAAATATTTTCAGTGGGTCAAAAATTGGCTGAACTATCGCCAGAATGAGTCAATAGGGTAGAACTAAAAAGTTCATAATAGACGACTCTTGGGTCCGATTTTAGTACATTTGGTCAAATATTGACTTTTGAATGACCGATGTAACATCAGAAAGAGTCAATAAGTAGGTATAGAAATTTCATGATCCATTACTGAAATATGTCCAATGGGTAAAATATTGGCTACTCTAAGGCTAATGTATCATAAGAAGGAGTCAATTGGGTAGGAATAGAAACTTCAAGATCAAGGACTGAAATATTTTCAGTGTTTCAAAAAATGGCTGAACTATCGCCAGAAGGAGTCAATAGGGTAGAACTAAAAAGTTCAAAATTGACGACTCTTGGGCCCGATTTTAGTTCTTTTGGTCAAATATTGACTTTTGAATGACCGATGTAACATCAGAAAGAGTCAATTAGTAGGTATAGATATTTCAAGATCCATGACTGAAACATGTTCAATGGGTCAAATATTGGCTACTCTATGGCTAATTTATCACAAGAAGGAATCATCTGGGTAGAAATAGAAAGTTCAAAATCGACGACTCTTGGGTCCGATTTTAGTACATTTGGTCAAATATTGACTTTTGAATGACCAATGTAACATCAGAAAGAGTCAATAAGTAGGTATAGAAATTTCCTGATCCATGACTGAAACATGTTCAATGGGTCAAATATTGGCTACTCTATCGCTAATTTATCACCAGAAGGAGTCAAAGGGTAGAACAAAAAAGTTCAAAATAGACGACTCTTGGGCCCGATATTAGTACATTTGGTCAAATATGGATTTCTGAATGACCGATGTAACATCAGAAAGAGTCAATAAGTAGGTATAAAAATTTCAAGCTCCTTGACTGAAACATGTTCAATGGGTCAAATATTGGCTACTCTATGGCTAATTGATCACCAGAATTAGTCAAAGGGTAGAACTAAAAAGTTCAAAATAGACGACTCTTGGGCCCGATTTTAGTACATTTGGTCAAATATTGACTTTTGAATGACCGATGTAAAATCAGAAAGAGTCAATAAGTAGGTATAGAAATTTCAAGCTCCTTGACTGAAACATGTCCAATGGGTAAAATATTGACTACTCTAAGGCTAATGTATCACAAGAAGGAGTCAATTGGGTAGGAATAGAAAGTTCAAGATCAAGGACTGAAATATTTTCAGTCTTTAAAAAATTGTCTGAACTATTGCCAGAAGGAGTCTATAGGGTAGAACTAAAAAGTTCAAAATAGACGATTCTTGGGCCTGATTTTAGTACATTTGGTCAAATATTGACTTTTGAATGACCGATGTAACATCAGAAAGAGTCAATGAGTAGGTATAGAAATTTCAAGCTCCTTGACTGAAACATGTTCAATGGGTCAAATATTGGCTACTCTATGGCTAATTTATCATCAGAAGGAGTCAAAGGGTAGAACTAAAAAGTTCAAAATAGACGACTCTTGGGCCCGATATTAGTACATTTGGTCAAATATGGATTTCTGAATGATTGACCTAAATTCAGAAAGAGTCAATAAGTAGATTTAGAAATTTCAAGATCCATAACTGAAACATGTCCAATGAGTAAAATATTGGCTACTCTAAGGCTAATTTATCACAAGAAGCAGTCAATTGGGTAGGAATAGAAACTTCAAGATCAAGGACTGAAATATTTTCAGTGTTTCAAAAAATGGCTGAACTATCGCCAGAAGGAGTCAATAGGGTAGAACTAAAAAGTTCAAAATTGACGACTCTTGGGCCCGATTTTAGTTCTTTTAGTCAAATATTGACTTTTGAATGACCGATGTAACATCAGAAAGAGTCAATAAGTAGGTATAGAAATTTCCTGATCCATGACTGAAACATGTTCAATGGGTCAAATATTGGCTACTCTATCGCTAATTTATCACCAGAAGGAGTCAAAGGGTAGAACTAAAAAGTTCTAAATAGACGACTCTTGGGCCCGATATTAGTACATTTGGTCAAATATGGATTTCTGAATGACCGATGTAACATCAGAAAGAGTCAATAAGTAGGTATAAAAATTTCAAGCTCCTTGACTGAAACATGTTCAATGGGTCAAATATTGGCTACTCTATGGCTAATTGATCACCAGAATTAGTCAAAGGGTAGAACTAAAAAGTTCAAAATAGACGACTCTTGGGCCCGATTTTAGTACATTTGGTCAAATATTGACTTTTGAATGACCGATGTAAAATCAGAAAGAGTCAATAAGTAGGTATAGAAATTTCAAGCTCCTTGACTGAAACATGTCCAATGGGTAAAATATTGACTACTCTAAGGCTAATGTATCACAAGAAGGAGTCAATTGGGTAGAAATAGAAAGTTCAAAATCGACGACTCTTGGGCCCGATATTAATACATTTGGTCAAATATTGACTTTTGAATGACCGATATAACATTAGAAAGAGTCAATAAGTATAGAAATAGAAAGTTCAAAATCGACGACTCTTCGGTCCGATATTAGTACATTTGGTCAAATATGGATTTCTGAATAACCGATGTAACATCAGAAAGAGTCAATAAGTAGGTATAGAAATTTCATGATCCATTACTGAAATATGTCCAATGGGTAAAATATTGGCTACTCTAAGGCTAATGTATCATAAGAAGGAGTCAATTGGGTAGGAATAGAAAGTTCAAGATCAAGGACTGAAATATTTTCAGTCTTTAAAAAATTGTCTGAACTATTGCCAGAAGGAGTCTATAGGGTAGAACTAAAAAGTTCAAAATAGACGACTCTTGGGCCTGATTTTAGTACATTTGGTCAAATATTGACTTTTGAATGGCCAATGTAACATCAGAAAGAGTCAATAAGTAGATTTAGAAATTTCAAGATCCATAACTGAAACATGTCCAATGAGTAAAATATTGGCTACTCTAATGCTAATGTATCACAAGAAGGAGTCAACTGGGTAGGAATAGAAAGTTCAAGATCAAGGACTGAAATATTTTCAGTGGGTCAAAAATTGGCTGAACTATCGCAAGAAGGAGTCAAAAGGGTAGAACTAAAAAGTTCAAAATCGACGACTCTTGGGCCTGATATTAGTACATTTGGTCAAATATTGACTTTTGAATGACCGATGTAACATCAGAAAGAGTCAATGAGTAGGTATAGAAATTTCAAGCTCCTTGACTGAAACATGTCCAATGGGTCAAATATTGGCTACTCTATGGCTAATTTATCACCAGAATTAGTCAAAGGGTAGAACTAAAAAGTTCAAAATAGAC
This sequence comes from Zacco platypus, assembly GCA_038088235.1. NCBI lineage: Eukaryota > Metazoa > Chordata > Actinopteri > Cypriniformes > Xenocyprididae > Zacco > Zacco platypus. The sequence continues at coordinate 13,823,526 of CM076071.1, read as the reverse complement.
GACTCTTGGGCCCGATATTAGTACATTTGGTCAAATATGGATTTCTGAATGATTGACCTAAATTCAGAAAGAGTCAATAAGTAGATTTAGAAATTTCAAGATCCATAACTGAAACATGTCCAATGAGTAAAATATTGGCTACTCTAAGGCCAATGTATCACAAGAAGGAGTCAATTGGGTAGGAGTAGAAAGTTCAAGATCAAGGACTGAAATATTTACAGTTGGTCAAAAATTGGCTGAACTATCTCCAGAAGAAGTCAATAGGGTAGAACTAAAAAGTTCAAAATTGACGACTCTTGGGCCCGATTTTAGTTCTTTTGGTCAAATATTGACTTTTGAATGACCGATGTAACATCAGAAAGAGTCAATTAGTAGGTATAGAAATTTCAAGATCCATGACTGAAACATGTTCAATGGGTCAAATATTGGCTACTCTATGGCTAATTTATCACAAGAAGGAATCAATTGGGTAGAAATAGAAAGTTCAAAATCGACGACTCTTGGGCCCGATTTTAGTACATTTGGTCAAATATTGACTTTTGAATGACCGATGTAACATCAGAAAGAGTCAATAAGTAGGTATAGAAATTTCCTTATCCATGACTGAAACATGTTCAATGGGTCAAATATTGGCTACTCTATCGCTAATTTATCACCAGAAGGAGTCAAAGGGTAGAACTAAAAAGTTCTAAATAGACGACTCTTGGGCCCGATATTAGTACATTTGGTCAAATATGGATTTCTGAATGACCGATGTAACATCAGAAAGAGTCAATAAGTAGGTATAAAAATTTCAAGCTCCTTGACTGAAACATGTTCAATGGGTCAAATATTGGCTACTCTATGGCTAATTTATCACCAGAATTAGTCAAAGGGTAGAACTAAAAAGTTCAAAATAGACGACTCTTGGGCCCGATTTTAGTACATTTGGTCAAATATTGACTTTTGAATGACCGATGTAAAATCAGAAAGAGTCAATAAGTAGGTATAGAAATTTCAAGCTCCTTGACTGAAACATGTCCAATGGGTAAAATATTGACTACTCTAAGGCTAATGTATCACAAGAAGGAGTCAATTGGGTAGGAATAGAAAGTTCAAGATCAAGGACTGAAATATTTTCAGTCTTTAAAAAATTGTCTGAACTATTGCCAGAAGGAGTCTATAGGGTAGAACTAAAAAGTTCAAAATAGACGATTCTTGGGCCTGATTTTAGTACATTTGGTCAAATATTGACTTTTGAATGACCGATGTAACATCAGAAAGAGTCAATGAGTAGGTATAGAAATTTCAAGCTCCTTGACTGAAACATGTTCAATGGGTCAAATATTGGCTACTCTATGGCTAATTTATCATCAGAAGGAGTCAAAGGGTAGAACTAAAAAGTTCAAAATAGACGACTCTTGGGCCCGATATTAGTACATTTGGTCAAATATGGATTTCTGAATGATTGACCTAAATTCAGAAAGAGTCAATAAGTAGATTTAGAAATTTCAAGATCCATAACTGAAACATGTCCAATGAGTAAAATATTGGCTACTCTAAGGCTAATTTATCACAAGAAGCAGTCAATTGGGTAGGAATAGAAACTTCAAGATCAAGGACTGAAATATTTTCAGTGTTTCAAAAAATGGCTGAACTATCGCCAGAAGGAGTCAATAGGGTAGAACTAAAAAGTTCAAAATTGACGACTCTTGGGCCCGATTTTAGTTCTTTTAGTCAAATATTGACTTTTGAATGACCGATGTAACATCAGAAAGAGTCAATAAGTAGGTATAGAAATTTCCTGATCCATGACTGAAACATGTTCAATGGGTCAAATATTGGCTACTCTATCGCTAATTTATCACCAGAAGGAGTCAAAGGGTAGAACTAAAAAGTTCTAAATAGACGACTCTTGGGCCCGATATTAGTACATTTGGTCAAATATGGATTTCTGAATGACCGATGTAACATCAGAAAGAGTCAATAAGTAGGTATAAAAATTTCAAGCTCCTTGACTGAAACATGTTCAATGGGTCAAATATTGGCTACTCTATGGCTAATTGATCACCAGAATTAGTCAAAGGGTAGAACTAAAAAGTTCAAAATAGACGACTCTTGGGCCCGATTTTAGTACATTTGGTCAAATATTGACTTTTGAATGACCGATGTAAAATCAGAAAGAGTCAATAAGTAGGTATAGAAATTTCAAGCTCCTTGACTGAAACATGTCCAATGGGTAAAATATTGACTACTCTAAGGCTAATGTATCACAAGAAGGAGTCAATTGGGTAGAAATAGAAAGTTCAAAATCGACGACTCTTGGGCCCGATATTAATACATTTGGTCAAATATTGACTTTTGAATGACCGATATAACATTAGAAAGAGTCAATAAGTATAGAAATAGAAAGTTCAAAATCGACGACTCTTCGGTCCGATATTAGTACATTTGGTCAAATATGGATTTCTGAATAACCGATGTAACATCAGAAAGAGTCAATAAGTAGGTATAGAAATTTCATGATCCATTACTGAAATATGTCCAATGGGTAAAATATTGGCTACTCTAAGGCTAATGTATCATAAGAAGGAGTCAATTGGGTAGGAATAGAAAGTTCAAGATCAAGGACTGAAATATTTTCAGTCTTTAAAAAATTGTCTGAACTATTGCCAGAAGGAGTCTATAGGGTAGAACTAAAAAGTTCAAAATAGACGACTCTTGGGCCTGATTTTAGTACATTTGGTCAAATATTGACTTTTGAATGGCCAATGTAACATCAGAAAGAGTCAATAAGTAGATTTAGAAATTTCAAGATCCATAACTGAAACATGTCCAATGAGTAAAATATTGGCTACTCTAATGCTAATGTATCACAAGAAGGAGTCAACTGGGTAGGAATAGAAAGTTCAAGATCAAGGACTGAAATATTTTCAGTGGGTCAAAAATTGGCTGAACTATCGCAAGAAGGAGTCAAAAGGGTAGAACTAAAAAGTTCAAAATCGACGACTCTTGGGCCTGATATTAGTACATTTGGTCAAATATTGACTTTTGAATGACCGATGTAACATCAGAAAGAGTCAATGAGTAGGTATAGAAATTTCAAGCTCCTTGACTGAAACATGTCCAATGGGTCAAATATTGGCTACTCTATGGCTAATTTATCACCAGAATTAGTCAAAGGGTAGAACTAAAAAGTTCAAAATAGACGACTCTTGGGCCCGATATTAGTACATTTGGTCAAATATGGATTTCTGAATGATTGACCTAAATTCAGAAAGAGTCAATAAGTAGATTTAGAAATTTCAAGATCCATAACTGAAACATGTCCAATGAGTAAAATATTGGCTACTCTAAGGCCAATGTATCACAAGAAGGAGTCAATTGGGTAGGAGTAGAAAGTTCAAGATCAAGGACTGAAATATTTACAGTTGGTCAAAAATTGGCTGAACTATCTCCAGAAGAAGTCAATAGGGTAGAACTAAAAAGTTCAAAATTGACGACTCTTGGGCCCGATTTTAGTTCTTTTGGTCAAATATTGACTTTTGAATGACCGATGTAACATCAGAAAGAGTCAATTAGTAGGTATAGAAATTTCAAGATCCATGACTGAAACATGTTCAATGGGTCAAATATTGGCTACTCTATGGCTAATTTATCACAAGAAGGAATCAATTGGGTAGAAATAGAAAGTTCAAAATCGACGACTCTTGGGCCCGATTTTAGTACATTTGGTCAAATATTGACTTTTGAATGACCGATGTAACATCAGAAAGAGTCAATAAGTAGGTATAGAAATTTCCTTATCCATGACTGAAACATGTTCAATGGGTCAAATATTGGCTACTCTATCGCTAATTTATCACCAGAAGGAGTCAAAGGGTAGAACTAAAAAGTTCTAAATAGACGACTCTTGGGCCCGATATTAGTACATTTGGTCAAATATGGATTTCTGAATGACCGATGTAACATCAGAAAGAGTCAATAAGTAGGTATAAAAATTTCAAGCTCCTTGACTGAAACATGTTCAATGGGTCAAATATTGGCTACTCTATGGCTAATTTATCACCAGAATTAGTCAAAGGGTAGAACTAAAAAGTTCAAAATAGACGACTCTTGGGCCCGATTTTAGTACATTTGGTCAAATATTGACTTTTGAATGACCGATGTAAAATCAGAAAGAGTCAATAAGTAGGTATAGAAATTTCAAGCTCCTTGACTGAAACATGTCCAATGGGTAAAATATTGACTACTCTAAGGCTAATGTATCACAAGAAGGAGTCAATTGGGTAGAAATAGAAAGTTCAAAATCGACGACTCTTGGGCCGATATTAGTACATTTGGTCAAATATTGACTTTTGAATGACCGATATAACATTAGAAAGAGTCAATAAGTATAGAAATAGAAAGTTCAAAATCGACGACTCTTCGGCCCGATATTAGTACATTTGGTCAAATATGGATTTCTGAATAACCGATGTAACATCAGAAAGAGTCTATAAGTAGGTAAAGAAATTTCAAGATCCTTGACTGAAACATGTTCAATGGGTCAAATATTGGCTACTCTAAGGCTAATGTATCACAAGAAGGAGTCAATTGGGTAGGAATAGAAAGTTCAAGATCAAGGACTGAAATATTTTCAGTGGGTCAAAAATTGGCTGAACTATCGCCAGAATGAGTCAATAGGGTAGAACTAAAAAGTTCATAATAGACGACTCTTGGGTCCGATTTTAGTACATTTGGTCAAATATTGACTTTTGAATGGCCGATGTAACATCAGAAAGAGTCAATAAGTAGGTATAGAAATTTCATGATCCATTACTGAAATATGTCCAATGGGTAAAATATTGGCTACTCTAAGGCTAATGTATCACAAGAAGGAGTCAACTGGGTAGGAATAGAAAGTTCAAGATCAAGGACTGAAATATTTTCAGTGGGTCAAAAATTGGCTGAACTATCGCAAGAAGGAGTCAATAGGGTTGAACTAAAAAGTTCAAAATCGACGACTCTTGGGCCTGATATTAGTACATTTGGTCAAATATTGACTTTTGAATGACCGATGTAACATCAGAAAGAGTCAATGAGTAGGTATAGAAATTTCAAGCTCCTTGACTGAAACATGTTCAATGGGTCAAATATTGGCTACTCTATGGCTAATTTATCATCAGAAGGAGTCAAAGGGTAGAACTAAAAAGTTCAAAATAGACGACTCTTGGGCCCGATATTAGTACATTTGGTCAAATATGGATTTGTGAATGACCGATGTAACATCAGAAAGAGTCAATAAGTAGGTATTGAAATTTCAAGATCCCTGACTGAAACATGTTCAATGGGTAAAATATTGGCTACTCTAAGGCTAATTTATCACAAGAAGCAGTCAATTGGGTAGGAATAGAAACTTCAAGATCAAGGACTGAAATATTTTCAGTGTTTCAAAAAATGGCTGAACTATCGCCAGAAGGAGTCAATAGGGTAGAACTAAAAAGTTCAAAATAGACGACTCTTGGGCCCGATTTTAGTACATTTGGTCAAATATTGACTTTTGAATGACCGATGTAACATCAGAAAGAGTCAATAAGTAGGTATAGAAGTTTCCTGATCCATGACTGAAACATGTTCAATGGGTCAAATATTGGCTACTCTATCGCTAATTTATCACCAGAAGGAGTCAATTGGGTAGAAATAGAAAGTTCAAGATCAAGGACTGAAATATTTTCAGTGGGTCAAAAATTGGCTGAACTATCGCCAGAATGAGTCAATAGGGTAGAACTAAAAAGTTCATAATAGACGACTCTTGGGTCCGATTTTAGTACATTTGGTCAAATATTGACTTTTGAATGACCGATGTAACATCAGAAAGAGTCAATAAGTAGGTATAGAAATTTCATGATCCATTACTGAAATATGTCCAATGGGTAAAATATTGGCTACTCTAAGGCTAATGTATCATAAGAAGGAGTCAATTGGGTAGGAATAGAAAGTTCAAGATCAAGGACTGAAATATTTTCAGTCTTTAAAAAATTGTCTGAACTATTGCCAGAAGGAGTCTATAGGGTAGAACTAAAAAGTTCAAAATAGACGATTCTTGGGCCCGATTTTAGTACATTTGGTCAAATATTGACTTTTGAATGACCGATGTAACATCAGAAAGAGTCAATGAGTAGGTATAGAAATTTCAAGCTCCTTGACTGAAACATGTTCAATGGGTCAAATATTGGCTACTCTATGGCTAATTTATCATCAGAAGGAGTCAAAGGGTAGAACTAAAAAGTTCAAAATAGACGACTCTTGGGCCCGATATTAGTACATTTGGTCAAATATGGATTTCTGAATGATTGACCTAAATTCAGAAAGAGTCAATAAGTAGATTTAGAAATTTCAAGATCCATAACTGAAACATGTCCAATGAGTAAAATATTGGCTACTCTAAGGCTAATTTATCACAAGAAGCAGTCAATTGGGTAGGAATAGAAACTTCAAGATCAAGGACTGAAATATTTTCAGTGTTTCAAAAAATGGCTGAACTATCGCCAGAAGGAGTCAATAGGGTAGAACTAAAAAGTTCAAAATTGACGACTCTTGGGCCCGATTTTAGTTCTTTTGGTCAAATATTGACTTTTGAATGACCGATGTAACATCAGAAAGAGTCAATTAGTAGGTATAGATATTTCAAGATCCATGACTGAAACATGTTCAATGGGTCAAATATTGGCTACTCTATGGCTAATTTATCACAAGAAGGAATCATCTGGGTAGAAATAGAAAGTTCAAAATCGACGACTCTTGGGCCCGATTTTAGTACATTTGGTCAAATATTGACTTTTGAATGACCGATGTAACATCAGAAAGAGTCAATAAGTAGGTATAGAAATTTCCTGATCCATGACTGAAACATGTTCAATGGGTCAAATATTGGCTACTCTATCGCTAATTTATCACCAGAAGGAGTCAAAGGGTAGAACTAAAAAGTTCTAAATAGACGACTCTTGGGCCCGATATTAGTACATTTGGTCAAATATGGATTTCTGAATGACCGATGTAACATCAGAAAGAGTCAATAAGTAGGTATAAAAATTTCAAGCTCCTTGACTGAAACATGTTCAATGGGTCAAATATTGGCTACTCTATGGCTAATTGATCACCAGAATTAGTCAAAGGGTAGAACTAAAAAGTTCAAAATAGACGACTCTTGGGCCCGATTTTAGTACATTTGGTCAAATATTGACTTTTGAATGACCGATGTAAAATCAGAAAGAGTCAATAAGTAGGTATAGAAATTTCAAGCTCCTTGACTGAAACATGTCCAATGGGTAAAATATTGACTACTCTAAGGCTAATGTATCACAAGAAGGAGTCAATTGGGTAGAAATAGAAAGTTCAAAATCGACGACTCTTGGGCCCGATATTAATACATTTGGTCAAATATTGACTTTTGAATGACCGATATAACATTAGAAAGAGTCAATAAGTATAGAAATAGAAAGTTCAAAATCGACGACTCTTCGGTCCGATATTAGTACATTTGGTCAAATATGGATTTCTGAATAACCGATGTAACATCCGAAAGAGTCAATAAGTAGGTATAGAAATTTCATGATCCATTACTGAAATATGTCCAATGGGTAAAATATTGGCTACTCTAAGGCTAATGTATCATAAGAAGGAGTCAATTGGGTAGGAATAGAAAGTTCAAGATCAAGGACTGAAATATTTTCAGTCTTTAAAAAATTGTCTGAACTATTGCCAGAAGGAGTCTATAGGGTAGAACTAAAAAGTTCAAAATAGACGACTCTTGGGCCTGATTTTAGTACATTTGATCAAATATTGACTTTTGAATGGCCAATGTAACATCAGAAAGAGTCAATAAGTAGATTTAGAAATTTCAAGATCCATAACTGAAACATGTCCAATGAGTAAAATATTGGCTACTCTAATGCTAATGTATCACAAGAAGGAGTCAACTGGGTAGGAATAGAAAGTTCAAGATCAAGGACTGAAATATTTTCAGTGGGTCAAAAATTGGCTGAACTATCGCAAGAAGGAGTCAAAAGGGTAGAACTAAAAAGTTCAAAATCGACGACTCTTGGGCCTGATATTAGTACATTTGGTCAAATATTGACTTTTGAATGACCGATGTAACATCAGAAAGAGTCAATGAGTAGGTATAGAAATTTCAAGCTCCTTGACTGAAACATGTTCAATGGGTCAAATATTGGCTACTCTATGGCTAATTTATCATCAGAAGGAGTCAAAGGGTAGAACTAAAAAGTTCAAAATAGACGACTCTTGGGCCCGATATTAGTACATTTGGTCAAATATGGATTTGTGAATGACCGATGTAACATCAGAAAGAGTCAATAAGTAGGTATTGAAATTTCAAGATCCCTGACTGAAACATGTTCAATGGGTAAAATATTGGCTACTCTAAGGCTAATTTATCACAAGAAGCAGTCAATTGGGTAGGAATAGAAACTTCAAGATCAAGGACTGAAATATTTTCAGTGTTTCAAAAAATGGCTGAACTATCGCCAGAAGGAGTCAATAGGGTAGAACTAAAAAGTTCAAAATAGACGACTCTTGGGCCCGATTTTAGTACATTTGGTCAAATATTGACTTTTGAATGACCGATGTAACATCAGAAAGAGTCAATAAGTAGGTATAGAAGTTTCCTGATCCATGACTGAAACATGTTCAATGGGTCAAATATTGGCTACTCTATCGCTAATTTATCACCAGAAGGAGTCAATTGGGTAGAAATAGAAAGTTCAAGATCAAGGACTGAAATATTTTCAGTGGGTCAAAAATTGGCTGAACTATCGCCAGAATGAGTCAATAGGGTAGAACTAAAAAGTTCATAATAGACGACTCTTGGGTCCGATTTTAGTACATTTGGTCAAATATTGACTTTTGAATGACCGATGTAACATCAGAAAGAGTCAATAAGTAGGTATAGAAATTTCATGATCCATTACTGAAATATGTCCAATGGGTAAAATATTGGCTACTCTAAGGCTAATGTATCATAAGAAGGAGTCAATTGGGTAGGAATAGAAAGTTCAAGATCAAGGACTGAAATATTTTCAGTCTTTAAAAAATTGTCTGAACTATTGCCAGAAGGAGTCTATAGGGTAGAACTAAAAAGTTCAAAATAGACGATTCTTGGGCCCGATTTTAGTACATTTGGTCAAATATTGACTTTTGAATGACCGATGTAACATCAGAAAGAGTCAATGAGTAGGTATAGAAATTTCAAGCTCCTTGACTGAAACATGTTCAATGGGTCAAATATTGGCTACTCTATGGCTAATTTATCATCAGAAGGAGTCAAAGGGTAGAACTAAAAAGTTCAAAATAGACGACTCTTGGGCCCGATATTAGTACATTTGGTCAAATATGGATTTCTGAATGATTGACCTAAATTCAGAAAGAGTCAATAAGTAGATTTAGAAATTTCAAGATCCATAACTGAAACATGTCCAATGAGTAAAATATTGGCTACTCTAAGGCTAATTTATCACAAGAAGCAGTCAATTGGGTAGGAATAGAAACTTCAAGATCAAGGACTGAAATATTTTCAGTGTTTCAAAAAATGGCTGAACTATCGCCAGAAGGAGTCAATAGGGTAGAACTAAAAAGTTCAAAATTGACGACTCTTGGGCCCGATTTTAGTTCTTTTGGTCAAATATTGACTTTTGAATGACCGATGTAACATCAGAAAGAGTCAATTAGTAGGTATAGATATTTCAAGATCCATGACTGAAACATGTTCAATGGGTCAAATATTGGCTACTCTATGGCTAATTTATCACAAGAAGGAATCATCTGGGTAGAAATAGAAAGTTCAAAATCGACGACTCTTGGGCCCGATTTTAGTACATTTGGTCAAATATTGACTTTTGAATGACCGATGTAACATCAGAAAGAGTCAATAAGTAGGTATAGAAATTTCCTGATCCATGACTGAAACATGTTCAATGGGTCAAATATTGGCTACTCTATCGCTAATTTATCACCAGAAGGAGTCAAAGGGTAGAACTAAAAAGTTCTAAATAGACGACTCTTGGGCCCGATATTAGTACATTTGGTCAAATATGGATTTCTGAATGACCGATGTAACATCAGAAAGAGTCAATAAGTAGGTATAAAAATTTCAAGCTCCTTGACTGAAACATGTTCAATGGGTCAAATATTGGCTACTCTATGGCTAATTGATCACCAGAATTAGTCAAAGGGTAGAACTAAAAAGTTCAAAATAGACGACTCTTGGGCCCGATTTTAGTACATTTGGTCAAATATTGACTTTTGAATGACCGATGTAAAATCAGAAAGAGTCAATAAGTAGGTATAGAAATTTCAAGCTCCTTGACTGAAACATGTCCAATGGGTAAAATATTGACTACTCTAAGGCTAATGTATCACAAGAAGGAGTCAATTGGGTAGAAATAGAAAGTTCAAAATCGACGACTCTTGGGCCCGATATTAATACATTTGGTCAAATATTGACTTTTGAATGACCGATATAACATTAGAAAGAGTCAATAAGTATAGAAATAGAAAGTTCAAAATCGACGACTCTTCGGTCCGATATTAGTACATTTGGTCAAATATGGATTTCTGAATAACCGATGTAACATCCGAAAGAGTCAATAAGTAGGTATAGAAATTTCATGATCCATTACTGAAATATGTCCAATGGGTAAAATATTGGCTACTCTAAGGCTAATGTATCATAAGAAGGAGTCAATTGGGTAGGAATAGAAAGTTCAAGATCAAGGACTGAAATATTTTCAGTCTTTAAAAAATTGTCTGAACTATTGCCAGAAGGAGTCTATAGGGTAGAACTAAAAAGTTCAAAATAGACGACTCTTGGGCCTGATTTTAGTACATTTGATCAAATATTGACTTTTGAATGGCCAATGTAACATCAGAAAGAGTCAATAAGTAGATTTAGAAATTTCAAGATCCATAACTGAAACATGTCCAATGAGTAAAATATTGGCTACTCTAATGCTAATGTATCACAAGAAGGAGTCAACTGGGTAGGAATAGAAAGTTCAAGATCAAGGACTGAAATATTTTCAGTGGGTCAAAAATTGGCTGAACTATCGCAAGAAGGAGTCAAAAGGGTAGAACTAAAAAGTTCAAAATCGACGACTCTTGGGCCTGATATTAGTACATTTGGTCAAATATTGACTTTTGAATGACCGATGTAACATCAGAAAGAGTCAATGAGTAGGTATAGAAATTTCAAGCTCCTTGACTGAAACATGTTCAATGGGTCAAATATTGGCTACTCTATGGCTAATTTATCATCAGAAGGAGTCAAAGGGTAGAACTAAAAAGTTCAAAATAGACGACTCTTGGGCCCGATATTAGTACATTTGGTCAAATATGGATTTCTGAATGATTGACCTAAATTCAGAAAGAGTCAATAAGTAGATTTAGAAATTTCAAGATCCATAACTGAAACATGTCCAATGAGTAAAATATTGGCTACTCTAAGGCTAATTTATCACAAGAAGCAGTCAATTGGGTAGAAATAGAAAGTTCAAAATCGACGACTCTTGGGCCCGATATTAATACATTTGGTCAAATATTGACTTTTGAATGACCGATATAACATTAGAAAGAGTCAATAAGTATAGAAATAGAAAGTTCAAAATCGACGACTCTTCGGTCCGATATTAGTACATTTGGTCAAATATGGATTTCTGAATAACCGATGTAACATCCGAAAGAGTCAATAAGTAGGTATAGAAATTTCATGATCCATTACTGAAATATGTCCAATGGGTAAAATATTGGCTACTCTAAGGCTAATGTATCATAAGAAGGAGTCAATTGGGTAGGAATAGAAAGTTCAAGATCAAGGATTGAAATATTTTCAGTCTTTAAAAAATTGTCTGAACTATTGCCAGAAGGAGTCTATAGGGTAGAACTAAAAAGTTCAAAATAGACGACTCTTGGGCCTGATTTTAGTACATTTGATCAAATATTGACTTTTGAATGGCCAATGTAACATCAGAAAGAGTCAATAAGTAGATTTAGAAATTTCAAGATCCATAACTGAAACATGTCCAATGAGTAAAATATTGGCTACTCTAATGCTAATGTATCACAAGAAGGAGTCAACTGGGTAGGAATAGAAAGTTCAAGATCAAGGACTGAAATATTTTCAGTGGGTCAAAAATTGGCTGAACTATCGCAAGAAGGAGTCAAAAGGGTAGAACTAAAAAGTTCAAAATCGACGACTCTTGGGCCTGATATTAGTACATTTGGTCAAATATTGACTTTTGAATGACCGATGTAACATCAGAAAGAGTCAATGAGTAGGTATAGAAATTTCAAGCTCCTTGACTGAAACATGTTCAATGGGTCAAATATTGGCTACTCTATGGCTAATTTATCATCAGAAGGAGTCAAAGGGTAGAACTAAAAAGTTCAAAATAGACGACTCTTGGGCCCGATATTAGTACATTTGGTCAAATATGGATTTGTGAATGACCGATGTAACATCAGAAAGAGTCAATAAGTAGGTATTGAAATTTCAAGATCCCTGACTGAAACATGTTCAATGGGTAAAATATTGGCTACTCTAAGGCTAATTTATCACAAGAAGCAGTCAATTGGGTAGGAATAGAAACTTCAAGATCAAGGACTGAAATATTTTCAGTGTTTCAAAAAATGGCTGAACTATCGCCAGAAGGAGTCAATAGGGTAGAACTAAAAAGTTCAAAATAGACGACTCTTGGGCCCGATTTTAGTACATTTGGTCAAATATTGACTTTTGAATGACCGATGTAACATCAGAAAGAGTCAATAAGTAGGTATAGAAGTTTCCTGATCCATGACTGAAACATGTTCAATGGGTCAAATATTGGCTACTCTATCGCTAATTTATCACCAGAAGGAGTCAATTGGGTAGAAATAGAAAGTTCAAGATCAAGGACTGAAATATTTTCAGTGGGTCAAAAATTGGCTGAACTATCGCCAGAATGAGTCAATAGGGTAGAACTAAAAAGTTCATAATAGACGACTCTTGGGTCCGATTTTAGTACATTTGGTCAAATATTGACTTTTGAATGACCGATGTAACATCAGAAAGAGTCAATAAGTAGGTATAGAAATTTCATGATCCATTACTGAAATATGTCCAATGGGTAAAATATTGGCTACTCTAAGGCTAATGTATCATAAGAAGGAGTCAATTGGGTAGGAATAGAAAGTTCAAGATCAAGGACTGAAATATTTTCAGTCTTTAAAAAATTGTCTGAACTATTGCCAGAAGGAGTCTATAGGGTAGAACTAAAAAGTTCAAAATAGACGATTCTTGGGCCCGATTTTAGTACATTTGGTCAAATATTGACTTTTGAATGACCGATGTAACATCAGAAAGAGTCAATGAGTAGGTATAGAAATTTCAAGCTCCTTGACTGAAACATGTTCAATGGGTCAAATATTGGCTACTCTATGGCTAATTTATCATCAGAAGGAGTCAAAGGGTAGAACTAAAAAGTTCAAAATAGACGACTCTTGGGCCCGATATTAGTACATTTGGTCAAATATGGATTTCTGAATGATTGACCTAAATTCAGAAAGAGTCAATAAGTAGATTTAGAAATTTCAAGATCCATAACTGAAACATGTCCAATGAGTAAAATATTGGCTACTCTAAGGCTAATTTATCACAAGAAGCAGTCAATTGGGTAGGAATAGAAACTTCAAGATCAAGGACTGAAATATTTTCAGTGTTTCAAAAAATGGCTGAACTATCGCCAGAAGGAGTCAATAGGGTAGAACTAAAAAGTTCAAAATTGACGACTCTTGGGCCCGATTTTAGTTCTTTTGGTCAAATATTGACTTTTGAATGACCGATGTAACATCAGAAAGAGTCAATTAGTAGGTATAGATATTTCAAGATCCATGACTGAAACATGTTCAATGGGTCAAATATTGGCTACTCTATGGCTAATTTATCACAAGAAGGAATCATCTGGGTAGAAATAGAAAGTTCAAAATCGACGACTCTTGGGCCCGATTTTAGTACATTTGGTCAAATATTGACTTTTGAATGACCGATGTAACATCAGAAAGAGTCAATAAGTAGGTATAGAAATTTCCTGATCCATGACTGAAACATGTTCAATGGGTCAAATATTGGCTACTCTATCGCTAATTTATCACCAGAAGGAGTCAAAGGGTAGAACTAAAAAGTTCTAAATAGACGACTCTTGGGCCCGATATTAGTACATTTGGTCAAATATGGATTTCTGAATGACCGATGTAACATCAGAAAGAGTCAATAAGTAGGTATAAAAATTTCAAGCTCCTTGACTGAAACATGTTCAATGGGTCAAATATTGGCTACTCTATGGCTAATTGATCACCAGAATTAGTCAAAGGGTAGAACTAAAAAGTTCAAAATAGACGACTCTTGGGCCCGATTTTAGTACATTTGGTCAAATATTGACTTTTGAATGACCGATGTAAAATCAGAAAGAGTCAATAAGTAGGTATAGAAATTTCAAGCTCCTTGACTGAAACATGTCCAATGGGTAAAATATTGACTACTCTAAGGCTAATGTATCACAAGAAGGAGTCAATTGGGTAGAAATAGAAAGTTCAAAATCGACGACTCTTGGGCCCGATATTAATACATTTGGTCAAATATTGACTTTTGAATGACCGATATAACATTAGAAAGAGTCAATAAGTATAGAAATAGAAAGTTCAAAATCGACGACTCTTCGGTCCGATATTAGTACATTTGGTCAAATATGGATTTCTGAATAACCGATGTAACATCCGAAAGAGTCAATAAGTAGGTATAGAAATTTCATGATCCATTACTGAAATATGTCCAATGGGTAAAATATTGGCTACTCTAAGGCTAATGTATCATAAGAAGGAGTCAATTGGGTAGGAATAGAAAGTTCAAGATCAAGGACTGAAATATTTTCAGTCTTTAAAAAATTGTCTGAACTATTGCCAGAAGGAGTCTATAGGGTAGAACTAAAAAGTTCAAAATAGACGACTCTTGGGCCTGATTTTAGTACATTTGATCAAATATTGACTTTTGAATGGCCAATGTAACATCAGAAAGAGTCAATAAGTAGATTTAGAAATTTCAAGATCCATAACTGAAACATGTCCAATGAGTAAAATATTGGCTACTCTAATGCTAATGTATCACAAGAAGGAGTCAACTGGGTAGGAATAGAAAGTTCAAGATCAAGGACTGAAATATTTTCAGTGGGTCAAAAATTGGCTGAACTATCGCAAGAAGGAGTCAAAAGGGTAGAACTAAAAAGTTCAAAATCGACGACTCTTGGGCCTGATATTAGTACATTTGGTCAAATATTGACTTTTGAATGACCGATGTAACATCAGAAAGAGTCAATGAGTAGGTATAGAAATTTCAAGCTCCTTGACTGAAACATGTTCAATGGGTCAAATATTGGCTACTCTATGGCTAATTTATCATCAGAAGGAGTCAAAGGGTAGAACTAAAAAGTTCAAAATAGACGACTCTTGGGCCCGATATTAGTACATTTGGTCAAATATGGATTTCTGAATGATTGACCTAAATTCAGAAAGAGTCAATAAGTAGATTTAGAAATTTCAAGATCCATAACTGAAACATGTCCAATGAGTAAAATATTGGCTACTCTAAGGCCAATGTATCACAAGAAGGAGTCAATTGGGTAGGAGTAGAAAGTTCAAGATCAAGGACTGAAATATTTACAGTTGGTCAAAAATTGGCTGAACTATCTCCAGAAGAAGTCAATAGGGTAGAACTAAAAAGTTCAAAATTGACGACTCTTGGGCCCGATTTTAGTTCTTTTGGTCAAATATTGACTTTTGAATGACCGATGTAACATCAGAAAGAGTCAATTAGTAGGTATAGAAATTTCAAGATCCATGACTGAAACATGTTCAATGGGTCAAATATTGGCTACTCTATGGCTAATTTATCACAAGAAGGAATCAATTGGGTAGAAATAGAAAGTTCAAAATCGACGACTCTTGGGCCCGATTTTAGTACATTTGGTCAAATATTGACTTTTGAATGACCGATGTAACATCAGAAAGAGTCAATAAGTAGGTATAGAAATTTCCTTATCCATGACTGAAACATGTTCAATGGGTCAAATATTGGCTACTCTATCGCTAATTTATCACCAGAAGGAGTCAAAGGGTAGAACTAAAAAGTTCTAAATAGACGACTCTTGGGCCCGATATTAGTACATTTGGTCAAATATGGATTTCTGAATGACCGATGTAACATCAGAAAGAGTCAATAAGTAGGTATAAAAATTTCAAGCTCCTTGACTGAAACATGTTCAATGGGTCAAATATTGGCTACTCTATGGCTAATTTATCACCAGAATTAGTCAAAGGGTAGAACTAAAAAGTTCAAAATAGACGACTCTTGGGCCCGATTTTAGTACATTTGGTCAAATATTGACTTTTGAATGACCGATGTAAAATCAGAAAGAGTCAATAAGTAGGTATAGAAATTTCAAGCTCCTTGACTGAAACATGTCCAATGGGTAAAATATTGACTACTCTAAGGCTAATGTATCACAAGAAGGAGTCAATTGGGTAGAAATAGAAAGTTCAAAATCGACGACTCTTGGGCCGATATTAGTACATTTGGTCAAATATTGACTTTTGAATGACCGATATAACATTAGAAAGAGTCAATAAGTATAGAAATAGAAAGTTCAAAATCGACGACTCTTCGGCCCGATATTAGTACATTTGGTCAAATATGGATTTCTGAATAACCGATGTAACATCAGAAAGAGTCTATAAGTAGGTAAAGAAATTTCAAGATCCTTGACTGAAACATGTTCAATGGGTCAAATATTGGCTACTCTAAGGCTAATGTATCACAAGAAGGAGTCAATTGGGTAGGAATAGAAAGTTCAAGATCAAGGACTGAAATATTTTCAGTGGGTCAAAAATTGGCTGAACTATCGCCAGAATGAGTTAATAGGGTAGAACTAAAAAGTTCATAATAGACGACTCTTGGGTCCGATTTTAGTACATTTGGTCAAATATTGACTTTTGAATGGCCGATGTAACATCAGAAAGAGTCAATAAGTAGGTATAGAAATTTCATGATCCATTACTGAAATATGTCCAATGGGTAAAATATTGGCTACTCTAAGGCTAATGTATCATAAGAAGGAGTCAATTGGGTAGGAATAGAAAGTTCAAGATCAAGGACTGAAATATTTTCAGTCTTTAAAAAATTGTCTGAACTATTGCCAGAAGGAGTCTATAGGGTAGAACTAAAAAGTTCAAAATAGACGACTCTTGGGCCTGATTTTAGTACATTTGGTCAAATATTGACTTTTGAATGGCCAATGTAACATCAGAAAGAGTCAATAAGTAGATTTAGAAATTTCAAGATCCATAACTGAAACATGTCCAATGAGTAAAATATTGGCTACTCTAATGCTAATGTATCACAAGAAGGAGTCAACTGGGTAGGAATAGAAAGTTCAAGATCAAGGACTGAAATATTTTCAGTGGGTCAAAAATTGGCTGAACTATCGCAAGAAGGAGTCAATAGGGTAGAACTAAAAAGTTCAAAATCGACGACTCTTGGGCCTGATATTAGTACATTTGGTCAAATATTGACTTTTGAATGACCGATGTAACATCAGAAAGAGTCAATGAGTAGGTATAGAAATTTCAAGCTCCTTGACTGAAACATGTTAAATGGGTCAAATATTGGCTACTCTATGGCTAATTTATCATCAGAAGGAGTCAAAGGGTAGAACTAAAAAGTTCAAAATAGACGACTCTTGGGCCCGATATTAGTACATTTGGTCAAATATGGATTTGTGAATGACCGATGTAACATCAGAAAGAGTCAATAAGTAGGTATTGAAATTTCAAGATCCCTGACTGAAACATGTTCAATGGGTAAAATATTGGCTACTCTAAGGCTAATTTATCACAAGAAGCAGTCAATTGGGTAGGAATAGAAACTTCAAGATCAAGGACTGAAATATTTTCAGTGTTTCAAAAAATGGCTGAACTATCGCCAGAAGGAGTCAATAGGGTAGAACTAAAAAGTTCAAAATAGACGACTCTTGGGCCCGATTTTAGTACATTTGGTCAAATATTGACTTTTGAATGACCGATGTAACATCAGAAAGAGTCAATAAGTAGGTATAGAAGTTTCCTGATCCATGACTGAAACATGTTCAATGGGTCAAATATTGGCTACTCTATCGCTAATTTATCACCAGAAGGAGTCAATTGGGTAGAAATAGAAAGTTCAAGATCAAGGACTGAAATATTTTCAGTGGGTCAAAAATTGGCTGAACTATCGCCAGAATGAGTCAATAGGGTAGAACTAAAAAGTTCATAATAGACGACTCTTGGGTCCGATTTTAGTACATTTGGTCAAATATTGACTTTTGAATGACCGATGTAACATCAGAAAGAGTCAATAAGTAGGTATAAAAATTTCCTGATCCATGACTGAAACATGTTCAATGGGTAAAATATTGGCTATTCTAAGGCTAATTTATCACCAAAAGGATTCAATTGGGTAGATATATAAAGTTCAAAATCGACGACTCTTGGGCCCGATATTAGTACATTTGGTCAAATATGGATTTCTGAATGATTTACCTGAATTCAGAAAGAGTCAATGAGTAGGTATAAAATTTTCAAGATGCATAACTGAAACATGTCCAATGGGTAAAATATTGGCTACTCTAAGGCTAATGTATCACAAGAAGGAGTCAATTGGGTAGGAATAGAAAGTTCAAGATCAAGGACTGAAATATTTTCAGTCTTTAAAAAATTGTCTGAACTATTGCCAGAAGGAGTCTATGGGGTAGAACTAAAAATTTCAAAACAGACAACTCTTGGGCCCGATTTTAGTACATTTGGTCAAATATTGACTTTTGAATGACCGATGTAACATCAGAAAGAGTCAATAAGTAGGTATAAAAATTTCCTGATCCATGACTGAAACATGTTCAATGGGTCAAATATTGGCTACTCTATCGCTAATTTATCACCAGAAGGAGTCAATTGGGTAGAAAAAGAAAGTTCAAAATCGACGACTCTTGGGCCCGATATTAGTACATTTGGTCAAATATTGACTTTTCAATCACCGATATAACATCAAAAAGAGTCAATAAGTAGGTATAGAAATTTCAAGCTCCTTGACTGAAACATGTTCAATGGGTCAAATATTGGCTACTCTATGGCTAATTTATCACCAGAAGGAGTCAAAGGGTAGATATAGAAAGTTCAAGATCAAGGACTGAAATATTTTCAGTGGGTCAAAAATTGGCTGAACTATCTCCAGAAGGAGTCAATGGGGTAGAACTAAAAAGTTCAAAATAGACGACTCTTGGGCCCGATTTTAGTACATTTGGTCAAATATTGACTTTTGAATGACCGATGTAACATCAGAAAGAGTCAATAAGTAGGCATAGAAATTTCAAGATCCATAACTGAAACATGTCGAATGGGTAAAATATCGGCTACTCTAAGGCTAATGTATCACAAGAAGGAGTCAAAGGGTAGAACTAAAAAGTTCAAAATAGACGACTCTTGGGCCAGATTTTAGTACATTTGGTCAAATATTGACTTTTGAATGACCGATGTAACATCAGAAAGAGTCAATAAGTAGGTATAGAAATTTCCTGATCCATGACTGAAACATGTTCAATAGGTCAAATATTGGCTACTCTATAACTAATTTATCACCAGAAGGAGTCAATTGGGTAGAAATAGAAAGTTCAAAATCGACGACTCTTGGGCCCGATATTAGTACATTTGGTCAAATATTGACTTTTGAATGACCGATATAACATCAGAAAGAGTCAATAAGTAGGTATAGAAATTTCCAGCTCCTTGACTGAAACATGTACAATTGGTCAAATATTGGCTACTCTATGGCTAATTTATCACCTGAAGGAGTCAAAGGGTAGAACTAAAAAGTTCTAAATAGACGACTCTTGGGCCCGATTTTAGTACATTTGGTCAAATATTGACTTTTGAATGACCCATGTAATATCAAAATGAGTCAATAAGTTGGTATAGAAATTTCCTGATCCATAACTTAAACATGTCCAATGGTTAAAATATTGGCTAGTCTAAGGCTAATTTATCACCAGAAGGAGTCAAATGGGTAGAAATAGAAAGTTCAAAATCGACGACTCTTGGGCCCCATATTAGTACATTTGGTCAAATATGGATTTCTGAATGATTGACCTAAATTCAGAAAGAGTCAATAAGTAGGTATAAAAATTTCAAGATGCATAACTGAAACATGTCCAATGGGTAAAATATTGGCTACTCTAAGGCTAATGTATCACAAGAAGGAGTCAACTGGGTAGGAATAGAAAGTTCAAGATCAAGGACTGAAATATTTTCAGTGGGTCAAAAATTGGCTGAAATATCTCCAGAAGGAGTCAATAGGGTAGAACTAAAAAGTTCAAAATAGACGACTCTTGGGCCCGATTTTAGTACATCTGGTCAAATATTGACTTTTGAATGACCGATGTAACATCAGAAAGAGTCAATAAGTAGGTATAGAAATTTCCTGATCCATGACTGAAACATGTTCAATGGGTCAAATATTGGCTACTCTATTGCTAATTTATCACCAGAAGGAGTCAAAGGGTAGAACAAAAAAGTTCTAAATAGACGACTCTTGGGCCCGATATTAGTACATTTGGTCAAATATGGATTTCTGAATGACCGATGTAACATCAGAAAGAGTCAATAAGTAGGTATAAAAATTTCAAGCTCCTTGACTGAAACATGTTCAATGGGTCAAATATTGGCTACTCTATGGCTAATTTATCACCAGAATTAGTCAAAGGGTAGAACTAAAAAGTTCAAAATAGACGACTCTTGGGCCCGATTTTAGTACATTTGGTCAAATATTGACTTTTGAATGACCGATGTAAAATCAGAAAGAGTCAATAAGTAGGTATAGAAATTTCAAGCTCCTTGACTGAAACATGTCCAATGGGTAAAATATTGACTACTCTAAGGCTAATGTATCACAAGAAGGAGTCAATTGGGTAGAAATAGAAAGTTCAAAATCGACGACTCTTGGGCCCGATATTAGTACATTTGGTCAAATAATGACTTTTGAATGACCGATATAACATTAGAAAGAGTCAATAAGTAGGTATAAAAATTTCAAGCTCCTTGACTGAAACATGTTCAATGGGTCAAATATTGGCTACTCTATGGCTAATTTATCACCAGAATTAGTCAAAGGGTAGAACTAAAAAGTTCAAAATAGACGACTCTTGGGCCCGATTTTAGTACATTTGGTCAAATATTGACTTTTGAATGACCGATGTAAAATCAGAAAGAGTCAATAAGTAGGTATAGAAATTTCAAGCTCCTTGACTGAAACATGTCCAATGGGTAAAATATTGACTACTCTAAGGCTAATGTATCACAAGAAGGAGTCAATTGGGTAGAAATAGAAAGTTCAAAATCGACGACTCTTGGGCCCGATATTAGTACATTTGGTCAAATATTGACTTTTGAATGACCGATATAACATTAGAAAGAGTCAATAAGTATAGAAATAGAAAGTTCAAAATCGACGACTCTTCGGCCCGATATTAGTACATTTGGTCAAATATGGATTTCTGAATAACCGATGTAACATCAGAAAGAGTCTATAAGTAGGTAAAGAAATTTCAAGATCCTTGACTGAAACATGTTCAATGGGTCAAATATTGGCTACTCTAAGGCTAATGTATCACAAGAAGGAGTCAATTGGGTAGGAATAGAAAGTTCAAGATCAAGGACTGAAATATTTTCAGTGGGTCAAAAATTGGCTGAACTATCGCCAGAATGAGTCAATAGGGTAGAACTAAAAAGTTCATAATAGACGACTCTTGGGTCCGATTTTAGTACATTTGGTCAAATATTGACTTTTGAATGGCCGATGTAACATCAGAAAGAGTCAATAAGTAGGTATAGAAATTTCATGATCCATTACTGAAATATGTCCAATGGGTAAAATATTGGCTACTCTAAGGCTAATGTATCATAAGAAGGAGTCAATTGGGTAGGAATAGAAAGTTCAAGATCAAGGACTGAAATATTTTCAGTCTTTAAAAAATTGTCTGAACTATTGCCAGAAGGAGTCTATAGGGTAGAACTAAAAAGTTCAAAATAAACGATTCTTGGGCCCGATTTTAGTACATTTGGTCAAATATTGACTTTTGAATGACCGATGTAACATCAGAAAGAGTCAATGAGTAGGTATAGAAATTTCAAGCTCCTTGACTGAAACATGTTCAATGGGTCAAATATTGGCTACTCTATGGCTAATTTATCATCAGAAGGAGTCAAAGGGTAGAACTAAAAAGTTCAAAATAGACGACTCTTGGGCCCGATATTAGTACATTTGGTCAAATATGGATTTCTGAATGATTGACCTAAATTCAGAAAGAGTCAATAAGTAGATTTAGAAATTTCAAGATCCATAACTGAAACATGTCCAATGAGTAAAATATTGGCTACTCTAAGGCTAATTTATCACAAGAAGCAGTCAATTGGGTAGGAATAGAAACTTCAAGATCAAGGACTGAAATATTTTCAGTGTTTCAAAAAATGGCTGAACTATCGCCAGAAGGAGTCAATAGGGTAGAACTAAAAAGTTCAAAATTGACGACTCTTGGGCCCGATTTTAGTTCTTTTGGTCAAATATTGACTTTTGAATGACCGATGTAACATCAGAAAGAGTCAATTAGTAGGTATAGATATTTCAAGATCCATGACTGAAACATGTTCAATGGGTCAAATATTGGCTACTCTATGGCTAATTTATCACAAGAAGGAATCAATTGGGTAGAAATAGAAAGTTCAAAATCGACGACTCTTGGGCCCGATTTTAGTACATTTGGTCAAATATTGACTTTTGAATGACCGATGTAACATCAGAAAGAGTCAATAAGTAGGTATAGAAATTTCCTGATCCATGACTGAAACATGTTCAATGGGTCAAATATTGGCTACTCTATCGCTAATTTATCACCAGAAGGAGTCAAAGGGTAGAACTAAAAAGTTCTAAATAGACGACTCTTGGGCCCGATATTAGTATATTTGGTCAAATATGGATTTCTGAATGACCGATGTAACATCAGAAAGAGTCAATAAGTAGGTATAAAAATTTCAAGCTCCTTGACTGAAACATGTTCAATGGGTCAAATATTGGCTACTCTATGGCTAATTTATCACCAGAATTAGTCAAAGGGTAGAACTAAACAGTTCAAAATAGACGACTCTTGGGCCCGATTTTAGTACATTTGGTCAAATATTGACTTTTGAATGACCGATGTAAAATCAGAAAGAGTCAATAAGTAGGTATAGAAATTTCAAGCTCCTTGACTGAAACTTGTCCAATGGGTAAAATATTGACTACTCTAAGGCTAATGTATCACAAGAAGGAGTCAATTGGGTAGAAATAGAAAGTTCAAAATCGACGACTCTTGGGCCCGATATTAATACATTTGGTCAAATATTGACTTTTGAATGACCGATATAACATTAGAAAGAGTCAATAAGTATAGAAATAGAAAGTTCAAAATCGACGACTCTTCGGTCCGATATTAGTACATTTGGTCAAATATGGATTTCTGAATAACCGATGTAACATCAGAAAGAGTCAATAAGTAGGTATAGAAATTTCAAGATCCATAACTGAAACATGTCCAATGGGTAAAATATTGGCTACTCTACAGCTAATTTATCACAAGAAGCAGTCAATTGGGTAGGAGTAGAAACTTCAAGATCAAGGACTGAAATATTTTCAGTGCTTTAAAAATTGGCTGAACTATCGCCAGAAGGAGTCAATAGGATAGAACTAAAAAGTTCAAAATAGACGACTCTTGGGCCCGATTTTAGTACATTTGGTCAAATATTGACTTTTGAATGACCGATGTAACATCAGAAAAAGTCAATAAGTAGGTATAGAAATTTCAAGCTCCTTGACTGAAACATGTCCAATGGGTAAAATATTGACTACTCTAAGGCTAATGTATCACAAGAAGGAGTCAATTGGGTAGAAATAGAAAGTTCAAAATCGACGACTCTTGGGCCCGATATTAGTACATTTGGTCAAATATTGACTTTTGAATGACCGATATAACATTAGAAAGAGTCAATAAGTATAGAAATAGAAAGTTCAAAATCGACGACTCTTCGGCCCGATATTAGTACATTTGGTCAAATATGGATTTCTGAATAACCGATGTAACATCAGAAAGAGTCTATAAGTAGGTAAAGAAATTTCAAGATCCTTGACTGAAACATGTTCAATGGCTCAAATATTGGCTACTCTAAGGCTAATGTATCACAAGAAGGAGTCAATTGGGTAGGAATAGAAAGTTCAAGATCAAGGACTGAAATATTTTCAGTGGGTCAAAAATTGGCTGAACTATCGCCAGAATGAGTCAATAGGGTAGAACTAAAAAGTTCATAATAGACGACTCTTGGGTCCGATTTTAGTACATTTGGTCAAATATTGACTTTTGAATGGCCGATGTAACATCAGAAAGAGTCAATAAGTAGGTATAGAAATTTCATGATCCATTACTGAAATATGTCCAATGGGTAAAATATTGGCTACTCTAAGGCTAATGTATCATAAGAAGGAGTCAATTGGGTAGGAATAGAAAGTTCAAGATCAAGGACTGAAATATTTTCAGTCTTTAAAAAATTGTCTGAACTATTGCCAGAAGGAGTCTATAGGGTAGAACTAAAAAGTTCAAAATAGACGATTCTTGGGCCCGATTTTAGTACATTTGGTCAAATATTGACTTTTGAATGACCGATGTAACATCAGAAAGAGTCAATGAGTAGGTATAGAAATTTCAAGCTCCTTGACTGAAACATGTTCAATGGGTCAAATATTGGCTACTCTATGGCTAATTTATCATCAGAAGGAGTCAAAGGGTAGAACTAAAAAGTTCAAAATAGACGACTCTTGGGCCCGATATTAGTACATTTGGTCAAATATGGATTTCTGAATGATTGACCTAAATTCAGAAAGAGTCAATAAGTAGATTTAGAAATTTCAAGATCCATAACTGAAACATGTCCAATGAGTAAAATATTGGCTACTCTAAGGCTAATTTATCACAAGAAGCAGTCAATTGGGTAGGAATTGAAACTTCAAGATCAAGGACTGAAATATTTTCAGTGTTTCAAAAAATGGCTGAACTATCGCCAGAAGGAGTCAATAGGGTAGAACTAAAAAGTTCAAAATAGACGACTCTTGGGCCCGATTTTAGTACATTTGGTCAAATATTGACTTTTGAATGACCGATGTAAAATCAGAAAGAGTCAATAAGTAGGTATAGAAATTTCAAGCTCCTTGACTGAAACATGTCCAATGGGTAAAATATTGACTACTCTAAGGCTAATGTATCACAAGAAGGAGTCAATTGGGTAGAAATAGAAAGTTCAAAATCGACGACTCTTGGGCCGATATTAGTACATTTGGTCAAATATTGACTTTTGAATGACCGATATAACATTAGAAAGAGTCAATAAGTATAGAAATAGAAAGTTCAAAATCGACGACTCTTCGGCCCGATATTAGTACATTTGGTCAAATATGGATTTCTGAATAACCGATGTAACATCAGAAAGAGTCTATAAGTAGGTAAAGAAATTTCAAGATCCTTGACTGAAACATGTTCAATGGGTCAAATATTGGCTACTCTAAGGCTAATGTATCACAAGAAGGAGTCAATTGGGTAGGAATAGAAAGTTCAAGATCAAGGACTGAAATATTTTCAGTGGGTCAAAAATTGGCTGAACTATCGCCAGAATGAGTCAATAGGGTAGAACTAAAAAGTTCATAATAGACGACTCTTGGGTCCGATTTTAGTACATTTGGTCAAATATTGACTTTTGAATGGCCGATGTAACATCAGAAAGAGTCAATAAGTAGGTATAGAAATTTCATGATCCATTACTGAAATATGTCCAATGGGTAAAATATTGGCTACTCTAAGGCTAATGTATCATAAGAAGGAGTCAATTGGGTAGGAATAGAAAGTTCAAGATCAAGGACTGAAATATTTTCAGTCTTTAAAAAATTGTCTGAACTATTGCCAGAAGGAGTCTATAGGGTAGAACTAAAAAGTTCAAAATAGACGACTCTTGGGCCTGATTTTAGTACATTTGGTCAAATATTGACTTTTGAATGGCCAATGTAACATCAGAAAGAGTCAATAAGTAGATTTAGAAATTTCAAGATCCATAACTGAAACATGTCCAATGAGTAAAATATTGGCTACTCTAATGCTAATGTATCACAAGAAGGAGTCAACTGGGTAGGAATAGAAAGTTCAAGATCAAGGACTGAAATATTTTCAGTGGGTCAAAAATTGGCTGAACTATCGCAAGAAGGAGTCAATAGGGTAGAACTAAAAAGTTCAAAATCGACGACTCTTGGGCCTGATATTAGTACATTTGGTCAAATATTGACTTTTGAATGACCGATGTAACATCAGAAAGAGTCAATGAGTAGGTATAGAAATTTCAAGCTCCTTGACTGAAACATGTTCAATGGGTCAAATATTGGCTACTCTATGGCTAATTTATCATCAGAAGGAATCAAAGGGTAGAACTAAAAAGTTCAAAATAGACGACTCTTGGGCCCGATATTAGTACATTTGGTCAAATATGGATTTGTGAATGACCGATGTAACATCAGAAAGAGTCAATAAGTATGTATTGAAATTTCAAGATCCCTGACTGAAACATGTTCAATGGGTAAAATATTGGCTACTCTAAGGCTAATTTATCACAAGAAGCAGTCAATTGGGTAGGAATAGAAACTTCAAGATCAAGGACTGAAATATTTTCAGTGTTTCAAAAAATGGCTGAACTATCGCCAGAAGGAGTCAATAGGGTAGAACTAAAAAGTTCAAAATAGACGACTCTTGGGCCCGATTTTAGTACATTTGGTCAAATATTGACTTTTGAATGACCGATGTAACATCAGAAAGAGTCAATAAGTAGGTATAGAAGTTTCCTGATCCATGACTGAAACATGTTCAATGGGTCAAATATTGGCTACTCTATCGCTAATTTATCACCAGAAGGAGTCAATTGGGTAGAAATAGAAAGTTCAAGATCAAGGACTGAAATATTTTCAGTGGGTCAAAAATTGGCTGAACTATCGCCAGAATGAGTCAATAGGGTAGAACTAAAAAGTTCATAATAGACGACTCTTGGGTCCGATTTTAGTACATTTGGTCAAATATTGACTTTTGAATGACCGATGTAACATCAGAAAGAGTCAATAAGTAGGTATAAAAATTTCCTGATCCATGACTGAAACATGTTCAATGGGTCAAATATTGGCTACTCTATCGCTAATTTATCACCAGAAGGAGTCAATTGGGTAGAAATAGAAAGTTCAAAATAGACGACTCTTGGGCCCGATTTTAGTACATTTGGTCAAATATTGACTTTTGAATGACCGATATAACATCCGAAAGAGTCAATAAATAGGTATAAAAATTTCAAGATCCATAACTGAAACATGTCCAATGGGTAAAATATTGGCTACTCTAAGGCTAATGTATCACAAGAATGAGTCAATTGGGTAGATATAGAAAGTTCAAGATCAAGGACTGAAATATTTTCAGTGGGTTAAAAATTGGCTGAACTATCTCCAGAAGGAGTCAATAGGGTAGAACTAAAAAGTTCAAAATAGACGACTCTTGGGCCCGATTTTAGTACATTTGGTCAAATATTGACTTTTGAATGACCGATGTAACATCAGAAAGAGTCAATAAGTAGGTATAGAAATTTCAAGATCCATAACTGAAACATGTCCAATGGGTAAAATATTGGCTATTCTAAGGCTAATTTATCACCAAAAGGATTCAATTGGGTAGATATATAAAGTTCAAAATCGACGACTCTTGGGCCCGATATTAGTACATTTGGTCAAATATGGATTTCTGAATGATTTACCTGAATTCAGAAAGAGTCAATGAGTAGGTATAAAATTTTCAAGATGCATAACTGAAACATGTCCAATGGGTAAAATATTGGCTACTCTAAGGCTAATGTATCACAAGAAGGAGTCAATTGGGTAGGAATAGAAAGTTCAAGATCAAGGACTGAAATATTTTCAGTCTTTAAAAAATTGTCTGAACTATTGCCAGAAGGAGTCTATGGGGTAGAACTAAAAATTTAAAAACAGACAACTCTTGGGCCCGATTTTAGTACATTTGGTCAAATATTGACTTTTGAATGACCGATGTAACATCAGAAAGAGTCAATAAGTAGGTATAAAAATTTCCTGATCCATGACTGAAACATGTTCAATGGGTCAAATATTGGCTACTCTATCGCTAATTTATCACCAGAAGGAGTCAATTGGGTAGAAAAAGAAAGTTCAAAATCGACGACTCTTGGGCCCGATATTAGTACATTTGGTCAAATATTGACTTTTCAATCACCGATATAACATCAAAAAGAGTCAATAAGTAGGTATAGAAATTTCAAGCTCCTTGACTGAAACATGTTCAATGGGTCAAATATTGGCTACTCTATGGCTAATTTATCACCAGAAGGAGTCAAAGGGTAGATATAGAAAGTTCAAGATCAAGGACTGAAATATTTTCAGTGGGTCAAAAATTGGCTGAACTATCTCCAGAAGGAGTCAATGGGGTAGAACTAAAAAGTTCAAAATAGACGACTCTTGGGCCCGATTTTAGTACATTTGGTCAAATATTGACTTTTGAATGACCGATGTAACATCAGAAAGAGTCAATAAGTAGGCATAGAAATTTCAAGATCCATAACTGAAACATGTCGAATGGGTAAAATATCGGCTACTCTAAGGCTAATGTATCACAAGAAGGAGTCAAAGGGTAGAACTAAAAAGTTCAAAATAGACGACTCTTGGGCCAGATTTTAGTACATTTGGTCAAATATTGACTTTTGAATGACCGATGTAACATCAGAAAGAGTCAATAAGTAGGTATAGAAATTTCCTGATCCATGACTGAAACATGTTCAATAGGTCAAATATTGGCTACTCTATAACTAATTTATCACCAGAAGGAGTCAATTGGGTAGAAATAGAAAGTTCAAAATCGACGACTCTTGGGCCCGATATTAGTACATTTGGTCAAATATTGACTTTTGAATGACCGATATAACATCAGAAAGAGTCAATAAGTAGGTATAGAAATTTCCAGCTCCTTGACTGAAACATGTACAATTGGTCAAATATTGGCTACTCTATGGCTAATTTATCACCTAAAGGAGTCAAAGGGTAGAACTAAAAAGTTCTAAATAGACGACTCTTGGGCCCGATTTTAGTACATTTGGTCAAATATTGACTTTTGAATGACCCATGTAATATCAAAATGAGTCAATAAGTTGGTATAGAAATTTCCTGATCCATAACTTAAACATGTCCAATGGTTAAAATATTGGCTAGTCTAAGGCTAATTTATCACCAGAAGGAGTCAAATGGGTAGAAATAGAAAGTTCAAAATCGACGACTCTTGGGCCCCATATTAGTACATTTGGTCAAATATGGATTTCTGAATGATTGACCTAAATTCAGAAAGAGTCAATAAGTAGGTATAAAAATTTCAAGATGCATAACTGAAACATGTCCAATGGGTAAAATATTGGCTACTCTAAGGCTAATGTATCACAAGAAGGAGTCAACTGGGTAGGAATAGAAAGTTCAAAATAGACGACTCTTGGGCCCGATTTTAGTACATTTGGTCAAATATTGACTTTTGAATGACCGATGTAACATCAGAAAGAGTCAATAAGTAGGTATAGAAATTTCCTGATCCATGACTGAAACATGTTCAATGGGTCAAATATTGGCTACTCTATTGCTAATTTATCACCAGAAGGAGTCAAAGGGTAGAACTAAAAAGTTCTAAATAGACGACTCTTGGGCCCGATATTAGTACATTTGGTCAAATATGGATTTCTGAATGACCGATGTAACATCAGAAAGAGTCAATAAGTAGGTATAAAAATTTCAAGCTCCTTGACTGAAACATGTTCAATGGGTCAAATATTGGCTACTCTATGGCTAATTTATCACCAGAATTAGTCAAAGGGTAGAACTAAAAAGTTCAAAATAGACGACTCTTGGGCCCGATTTTAGTACATTTGGTCAAATATTGACTTTTGAATGACCGATGTAAAATCAGAAAGAGTCAATAAGTAGGTATAGAAATTTCAAGCTCCTTGACTGAAACATGTCCAATGGGTAAAATATTGACTACTCTAAGGCTAATGTATCACAAGAAGGAGTCAATTGGGTAGAAATAGAAAGTTCAAAATCGACGACTCTTGGGCCCGATATTAGTACATTTGGTCAAATATTGACTTTTGAATGACCGATATAACATTAGAAAGAGTCAATAAGTATAGAAATAGAAAGTTCAAAATCGACGACTCTTCGGCCCGATATTAGTACATTTGGTCAAATATGGATTTCTGAATAACCGATGTAACATCAGAAAGAGTCTATAAGTAGGTAAAGAAATTTCAAGATCCTTGACTGAAACATGTTCAATGGGTCAAATATTGGCTACTCTAAGGCTAATGTATCACAAGAAGGAGTCAATTGGGTAGGAATAGAAAGTTCAAGATCAAGGACTGAAATATTTTCAGTGGGTCAAAAATTGGCTGAACTATCGCCAGAATGAGTCAATAGGGTAGAACTAAAAAGTTCATAATAGACGACTCTTGGGTCCGATTTTAGTACATTTGGTCAAATATTGACTTTTGAATGGCCGATGTAACATCAGAAAGAGTCAATCAGTAGGTATAGAAATTTCATGATCCATTACTGAAATACGTCCAATGGGTAAAATATTGGCTACTCTAAGGCTAATGTATCATAAGAAGGAGTCAATTGGGTAGGAATAGAAAGTTCAAGATCAAGGACTGAAATATTTTCAGTGGGTCAAAAATTGGCTGAACTATCGCCAGAAGGAGTCAATAGGGTAGAACTAAAAAGTTCAAAATTGACGACTCTTGGGCCCGATTTTAGTTCTTTTGGTCAAATATTGACTTTTGAATGACCGATGTAACATCAGAAAGAGTCAATTAGTAGGTATAGATATTTCAAGATCCATGACTGAAACATGTTCAATGGGTCAAATATTGGCTACTCTATGGCTAATTTATCACAAGAAGGAATCAATTGGGTAGAAATAGAAAGTTCAAAATCGACGACTCTTGGGCCCGATTTTAGTACATTTGGTCAAATATTGACTTTTGAATGACCGATGTAACATCAGAAAGAGTCAATAAGTAGGTATAGAAATTTCCTGATCCATGACTGAAACATGTTCAATGGGTCAAATATTGGCTACTCTATCGCTAATTTATCACCAGAAGGAGTCAAAGGGTAGAACTAAAAAGTTCTAAATAGACGACTCTTGGGCCCGATATTAGTACATTTGGTCAAATATGGATTTCTGAATGACCGATGTAACATCAGAAAGAGTCAATAAGTAGGTATAAAAATTTCAAGCTCCTTGACTGAAACATGTTCAATGGGTCAAATATTGGCTACTCTATGGCTAATTTATCACCAGAATTAGTCAAAGGGTAGAACTAAAAAGTTCAAAATAGACGACTCTTGGGCCCGATTTTAGTACATTTGGTCAAATATTGACTTTTGAATGACCGATGTAAAATCAGAAAGAGTCAATAAGTAGGTATAGAAATTTCAAGCTCCTTGACTGAAACATGTCCAATGGGTAAAATATTGACTACTCTAAGGCTAATGTATCACAAGAAGGAGTCAATTGGGTAGAAATAGAAAGTTCAAAATCGACGACTCTTGGGCCCGATATTAATACATTTGGTCAAATATTGACTTTTGAATGACCGATATAACATTAGAAAGAGTCAATAAGTATAGAAATAGAAAGTTCAAAATCGACGACTCTTCGGTCCGATATTAGTACATTTGGTCAAATATGGATTTCTGAATAACCGATGTAACATCAGAAAGAGTCAATAAGTAGGTATAGAAATTTCAAGATCCATAACTGAAACATGTCCAATGGGTAAAATATTGGCTACTCTAAGGCTAATTTATCACCAGAAGGAGTCAATTGGGTAGAAATAGAAAGTTCAAAATCGACGACTCTTGGGCCCGATATTAGTACATTTGGTCAAATATGGATTTCTGAATGACCGATGTAACATCAGAAAGAGTCAATAAGTAGGTATAGAAATTTCAAGATCCATAACTGAAACATGTCCAATGGGTAAAATATTGGCTACTCTACAGCTAATTTATCACAAGAAGCAGTCAATTGGGTAGGAGTAGAAACTTCAAGATCAAGGACTGAAATATTTTCAGTGCTTTAAAAATTGGCTGAACTATCGCCAGAAGGAGTCAATAGGACAGAACTAAAAAGTTCAAAATAGACGACTCTTGGGCCCGATTTTAGTACATTTGGTCAAATATTGACTTTTGAATGACCGATGTAACATCAGAAAAAGTCAATAAGTAGGTATAGAAATTTCCTGATCCATGACTGTAACATGTTCAATGGGTCAAATATTGGCTACTCTATCGCTAATTTATCACCAGAAGGAGTCAATTGGGTAGAAATAGAAAGTTCAAAATCGACGACTCTTGGGACCGATATTAATACATTTGGTCAAATATTGACTTTTGAATCACCGATAAAACATCAGAAAGAGTCAATAAGTAGGTATAGAAATTTCAAGCTCCTTGATTGAAACATGTTCAATGGGTCAAATATTGGCTACTCTATGGCTAATTTATCACCAGAAGGAGTCTATTGGGTAGAAATAGAAAGTTCAAAATCGACGACTCTTGGGCCCGATATTAGTACATTTGGTCAAATATGGATTTCTGAATGACTGACCTAAATTCAGAAAGAGTCAATAAATAGGTATAAAAATATCAAGATCCATAACTGAAATATGTCCAATGGGTAAAATATTGGCTACTCTACGGCTAATTTATCACAAGAAGCAGTCAATTGGGTAGGAATAGAAAGTTCAAGATCAAGGACTGAAATATTTTCAGTGAGTGAAAAATTGGCTGAACTATCGCCAGAATGAGTCAATAGGGTAGAACTAAAAAGTTCATAATAGACGACTCTTGGGCCCGATTTTAGTACATTTGGTCAAATATTGACTTTTGAATGACTGATGTAATATCAGAAAGAGTCAATAAGTAGGTATAGAAATTTCAAGATCCATAACTGAAACATGTCCAATGGGTAAAATATTGGCTACTCTAAGGCTAATTTATCACCAGAAGGAGTCAATTGGGTAGAAATAGAAAGTTCAAAATCGACGACTCTTGGGCCCGATATTAGTACATTTGGTCAAATATGGATTTCTGATTGACCTAAATTCAGAAAGAGTCAATGAGTAGGTATAAAAATTTCAAGATCCATAACTGAAACATGTCCAATGGGTAAAATATTGGCTACTCTACGGCTAATTTATCACAAGAAGCAGTCAATTGGGTAGGAATAGAAACTTCAAGATCAAGGACTGAAATATTTTCAGTGCTTTAAAAATTGGCTGAACTATCGCCAGAAGGAGTCAATAGGATAGAACTAAAAAGTTCAAAATAGACGACTCTTGGGCCCGATTTTAGTACATTTGGTCAAATATTGACTTTTGAATGACCGATGTAACATCAGAAAGAGTCAATAAGTAGGTATAGAAATTTCCTGATCCATGACTGAAACATGTTCTATGGGTCAAATATTGGCTACTCTATCGCTAATTTATCACCAGAAGGAGTCAATTGGGTAGAAATAGAAAGTTCAAAATCGACGACTCTTGGGCCCGATATTAGTACATTTAGTCAAATATTGACTTTTGAATGACCGATATAACATCAGAAAGAGTCAATAAATAGGTATAGAAATTTCAAGCTCCTTGACTGAAACATGTTCAATGGGTCAAATATTGGCTACTTTATGGCTAATTTATCACCAGAAGGAGTCAAAGGGTAGAACTAAAAAGTTCAAAATAGACGACTCTTGGGCCCGATTTTAGTACATTTGGTCAAATATTGACTTTTGATTGACCGATATAACATCAGAAAGAGTCAATAAATAGGTATAAAAATTTCAAGATCCATAACTGAAATATGTCCAATGGGTAAAATATTGACAACTCTAAGGCTAATGTATGACAAGAAGGAGTCAATTGGGTAGATATAGAAAGTTCAAGATCAAGGACTGAAATATTTTCAGTGGCTCAAAAATTGGCTGAACTATCTCCAGAAGGAGTCAATAGGGTAGAACTAAAAAGTTCAAAATAGACGACTCTTGGGCCCGATTTTAGTACATTTGGTCAAATATTGACTTTTGAATGACCGATGTAACATCAGAAAGAGTCAATAAGTAGGTATAGAAATTTCCTGATCCATGACTGAAACATGTTCAATGGGTCAAATATTGGCTACTCTATGGCTAAATTATCACAAGAAGCAGTAAATTGGGTAGGAATAGAAACTTTAAGATCAAGGACTGAAATATTTTCAGTGCTTCAAAAATTGGCTGAACTATCGCCAGAAGGAGTCAATAGGGTAGAACTAAAAAGTTCAAAATAGACGACTCTTGGGCCCGATTTTAGTACATTTGGTCAAATATTGACTTTTGAATGACCGATATAACATCAGAAAGAATTAATAAGTATGTATAGAAATTTCCTAATCCATGACTGAAACATGTTCAATGGGTCAAATATTGGCTACTCTATCGATAATTTATCACCAGAAGGAGTCAATTGGGTAGAAATAGAAAATTCAAAATCGACGACTCTTGGGCCCGATATTAGTACATTTGGTCAAATATTGACTTTTGAATCACAGATAAAACATCAGAAAGAGTCAATAAGTAGGTATAGAAATTTCAAGCTCCTTGATTGAAACATGTTCAATGGGTCAAATATTGGCTACTCTATGGCTAATTTATCACCAGAAGGAGTCTATTGGGTAGAAATAGAAAGTTCAAAATCGGCGACTCTTGGGCCCGATATTAGTACATTTGGTCAAATATGGATTTCTGAATGACTGACCTAAATTCAGAAAGAGTCAATAAATAGGCATAAAAATTTCAAGATCCATAACTGAAATATGTCCAATGGGTAAAATATTGACAACTCTAAGGCTAATATATCACAAGAAGGAGTCAATTGGGTAGGAATAGAAAGTTCAAGATCAAGGACTGAAATATTTTCAGTGGGTCAAAAATTGGCTGAACTATCTCCAGAAAGAGTCAATAGGGTAGAACTAAAAAGTTCAAAATAGACGACTCTTGGGCCCGATTTTAGTACATTTGGTGAAATATTGACTTTTGAATGACCGATGTAACATCAGAAAGAGTCAATTAGTAGGTATAGAAATTTCAAGATCCATGTCTGAAACATGTTCAATGGGTCAAATATTGGCTACTTTATGGCTAATTTATCACAAGAAGGAATCAATTGGGTAAAAATAGAAAGTTCAAAATCGACGACTCTTGGGCCCGATATTAGTACATTTGGTCAAATATGGATTTCTGAATGACCGATGTAACATCAGAAAGAGTCAATAAGTAGGTATAGAAATTTCAAGATCCATAACTGAAACATGTCCAATGGGTAAAATATTGGCTACTCTACGGCTAATTTATCACAAGAAGCAGTCAATTGGGTAGGAATAGAAAGTTCAAGATCAAGGACTGAAATATTTTCAGTGAGTGAAAAATTGGCTGAACTATCGCCAGAATGAGTCAATAGGGTAGAACTAAAAAGTTCATAATAGACGACTCTTGGGCCCGATTTTAGTACATTTGGTCAAATATTGCCTTTTGAATGACTGATGTAATATCAGAAAGAGTCA
This sequence comes from Zacco platypus, assembly GCA_038088235.1. Classification (NCBI taxonomy): domain Eukaryota; kingdom Metazoa; phylum Chordata; class Actinopteri; order Cypriniformes; family Xenocyprididae; genus Zacco; species Zacco platypus. Next base: position 13,787,618 of record CM076071.1, on the reverse strand, counting down.
ATAAGTAGGTATAGAAATTTCAAGATCCATAACTGAAACATGTCCAATGGGTAAAATATTGGCTACTCTAAGGCTAATTTATCACCAGAAGGAGTCAATTGGGTAGAAATAGAAAGTTCAAAATCGACGACTCTTGGGCCCGAAATTAGTACATATGGTCAAATATGGATTTCTGAATGATTGACCTAAATTCAGAAAGAGTCAATGAGTAGGTATAAAAATTTCAAGATCCATAACTGAAACATGTCCAATGGGTAAAATATTGGCTACTCTACGGCTAATTTATCACAAGAAGCAGTCAATTGGGTAGGAATAGAAACTTCAAGATCAAGGACTGAAATATTTTCAGTGCTTTAAAAATTGGCTGAACTATCGCCAGAAGGAGTCAATAGGATAGAACTAAAAAGTTCAAAATAGACGACTCTTGGGCCCGATTTTAGTACATTTGGTCAAATATTGACTTTTGAATGACCGATGTAACATCAGAAAAAGTCAATAAGTAGGTATAGAAATTTCCTGATCCATGACTGAAACATGTTCAATGGGTCAAATATTGGCTACTCTATCGCTAATTTATCACCAGAAGGAGTCAATTGGGTAGAAATAGAAAGTTCAAAATCGACGACTCTTGGGCCCGATATAAATACATTTGGTCAAATATTGACTTTTGAATCACCGATAAAACATCAGAAAGAGTCAATAAGTAGGTATAGAAATTTCAAGCTCCTTGATTGAAACATGTTCAATGGGTCAAATATTGGCTACTCTATGGCTAATTTATCACCAGAAGGAGTCTATTGGGTAGAAATAGAAAGTTCAAAATCGACGACTCTTGGGCCCGATATTAGTACATTTGGTCAAATATGGATTTTTGAATGACTGACCTAAATTCAGAAAGAGTCAATAAATAGGTATAAAAATATCAAGATCCATAACTGAAATATGTCCAATGGGTAAAATATTGGCTACTCTACGGCTAATTTATCACAAGAAGCAGTCAATTGGGTAGGAATAGAAAGTTCAAGATCAAGGACTGAAATATTTTCAGTGAGTGAAAAATTGGCTGAACTATCGCCAGAATGAGTCAACAGGGTACAACTAAAAAGTTCATAATAGACGACTCTTGGGCCCGATTTTAGTACATTTGGTCAAATATTGCCTTTTGAATGACTGATGTAATATCAGAAAGAGTCAATAAGTAGGAATAGAAATTTCAAGATCCATAACTGAAACATGTCCAATGGGTAAAATATTGGCTACTCTAAGGCTAATTTATCACCAGAAGGAGTCAATTGGGTAGAAATAGAAAGTTCAAAATCGACGACTCTTGGGCCCGATATTAGTACATTTGGTCAAATATGGATTTCTGAATGACCGATGTAACATCAGAAAGAGTCAATAAGTAGGTATAGAAATTTCAAGATCCATAACTGAAACATGTCCAATGGGTAAAATATTGGCTACTCTACGGCTAATTTATCACAAGAAGCAGTCAATTGGGTAGGAATAGAAAGTTCAAGATCAAGGACTGAAATATTTTCAGTGGGTCAAAAATTGGCTGAACTATCTCCAGAAAGAGTCAATAGGGTAAAACTAAAAAGTTCAAAATAGACGACTCTTGGGCCCGATTTTAGTATATTTGGTCAAATATTGACTTTTGAATGACCGATGTAACATCAGAAAGAGTCAATTAGTAGGTATAGAAATTTCAAGCTCCTTGACTGAAACATGTTCAATGGGTCAAATATTGGCTACTTTATGGCTAATTTATCACCAGAAGGAGTCAAAGGGTAGAACTAAAAAGTTCAAAATAGACGACTCTTGGGCCCGATTTTAGTACATTTGGTCAAATATTGACTTTTGATTGACCGATATAACATCAGAAAGAGTCAATAAATAGGTATAAAAATTTCAAGATCCATCACTGAAATATGTCCAATGGGTAAAATATTGGCTACTCTAAGGCTAATGTATCACAAGAAGGAGTCAATTGGGTAGAAAAAGAAAGTTCAAAATCGACGACTCTTGGGCCCGATATTAGTACATTTGGTCAAATATTGACTTTTGAATCACCGATATAACATCAGAAAGAGTCAATAAGTAGGCATAGAAATTTCAAGCTCCTTGACTGAAACATGTTCAATGGGTCAAATATTGGCTACTCTATGGCTAATTTATCACCAGAAGGAGTCAAAGGGTAGAACTAAAAAGTTCAAAATAGACGACTCTTGGGCCCGATTTTAGTACATTTGGTCAAATATTGACTTTTGAATGACCGATATAACATCGGAAAGAGTCAATAAATAGGTATAAAAATTTCAAGATCCATAACTGAAACATGTTTAATGGGTAAAATATTGGCTACTCTAAGGCTAATGTATCACAAGAAGGAGTCAATTGGGTAGATATAGAAAGTTCAAGATCAAGGACTGAAATATTTTCAGTGGGTCAAAAATTGGCTGAACTATCTCCAGAAGGAGTCAATAGGGTAGAACTAAAAAGTTCAAAATAGACGACTCTTGGGCCCGATTTTAGTACATTTGGTCAAATATTGACTTTTGAATGACCGATGTAACATTAGAAAGAGTCAATAGGTAGGCATAGAAATTTCCTGATCCATGACTGAAACATGTTCAATGGGTCAAATATTGGCTACTCTAAGGCTAATTTATCACCAGAAGGAGTCAATTGGGTAGAAATAGAAAGTTCAAAATCGACGACTCTTGGGCCCGATATTAGTACATTTGGTCAAATATTGACTTTTGAATGACCGATATAACATCAGAAAGAGTCAATAAGTAGGTATAGAGATTTCAAGCTCCTTGACTGAAACATGTTCAATGGGTCAAATATTGGCTACTCTATGGCTAATTTATCACCAGAAGGAGTCAAAGGGTAGAACTAAAAAGTTCAAAATAGACGACTCTTGGGCCCGATTTTAGTACATTTGTTCAAATATGGATTTCTGAATGACTGACCTAAATTCAGAAAGAGTCAATAAATAGGTATAAAAATTTCAAGATCCATAACTGAAATATGTCCAATGGGTAAAATATTGACAACTCTAAGGCTAATGTATCACAAGAAGGAGTCAATTGGGTAGGAATAGAAAGTTCAAGATCAAGGACTGAAATATTTTCAGTGGGTCAAAAATTGGCTGAACTATCTCCAGAAAGAGTCAATAGGGTAGAACTAAAAAGTTCAAAATAGACGACTCTTGGGCCCGATTTTAGTACATTTGGTCAAATATTGACTTTTGAATGACCGATGTAACATCAGAAAGAGTCAATTAGTAGGTATAGAAATTTCAAGATCCATAACTGAAACATGTCCAATGGGTAAAATATTGGCTACTCTACGGCTAATTTATCACAAGAAGCAGTCAATTGGGTAGGAATAGAAACTTCAAGATCAAGGACTGAAATATTTTCAGTGCTTTAAAAATTGGCTGAACTATCGCCAGAAGGAGTCAATAGGATAGAACTAAAAAGTTCAAAATAGACGACTCTTGGGCCCGATTTTAGTACATTTGGTCAAATATTGACTTTTGAATGACCGATGTAACATCAGAAAAAGTCAATAAGTAGGTATAGAAATTTCCTGATCCATGACTGAAACATGTTCAATGGGTCAAATATTGGCTACTCTATCGCTAATTTATCACCAGAAGGAGTCAATTGGGTAGAAATAGAAAGTTCAAAATCGACGACTCTTGGGCCCGATATAAATACATTTGGTCAAATATTGACTTTTGAATCACCGATAAAACATCAGAAAGAGTCAATAAGTAGGTATAGAAATTTCAAGCTCCTTGATTGAAACATGTTCAATGGGTCAAATATTGGCTACTCTATGGCTAATTTATCACCAGAAGGAGTCTATTGGGTAGAAATAGAAAGTTCAAAATCGACGACTCTTGGGCCCGATATTAGTACATTTGGTCAAATATGGATTTTTGAATGACTGACCTAAATTCAGAAAGAGTCAATAAATAGGTATAAAAATATCAAGATCCATAACTGAAATATGTCCAATGGGTAAAATATTGGCTACTCTACGGCTAATTTATCACAAGAAGCAGTCAATTGGGTAGGAATAGAAAGTTCAAGATCAAGGACTGAAATATTTTCAGTGAGTGAAAAATTGGCTGAACTATCGCCAGAATGAGTCAACAGGGTACAACTAAAAAGTTCATAATAGACGACTCTTGGGCCCGATTTTAGTACATTTGGTCAAATATTGCCTTTTGAATGACTGATGTAATATCAGAAAGAGTCAATAAGTAGGAATAGAAATTTCAAGATCCATAACTGAAACATGTCCAATGGGTAAAATATTGGCTACTCTAAGGCTAATTTATCACCAGAAGGAGTCAATTGGGTAGAAATAGAAAGTTCAAAATCGACGACTCTTGGGCCCGATATTAGTACATTTGGTCAAATATGGATTTCTGAATGACCGATGTAACATCAGAAAGAGTCAATAAGTAGGTATAGAAATTTCAAGATCCATAACTGAAACATGTCCAATGGGTAAAATATTGGCTACTCTACGGCTAATTTATCACAAGAAGCAGTCAATTGGGTAGGAATAGAAAGTTCAAGATCAAGGACTGAAATATTTTCAGTGGGTCAAAAATTGGCTGAACTATCTCCAGAAAGAGTCAATAGGGTAAAACTAAAAAGTTCAAAATAGACGACTCTTGGGCCCGATTTTAGTATATTTGGTCAAATATTGACTTTTGAATGACCGATGTAACATCAGAAAGAGTCAATTAGTAGGTATAGAAATTTCAAGCTCCTTGACTGAAACATGTTCAATGGGTCAAATATTGGCTACTTTATGGCTAATTTATCACCAGAAGGAGTCAAAGGGTAGAACTAAAAAGTTCAAAATAGACGACTCTTGGGCCCGATTTTAGTACATTTGGTCAAATATTGACTTTTGATTGACCGATATAACATCAGAAAGAGTCAATAAATAGGTATAAAAATTTCAAGATCCATCACTGAAATATGTCCAATGGGTAAAATATTGGCTACTCTAAGGCTAATGTATCACAAGAAGGAGTCAATTGGGTAGAAAAAGAAAGTTCAAAATCGACGACTCTTGGGCCCGATATTAGTACATTTGGTCAAATATTGACTTTTGAATCACCGATATAACATCAGAAAGAGTCAATAAGTAGGCATAGAAATTTCAAGCTCCTTGACTGAAACATGTTCAATGGGTCAAATATTGGCTACTCTATGGCTAATTTATCACCAGAAGGAGTCAAAGGGTAGAACTAAAAAGTTCAAAATAGACGACTCTTGGGCCCGATTTTAGTACATTTGGTCAAATATTGACTTTTGAATGACCGATATAACATCGGAAAGAGTCAATAAATAGGTATAAAAATTTCAAGATCCATAACTGAAACATGTTTAATGGGTAAAATATTGGCTACTCTAAGGCTAATGTATCACAAGAAGGAGTCAATTGGGTAGATATAGAAAGTTCAAGATCAAGGACTGAAATATTTTCAGTGGGTCAAAAATTGGCTGAACTATCTCCAGAAGGAGTCAATAGGGTAGAACTAAAAAGTTCAAAATAGACGACTCTTGGGCCCGATTTTAGTACATTTGGTCAAATATTGACTTTTGAATGACCGATGTAACATTAGAAAGAGTCAATAGGTAGGCATAGAAATTTCCTGATCCATGACTGAAACATGTTCAATGGGTCAAATATTGGCTACTCTAAGGCTAATTTATCACCAGAAGGAGTCAATTGGGTAGAAATAGAAAGTTCAAAATCGACGACTCTTGGGCCCGATATTAGTACATTTGGTCAAATATTGACTTTTGAATGACCGATATAACATCAGAAAGAGTCAATAAGTAGGTATAGAGATTTCAAGCTCCTTGACTGAAACATGTTCAATGGGTCAAATATTGGCTACTCTATGGCTAATTTATCACCAGAAGGAGTCAAAGGGTAGAACTAAAAAGTTCAAAATAGACGACTCTTGGGCCCGATTTTAGTACATTTGTTCAAATATGGATTTCTGAATGACTGACCTAAATTCAGAAAGAGTCAATAAATAGGTATAAAAATTTCAAGATCCATAACTGAAATATGTCCAATGGGTAAAATATTGACAACTCTAAGGCTAATGTATCACAAGAAGGAGTCAATTGGGTAGGAATAGAAAGTTCAAGATCAAGGACTGAAATATTTTCAGTGGGTCAAAAATTGGCTGAACTATCTCCAGAAAGAGTCAATAGGGTAGAACTAAAAAGTTCAAAATAGACGACTCTTGGGCCCGATTTTAGTACATTTGGTCAAATATTGACTTTTGAATGACCGATGTAACATCAGAAAGAGTCAATTAGTAGGTATAGAAATTTCAAGATCCATGACTGAAACATGTTCAATGGGTCAAATATTGGCTACTTTATGGCTAATTTATCACAAGAAGGAATCAATTGGGTAGAAATAGAAAGTTCAAAATCGACGACTCTTGGGCCCGATATTAGTACATTTGGTCAAATATGGATTTCTGAATGACCGATGTAACATCAGAAAGAGTCAATAAGTAGGTATAGAAATTTCAAGATCCATAACTGAAACATGTCCAATGGGTAAAATATTGGCTACTCTACGGCTAATTTATCACAAGAAGCAGTCAATTGGGTAGGAATAGAAAGTTCAAGATCAAGGACTGAAATATTTTCAGTGAGTGAAAAATTGGCTGAACTATCGCCAGAATGAGTCAATAGGGTAGAACTAAAAAGTTCATAATAGACGACTCTTGGGCCCGATTTTAGTACATTTGGTCAAATATTGCCTTTTGAATGACTGATGTAATATCAGAAAGAGTCAATAAGTAGGTATAGAAATTTCAAGATCCATAACTGAAACATGTTCAATGGGTCAAATATTGGCTACTCTATGGCTAAATTATCACAAGAAGCAGTAAATTGGGTAGGAATAGAAACTTTAAGATCAAGGACTGAAATATTTTCAGTGGGTCAAAAATTGGATGAACTATCTCCAGAAAGACTCAATAGGGTAGAACTAAAAAGTTCAAAATAGACGACTCTTGGGCCTGATTTTAGTACATTTGGTCAAATATTGACTTTTGAATGACCGATATAACATCAAAAAGAGTCAATAAGTAGGTATAGAAATTTCAAGATCCATAACTGAAACATGTCCAATGGGTAAAATATTGGCTACTCTAAGGCTAATTTTTCACCAGAAGGAGTCAATTGGGTAGAAATAGAAAGTTCAAAATCGACGACTCTTGGGCCCGATATTAGTATATTTGGTCAAATATGGATTTCTGAATGACTGACCTAAATTCAGAAAAAGTCAATAAGTAGGTATAGAAATTTCAAGATCCATAACTGAAACATGTCCACTGAGTAAAATATTGTCTAGTCTAATGCTAATGTATCACAAGAAAGAGTCAATTGGGTAGGAATAGAAAGTTCAAGATCAATGACTGAAATATTTTCAGTGGGTCAAAAATTGGCTGAACTATCGCAAGAAGGAGTCAATAGGGTAGAACTAAAAAGTTCAAAATCGACGACTCTTGGGCCTGATATTAGTACATTTGGTCAAATATTGACTTTTGAATGACCGATGTAACATCAGAAAAAGTCAATAAGTAGGTATAGAAATTTCCTGATCCATGACTGAAACATGTTCAATGGGTCAAATATTGGCTACTCTATCGCTAATTTATCACCAGAAGGAGTCAATTGGGTAGAAATAGAAAGTTCAAAATCGACGACTCTTGGGCCCGATATAAATACATTTGGTCAAATATTGACTTTTGAATCACCGATAAAACATCAGAAAGAGTCAATAAGTAGGTATAGAAATTTCAAGCTCCTTGATTGAAACATGTTCAATGGGTCAAATATTGGCTACTCTATGGCTAATTTATCACCAGAAGGAGTCTATTGGGTAGAAATAGAAAGTTCAAAATCGACGACTCTTGGGCCCGATATTAGTACATTTGGTCAAATATGGATTTTTGAATGACTGACCTAAATTCAGAAAGAGTCAATAAATAGGTATAAAAATATCAAGATCCATAACTGAAATATGTCCAATGGGTAAAATATTGGCTACTCTACGGCTAATTTATCACAAGAAGCAGTCAATTGGGTAGGAATAGAAAGTTCAAGATCAAGGACTGAAATATTTTCAGTGAGTGAAAAATTGGCTGAACTATCGCCAGAATGAGTCAACAGGGTACAACTAAAAAGTTCATAATAGACGACTCTTGGGCCCGATTTTAGTACATTTGGTCAAATATTGCCTTTTGAATGACTGATGTAATATCAGAAAGAGTCAATAAGTAGGAATAGAAATTTCAAGATCCATAACTGAAACATGTCCAATGGGTAAAATATTGGCTACTCTAAGGCTAATTTATCACCAGAAGGAGTCAATTGGGTAGAAATAGAAAGTTCAAAATCGACGACTCTTGGGCCCGATATTAGTACATTTGGTCAAATATGGATTTCTGAATGACCGATGTAACATCAGAAAGAGTCAATAAGTAGGTATAGAAATTTCAAGATCCATAACTGAAACATGTCCAATGGGTAAAATATTGGCTACTCTACGGCTAATTTATCACAAGAAGCAGTCAATTGGGTAGGAATAGAAAGTTCAAGATCAAGGACTGAAATATTTTCAGTGGGTCAAAAATTGGCTGAACTATCTCCAGAAAGAGTCAATAGGGTAAAACTAAAAAGTTCAAAATAGACGACTCTTGGGCCCGATTTTAGTATATTTGGTCAAATATTGACTTTTGAATGACCGATGTAACATCAGAAAGAGTCAATTAGTAGGTATAGAAATTTCAAGCTCCTTGACTGAAACATGTTCAATGGGTCAAATATTGGCTACTTTATGGCTAATTTATCACCAGAAGGAGTCAAAGGGTAGAACTAAAAAGTTCAAAATAGACGACTCTTGGGCCCGATTTTAGTACATTTGGTCAAATATTGACTTTTGATTGACCGATATAACATCAGAAAGAGTCAATAAATAGGTATAAAAATTTCAAGATCCATCACTGAAATATGTCCAATGGGTAAAATATTGGCTACTCTAAGGCTAATGTATCACAAGAAGGAGTCAATTGGGTAGAAAAAGAAAGTTCAAAATCGACGACTCTTGGGCCCGATATTAGTACATTTGGTCAAATATTGACTTTTGAATCACCGATATAACATCAGAAAGAGTCAATAAGTAGGCATAGAAATTTCAAGCTCCTTGACTGAAACATGTTCAATGGGTCAAATATTGGCTACTCTATGGCTAATTTATCACCAGAAGGAGTCAAAGGGTAGAACTAAAAAGTTCAAAATAGACGACTCTTGGGCCCGATTTTAGTACATTTGGTCAAATATTGACTTTTGAATGACCGATATAACATCGGAAAGAGTCAATAAATAGGTATAAAAATTTCAAGATCCATAACTGAAACATGTTTAATGGGTAAAATATTGGCTACTCTAAGGCTAATGTATCACAAGAAGGAGTCAATTGGGTAGATATAGAAAGTTCAAGATCAAGGACTGAAATATTTTCAGTGGGTCAAAAATTGGCTGAACTATCTCCAGAAGGAGTCAATAGGGTAGAACTAAAAAGTTCAAAATAGACGACTCTTGGGCCCGATTTTAGTACATTTGGTCAAATATTGACTTTTGAATGACCGATGTAACATTAGAAAGAGTCAATAGGTAGGCATAGAAATTTCCTGATCCATGACTGAAACATGTTCAATGGGTCAAATATTGGCTACTCTAAGGCTAATTTATCACCAGAAGGAGTCAATTGGGTAGAAATAGAAAGTTCAAAATCGACGACTCTTGGGCCCGATATTAGTACATTTGGTCAAATATTGACTTTTGAATGACCGATATAACATCAGAAAGAGTCAATAAGTAGGTATAGAGATTTCAAGCTCCTTGACTGAAACATGTTCAATGGGTCAAATATTGGCTACTCTATGGCTAATTTATCACCAGAAGGAGTCAAAGGGTAGAACTAAAAAGTTCAAAATAGACGACTCTTGGGCCCGATTTTAGTACATTTGTTCAAATATGGATTTCTGAATGACTGACCTAAATTCAGAAAGAGTCAATAAATAGGTATAAAAATTTCAAGATCCATAACTGAAATATGTCCAATGGGTAAAATATTGACAACTCTAAGGCTAATGTATCACAAGAAGGAGTCAATTGGGTAGGAATAGAAAGTTCAAGATCAAGGACTGAAATATTTTCAGTGGGTCAAAAATTGGCTGAACTATCTCCAGAAAGAGTCAATAGGGTAGAACTAAAAAGTTCAAAATAGACGACTCTTGGGCCCGATTTTAGTACATTTGGTCAAATATTGACTTTTGAATGACCGATGTAACATCAGAAAGAGTCAATTAGTAGGTATAGAAATTTCAAGATCCATGACTGAAACATGTTCAATGGGTCAAATATTGGCTACTTTATGGCTAATTTATCACAAGAAGGAATCAATTGGGTAGAAATAGAAAGTTCAAAATCGACGACTCTTGGGCCCGATATTAGTACATTTGGTCAAATATGGATTTCTGAATGACCGATGTAACATCAGAAAGAGTCAATAAGTAGGTATAGAAATTTCAAGATCCATAACTGAAACATGTCCAATGGGTAAAATATTGGCTACTCTACGGCTAATTTATCACAAGAAGCAGTCAATTGGGTAGGAATAGAAAGTTCAAGATCAAGGACTGAAATATTTTCAGTGAGTGAAAAATTGGCTGAACTATCGCCAGAATGAGTCAATAGGGTAGAACTAAAAAGTTCATAATAGACGACTCTTGGGCCCGATTTTAGTACATTTGGTCAAATATTGCCTTTTGAATGACTGATGTAATATCAGAAAGAGTCAATAAGTAGGTATAGAAATTTCAAGATCCATAACTGAAACATGTTCAATGGGTCAAATATTGGCTACTCTATGGCTAAATTATCACAAGAAGCAGTAAATTGGGTAGGAATAGAAACTTTAAGATCAAGGACTGAAATATTTTCAGTGGGTCAAAAATTGGATGAACTATCTCCAGAAAGACTCAATAGGGTAGAACTAAAAAGTTCAAAATAGACGACTCTTGGGCCTGATTTTAGTACATTTGGTCAAATATTGACTTTTGAATGACCGATATAACATCAAAAAGAGTCAATAAGTAGGTATAGAAATTTCAAGATCCATAACTGAAACATGTCCAATGGGTAAAATATTGGCTACTCTAAGGCTAATTTTTCACCAGAAGGAGTCAATTGGGTAGAAATAGAAAGTTCAAAATCGACGACTCTTGGGCCCGATATTAGTATATTTGGTCAAATATGGATTTCTGAATGACTGACCTAAATTCAGAAAAAGTCAATAAGTAGGTATAGAAATTTCAAGATCCATAACTGAAACATGTCCACTGAGTAAAATATTGTCTAGTCTAATGCTAATGTATCACAAGAAAGAGTCAATTGGGTAGGAATAGAAAGTTCAAGATCAATGACTGAAATATTTTCAGTGGGTCAAAAATTGGCTGAACTATCGCAAGAAGGAGTCAATAGGGTAGAACTAAAAAGTTCAAAATCGACGACTCTTGGGCCTGATATTAGTACATTTGGTCAAATATTGACTTTTGAATGACCGATATAACATCAGAAAGAGTCAATAAGTATGTATAGAAATTTCCTGATCCATGACTGAAACATGTTCAATGGGTCAAATATTGGCTACTCTATCGCTAATTTATCACCAGAAGGAGTCAATTAGGTAGAAATAGAAAGTTCAAAAACGACGACTCTTGGGCCCGATATTAGTACATTTGGTCAAATATGGATTTCTGAATGACTGACCTAAATTCAGAAAGAGTCAATAAATAGGTATAAAAATTTCAAGATCCATAACTGAAATATGTCCAATGGGTAAAATATTGACTACTCTAAGGCTAATGTATCACAAGAAGGAGTCAATTGGGTAGGAATAGAAAGTTCAAGATCAAGGACTGAAATATTTTCAGTGAGTCAAAAATTGGCTGAACTATAACCAGAATGAGTCAATAGGGTAGAACTAAAAAGTTCATAATAGACGACTCTTGGGCCCGATTTTAGTACATTTGGTCAAATATTGACATTTGAATGACCGATGTAACATCAGAAAGAGTCAATAAGTCGGTATAGAAATTTCAAGATCCATCACTGAAATATGTCCAATGGGTAAAATATTGGCTACTCTAAGGCTAATGTATCACAAGAAGGAGTCAATTGGGTAGAAAAAGAAAGTTCAAAATCGACGACTCTTGGGCCCGATATTAGTACATTTGGTCAAATATTGACTTTTGAATCACCGATATAACATCAGAAAGAGTCAATAAGTAGGCATAGAAATTTCAAGCTCCTTGACTGAAACATGTTCAATGGGTCAAATATTGGCTACTCTATGGCTAATTTATCACCAGAAGGAGTCAAAGGGTAGAACTAAAAAGTTCAAAATAGACGACTCTTGGGCCCGATTTTAGTACATTTGGTCAAATATTGACTTTTGAATGACCGATATAACATCGGAAAGAGTCAATAAATAGGTATAAAAATTTCAAGATCCATAACTGAAACATGTTTAATGGGTAAAATATTGGCTACTCTAAGGCTAATGTATCACAAGAAGGAGTCAATTGGGTAGATATAGAAAGTTCAAGATCAAGGACTGAAATATTTTCAGTGGGTCAAAAATTGGCTGAACTATCTCCAGAAGGAGTCAATAGGGTAGAACTAAAAAGTTCAAAATAGACGACTCTTGGGCCCGATTTTAGTACATTTGGTCAAATATTGACTTTTGAATGACCGATGTAACATTAGAAAGAGTCAATAGGTAGGCATAGAAATTTCCTGATCCATGACTGAAACATGTTCAATGGGTCAAATATTGGCTACTCTAAGGCTAATTTATCACCAGAAGGAGTCAATTGGGTAGAAATAGAAAGTTCAAAATCGACGACTCTTGGGCCCGATATTAGTACATTTGGTCAAATATTGACTTTTGAATGACCGATATAACATCAGAAAGAGTCAATAAGTAGGTATAGAGATTTCAAGCTCCTTGACTGAAACATGTTCAATGGGTCAAATATTGGCTACTCTATGGCTAATTTATCACCAGAAGGAGTCAAAGGGTAGAACTAAAAAGTTCAAAATAGACGACTCTTGGGCCCGATTTTAGTACATTTGGTCAAATATTGACTTTTGAATGACCGATATAACATCAGAAAGAGTCAATAAGTAGGTACAGAAATTTCAAGCTCCTTGACTGAAACATGTCCAATGGGTATAATATTGGCTACTCTAAGGCTAATTTATCACAAGAAGCAGTCAATTGGGTAGGAATAGAAACTTCAAGATCAAGGACTGAAATATTTTCAGTGTTTCAAAAAATGGCTGAACTATCGCCAGAAGGAGTCAATAGGGTAGAACTAAAAAGTTCAAAATAGACGACTCTTGGGCCCGATTTTAGTACATTTGGTCAAATATTGACTTTTGAATGACCGATGTAACATCAGAAAGAGTCAATAAGTAGGTATAGAAATTTCCTGATCCATGACTGAAACATGTTCAATGGGTCAAATATTGGCTACTCTATCGCTAATTTATCACCAGAAGGAGTCAATTGGGTAGAAATAGAAAGTTCAAAATAGACGACTCTTGGGCCCGATTTTAGTACATTTGGTCAAATATTGACTTTTGAATGACCGATATAACATCCGAAAGAGTCAATAAATAGGTATAAAAATTTCAAGATCCATAACTGAAATATGTCCAATGGGTAAAATATTGACTACTCTAAGGCTAATGTACCACAAGAAGGAGTCAATTGGGTAGGAATAGAAAGTTCAAGATCAAGGACTGAAATATTTTCAGTGGGTCAAAAATTGGATGAACTATCTCCAGAAAGACTCAATAGGGTAGAACTAAAAAGTTCAAAATAGACGACTCTTGGGCCTGATTTTAGTACATTTGGTCAAATATTGACTTTTGAATGACCGATATAACATCAAAAAGAGTCAATAAGTAGGTATAGAAATTTCAAGATCCATAACTGAAACATGTCCAATGGGTAAAATATTGGCTACTCTAAGGCTAATTTTTCACCAGAAGGAGTCAATTGGGTAGAAATAGAAAGTTCAAAATCGACGACTCTTGGGCCCGATATTAGTATATTTGGTCAAATATGGATTTCTGAATGACTGACCTAAATTCAGAAAAAGTCAATAAGTAGGTATAGAAATTTCAAGATCCATAACTGAAACATGTCCACTGAGTAAAATATTGTCTAGTCTAATGCTAATGTATCACAAGAAAGAGTCAATTGGGTAGGAATAGAAAGTTCAAGATCAATGACTGAAATATTTTCAGTGGGTCAAAAATTGGCTGAACTATCGCAAGAAGGAGTCAATAGGGTAGAACTAAAAAGTTCAAAATCGACGACTCTTGGGCCTGATATTAGTACAATTGGTCAAATATTGACTTTTGAATGACCGATATAACATCAGAAAGAGTCAATAAGTATGTATAGAAATTTCCTGATCCATGACTGAAACATGTTCAATGGGTCAAATATTGGCTACTCTATCGCTAATTTATCACCAGAAGGAGTCAATTAGGTAGAAATAGAAAGTTCAAAAACGACGACTCTTGGGCCCGATATTAGTACATTTGGTCAAATATGGATTTCTGAATGACTGACCTAAATTCAGAAAGAGTCAATAAATAGGTATAAAAATTTCAAGATCCATAACTGAAATATGTCCAATGGGTAAAATATTGACTACTCTAAGGCTAATGTATCACAAGAAGGAGTCAATTGGGTAGGAATAGAAAGTTCAAGATCAAGGACTGAAATATTTTCAGTGAGTCAAAAATTGGCTGAACTATAACCAGAATGAGTCAATAGGGTAGAACTAAAAAGTTCATAATAGACGACTCTTGGGCCCGATTTTAGTACATTTGGTCAAATATTGACATTTGAATGACCGATGTAACATCAGAAAGAGTCAATAAGTCGGTATAGAAATTTCAAGATCCATCACTGAAATATGTCCAATGGGTAAAATATTGGCTACTCTAAGGCTAATGTATCACAAGAAGGAGTCAATTGGGTAGAAAAAGAAAGTTCAAAATCGACGACTCTTGGGCCCGATATTAGTACATTTGGTCAAATATTGACTTTTGAATCACCGATATAACATCAGAAAGAGTCAATAAGTAGGCATAGAAATTTCAAGCTCCTTGACTGAAACATGTTCAATGGGTCAAATATTGGCTACTCTATGGCTAATTTATCACCAGAAGGAGTCAAAGGGTAGAACTAAAAAGTTCAAAATAGACGACTCTTGGGCCCGATTTTAGTACATTTGGTCAAATATTGACTTTTGAATGACCGATATAACATCGGAAAGAGTCAATAAATAGGTATAAAAATTTCAAGATCCATAACTGAAACATGTTTAATGGGTAAAATATTGGCTACTCTAAGGCTAATGTATCACAAGAAGGAGTCAATTGGGTAGATATAGAAAGTTCAAGATCAAGGACTGAAATATTTTCAGTGGGTCAAAAATTGGCTGAACTATCTCCAGAAGGAGTCAATAGGGTAGAACTAAAAAGTTCAAAATAGACGACTCTTGGGCCCGATTTTAGTACATTTGGTCAAATATTGACTTTTGAATGACCGATGTAACATTAGAAAGAGTCAATAGGTAGGCATAGAAATTTCCTGATCCATGACTGAAACATGTTCAATGGGTCAAATATTGGCTACTCTAAGGCTAATTTATCACCAGAAGGAGTCAATTGGGTAGAAATAGAAAGTTCAAAATCGACGACTCTTGGGCCCGATATTAGTACATTTGGTCAAATATTGACTTTTGAATGACCGATATAACATCAGAAAGAGTCAATAAGTAGGTATAGAGATTTCAAGCTCCTTGACTGAAACATGTTCAATGGGTATAATATTGGCTACTCTAAGGCTAATTTATCACAAGAAGCAGTCAATTGGGTAGGAATAGAAACTTCAAGATCAAGGACTGAAATATTTTCAGTGTTTCAAAAAATGGCTGAACTATCGCCAGAAGGAGTCAATAGGGTAGAACTAAAAAGTTCAAAATAGACGACTCTTGGGCCCGATTTTAGTACATTTGGTCAAATATTGACTTTTGAATGACCGATGTAACATCAGAAAGAGTCAATAAGTAGGTATAGAAATTTCCTGATCCATGACTGAAACATGTTCAATGGGTCAAATATTGGCTACTCTATCGCTAATTTATCACCAGAAGGAGTCAATTGGGTAGAAATAGAAAGTTCAAAATAGACGACTCTTGGGCCCGATTTTAGTACATTTGGTCAAATATTGACTTTTGAATGACCGATATAACATCCGAAAGAGTCAATAAATAGGTATAAAAATTTCAAGATCCATAACTGAAATATGTCCAATGGGTAAAATATTGACTACTCTAAGGCTAATGTACCACAAGAAGGAGTCAATTGGGTAGGAATAGAAAGTTCAAGATCAAGGACTGAAATATTTTCAGTGGGTCAAAAATTGGATGAACTATCTCCAGAAAGACTCAATAGGGTAGAACTAAAAAGTTCAAAATAGACGACTCTTGGGCCTGATTTTAGTACATTTGGTCAAATATTGACTTTTGAATGACCGATATAACATCAAAAAGAGTCAATAAGTAGGTATAGAAATTTCAAGATCCATAACTGAAACATGTCCAATGGGTAAAATATTGGCTACTCTAAGGCTAATTTTTCACCAGAAGGAGTCAATTGGGTAGAAATAGAAAGTTCAAAATCGACGACTCTTGGGCCCGATATTAGTATATTTGGTCAAATATGGATTTCTGAATGACTGACCTAAATTCAGAAAAAGTCAATAAGTAGGTATAGAAATTTCAAGATCCATAACTGAAACATGTCCACTGAGTAAAATATTGTCTAGTCTAATGCTAATGTATCACAAGAAAGAGTCAATTGGGTAGGAATAGAAAGTTCAAGATCAATGACTGAAATATTTTCAGTGGGTCAAAAATTGGCTGAACTATCGCAAGAAGGAGTCAATAGGGTAGAACTAAAAAGTTCAAAATCGACGACTCTTGGGCCTGATATTAGTACAATTGGTCAAATATTGACTTTTGAATGACCGATATAACATCAGAAAGAGTCAATAAGTATGTATAGAAATTTCCTGATCCATGACTGAAACATGTTCAATGGGTCAAATATTGGCTACTCTATCGCTAATTTATCACCAGAAGGAGTCAATTAGGTAGAAATAGAAAGTTCAAAAACGACGACTCTTGGGCCCGATATTAGTACATTTGGTCAAATATGGATTTCTGAATGACTGACCTAAATTCAGAAAGAGTCAATAAATAGGTATAAAAATTTCAAGATCCATAACTGAAATATGTCCAATGGGTAAAATATTGACTACTCTAAGGCTAATGTATCACAAGAAGGAGTCAATTGGGTAGGAATAGAAAGTTCAAGATCAAGGACTGAAATATTTTCAGTGAGTCAAAAATTGGCTGAACTATAACCAGAATGAGTCAATAGGGTAGAACTAAAAAGTTCATAATAGACGACTCTTGGGCCCGATTTTAGTACATTTGGTCAAATATTGACATTTGAATGATCGATGTAACATCAGAAAGAGTCAATAAGTCGGTATAGAAATTTCAAGATCCATAACTGAAACATGTCCAATAGGTAAAATATTGGCTACTCTACGGCTAATTTATCACAAGAAGCAGTCAATTGGGTAGGAATAGAAAGTTCAAGATCAAGGACTGAAATATTTTCAGTGAGTCAAAAATTGGCTGAACTATCGCCAGAATGAGTCAATAGGGTAGAACTAAAAAGTTCAAAATTGACGACTCTTGGGCCCGATATTAGTACATCTGGTCAAATATGGATTTCTGAATGACCGATGTAACATCAGAAAGAGTCAATAAGTAGGTATAAAAATTTCAAGATTAATAACTGAAACATGTCCAATGGGTAAAATATTGGCTACTCTACGGCTAATTTATCACAAGAAGCAGTCAATTGGGTAGGAATAGAAACTTCAAGATCAAGGACTGAAACATTTTCAGTGCTTCAAAAATTGGCTGAACTATCGCCAGAAGGAGTCAATAGGGTAGAACTAAAAAGTTCAAAATAGACGACTCTTGGGCCCGATTTTAGTACATTTGGTCAAATATTGACTTTTGAATGACCGATGTAATATCAGAAAGAGTCAATAAGTAGGTATAGAAATTTCCTAATCCATGACTGAAACATGTTCAATGGGTCAAATATTGGCTACTCTATGGCTAATTTATCACCAGAAGGAGTCAATTGGGTAGAAATAGAAAGTTCAAAATCGACGACTCTTGGGCCCGATATTAGTACATTTGGTCAAATATTGACTTTTGAATGACCGATATAACATCAGAAAGAGTCAATACGTATGTATAGAAATTTCCTGATCCATGACTGAAACATGTTCAATGGGTCAAATATTGGCTACTCTATCGCTAATTTATCACCAGAAGGAGTCAATTGGGTAGAAATAGAAAGTTCAAAATCGACAACTCTTGGGCCCGATATGAGTACATTTGGTCAAATATTGACTTTTGAATCACCGATATAACATCAGAAAGAGTCAATAAGTAGGTATAGAAATTTCAAGCTCCTTGACTGAAACATGTTCAATGGGTCAAATATTGGCTACTCTATGGCTAATTTATCACCAGAAGGAGTCTATTGGGTAGAAATAGAAAGTTCAAAATCGACGACTCTTGTGCCCAATATTAGTACATTTGGTCAAATATGGATTTCTGAATGACTGACCTAAATTCAGAAAGAGTCAATAAATAGGTATAAAAATTTCAAGATCCATAACTGAAATATGTCCAATGGGTAAAATATTGACTACTCTAAGGCTAATGTATCACAAGAAGGAGTCAATTGGGTAGGAATAGAAAGTTCAAGATCAAGGACTGAAATATTTTCAGTGGGTCAAAAATTGGCTGAACTATCTCCAGAAAGACTCAATAGGGTAGAACTAAAAAGTTCAAAATAGACGACTCTTGGGCCCGATTTTAGTACATTTGGTCAAATATTGACTTTTGAATGACCGATGCAAAATCAGAAAGAGTCAATAAGTAGGTATAGAAATTTCAAGCTCCTTGACTGAAACATGTTCAATGGGTCAAATATTGGCTACTCTATGGCTAATTTATCACCAGAAGGAGTCTATTGGGTAGAAATAGAAAGTTCAAAATAGACGACTCTTGGGCCCGATATTAGTACATTTGGTCAAATATGGATTTCTGAATGACTGACCTAAATTCAGAAAGAGTCATTAAATAGGTATAAAAATTTCAAGATCCATAACTGAAACATGTCCAATGGGTAAAATATTGACTACTCTAAGGCTAATGTATCACAAGAATGAGTCAATTGGGTAGGAATAGAAAGTTCAAGATCAAGGACTGAAATATTTTCAGTGGGTCAAAAATTGGCTGAACTATCTCCTGAAAGAGTCAATAGGGTAGAACTAAAAAGTTCAAAATAGACGACTCTTGGGCCTGATTTTAGTACATTTGGTCAAATATTGACTTTTGAATGACCGATGTAACATCAGAAAGAGTCAATAAGTAGGTATAGAAATTTCAAGATCCATAACTGAAACATGTCCAATGGGTAAAATATTGGCAATTCTAAGGCTAATTTATCACCAAAAGGATTCAATTGGGTAGATATATAAAGTTCAGAATCGACGACTCTTGGGCCCGATATTAGTATATTTGGTCAAATATGGATTTCTGAGTGATTGACCTAAATTCAGAAAGAGTCAATGAGTAGGTATAAAAATTTCAAGATGCA
The DNA here is from genome assembly GCA_038088235.1 of Zacco platypus. Lineage (NCBI taxonomy): Eukaryota > Metazoa > Chordata > Actinopteri > Cypriniformes > Xenocyprididae > Zacco > Zacco platypus. The sequence goes on along the minus strand of CM076071.1, from coordinate 13,767,624 downwards.
TAACTGAAATATGTCCAATGGGTAAAATATTGGCTACTCTAAGGCTAATGTGTCACAAGAAGGAGTCAATTGGGTAGGAATAGAAAGTTCAAGATCAAGGACTGAAATATTTACAGTTGGTAAAAAATTGGCTGAACTATCTCAAGAAGAAGTCAATATGGTAGAACTAAAAAGTTCAAAATAGACGACTCTTGGGCCCGATTTTAGTACATTTGGTCAAATATTGACTTTTGAATGACCGATGTAACATCAGAAAGAGTCAATAAGTAGGTATAAAAATTTCCTAATCCATGACTGAAACATGTTCAATGGGTCAAATATTGGCTACTCTATGGCTAATTTATCACCAGAATTAGTCAATTGCGTAGAAATAGAAAGTTCAAAATCGACGACTCTTGGGCCCGATATTAGTACATTTGGTCAAATATTGTTTTCTGAATGACTGACCTAAATTCAGAAAAAGTCAATAAGTAGGTATAGAAATTTCAAGATCCATAACTGAAACATGTCCAATGAGTAAAATATTGGCTAGTCTAATGCTAATGTATCACAAGAAGGAGTCAATTGAGTAGGAATAGAAAGTTCAAAATAGACGACTCTTGGGCCTGATATTAGTACATTTGGTCAAATATTGACTTTTGAATGACCGATATAACATCAGAAAGAGTCAATTAGTAGGTATAGAAATTTCAAGATCCATGACTGAAACATGTTCAATGGGTCAAATATTGGCTACTCTATGGCTAATTTATCACAAGAAGGAATCAATTGGGTAGAAATAGAAAGTTTACAATCGACGACTCTTGGGCCCGATATTAGTACATTTGGTCAAATATGGATTTCTGAATGACCGATGTAACATCAGAAAGAGTCAATAAGTAGGTATAAAAATTTCCTAATCCATGACTGAAACATGTTCAATGGGTCAAATATTGGCTACTCTATGGCTAATTTATCACCAGAAGGAGTCAATTGGGTAGAAATAGAAAGTTCAAAATCGACGACTCTTGGGCCCGATATTAGTATATTTGGTCAAATATTGTTTTCTGAATGACTGACCTAAATTCAGAAAAAGTCAATAAGTAGGTATAGAAATTTCAAGATCCATAACTGAAACATGTCCAATGAGTAAAATATTGGCTAGTCTAATGCTAATGTATCACAAGAAGGAGTCAATTGGGTAGGAATAGAAAGTTCAAGATCAAGGACTGAAATATTTTCAGTGGGTCAAAAATTGGCTGAACTATCTCAAGAAGAAGTCAATATGGTAGAACTAAAAAGTTCAAAATAGACGACTCTTGGGCCCGATTTTAGTACATTTGGTCAAATATTGACTTTTGAATGACCGATGTAACATCAGAAAGAGTCAATAAGTAGGTATAAAAATTTCCTAATCCATGACTGAAACATGTTCAATGGGTCAAATATTGGCTACTCTATGGCTAATTTATCACCAGAATTAGTCAATTGCGTAGAAATAGAAAGTTCAAAATCGACGACTCTTGGGCCCGATATTAGTACATTTGGTCAAATATTGTTTTCTGAATGACTGACCTAAATTCAGAAAAAGTCAATAAGTAGGTATAGAAATTTCAAGATCCATAACTGAAACATGTCCAATGAGTAAAATATTGGCTAGTCTAATGCTAATGTATCACAAGAAGGAGTCAATTGAGTAGGAATAGAAAGTTCAAAATAGACGACTCTTGGGCCTGATATTAGTACATTTGGTCAAATATTGACTTTTGAATGACCGATATAACATCAGAAAGAGTCAATTAGTAGGTATAGAAATTTCAAGATCCATGACTGAAACATGTTCAATGGGTCAAATATTGGCTACTCTATGGCTAATTTATCACAAGAAGGAATCAATTGGGTAGAAATAGAAAGTTTAAAATCGACGACTCTTGGGCCCGATATTAGTACATTTGGTCAAATATGGATTTCTGAATGACCGATGTAACATCAGAAAGAGTCAATAAGTAGGTATAAAAATTTCCTAATCCATGACTGAAACATGTTTAATGGGTCAAATATTGGCTACTCTATGGCTAATTTATCACCAGAAGGAGTCAATTGGGTAGAAATAGAAAGTTCAAAATCGACGACTCTTGGGCCCGATATTAGTATATTTGGTCAAATATTGTTTTCTGAATGACTGACCTAAATTCAGAAAAAGTCAATAAGTAGGTATAGAAATTTCAAGATCCATAACTGAAACATGTCCAATGAGTAAAATATTGGCTAGTCTAATGCTAATGTATCACAAGAAGGAGTCAATTGGGTAGGAATAGAAAGTTCAAGATCAAGGACTGAAATATTTTCAGTGGGTCAAAAATTGGCTGAACTATCGCAAGAAGGAGTCAATAGGGTAGAACTAAAAAGTTCAAAATCGACGACTCTTGCGCCTGATATTAGTACATTTGGTCAAATATTGACTTTTGAATGACCGATATAACATCAGAAAGAGTCAATTAGTAGGTATAGAAATTTCAAGATCCATGACTGAAACATGTTCAATGGGTCAAATATTGGCTACTCTAAGGCTAATGTATCACAAGAAGGAGTCAATTGGGTGGGAATAGAAAGTTCAAGATCAAGGACTGAAATATTTTTAGTGAGTCAAAAATTGACTGAACTATCGCCAGAATGAGTCAATAGGGTAGAACTAAAAAGTTCAAAATAGACGACTCTTGGGCCCGATTTTAGTACATTTGGTCAAATATTGACTTTTGAATGACCGATATAACATCAGAAAGAGTCAATAAGTAGGTATAAAAATTTCAAGATCCATAACTGAAACATGTCCAATAGGTAAAATATTGGCTACTCTACGGCTAATTTATCACAAGAAGCAGTCAATTGGGTAGGAATAGAAAGTTCAAGATCAAGGACTGAAATATTTTCAGTGAGTCAAAAATTGGCTGAACTATCGCCAGAATGAGTCAATAGGGTAGAACTAAAAAGTTCAAAATTGACGACTCTTGGGCCCGATATTAGTACATCTGGTCAAATATGGATTTCTGAATGACCGATGTAACATCAGAAAGAGTCAATAAGTAGGTATAAAAATTTCCTGATCCATGACTGAAACATGTTCAATGGGTCAAATATTGGCTACTCTATCGCTAATTTATCACCAGAAGGAGTCAATTGGGTAGAAAAAGAAAGTTCAAAATCGACGACTCTTGGGCCCGATTTTAGTATATTTGGTCAAATATTGACTTTTGAATGACCGATATAACATCCGAAAGAGTCAATAAATAGGTATAAAAATTTCAAGATCCATAACTGAAATATGTCCAATGGGTAAAATATTGACTACTCTAAGGCTAATGTACCACAAGAAGGAGTCAATTGGGTAGGAATAGAAAGTTCAAGATCAAGGACTGAAATATTTTCAGTGGGTCAAAAATTGGATGAACTATCTCCAGAAAGACTCAATAGGGTAGAACTAAAAAGTTCAAAATAGACGACTCTTGGGCCTGATTTTAGTACATTTGGTCAAATATTGACTTTTGAATGGCCGATGTAACATCAGAAAGAGTCAATAAGTAGGTTTAGAAATTTCAAGATCCATAACTGAAACATGTCCAATGAGTAAAATATTGGCTACTCTAATGCTAATGTATCACAAGAAGGAGTCAACTGGGTAGGAATAGAAAGTTCAAGATCAAGGACTGAAATATTTTCAGTGGGTCAAAAATTGGCTGAACTATCTCCAGAAGGAGTCAATAGGGTAGAACTAAAAAGTTCAAAATAGACGACTTTTGGGCCCGATTTTAGTACATTTGGTCAAATATTGACTTTTGAATGACCGATGTAACATCAGAAAGAGTCAATCAGTAGGTATAGAAATTTCAAGATCCATTACTGAAACATGTTCAATGGGTCAAATATTGGCTACTCTATGGCTAATTTATCACAAGAAGGAATCAATTGGGTAGAAATAGAAAGTTCAAAATCGACGACTCTTGGGCCCGATATTAGTACATTTGGTCAAATATTGACTTTTGAATGACCGATGTAACATCAGAAAGAGTCAATAAGTAGGTATAAAAATTTCAAGATCCATCACTGAAACATGTCCAATGGGTAAAATATTGGCTACTTTAAGGCTAATGTGTCAAAAGAAGGAGTCAATTGGGTAGGAATAGAAAGTTCAAGATCAAGGACTGAAACATTTTCAGTGCTTCAAAAATTGGCTGAACTATCGCCAGAAGGAGTCAATAGGGTAGAACTAAAAAGTTCAAAATAGACGACTCTTGGGCCCGATTTTAGTACATTTGGTCAAATATTGACTTTTGAATGACCGATGTAATATCAGAAAGAGTCAATAAGTAGGTATAGAAATTTCCTAATCCATGACTGAAACATGTTCAATGGGTCAAATATTGGCTACTCTATGGCTAATTTATCACCAGAAGGAGTCAATTGGGTAGAAATAGAAAGTTCAAAATCGACGACTCTTGGGCCCGATATTAGTACATTTGGTCAAATATTGACTTTTGAATGACCGATATAACATCAGAAAGAGTCAATACGTATGTATAGAAATTTCCTGATCCATGACTGAAACATGTTCAATGGGTCAAATATTGGCTACTCTATCGCTAATTTATCACCAGAAGGAGTCAATTGGGTAGAAATAGAAAGTTCAAAATCGACAACTCTTGGGCCCGATATGAGTACATTTGGTCAAATATTGACTTTTGAATCACCGATATAACATCAGAAAGAGTCAATAAGTAGGTATAGAAATTTCAAGCTCCTTGACTGAAACATGTTCAATGGGTCAAATATTGGCTACTCTATGGCTAATTTATCACCAGAAGGAGTCTATTGGGTAGAAATAGAAAGTTCAAAATCGACGACTCTTGTGCCCAATATTAGTACATTTGGTCAAATATGGATTTCTGAATGACTGACCTAAATTCAGAAAGAGTCAATAAGTAGGTATAAAAATTTCAAGATCCATAACTGAAATATGTCCAATGGGTAAAATATTGACTACTCTAAGGCTAATGTATCACAAGAAGGAGTCAATTGGGTAGGAATAGAAAGTTCAAGATCAAGGACTGAAATATTTTCAGTGGGTCAAAAATTGGCTGAACTATCTCCAGAAAGACTCAATAGGGTAGAACTAAAAAGTTCAAAATAGACGACTCTTGGGCCCGATTTTAGTACATTTGGTCAAATATTGACTTTTGAATGACCGATGCAAAATCAGAAAGAGTCAATAAGTAGGTATAGAAATTTCAAGCTCCTTGACTGAAACATGTTCAATGGGTCAAATATTGGCTACTCTATGGCTAATTTATCACCAGAAGGAGTCTATTGGGTAGAAATAGAAAGTTCAAAATAGACGACTCTTGGGCCCGATATTAGTACATTTGGTCAAATATGGATTTCTGAATGACTGACCTAAATTCAGAAAGAGTCATTAAATAGGTATAAAAATTTCAAGATCCATAACTGAAACATGTCCAATGGGTAAAATATTGACTACTCTAAGGCTAATGTATCACAAGAATGAGTCAATTGGGTAGGAATAGAAAGTTCAAGATCAAGGACTGAAATATTTTCAGTGGGTCAAAAATTGGCTGAACTATCTCCTGAAAGAGTCAATAGGGTAGAACTAAAAAGTTCAAAATAGACGACTCTTGGGCCTGATTTTAGTACATTTGGTCAAATATTGACTTTTGAATGACCGATGTAACATCAGAAAGAGTCAATAAGTAGGTATAGAAATTTCAAGATCCATAACTGAAACATGTCCAATGGGTAAAATATTGGCAATTCTAAGGCTAATTTATCACCAAAAGGATTCAATTGGGTAGATATATAAAGTTCAGAATCGACGACTCTTGGGCCCGATATTAGTATATTTGGTCAAATATGGATTTCTGAGTGATTGACCTAAATTCAGAAAGAGTCAATGAGTAGGTATAAAAATTTCAAGATGCATAACTGAAATATGTCCAATGGGTAAAATATTGGCTACTCTAAGGCTAATGTGTCACAAGAAGGAGTCAATTGGGTAGGAATAGAAAGTTCAAGATCAAGGACTGAAATATTTACAGTTGGTAAAAAATTGGCTGAACTATCTCAAGAAGAAGTCAATATGGTAGAACTAAAAAGTTCAAAATAGACGACTCTTGGGCCCGATTTTAGTACATTTGGTCAAATATTGACTTTTGAATGACCGATGTAACATCAGAAAGAGTCAATAAGTAGGTATAAAAATTTCCTAATCCATGACTGAAACATGTTCAATGGGTCAAATATTGGCTACTCTATGGCTAATTTATCACCAGAATTAGTCAATTGCGTAGAAATAGAAAGTTCAAAATCGACGACTCTTGGGCCCGATATTAGTACATTTGGTCAAATATTGTTTTCTGAATGACTGACCTAAATTCAGAAAAAGTCAATAAGTAGGTATAGAAATTTCAAGATCCATAACTGAAACATGTCCAATGAGTAAAATATTGGCTAGTCTAATGCTAATGTATCACAAGAAGGAGTCAATTGAGTAGGAATAGAAAGTTCAAAATAGACGACTCTTGGGCCTGATATTAGTACATTTGGTCAAATATTGACTTTTGAATGACCGATATAACATCAGAAAGAGTCAATTAGTAGGTATAGAAATTTCAAGATCCATGACTGAAACATGTTCAATGGGTCAAATATTGGCTACTCTATGGCTAATTTATCACAAGAAGGAATCAATTGGGTAGAAATAGAAAGTTTACAATCGACGACTCTTGGGCCCGATATTAGTACATTTGGTCAAATATGGATTTCTGAATGACCGATGTAACATCAGAAAGAGTCAATAAGTAGGTATAAAAATTTCCTAATCCATGACTGAAACATGTTCAATGGGTCAAATATTGGCTACTCTATGGCTAATTTATCACCAGAAGGAGTCAATTGGGTAGAAATAGAAAGTTCAAAATCGACGACTCTTGGGCCCGATATTAGTATATTTGGTCAAATATTGTTTTCTGAATGACTGACCTAAATTCAGAAAAAGTCAATAAGTAGGTATAGAAATTTCAAGATCCATAACTGAAACATGTCCAATGAGTAAAATATTGGCTAGTCTAATGCTAATGTATCACAAGAAGGAGTCAATTGGGTAGGAATAGAAAGTTCAAGATCAAGGACTGAAATATTTTCAGTGGGTCAAAAATTGGCTGAACTATCTCAAGAAGAAGTCAATATGGTAGAACTAAAAAGTTCAAAATAGACGACTCTTGGGCCCGATTTTAGTACATTTGGTCAAATATTGACTTTTGAATGACCGATGTAACATCAGAAAGAGTCAATAAGTAGGTATAAAAATTTCCTAATCCATGACTGAAACATGTTCAATGGGTCAAATATTGGCTACTCTATGGCTAATTTATCACCAGAATTAGTCAATTGCGTAGAAATAGAAAGTTCAAAATCGACGACTCTTGGGCCCGATATTAGTACATTTGGTCAAATATTGTTTTCTGAATGACTGACCTAAATTCAGAAAAAGTCAATAAGTAGGTATAGAAATTTCAAGATCCATAACTGAAACATGTCCAATGAGTAAAATATTGGCTAGTCTAATGCTAATGTATCACAAGAAGGAGTCAATTGAGTAGGAATAGAAAGTTCAAAATAGACGACTCTTGGGCCTGATATTAGTACATTTGGTCAAATATTGACTTTTGAATGACCGATATAACATCAGAAAGAGTCAATTAGTAGGTATAGAAATTTCAAGATCCATGACTGAAACATGTTCAATGGGTCAAATATTGGCTACTCTATGGCTAATTTATCACAAGAAGGAATCAATTGGGTAGAAATAGAAAGTTTAAAATCGACGACTCTTGGGCCCGATATTAGTACATTTGGTCAAATATGGATTTCTGAATGACCGATGTAACATCAGAAAGAGTCAATAAGTAGGTATAAAAATTTCCTAATCCATGACTGAAACATGTTTAATGGGTCAAATATTGGCTACTCTATGGCTAATTTATCACCAGAAGGAGTCAATTGGGTAGAAATAGAAAGTTCAAAATCGACGACTCTTGGGCCCGATATTAGTATATTTGGTCAAATATTGTTTTCTGAATGACTGACCTAAATTCAGAAAAAGTCAATAAGTAGGTATAGAAATTTCAAGATCCATAACTGAAACATGTCCAATGAGTAAAATATTGGCTAGTCTAATGCTAATGTATCACAAGAAGGAGTCAATTGGGTAGGAATAGAAAGTTCAAGATCAAGGACTGAAATATTTTCAGTGGGTCAAAAATTGGCTGAACTATCGCAAGAAGGAGTCAATAGGGTAGAACTGAAAAGTTCAAAATCGACGACTCTTGGGCCTGATATTAGTACATTTGGTCAAATATTGACTTTTGAATGACCGATATAACATCAGAAAGAGTCAATTAGTAGGTATAGAAATTTCAAGATCCATGACTGAAACATGTTCAATGGGTCAAATATTGGCTACTCTAAGGCTAATGTATCACAAGAAGGAGTCAATTGGGTGGGAATAGAAAGTTCAAGATCAAGGACTGAAATATTTTTAGTGAGTCAAAAATTGACTGAACTATCGCCAGAATGAGTCAATAGGGTAGAACTAAAAAGTTCAAAATAGACGACTCTTGGGCCCGATTTTAGTACATTTGGTCAAATATTGACTTTTGAATGACCGATATAACATCAGAAAGAGTCAATAAGTAGGTATAAAAATTTCAAGATCCATAACTGAAACATGTCCAATAGGTAAAATATTGGCTACTCTACGGCTAATTTATCACAAGAAGCAGTCAATTGGGTAGGAATAGAAAGTTCAAGATCAAGGACTGAAATATTTTCAGTGAGTCAAAAATTGGCTGAACTATCGCCAGAATGAGTCAATAGGGTAGAACTAAAAAGTTCAAAATTGACGACTCTTGGGCCCGATATTAGTACATCTGGTCAAATATGGATTTCTGAATGACCGATGTAACATCAGAAAGAGTCAATAAGTAGGTATAAAAATTTCAAGATCCATAACTGCAACATGTCCAATGGGTAAAATATTGGCTACTCTACGGCTAATTTATCACAAGAAGCAGTCAATTGGGTAGGAATAGAAACTTCAAGATCAAGGACTGAAACATTTTCAGTGCTTCAAAAATTGGCTGAACTATCGCCAGAAGGAGTCAATAGGGTAGAACTAAAAAGTTCAAAATAGACGACTCTTGGGCCCGATTTTAGTACATTTGGTCAAATATTGACTTTTGAATGACCGATGTAACATCAGAAAGAGTCAATAAGTAGGTATAGAAATTTCCTAATCCATGACTGAAACATGTTCAATGGGTCAAATATTGGCTACTCTATGGCTAATTTATCACCAGAAGGAGTCAATTGGGTAGAAATAGAAAGTTCAAAATCGACGACTCTTGGGCCCGATATTAGTACATTTGGTCAAATATTGACTTTTGAATGACCGATATAACATCAGAAAGAGTCAATACGTATGTATAGAAATTTCCTGATCCATGACTGAAACATGTTCAATGGGTCAAATATTGGCTACTCTATCGCTAATTTATCACCAGAAGGAGTCAATTGGGTAGAAATAGAAAGTTCAAAATCGACAACTCTTGGGCCCGATATGAGTACATTTGGTCAAATATTGACTTTTGAATCACCGATATAACATCAGAAAGAGTCAATAAGTAGGTATAGAAATTTCAAGCTCCTTGACTGAAACATGTTCAATGGGTCAAATATTGGCTACTCTATCGCTAATTTATCACCAGAAGGAGTCTATTGGGTAGAAATAGAAAGTTCAAATCCGACGACTCTTGGGCCCGATATTAGTACATTTGGTCAAATATGGATTTCTGAATGACTGACCTAAATTCAGAAAGAGTCATTAAATAGGTATAAAAATTTCAAGATCCATAACTGAAATATGTCCAATGGTTAAAATATTGACTACTCTAAGGCTAATGTATCACAAGAAGGAGTCAATTGGGTAGGAATAGAAAGTTCAAGATCAAGGACTGAAATATTTTCAGTGGGTCAAAAATTGGCTGAACTATCTCCAGAAAGAGTCAATAGGGTAGAACTAAAAAGTTCAAAATAGACGACTCTTGGGCCCGATTTTAGTACATTTGGTCAAATATTGACTTTTGAATGACCGATGCAAAATCAGAAAGAGTCAATAAGTAGGTATAGAAATTTCAAGCTCCTTGACTGAAACATGTTCAATGGGTCAAATATTGGCTACTCTATGGCTAATTTATCACCAGAAGGAGTCTATTGGGTAGAAATAGAAAGTTCAAAATAGACGACTCTTGGGCCCGATATTAGTACATTTGGTCAAATATGGATTTCTGAATGACTGACCTAAATTCAGAAAGAGTCATTAAATATGTATAAAAATTTCAAGATCCATAACTGAAACATGTCCAATGGCTAAAATATTGACTACTCTAAGGCTAATGTATCACAAGAAGGAGTCAATTGGGTAGGAAGAGAAAGTTCAAGATCAAGGACTGAAATATTTTCAGTGGGTCAAAAATTGGCTGAACTATCTCCAGAAGGAGTCAATAGGGTAGAACTAAAAAGTTCAAAATAGACGACTCTTGGGCCCGATTTTAGTATATTTGGTCAAATATTGACTTTTGAATGACCGATGTAACATTAGAAAGAGTCAATAAGTAGGCATAGAAATTTCTGATCCATGACTGAAACATGTTCAATGGGTCAAATATTGGCTACTCTAAGGCTAATTTATCACCACGAGGAGTCAATTGGGTAGAAATAGAAAGTTCAAAATCGACGACTCTTGGGCCCGATATTAGTACATTTGGTCAAATATTGACTTTTGAATGACCGATGTAACATCAGAAAGAGTCAATAAGTAGGTATAAAAATTTCCTGATCCATGACTGAAACATGTTCAATGGGTCAAATATTGGCTACTCTATCGCTAATTTATCACCAGAAGGAGTCAATTGGGTAGAAAAAGAAAGTTCAAAATCGACGACTCTTGGGCCCGATTTTAGTATATTTGGTCAAATATTGACTTTTGAATGACCGATATAACATCCGAAAGAGTCAATAAATAGGTATAAAAATTTCAAGATCCATAACTGAAATATGTCCAATGGGTAAAATATTGACTACTCTAAGGCTAATGTACCACAAGAAGGAGTCAATTGGGTAGGAATAGAAAGTTCAAGATCAAGGACTGAAATATTTTCAGTGGGTCAAAAATTGGATGAACTATCTCCAGAAAGACTCAATAGGGTAGAACTAAAAAGTTCAAAATAGACGACTCTTGGGCCTGATTTTAGTACATTTGGTCAAATATTGACTTTTGAATGGCCGATGTAACATCAGAAAGAGTCAATAAGTAGGTTTAGAAATTTCAAGATCCATAACTGAAACATGTCCAATGAGTAAAATATTGGCTACTCTAATGCTAATGTATCACAAGAAGGAGTCAACTGGGTAGGAATAGAAAGTTCAAGATCAAGGACTGAAATATTTTCAGTGGGTCAAAAATTGGCTGAACTATCTCCAGAAGGAGTCAATAGGGTAGAACTAAAAAGTTCAAAATAGACGACTTTTGGGCCCGATTTTAGTACATTTGGTCAAATATTGACTTTTGAATGACCGATGTAACATCAGAAAGAGTCAATCAGTAGGTATAGAAAATTCAAGATCCATTACTGAAACATGTTCAATGGGTCAAATATTGGCTACTCTATGGCTAATTTATCACAAGAAGGAATCAATTGGGTAGAAATAGAAAGTTCAAAATCGACGACTCTTGGGCCCGATATTAGTACATTTGGTCAAATATTGACTTTTGAATGACCGATGTAACATCAGAAAGAGTCAATAAGTAGGTATAAAAATTTCAAGATCCATCACTGAAACATGTCCAATGGGTAAAATATTGGCTACTTTAAGGCTAATGTGTCAAAAGAAGGAGTCAATTGGGTAGGAATAGAAAGTTCAAGATCAAGGACTGAAATATTTTCAGTCTTTAAAAAATTGTCTGAACTATTGCCAGAAGGAGTCTATGGGGTAGAACTAAATATTTCAAAATAGACAACTCTTGGGCCCGATTTTAGTACATTTGGTCAAATATTGACTTTTGAATGACCGATGTAACATCAGAAAGAGTCAATAAGTAGGTATAAAAATTTCCTGATCCATGACTGAAACATGTTCAATGGGTCAAATATTGGCTACTCTATCGCTAATTTATCATCAGAAGGAATCAATTGGGTAGAAAAACAAAGTTCAAAATCGACGACTCTTGGGCCCGATATTAGTACATTTGGTCAAATATTGACTTTTGAATCACCGATATAACATCAGAAAGAGTCAATAAGTAGGTATAGAAATTTCAAGCTCCTTGACTGAAACATGTTCAATGGGTCAAATATTGGCTACTCTATGGCTAATTTATCACCAGAAGGAGTCAATAGGGTAGAACAAAAAAGTTCAAAATAGACGACTCTTGGGCCCAATTTTAGTACATTTGGTCAAATATTGACTTTTGAACGAACGATGTAACATCAGAAAGAGTCAATAAGTAGGTGTAGAAATTTCCTGATGCATGACTGAAACATGTTCAATGGGTCAAATATTGGCTACTCTATCGCTAATTTATCACCAGAAGGAGTCAATTGGGTAGAAATAGAAAGTTCAAAATAGACGACTCTTGGGCCCGATTTTAGTACATTTGGTCAAATATTGACTTTTGAATGACCGATATAACATCCGAAAGAGTCAATAAATAGGTATAAAAATTTCAAGATCCATAACTGAAACATGTCCAATGGGTAAAATATTGGCTACTCTAAGGCTAATGTATCACAAGAAGGAGTCAATTGGGTAGATATAGAAAGTTCAAGGTCAAGGACTGAAATATTTTCAGTGGGTTAAAAATTGGCTGAACTATTTCCAGAAGGAGTTAAAGGGTAGAACTAAAAAGTTCAAAATAGACGACTCTTGGGCCCGATATTAGTACATTTGGTCAAATATGGATTTCTGAATGATTGACCTAAATTCAGAAAGAGTCAATGAGTAGGTATAAAAATTTCAAGATGCATAACTGAAACATGTCCAATGGGTAAAATATTGGCTACTCTATGGCTAATTTATCACAAGAAGGAATCAATTGGGTAGAAATAGAAAGTTCAAAATCGACGACTCTTGGGCCCGATATTAGTACATTTGGTCAAATATGGATTTCTGAATGACCGATGTAACATCAGAAAGAGTCAATAAGTAGGTATAGAAATTTCAAGATCCTTGACTGAAACATGTTCAATGGGTCAAATATTGGCTACTTTATGGCTAATTTATCAAAAGAAGGAGTCAATTGGGTAGGAATAGAAAGTTCAAGATCAAGGACTGAAATATTTTCAGTCTTTAAAAAATTGGCTGAACTATTGCCAGAAGGAGACTATAGGGTAGAACTAAAAAGTTCAAAATAGACAACTCTTGGGCCCGATTTTAGTACATTTGGTCAAATATTGACTTTTGAATGACCGATGTAACATCAGAAAGAGTCAATAAGTAGGTATAAAAATTTCAAGATCCATCACTGAAACATGTCCAATGGGTAAAATATTGGCTACTTTAAGGCTAATGTATCAAAAGAAGGAGTCAATTGGGTAGGAATAGAAAGTTCAAGATCAAGGACTGAAATATTTTCAGTCTTTAAAAAATTGTCTGAACTATTGCCAGAAGGAGTCTATGGGGTAGAAGTAAAAATTTCAAAATAGACAACTCTTGGGCCCGATTTTAGTACATTTGGTCAAATATTGACTTTTGAATGACCGATGTAACATCAGAAAGAGTCAATAAGTAGGTATAAAAATTTCCTGATCCATGACTGAAACATGTTCAATGGGTCAAATATTGGCTATTCTAAGTCTAATTTATCACCAGAAGGAGTCAAAGGGTAGAACTAAAAAGTTCAAAATAGACGACTCTTGGGCCCGATTTTAGTACATTTGGTCAAATATTGACTTTTGAATGACCGATATAACATCGGAAAGAGTCAATAAATAGGTATAAAAATTTCAAGATCCATAACTGAAACTTGTCTAATGGGTAAAATATTGGCTACTCTAAGGCTAATTTATCACAAGAAGAAGTCAATTGGGTAGGAATAGAGAGTTCTAGATCAAGGACTGAAATATTTTCAGTGTTTCAAAAAATGTCTGAACTATCGCCAGAAGGAGTCAATAGGGTAGAACTAAAAAGTTCAAAATAGACGACTCTTGGGCCCGATTTTAGTACATTTGGTCAAATATTGACTTTTGAATGAACGATGTAACATCAGAAAGAGTCAATAAGTAGGTGTAGAAATTTCCTGATGCATGACTGAAACATGTTCAATGGGTCAAATATTGGCTACTCTATCGCTAATTTATCACCAGAAGGAGTCAATTGGGTAGAAATAGAAAGTTCAAAATAGACGACTCTTGGGCCCGATTTTAGTACATTTGGTCAAATATTGACTTTTGAATGACCGATATAACATCCGAAAGAGTCAATAAATAGGTATAAAAATTTCAAGATCCATAACTGAAACATGTCCAATGGGTAAAATATTGGCTACTCTAAGGCTAATGTATCACAAGAAGGAGTCAATTGGGTAGATATAGAAAGTTCAAGATCAAAGACTGAAATATTTTCAGTGCTTCAAAAATTGGCTGAACTATCTCCAGAAGGAGTCAATAGGGTAGAACTAAAAAGTTCAAAATAGACGACTCTTGGGCCCAATTTTAGTACATTTGGTCAAATATTGACTTTTGAATGACCGATGTAACATCAGAAAGAGTCAATAAGTAGGTATAAAAATTTCCTGATCCATGACTGAAACATGTTCAATGGGTCAAATATTGGCTACTCTATGGCTAATTTATCACCAGAAGGAGTCAAAGGGTAGAACTAAAAAGTTCAAAATAGACGACTCTTGGGCCCGATTTTAGTACATTTGGTCAAATATTGACTTTTGAATGACCGATATAACATCGGAAAGAGTCAATAAATAGGTATAAAAATTTCAAGATCCAAAACTGAAACTTGTCTAATGGGTAAAATATTGGCTACTCTAAGGCTAATTTATCACAAGAAGCAGTCAATTGGGTAGGAATAGAAACTTCAAGATCAAGGACTGAAATATTTTCAGTGTTTCAAAAAATGGCTGAACTATCGCCAGAAGGAGTCAATAGGGTAGAACTAAAAAGTTCAAAATAGACGACTCTTGGGCCCGATTTTAGTACATTTGGTCAAATATTGACTTTTGAATGACCGATATAACATCAAAAAGAGTCAATAAGTAGGTATAGAAATTTCAAGATCCATAACTGAAACATGTCCAATGGGTAAAATATTGGCTACTCTAAGGCTAATTTTTCACCAGAAGGAGTCAATTGGGTAGAAATAGAAAGTTCAAAATAGACGACTCTTGGGCCCGATATTATTATATTTGGTCAAATATGGATTTCTGAATGACCGATGTAACATCAGAAAGAGTCAATAAGTAGGTATAGAAATTTCAAGATCCTTGACTGAAACATGTTCAATGGGTCAAATATTGGCTACTTTATGGCTAATTTATCAAAAGAAGGAGTCAATTGGGTAGGAATAGAAAGTTCAAGATCAAGGACTGAAATATTTTCAGTCTTTAAAAAATTGGCTGAACTATTGCCAGAAGGAGTCTATAGGGTAGAACTAAAAAGTTCAAAATAGACAACTCTTGGGCCCGATTTTAGTACATTTGGTCAAATATTGACTTTTGAATGACCGATGTAACATCAGAAAGAGTCAATAAGTAGGTATAAAAATTTCAAGATCCATCACTGAAACATGTCCAATGGGTAAAATATTGGCTACTTTAAGGCTAATGTATCAAAAGAAGGAGTCAATTGGGTAGGAATAGAAAGTTCAAGATCAAGGACTGAAATATTTTCAGTCTTTAAAAAATTGTCTGAACTATTGCCAGAAGGAGTCTATGGGGTAGAAGTAAAAATTTCAAAATAGACAACTCTTGGGCCCGATTTTAGTACATTTGGTCAAATATTGACTTTTGAATGACCGATGTAACATCAGAAAGAGTCAATAAGTAGGTATAAAAATTTCCTGATCCATGACTGAAACATGTTCAATGGGTCAAATATTGGCTATTCTAAGTCTAATTTATCACCAGAAGGAGTCAAAGGGTAGAACTAAAAAGTTCAAAATAGACGACTCTTGGGCCCGATTTTAGTACATTTGGTCAAATATTGACTTTTGAATGACCGATATAACATCGGAAAGAGTCAATAAATAGGTATAAAAATTTCAAGATCCATAACTGAAACTTGTCTAATGGGTAAAATATTGGCTACTCTAAGGCTAATTTATCACAAGAAGAAGTCAATTGGGTAGGAATAGAGAGTTCTAGATCAAGGACTGAAATATTTTCAGTGTTTCAAAAAATGTCTGAACTATCGCCAGAAGGAGTCAATAGGGTAGAACTAAAAAGTTCAAAATAGACGACTCTTGGGCCCGATTTTAGTACATTTGGTCAAATATTGACTTTTGAATGAACGATGTAACATCAGAAAGAGTCAATAAGTAGGTGTAGAAATTTCCTGATGCATGACTGAAACATGTTCAATGGGTCAAATATTGGCTACTCTATCGCTAATTTATCACCAGAAGGAGTCAATTGGGTAGAAATAGAAAGTTCAAAATAGACGACTCTTGGGCCCGATTTTAGTACATTTGGTCAAATATTGACTTTTGAATGACCGATATAACATCCGAAAGAGTCAATAAATAGGTATAAAAATTTCAAGATCCATAACTGAAACATGTCCAATGGGTAAAATATTGGCTACTCTAAGGCTAATGTATCACAAGAAGGAGTCAATTGGGTAGACATAGAAAGTTCAAGATCAAAGACTGAAATATTTTCAGTGCTTCAAAAATTGGCTGAACTATCTCCAGAAGGAGTCAATAGGGTAGAACTAAAAAGTTCAAAATAGACGACTCTTGGGCCCAATTTTAGTACATTTGGTCAAATATTGACTTTTGAATGACCGATGTAACATCAGAAAGAGTCAATAAGTAGGTATAAAAATTTCCTGATCCATGACTGAAACATGTTCAATGGGTCAAATATTGGCTACTCTATGGCTAATTTATCACCAGAAGGAGTCAAAGGGTAGAACTAAAAAGTTCAAAATAGACGACTCTTGGGCCCGATTTTAGTACATTTGGTCAAATATTGACTTTTGAATGACCGATATAACATCGGAAAGAGTCAATAAATAGGTATAAAAATTTCAAGATCCAAAACTGAAACTTGTCTAATGGGTAAAATATTGGCTACTCTAAGGCTAATTTATCACAAGAAGCAGTCAATTGGGTAGGAATAGAAACTTCAAGATCAAGGACTGAAATATTTTCAGTGTTTCAAAAAATGGCTGAACTATCGCCAGAAGGAGTCAATAGGGTAGAACTAAAAAGTTCAAAATAGACGACTCTTGGGCCCGATTTTAGTACATTTGGTCAAATATTGACTTTTGAATGACCGATATAACATCAAAAAGAGTCAATAAGTAGGTATAGAAATTTCAAGATCCATAACTGAAACATGTCCAATGGGTAAAATATTGGCTACTCTAAGGCTAATTTTTCACCAGAAGGAGTCAATTGGGTAGAAATAGAAAGTTCAAAATAGACGACTCTTGGGCCCGATATTATTATATTTGGTCAAATATGGATTTCTGAATGACTGACCTAAATTCAGAAAAAGTCAATAAGTAGGTATAGAAATTTCAAGATCCATAACTGAAACATGTCCACTGAGTAAAATATTGTCTAGTCTAATGCTAATGTATCACAAGAAAGAGTCAATTGGGTAGGAATAGAAAGTTCAAGATCAAGGACTGAAATATTTTCAGTGGGTCAAAAATTGGATGAACTATCTCAAGAAAGACTCAATAGGGTAGAACTAAAAAGTTCAAAATAGACGACTCTTGGGCCTGATTTTAGTACATTTGGTCAAATATTGACTTTTGAATGACCGATATAACATCAAAAAGAGTCAATAAGTAGGTATAGAAATTTCAAGATCCATAACTGAAACATGTCCAATGGGTAAAATATTGGCTACTCTAAGGCTAATTTTTCACCAGAAGGAGTCAATTGGGTAGAAATAGAAAGTTCAAAATCGACGACTCTTGGGCCCGATATTAGTATATTTGGTCAAATATGGATTTCTGAATGACTGACCTAAATTCAGAAAAAGTCAATAAGTAGGTATAGAAATTTCAAGATCCATAACTGAAACATGTCCACTGAGTAAAATATTGTCTAGTCTTATGCTAATGTATCACAAGAAAGAGTCAATTGGGTAGGAATAGAAAGTTCAAGATCAATGACTGAAATATTTTCAGTGGGTCAAAAATTGGCTGAACTATCGCCAGAAGGAGTCAATAGGGTAGAACTAAAAAGTTCAAAATAGACGACTCTTGGGCCCGATTTTAGTACATTTGGTCAAATATTGACTTTTGAATGACCGATATAACATCAAAAAGAGTCAATAAGTAGGTATAGAAATTTCAAGATCCATAACTGAAACATGTCCAATGGGTAAAATATTGGCTACTCTAAGGCTAATTTTTCACCAGAAGGAGTCAATTGGGTAGAAATAGAAAGTTCAAAATAGACGACTCTTGGGCCCGATATTAGTATATTTGGTCAAATATGGATTTCTGAATGACTGACCTAAATTCAGAAAAAGTCAATAAGTAGGTATAGAAATTTCAAGATCCATAACTGAAACATGTCCACTGAGTAAAATATTGTCTAGTCTAATGCTAATGTATCACAAGAAAGAGTCAATTGGGTAGGAATAGAAAGTTCAAGATCAAGGACTGAAATATTTTCAGTGGGTCAAAAATTGGATGAACTATCTCCAGAAAGACTCAACAGGGTAGAACTAAAAAGTTCAAAATAGACGACTCTTGGGCCTGATTTTAGTACATTTGGTCAAATATTGACTTTTGAATGACCGATATAACATCAAAAAGAGTCAATAAGTAGGTATAGAAATTTCAAGATCCATAACTGAAACATGTCCAATGGGTAAAATATTGGCTACTCTAAGGCTAATTTTTCACCAGAAGGAGTCAATTGGGTAGAAATAGAAAGTTCAAAATCGACGACTCTTGGGCCCGATATTAGTATATTTGGTCAAATATGGATTTCTGAATGACTGACCTAAATTCAGAAAAAGTCAATAAGTAGGTATAGAAATTTCAAGATCCATAACTGAAACATGTCCACTGAGTAAAATATTGTCTAGTCTAATGCTAATGTATCACAAGAAAGAGTCAATTGGGTAGGAATAGAAGGTTCAAGATCAATGACTGAAATATTTTCAGTGGGTCAAAAATTGGCTGAACTATCGCAAGAAGGAGTCAATAGGGTAGAACTAAAAAGTTCAAAATCGACGACTCTTGGGCCTGATATTAGTACATTTGGTCAAATATTGACTTTTGAATGACCGATATAACATCAGAAAGAGTCAATAAGTATGTATAGAAATTTCCTGATCCATGACTGAAACATGTTCAATGGGTCAAATATTGGCTACTCTATCGCAAATTTATCACCAGAAGGAGTCAATTAGGTAGAAATAGAAAGTTCAAAAACGACGACTCTTGGGCCCGATATTAGTACATTTGGTCAAATATGGATTTCTGAATGACTGACCTAAATTCAGAAAGAGTCAATAAATAGGTATAAAAATTTCAAGATCCATAACTGAAATATGTCCAATGGGTAAAATATTGACTACTCTAAGGCTAATGTATCACAAGAAGGAGTCAATTGGGTAGGAATAGAAAGTTCAAGATCAAGGACTGAAATATTTTCAGTGAGTCAAAAATTGGCTGAACTATAACCAGAATGAGTCAATAGGGTAGAACTAAAAAGTTCATAATAGACGACTCTTGGGCCCGATTTTAGTACATTTGGTCAAATATTGACATTTGAATGACCGATGTAACATCAGAAAGAGTCAATAAGTCGGTATAGAAATTTCAAGATCCATCACTGAAATATGTCCAATGGGTAAAATATTGGCTACTCTAAGGCTAATGTATCACAAGAAGGAGTCATTTGGGTAGGAATAGAAAGTTCAAGATCAAGGACTGAAATATTTACAGTTGGTAAAAAATTGGCTGAACTATCTCAAGAAGAAGTCAATATGGTAGAACTAAAAAGTTCAAAATAGACGACTCTTGGGCCCGATTTTAGTACATTTGGTCAAATATTGACTTTTGAATGACCGATGTAACATCAGAAAGAGTCAATAAGTAGGTATAAAAATTTCCTAATCCATGACTGAAACATGTTCAATGGGTCAAATATTGGCTACTCTATGGCTAATTTATCACCAGAATTAGTCAATTGCGTAGAAATAGAAAGTTCAAAATCGACGACTCTTGGGCCCGATATTAGTACATTTGGTCAAATATTGTTTTCTGAATGACTGACCTAAATTCAGAAAAAGTCAATAAGTAGGTATAGAAATTTCAAGATCCATAACTGAAGCATGTCCAATGAGTAAAATATTGGCTAGTCTAATGCTAATGTATCACAAGAAGGAGTCAATTGAGTAGGAATAGAAAGTTCAAAATAGACGACTCTTGGGCCTGATATTAGTACATTTGGTCAAATATTGACTTTTGAATGACCGATATAACATCAGAAAGAGTCAAGTAGTAGGTATAGAAATTTCAAGATCCATGACTGAAACATGTTCAATGGGTCAAATATTGGCTACTCTATGGCTAATTTATCACAAGAAGGAATCAATTGGGTAGAAATAGAAAGTTTAAAATCGACGACTCTTGGGCCCGATATTAGTACATTTGGTCAAATATGGATTTCTGAATGACCGATGTAACATCAGAAAGAGTCAATAAGTAGGTATAGAAATTTCAAGATCCTTGACTGAAACATGTTCAATGGGTCAAATATTGGCTACTCTAAGGCTAATGTATCACAAGAAGGAGTCAATTGGGTGGGAATAGAAAGTTCAAGATCAAGGACTGAAATATTTTTAGTGAGTCAAAAATTGACTGAACTATCGCCAGAATGAGTCAATAGGGTAGAACTAAAAAGTTCAAAATAGACGACTCTTGGGCCCGATTTTAGTACATTTGGTCAAATATTGACTTTTGAATGACCGATATAACATCAGAAAGAGTCAATAAGTAGGTATAAAAATTTCAAGATCCATAACTGAAACATGTTCAATGGGTCAAATATTGGCTACTCTATGGCTAATTTATTACCAGAAGGAGTCAAAGGGTAGAACTAAAAAGTTCAAAATAGACGACTCTTGGGCCCGATTTTAGTACATTTGGTCAAATATTGACTTTTGAATGACCGATATAACATCAGAAAGAGCCAATAAATAGGTATAAAAATTTCAAGATCCATAACTGAAACATGTCCATTGGGTAAAATATTGGCTACTCTATGGCTAATTTATCACCAGAAGGAGACAATTGGGTAGAAATAGAAAGTTCAAAATCGACGACTCTTGGGCCCGATATTAGTACATTTGGTCAAATTTGGATTTCTGAATGATTGACCTAAATTCAGAAAGAGTCAATGAGTAGGTATAAAAATTTCAAAATGCATAACTGAAACATGTTCAATGGGTCAAATATTGGCTACTCTAGGGCTAATTTATCATCAGAAGAAGTCAAAGCGTAGAACTAAAAAGTTAAAAATAGACGACTCTTGGGCCCGATATTAGTACATTTGGTGAAATATGGATTTCTGAATGATTGACCTAAATTCAGAAAGAGTCAATGAGTAGGTATAAAAATTTCAAGATGCATAACTGAAACACGTCCAATGGGTAAAATATTGGCTACTCTAAGGCTAATGTATCACAAGAAGGAGTCAATTGGGTAGAAATAGAAAGTTCAAAATCGACGACTCTTGGGCCCGATATTAGTACATTTGGTCAAATATGGATTTCTGAATGACCGATGTAACATCAGAAAGAATCAATAAGTAGGTATAGAAATTTCAAGATCCTCGACTGAAACATGTTCAATGGGTCAAATATTGGCTACTCTAAGGCTAATGCATCACAAGAAGGAGTCAATTGGGTAGGAATAGAAAGTTCAAGATCAAGGACTGAAATATTTTCAGAGTCAAAAATTGGCTGAACTATCGCCATGAGTCAATAGACTAGAACTAAAAAGTTCAAAATAGACGACTCTTGGGCCCGATTTTAGTACATTTGGTCAAATATTGACTTTTGAATGACCGATGTAACATCAGAAAGAGTCAATAAGTAGGTATAAAAATTTCAAGATCCATAACTGAAATTTGTCCAATGGGTAAAATATTGGCTACTCTACGGCTAATTTATCACAAGAAGCAGTCAATTGGGTAGGAAAAGAAACTTCAAGATCAAGGACTGAAATATTTTCAGTGCTTCAAAAATTGTCTGAACTATCGTCAGAAGGAGTCAATAGGGTAGAACTAAAAAGTTCAAAATAGACGACTCTTGGGCCCGATTTTAGTACATTTGGTCAAATATTGACTTTTGAATGACCGATGTAACATCAGAAAGAGTCAATAAGTAGGTATAGAAATTTCCAGATCCATAACTGAAACATGTCCAATAGGTAAAATATTGGCTACTCTACGGCTAATTTATCACAAGAAGCAGTCAATTGGGTAGGAAAAGAAACTTCAAGATCAAGGACTGAAATATTTTCAGTGCTTCAAAAATTGGCTGAACTATCGTCAGAAGGAGTCAATAGGGTAGAACTAAAAAGTTCAAAATAGACGACTCTTGGGCCCGATTTTAGTACATTTGGTCAAATATTGACTTTTGAATGACCGATATAACATCAGAAAGAGTCAATAAGTAGATATAGAAATTTCAAGATCCATAACTAAAACATTTCCAATGGGTAAAATATTGGCTACTCTAAGGCTAATTTATCACCAGAAGGAGTCAATTGGGTAGAAATAGAAAGTTCAAAATCGACGACTCTTGGGCCCGATATTAGTATATTTGGTCAAATATGGATTTCTGAATGACTGACCTAAATTCAGAAAAAGTCAATAAGTAGGTATAGAAATTTCAAGATCCATAACTGAAACATGTCCAATGAGTAAAATATTGGCTAGTCTAATGCTAATGTATCACAAGAAGGAGTCAATTGGGTAGGAATAGAAAGTTCAAGATCAAGGACTGAAATATTTACAGTTGGTTTTAAAATTGGCTGAACTATCTCCAGAAGGAGTCAATAGGGTAGAACTAAAAAGTTCAAAAATTGACGACTCTTGGGCCCGATTTTGGTACATTTGGTCAAATATTGACTTTTGAATAACCGATTTAATATCAGAAAGAGTCAATAAGTAGGTATAGAAATTTCAAGCTCCTTGACTGAAACATGTTCAATGGGTCAAATATTGGCTACTCTAAGGCTAATGTATCACAAGAAGGAGTCAATTGGGTAGGAATAGAAATTTCAAGATCAAGGACTGAAAAATTTTCAGTGGGTCAAAAATTGGCTGAACTATCGCCAGAATGAGTCAATAGGGTAGAACTAAAAAGTTCATATTAGACGACTCTTGGGCCCGATTTTAGTACATTTGGTCAAATATTGACTTTTGAATGACCGATGTAACATCAGAAAGAGTCAATAAGTAGGTATAGAAATTTCAAAATCCATCACTGAAATATGTCCAATGGGTAAAATATTGGCTACTCTATGGCTAATGTATCACAAGAAGCAGTCAATTGGGTAGGAATAGAAAGTTCAAGATCAAGGACTGAAATATTTTCAGTGCTTCAAAAATTGGCAGAACTATAACCAGAAGGAGTCAATAGGGTAGAACTAAAAAGTTCAAAATAGGCGACTCTTGGGCCCGATTTTAGTATATTTGGTCAAATATTGACTTTTGAATGACCGATGTAACATCAGAAAGAGTCAATAAGTAGGTATAGAAATGTCCTGATCCATGACTGAAACATGTTCAATGGGTCAAATATTGGCTACTCTATCGCTAATTTATCACCAGAAGGAGTCAATTGGGTAGAAATAGAAAGTTCAAAATCGACGACTCTTGGGCCCGATATTAGTACATTTGGTCAAATATTGACTTTTGAATGACCGATATAACATCAGAAATAGTCAATAAGTAGGTATAGAAATTTCAAGCTCCTTGACTGAAACATGTTCAATGGGTCAAATATTGGCTACTCTATGGCTAATTTATCACCAGAAGGAGTCAAAGGGTAGAACTAAAAAGTTCAAAATAGACGACTCTTGGGCCCGATTTTAGTACATTTGGTCAAATATTGACTTTTGAATGACCGATATAACATCAGAAAGAGTCAATAAATAGGTATAAAAATTTCAAGATCCATAACTGAAACATGTCCATTGGATAAAATATTGGCTACTCTAAGGCTAATGTATCACAAGAAGGAGTCAATTGGGTAGATATAGAAAGTTCAAGATCAAGGACTGAAATATTTTCAGTGGCTCAAAAACTGTCTGAACTATATCCAGAAGGAGTCAATAGGGTAGAACTAAAAAGTTCAAAATAGACGACTCTTGGGCCCGATTTTAGTACATTTGGTCAAATATTGACTTTTGAATGACTGATGTAATATCAGAAAGAGTCAATAAGTAGGTATAGAAATTTCAAGATCCATAACTGAAACATGTCCAATTTGTAAAATATTGGCTACTCTAAGGCTAATTTATCACCAGAAGGAGTCAATTGGGTAGAAATAGAAAGTTCAAAATCGACGACTCCTGGGCCCGATATTAGTACATTTGGTCAAATATTGACTTTTGAATGACCGATATAACATCAGAAAGAGCCAATAAATAGGTATAAAAATTTCAAGATCCATAACTGAAACATGTCCATTGGGTAAAATATTGGCTACTCTAAGGCTAATTTATCACCAGAAGGAGTCAATTGGGTAGAAATAGAAAGTTCAAAATCGACGACTCTTGGGCCCGATATTAGTACATTTGGTTAAATTTGGATTTCTGAATGATTGACCTAAATTCAGAAAGAGTCAATGAGTAGGTATAGAAATCTCAAGATCCTTAACTGAAACATATCCAATGGGTAAAATATTAGCTACTCTAAGGCTTATGTATCACACGAAGCAGTCAATTGGGTAGGAATAGAAAGTTCAAGATCAAGGACTTAAATATTTTCAGTCTTTAAAAAATTGTCTGAACTATTGCCAGAAGGAGTCTATAGGGTAGAACTAAAAAGTTCAAAATAGACAACTCTTGTGACCGATTTTAGTACATTTGGTCAAAAATTGACTTTTGAATGACCGATGTAACATCAGAAAGAGTCAATAAGTAGGTTTAAAAATGTCAAGATCCATAACTGAAACATGTCCAATGGGTAAAATATTGGCTACTCTACGGCTAATTTATCACAAGAAGCAGTCAATTGGGTAGGAATAGAAACTTCAAGATCAAGGACTGAAATATTTTCAGTGCTTTAAAAATTGGCTGAACTATCGCCAGAAGGAGTCAATAGGATAGAACTAAAAAGTTCAAAATAGACGACTCTTGGGCCCGATTTTAGTACATTTGGTCAAATATTGACTTTTGAATGACCGATGTAACATCAGAAAGAGTCAATAAGTAGGTATAGAAATTTCCTGATCCATGACTGAAACATGTTCAATGGGTCAAATATTGGCTACTCTAAGGCTAATTTATCACCAGAAGGAGTCAATTGGGTAGAAATAGAAAGTTCAAAATCGACGACTCTTGGGCCCGATATTAGTATATTTGGTCAAATATGGATTTCTGAATGACTGACCTAAATTCAGAAAGAGTCAATAAGTAGGTATAGAAATCTCAAGATCCTTAACTGAAACATGTCCAAAGAGTAAAATATTGGCTACTGTAATGCTAATGTATCACAAGAAGGAGTCAATTGGATAGGAATAGAAAGTTCAAGATCAAGGACTGAAATATTTTCAGTGGGTCAAACATTGGCTGAACTATCTCCAGAAAGAGTCAATAGGGTAGAACTAAAAAGTTCAAAATAGACGACTCTTGGGCCCGATTTTAGTACATTTGGTCAAATATTGACTTTTGAATGACCGATGTAACATCAGAAAGAGTCAATTAGTAGGTATAGAAATTTCAAGATCCATGACTGAAACATGTTCAATGGGTCAAATATTGGCTACTCTATGGCTAATGTATCACAAGAAGGAGTCAATTGGGTAGAAATAGAAAGTTCAAAATCGACGACTCTTGGGCCCGATATTAGTACATTTGGTCAAATATTGACTTTTGAATGACCGATATAACATCAGAAAGAGTCAATAAGTAGATATAGAAATTTCAAGATCCATAACTAAAACATTTCCAATGGGTAAAATATTGGCTACTCTAAGGCTAATTTATCACCAGAAGGAGTCAATTGGGTAGAAATAGAAAGTTCAAAATCGACGACTCTTGGGCCCGATATTAGTATATTTGGTCAAATATGGATTTCTGAATGACTGACCTAAATTCAGAAAAAGTCAATAAGTAGGTATAGAAATTTCAAGATCCATAACTGAAACATGTCCAATGAGTAAAATATTGGCTAGTCTAAGGCTAATGTATCACAAGAAGGAGTCAATTGGGTAGGAATAGAAAGTTCAAGATCAAGGACTGAAATATTTTCAGTGAGTCAAAAATTGGCTGAACTATCGCCAGAATGAGTCAATAGGGTAGAACTAAAAAGTTCATATTAGACGACTCTTGGGCCCGATTTTAGTACATTTGGTCAAATATTGACTTTTGAATGACTGATGTAACATCAGAAAGAGTCAATAAGTAGGTATAGAAATTTCAAAATCCATCACTGAAATATGTCCAATGGGTAAAATATTGGCTACTCTATGGCTAATGTATCACAAGAAGGAGTCAATTGGGTAGGAATAGAAAGTTCAAGATCAAGGACTGAAATATTTTCAGTGGGTCAAAAATTGGCTGAACTATCTCCAGGTGGAGTCAATAGGGTAGAACTAAAAAGTTCAAAATAGATGACTCTTGGGCCCGATTTTAGTACATTTGGTCAAATATGGATTTCTGAATGACCGATGTAACATCAGAAAGAGTCAATAAGTAGGTATAGAAATTTCAAGATCCATCACTGAAATATGTCCAATGGGTAAAATATTGGCTACTCTAAGGCTAATGTATCACAAGAAGGAGTCAATTGGGTAGGAATAGAAAGTTCAAGATCAAGGACTAAAATATTTTCAGTCTTTAAAAAATTGTCTGAACTATTGCAAGAAGGAGTCAATAGGGTAGAACTAAAAAGTTCAAAATAGACAACTCTTGTGCCCGATTTTAGTACATTTGGTCAAATATTGACCTTTGAATGACCGATGTAACATCAGAAAGAGTCAATAAGTAGGTATAGAAATTTCAAGATCCATCACTGAAACATGTTCAATGGGTCAAATATTGGCTACTCTATCGCTAATTTATCACCAGAAGGAGTCAATTGGGTAGAAATAGAAAGTTCAAAATCGACGACTCTTGGGCCCGATATTAGTACATTTGGTCAAATATTGACTTTTGAATAACCGATATAACATCAGAAAGAGTCAATAAGTAGGTATAGAAATTTCAAGCTCCTTGACTGAAACATGTTCAATGGGTCAAATATTGGCTAATCTATGGCTAATTTATCACCAGAAGGAGTCAAAGGGTAGAACTAAAAGTTCAAAATAGACGACTCTTATGCCCGATTTTAGTACATTTGGTCAAATATTGACTTTTGAATGACCGATATAACATCAGAAAGAGTCAATAAGTAGGTATAGAAATTTCAAGATCCATAACTGAAACATGTCCAATGGGTAAAATATTGGCTACTCTAAGGCTAATTTATCACCAGAAGGAGTCAATTGGGTAGAAATAGAAAGTTCAAAATCGACGACTCTTGGGCCCGATATTAGTATATTTGGTCAAATATGGATTTCTGAATGACTGACCTAAATTCAGAAAGAGTCAATAAGTAGGTATAGAAATCTCAAGATCCTTAACTGAAACATATCCAATGGGTAAAATATTAGCTACTCTAAGGCTTATGTATCACACGAAGCAGTCAATTGGGTAGGAATAGAAAGTTCAAGATCAAGGACTAAAATATTTTCAGTCTTTAAAAAATTGTCTGAACTATTGCAAGAAGGAGTCAATAGGGTAGAACTAAAAAGTTCAAAATAGACAACTCTTGTGCCCGATTTTAGTACATTTGGTCAAATATTGACCTTTGAATGACCGATGTAACATCAGAAAGAGTCAATAAGTAGGTATAGAAATTTCAAGATCCATCACTGAAACATGTTCAATGGGTCAAATATTGGCTACTCTATCGCTAATTTATCACCAGAAGGAGTCAATTGGGTAGAAATAGAAAGTTCAAAATCGACGACTCTTGGGCCCGATATTAGTACATTTGGTCAAATATTGACTTTTGAATAACCGATATAACATCAGAAAGAGTCAATAAGTAGGTATAGAAATTTCAAGCTCCTTGACTGAAACATGTTCAATGGGTCAAATATTGGCTAATCTATGGCTAATTTATCACCAGAAGGAGTCAAAGGGTAGAACTGAAAGTTCAAAATAGACGACTCTTGGGCCCGATTTTAGTACATTTGGTCAAATATTGACTTTTGAATGACCGATAAAACATCAGAAAGAGTCAATAAGTAGGTATAGAAATTTCAAGATCCATAACTGAAACATGTCCAATGGGTAAAATATTGGCTACTCTAAGGCTAATTTATCACCAGAAGGAGTCAATTGGGTAGAAATAGAAAGTTCAAAATCGACGACTCTTGGGCCCGATATTAGTATATTTGGTCAAATATGGATTTCTGAATGACTGACCTAAATTCAGAAAGAGTCAATAAGTAGGTATAGAAATCTCAAGATCCTTAACTGAAACATATCCAATGGGTAAAATATTAGCTACTCTAAGGCTTATGTATCACACGAAGCAGTCAATTGGGTAGGAATAGAAAGTTCAAGATCAAGGACTAAAATATTTTCAGTCTTTAAAAAATTGTCTGAACTATTGCAAGAAGGAGTCAATAGGGTAGAACTAAAAAGTTCAAAATAGACAACTCTTGGGCCCGATTTTAGTACATTTGGTCAAATATTGACCTTTGAATGACCGATGTAACATCAGAAAGAGTCAATAAGTAGGTATAGAAATTTCAAGATCCATCACTGAAACATGTTCAATGGGTCAAATATTGGCTACTCTATCGCTAATTTATCACCAGAAGGAGTCAATTGGGTAGAAATAGAAAGTTCAAAATCGACAACTCTTGGGCCCGATATTAGTACATTTGGTCAAATATTGACTTTTGAATAACCGATATAACATCAGAAAGAGTCAATAAGTAGGTATAGAAATTTCAAGCTCCTTGACTGAAACATGTTCAATGGGTCAAATATTGGCTAATCTATGGCTAATTTATCACCAGAAGGAGTCAAAGGGTAGAACTAAAAGTTCAAAATAGACGACTCTTGGGCCCGATTTTAGTACATTTGGTCAAATATTGACTTTTGAATGACCGATATAACATCAGAAAGAGTCAATAAGTAGGTATAGAAATTTCAAGATCCATAACTGAAACATGTCCAATGGGTAAAATATTGGCTACTCTAAGGCTAATTTATCACCAGAAGGAGTCAATTGGGTAGAAATAGAAAGTTCAAAATCGACGACTCTTGGGCCCGATATTAGTATATTTGGTCAAATATGGATTTCTGAATGACTGACCTAAATTCAGAAAGAGTCAATAAGTAGGTATAGAAATCTCAAGATCCTTAACTGAAACATATCCAATGGGTAAAATATTAGCTACTCTAAGGCTTATGTATCACACGAAGCAGTCAATTGGGTAGGAATAGAAAGTTCAAGATCAAGGACTAAAATATTTTCAGTCTTTAAAAAATTGTCTGAACTATTGCAAGAAGGAGTCAATAGGGTAGAACTAAAAAGTTCAAAATAGACAACTCTTGGGCCCGATTTTAGTACATTTGGTCAAATATTGACCTTTGAATGACCGATGTAACATCAGAAAGAGTCAATAAGTAGGTATAGAAATTTCAAGATCCATCACTGAAACATGTTCAATGGGTCAAATATTGGCTACTCTATCGCTAATTTATCACCAGAAGGAGTCAATTGGGTAGAAATAGAAAGTTCAAAATCGACGACTCTTGGGCCCGATATTAGTACATTTGGTCAAATATTGACTTTTGAATAACCGATATAACATCAGAAAGAGTCAATAAGTAGGTATAGAAATTTCAAGCTCCTTGACTGAAACATGTTCAATGGGTCAAATATTGGCTAATCTATGGCTAATTTATCACCAGAAGGAGTCAAAGGGTAGAACTAAAAGTTCAAAATAGACGACTCTTGGGCCCGATTTTAGTACATTTGGTCAAATATTGACTTTTGAATGACCGATATAACATCAGAAAGAGTCAATAAGTAGGTATAGAAATTTCAAGATCCATAACTGAAACATGTCCAATGGGTAAAATATTGGCTACTCTAAGGCTAATTTATCACCAGAAGGAGTCAATTGGGTAGAAATAGAAAGTTCAAAATCGACGACTCTTGGGCCCGATATTAGTATATTTGGTCAAATATGGATTTCTGAATGACTGACCTAAATTCAGAAAGAGTCAATAAGTAGGTATAGAAATCTCACGATCCTTAACTGAAACATATCCAATGGGTAAAATATTAGCTACTCTAAGGCTTATGTATCACACGAAGCAGTCAATTGGGTAGGAATAGAAAGTTCAAGATCAAGGACTAAAATATTTTCAGTCTTTAAAAAATTGTCTGAACTATTGCAAGAAGGAGTCAATAGGGTAGAACTAAAAAGTTCAAAATAGACAACTCTTGGGCCCGATTTTAGTACATTTGGTCAAATATTGACCTTTGAATGACCGATGTAACATCAGAAAGAGTCAATAAGTAGGTATAGAAATTTCAAGATCCATCACTGAAACATGTTCAATGGGTCAAATATTGGCTACTCTATCGCTAATTTATCACCAGAAGGAGTCAATTGGGTAGAAATAGAAAGTTCAAAATCGACGACTCTTGGGCCCGATATTAGTACATTTGGTCAAATATTGACTTTTGAATAACCGATATAACATCAGAAAGAGTCAATAAGTAGGTATAGAAATTTCAAGCTCCTTGACTGAAACATGTTCAATGGGTCAAATATTGGCTAATCTATGGCTAATTTATCACCAGAAGGAGTCAAAGGGTAGAACTAAAAGTTCAAAATAGACGACTCTTGGGCCCGATTTTAGTACATTTGGTCAAATATTGACTTTTGAATGACCGATATAACATCAGAAAGAGTCAATAAGTAGGTATAGAAATTTCAAGATCCATAACTGAAACATGTCCAATGGGTAAAATATTGGCTACTCTAAGGCTAATTTATCACCAGAAGGAGTCAATTGGGTAGAAATAGAAAATTCAAAATCGACGACTCTTGGGCCCGATATTAGTATATTTGGTCAAATATGGATTTCTGAATGACTGACCTAAATTCAGAAAGAGTCAATAAGTAGGTATAGAAATCTCAAGATCCTTAACTGAAACATATCCAATGGGTAAAATATTAGCTACTCTAAGGCTTATGTATCACACGAAGCAGTCAATTGGGTAGGAATAGAAAGTTCAAGATCAAGGACTAAAATATTTTCAGTCTTTAAAAAATTGTCTGAACTATTGCAAGAAGGAGTCAATAGGGTAGAACTAAAAAGTTCAAAATAGACAACTCTTGGGCCCGATTTTAGTACATTTGGTCAAATATTGACCTTTGAATGACCGATGTAACATCAGAAAGAGTCAATAAGTAGGTATAGAAATTTCAAGATCCATCACTGAAACATGTTCAATGGGTCAAATATTGGCTACTCTATCGCTAATTTATCACCAGAAGGAGTCAATTGGGTAGAAATAGAAAGTTCAAAATCGACGACTCTTGGGCCCGATATTAGTACATTTGGTCAAATATTGACTTTTGAATAACCGATATAACATCAGAAAGAGTCAATAAGTAGGTATAGAAATTTCAAGCTCCTTGACTGAAACATGTTCAATGGGTCAAATATTGGCTAATCTATGGCTAATTTATCACCAGAAGGAGTCAAAGGGTAGAACTAAAAGTTCAAAATAGACGACTCTTGGGCCCGATTTTAGTACATTTGGTCAAATATTGACTTTTGAATGACCGATATAACATCAGAAAGAGTCAATAAGTAGGTATAGAAATTTCAAGATCCATAACTGAAACATGTCCAATGGGTAAAATATTGGCTACTCTAAGGCTAATTTATCACCAGAAGGAGTCAATTGGGTAGAAATAGAAAATTCAAAATCGACGACTCTTGGGCCCGATATTAGTATATTTGGTCAAATATGGATTTCTGAATGACTGACCTAAATTCAGAAAGAGTCAATAAGTAGGTATAGAAATCTCAAGATCCTTAACTGAAACATATCCAATGGGTAAAATATTAGCTACTCTAAGGCTTATGTATCACACGAAGCAGTCAATTGGGTAGGAATAGAAAGTTCAAGATCAAGGACTAAAATATTTTCAGTCTTTAAAAAATTGTCTGAACTATTGCAAGAAGGAGTCAATAGGGTAGAACTAAAAAGTTCAAAATAGACAACTCTTGGGCCCGATTTTAGTACATTTGGTCAAATATTGACCTTTGAATGACCGATGTAACATCAGAAAGAGTCAATAAGTAGGTATAGAAATTTCAAGATCCATCACTGAAACATGTTCAATGGGTCAAATATTGGCTACTCTATCGCTAATTTATCACCAGAAGGAGTCAATTGGGTAGAAATAGAAAGTTCAAAATCGACGACTCTTGGGCCCGATATTAGTACATTTGGTCAAATATTGACTTTTGAATAACCGATATAACATCAGAAAGAGTCAATAAGTAGGTATAGAAATTTCAAGCTCCTTGACTGAAACATGTTCAATGGGTCAAATATTGGCTAATCTATGGCTAATTTATCACCAGAAGGAGTCAAAGGGTAGAACTAAAAGTTCAAAATAGACGACTCTTGGGCCCGATTTTAGTACATTTGGTCAAATATTGACTTTTGAATGACCGATATAACATCAGAAAGAGTCAATAAGTAGGTATAGAAATTTCAAGATCCATAACTGAAACATGTCCAATGGGTAAAATATTGGCTACTCTAAGGCTAATTTATCACCAGAAGGAGTCAATTGGGTAGAAATAGAAAGTTCAAAATCGACGACTCTTGGGCCCGATATTAGTATATTTGGTCAAATATGGATTTCTGAATGACTGACCTAAATTCAGAAAGAGTCAATAAGTAGGTATAGAAATCTCAAGATCCTTAACTGAAACATATCCAATGGGTAAAATATTAGCTACTCTAAGGCTTATGTATCACACGAAGCAGTCAATTGGGTAGGAATAGAAAGTTCAAGATCAAGGACTAAAATATTTTCAGTCTTTAAAAAATTGTCTGAACTATTGCAAGAAGGAGTCAATAGGGTAGAACTAAAAAGTTCAAAATAGACAACTCTTGGGCCCGATTTTAGTACATTTGGTCAAATATTGACCTTTGAATGACCGATGTAACATCAGAAAGAGTCAATAAGTAGGTATAGAAATTTCAAGATCCATCACTGAAACATGTTCAATGGGTCAAATATTGGCTACTCTATCGCTAATTTATCACCAGAAGGAGTCAATTGGGTAGAAATAGAAAGTTCAAAATCGACGACTCTTGGGCCCGATATTAGTAAATTTGGTCAAATATTGACTTTTGAATAACCGATATAACATCAGAAAGAGTCAATAAGTAGGTATAGAAATTTCAAGCTCCTTGACTGAAACATGTTCAATGGGTCAAATATTGGCTAATCTATGGCTAATTTATCACCAGAAGGAGTCAAAGGGTAGAACTAAAAGTTCAAAATAGACGACTCTTGGGCCCGATTTTAGTACATTTGGTCAAATATTGACTTTTGAATGACCGATATAACATCAGAAAGAGTCAATAAGTAGGTATAGAAATTTCAAGATCCATAACTGAAACATGTCCAATGGGTAAAATATTGGCTACTCTAAGGCAAATTTATCACCAGAAGGAGTCAATTGGGTAGAAATAGAAAGTTCAAAATCGACGACTCTTGGGCCCGATATTAGTATATTTGGTCAAATATGGATTTCTGAATGACTGACCTAAATTCAGAAAGAGTCAATAAGTAGGTATAGAAATCTCAAGATCCTTAACTGAAACATATCCAATGGGTAAAATATTAGCTACTCTAAGGCTTATGTATCACACGAAGCAGTCAATTGGGTAGGAATAGAAAGTTCAAGATCAAGGACTAAAATATTTTCAGTCTTTAAAAAATTGTCTGAACTATTGCAAGAAGGAGTCAATAGGGTAGAACTAAAAAGTTCAAAATAGACAACTCTTGGGCCCGATTTTAGTACATTTGGTCAAATATTGACCTTTGAATGACCGATGTAACATCAGAAAGAGTCAATAAGTAGGTATAGAAATTTCAAGATCCATCACTGAAACATGTTCAATGGGTCAAATATTGGCTACTCTATCGCTAATTTATCACCAGAAGGAGTCAATTGGGTAGAAATAGAAAGTTCAAAATCGACGACTCTTGGGCCCGATATTAGTACATTTGGTCAAATATTGACTTTTGAATAACCGATATAACATCAGAAAGAGTCAATAAGTAGGTATAGAAATTTCAAGCTCCTTGACTGAAACATGTTCAATGGGTCAAATATTGGCTAATCTATGGCTAATTTATCACCAGAAGGAGTCAAAGGGTAGAACTAAAAGTTCAAAATAGACGACTCTTGGGCCCGATTTTAGTACATTTGGTCAAATATTGACTTTTGAATGACCGATATAACATCAGAAAGAGTCAATAAGTAGGTATAGAAATTTCAAGATCCATAACTGAAACATGTCCAATGGGTAAAATATTGGCTACTCTAAGGCTAATTTATCACCAGAAGGAGTCAATTGGGTAGAAATAGAAAATTCAAAATCGACGACTCTTGGGCCCGATATTAGTATATTTGGTCAAATATGGATTTCTGAATGACTGACCTAAATTCAGAAAGAGTCAATAAGTAGGTATAGAAATCTCAAGATCCTTAACTGAAACATATCCAATGGGTAAAATATTAGCTACTCTAAGGCTTATGTATCACACGAAGCAGTCAATTGGGTAGGAATAGAAAGTTCAAGATCAAGGACTAAAATATTTTCAGTCTTTAAAAAATTGTCTGAACTATTGCAAGAAGGAGTCAATAGGGTAGAACTAAAAAGTTCAAAATAGACAACTCTTGGTCCCGATTTTAGTACATTTGGTCAATTATTGACCTTTGAATGACCGATGTAACATCAGAAAGAGTCAATAAGTAGGTATAGAAATTTCAAGATCCATCACTGAAACATGTTCAATGGGTCAAATATTGGCTACTCTATCGCTAATTTATCACCAGAAGGAGTCAATTGGGTAGAAATAGAAAGTTCAAAATCGACGACTCTTGGGCCCGATATTAGTAAATTTGGTCAAATATTGACTTTTGAATAACCGATATAACATCAGAAAGAGTCAATAAGTAGGTATAGAAATTTCAAGCTCCTTGACTGAAACATGTTCAATGGGTCAAATATTGGCTAATCTATGGCTAATTTATCACCAGAAGGAGTCAAAGGGTAGAACTAAAAGTTCAAAATAGACGACTCTTGGGCCCGATTTTAGTACATTTGGTCAAATATTGACTTTTGAATGACCGATATAACATCAGAAAGAGTCAATAAGTAGGTATAGAAATTTCAAGATCCATAACTGAAACATGTCCAATGGGTAAAATATTGGCTACTCTAAGGCAAATTTATCACCAGAAGGAGTCAATTGGGTAGAAATAGAAAGTTCAAAATCGA
This sequence comes from Zacco platypus, assembly GCA_038088235.1. Classification (NCBI taxonomy): domain Eukaryota; kingdom Metazoa; phylum Chordata; class Actinopteri; order Cypriniformes; family Xenocyprididae; genus Zacco; species Zacco platypus. The sequence goes on along the minus strand of CM076071.1, from coordinate 13,731,447 downwards.
CGACTCTTGGGCCCGATATTAGTATATTTGGTCAAATATGGATTTCTGAATGACTGACCTAAATTCAGAAAGAGTCAATAAGTAGGTATAGAAATCTCAAGATCCTTAACTGAAACATATCCAATGGGTAAAATATTAGCTACTCTAAGGCTTATGTATCACACGAAGCAGTCAATTGGGTAGGAATAGAAAGTTCAAGATCAAGGACTAAAATATTTTCAGTCTTTAAAAAATTGTCTGAACTATTGCAAGAAGGAGTCAATAGGGTAGAACTAAAAAGTTCAAAATAGACAACTCTTGGGCCCGATTTTAGTACATTTGGTCAAATATTGACCTTTGAATGACCGATGTAACATCAGAAAGAGTCAATAAGTAGGTATAGAAATTTCAAGATCCATCACTGAAACATGTTCAATGGGTCAAATATTGGCTACTCTATCGCTAATTTATCACCAGAAGGAGTCAATTGGGTAGAAATAGAAAGTTCAAAATCGACGACTCTTGGGCCCGATATTAGTACATTTGGTCAAATATTGACTTTTGAATAACCGATATAACATCAGAAAGAGTCAATAAGTAGGTATAGAAATTTCAAGCTCCTTGACTGAAACATGTTCAATGGGTCAAATATTGGCTAATCTATGGCTAATTTATCACCAGAAGGAGTCAAAGGGTAGAACTAAAAGTTCAAAATAGACGACTCTTGGGCCCGATTTTAGTACATTTGGTCAAATATTGACTTTTGAATGACCGATATAACATCAGAAAGAGTCAATAAGTAGGTATAGAAATTTCAAGATCCATAACTGAAACATGTCCAATGGGTAAAATATTGGCTACTCTAAGGCTAATTTATCACCAGAAGGAGTCAATTGGGTAGAAATAGAAAGTTCAAAATCGACGACTCTTGGGCCCGATATTAGTATATTTGGTCAAATATGGATTTCTGAATGACTGACCTAAATTCAGAAAGAGTCAATAAGTAGGTATAGAAATCTCAAGATCCTTAACTGAAACATATCCAATGGGTAAAATATTAGCTACTCTAAGGCTTATGTATCACACGAAGCAGTCAATTGGGTAGGAATAGAAAGTTCAAGATCAAGGACTTAAATATTTTCAGTCTTTAAAAAATTGTCTGAACTATTGCCAGAAGGAGTCTATAGGGTAGAACTAAAAAGTTCAAAATAGACAACTCTTGTGACCGATTTTAGTACATTTGGTCAAATATTGACTTTTGAATGACCGATGTAACATCAGAAAGAGTCAATAAGTAGGTTTAAAAATTTCAAGATCCATAACTGAAACATGTCCAATGGGTAAAATATTGGCTACTCTACGGCTAATTTATCACAAGAAGCAGTCAATTGGGTAGGAATAGAAACTTCAAGATCAAGGACTGAAATATTTTCAGTGCTTTAAAAATTGGCTGAACTATCGCCAGAAGGAGTCAATAGGATAGAACTAAAAAGTTCAAAATAGACGACTCTTGGGCCCGATTTTAGTACATTTGGTCAAATATTGACTTTTGAATGACCGATGTAACATCAGAAAGAGTCAATAAGTAGGTATAGAAATTTCCTGATCCATGACTGAAACATGTTCAATGGGTCAAATATTGGCTACTCTAAGGCTAATTTATCACCAGAAGGAGTCAATTGGGTAGAAATAGAAAGTTCAAAATCGACGACTCTTGGGCCCGATATTAGTATATTTGGTCAAATATGGATTTCTGAATGACTGACCTAAATTCAGAAAGAGTCAATAAGTAGGTATAGAAATTTCAAGATCCATAATTGAAACATGTCCAATGAGTAAAATATTGGCTAGTCTAATGCTAATGTATCACAAGAATGAGTCAATTGGGTAGGAATAGAAAGTTCAAGATCAAGGACTGAAATATTTACAGTTGGTTTTAAAATTGGCTGAACTATCTCCAGAAGGAGTCAATAGGGTAGAACTAAAAAGTTCAAAAATTGACGACTCTTGGGCCCGATTTTAGTACATTTGGTCAAATATTGACTTTTGAATAACCGATTTAATATCAGAAAGAGTCAATAAGTAGGTATAGAAATTTCAAGCTCCTTGACTGAAACATGTTCAATGGGTCAAATATTGGCTACTCTAAGGCTAATGTATCACAAGAAGGAGTCAATTGGGTAGGAATAGAAAGTTCAAGATCAAGGACTGAAATATTTTCAGTGAGTCAAAAATTGGCTGAACTATCGCCAGAATGAGTCAATAGGGTAGAACTAAAAAGTTCATATTAGACGACTCTTGGGCCCGATTTTAGTACATTTGGTCAAATATTGACTTTTGAATGACCGATGTAACATCAGAAAGAGTCAATAAGTAGGTATAGAAATTTCAAAATCCATCACTGAAATATGTCCAATGGGTAAAATATTGGCTACTTCTATCGCTAATTTATCACCAGAAGGAGTCAATTGGGTAGAAATAGAAAGTTCAAAATCGACGACTCTTGGGCCCGAAATTAGTACATTTGGTCAAATATTGACTTTTGAATGACCGATATAACATCAGAAAGAGTCAATAAGTAGGTATAGAAATTTCAAGCTCCTTGACTGAAACATGTTCAATGGGTCAAATATTGGCTACTCTATGGCTAATTTATCACCAGAAGGAGTCAAAGGGTAGAACTAAAAAGTTCAAAATAGACGACTCTTGGGCCCGATTTTAGTACATTTGGTCAAATATTGACTTTTGAATGACCGATATAACATCAGAAAGAGTCAATAAATAGGTATAAAAACTTCAAGATCCATAACTGAAACATGTCCATTGGGTAAAAAATTGGCTACTCTAAGGCTAATGTATCACAAGAAGGAGTCAATTGGGTACATATAGAAAGTTCAAGATCAAGGACTGAAATATTTTCAGTGGCTCAAAAATTGGCTGAACTATATCCAGAAGGAGTCAATAGGGTACAACTAAAAAGTTCAAAATAGACGACTCTTGGGCCCGATTTTAGTACATTTGGTCAAATATTGACTTTTGAATGACTGATGTAATATCAGAAAGAGTCAATAAGTAGGTATAGAAATTTCAAGATCCATAACTGAAACATGTCCAATTTGTAAAATATTGGCTACTCTAAGGCTAATTTATCACCAGAAGGAGTCAATTGGGTAGAAATAGAAAGTTCAAAATCGACGACTCTTGGTCCCGATATTAGTACATTTGGTCAAATATTGACTTTTGAATGACCAATATAACATCAGAAAGAGTCAATAAGTAGGTATAGAAATTTCAAGCTCCTTGACTGAAACATGTTCAATGGGTCAAATATTGGCTACTCTATGGCTAATTTATCACCAGAAGGAGTCAATTGGGTAGGAATAGAAAGTTCAAGATCAAGGACTGAAATATTTTCAGTGCTTCAAAAATTGGCAGAACTATCGCCAGAAGGAGTCAATAGGGTAGAACTAAAAAGTTCAAAATAGGCGACTCTTGGGCCCGATTTTAGTACATTTGGTCAAATATTGACTTTTGAATGACCGATGTAACATCAGAAAGAGTCAATAAGTAGGTATAGAAATGTCCTGATCCATGACTGAAACATGTTCAATGGGTCAAATATTGGCTACTTCTATCGCTAATTTATCACCAGAAGGAGTCAATTGGGTAGAAATAGAAAGTTCAAAATCGACGACTCTTGGGCCCGAAATTAGTACATTTCGTCAAATATTGACTTTTGAATGACCGATATAACATCAGAAAGAGTCAATAAGTAGGTATAGAAATTTCAAGCTCCTTGACTGAAACATGTCCATTGGGTAAAAAATTGGCTACTCTAAGGCTAATGTATCACAAGAAGGAGTCAATTGGGTACATATAGAAAGTTCAAGATCAAGGACTGAAATATTTTCAGTGGCTCAAAAATTGGCTGAACTATATCCAGAAGGAGTCAATAGGGTAGAACTAAAAAGTTCAAAATAGACGACTCTTGGGCCCGATTTTAGTACATTTGGTCAAATATTGACTTTTGAATGACTGATGTAATATCAGAAAGAGTCAATAAGTAGGTATAGAAATTTCAAGATCCATAACTGAAACATGTCCAATTTGTAAAATATTGGCTACTCTAAGGCTAATTTATCACCAGAAGGAGTCAATAGGGTAAAACTAAAAAGCTCAAAATAGACGACTCTTGGGCCCGATTTTAGTACATTTGGTCAAATATTGACTTTTGAATGACCGATATAACATCAGAAAGAGTCAATAAGTAGGTATAGAAATTTCCTGATCCATGACTGAAACATGTTCATTGGGTCAAATATTGGCTACTCTATCGCTAATTTATCACCAGAAGGAGTCAATTGGGTAGAAATAGAAAGTTCAAAATCGACGACTCTTGGGCCCGATATTAGTACATTTGGTCAAATATTGACTTTTGAATGACCGATATAACATCAGAAAGAGTCAATAAGTAGGTATAGAAATTTCCTGATCCATGACTGAAACATGTTCAATGGGTCAAATATTGGCTACTCTATCGCTAATTTATCACCAGAAGGAGTCAATTGGGTAGAAATAGAAAGTTCAAAATCGACGACTCCTGGGTCCGATATTAGTACATTTGGTCAAATATGGATTTCTGAATGATTGACCTAAATTCAGAAAGAGTCAATGAGTAGGTATAAAAATTTCAAAATGCACAACTGAAACATGTCCAATGGGTAAAATATTGGCTACTCTAAGGCTAACTTATCACCAGAAGGAGTCAATTGGGTAGAAATAGAAAGTTCAAAATCGACGACTCTTGGGCCCGATATTAGTACATTTGGTCAAATATGGATTTCTGAATGATTGACCTAAATTCAGAAAGAGTCAATGAGTAGGTATAAAAATTTCAAGATCCATAACTGAAACATGTCCAATGGGTAAAATATTGGCTACTCTACGGCTAATTTATCACAAGAAGCAGTCAATTGGGTAGGAATAGAAACATCAAGATCAAGGACTGAAATATTTTCAGTGCTTCAAAAATTGGCTGAACTATCGCTAGAAGGAGTCAATAGGGTAAAACTAAAAAGCTCAAAATAGACGACTCTTGGGCCCGATTTTAGTACATTTGGTCAAATATTGACTTTTGAATGACCGATATAACATCAGAAAGAGTCAATAAGTAGGTATAGAAATTTCCTGATCCATGACTGAAACATGTTCATTGGGTCAAATATTGGCTACTCTATCGCTAATTTATCACCAGAAGGAGTCAATTGGGTAGAAATAGAAAGTTCAAAATCGACGACTCTTGGGCCCGATATTAGTACATTTGGTCAAATATTGACTTTTGAATGACCGATATAACATCAGAAAGAGTCAATAAGTAGGTATAGAAATTTCCTGATCCATGACTGAAACATGTTCAATGGGTCAAATATTGGCTACTCTATCGCTAATTTATCACCAGAAGGAGTCAATTGGGTAGAAATAGAAAGTTCAAAATCGACAACTCTTGGGCCCGATATTAGTACATTTGGTCAAATATTGACTTTTGAATGACCGATATAACATCAGAAAGAGTCAATAAGTAGGTATAGAAATTTCAAGCTACTTGACTGAAACATGTTCAATCGGTCAAATATTGGCTACTCTATGGCTAATTTATCACCAGAAGGAGTCAAAGGGTAGAACTAAAAAGTTCAAAATAGACGACTCTTGGGCCCGATTTTAGTACATTTGGTCAAATGTTGACTTTTGAATGACTGATGTAATATCAGAAAGAGTCAATAAGTAGGTATAAAAATTTCAAGATCCATCACTGAAATATGTCCAATGGGTAAAATATTGGCTACTCTACGGCTAATTTATCATAAGAAGAAGTCAATTGGGTAGGAATAGAAACTTCAAGATCAAGGACTGAAATATTTTCAGTGCTTCAAAAATTGGCTGAACTATCGCTAGAAGGAGTCAATAGGGTAGAACTAAAAAGCTCAAAATAGATGACTCTTGGGCCCGATTTTAGTACATTTGGTCAAATATTGACTTTTGAATGACCGATGTAACATCAGAAAGAGTCAATAAGTAGGCATAGAAATTTCCTGATCCATGACTGAAACATGTTCAATGGGTCAAATATTGGCTACTCTATCGCTAATTTATCACCAGAAGGAGCCAATTGGGTAGAAATAGAAAGTTCAAAATTGACGACTCTTGGGCCCGATATTAGTACATTTGGTCAAATATTGACTTTTGAATGACCGATATAACATCAGAAAGAGTCAATAAGTAGGTATAGAAATTTCAAGCTCCTTGACTGAAACATGTTCAATGGGTCAAATATTGGCTACTCTATGGCTAATTTATCACCAGAAGGAGTCAAAGGGTAGAACTAAAAAGTTCAAAATAGACGACTCTTGGGCCCGATTTTAGTACATTTGGTCAAATATTGACTTTTGAATGACTGATGTAATATCAGAAAGAGTCAATAAGTAGGTATAGAAATTTCAAAATCCATAACTGAAACATGTCCAATGGGTAAAATATTGGCTACTCTAAGGCTAATTTATCACCAGAAGGAGTCAATTGGGTAGAAATAGAAAGTTCAAAATCGACGACTCTTGGGCCCGATATTAGTACATTTGGTCAAATATGGATTTCTGAATGACTGACCTAAATTCAGAAAGAGTCAATAAGTAGGTATAGAAATCTCAAGATCCTTAACTGAAACATATCCAATGGGTAAAATATTAGCTACTCTAAGGCTTATGTATCACACGAAGCAGTCAATTGGGTAGGAATAGAAAGTTCAAGATCAAGGACTAAAATATTTTCAGTCTTTAAAAAATTGTCTGAACTATTGCAAGAAGGAGTCAATAGGGTAGAACTAAAAAGTTCAAAATAGACAACTCTTGGGCCCGATTTTAGTACATTTGGTCAAATATTGACCTTTGAATGACCGATGTAACATCAGAAAGAGTCAATAAGTAGGTATAGAAATTTCAAGATCCATCACTGAAACATGTTCAATGGGTCAAATATTGGCTACTCTATCGCTAATTTATCACCAGAAGGAGTCAATTGGGTAGAAATAGAAAGTTCAAAATCGACGACTCTTGGGCCCGATATTAGTACATTTGGTCAAATATTGACTTTTGAATAACCGATATAACATCAGAAAGAGTCAATAAGTAGGTATAGAAATTTCAAGCTCCTTGACTGAAACATGTTCAATGGGTCAAATATTGGCTAATCTATGGCTAATTTATCACCAGAAGGAGTCAAAGGGTAGAACTAAAAGTTCAAAATAGACGACTCTTGGGCCCGATTTTAGTACATTTGGTCAAATATTGACTTTTGAATGACCGATATAACATCAGAAAGAGTCAATAAGTAGGTATAGAAATTTCAAGATCCATAACTGAAACATGTCCAATGGGTAAAATATTGGCTACTCTAAGGCTAATTTATCACCAGAAGGAGTCAATTGGGTAGAAATAGAAAGTTCAAAATCGACGACTCTTGGGCCCGATATTAGTATATTTGGTCAAATATGGATTTCTGAATGACTGACCTAAATTCAGAAAGAGTCAATAAGTAGGTATAGAAATCTCAAGATCCTTAACTGAAACATATCCAATGGGTAAAATATTAGCTACTCTAAGGCTTATGTATCACACGAAGCAGTCAATTGGGTAGGAATAGAAAGTTCAAGATCAAGGACTAAAATATTTTCAGTCTTTAAAAAATTGTCTGAACTATTGCAAGAAGGAGTCAATAGGGTAGAACTAAAAAGTTCAAAATAGACAACTCTTGGGCCCGATTTTAGTACATTTGGTCAAATATTGACCTTTGAATGACCGATGTAACATCAGAAAGAGTCAATAAGTAGGTATAGAAATTTCAAGATCCATCACTGAAACATGTTCAATGGGTCAAATATTGGCTACTCTATCGCTAATTTATCACCAGAAGGAGTCAATTGGGTAGAAATAGAAAGTTCAAAATCGACGACTCTTGGGCCCGATATTAGTACATTTGGTCAAATATTGACTTTTGAATAACCGATATAACATCAGAAAGAGTCAATAAGTAGGTATAGAAATTTCAAGCTCCTTGACTGAAACATGTTCAATGGGTCAAATATTGGCTAATCTATGGCTAATTTATCACCAGAAGGAGTCAAAGGGTAGAACTAAAAGTTCAAAATAGACGACTCTTGGGCCCGATTTTAGTACATTTGGTCAAATATTGACTTTTGAATGACCGATATAACATCAGAAAGAGTCAATAAGTAGGTATAGAAATTTCAAGATCCATAACTGAAACATGTCCAATGGGTAAAATATTGGCTACTCTAAGGCTAATTTATCACCAGAAGGAGTCAATTGGGTAGAAATAGAAAATTCAAAATCGACGACTCTTGGGCCCGATATTAGTATATTTGGTCAAATATGGATTTCTGAATGACTGACCTAAATTCAGAAAGAGTCAATAAGTAGGTATAGAAATCTCAAGATCCTTAACTGAAACATATCCAATGGGTAAAATATTAGCTACTCTAAGGCTTATGTATCACACGAAGCAGTCAATTGGGTAGGAATAGAAAGTTCAAGATCAAGGACTAAAATATTTTCAGTCTTTAAAAAATTGTCTGAACTATTGCAAGAAGGAGTCAATAGGGTAGAACTAAAAAGTTCAAAATAGACAACTCTTGGGCCCGATTTTAGTACATTTGGTCAAATATTGACCTTTGAATGACCGATGTAACATCAGAAAGAGTCAATAAGTAGGTATAGAAATTTCAAGATCCATCACTGAAACATGTTCAATGGGTCAAATATTGGCTACTCTATCGCTAATTTATCACCAGAAGGAGTCAATTGGGTAGAAATAGAAAGTTCAAAATCGACGACTCTTGGGCCCGATATTAGTACATTTGGTCAAATATTGACTTTTGAATAACCGATATAACATCAGAAAGAGTCAATAAGTAGGTATAGAAATTTCAAGCTCCTTGACTGAAACATGTTCAATGGGTCAAATATTGGCTAATCTATGGCTAATTTATCACCAGAAGGAGTCAAAGGGTAGAACTAAAAGTTCAAAATAGACGACTCTTGGGCCCGATTTTAGTACATTTGGTCAAATATTGACTTTTGAATGACCGATATAACATCAGAAAGAGTCAATAAGTAGGTATAGAAATTTCAAGATCCATAACTGAAACATGTCCAATGGGTAAAATATTGGCTACTCTAAGGCTAATTTATCACCAGAAGGAGTCAATTGGGTAGAAATAGAAAATTCAAAATCGACGACTCTTGGGCCCGATATTAGTATATTTGGTCAAATATGGATTTCTGAATGACTGACCTAAATTCAGAAAGAGTCAATAAGTAGGTATAGAAATCTCAAGATCCTTAACTGAAACATATCCAATGGGTAAAATATTAGCTACTCTAAGGCTTATGTATCACACGAAGCAGTCAATTGGGTAGGAATAGAAAGTTCAAGATCAAGGACTAAAATATTTTCAGTCTTTAAAAAATTGTCTGAACTATTGCAAGAAGGAGTCAATAGGGTAGAACTAAAAAGTTCAAAATAGACAACTCTTGGGCCCGATTTTAGTACATTTGGTCAAATATTGACCTTTGAATGACCGATGTAACATCAGAAAGAGTCAATAAGTAGGTATAGAAATTTCAAGATCCATCACTGAAACATGTTCAATGGGTCAAATATTGGCTACTCTATCGCTAATTTATCACCAGAAGGAGTCAATTGGGTAGAAATAGAAAGTTCAAAATCGACGACTCTTGGGCCCGATATTAGTACATTTGGTCAAATATTGACTTTTGAATAACCGATATAACATCAGAAAGAGTCAATAAGTAGGTATAGAAATTTCAAGCTCCTTGACTGAAACATGTTCAATGGGTCAAATATTGGCTAATCTATGGCTAATTTATCACCAGAAGGAGTCAAAGGGTAGAACTAAAAGTTCAAAATAGACGACTCTTGGGCCCGATTTTAGTACATTTGGTCAAATATTGACTTTTGAATGACCGATATAACATCAGAAAGAGTCAATAAGTAGGTATAGAAATTTCAAGATCCATAACTGAAACATGTCCAATGGGTAAAATATTGGCTACTCTAAGGCTAATTTATCACCAGAAGGAGTCAATTGGGTAGAAATAGAAAGTTCAAAATCGACGACTCTTGGGCCCGATATTAGTATATTTGGTCAAATATGGATTTCTGAATGACTGACCTAAATTCAGAAAGAGTCAATAAGTAGGTATAGAAATCTCAAGATCCTTAACTGAAACATATCCAATGGGTAAAATATTAGCTACTCTAAGGCTTATGTATCACACGAAGCAGTCAATTGGGTAGGAATAGAAAGTTCAAGATCAAGGACTAAAATATTTTCAGTCTTTAAAAAATTGTCTGAACTATTGCAAGAAGGAGTCAATAGGGTAGAACTAAAAAGTTCAAAATAGACAACTCTTGGGCCCGATTTTAGTACATTTGGTCAAATATTGACCTTTGAATGACCGATGTAACATCAGAAAGAGTCAATAAGTAGGTATAGAAATTTCAAGATCCATCACTGAAACATGTTCAATGGGTCAAATATTGGCTACTCTATCGCTAATTTATCACCAGAAGGAGTCAATTGGGTAGAAATAGAAAGTTCAAAATCGACGACTCTTGGGCCCGATATTAGTAAATTTGGTCAAATATTGACTTTTGAATAACCGATATAACATCAGAAAGAGTCAATAAGTAGGTATAGAAATTTCAAGCTCCTTGACTGAAACATGTTCAATGGGTCAAATATTGGCTAATCTATGGCTAATTTATCACCAGAAGGAGTCAAAGGGTAGAACTAAAAGTTCAAAATAGACGACTCTTGGGCCCGATTTTAGTACATTTGGTCAAATATTGACTTTTGAATGACCGATATAACATCAGAAAGAGTCAATAAGTAGGTATAGAAATTTCAAGATCCATAACTGAAACATGTCCAATGGGTAAAATATTGGCTACTCTAAGGCAAATTTATCACCAGAAGGAGTCAATTGGGTAGAAATAGAAAGTTCAAAATCGACGACTCTTGGGCCCGATATTAGTATATTTGGTCAAATATGGATTTCTGAATGACTGACCTAAATTCAGAAAGAGTCAATAAGTAGGTATAGAAATCTCAAGATCCTTAACTGAAACATATCCAATGGGTAAAATATTAGCTACTCTAAGGCTTATGTATCACACGAAGCAGTCAATTGGGTAGGAATAGAAAGTTCAAGATCAAGGACTAAAATATTTTCAGTCTTTAAAAAATTGTCTGAACTATTGCAAGAAGGAGTCAATAGGGTAGAACTAAAAAGTTCAAAATAGACAACTCTTGGGCCCGATTTTAGTACATTTGGTCAAATATTGACCTTTGAATGACCGATGTAACATCAGAAAGAGTCAATAAGTAGGTATAGAAATTTCAAGATCCATCACTGAAACATGTTCAATGGGTCAAATATTGGCTACTCTATCGCTAATTTATCACCAGAAGGAGTCAATTGGGTAGAAATAGAAAGTTCAAAATCGACGACTCTTGGGCCCGATATTAGTACATTTGGTCAAATATTGACTTTTGAATAACCGATATAACATCAGAAAGAGTCAATAAGTAGGTATAGAAATTTCAAGCTCCTTGACTGAAACATGTTCAATGGGTCAAATATTGGCTAATCTATGGCTAATTTATCACCAGAAGGAGTCAAAGGGTAGAACTAAAAGTTCAAAATAGACGACTCTTGGGCCCGATTTTAGTACATTTGGTCAAATATTGACTTTTGAATGACCGATATAACATCAGAAAGAGTCAATAAGTAGGTATAGAAATTTCAAGATCCATAACTGAAACATGTCCAATGGGTAAAATATTGGCTACTCTAAGGCTAATTTATCACCAGAAGGAGTCAATTGGGTAGAAATAGAAAATTCAAAATCGACGACTCTTGGGCCCGATATTAGTATATTTGGTCAAATATGGATTTCTGAATGACTGACCTAAATTCAGAAAGAGTCAATAAGTAGGTATAGAAATCTCAAGATCCTTAACTGAAACATATCCAATGGGTAAAATATTAGCTACTCTAAGGCTTATGTATCACACGAAGCAGTCAATTGGGTAGGAATAGAAAGTTCAAGATCAAGGACTAAAATATTTTCAGTCTTTAAAAAATTGTCTGAACTATTGCAAGAAGGAGTCAATAGGGTAGAACTAAAAAGTTCAAAATAGACAACTCTTGGTCCCGATTTTAGTACATTTGGTCAATTATTGACCTTTGAATGACCGATGTAACATCAGAAAGAGTCAATAAGTAGGTATAGAAATTTCAAGATCCATCACTGAAACATGTTCAATGGGTCAAATATTGGCTACTCTATCGCTAATTTATCACCAGAAGGAGTCAATTGGGTAGAAATAGAAAGTTCAAAATCGACGACTCTTGGGCCCGATATTAGTAAATTTGGTCAAATATTGACTTTTGAATAACCGATATAACATCAGAAAGAGTCAATAAGTAGGTATAGAAATTTCAAGCTCCTTGACTGAAACATGTTCAATGGGTCAAATATTGGCTAATCTATGGCTAATTTATCACCAGAAGGAGTCAAAGGGTAGAACTAAAAGTTCAAAATAGACGACTCTTGGGCCCGATTTTAGTACATTTGGTCAAATATTGACTTTTGAATGACCGATATAACATCAGAAAGAGTCAATAAGTAGGTATAGAAATTTCAAGATCCATAACTGAAACATGTCCAATGGGTAAAATATTGGCTACTCTAAGGCAAATTTATCACCAGAAGGAGTCAATTGGGTAGAAATAGAAAGTTCAAAATCGACGACTCTTGGGCCCGATATTAGTATATTTGGTCAAATATGGATTTCTGAATGACTGACCTAAATTCAGAAAGAGTCAATAAGTAGGTATAGAAATCTCAAGATCCTTAACTGAAACATATCCAATGGGTAAAATATTAGCTACTCTAAGGCTTATGTATCACACGAAGCAGTCAATTGGGTAGGAATAGAAAGTTCAAGATCAAGGACTAAAATATTTTCAGTCTTTAAAAAATTGTCTGAACTATTGCAAGAAGGAGTCAATAGGGTAGAACTAAAAAGTTCAAAATAGACAACTCTTGGGCCCGATTTTAGTACATTTGGTCAAATATTGACCTTTGAATGACCGATGTAACATCAGAAAGAGTCAATAAGTAGGTATAGAAATTTCAAGATCCATCACTGAAACATGTTCAATGGGTCAAATATTGGCTACTCTATCGCTAATTTATCACCAGAAGGAGTCAATTGGGTAGAAATAGAAAGTTCAAAATCGACGACTCTTGGGCCCGATATTAGTACATTTGGTCAAATATTGACTTTTGAATAACCGATATAACATCAGAAAGAGTCAATAAGTAGGTATAGAAATTTCAAGCTCCTTGACTGAAACATGTTCAATGGGTCAAATATTGGCTAATCTATGGCTAATTTATCACCAGAAGGAGTCAAAGGGTAGAACTAAAAGTTCAAAATAGACGACTCTTGGGCCCGATTTTAGTACATTTGGTCAAATATTGACTTTTGAATGACCGATATAACATCAGAAAGAGTCAATAAGTAGGTATAGAAATTTCAAGATCCATAACTGAAACATGTCCAATGGGTAAAATATTGGCTACTCTAAGGCTAATTTATCACCAGAAGGAGTCAATTGGGTAGAAATAGAAAGTTCAAAATCGACGACTCTTGGGCCCGATATTAGTATATTTGGTCAAATATGGATTTCTGAATGACTGACCTAAATTCAGAAAGAGTCAATAAGTAGGTATAGAAATCTCAAGATCCTTAACTGAAACATATCCAATGGGTAAAATATTAGCTACTCTAAGGCTTATGTATCACACGAAGCAGTCAATTGGGTAGGAATAGAAAGTTCAAGATCAAGGACTTAAATATTTTCAGTCTTTAAAAAATTGTCTGAACTATTGCCAGAAGGAGTCTATAGGGTAGAACTAAAAAGTTCAAAATAGACAACTCTTGTGACCGATTTTAGTACATTTGGTCAAATATTGACTTTTGAATGACCGATGTAACATCAGAAAGAGTCAATAAGTAGGTTTAAAAATTTCAAGATCCATAACTGAAACATGTCCAATGGGTAAAATATTGGCTACTCTACGGCTAATTTATCACAAGAAGCAGTCAATTGGGTAGGAATAGAAACTTCAAGATCAAGGACTGAAATATTTTCAGTGCTTTAAAAATTGGCTGAACTATCGCCAGAAGGAGTCAATAGGATAGAACTAAAAAGTTCAAAATAGACGACTCTTGGGCCCGATTTTAGTACATTTGGTCAAATATTGACTTTTGAATGACCGATGTAACATCAGAAAGAGTCAATAAGTAGGTATAGAAATTTCCTGATCCATGACTGAAACATGTTCAATGGGTCAAATATTGGCTACTCTAAGGCTAATTTATCACCAGAAGGAGTCAATTGGGTAGAAATAGAAAGTTCAAAATCGACGACTCTTGGGCCCGATATTAGTATATTTGGTCAAATATGGATTTCTGAATGACTGACCTAAATTCAGAAAGAGTCAATAAGTAGGTATAGAAATTTCAAGATCCATAATTGAAACATGTCCAATGAGTAAAATATTGGCTAGTCTAATGCTAATGTATCACAAGAATGAGTCAATTGGGTAGGAATAGAAAGTTCAAGATCAAGGACTGAAATATTTACAGTTGGTTTTAAAATTGGCTGAACTATCTCCAGAAGGAGTCAATAGGGTAGAACTAAAAAGTTCAAAAATTGACGACTCTTGGGCCCGATTTTAGTACATTTGGTCAAATATTGACTTTTGAATAACCGATTTAATATCAGAAAGAGTCAATAAGTAGGTATAGAAATTTCAAGCTCCTTGACTGAAACATGTTCAATGGGTCAAATATTGGCTACTCTAAGGCTAATGTATCACAAGAAGGAGTCAATTGGGTAGGAATAGAAAGTTCAAGATCAAGGACTGAAATATTTTCAGTGAGTCAAAAATTGGCTGAACTATCGCCAGAATGAGTCAATAGGGTAGAACTAAAAAGTTCATATTAGACGACTCTTGGGCCCGATTTTAGTACATTTGGTCAAATATTGACTTTTGAATGACCGATGTAACATCAGAAAGAGTCAATAAGTAGGTATAGAAATTTCAAAATCCATCACTGAAATATGTCCAATGGGTAAAATATTGGCTACTTCTATCGCTAATTTATCACCAGAAGGAGTCAATTGGGTAGAAATAGAAAGTTCAAAATCGACGACTCTTGGGCCCGAAATTAGTACATTTGGTCAAATATTGACTTTTGAATGACCGATATAACATCAGAAAGAGTCAATAAGTAGGTATAGAAATTTCAAGCTCCTTGACTGAAACATGTTCAATGGGTCAAATATTGGCTACTCTATGGCTAATTTATCACCAGAAGGAGTCAAAGGGTAGAACTAAAAAGTTCAAAATAGACGACTCTTGGGCCCGATTTTAGTACATTTGGTCAAATATTGACTTTTGAATGACCGATATAACATCAGAAAGAGTCAATAAATAGGTATAAAAACTTCAAGATCCATAACTGAAACATGTCCATTGGGTAAAAAATTGGCTACTCTAAGGCTAATGTATCACAAGAAGGAGTCAATTGGGTACATATAGAAAGTTCAAGATCAAGGACTGAAATATTTTCAGTGGCTCAAAAATTGGCTGAACTATATCCAGAAGGAGTCAATAGGGTACAACTAAAAAGTTCAAAATAGACGACTCTTGGGCCCGATTTTAGTACATTTGGTCAAATATTGACTTTTGAATGACTGATGTAATATCAGAAAGAGTCAATAAGTAGGTATAGAAATTTCAAGATCCATAACTGAAACATGTCCAATTTGTAAAATATTGGCTACTCTAAGGCTAATTTATCACCAGAAGGAGTCAATTGGGTAGAAATAGAAAGTTCAAAATCGACGACTCTTGGTCCCGATATTAGTACATTTGGTCAAATATTGACTTTTGAATGACCAATATAACATCAGAAAGAGTCAATAAGTAGGTATAGAAATTTCAAGCTCCTTGACTGAAACATGTTCAATGGGTCAAATATTGGCTACTCTATGGCTAATTTATCACCAGAAGGAGTCAATTGGGTAGGAATAGAAAGTTCAAGATCAAGGACTGAAATATTTTCAGTGCTTCAAAAATTGGCAGAACTATCGCCAGAAGGAGTCAATAGGGTAGAACTAAAAAGTTCAAAATAGGCGACTCTTGGGCCCGATTTTAGTACATTTGGTCAAATATTGACTTTTGAATGACCGATGTAACATCAGAAAGAGTCAATAAGTAGGTATAGAAATGTCCTGATCCATGACTGAAACATGTTCAATGGGTCAAATATTGGCTACTTCTATCGCTAATTTATCACCAGAAGGAGTCAATTGGGTAGAAATAGAAAGTTCAAAATCGACGACTCTTGGGCCCGAAATTAGTACATTTCGTCAAATATTGACTTTTGAATGACCGATATAACATCAGAAAGAGTCAATAAGCAGGTATAGAAATTTCAAGCTCCTTGACTGAAACATGTCCATTGGGTAAAAAATTGGCTACTCTAAGGCTAATGTATCACAAGAAGGAGTCAATTGGGTACATATAGAAAGTTCAAGATCAAGGACTGAAATATTTTCAGTGGCTCAAAAATTGGCTGAACTATATCCAGAAGGAGTCAATAGGGTAGAACTAAAAAGTTCAAAATAGACGACTCTTGGGCCCGATTTTAGTACATTTGGTCAAATATTGACTTTTGAATGACTGATGTAATATCAGAAAGAGTCAATAAGTAGGTATAGAAATTTCAAGATCCATAACTGAAACATGTCCAATTTGTAAAATATTGGCTACTCTAAGGCTAATTTATCACCAGAAGGAGTCAATAGGGTAAAACTAAAAAGCTCAAAATAGACGACTCTTGGGCCCGATTTTAGTACATTTGGTCAAATATTGACTTTTGAATGACCGATATAACATCAGAAAGAGTCAATAAGTAGGTATAGAAATTTCCTGATCCATGACTGAAACATGTTCATTGGGTCAAATATTGGCTACTCTATCGCTAATTTATCACCAGAAGGAGTCAATTGGGTAGAAATAGAAAGTTCAAAATCGACGACTCTTGGGCCCGATATTAGTACATTTGGTCAAATATTGACTTTTGAATGACCGATATAACATCAGAAAGAGTCAATAAGTAGGTATAGAAATTTCCTGATCCATGACTGAAACATGTTCAATGGGTCAAATATTGGCTACTCTATCGCTAATTTATCACCAGAAGGAGTCAATTGGGTAGAAATAGAAAGTTCAAAATCGACGACTCCTGGGTCCGATATTAGTACATTTGGTCAAATATGGATTTCTGAATGATTGACCTAAATTCAGAAAGAGTCAATGAGTAGGTATAAAAATTTCAAAATGCACAACTGAAACATGTCCAATGGGTAAAATATTGGCTACTCTAAGGCTAACTTATCACCAGAAGGAGTCAATTGGGTAGAAATAGAAAGTTCAAAATCGACGACTCTTGGGCCCGATATTAGTACATTTGGTCAAATATGGATTTCTGAATGATTGACCTAAATTCAGAAAGAGTCAATGAGTAGGTATAAAAATTTCAAGATCCATAACTGAAACATGTCCAATGGGTAAAATATTGGCTACTCTACGGCTAATTTATCACAAGAAGCAGTCAATTGGGTAGGAATAGAAACATCAAGATCAAGGACTGAAATATTTTCAGTGCTTCAAAAATTGGCTGAACTATCGCTAGAAGGAGTCAATAGGGTAGAACTAAAAAGCTCAAAATAGATGACTCTTGGGCCCGATTTTAGTACATTTGGTCAAATATTGACTTTTGAATGACCGATGTAACATCAGAAAGAGTCAATAAGTAGGCATAGAAATTTCCTGATCCATGACTGAAACATGTTCAATGGGTCAAATATTGGCTACTCTATCGCTAATTTATCACCAGAAGGAGCCAATTGGGTAGAAATAGAAAGTTCAAAATTGACGACTCTTGGGCCCGATATTAGTACATTTGGTCAAATATTGACTTTTGAATGACCGATATAACATCAGAAAGAGTCAATAAGTAGGTATAGAAATTTCAAGCTCCTTGACTGAAACATGTTCAATGGGTCAAATATTGGCTACTCTATGGCTAATTTATCACCAGAAGGAGTCAAAGGGTAGAACTAAAAAGTTCAAAATAGACGACTCTTGGGCCCGATTTTAGTACATTTGGTCAAATATTGACTTTTGAATGACTGATGTAATATCAGAAAGAGTCAATAAGTAGGTATAGAAATTTCAAAATCCATAACTGAAACATGTCCAATGGGTAAAATATTGGCTACTCTAAGGCTAATTTATCACCAGAAGGAGTCAATTGGGTAGAAATAGAAAGTTCAAAATCGACGACTCTTGGGCCCGATATTAGTACATTTGGTCAAATATGGATTTCTGAATGATTGACCTAAATTCAGAAAGAGTCAATGAGTAGGTATAAAAATTTCAAGATGCATAACTGAAACATGTCCAATGGGTAAAATATTGGCTACTCTAAGGCTAATGTATCACAAGAAGGAGTCAATTGGGTAGGAATAGAAAGTTCAAGATCAAGGACTGAAATATTTTCAGTCTTTAAAAAATTGTCTGAACTATTGCCAGAAGGAGTCTATAGGGTAGAACTAAAAAGTTCAAAATAGGCGACTCTTGGGCCCGATTTTAGTACATTTGGTCAAATATTGACTTTTGAATGACCGATGTAACATCAGAAAGAGTCAATAAGTAGGTATAGAAATGTCCTGATCCATGACTGAAACATGTTCAATGGGTCAAATATTGGCTACTCTATCGCTAATTTATCACCAGAAGGAGTCAATTGGGTAGAAATAGAAAGTTCAAAATCGACGACTCTTGGGCCCGAAATTAGTACATTTGGTCAAATATTGACTTTTGAATGACCGATATAACATCAGAAAGAGTCAATAAGTAGGTATAGAAATTTCAAGCTCCTTGACTGAAACATGTTCAATGGGTCAAATATTGGCTACTCTATGGCTAATTTATCATAAGAAGCAGTCAATTGGGTAGGAATAGAAACTTCAAGATCAAGGACTGAAATATTTTCAGTGCTTCAAAAATTGGCTGAACTATCGCTAGAAGGAGTCAATAGGGTAGAACTAAAAAGCTCAAAATAGATGACTCTTGGGCCCGATTTTAGTACATTTGGTCAAATATTGACTTTTGAATGACCGATGTAACATCAGACAGAGTCAATAAGTAGGCATAGAAATTTCCTGATCCATGACTGAAACATGTTCAATGGGTCAAATATTGGCTACTCTATCGCTAATTTATCACCAGAAGGAGCCAATTGGGTAGAAATAGAAAGTTCAAAATTGACGACTCTTGGGCCCGATATTAGTACATTTGGTCAAATATTGACTTTTGAATGACCGATATAACATCAGAAAGAGTCAATAAGTAGGTATAGAAATTTCAAAATCCATAACTGAAACATGTCCAATGGGTAAAATATTGGCTACTCTAAGGCTAATGTATCACAAGAAGGAGTCAATTGGGTAGGAATAGAAAGTTCAAGATCAAGGACTGAAATATTTTCAGTCTTTAAAAAATTGTCTGAACTATTGCCAGAAGGAGTCTATAGGGTAGAACTAAAAAGTTCAAAATAGGCGACTCTTGGGCCCGATTTTAGTACATTTGGTCAAATATTGACTTTTGAATGACCGATATAACATCAGAAAGAGTCAATAAGTAGGTATAGAAATTTCAAGCTCCTTGACTGAAACATGTTCAATGGGTCAAATATTGGCTACTCTATGGCTAATTTATCACCAGAAGGAGTCAAAGGGTAGAACTAAAAAGTTCAAAATAGACGACTCTTGGGCCCGATTTTAGTACATTTGGACAAATATTGACTTTTGAATGACCGATATAACATCAGAAAGAATCAATAAATAGGTATAAAAATTTCAAGATCCATAACTGAAACATGTCCATTGGGTAAAATATTGGCTACTCTAAGGCTAATTTATCACCAGAAGGAGTCAATTGGGTAGAAATAGAAAGTTCAAAATCGACGACTCTTGGGTCCGATATTAGTACATTTGGTCAAATATGGATTTCTGAATGATTGACCTAAATTCAGAAAGAGTCAATGAGTAGGTATAAAAATTTCAAAATGCATAACTGAAACATGTCCAATGGGTAAAATATTGGCTACTCTACGGCTAATTTATCACAAGAAACAGTCAATTGGGTAGGAATAGAAACATCAAGATCAAGGACTGAAATATTTTCAGTGCTTCAAAAATTGGCTGAACTATCGCTAGAAGGAGTCAATAGGGTAAAACTAAAAAGCTCAAAATAGACGACTCTTGGGCCCGATTTTAGTACTTTTGGTCAAATATTGACTTTTGAATGACCGATATAACATCAGAAAGAGTCAATAAGTAGGTATAGAAATTTCCTGATCCATGACTGAAACATGTTCATTGGGTCAAATATTGGCTACTCTATCGCTAATTTATCACCAGAAGGAGTCAATTGGGTAGAAATAGAAAGTTCAAAATCGACGACTCTTGGGCCCGATATTAGTACATTTGGTCAAATATTGACTTTTGAATGACCGATATAACATCAGAAAGAGTCAATAAGTAGGTATAGAAATTTCCTGATCCATGACTGAAACATGTTCAATGGGTCAAATATTGGCTACTCTATCGCTAATTTATCACCAGAAGGAGTCAATTGGGTAGAAATAGAAAGTTCAAAATCGACGACTCCTGGGTCCGATATTAGTACATTTGGTCAAATATGGATTTCTGAATGATTGACCTAAATTCAGAAAGAGTCAATGAGTAGGTATAAAAATTTCAAAATGCATAACTGAAACATGTCCAATGGGTAAAATATTGGCTACTCTAAGGCTAACTTATCACCAGAAGGAGTCAATTGGGTAGAAATAGAAAGTTCAAAATCGACGACTCTTGGGCCCGATATTAGTACATTTGGTCAAATATGGATTTCTGAATGATTGACCTAAATTCAGAAAGAGTCAATGAGTAGGTATAAAAATTTCAAGATCCATAACTGAAACATGTCCAATGGGTAAAATATTGGCTACTCTACGGCTAATTTATCACAAGAAGCAGTCAATTGGGTAGGAATAGAAACATCAAGATCAAGGACTGAAATATTTTCAGTGCTTCAAAAATTGGCTGAACTATCGCTAGAAGGAGTCAATAGGGTAAAACTAAAAAGCTCAAAATAGACGACTCTTGGGCCCGATTTTAGTACATTTGGTCAAATATTGACTTTTGAATGACCGATATAACATCAGAAAGAGTCAATAAGTAGGTATAGAAATTTCCTGATCCATGACTGAAACATGTTCATTGGGTCAAATATTGGCTACTCTATCGCTAATTTATCACCAGAAGGAGTCAATTGGGTAGAAATAGAAAGTTCAAAATCGACGACTCTTGGGCCCGATATTAGTACATTTGGTCAAATATTGACTTTTGAATGACCGATATAACATCAGAAAGAGTCAATAAGTAGGTATAGAAATTTCCTGATCCATGACTGAAACATGTTCAATGGGTCAAATATTGGCTACTCTATCGCTAATTTATCACCAGAAGGAGTCAATTGGGTAGAAATAGAAAGTTCAAAATCGACAACTCTTGGGCCCGATATTAGTACATTTGGTCAAATATTGACTTTTGAATTACCGATATAACATCAGAAAGAGTCAATAAGTAGGTATAGAAATTTCAAGCTACTTGACTGAAACATGTTCAATCGGTCAAATATTGGCTACTCTATGGCTAATTTATCACCAGAAGGAGTCAAAGGGTAGAACTAAAAAGTTCAAAATAGACGACTCTTGGGCCCGATTTTAGTACATTTGGTCAAATGTTGACTTTTGAATGACTGATGTAATATCAGAAAGAGTCAATAAGTAGGTATAAAAATTTCAAGATCCATCACTGAAATATGTCCAATGGGTAAAATATTGGCTACTCTACGGCTAATTTATCATAAGAAGCAGTCAATTGGGTAGGAATAGAAACTTCAAGATCAAGGACTGAAATATTTTCAGTGCTTCAAAAATTGGCTGAACTATCGCTAGAAGGAGTCAATAGGGTAGAACTAAAAAGCTCAAAATAGATGACTCTTGGGCCCGATTTTAGTACATTTG
Source organism: Zacco platypus (assembly GCA_038088235.1). NCBI lineage: Eukaryota > Metazoa > Chordata > Actinopteri > Cypriniformes > Xenocyprididae > Zacco > Zacco platypus. Next base: position 13,709,066 of record CM076071.1, on the reverse strand, counting down.
GTCAAATATTGACTTTTGAATGACCGATGTAACATCAGAAAGAGTCAATAAGTAGGCATAGAAATTTCCTGATCCATGACTGAAACATGTTCAATGGGTCAAATATTGGCTACTCTATCGCTAATTTATCACCAGAAGGAGTCAATTGGGTAGAAATAGAAAGTTCAAAATCGACGACTCTTGGGCCCGAAATTAGTACATTTGGTCAAATATTGACTTTTGAATGACCGATATAACATCAGAAAGAGTCAATAAGTAGGTATAGAAATTTCAAGCTCCTTGACTGAAACATGTTCAATGGGTCAAATATTGGCTAATCTATGGCTAATTTATCAACAGAAGGAGTCAAAGGGTAGAACTAAAAACTTCAAAATAGACGACTCTTGGGCCCGATTTTAGTACATTTGGTCAAATATTGACTTTTGAATGACCGATATAACATCAGAAAGAGTCAATAAATAGGTATAAAAACTTCAAGATCCATAACTGAAACATGTCCATTGGGTAAAAAATTGGCTACTCTAAGGCTAATGTATCACAAGAAGGAGTCAATTGGGTACATATAGAAAGTTCAAGATCAAGGACTGAAATATTTTCAGTGGCTCAAAAATTGGCTGAACTATATCCAGAAGGAGTCAATAGGGTAGAACTAAAAAGTTCAAAATAGACGACTCTTGGGCCCGATTTTAGTACATTTGGTCAAATATTGACTTTTGAATGACTGATGTAATATCAGAAAGAGTCAATAAGTAGGTATAGAAATTTCAAGATCCATAACTGAAACATGTCCAATTTGTAAAATATTGGCTACTCTAAGGCTAATTTATCACCAGAAGGAGTCAATTGGGTAGAAATAGAAAGTTCAAAATCGACGACTCTTGGTCCCGATATTAGTACATTTGGTCAAATATTGACTTTTGAATGACCGATATAACATCAGAAAGAGTCAATAAGTAGGTATAGAAATTTCAAGCTCCTTGACTGAAACATGTTCAATGGGTCAAATATTGGCTACTCTATGGCTAATTTATCACCAGAAGGAGTCAAAGGGTAGAACTAAAAAGTTCAAAATAGACGACTCTTGGGCCCGATTTTAGTACATTTGGACAAATATTGACTTTTGAATGACCGATATAACATCAGAAAGAGTCAATAAATAGGTATAAAAATTTCAAGATCCATAACTGAAACATGTCCATTGGGTAAAATATTGGCTACTCTAAGGCTAATTTATCACCAGAAGGAGTCAATTGGGTAGAAATAGAAAGTTCAAAATCGACGACTCTTGGGTCCGATATTAGTACATTTGGTCAAATATGGATTTCTGAATGATTGACCTAAATTCAGAAAGAGTCAATGAGTAGGTATAAAAATTTCAAAATGCATAACTGAAACATGTCCAATGGGTAAAATATTGGCTACTCTAAGGCTAACTTATCACCAGAAGGAGTCAATTGGGTAGAAATAGAAAGTTCAAAATCGACGACTCTTGGGCCCGATATTAGTACATTTGGTCAAATATGGATTTCTGAATGATTGACCTAAATTCAGAAAGAGTCAATGAGTAGGTATAAAAATTTCAAGATCCATAACTGAAACATGTCCAATGGGTAAAATATTGGCTACTCTACGGCTAATTTATCACAAGAAGCAGTCAATTGGGTAGGAATAGAAACATCAAGATCAAGGACTGAAATATTTTCAGTGCTTCAAAAATTGGCTGAACTATCGCTAGAAGGAGTCAATAGGGTAAAACTAAAAAGCTCAAAATAGACGACTCTTGGGCCCGATTTTAGTACATTTGGTCAAATATTGACTTTTGAATGACCGATATAACATCAGAAAGAGTCAATAAGTAGGTATAGAAATTTCCTGATCCATGACTGAAACATGTTCATTGGGTCAAATATTGGCTACTCTATCGCTAATTTATCACCAGAAGGAGTCAATTGGGTAGAAATAGAAAGTTCAAAATCGACGACTCTTGGGCCCGATATTAGTACATTTGGTCAAATATTGACTTTTGAATGACCGATATAACATCAGAAAGAGTCAATAAGTAGGTATAGAAATTTCCTGATCCATGACTGAAACATGTTCAATGGGTCAAATATTGGCTACTCTATCGCTAATTTATCACCAGAAGGAGTCAATTGGGTAGAAATAGAAAGTTCAAAATCGACGACTCCTGGGTCCGATATTAGTACATTTGGTCAAATATGGATTTCTGAATGATTGACCTAAATTCAGAAAGAGTCAATAAGTAGGTATAAAAATTTCAAGATCCATCACTGAAATATGTCCAATGGGTAAAATATTGGCTACTCTACGGCTAATTTATCATAAGAAGCAGTCAATTGGGTAGGAATAGAAACTTCAAGATCAAGGACTGAAATATTTTCAGTGCTTCAAAAATTGGCTGAACTATCGCTAGAAGGAGTCAATAGGGTAGAACTAAAAAGCTCAAAATAGATGACTCTTGGGCCCGATTTTAGTACATTTGGTCAAATATTGACTTTCGAATGACCGATGTAACATCAGAAAGAGTCAATAAGTAGGCATAGAAATTTCCTGATCCATGACTGAAACATGTTCAATGGGTCAAATATTGGCTACTCTATCGCTAATTTATCACCAGAAGGAGCCAATTGGGTAGAAATAGAAAGTTCAAAATTGACGACTCTTGGGCCCGATATTAGTACATTTGGTCAAATATTGACTTTTGAATGACCGATATAACATCAGAAAGAGTCAATAAGTAGGTATAGAAATTTCAAGCTACTTGACTGAAACATGTTCAATCGGTCAAATATTGGCTACTCTATGGCTAATTTATCACCAGAAGGAGTCAAAGGGTAGAACTAAAAAGTTCAAAATAGACGACTCTTGGGCCCGATTTTAGTACATTTGGTCAAATATTGACTTTTGAATGACTGATGTAATATCAGAAAGAGTCAATAAGTAGGTATAGAAATTTCAAGATCCATAACTGAAACATGTCCAATGGGTAAAATATTGGCTACTCTAAGGCTAATTTATCACCAGAAGGAGTCAATTGGGTAGAAATAGAAAGTTCAAAATCGACGACTCTTGGGCCCGATATTAGTACATTTGGTCAAATATGGATTTCTGAATGATTGACCTAAATTCAGAAAGAGTCAATGAGTAGGTATAAAAATTTCAAGATGCATAACTGAAACATGTCCAATGGGTAAAATATTGGCTACTCTAAGGCTAATGTATCACAAGAAGGAGTCAATTGGGTAGGAATAGAAAGTTCAAGATCAAGGACTGAAATATTTTCAGTCTTTAAAAAATTGTCTGAACTATTGCCAGAAGGAGTCTATAGGGTAGAAATAGAAAGTTCAAAATCGACGACTCTTGGGCCCGATATTAGTACATTTGGTCAAATATGGATTTCTGAATGATTGACCTAAATTCAGAAAGAGTCAATAAGTAGGTATAGAAATGTCCTGATCCATGACTGAAACATGTTCAATGGGTCAAATATTGGCTAATCTATGGCTAATTTATCAACAGAAGGAGTCAAAGGGTAGAACTAAAAAGTTCAAAATAGACGACTCTTGGGCCCGATTTTAGTACATTTGGTCAAATATTGACTTTTGAATGACCGATATAACATCAGAAAGAGTCAATAAATAGGTATAAAAACTTCAAGATCCATAACTGAAACATGTCCATTGGGTAAAAAATTGGCTACTCTAAGGCTAATGTATCACAAGAAGGAGTCAATTGGGTACATATAGAAAGTTCAAGATCAAGGACTGAAATATTTTCAGTGGCTCAAAAATTGGCTGAACTATATCCAGAAGGAGTCAATAGGGTAGAACTAAAAAGTTCAAAATAGACGACTCTTGGGCCCGATTTTAGTACATTTGGTCAAATATTGACTTTTGAATGACTGATGTAATATCAGAAAGAGTCAATAAGTAGGTATAGAAATTTCAAGATCCATAACTGAAACATGTCCAATTTGTAAAATATTGGCTACTCTAAGGCTAATTTATCACCAGAAGGAGTCAATTGGGTAGAAATAGAAAGTTCAAAATCGACGACTCTTGGTCCCGATTTTAGTACATTTGGTCAAATATTGACTTTTGAATGACCGATATAACATCAGAAAGAGTCAATAAGTAGGTATAGAAATTTCAAGCTCCTTGACTGAAACATGTTCAATGGGTCAAATATTGGCTACTCTATGGCTAATTTATCACCAGAAGGAGTCAAAGGGTAGAACTAAAAAGTTCAAAATAGACGACTCTTGGGCCCGATTTTAGTACATTTGGACAAATATTGACTTTTGAATGACCGATATAACATCAGAAAGAGTCAATAAATAGGTATAAAAATTTCAAGATCCATAACTGAAACATGTCCATTGGGTAAAATATTGGCTACTCTAAGGCTAATTTATCACCAGAAGGAGTCAATTGGGTAGAAATAGAAAGTTCAAAATCGACGACTCTTGGGTCCGATATTAGTACATTTGGTCAAATATGGATTTCTGAATGATTGACCTAAATTCAGAAAGAGTCAATGAGTAGGTATAAAAATTTCAAAATGCATAACTGAAACATGTCCAATGGGTAAAATATTGGCTACTCTACGGCTAATTTATCACAAGAAGCAGTCAATTGGGTAGGAATAGAAACATCAAGATCAAGGACTGAAATATTTTCAGTGCTTCAAAAATTGGCTGAACTATCGCTAGAAGGAGTCAATAGGGTAAAACTAAAAAGCTCAAAATAGACGACTCTTGGGCCCGATTTTAGTACATTTGGTCAAATATTGACTTTTGAATGACCGATATAACATCAGAAAGAGTCAATAAGTAGGTATAGAAATTTCCTGATCCATGACTGAAACATGTTCATTGGGTCAAATATTGGCTACTCTATCGCTAATTTATCACCAGAAGGAGTCAATTGGGTAGAAATAGAAAGTTCAAAATCGACGACTCTTGGGCCCGATATTAGTACATTTGGTCAAATATTGACTTTTGAATGACCGATATAACATCAGAAAGAGTCAATAAGTAGGTATAGAAATTTCCTGATCCATGACTGAAACATGTTCAATGGGTCAAATATTGGCTACTCTATCGCTAATTTATCACCAGAAGGAGTCAATTGGGTAGAAATAGAAAGTTCAAAATCGACGACTCCTGGGTCCGATATTAGTACATTTGGTCAAATATGGATTTCTGAATGATTGACCTAAATTCAGAAAGAGTCAATGAGTAGGTATAAAAATTTCAAAATGCATAACTGAAACATGTCCAATGGGTAAAATATTGGCTACTCTAAGGCTAACTTATCACCAGAAGGAGTCAATTGGGTAGAAATAGAAAGTTCAAAATCGACGACTCTTGGGCCCGATATTAGTACATTTGGTCAAATATGGATTTCTGAATGATTGACCTAAATTCAGAAAGAGTCAATGAGTAGGTATAAAAATTTCAAGATCCATAACTGAAACATGTCCAATGGGTAAAATATTGGCTACTCTACGGCTAATTTATCACAAGAAGCAGTCAATTGGGTAGGAATAGAAACATCAAGATCAAGGACTGAAATATTTTCAGTGCTTCAAAAATTGGCTGAACTATCGCTAGAAGGAGTCAATAGGGTAAAACTAAAAAGCTCAAAATAGACGACTCTTGGGCCCGATTTTAGTACATTTGGTCAAATATTGACTTTTGAATGACCGATATAACATCAGAAAGAGTCAATAAGTAGGTATAGAAATTTCCTGATCCATGACTGAAACATGTTCATTGGGTCAAATATTGGCTACTCTATCGCTAATTTATCACCAGAAGGAGTCAATTGGGTAGAAATAGAAAGTTCAAAATCGACGACTCTTGGGCCCGATATTAGTACATTTGGTCAAATATTGACTTTTGAATGACCGATATAACATCAGAAAGAGTCAATAAGTAGGTATAGAAATTTCCTGATCCATGACTGAAATATGTTCAATGGGTCAAATATTGGCTACTCTATCGCTAATTTATCACCAGAAGGAGTCAATTGGGTAGAAATAGAAAGTTCAAAATCGACAACTCTTGGGCCCGATATTAGTACATTTGGTCAAATATTGACTTTTGAATGACCGATATAACATCAGAAAGAGTCAATAAGTAGGTATAGAAATTTCAAGCTACTTGACTGAAACATGTTCAATCGGTCAAATATTGGCTACTCTATGGCTAATTTGTCATCAGAAGGAGTCAAAGGGTAGAACTAAAAAGTTCAAAATCGACGACTCTTGGGCCCGATTTTAGTACATTTGGTCAAATGTTGACTTTTGAATGACTGATGTAATATCAGAAAGAGTCAATAAGTAGGTATAAAAATTTCAAGATCCATCACTGAAATATGTCCAATGGGTACAATATTGGCTACTCTACGGCTAATTTATCATAAGAAGCAGTCAATTGGGTAGAAATAGAAACTTCAAGATCAAGGACTGAAATATTTTCAGTGCTTCAAAAATTGGCTGAACTATCGCTAGAAGGAGTCAATAGGGTAGAACTAAAAAGCTCAAAATAGATGACTCTTGGGCCCGATTTTAGTACATTTGGTCAAATATTGACTTTTGAATGACCGATGTAACATCAGAAAGAGTCAATAAGTAGGCATAGAAATTTCCTGATCCATGACTGAAACATGTTCAATGGGTCAAATATTTGCTACTCTATCGCTAATTTATCACCAGAAGGAGCCAATTGGGTAGAAATAGAAAGTTCAAAATTGACGACTCTTGGGCCCGATATTAGTACATTTGGTCAAATATTGACTTTTGAATGACCGATATAACATCAGAAAGAGTCAATAAGTAGGTATAGAAATTTCAAGCTCCTTGACTGAAACATGTTCAATGGGTCAAATATTGGCTACTCTATGGCTAATTTATCACCAGAAGGAGTCAAAGGGTAGAACTAAAAAGTTCAAAATAGACGACTCTTGGGCCCGATTTTAGTACATTTGGTCAAATATTGACTTTATAATGACTGATGTAATATCAGAAAGAGTCAATAAGTAGGTATAGAAATTTCAAGATCCATAACTGAAACATGTCCAATGGGTAAAATATTGGCTACTCTAAGGCTAATTTATCACCAGAAGGAGTCAATTGGGTAGAAATAGAAAGTTCAAAATCGACGACTCTTGGGCCCGATATTAGTACATTTGGTCAAATATGGATTTCTGAATGATTGACCTAAATTCAGAAAGAGTCAATGAGTAGGTATAAAAATTTCAAGATGCATAACTGAAACATGTCCAATGGGTAAAATATTGGCTACTCTAAGGCTAATGTATCACAAGAAGGAGTCAATTGGGTAGGAATAGAAAGTTCAAGATCAAGGACTGAAATATTTTCAGTCTTTAAAAAATTGTCTGAACTATTGCCAGAAGGAGTCTATAGGGTAGAACTAAAAACTTCAAAATAGACAACTCTTGGGCCCGATTTTAGTACATTTGGTCAAATATTGACTTTTGAATGACCGATGTAACATCAGAAAGTAGGTATAAAAATTTCAAGATCCATAACTGAAACATGTCCAATGGGTAAAATATTGGCTACCCTACGGCTAATTTATCACAAGAAGCAGTCAATTGGGTAGGAATAGAAACATCAAGATCAAGGACTGAAATATTTTCAGTGCTTCAAAAATTGGCTGAACTATCGCTAGAAGGAGTCAATAGGGTAAAACTAAAAAGCTCAAAATAGACGACTCTTGGGCCCGATTTTAGTACATTTGGTCAAATATTGACTTTTGAATGACCGATATAACATCAGAAAGAGTCAATAAGTAGGTATAGAAATTTCCTGATCCATGACTGAAACATGTTCATTGGGTCAAATATTGGCTACTCTATCGCTAATTTATCACCAGAAGGAGTCAATTGGGTAGAAATAGAAAGTTCAAAATCGACGACTCTTGGGCCCGATATTAGTACATTTGGTCAAATATTGACTTTTGAATGACCGATATAACATCAGAAAGAGTCAATAAGTAGGTATAGAAATTTCCTGATCCATGACTGAAACATGTTCAATGGGTCAAATATTGGCTACTCTATCGCTAATTTATCACCAGAAGGAGTCAATTGGGTAGAAATAGAAAGTTCAAAATCGACAACTCTTGGGCCCGATATTAGTACATTTGGTCAAATATTGACTTTTGAATGACCGATATAACATCAGAAAGAGTCAATAAGTAGGTATAGAAATTTCAAGCTACTTGACTGAAACATGTTCAATCGGTCAAATATTGGCTACTCTATGGCTAATTTATCACCAGAAGGAGTCAAAGGGTAGAACTAAAAAGTTCAAAATAGACGACTCTTGGGCCCGATTTTAGTACATTTGGTCAAATATGGATTTCTGAATGATTGACCTAAATTCAGAAAGAGTCAATAAGTAGGTATAGAAATGTCCTGATCCATGACTGAAACATGTTCAATGGGTCAAATATTGGCTAATCTATGGCTAATTTATCAACAGAAGGAGTCAAAGGGTAGAACTAAAAAGTTCAAAATAGACGACTCTTGGGCCCGATTTTAGTACATTTGGTCAAATATTGACTTTTGAATGACCGATATAACATCAGAAAGAGTCAATAAATAGGTATAAAAACTTCAAGATCCATAACTGAAACATGTCCATTGGGTAAAAAATTGGCTACTCTAAGGCTAATGTATCACAAGAAGGAGTCAATTGGGTACATATAGAAAGTTCAAGATCAAGGACTGAAATATTTTCAGTGGCTCAAAAATTGGCTGAACTATATCCAGAAGGAGTCAATAGGGTAGAACTAAAAAGTTCAAAATAGACGACTCTTGGGCCCGATTTTAGTACATTTGGTCAAATATTGACTTTTGAATGACTGATGTAATATCAGAAAGAGTCAATAAGTAGGTATAGAAATTTCAAGATCCATAACTGAAACATGTCCAATTTGTAAAATATTGGCTACTCTAAGGCTAATTTATCACCAGAAGGAGTCAATTGGGTAGAAATAGAAAGTTCAAAATCGACGACTCTTGGTCCCGATTTTAGTACATTTGGTCAAATATTGACTTTTGAATGACCGATATAACATCAGAAAGAGTCAATAAGTAGGTATAGAAATTTCAAGCTCCTTGACTGAAACATGTTCAATGGGTCAAATATTGGCTACTCTATGGCTAATTTATCACCAGAAGGAGTCAAAGGGTAGAACTAAAAAGTTCAAAATAGACGACTCTTGGGCCCGATTTTAGTACATTTGGACAAATATTGACTTTTGAATGACCGATATAACATCAGAAAGAGTCAATAAATAGGTATAAAAATTTCAAGATCCATAACTGAAACATGTCCATTGGGTAAAATATTGGCTACTCTAAGGCTAATTTATCACCAGAAGGAGTCAATTGGGTAGAAATAGAAAGTTCAAAATCGACGACTCTTGGGTCCGATATTAGTACATTTGGTCAAATATGGATTTCTGAATGATTGACCTAAATTCAGAAAGAGTCAATGAGTAGGTATAAAAATTTCAAAATGCATAACTGAAACATGTCCAATGGGTAAAATATTGGCTACTCTACGGCTAATTTATCACAAGAAGCAGTCAATTGGGTAGGAATAGAAACATCAAGATCAAGGACTGAAATATTTTCAGTGCTTCAAAAATTGGCTGAACTATCGCTAGAAGGAGTCAATAGGGTAAAACTAAAAAGCTCAAAATAGACGACTCTTGGGCCCGATTTTAGTACATTTGGTCAAATATTGACTTTTGAATGACCGATATAACATCAGAAAGAGTCAATAAGTAGGTATAGAAATTTCCTGATCCATGACTGAAACATGTTCATTGGGTCAAATATTGGCTACTCTATCGCTAATTTATCACCAGAAGGAGTCAATTGGGTAGAAATAGAAAGTTCAAAATCGACGACTCTTGGGCCCGATATTAGTACATTTGGTCAAATATTGACTTTTGAATGACCGATATAACATCAGAAAGAGTCAATAAGTAGGTATAGAAATTTCCTGATCCATGACTGAAACATGTTCAATGGGTCAAATATTGGCTACTCTATCGCTAATTTATCACCAGAAGGAGTCAATTGGGTAGAAATAGAAAGTTCAAAATCGACGACTCCTGGGTCCGATATTAGTACATTTGGTCAAATATGGATTTCTGAATGATTGACCTAAATTCAGAAAGAGTCAATGAGTAGGTATAAAAATTTCAAAATGCATAACTGAAACATGTCCAATGGGTAAAATATTGGCTACTCTAAGGCTAACTTATCACCAGAAGGAGTCAATTGGGTAGAAATAGAAAGTTCAAAATCGACGACTCTTGGGCCCGATATTAGTACATTTGGTCAAATATGGATTTCTGAATGATTGACCTAAATTCAGAAAGAGTCAATGAGTAGGTATAAAAATTTCAAGATCCATAACTGAAACATGTCCAATGGGTAAAATATTGGCTACTCTACGGCTAATTTATCACAAGAAGCAGTCAATTGGGTAGGAATAGAAACATCAAGATCAAGGACTGAAATATTTTCAGTGCTTCAAAAATTGGCTGAACTATCGCTAGAAGGAGTCAATAGGGTAAAACTAAAAAGCTCAAAATAGACGACTCTTGGGCCCGATTTTAGTACATTTGGTCAAATATTGACTTTTGAATGACCGATATAACATCAGAAAGAGTCAATAAGTAGGTATAGAAATTTCCTGATCCATGACTGAAACATGTTCATTGGGTCAAATATTGGCTACTCTATCGCTAATTTATCACCAGAAGGAGTCAATTGGGTAGAAATAGAAAGTTCAAAATCGACGACTCTTGGGCCCGATATTAGTACATTTGGTCAAATATTGACTTTTGAATGACCGATATAACATCAGAAAGAGTCAATAAGTAGGTATAGAAATTTCCTGATCCATGACTGAAATATGTTCAATGGGTCAAATATTGGCTACTCTATCGCTAATTTATCACCAGAAGGAGTCAATTGGGTAGAAATAGAAAGTTCAAAATCGACAACTCTTGGGCCCGATATTAGTACATTTGGTCAAATATTGACTTTTGAATGACCGATATAACATCAGAAAGAGTCAATAAGTAGGTATAGAAATTTCAAGCTACTTAACTGAAACATGTTCAATCGGTCAAATATTGGCTACTCTATGGCTAATTTGTCATCAGAAGGAGTCAAAGGGTAGAACTAAAAAGTTCAAAATCGACGACTCTTGGGCCCGATTTTAGTACATTTGGTCAAATGTTGACTTTTGAATGACTGATGTAATATCAGAAAGAGTCAATAAGTAGGTATAAAAATTTCAAGATCCATCACTGAAATATGTCCAATGGGTACAATATTGGCTACTCTACGGCTAATTTATCATAAGAAGCAGTCAATTGGGTAGAAATAGAAACTTCAAGATCAAGGACTGAAATATTTTCAGTGCTTCAAAAATTGGCTGAACTATCGCTAGAAGGAGTCAATAGGGTAGAACTAAAAAGCTCAAAATAGATGACTCTTGGGCCCGATTTTAGTACATTTGGTCAAATATTGACTTTTGAATGACCGATGTAACATCAGAAAGAGTCAATAAGTAGGCATAGAAATTTCCTGATCCATGACTGAAACATGTTCAATGGGTCAAATATTGGCTACTCTATCGCTAAATTATCACCAGAAGGAGCCAATTGGGTAGAAATAGAAAGTTCAAAATTGACGACTCTTGGGCCCGATATTAGTACATTTGGTCAAATATTGACTTTTGAATGACCGATATAACATCAGAAAGAGTCAATAAGTAGGTATAGAAATTTCAAGCTCCTTGACTGAAACATGTTCAATGGGTCAAATATTGGCTACTCTATGGCTAATTTATCACCAGAAGGAGTCAAAGGGTAGAACTAAAAAGTTCAAAATAGACGACTCTTGGGCCCGATTTTAGTACATTTGGTCAAATATTGACTTTATAATGACTGATGTAATATCAGAAAGAGTCAATAAGTAGGTATAGAAATTTCAAGATCCATAACTGAAACATGTCCAATGGGTAAAATATTGGCTACTCTAAGGCTAATTTATCACCAGAAGGAGTCAATTGGGTAGAAATAGAAAGTTCAAAATCGACGACTCTTGGGCCCGATATTAGTACATTTGGTCAAATATGGATTTCTGAATGATTGACCTAAATTCAGAAAGAGTCAATGAGTAGGTATAAAAATTTCAAGATGCATAACTGAAACATGTCCAATGGGTAAAATATTGGCTACTCTAAGGCTAATGTATCACAAGAAGGAGTCAATTGGGTAGGAATAGAAAGTTCAAGATCAAGGACTGAAATATTTTCAGTCTTTAAAAAATTGTCTGAACTATTGCCAGAAGGAGTCTATAGGGTAGAACTAAAAACTTCAAAATAGACAACTCTTGGGCCCGATTTTAGTACATTTGGTCAAATATTGACTTTTGAATGACCGATGTAACATCAGAAAGTAGGTATAAAAATTTCAAGATCCATAACTGAAACATGTCCAATGGGTAAAATATTGGCTACCCTACGGCTAATTTATCACAAGAAGCAGTCAATTGGGTAGGAATAGAAACATCAAGATCAAGGACTGAAATATTTTCAGTGCTTCAAAAATTGGCTGAACTATCGCTAGAAGGAGTCAATAGGGTAAAACTAAAAAGCTCAAAATAGATGACTCTTGGGCCCGATTTTAGTACATTTGGTCAAATATTGACTTTTGAATGACCGATATAACATCAGAAAGAGTCAATAAGTAGGTATAGAAATTTCCTGATCCATGACTGAAACATGTTCATTGGGTCAAATATTGGCTACTCTATCGCTAATTTATCACCAGAAGGAGTCAATTGGGTAGAAATAGAAAGTTCAAAATCGACAACTCTTGGGCCCGATATTAGTACATTTGGTCAAATATTGACTTTTGAATGACCGATATAACATCAGAAAGAGTCAATAAGTAGGTATAGAAATTTCCTGATCCATGACTGAAACATGTTCAATGGGTCAAATATTGGCTACTCTATCGCTAATTTATCACCAGAAGGAGTCAATTGGGTAGAAATAGAAAGTTCAAAATCGACAACTCTTGGGCCCGATATTAGTACATTTGGTCAAATATTGACTTTTGAATGACCGATATAACATCAGAAAGAGTCAATAAGTAGGTATAGAAATTTCAAGCTACTTGACTGAAACATGTTCAATCGGTCAAATATTGGCTACTCTATGGCTAATTTATCACCAGAAGGAGTCAAAGGGTAGAACTAAAAAGTTCAAAATAGACGACTCTTGGGCCCGATTTTAGTACATTTGGTCAAATGTTGACTTTTGAATGACTGATGTAATATCAGAAAGAGTCAATATGTAGGTATAAAAATTTCAAGATCCATCACTGAAATATGTCCAATGGGTAAAATATTGGCTACTCTACGGCTAATTTATCATAAGAAGTAGTCAATTGGGTAGGAATAGAAACTTCAAGATCAAGGACTGAAATATTTTCAGTGCTTCAAAAATTGGCTGAACTATCGCTAGAAGGAGTCAATAGGGTAGAACTAAAAAGCTCAAAATAGATGACTCTTGGGCCCGATTTTAGTACATTTGGTCAAATATTGACTTTTGAATGACCGATGTAACATCAGAAAGAGTCAATAAGTAGGTATAGAAATTTCCTGATCCATGACTGAAACATGTTCAATGGGTCAAATATTGGCTACTCTATCGCTAATTTATCACCAGAAGGAGCCAATTGGGTAGAAATAGAAAGTTCAAAATTGACGACTCTTGGGCCCGATATTAGTACATTTGGTCAAATATTGACTTTTGAATGACCGATATAACATCAGAAAGAGTCAATAAGTAGGTATAGAAATTTCAAGCTCCTTGACTGAAACATGTTCAATGGGCAAAATATTGGCTACTCAATGGCTAATTTATCACCAGAAGGAGTCAAAGGGTAGAACTAAAAAGTTCAAAATAGACGACTCTTGGGCCCGATATTAGTATATTTGGTCAAATATGGATTTCTGAATGACTGACCTTAATTCAGAAAGAGTCAATAAGTAGGTATAGAAATTTCAAGATCCATAACTGAAACATGTCCAATGAGTAAAATATTGGCTAGTCTAATGCTAATGTATCACAAGAAGGAGTCAATTGGGTAGGAATAGAAAGTTCAAGTTCATGGACTGAAATATTTTCAGTGGGTCAAAAATTGGCTGAACTATCGCAAGAAGGAGTCAATAGGGTAGAACTAAAAAGTTCAAAATAGACGACTCTTGGGCCTGATTTTAGTACATTTGGTCAAATATTGACTTTTGAATGGCCGATGTAACATCAGAAAGAGTCAATAAGTAGGTTTAGAAATTTCAAGATCCATAACTGAAACATGTCCAATGAGTAAAATATTGGCTAATCTAATGCTAATGTATCACAAGAAGGAGTAAACTGGGTAGGAATAGAAAGTTCAAGATCAAGGACTGAAATATTTTCAGTGGGTCAAAAATTGGCTGAACTATCTCCAGGTGGAGTCAATAGGGTAGAACTAAAAAGTTCAAAATAGATGACTCTTGGGCCCGATTTTAGTACATTTGGTCAAATATGGATTTCTGAATGACCGATGTAACATCAGAAAGAGTCAATAAGTAGGTATAGAAATTTCAAGATCCATCACTGAAATATGTCCAATGGGTAAAATATTGGCTAGTCTAAGGCTAATGTATCACAAGAAGGAGTCAATTGGGTAGGAATAGAAAGTTCAAGATCAAGGACTAAAATATTTTCAGTCTTTAAAAAATTGTCTGAACTATTGCAAGAAGGAGTCAATAGGGTAGAACTAAAAAGTTCAAAATAGACAACACTTGGGCCCGATTTTAGTACATTTGGTCAAATATTGACCTTTGAATGACCGATGTAATATCAGAAAGAGTCAATAAGTAGGTATAGAAATTTCAAGATACATCACTGAAACATGTTCAATGGGTCAAATATTGGCTACTCTATCGCTAATTTATCACCAGAAGGAGTCAATTGGGTAGAAATAGAAAGTTCAAAATCGACGACTCTTGGGAACGATATTAGTACATTTGGTCAAATATTGACTTTTGAATAACCGATATAACATCAGAAAGAGTCAATAAGTAGGTATAGAAATTTCAAGCTCCTTGACTGAAACATGTTCAATGGGTCAAATATTGGCTAATCTATGGCTAATTTATCACCAGAAGGAGTCAAAGGGTAGAACTAAAAGTTCAAAATAGACGACTCTTGGGCCCGATTTTAGTACATTTGGTCAAATATTGACTTTTGAATGACCGATATAACATCAGAAAGAGTCAATAAGTAGGTATAGAAATTTCAAGATCCATAACTGAAACATGTCCAATGGTTAAAATATTGGCTACTCTAAGGCTAATTTATCACCAGAAGGAGTCAATTGGGTAGAAATAGAAAGTTCAAAATCGACGACTCTTGGGCCCGATATTAGTATATTTGGTCAAATATGGATTTCTGAATGACTGACCTAAATTCAGAAAGAGTCAATAAGTAGGTATAGAAATCTCAAGATCCTTAACTGAAACATATCCAATGGGTAAAATATTAGCTACTCTAAGGCTTATGTATCACACGAAGCAGTCAATTGGGTAGGAATAGAAAGTTCAAGATCAAGGACTTAAATATTTTCAGTCTTTAAAAAATTGTCTGAACTATTGCCAGAAGGAGTCTATAGGGTAGAACTAAAAAGTTCAAAATAGACAACTCTTGTGACCGATTTTAGTACATTTGGTCAAATATTGACTTTTGAATGACCGATGTAACATCAGAAAGAGTCAATAAGTAGGTTTAAAAATTTCAAGATCCATAACTGAAACATGTCCAATGGGTAAAATATTGGCTACTCTACGGCTAATTTATCACAAGAAGCAGTCAATTGGGTAGGAATAGAAACTTCAAGATCAAGGACTGAAATATTTTCAGTGCTTTAAAAATTGGCTGAACTATCGCCAGAAGGAGTCAATAGGATAGAACTAAAAAGTTCAAAATAGACGACTCTTGGGCCCGATTTTAGTACATTTGGTCAAATATTGACTTTTGAATGACCGATGTAACATCAGAAAGAGTCAATAAGTAGGTATAGAAATTTCCTGATCCATGACTGAAACATGTTCAATGGGTCAAATATTGGCTACTCTAAGGCTAATTTATCACCAGAAGGAGTCAATTGGGTAGAAATAGAAAGTTCAAAATCGACGACTCTTGGGCCCGATATTAGTATATTTGGTCAAATATGGATTTCTGAATGACTGACCTAAATTCAGAAAGAGTCAATAAGTAGGTATAGAAATCTCAAGATCCTTAACTGAAACATGTCCAAAGAGTAAAATATTGGCTACTGTAATGCTAATGTATCACAAGAAGGAGTCAATTGGATAGGAATAGAAAGTTCAAGATCAAGGACTGAAATATTTTCAGTGGGTCAAAAATTGGCTGAACTATCTCCAGAAAGAGTCAATAGGGTAGAACTAAAAAGTTCAAAATAGACGACTCTTGGGCCCGATTTTAGTACATTTGGTCAAATATTGACTTTTGAATGACCGATGTAACATCAGAAAGAGTCAATTAGTAGGTATAGAAATTTCAAGATCCATGACTGAAACATGTTCAATGGGTCAAATATTGGCTACTCTATGGCTAATGTATCACAAGAAGGAGTCAATTGGGTAGAAATAGAAAGTTCAAAATCGACGACTCTTGGGCCCGATATTAGTACATTTGGTCAAATATTGACTTTTGAATGACCGATATAACATCAGAAAGAGTCAATAAGTAGATATAGAAATTTCAAGATCCATAACTAAAACATTTCCAATGGGTAAAATATTGGCTAGTCTAATGCTAATGTATCACAAGAATGAGTCAATTGGGTAGGAATAGAAAGTTCAAGATCAAGGACTGAAATATTTACAGTTGGTTTTAAAATTGGCTGAACTATCTCCAGAAGGAGTCAATAGGGTAGAACTAAAAAGTTCAAAAATTGACGACTCTTGGGCCCGATTTTAGTACATTTGGTCAAATATTGACTTTTGAATAACCGATTTAATATCAGAAAGAGGCAATAAGTAGGTATAGAAATTTCAAGCTCCTTGACTGAAACATGTTCAATGGGTCAAATATTGGCTACTCTAAGGCTAATGTATCACAAGAAGGAGTCAATTGGGTAGGAATAGAAAGTTCAAGATCAAGGACTGAAATATTTTCAGTGAGTCAAAAATTGGCTGAACTATCGCCAGAATGAGTCAATAGGGTAGAACTAAAAAGTTCATATTAGACGACTCTTGGGCCCGATTTTAGTACATTTGGTCAAATATTGACTGTTGAATGACCGATGTAACATCAGAAAGTGTCAATAAGTAGGTATAGAAATTTCAAAATCCATCACTGAAATATGTCCAATGGGTAAAATATTGGCTACTCTAAGGCTAATGTATCACAAGAAGGAGTCAATTGGGTAGGAATAGAAAGTTCAAGATCAAGGACTAAAATATTTTCAGTCTTTAAAAAATTGTCTGAACTATTGCAAGAAGGAGTCAATAGGGTAGAACTAAAAAGTTCAAAATAGACAACTCTTGTGCCCGATTTTAGTACATTTGGTCAAATATTGACCTTTGAATGACCGATGTAACATCAGAAAGAGTCAATAAGTAGGTATAGAAATTTCAAGATCCATCACTGAAACATGTTCAATGGGTCAAATATTGGCTACTCTATCGCTAATTTATCACCAGAAGGAGTCAATTGGGTAGAAATAGAAAGTTCAAAATCGACGACTCTTGGGCCCGATATTAGTATATTTGGTCAAATATGGATTTCTGAATGACTGACCTAAATTCAGAAAGAGTCAATAAGTAGGTATAGAAATCTCAAGATCCTTAACTGAAACATATCCAATGGGTAAAATATTAGCTACTCTAAGGCTTATGTATCACACAAAGCAGTCAATTGGGTAGGAATAGAAAGTTCAAGATCAAGGACTTAAATATTTTCAGTCTTTAAAAAATTGTCTGAACTATTGCCAGAAGGAGTCTATAGGGTAGAACTAAAAAGTTCAAAATAGACAACTCTTGTGACCGATTTTAGTACATTTGGTCAAATATTGACTTTTGAATGACCGATGTAACATCAGAAAGAGTCAATAAGTAGGTTTAAAAATTTCAAGATCCATAACTGAAACATGTCCAATGGGTAAAATATTGGCTACTCTACGGCTAATTTATCACAAGAAGCAGTCAATTGGGTAGGAATAGAAACTTCAAGATCAAGGACTGAAATATTTTCAGTGCTTTAAAAATTGGCTGAACTATCGCCAGAAGGAGTCAATAGGATAGAACTAAAAAGTTCAAAATAGACGACTCTTGGGCCCGATTTTAGTACATTTGGTCAAATATTGACTTTTGAATGACCGATGTAACATCAGAAAGAGTCAATAAGTAGGTATAGAAATTTCCTGATCCATGACTGAAACATGTTCAATGGGTCAAATATTGGCTACTCTAAGGCTAATTTATCACCAGAAGGAGTCAATTGGGTAGAAATAGAAAGTTCAAAATCGACGACTCTTGGGCCCGATATTAGTATATTTGGTCAAATATGGATTTCTGAATGACTGACCTAAATTCAGAAAAAGTCAATAAGTAGGTATAGAAATTTCAAGATCCATAACTGAAACATGTCCAATGAGTAAAATATTGGCTAGTCTAATGCTAATGTATCACAAGAATGAGTCAATTGGGTAGGAATAGAAAGTTCAAGATCAAGGACTGAAATATTTACAGTTGGTTTTAAAATTGGCTGAACTATCTCCAGAAGGAGTCAATAGGGTAGAACTAAAAAGTTCAAAAATTGACGACTCTTGGGCCCGATTTTAGTACATTTGGTCAAATATTGACTTTTGAATGACCGATGTAACATCAGAAAGTAGGTATAAAAATTTCAAGATCCATAACTGAAACATGTCCAATGGGTAAAATATTGGCTACCCTACGGCTAATTTATCACAAGAAGCAGTCAATTGGGTAGGAATAGAAACATCAAGATCAAGGACTGAAATATTTTCAGTGCTTCAAAAATTGGCTGAACTATCGCTAGAAGGAGTCAATAGGGTAAAACTAAAAAGCTCAAAATAGACGACTCTTGGGCCCGATTTTAGTACATTTGGTCAAATATTGACTTTTGAATGACCGATATAACATCAGAAAGAGTCAATAAGTAGGTATAGAAATTTCCTGATCCATGACTGAAACATGTTCATTGGGTCAAATATTGGCTACTCTATCGCTAATTTATCACCAGAAGGAGTCAATTGGGTAGAAATAGAAAGTTCAAAATCGACGACTCTTGGGCCCGATATTAGTACATTTGGTCAAATATTGACTTTTGAATGACCGATATAACATCAGAAAGAGTCAATAAGTAGGTATAGAAATTTCCTGATCCATGACTGAAACATGTTCAATGGGTCAAATATTGGCTACTCTATCGCTAATTTATCACCAGAAGGAGTCAATTGGGTAGAAATAGAAAGTTCAAAATCGACAACTCTTGGGCCCGATATTAGTACATTTGGTCAAATATTGACTTTTGAATGACCGATATAACATCAGAAAGAGTCAATAAGTAGGTATAGAAATTTCAAGCTACTTGACTGAAACATGTTCAATCGGTCAAATATTGGCTACTCTATGGCTAATTTATCACCAGAAGGAGTCAAAGGGTAGAACTAAAAAGTTCAAAATAGACGACTCTTGGGCCCGATTTTAGTACATTTGGTCAAATGTTGACTTTTGAATGACTGATGTAATATCAGAAAGAGTCAATATGTAGGTATAAAAATTTCAAGATCCATCACTGAAATATGTCCAATGGGTAAAATATTGGCTACTCTACGGCTAATTTATCATAAGAAGTAGTCAATTGGGTAGGAATAGAAACTTCAAGATCAAGGACTGAAATATTTTCAGTGCTTCAAAAATTGGCTGAACTATCGCTAGAAGGAGTCAATAGGGTAGAACTAAAAAGCTCAAAATAGATGACTCTTGGGCCCGATTTTAGTACATTTGGTCAAATATTGACTTTTGAATGACCGATGTAACATCAGAAAGAGTCAATAAGTAGGTATAGAAATTTCCTGATCCATGACTGAAACATGTTCAATGGGTCAAATATTGGCTACTCTATCGCTAATTTATCACCAGAAGGAGCCAATTGGGTAGAAATAGAAAGTTCAAAATTGACGACTCTTGGGCCCGATATTAGTACATTTGGTCAAATATTGACTTTTGAATGACCGATATAACATCAGAAAGAGTCAATAAGTAGGTATAGAAATTTCAAGCTCCTTGACTGAAACATGTTCAATGGGCAAAATATTGGCTACTCAATGGCTAATTTATCACCAGAAGGAGTCAAAGGGTAGAACTAAAAAGTTCAAAATAGACGACTCTTGGGCCCGATATTAGTATATTTGGTCAAATATGGATTTCTGAATGACTGACCTTAATTCAGAAAGAGTCAATAAGTAGGTATAGAAATTTCAAGATCCATAACTGAAACATGTCCAATGAGTAAAATATTGGCTAGTCTAATGCTAATGTATCACAAGAAGGAGTCAATTGGGTAGGAATAGAAAGTTCAAGTTCATGGACTGAAATATTTTCAGTGGGTCAAAAATTGGCTGAACTATCGCAAGAAGGAGTCAATAGGGTAGAACTAAAAAGTTCAAAATAGACGACTCTTGGGCCTGATTTTAGTACATTTGGTCAAATATTGACTTTTGAATGGCCGATGTAACATCAGAAAGAGTCAATAAGTAGGTTTAGAAATTTCAAGATCCATAACTGAAACATGTCCAATGAGTAAAATATTGGCTAATCTAATGCTAATGTATCACAAGAAGGAGTAAACTGGGTAGGAATAGAAAGTTCAAGATCAAGGACTGAAATATTTTCAGTGGGTCAAAAATTGGCTGAACTATCTCCAGGTGGAGTCAATAGGGTAGAACTAAAAAGTTCAAAATAGATGACTCTTGGGCCCGATTTTAGTACATTTGGTCAAATATGGATTTCTGAATGACCGATGTAACATCAGAAAGAGTCAATAAGTAGGTATAGAAATTTCAAGATCCATCACTGAAATATGTCCAATGGGTAAAATATTGGCTAGTCTAAGGCTAATGTATCACAAGAAGGAGTCAATTGGGTAGGAATAGAAAGTTCAAGATCAAGGACTAAAATATTTTCAGTCTTTAAAAAATTGTCTGAACTATTGCAAGAAGGAGTCAATAGGGTAGAACTAAAAAGTTCAAAATAGACAACACTTGGGCCCGATTTTAGTACATTTGGTCAAATATTGACCTTTGAATGACCGATGTAATATCAGAAAGAGTCAATAAGTAGGTATAGAAATTTCAAGATACATCACTGAAACATGTTCAATGGGTCAAATATTGGCTACTCTATCGCTAATTTATCACCAGAAGGAGTCAATTGGGTAGAAATAGAAAGTTCAAAATCGACGACTCTTGGGAACGATATTAGTACATTTGGTCAAATATTGACTTTTGAATAACCGATATAACATCAGAAAGAGTCAATAAGTAGGTATAGAAATTTCAAGCTCCTTGACTGAAACATGTTCAATGGGTCAAATATTGGCTAATCTATGGCTAATTTATCACCAGAAGGAGTCAAAGGGTAGAACTAAAAGTTCAAAATAGACGACTCTTGGGCCCGATTTTAGTACATTTGGTCAAATATTGACTTTTGAATGACCGATATAACATCAGAAAGAGTCAATAAGTAGGTATAGAAATTTCAAGATCCATAACTGAAACATGTCCAATGGTTAAAATATTGGCTACTCTAAGGCTAATTTATCACCAGAAGGAGTCAATTGGGTAGAAATAGAAAGTTCAAAATCGACGACTCTTGGGCCCGATATTAGTATATTTGGTCAAATATGGATTTCTGAATGACTGACCTAAATTCAGAAAGAGTCAATAAGTAGGTATAGAAATCTCAAGATCCTTAACTGAAACATATCCAATGGGTAAAATATTAGCTACTCTAAGGCTTATGTATCACACGAAGCAGTCAATTGGGTAGGAATAGAAAGTTCAAGATCAAGGACTTAAATATTTTCAGTCTTTAAAAAATTGTCTGAACTATTGCCAGAAGGAGTCTATAGGGTAGAACTAAAAAGTTCAAAATAGACAACTCTTGTGACCGATTTTAGTACATTTGGTCAAATATTGACTTTTGAATGACCGATGTAACATCAGAAAGAGTCAATAAGTAGGTTTAAAAATTTCAAGATCCATAACTGAAACATGTCCAATGGGTAAAATATTGGCTACTCTACGGCTAATTTATCACAAGAAGCAGTCAATTGGGTAGGAATAGAAACTTCAAGATCAAGGACTGAAATATTTTCAGTGCTTTAAAAATTGGCTGAACTATCGCCAGAAGGAGTCAATAGGATAGAACTAAAAAGTTCAAAATAGACGACTCTTGGGCCCGATTTTAGTACATTTGGTCAAATATTGACTTTTGAATGACCGATGTAACATCAGAAAGAGTCAATAAGTAGGTATAGAAATTTCCTGATCCATGACTGAAACATGTTCAATGGGTCAAATATTGGCTACTCTAAGGCTAATTTATCACCAGAAGGAGTCAATTGGGTAGAAATAGAAAGTTCAAAATCGACGACTCTTGGGCCCGATATTAGTATATTTGGTCAAATATGGATTTCTGAATGACTGACCTAAATTCAGAAAGAGTCAATAAGTAGGTATAGAAATCTCAAGATCCTTAACTGAAACATGTCCAAAGAGTAAAATATTGGCTACTGTAATGCTAATGTATCACAAGAAGGAGTCAATTGGATAGGAATAGAAAGTTCAAGATCAAGGACTGAAATATTTTCAGTGGGTCAAAAATTGGCTGAACTATCTCCAGAAAGAGTCAATAGGGTAGAACTAAAAAGTTCAAAATAGACGACTCTTGGGCCCGATTTTAGTACATTTGGTCAAATATTGACTTTTGAATGACCGATGTAACATCAGAAAGAGTCAATTAGTAGGTATAGAAATTTCAAGATCCATGACTGAAACATGTTCAATGGGTCAAATATTGGCTACTCTATGGCTAATGTATCACAAGAAGGAGTCAATTGGGTAGAAATAGAAAGTTCAAAATCGACGACTCTTGGGCCCGATATTAGTACATTTGGTCAAATATTGACTTTTGAATGACCGATATAACATCAGAAAGAGTCAATAAGTAGATATAGAAATTTCAAGATCCATAACTAAAACATTTCCAATGGGTAAAATATTGGCTAGTCTAATGCTAATGTATCACAAGAATGAGTCAATTGGGTAGGAATAGAAAGTTCAAGATCAAGGACTGAAATATTTACAGTTGGTTTTAAAATTGGCTGAACTATCTCCAGAAGGAGTCAATAGGGTAGAACTAAAAAGTTCAAAAATTGACGACTCTTGGGCCCGATTTTAGTACATTTGGTCAAATATTGACTTTTGAATAACCGATTTAATATCAGAAAGAGGCAATAAGTAGGTATAGAAATTTCAAGCTCCTTGACTGAAACATGTTCAATGGGTCAAATATTGGCTACT
The DNA here is from genome assembly GCA_038088235.1 of Zacco platypus. NCBI lineage: Eukaryota > Metazoa > Chordata > Actinopteri > Cypriniformes > Xenocyprididae > Zacco > Zacco platypus. Next base: position 13,685,290 of record CM076071.1, on the reverse strand, counting down.
CTAAGGCTAATGTATCACAAGAAGGAGTCAATTGGGTAGGAATAGAAAGTTCAAGATCAAGGACTGAAATATTTTCAGTGAGTCAAAAATTGGCTGAACTATCGCCAGAATGAGTCAATAGGGTAGAACTAAAAAGTTCATATTAGACGACTCTTGGGCCCGATTTTAGTACATTTGGTCAAATATTGACTGTTGAATGACCGATGTAACATCAGAAAGTGTCAATAAGTAGGTATAGAAATTTCAAGATCCATCACTGAAACATGTTCAATGGGTCAAATATTGGCTACTCTATCGCTAATTTATCACCAGAAGGAGTCAATTGGGTAGAAATAGAAAGTTCAAAATCGACGACTCTTGGGCCCGATATTAGTATATTTGGTCAAATATGGATTTCTGAATGACTGACCTAAATTCAGAAAGAGTCAATAAGTAGGTATAGAAATCTCAAGATCCTTAACTGAAACATATCCAATGGGTAAAATATTAGCTACTCTAAGGCTTATGTATCACACAAAGCAGTCAATTGGGTAGGAATAGAAAGTTCAAGATCAAGGACTTAAATATTTTCAGTCTTTAAAAAATTGTCTGAACTATTGCCAGAAGGAGTCTATAGGGTAGAACTAAAAAGTTCAAAATAGACAACTCTTGTGACCGATTTTAGTACATTTGGTCAAATATTGACTTTTGAATGACCGATGTAACATCAGAAAGAGTCAATAAGTAGGTTTAAAAATTTCAAGATCCATAACTGAAACATGTCCAATGGGTAAAATATTGGCTACTCTACGGCTAATTTATCACAAGAAGCAGTCAATTGGGTAGGAATAGAAACTTCAAGATCAAGGACTGAAATATTTTCAGTGCTTTAAAAATTGGCTGAACTATCGCCAGAAGGAGTCAATAGGATAGAACTAAAAAGTTCAAAATAGACGACTCTTGGGCCCGATTTTAGTACATTTGGTCAAATATTGACTTTTGAATGACCGATGTAACATCAGAAAGAGTCAATAAGTAGGTATAGAAATTTCCTGATCCATGACTGAAACATGTTCAATGGGTCAAATATTGGCTACTCTAAGGCTAATTTATCACCAGAAGGAGTCAATTGGGTAGAAATAGAAAGTTCAAAATCGACGACTCTTGGGCCCGATATTAGTATATTTGGTCAAATATGGATTTCTGAATGACTGACCTAAATTCAGAAAAAGTCAATAAGTAGGTATAGAAATTTCAAGATCCATAACTGAAACATGTCCAATGAGTAAAATATTGGCTAGTCTAATGCTAATGTATCACAAGAATGAGTCAATTGGGTAGGAATAGAAAGTTCAAGATCAAGGACTGAAATATTTACAGTTGGTTTTAAAATTGGCTGAACTATCTCCAGAAGGAGTCAATAGGGTAGAACTAAAAAGTTCAAAAATTGACGACTCTTGGGCCCGATTTTAGTACATTTGGTCAAATATTGACTTTTGAATGACCGATGTAACATCAGAAAGAGTCAATAAGTAGGTATAGAAATTTCAAAATCCATCACTGAAATATGTCCAATGGGTAAAATATTGGCTACTCTATGGCTAATGTATCACAAGAAGGAGTCAATTGGGTAGGAATAGAAAGTTCAAGATCAAGGACTGAAATATTTTCAGTGGGTCAAAAATTGGCTGAACTATCTCCAGGTGGAGTCAATAGGGTAGAACTAAAAAGTTCAAAATAGATGACTCTTGGGCCCGATTTTAGTACATTTGGTCAAATATGGATTTCTGAATGACCGATGTAACATCAGAAAGAGTCAATAAGTAGGTATAGAAATTTCAAGATCCATCACTGAAATATGTCCAATGGGTAAAATATTGGCTACTCTAAGGCTAATGTATCACAAGAAGGAGTCAATTGGGTAGGAATAGAAAGTTCAAGATCAAGGACTAAAATATTTTCAGTCTTTAAAAAATTGTCTGAACTATTGCAAGAAGGAGTCAATAGGGTAGAACTAAAAAGTTCAAAATAGACAACTCTTGTGCCCGATTTTAGTACATTTGGTCAAATATTGACCTTTGAATGACCGATGTAACATCAGAAAGAGTCAATAAGTAGGTATAGAAATTTCAAGATCCATCACTGAAACATGTTCAATGGGTGAAATATTGGCTACTCTAAGGCTAATGTATCACAAGAAGGAGTCAATTGGGTAGGAATAGAAAGTTCAAGATCAAGGACTAAAATATTTTCAGTCTTTAAAAAATTGTCTGAACTATTGCAAGAAGGAGTCAATAGGGTAGAAATAGAAAGTTCAAAATCGACGACTCTTGGGCCCGATATTAGTACATTTGGTCAAATATTGACTTTTGAATAACCGATATAACATCAGAAAGAGTCAATAAGTAGGTATAGAAATTTCAAGCTCCTTGACTGAAACATGTTCAATGGGTCAAATATTGGCTAATCTATGGCTAATTTATCACCAGAAGGAGTCAAAGGGTAGAACTAAAAGTTCAAAATAGACGACTCTTGGGCCCGATTTTAGTACATTTGGTCAAATATTGACTTTTGAATGACCGATATAACATCAGAAAGAGTCAATAAGTAGGTATAGAAATTTCAAGATCCATAACTGAAACATGTCCAATGGGTAAAATATTGGCTACTCTAAGGCTAATTTATCACCAGAAGGAGTCAATTGGGTAGAAATAGAAATTTCAAAATCGACGACTCTTGGGCCCGATATTAGTATATTTGGTCAAATATGGATTTCTGAATGACTGACCTAAATTCAGAAAGAGTCAATAAGTAGGTATAGAAATCTCAAGATCCATAACTGAAACATGTCCAATGGGTAAAATATTGGCTACTCTAAGGCTAATTTATCACCAGAAGGAGTCAATTGGGTAGAAATAGAAAGTTCAAAATCGACGACTCTTGGGCCCGATATTAGTATATTTGGTCAAATATGGATTTCTGAATGACTGACCTAAATTCAGAAAGAGTCAATAAGTAGGTATAGAAATCTCAAGATCCTTAACTGAAACATATCCAATGGGTAAAATATTAGCTACTCTAAGGCTTATGTATCACACAAAGCAGTCAATTGGGTAGGAATAGAAAGTTCAAGATCAAGGACTTAAATATTTTCAGTCTTTAAAAAATTGTCTGAACTATTGCCAGAAGGAGTCTATAGGGTAGAACTAAAAAGTTCAAAATAGACAACTCTTGTGACCGATTTTAGTACATTTGGTCAAATATTGACTTTTGAATGACCGATGTAATATCAGAAAGAGTCAATAAGTAGGTTTAAAAATTTCAAGATCCATAACTGAAACATGTCCAATGGGTAAAATATTGGCTACTCTACGGCTAATTTATCACAAGAAGCAGTCAATTGGGTAGGAATAGAAACTTCAAGATCAAGGACTGAAATATTTTCAGTGCTTTAAAAATTGGCTGAACTATCGCCAGAAGGAGTCAGTAGGATAGAACTAAAAAGTTCAAAATAGACGACTCTTGGGCCCGATTTTAGTACATTTGGTCAAATATTGACTTTTGAATGACCGATGTAACATCAGAAAGAGTCAATAAGTAGGTATAGAAATGTCCTGATCCATGACTGAAACATGTTCAATGGGTCAAATATTGGCTACTCTATCGCTAATTTATCACCAGAAGGAGTCAATTGGGTAGAAATAGAAAGTTCAAAATCGACGACTCTTGGGCCCGAAATTAGTACATTTGGTCAAATATTGACTTTTGAATGACCGATATAACATCAGAAAGAGTCAATAAGTAGGTATAGAAATTTCAAGCTCCTTGACTGAAACATGTTCAATGGGTCAAATATTGGCTACTCTATGGCTAATTTATCAACAGATGGAGTCAAAGGGTAGAACTAAAAAGTTCAAAATAGACGACTCTTGGGCCCGATTTTAGTACATTTGGTCAAATATTGACTTTTGAATGACCGATATAACATCAGAAAGAGTCAATAAATAGGTATAAAAACTTCAAGATCCATAACTGAAACATGTCCATTGGGTAAAAAATTGGCTACTCTAAGGCTAATGTATCACAAGAAGGAGTCAATTGGGTAGATATAGAAAGTTCAAGATCAAGGACTGAAATATTTTCAGTGGCTCAAAAATTGGCTGAACTATATCCAGAAGGAGTCAATAGGGTAGAACTAAAAAGTTCAAAATAGACGACTCTTGGGCCCGATTTTAGTACATTTGGTCAAATATTGACTTTTGAATGACTGATGTAATATCAGAAAGAGTCAATAAGTAGGTATAGAAATTTCAAGATCCATAACTGAAACATGTCCAATTTGTAAAATATTGGCTACTCTAAGGCTAATTTATCACCAGAAGGAGTCAATTGGGTAGAAATAGAAAGTTCAAAATCGACGACTCTTGGTCCCGATATTAGTACATTTGGTCAAATATTGACTTTTGAATGACCGATATAACATCAGAAAGAGTCAATAAGTAGGTATAGAAATTTCAAGCTCCTTGACTGAAACATGTTCAATGGGTCAAATATTGGCTACTCTATGGCTAATTTATCACCAGAAGGAGTCAAAGGGTAGAACTAAAAAGTTCAAAATAGACGACTCTTGGGCCCGATTTTAGTACATTTGGACAAATATTGACTTTTGAATGACCGATATAACATCAGAAAGAGTCAATAAATAGGTATAAAAATTTCAAGATCCATAACTGAAACATGTCCATTGGGTAAGATATTGGCTACTCTAAGGCTAATTTATCACCAGAAGGAGTCAATTGGGTAGAAATAGAAAGTTCAAAATCGACGACTCTTGGGTCCGATATTAGTACATTTGGTCAAATATGGATTTCTGAATGATTGACCTAAATTCAGAAAGAGTCAATGAGTAGGTATAAAAATTTCAAAATGCATAACTGAAACATGTCCAATGGGTAAAATATTGGCTACTCTAAGGCTAACTTATCACCAGAAGGAGTCAATTGGGTAGAAATAGAAAGTTCAAAATCGACGACTCTTGGGCCCGATATTAGTACATTTGGTCAAATATGGATTTCTGAATGATTGACCTAAATTCAGAAAGAGTCAATGACTAGGTATAAAAATTTCAAGATACATAACTGAAACATGTCCAATGGGTAAAATATTGGCTACTCTAAGGCTAATGTATCACAAGAAGGAGTCAATTGGGTAGGAATAGAAAGTTCAAGATCAAGGACTGAAATATTTTCAGTCTTTAAAAAATTGTCTGAACTATTGCCAGAAGGAGTCTATAGGGTAGAACTAAAAAGTTCAAAAAAGAAAACTCTTGGGCCCGATTTTAGTACATTTGGTCAAATATTGACTTTTGAATGGCCGATGTAACATCAGAAAGTAGGTATAAAAATTTCAAGATCCATAACTGAAACATGTCCAATGGGTAAAATATTGGCTGCTCTACGGCTAATTTATCACAAGAAGCAGTCAATTGGGTAGGAATAGAAACATCAAGATCAAGGACTGAAATATTTTCAGTGCTTCAAAAATTGGCTGAACTATCGCTAGAAGGAGTCAATAGGGTAAAACTAAAAAGCTCAAAATAGACGACTCTTGGGCCCGATTTTAGTACATTTGGTCAAATATTGACTTTTGAATGACCGATATAACATCAGAAAGAGTCAATAAGTAGGTATAGAAATTTCCTGATCCATGACTGAAACATGTTCATTGGGTCAAATATTGGCTACTCTATCGCTAATTTATCACCAGAAGGAGTCAATTGGGTAGAAATAGAAAGTTCAAAATCGACGACTCTTGGGCCCGATATTAGTACATTTGGTCAAATATTGACTTTTGAATGACCGATATAACATCAGAAAGAGTCAATAAGTAGGTATAGAAATTTCCTGATCCATGACTGAAACATGTTCAATGGGTCAAATATTGGCTACTCTATCGCTAATTTATCACCAGAAGGAGTCAATTGGGTAGAAATAGAAAGTTCAAAATCGACAACTCTTGGGCCCGATATTAGTACATTTGGTCAAATATTGACTTTTGAATGACCGATATAACATCAGAAAGAGTCAATAAGTAGGTATAGAAATTTCAAGCTACTTGACTGAAACATGTTCAATCGGTCAAATATTGGCTACTCTATGGCTAATTTATCACCAGAAGGAGTCAAAGGGTAGAACTAAAAAGTTCAAAATAGACGACTCTTGGGCCCGATTTTAGTACATTTGGTCAAATGTTGACTTTTGAATGACTGATGTAATATCAGAAAGAGTCAATAAGTAGATATAAAAATTTCAAGATCCATCACTGAAATATGTCCAATGGGTAAAATATTGGCTACTCTACGGCTAATTTATCATAAAAAGCAGTCAATTGGGTAGGAATAGAAACTTCAAGATCAAGGACTGAAATATTTTCAGTGCTTCAAAAATTGGCTGAACTATCGCTAGAAGGAGTCAATAGGGTAGAACTAAAAAGCTCAAAATAGATGACTCTTGGGCCCGATTTTAGTACATTTGGTCAAATATTGACTTTTGAATGACCGATGTAACATCAGAAAGAGTCAATAAGTAGGTATAGAAATTTCCTGATCCATGACTGAAACATGTTCAATGGGTCAAATATTGGCTACTCTATCGCTAATTTATCACCAGAAGGAGCCAATTGGGTAGAAATAGAAAGTTCAAAATTGACGACTCTTGGGCCCGATATTAGTACATTTGGTCAAATATTGACTTTTGAATGACCGATATAACATCAGAAAGAGTCAATAAGTAGGTATAGAAATTTCAAGCTCCTTGACTGAAACATGTTCAATGGGTCAAATATTGGCTACTCTATGGCTAATTTATCACCAGAAGGAGTCAAAGGGTAGAACTAAAAAGTTGAAAATAGACGACTCTTGGGCCCGATTTTAGTACATTTGGTCAAATATTGACTTTTGAATGACTGATGTAATATCAGAAAGAGTCAATAAGTAGGTATAGAAATTTCAAGATCCATAACTGAAACATGTCCAATGGGTAAAATATTGGCTACGCTAAGGCTAATTTATCACCAGAAGGAGTCAATTGGGTAGAAATAGAAAGTTCAAAATCGACGACTCTTGGGCCCGATATTAGTACATTTGGTCAAATATGGATTTCTGAATGATTGACCTAAATTCAGAAAGAGTCAATGAGTAGGTATAAAAATTTCAAGATGCATAACTGAAACATGTCCAATGGGTAAAATATTGGCTACTCTAAGGCTAATGTATCACAAGAAGGAGTCAATTGGGTAGGAATAGAAAGTTCAAGATCAAGGACTGAAATATTTTCAGTCTTTAGAAAATTGTCTGAACTATTGCCAGAAGGAGTCTATAGGGTAGAACTAAAAACTTCAAAATAGACAACTCTTGGTCCCGATTTTAGTACATTTGGTCAAATATTGACTTTTGAATGACCGATGTAACATCAGAAAGTAGGTATAAAAATTTCAAGATCCATAACTGAAACATGTCCAATGGGTAAAATATTGGCTACTCTACGGCTAATTTATCACAAGAAGCAGTCAATTGAGTAGGAATAGAAACTTCAAGATCAAGGACTGAAATATTTTCAGTGCTTCAAAAATTGGCTGAACTATCGCTAGAAGGAGTCAATAGGGTAGAACTAAAAAGCTCAAAATAGACGACTCTTGGGCCCGATTTTAGTACATTTGGTCAAATATTGACTTTTGAATGACCGATATAACATCAGAAAGAGTCAATAAGTAGGTATAGAAATTTCAAGATCCATAACTGAAACATGTCCAATGGGTAAAATATTGGCTACTCTACGGCTAATTTATCACAAGAAGCAGTCAATTGGGTAGGAATAGAAACTTCAAGATCAAGGACTGAAATATTTTCAGTGCTTCAAAAATTGGCTGAACTATCGCTACAAGGAGTCAATAGGGTAGAACTAAAAAGCTCAAAATAGACGACTCTTGGGCCCGATTTTAGTACATTTGGTCAAATATTGACTTTTGAATGACCGATATAAAATCAGAAAGAGTCAATAAGTAGGTATAGAAATTTCAAGCTCCTTGACTGAAACATGTTCAATCGGTCAAATATTGGCTACTCTATGGCTAATTTATCACCAGAAGGAGTCAAAGGGTAGAACTAAAAAGTTCAAAATAGACGACTCTTGTCCCCGATTTTAGTACATTTGGTCAAATATTGACTTTTGAATGGCCGATATAAAATCAGAAAGAGTCAATATATAGGTATAAAAATTTCAAGATCCATAACTGAAACATGTCCAATGGGTAAAATATTGGCTACTCTAAGGCTAATGTATCACAAGAAGGAGTCAATTGGGTAGATATAGAAAGTTCAAGATCAAGGACTGAAATATTTTCAGTGCTTCAAAAATTGGCAGAACTATCGCCAGAAGGAGTCAATAGGGTAGAACTAAAAAGTTCAAAATAGGCGACTCTTGGGCCCGATTTTAGTACATTTGGTCAAATATTGACTTTTGAATGACCGATGTAACATCAGAAAGAGTCAATTAGTAGGTATAGAAATTTCAAGATCCATGACTGAAACATGTTCAATGGGTCAAATATTGGCTACTCTATGGCTAATTTATCACAAGAAGGAGTCAATTGGGTAGAAATAGAAAGTTCAAAATCGACGACTCTTGGGCCCGATTTTAGTACATTTGGTCAAATATTGACTTTTGAATGACTGATGTAATATCAGAAAGAGTCAATAAGTAGGTATAGAAATTTCAAGATCCATAACTGAAACATGTCCAATTTGTAAAATATTGGCTACTCTAAGGCTAATTTATCACCAGAAGGAGTCAATTGGGTAGAAATAGAAAGTTCAAAATCGACGACTCCTGGGCCCGATATTAGTACATTTGGTCAAATATTGACTTTTGAATGACCGATATAACATCAGAAAGAGTCAATAAGTAGGTATAGAAATTTCAAGCTCCTTGAATGAAACGTGTTCAATGGGTCAAATATTGGCTACTCTATGGCTAATTTATCACCAGAAGGAGTCAAAGGGTAGAACTAAAAAGTTCAAAATAGACGACTCTTGGGCCCGATTTTAGTACATTTGGTCAAATATTGACTTTTGAATGACCGATATAACATCAGAAAGAGTCAATAAATAGGTATAAAAATTTCAAGATCCATAACTGAAACATGTCCATTGGGTAAAATATTGGCTACTCTAAGGCTAATTTATCACCAGAAGGAGTCAATTGGGTAGAAATAGAAAGTTCAAAATCGACGACTCTTGGGCCCGATATTAGAACATTTGGTCAAATATGGATTTCTGAATGATTGACCTAAATTCAGAAAGAGTCAATGAGTAGGTATAAAAATTTCAAAATGCATAACTGAAACATGTCCAATGGGTAAAATATTGGCTACTCTAAGGCTAATTTATCACCAGAAGGAGTCAATTGGGTAGAAATAGAAAGTTCAAAATCGACGACTCTTGGGCCCGATATTAGTACATTTGGTCAAATATGGATTTCTGAATGATTGACCTAAATTCAGAAAGAGTCAATGAGTAGGTATAAAAATTTCAAGATGCATAACTGAAACATGTCCAATGGGTAAAATATTGGCTACTCTAAGGCTAATGTATCACAAGAAGGAGACAATTGGGTAGGAATAGAAAGTTCAAGATCAAGGACTGAAATATTTTCAGTCTTTAAAAAATTGTCTGAACTATTGCCAGAAGGAGTCTATAGGGTAGAACTAAAAAGTTCAAAAAAGACAACTCTTGGGCCCGATTTTAGTACATTTGGTCAAATATTGACTTTTGAATGACCGATGTAACATCAGAAAGTAGGTATAAAAATTTCAAGATCCATAACTGAAACATGTCCAATGGGTAAAATATTGGCTACTCTACGGCTAATTTATCACAAGAAGCAGTCAATTGGGTAGGAATAGAAACTTCAAGATCAAGGACTGAAATATTTTCAGTGCTTCAAAAATTGGCTGAACTATCGCTAGAAGGAGTCAATAGGGTAGAACTAAAAAGCTCAAAATAGACGACTCTTGGGCCCGATATTAGTACATTTGGTCAAATATTGACTTTTGAATGACTGATGTAATATCAGAAAGAGTCAATAAGTAGTTATAGAAATTTCAAGATCCATTACTGAAACATGTCCAATGGGTAAATTATTGGCTACTCTAAGGCTAATTTATCACCAGAAGGAGTCAATTGGGTAGAAATAGAAAGTTCAAAATCGACGACTCTTGGGCCCGATATTAGTACATTTGGTCAAATATTGACTTTTGAATGACTGATAAAACATCAGAAAGAGTCAATAGGTAGGTATAGAAATTTCAAGCTCCTTGACTGAAACATGTTCAATGGGCAAAATATTGGCTACTCTATGGCTAATTTATCACCAGAAGGAGTCAAAGGGTAGAACTAAAAAGTTCAAAATAGACGACTCTTGGGCCCGATATTAGTATATTTGGTCAAATATGGATTTCTGAATGACTGACCTAAATTCAGAAAGAGTCAATAAGTAGGTATAGAAATTTCAAGATCCATAACTGAAACATGTCCAATGAGTAAAATATTGGCTAGTCTAATGCTAATGTATCACAAGAAGGAGTCAATTGGGTAGGAATAGAATGTTCAAGATCAAGGACTAAAATATTTTCAGTCTTTAAAAAATTGTCTGAACTATTGCCAGAAGGAGTCAACAGGGTAGAACTAAAAAGTTCAAAATCGACGACTCTTGGGCCTGATATTAGTACATTTGGTCAAATATTGACTTTTGAATGACCGATATAACATCAGAAAGAGTCAATAAGTATGCAAAAAAATTTCCTGATCCATGACTGAAACATGTTCAATGGGTCAAATATTGGCTACTCTATCGCTAATTTATCACCAGAAGGAGTCAATTGGGTAGAACTAAAAAGTTCATAATAGACGACTCTTTGGCCCGATTTTAGTACATTTGGTCAAATATTGACTTTTGAATGACCGATGTAACATCAGAAAGAGTCAATAAGTAGGTATAGAAATATCAAGATCCATCACTGAAATATGTCCAATGGGTAAAATATTGGCTACTCTAAGGCTAATGTATCACAAGAAGGAGTCAATTGGGTAGGAATAGAAAGTTCAAGATCAAGGACTGAAATGTTTTCAGTCTTTAAAAAATTGTCTGAACTTTTGCCAGAAGGAGTCTATAGGGTACAACTAAAAATTTCAAAATAGACAACTCTTCGGCCCGATTTTAGTACATTTGGTCAAATATTGACTTTTGAATGACCGATATAACATCAGAAAGAGTCAATAAGTAGGTATAGAAATTTCCTGATCCATGACTGAAACATGTTCAATGGGTCAAATATTGGCTACTCTATCGCTAATTTATCACCAGAAGGAGTCAATTGGGTAGAAATAGAAAGTTCAAAATTGACAACTCTTGGGCCCGATATTAGTACATTTGGTCAAATATTGACTTTTGAATGACCGATATAACATCAGAAAGAGTCAATAAGTAGGTATAAAAATTTCAAGCTACTTGACTGAAACATGTTCAATCGGTCAAATATTGGCTACTCTATGGCTAATTTATCACCAGAAGGAGTCAAAGGGTAGAACTAAAAAGTTCAAAATAGACGACTCTTGGGCCCGATTTTAGTACATTTGGTCAAATATTGACTTTTGAATGACCGATATAAAATCAGAAAGAGTCAATAAATAGGTAAAAAAATTTCAAGATCCATAACTGAAACATGTCCAATGGGTAAAATATTGACTACTCTAAGGCTAATGTATCACAAGAAGGAGTCAATTGGGTAGGAATAGAAATTTCAAGATCAAGGACTGAAATATTTTCAGTGGGTCAAAAATTGGCTGAACTATCTCCAGAAAGAGTCAATAAGGTAGAACTAAAAAGTTCAAAATAGACGACTCTTGGGCCCGATTTTAGTACATTTGGTCAAATATTGACTTTTGAATGACTGATGTAATATCAGAAAGAGTCAATAAGTAGGTATAGAAATTTCAAGATCCATTACTGAAACATGTCCAATGGGTAAAATATTGGCTACTCTATGGCTAATTTATCACCAGAAGGAGTCAATTGGGTAGAAATAGAAAGTTCAAAATCGACGACTCTTGGGCCCGATATTAGTACATTTGGTCAAATATTGACTTTTGAATGACCGATAAAACATCAGAAAGAGTCAATAGGTAGGTATAGAAATTTCAAGCTCCTTGACTGAAACATGTTCAATGGGCAAAATATTGGCTACTCTATGGCTAATTTATCACCAGAAGGAGTCAAAGGGTAGAACTAAAAAGTTCAAAATAGACGACTCTTGGGCCCGATTTTAGTATATTTGGTCAAATATGGATTTCTGAATGACTGACCTAAATTCAGAAAGAGTCAATAAGTAGGTATAGAAATTTCAAGATCCATAACTGAAACATGTCCAATGAGTAAAATATTGGCTAGTCTAATGCTAATGTATCACAAGAAGGAGTTAATTGGGTAAGAATAGAAAGTTCAAGTCCATGGACTGAAATATTTTCAGTGGGTCAAAAATTGGCTGAACTATCGCAAGAAGGAGTCAATAGGGTAGAACTAAAAAGTTCAAAATAGACGACTCTTGGGCCTGATTTTAGTACATTTGGTCAAATATTGACTTTTGAATGGCCGATGTAACATCAGAAAGAGTCAATAAGTAGGTTTAGAAATTTCAAGATCCATAACTGAAACATGTCCAATGAGTAAAATATTGGCTAATCTAATGCTAATGTATCACAAGAAGGAGTAAACTGGGTAGGAATAGAAAGTTCAAGATCAAGGACTGAAATATTTTCAGTGGGTCAAAAATTGGCTGAACTATCTCCAGAAGGAGTCAATGAGGTAGAACTAAAAAGTTCAAAATAGACGACTCTTGGGCCCGATTTTAGTACATTTGGTCAAATATTGACTTTTGAATGACTGATGTAATATCAGAAAGAGTCAATAAGTAGGTATAGAAATTTCAAGATCCATTACTGAAACATGTCCAATGGGTAAATTATTGGCTACTCTAAGGCTAATTTATCACCAGAAGGAGTCAATTGGGTAGAAATAGAAAGTTCAAAATCGACGACTCTTGGGCCCGATATTAGTACATTTGGTCAAATATTGACTTTTGAATGACCGATAAAACATCAGAAAGAGTCAATAGGTAGGTATAGAAATTTCAAGCTCCTTGACTGAAACATGTTCAATGGGCAAAATATTGGCTACTCTATGGCTAATTTATCACCAGAAGGAGTCAAAGGGTAGAACTAAAAAGTTCAAAATAGACGACTCTTGGGCCCGATATTAGTATATTTGGTCAAATATGGATTTCTGAATGACTGACCTAAATTCAGAAAGAGTCAATAAGTAGGTATAGAAATTTCAAGATCCATAACTGAAACATGTCCAATGAGTAAAATATTGGCTAGTCTAATGCTAATGTATCACAAGAAGGAGTCAATTGGGTAGGAATAGAAAGTTCAAGTTCATGGACTGAAATATTTTCAGTGGGTCAAAAATTGGCTGAACTATCGCAAGAAGGAGTCAATAGGGTAGAACTAAAAAGTTCAAAATAGACGACTCTTGGGCCTGATTTTAGTACATTTGGTCAAATATTGACTTTTGAATGGCCGATGTAACATCAGAAAGAGTCAATAAGTAGGTTTAGAAATTTCAAGATCCATAACTGAAACATGTCCAATGAGTAAAATATTGGCTAATCTAATGCTAATGTATCACAAGAAGGAGTAAACTGGGTAGGAATAGAAAGTTCAAGATCAAGGACTGAAATATTTTCAGTGGGTCAAAAATTGGCTGAACTATCTCCAGGTGGAGTCAATAGGGTAGAACTAAAAAGTTCAAAATAGATGACTCTTGGGCCCGATTTTAGTACATTTGGTCAAATATGGATTTCTGAATGACCGATGTAACATCAGAAAGAGTCAATAAGTAGGTATAGAAATTTCAAGATCCATCACTGAAATATGTCCAATGGGTAAAATATTGGCTACTCTAAGGCTAATGTATCACAAGAAGGAGTCAATTGGGTAGGAATAGAATGTTCAAGATCAAGGACTAAAATATTTTCAGTCTTTAAAAAATTGTCTGAACTATTGCCAGAAGGAGTCAATAGGGTAGAACTAAAAAGTTCAAAATAGACGACTCTTGGGCCCGATTTTAGTACATTTGGTCAAATATTGACTTTTGAATGACCGATATAACATCAGAAAGAGTCAATAAGTAGGTATAGAAATTTCAAGATCCATAACTGAAACATGTCCAATGGGTAAAATATTGGCTACTCTAAGGCTAATTTATCACCAGAAGGAGTCAATTGGGTAGAAATAGAAAGTTCAAAATCGACGACTCTTGGGCCCGATATTAGTATATTTGGTCAAATATGGATTTCTGAATGACTGACCTAAATTCAGAAAGAGTCAATAAGTAGGTATAGAAATCTCAAGATCCTTAACTGAAACATGTCCAATGAGTAAAATATTGGCTACTCTAATGCTAATGTATCACAAGAAGGAGTCAATTGGGTAGGAATAGAAAGTTCAAGATCAAGGACTGAAATATTTTCAGTGGGTCAAAAATTGGCTGAACTTTTGCCAGAAGGAGTCTATAGGGTACAACTAAAAATTTCAAAATAGACAACTCTTCGGCCCGAAATTAGTACATTTGGTCAAATATTGACTTTTGAACCACCAATATAACATCAGAAAGAGTCAATAAGTAGGTATAGAAATTTCAAGCTACTTGACTGAAACATGTTCAGTCGGTCAAATATTGGCTACTCTATGGCTAATTTATCACCAGAAGGAGTCAAAGGGTAGAACTAAAAAGTTCAAAATAGACGACTCTTGGGCCCGATTTTAGTACATTTGGTCAAATATTGACTTTTGAATGACTGATGTAATATCAGAAAGAGTCAATAAGTAGGTATAAAAATTTCAAGATCCATCACTGATATATGTCCAATGGGTAAAATATTGGCTACTCTACGGCTAATTTATCATAAGAAGCAGTCAATTGGGTAGGAATAGAAACTTCAAGATCAAGGACGGAAATATTTTCAGTGCTTCAAAAATTGGCTGAACTATCGCTAGGAGTCAATAGGGTAGAACTAAAAAGCTCAAAATAGACGACTCTTGGGCCCGATTTTAGTACATTTGGTCAAATATTGACTTTTGAATGACTGATGTAATATCAGAAAGAGTCAATAAGTAGGTATAGAAATTTCAAGATCCATTACTGAAACATGTCCAATGGGTAAAATATTGGCTACTCTAAGGCTAATTTATCACCAGAAGGAGTCAATTGGGTAGAAATAGAAAGTTCAAAATCGACGACTCTTGGGCCCGATATTAGTACATTTGGTCAAATATTGACTTTTGAATGACCGATATAACATCAGAAAGAGTCAATAAGTAGGTATAGAAATTTCAAGCTCCTTGACTGAAACATGTTCAATCGGTCAAATATTGGCTACTCTATGGCTAATTTATCACCAGAAGGAGTCAAAGGGTAGAACTAAAAAGTTCAAATTAGACGACTCTTGGGCCCGATTTTAGTACATTTGGTCAAATATTGACTTTTGAATGACCGATATAAAATCAGAAAGAGTCAATAAATAGGTATAAAAATTTCAAGATCCATAACTGAAACATGTCCAATGGGTAAAATATTGACTACTCTAAGGCTAATGTATCACAAGAAGGAGTCAATTGGGTAGGAATAGAAATTTCAAGATCAAGGACTGAAATATTTTCAGTGGGTCAAAAATTGGCTGAACTATCTCCAGAAAGAGTCAATAAGGTAGAACTAAAAAGTTCAAAATAGACGACTCTTGGGCCCGATTTTAGTACATTTGGTCAAATATTGACTTTTGAATGACTGATGTAATATCAGAAAGAGTCAATAATTAGGTATAGAAATTTCAAGATCCATTACTGAAACATGTCCAATGGGTAAAATATTGGCTACTCTAAGGCTAATTTATCACCAGAAGGAGTCAATTGGGTAGAAATAGAAAGTTCAAAATCGACGACTCTTGGGCCCGATATTAGTACATTTGGTCAAATATTGACTTTTGAATGACCGATAAAACATCAGAAAGAGTCAATAGGTAGGTATAGAAATTTCAAGCTCCTTGACTGAAACATGTTCAATGGGCAAAATATTGGCTACTCTATGGCTAATTTATCACCAGAAGGAGTCAAAGGGTAGAACTAAAAAGTTCAAAATAGACGACTCTTGGGCCCGATTTTAGTATATTTGGTCAAATATGGATTTCTGAATGACTGACCTAAATTCAGAAAGAGTCAATAAGTAGGTATAGAAATTTCAAGATCCATAACTGAAACATGTCCAATGAGTAAAATATTGGCTAGTCTAATGCTAATGTATCACAAGAAGGAGTCAATTGGGTAAGAATGGAAAGTTCAAGTTCATGGACTGAAATATTTTCAGTGGGTCAAAAATTGGCTGAACTATCGCAAGAAGGAGTCAATAGGGTAGAACTAAAAAGTTCAAAATAGACGACTCTTGGGCCTGATTTTAGTACATTTGGTCAAATATTGACTTTTGAATGGCCGATGTAACATCAGAAAGAGTCAATAAGTAGGTTTAGAAATTTCAAGATCCATAACTGAAACATGTCCAATGAGTAAAATATTGGCTAATCTAATGCTAATGTATCACAAGAAGGAGTAAACTGGGTAGGAATAGAAAGTTCAAGATCAAGGACTGAAATATTTTCAGTGGGTCAAAAATTGGCTGAACTATCTCCAGAAGGAGTCAATAAGGTAGAACTAAAAAGTTCAAAATAGACGACTCTTGGGCCCGATTTTAGTACATTTGGTCAAATATTGACTTTTGAATGACCGATGTAATATCAGAAAGAGTCAATAAGTAGGTATAGAAATTTCAAGATCCATTACTGAAACATGTCCAATGGGTAAATTATTGGCTACTCTAAGGCTAATTTATCACCAGAAGGAGTCAATTGGGTAGAAATAGAAAGTTCAAAATCGACGACTCTTGGGCCCGATATTAGTACATTTGGTCAAATATTGACTTTTGAATGACCGATAAAACATCAGAAAGAGTCAATAGGTAGGTATAGAAATTTCAAGCTCCTTGACTGAAACATGTTCAATGGGCAAAATATTGGCTACTCTATGGCTAATTTATAACCAGAAGGAGTCAAAGGCTAGAACTAAAAAGTTCAAAATAGACGACTCTTGGGCCCGATATTAGTATATTTGGTCAAATATGGATTTCTGAATGACTGACCTAAATTCAGAAAGAGTCAATAAGTAGGTATAGAAATTTCAAGATCCATAACTGAAACATGTCCAATGAGTAAAATATTGGCTAGTCTAATGCTAATGTATCACAAGAAGGAGTCAATTGGGTAGGAATAGAAAGTTCAAGTTCATGGACTGAAATATTTTCAGTGGGTCAAAAATTGGCTGAACTATCGCAAGAAGGAGTCAATAGGGTAGAACTAAAAAGTTCAAAATAGACGACTCTTGGGCCTGATTTTAGTACATTTGGTCAAATATTGACTTTTGAATGGCCGATGTAACATCAGAAAGAGTCAATAAGTAGGTTTAGAAATTTCAAGATCCATAACTGAAACATGTCCAATGAGTAAAATATTGGCTAATCTAATGCTAATGTATCACAAGAAGGAGTAAACTGGGTAGGAATAGAAAGTTCAAGATCAAGGACTGAAATATTTTCAGTGGGTCAAAAATTGGCTGAACTATCTCCAGGTGGAGTCAATAGGGTAGAACTAAAAAGTTCAAAATAGATGACTCTTGGGCCCGATTTTAGTACATTTGGTCAAATATGGATTTCTGAATGACCGATGTAACATCAGAAAGAGTCAATAAGTAGGTATAGAAATTTCAAGATCCATCACTGAAATATGTCCAATGGGTAAAATATTGGCTACTCTAAGGCTAATGTATCACCAGAAGGAGTCAATTGGGTAGAAATAGAAAGTTCAAAATCGACGACTCTTGGGCCCGATATTAGTATATTTGGTCAAATATGGATTTCTGAATGATTGACCTAAATTCAGAAAGAGTCAATGAGTAGGTATAAAAATTTCAAGATGCATAACTGAAACATGTCCAATGGGTAAAATATTGGCTACTCTAAGGCTAATGTATCACAAGAAGGAGTCAATTGGGTAGGAATAGAAAGTTCAAGATCAAGGACTGAAATATTTTCAGTAGGTCAAAAATTGGCTGAACTATCGCAAGAAGGAGTCAACAGGTTAGAACTAAAAAGTTCAAAATCGACGACTCTTGAGCCTGATATTAGTACATTTGGTCAAATATTGACTTTTGAATGACCGATATAACATCAGAAAGAGTCAATAAGTATGTAAAAAAATTTCCTGATCCATGACTGAAACATGTTAAATGGGTCAAATATTGGCTACTCTATCGCTAATTTATCACCAGAAGGAGTCAATTGGGTACAACTAAAAAGTTCATAATAGACGACTCTTTGGCCCGATTTTAGTACATTTGGTCAAATATTGACTTTTGAATGACCGATGTAACATCAGAAAGAGTCAATAAGTAGGTATAAAAATATCAAGATCCATCACTGAAACATGTCCAGTGGGTAAAATATTGGCTACTCTAAGGCTAATGTATCAAAAGAAGGAGTCAATTGGGTAGGAATAGAAAGTTCAAAATAGACGACTCTTTGGCCCGATTTTAGTACATTTGGTCAAATACTGACTTTTTATTGACCAATGTAACATCAAAAAGAGTCAATAAGTAGGTATAGAAATTTCAAGATTCATGACTGAAACATGTTCAATGGGTCAAATATTGGCTACTCTATGGCTAATTTATCACAAGGAGGAGTCAATAGGGTAGAAATAAAAAGTTTAAAATCGACGACTCTTGGGCCCGATTTTAGTACATTTGGTCAAATATTGACTTTTGAATGACCCATGTAACATCAGAAAGAGTCAATAAGTAGGTATAGAAATTTCAAGATCCATCACTGAAACATGTCCAATGGGTAAAATATTGGCTACTCTACGGCTAATTTATCACAAGAAGCAGTCAATTGGGTAGGAATAGAAACTTCAAGATCAAGGACTGAAATATTTTCAGTGCTTCAAAAGTTGGCTGAACTATCGCCAGAAGGAGTCAATAGGGTAGAACTAAAAAGTTCAAAATAGACGACTCTTGGGCCCGATTTTAGTACATTTGGTCAAATATTGACTTTTGAATGACAGATGTAACATCAGAAAGAGTCAATAAGTAGGTATAGAAATTTCAAGATCCATAACTGAAACATGTCCAATGGGTAAAATATTGGCTATTCTAAGGCTAATTTATCACCAGAAGGATTCAATTGGGTAGATATATAAAGTTCAAAATCGACGACTCTTGGGCCCGATATTAGTACATTTGGTCAAATATGGATGTCTGAATGATTGACCTAAATTCAGAAAGAGTCAATGAGTAGGTATAAAAATTTCAAGATGCATAACTGAAACATGTCCAATGGGTAAAATATTGGCTACTCTAAGGCTAATTTATCACCAGAAGGAGTCAATTGGGTAGGAATAGAAAGTTCAAAATCGACGACTCTTGGGCCTGATATTAGAACATTTGGTCAAATATGGATTTCTGAATGACCGATGTAACATCAGAAAGAGTCAATAAGTACGTAAAGAAATTTCAAGCTCCTTGACTGAAACATGTTCAATGGGTCAAATATTGGCTACTCTACGGCTAATTTATCACAAGAAGCAGTCAATTGGGTAGGAAAAGAAACTTCAAGGTCAAGGACTGAAATATTTTCAGTGCTTCAAAAATTGGCTGAACTATCGCCAGAAGGAGTCAATAGGGTAGAACTAAAAAGTTCAAAATAGATGACTCTTGGGCCCGATTTTAGTATATTTGGTCAAATATGGATTTCTGAATGACTGACCTAAATTCAGAAAGATTCAATAAATAGGTATAAAAATTTCAAGATCCATAACTGAAATATGTCCAATGGGTAAAATATTGACTACTCTAAGGCTAATGTACCACAAGAAGGAGTCAATTGGGTAGGAATAGAAAGTTCAAGATCAAGGACTGAAATTTTTTCAGTGGGTCAAAAATTGGCTGAACTATCTCCAGAAAGAGTCAATAGGGTAGAACTAAAAAGGTCAAAATAGACGACTCTTGGGCCTGATTTTAGTACATTTGGTCAAATTTTGACTTTTAAATGGCCGATGTAACATCAGAAAGAGTCAATAAGTAGGTTTAGAAATTTCAAGATCCATAACTGAAACATGTCCAATGAGTAAAATATTGGCTACTCTAATGCTAATGTATCACAAGAAGGAGTCAACTGGGTAGGAATAGAAAGTTCAAGATCAAGGACTGAAATATTTTCAGTGTGTCAAAAATTGGCTGAACTATATCCAGAAGGAGTCAATAGGGTAGAACTAAAAAGTTCAAAATAGACGACACTTGGGCCCGATTTTAGTACATTTGGTCAAATATTGACTTTTGAATGACCGATGTAACATCAGAAAGAGTCAATTAGTAGGTATAGAAATTTCAAGATCCATGACTGAAACATGTTCAATGGGTCAAATATTGGCTACTCTATCGCTAATTTATCACCAGAAGGAGTCAATTGGGTAGAAATAGAAAGTTCAAAATAGACGACTCTTGGGCCCGATTTTAGTACATTTGGTCAAATATTGACTTTTGAATGACCGATATAACATCCGAAAGAGTCAATAAGTAGGTATAGAAATTTCAAGATCCATAACTGAAACATGTCCAATGGGTAAAATATTGGCTACTCTAAGGCTAATTTATCACCAGAAGGAGTCAATTGGGTAGAAATAGAAAGTTCAAAATCGACGACTCTTGGGCCTGATATTAGTATATTTGGTCAAATATGGATTTCTGAATGACTGACCTAAATTCAGAAAGAGTCAATAAGTAGGTATAAAAATTTCAAGATCCATAACTGAAATATGTCCAATGGGTAAAATATTGGCTACTCTTAAGCTAATGTATCACAAGAAGGAGTCAATTGGGTAGATATAGAAAGTTCAAGATCAAGGACTGAAATATTTTCAGTGGGTTAAAAATTGGCTGAACTATCTCCAGAAGGAGTCAATAGGGTAGAACTAAAAAGTTCAAAATAGACGACTCTTGGGCCCGATTTTAGTACATTTGGTCAAATATTGACTTTTGAATGACCGATGTAACATCAGAAAGAGTCAATAAGTAGGTATAGAAATTTCAAGATCCATAACTGAAACATGTCCAATGGGTAAAATATTGGCTATTCTAAGGCTAATTTATCACCAGAAGGATTCAATTGGGTAGATATATAAAGTTCAAAATCGACGACTCTTGGGCCCGATATTAGTACATTTGGTCAAATATGGATTTCTGAATGATTGACCTAAATTCAGAAAGAGTCAATGAGTAGGTATAAAAATTTCAAGATGCATAACTGAAACATGTCCAATGGGTAAAATATTGGCTACTCTAAGGCTAATGAATCACAAGAAGGAGTCAATTGGGTAGGAAAAGAAAGTTCAAGATCAAGGACTGAAATATTTACAGTTGGTCAAAAATTGGCTGAAGTATCTCCAGAAGAAGTCAATAGGGTAGAACTGAAAAGTTCAAAATTGACGACTCTTGGGCCCGATTTTAGTACATTTGGTCAAATATTGACTTTTGAATGACCGATGTAACATCAGAAAGAGTCAATAAGTAGGTATATAAATTTCAAGATCCATGCCTGAAACATGTTCAATGGGTCAGATATTGGCTAGTCTATGGCTAATTTATCACCAGAAGGAGTCAATTGGGTAGAAATAGAAAGTTCAAAATCGTTGACTCTTGGGCAGGATATAAGTCCATTCGGTCAAATATGGACTTCTGATTGACTGATGTATCATCAGTCGGTTTCTACGAGTATGTAAAGAAATTTCAAGATCCATGACTGAAACATGTTCAATGGGTAAAATATTGGCTGCTCTAAGGCTAATGTATCACAAGAAGGAGTCAATTGGGTAGGAATAGAAAGTTCAAGATCAAGGACTGAAATATTTTCAGTGGGTCAAAAATTGGCTGAACTATCTCCAGAAGAAGTCAATAGGGTAGAACTAAAAAGTTCAAAATAGAGACCTTTTGGGCCCAGTGTTAGTACATTTGGTCAAATATGGATTTCTGAATGACTGACCTAAATTCAGAAAGAGTCAATGAGTAGTTATAAAAATGTCAAGATCCTTATCTGAAACATGTCCAATGGGTCAAATATTGGCTACTCTATGGCTAATTTATCACATGAAGGAGTCAAAGGGTAGAACTAAAAAGTTCAAAATAGACGACTCTTTGGCCCGATTTTAGTACATTTGGTCAAATACTGACTTTTTATTGACCAATGTAACATCAAAAAGAGTCAATAAGTAGGTATAGAAATTTCAAGATTCATGACTGAAACATGTTCAATGGGTCAAATATTGGCTACTCTATGGCTAATTTATCACAAGGAGGAGTCTATTGGGTAGAAATAAAAAGTTTAAAATCGACGACTCTTGGGCCCGATATTAGTACATTTGGTCAAATATGGATTTCTGAATGACCGATGTAACATCAGAAAGAGTCAATAAGTACGTAAAGAAATTTCAAGCTCCTTGACTGAAACATGTTCAATGGGTCAAATATTGGCTACTCTACGGCTAATTTATCACAAGAAGCAGTCAATTGGGTAGGAAAAGAAACTTCAAGATCAAGGACTGAAATATTTTCAGTGCTTCAAAAATTGGCTGAACTATCGCCAGAAGGAGTCAATAGGGTAGAACTAAAAAGTTCAAAATAGACGACTCTTGGGCCCGATTTTAGTATATTTGGTCAAATATGGATTTCTGAATGACTGACCTAAATTCAGAGAAAGTCAATAAGTAGGTATAGAAATTTCAAGATCCATAACTGAAACATGTCCAATGAGTAAAATATTGGCTAGTCTAATGCTAATGTATCACAAGAAGGAGTCAATTGGGTAGGAATAGAAAGTTCAAGATCATGGACTGAAATATTTTCTTTGGTTTTAAAATTGGCTGAACTATCGCAAGAAGGAGTCAATTGAGTAGAACTAAAAAGTTCAAAATCGACGACTCTTGGGCCCGATATTAGTACATTTGGTCAAATATTGACTTTTGAATGACCGATATAACATCAGAAAGAGTCAATAAGTATGTATAGAAATTTCCTGATCCATGACTGAAACATGTTCAATGGGTCAAATATTGTCTACTCTATGGCTAATTTATCACCAGAAGGAGTCAATTGGGTAGGAATAGAAAGTTCAAGATCAAGGACTGAAATATTTTCAGTGGGTCAAAAATTGGCGGAACTATCTCCAGAAAGAGTCAATAGGGTAGAACTAAAAAGTTCAAAATAGACGACTCTTGGGCCCGATTTTAGTACATTTGGTCAAATATTGACTTTTGAATGGCCGATGTAACATCAGAAAGAGTTAATAAGTAGGTATAGAAATTTCAAGATCCTTGACTGAAACATGTTCAATGGGTCAAATATTGGCTACTCTAAGGCTAATGGATCACAAGAAGGTGTCAATTGGGTAGGAATAGAACCTTCAAGATCAAGGAATGAAATAATTTCAGTACTTCAAAAATTGGCTGAACTATCGCCAGAAGGAGTCAATTGGGTAGAAATAGAAAGTTCAAAATCGACGACTCTTGGGCCCTATATTAGTATATTTGGTCAAATATGGATTTCTGAATGACTGACCTAAATTCAGAAAGATTCAAAAAGTAGGTATAGAACTTTGAAGATCCGTAACTGAAACTTGTCCAATGAGTAAAACATTGGCTAGTCTAATGCTAATGTATCACAAGAAGGAGTCAATTGGGTAGGAATAGAAAGTTTAAGATCAAGGACTGAAATATTTTCAGTGGGTCAAAAATTGGCTGAACTATCGGATGAAGGAGTCAATAGGATAGAACTAAAAAGTTCAAAATCGACGACCCTTGGAACTGAAATTAGTACATTTGGTCAAATATTGACTTTTGAATGACCGATATAACATCAGAAAGAGTCAATAAGTAGGTATAGAAATTTCAAGCTCCTTGACTGAAACATGCTCAATGGGTCAAATATTGGCTACTCTGTGGCTAATTTATCACCAGAAGGAGTCTATTGGGTAGAAATAGAAAGTTCAAAATCGACGACTCTTGGGCCCGATATTAGTACATTTGGTCAAATATGGATTTCTGAATGACTGACCTAAATTCAGAAAGAGTCAATAAATAGGTATAAAAATTTCAAGATCAATAACTGAAATATGTCCAGTGGGTAAAATATTGACTACTCTAAGGCTAATGTATCACAAGAAGGAGTCAATTGGGTAGGAATAGAAAGTTCAAGATCAAGGACTGAAATATTTTAAGTGGGTCAAAAATTGGCTGAACTATCTCCAGAAAGAGTCAATAGGGTAGAACTAAAAAGTTCAAAATAGTCGACTCTTGGGCCCGATTTTAGTACATTTGGTCAAATATTGACTTTTGAATGACCGATGTAACATCACAAAGAGTCAATAAGTAGGTATAAAAATTTCAAGATCCATAACTGAAACATGTCCAATGGGTAAAATATTGGCTACTCTACGGCTAATTTATCACAAGAAGCAGTCAATTGGGTAGGAATAGAAACTTCAAGATCAAGGACTGAAATATTTTCAGTGCTTCAAAAATTGGCTGAACTATCGCCAGAAGGAGTCAATAGGGTAGAACTAAAAAGTTCAAAATAGACGACCCTTGGGCCCGATTTTAGTACATTTGGTCAAATATTGACTTTTGAATGACCCCTGTAACATCAGAAAGAGTCAATAAGTAGGTATAGAAATTTCCTGATCCATGACTGAAACATGTTCAATGGGTCAAATATTGGCTACTCTATCGCTAATTTATCACCAGAAGGAGTCAATTGGGTAGAAATAGAAAGTTCAAAATAGACGACTCTTGGGCCCGATTTTAGTACATTTGGTCAAATATTGACTTTTGAATGACTCATGTAATATCATAAAGAGTCAATAAGTAGGTATAGAAATTTCAAGATCCATAACTGAAACATGTCCAATGGGTAAAATATTGGCTACTCTAAGGCTAATTTATCACCAGAAGGAGTCAATTGGGTAGAAATAGAAAGTTCAAAATCGACGACTCTTGGGCCCTATATTAGTATATTTGGTCAAATATTGATTTCTGAATGACTGACCTAAATTCAGAAAGAGTCAATAAGTAGGTATAGAAATTTCAAGATCCATAATTGAAACATGTCCAATGAGTAAAACATTGGCTAGTCTAATGCTAATGTATCACAAGAAGGAGTCAATTGGGTAGGAATAGAAAGTTCAAGATCAAGGACTGAAATATTTTCAGTGGGTCAAAAATTGGCTGAACTATTGCAAGAAGGAGTCAATAGGGTAGAACTAAAAAGTTGAAAATCGACGACTCTTGGGCCTGAAATTAGTACACTTAGTCAAATATTGACTTTTGAATGACCGATATAACATCAGAAAGAGTCAATAAGTAGGTATAGAAATTTCAAGCTAGTTGACTGAAACATGTTCAATGGGTCAAATATTGGCTACTCTATGGCTAATTTATCACCAGAAGGAGTCTATTGGGTAGAAATAGAAAGTTCAAAATCGACGACTCTTGGGCCCGATATTAGTACATTTGGTCAAGTATGGATTTCTGAATGACTGACCTAAATTCAGAAAGAGTCAATAAATAGGTATAAAAATTTCAAGATCCATAACTGAAATATGTCCAATGGGTAAAATATTGAATACTCTAAGGCTAATGTATCACAAGAAGGAGTCAATTGTGTAGGAATAGAAAGTTCAAGATCAAGGACTGAAATATTTTCAGTGGGTCAAAAATTGGCTGAACTATCTCCAGAAGAAGTCAATAGGGTAGAACTAAAAAGTTCAAAATTGACGACTCTTGGGCCCGATTTTAGTACATTTGGTCAAATATTGACTTTTGAATGACCGATGTAACATCAAAAAGAGTCAATAAGTAGGTATAAAAATTTCAAGATCCATGACTGAAACATGTCCAATGGGTAAAATATTGGCTACTCTACGGCTAATTTATCACAAGAAGCAGTCAATTGGGTAGGAATAAAAACTTCAAAATCGACGACTCTTGGGCCTGATATTAGAACATTTGGTCAAATATGGATTTCTGAATGACCGATGTAACATCAGAAAGAGTCAATAAGTACGTAAAGAAATTTCAAGCTCCTTGACTGAAACATGTTCAATGGGTCAAATATTGGCTACTCTACGGCTAATTTATCACAAGAAGCAGTCAATTGGGTAGGAAAAGAAACTTCAAGGTCAAGGACTGAAATATTTTCAGTGCTTCAAAAATTGGCTGAACTATCGCCAGAAGGAGTCAATAGGGTAGAACTAAAAAGTTCAAAATAGATGACTCTTGGGCCCGATTTTAGTATATTTGGTCAAATATGGATTTCTGAATGACTGACCTAAATTCAGAAAGATTCAATAAATAGGTATAAAAATTTCAAGATCCATAACTGAAATATGTCCAATGGGTAAAATATTGACTACTCTAAGGCTAATGTACCACAAGAAGGAGTCAATTGGGTAGGAATAGAAAGTTCAAGATCAAGGACTGAAATTTTTTCAGTGGGTCAAAAATTGGCTGAACTATCTCCAGAAAGAGTCAATAGGGTAGAACTAAAAAGGTCAAAATAGACGACTCTTGGGCCTGATTTTAGTACATTTGGTCAAATTTTGACTTTTAAATGGCCGATGTAACATCAGAAAGAGTCAATAAGTAGGTTTAGAAATTTCAAGATCCATAACTGAAACATGTCCAATGAGTAAAATATTGGCTACTCTAATGCTAATGTATCACAAGAAGGAGTCAACTGGGTAGGAATAGAAAGTTCAAGATCAAGGACTGAAATATTTTCAGTGTGTCAAAAATTGGCTGAACTATATCCAGAAGGAGTCAATAGGGTAGAACTAAAAAGTTCAAAATAGACGACACTTGGGCCCGATTTTAGTACATTTGGTCAAATATTGACTTTTGAATGACCGATGTAACATCAGAAAGAGTCAATTAGTAGGTATAGAAATTTCAAGATCCATGACTGAAACATGTTCAATGGGTCAAATATTGGCTACTCTATCGCTAATTTATCACCAGAAGGAGTCAATTGGGTAGAAATAGAAAGTTCAAAATAGACGACTCTTGGGCCCGATTTTAGTACATTTGGTCAAATATTGACTTTTGAATGACCGATATAACATCCGAAAGAGTCAATAAGTAGGTATAGAAATTTCAAGATCCATAACTGAAACATGTCCAATGGGTAAAATATTGGCTACTCTAAGGCTAATTTATCACCAGAAGGATTCAATTGGGTAGATATATAAAGTTCAAAATCGACGACTCTTGGGCCCGATATTAGTACATTTGGTCAAATATGGATTTCTGAATGATTGACCTAAATTCAGAAAGAGTCAATGAGTAGGTATAAAAATTTCAAGATGCATAACTGAAACATGTCCAATGGGTAAAATATTGGCTACTCTAAGGCTAATGAATCACAAGAAGGAGTCAATTGGGTAGGAAAAGAAAGTTCAAGATCAAGGACTGAAATATTTACAGTTGGTCAAAAATTGGCTGAAGTATCTCCAGAAGAAGTCAATAGGGTAGAACTGAAAAGTTCAAAATTGACGACTCTTGGGCCCGATTTTAGTACATTTGGTCAAATATTGACTTTTGAATGACCGATGTAACATCAGAAAGAGTCAATAAGTAGGTATATAAATTTCAAGATCCATGCCTGAAACATGTTCAATGGGTCAGATATTGGCTAGTCTATGGCTAATTTATCACCAGAAGGAGTCAATTGGGTAGAAATAGAAAGTTCAAAATCGTTGACTCTTGGGCAGGATATAAGTCCATTCGGTCAAATATGGACTTCTGATTGACTGATGTATCATCAGTCGGTTTCTACGAGTATGTAAAGAAATTTCAAGATCCATGACTGAAACATGTTCAATGGGTAAAATATTGGCTGCTCTAAGGCTAATGTATCACAAGAAGGAGTCAATTGGGTAGGAATAGAAAGTTCAAGATCAAGGACTGAAATATTTTCAGTGGGTCAAAAATTGGCTGAACTATCTCCAGAAGAAGTCAATAGGGTAGAACTAAAAAGTTCAAAATAGAGACCTTTTGGGCCCAGTGTTAGTACATTTGGTCAAATATGGATTTCTGAATGACTGACCTAAATTCAGAAAGAGTCAATGAGTAGTTATAAAAATGTCAAGATCCTTATCTGAAACATGTCCAATGGGTCAAATATTGGCTACTCTATGGCTAATTTATCACATGAAGGAGTCAAAGGGTAGAACTAAAAAGTTCAAAATAGACGACTCTTTGGCCCGATTTTAGTACATTTGGTCAAATACTGACTTTTTATTGACCAATGTAACATCAAAAAGAGTCAATAAGTAGGTATAGAAATTTCAAGATTCATGACTGAAACATGTTCAATGGGTCAAATATTGGCTACTCTATGGCTAATTTATCACAAGGAGGAGTCTATTGGGTAGAAATAAAAAGTTTAAAATCGACGACTCTTGGGCCCGATATTAGTACATTTGGTCAAATATGGATTTCTGAATGACCGATGTAACATCAGAAAGAGTCAATAAGTACGTAAAGAAATTTCAAGCTCCTTGACTGAAACATGTTCAATGGGTCAAATATTGGCTACTCTACGGCTAATTTATCACAAGAAGCAGTCAATTGGGTAGGAAAAGAAACTTCAAGATCAAGGACTGAAATATTTTCAGTGCTTCAAAAATTGGCTGAACTATCGCCAGAAGGAGTCAATAGGGTAGAACTAAAAAGTTCAAAATAGACGACTCTTGGGCCCGATTTTAGTATATTTGGTCAAATATGGATTTCTGAATGACTGACCTAAATTCAGAGAAAGTCAATAAGTAGGTATAGAAATTTCAAGATCCATAACTGAAACATGTCCAATGAGTAAAATATTGGCTAGTCTAATGCTAATGTATCACAAGAAGGAGTCAATTGGGTAGGAATAGAAAGTTCAAGATCATGGACTGAAATATTTTCTTTGGTTTTAAAATTGGCTGAACTATCGCAAGAAGGAGTCAATTGAGTAGAACTAAAAAGTTCAAAATCGACGACTCTTGGGCCCGATATTAGTACATTTGGTCAAATATTGACTTTTGAATGACCGATATAACATCAGAAAGAGTCAATAAGTATGTATAGAAATTTCCTGATCCATGACTGAAACATGTTCAATGGGTCAAATATTGTCTACTCTATGGCTAATTTATCACCAGAAGGAGTCAATTGGGTAGGAATAGAAAGTTCAAGATCAAGGACTGAAATATTTTCAGTGGGTCAAAAATTGGCGGAACTATCTCCAGAAAGAGTCAATAGGGTAGAACTAAAAAGTTCAAAATAGACGACTCTTGGGCCCGATTTTAGTACATTTGGTCAAATATTGACTTTTGAATGGCCGATGTAACATCAGAAAGAGTTAATAAGTAGGTATAGAAATTTCAAGATCCTTGACTGAAACATGTTCAATGGGTCAAATATTGGCTACTCTAAGGCTAATGGATCACAAGAAGGTGTCAATTGGGTAGGAATAGAACCTTCAAGATCAAGGAATGAAATATTTTCAGTGCTTCAAAAATTGGCTGAACTATCGCCAGAAGGAGTCAATTGGGTAGAAATAGAAAGTTCAAAATCGACGACTCTTGGGCCCTATATTAGTATATTTGGTCAAATATGGATTTCTGAATGACTGACCTAAATTCAGAAAGATTCAAAAAGTAGGTATAGAACTTTCAAGATCCGTAACTGAAACTTGTCCAATGAGTAAAACATTGGCTAGTCTAATGCTAATGTATCACAAGAAGGAGTCAATTGGGTAGGAATAGAAAGTTTAAGATCAAGGACTGAAATATTTTCAGTGGGTCAAAAATTGGCTGAACTATCGGATGAAGGAGTCAATAGGATAGAACTAAAAAGTTCAAAATCGACGACCCTTGGAACTGAAATTAGTACATTTGGTCAAATATTGACTTTTGAATGACCGATATAACATCAGAAAGAGTCAATAAGTAGGTATAGAAATTTCAAGCTCCTTGACTGAAACATGCTCAATGGGTCAAATATTGGCTACTCTGTGGCTAATTTATCACCAGAAGGAGTCTATTGGGTAGAAATAGAAAGTTCAAAATCGACGACTCTTGGGCCCGATATTAGTACATTTGGTCAAATATGGATTTCTGAATGACTGACCTAAATTCAGAAAGAGTCAATAAATAGGTATAAAAATTTCAAGATCAATAACTGAAATATGTCCAGTGGGTAAAATATTGACTACTCTAAGGCTAATGTATCACAAGAAGGAGTCAATTGGGTAGGAATAGAAAGTTCAAGATCAAGGACTGAAATATTTTAAGTGGGTCAAAAATTGGCTGAACTATCTCCAGAAAGAGTCAATAGGGTAGAACTAAAAAGTTCAAAATAGTCGACTCTTGGGCCCGATTTTAGTACATTTGGTCAAATATTGACTTTTGAATGACCGATGTAACATCACAAAGAGTCAATAAGTAGGTATAAAAATTTCAAGATCCATAACTGAAACATGTCCAATGGGTAAAATATTGGCTACTCTACGGCTAATTTATCACAAGAAGCAGTCAATTGGGTAGGAATAGAAACTTCAAGATCAAGGACTGAAATATTTTCAGTGCTTCAAAAATTGGCTGAACTATCGCCAGAAGGAGTCAATAGGGTAGAATTAAAAAGTTCAAAATAGACGACCCTTGGGCCCGATTTTAGTACATTTGGTCAAATATTGACTTTTGAATGACCCCTGTAACATCAGAAAGAGTCAATAAGTAGGTATAGAAATTTCCTGATCCATGACTGAAACATGTTCAATGGGTCAAATATTGGCTACTCTATCGCTAATTTATCACCAGAAGGAGTCAATTGGGTAGAAATAGAAAGTTCAAAATAGACGACTCTTGGGCCCGATTTTAGTACATTTGGTCAAATATTGACTTTTGAATGACTCATGTAATATCATAAAGAGTCAATAAGTAGGTATAGAAATTTCAAGATCCATAACTGAAACATGTCCAATGGGTAAAATATTGGCTACTCTAAGGCTAATTTATCACCAGAAGGAGTCAATTGGGTAGAAATAGAAAGTTCAAAATCGACGACTCTTGGGCCCTATATTAGTATATTTGGTCAAATATTGATTTCTGAATGACTGACCTAAATTCAGAAAGAGTCAATAAGTAGGTATAGAAATTTCAAGATCCATAATTGAAACATGTCCAATGAGTAAAACATTGGCTAGTCTAATGCTAATGTATCACAAGAAGGAGTCAATTGGGTAGGAATAGAAAGTTCAAGATCAAGGACTGAAATATTTTCAGTGGGTCAAAAATTGGCTGAACTATTGCAAGAAGGAGTCAATAGGGTAGAACTAAAAAGTTGAAAATCGACGACTCTTGGGCCTGAAATTAGTACACTTAGTCAAATATTGACTTTTGAATGACCGATATAACATCAGAAAGAGTCAATAAGTAGGTATAGAAATTTCAAGCTAGTTGACTGAAACATGTTCAATGGGTCAAATATTGGCTACTCTATGGCTAATTTATCACCAGAAGGAGTCTATTGGGTAGAAATAGAAAGTTCAAAATCGACGACTCTTGGGCCCGATATTAGTACATTTGGTCAAGTATGGATTTCTGAATGACTGACCTAAATTCAGAAAGAGTCAATAAATAGGTATAAAAATTTCAAGATCCATAACTGAAATATGTCCAATGGGTAAAATATTGAATACTCTAAGGCTAATGTATCACAAGAAGGAGTCAATTGTGTAGGAATAGAAAGTTCAAGATCAAGGACTGAAATATTTTCAGTGGGTCAAAAATTGGCTGAACTATCTCCAGAAGAAGTCAATAGGGTAGAACTAAAAAGTTCAAAATTGACGACTCTTGGGCCCGATTTTAGTACATTTGGTCAAATATTGACTTTTGAATGACCGATGTAACATCAAAAAGAGTCAATAAGTAGGTATAAAAATTTCAAGATCCATAACTGAAACATGTCCAATGGGTAAAATATTGGCTACTCTACGGCTAATTTATCACAAGAAGCAGTCAATTGGGTAGGAATAAAAACTTCAAGATCAAGGACTGAAATATTTTCAGTGCTTCAAAAATTGGCTGAACTATCGCCAGTAGGAGTCAATAGGGTAGAACTAAAAAGTTCAAAATAGACGACTCTTGGGCCCGATTTTAGTACATTTGGTCAAATATTGACTTTTGAATGACCTGATGTAACATCAGAAAGAGTTAATAATTAGGTATAGAAATTTCCTGATCCATGACTGAAACATTTTCAATGGGTCAAATATTGGCTACTCTATCGCTAATTTATCACCAGAAGGAGACAATTGGGTAGAACTAAAAAGTTCAAAATTGACGACTCTTGGGCCCGATTTTAGTACATTTGGTCAAATATTGACTTTTGAATGACCGATGTAACATCAGAAAGAGTCAATAAGTAGGTATATAAATTTCAAGATCCATGCCTGAAACATGTTCAATGGGTCAGATATTGGCTAGTCTATGGCTAATTTTTCACCAGAAGGAGTCAGTTGGGTAGAAATAGAAAGTTCAAAATCGATGACTCTTGGGCAGGATATAAGTCCATTCGGTCAAATATGGACTTCTGATTGACTGATGTATCATCAGGCGGTTTCTACGAGTATGTAAAGAAATTTCAAGATCCATGACTGAAACATGTTCAATGGGTAAAATATTGGCTACTCTAAGGCTAATGTATCACAAGAAGGAGTCAATTGGGTAGGAATAGAAAGTTCAAGATCAAGGACTGAAATATTTTCAGTGGGTCAAAAATTGGCTGAACTATCTCCAGAAGAAGTCAATGGGGTAGAACTAAAAAGTTCAAAATAGAGGACTCTTGGGCCCAGAGTTAGTACATTTGGTCAAATATGGATTTCTGAATGACTGACCTAAATTCAGAAAGAGTCAATGAGTAGTTATAAAAATTTCAAGATCCATAACTGAAACATGTTCAATGGGTCAAATATTGGCTACTCTATCGCTAATTTATCACCAGAAGGAGTCAATTGGGTAGAAATAGAAAGTTCAAAATCGACGACTCTTGGGCCCAATATTAGTACATTTGGTCAAATATTGACTTTTGAATGACCGATATAACATCAGAAAGAGTCAATAAATAGGTATAAAAATTTCAAGATCCATAACTGAAACATGTCCAATGGGTAAAACATTGGCTACTCTAAGGCTAATGTATCACAAGAAGGAGTCAATTGGGTAGATATAGAAAGTTCAAGATCAAGGACTGAAATATTTTCAGTGGCTCAAAAATTGGCTGAACTATCTCCAGAAGGAGTCAATAGGGTAGAACTAAAAAGTTCAAAATAGACGTCTCTTGGGCCCGATTTTAGTACATTGGGTCAAATATTGACTTTTGAATGACTGATGTAATATCAGAAAGAGTCAATAAGTAGGTATAGAAATTTCAAGATCCATAACTGAAACATGTCCAATTTGTAAAATATTGGCTACTCTAAGGCTAATTTATCACCAGAAGGAGTCAATTGGGTAGAAATAGAAAGTTCAAAATCGACGACTCTTGGGCCCTATATTAGTACATTTGGTCAAATATGGATTTCTGAATGATTGACCTAAATTCAGAAAGAGTCAATAAGTAGGTATAGAAATTTCAAGATCCATAACTGAAACATGTCCGATGAGTAAAATATTGGCTAGTCTAATGCTAATGTATCACAAGAAGGAGTCAATTGGGTAGGAATAGAAAATTCAAGATCAAGGACTGAAATACTTTCAGTGGGTCAAAAATTGGCTGGACTATCACAAGAAGGAGTCAATAGGGTAGAACTAAAGAGTTGAAAATCGACGACTCTTGGGCCCTATATTAGTACATTTGGTCAAGTATGGATTTCTGAATGACTGACCTAAATTCAGAAAGAGTTAATAAGTTGTTATAGAAATTTCAAGATCCATAACTGAAATATGTTCAATGGGTCAAATATTGGCTACTCTAAGGCTAATGTATCACAAGAAGGAGTCAATTGGGTAGGAATAGAAAGTTCAAGATCAAGGACTGAAATATTTTCAGTCTTTAAAAAATTGTCTGAACTATTGCCAGAAGGAGTCTATAGGGTAGAACTAAAAAGTTCAAAATAGACAGCTCTTGGGCCCGATTTTAGTACATTTGGTCAAATATTGACTTTTGAATGACCGATGTAACATCAGAAAGAGTCAATAAGTAGGTATAAAAATTTCAAGATCCATAACTGAAACATGTCCAATGGGTAAAATATTGGCTACTCTAAGGCTAATTTATCACAAGAAGCAGTCAATTGGGTAGGAATAGAACCTTCAAGATCAAGGAATGAAATATTTTCAGTGCTTCAAAAATTGGCTGAACTATTGCCAGAAGGAGTCAATTGGGTAGAAATAGAAAGTTCAAAATCGACGACTCTTGGGCCCTATATTAGTATATTTGGTCAAATATGGATTTCTGAATGACTGACCTAAATTCAGAAAGAGTCAATAAGTAGGTATAGAAATTTCAAGATCCATAACTGAAACATGTCCAATGAGTAAAACATTGGCTACTTTATGGCTAATTTATCACAAGAAGGAATCAATTGGGTAGAAATAGAAAGTTCAAAATCGACGACCCTTGGGCCCGATATTAGTACATTTGGTCAAATATGGATTTCTGAATGACCGAAGTAACATCAGAAAGAGTCAATAAGTAGATATAGAAATTTCAAGATCCTTGACTGAAACATGTTCAATGGGTAAAATATTGGCTACTCTAAGGCTAATGTATCACAAGAAGGAGTCAATTGGGTAGGAATAGAAAGTTCAAGATCAAGGACTGAAATATTTACAGTTGGTCAAAAATTGAATGAACTATCTCCAGAAGAAGTCAATAGGGTAGATGTATAAAGTTCAAAATCGATGACTATTGTTCCGGATATAAGTCCATTCGGTCAAATATGGACTTCTGATTGACTGATGTAACATCAGAAAGAGTCAATAAGTAGGTTTAGAAATTTCAAGATCCACAACTGAAACATGTCCAATGAGTAAAATATTGGCTACTCTAACGCTAATGTATCACAAGAAGGAGTCAATTGGGTAGATATAGAAAGTTCAAGATCAAGGACTGAAATATTTTCAGTGGTTCGAAAATTGGCTGAACTATCTCCAGAAGGAGTCAATAGGGTAGAACTAAAAAGTTCAAAATAGACGACTCTTGGGCCCGATTTTAGTACATTTGGTCAAATATTGACTTTTGAATGACCGATCAGACATCAGAAAGAGTCAATAAGTAGGTATAGAAATTTCCTGATCCATGACTGAAACATGTTCAATGGGTCAAATATTGGCTACTCTATTGCTAATTTATCACCAGAAGGAGTCAATTGGGTAGAAATAGAAAGTTCAAAATCGACGACTCTTGGGCCCGATATTAGTACATTTGGTCAAATATGGATTTCTGAATTACTGACCTAAATTCAGAAAGAGTCAATAAATAGGTATAGAAATTTCAAGCTCCTTGACTGAAACATGTTCAATGGGTCAAATATTGGCTACTCTAAGGCAAATGTATCACAAGAAAGAGTCAATTGGGTAGGAATAGAACGTTCAAGATCAAGGACTGAAATATTTTCAGTGGGTCAAAAATTGGCTGAACTATCGCCAGAATGACTCAATAGGGTAGAACTAAAAAGTTCAAAATAGACGACTCTTGGGCCCGATATTAGTACATTTGGTCAAATATGGATTTCTGAATGACCGATGTAACATCAGAAAGAGTCAATACGTAGGTATAGAAATTTCAAGCTCCTTGACTGAAACATGTTCAATGGGTCAAATATTTGCTACTCTATGGCTAATTTATCACCAGAAGGAGTAAAAGGGTAGAACTAAAAATTTCAAAATAGACGACTCTTGGGCCCGATTTTAATACATTTGGTCAAATATTGACTTTTGAATGACCAATATAACATCAGAAAGAGTCAATAAATAGGTATAGAAATTTCAAGATCCATAACTGAAACATGTCCAATGGGTAAAATATTGGCTACTCTAAGGCTAATGTATCACATGAAGGAGTCAATTGGGCAGAACTAAAAAGTTCAAAATAGACGACTCTTCGGCCTGATTTTAGTACATTTGGTCAAATATTGACTTTTGAATGGCCGATGTAACATCAGAAAGAGTCAATAAGTAGGTATAGAAATTTCAAGATCCATAACTGAAACATGTCCAATGAGTAAAATATTGGCTACTCTAATGCTAATGTATCACAAGAAGGAGTCAACTGGGTAGGAATACAAAGTTCAAGATCAAGGACTGAAATATTTTCAGTGGGTCAAAAATTGGCTGAACTATCGCAAGAAGGAGTCAATAGGGTAGAACTAAAAAGTTCAAAATCGACGACTTTTGGGCCTGATATTAGTACATTTGGTCAAATATTGACGTTTGAATGACCGATATAACATCAGAAAGAGTCAATAAGTAGGTATAGAAATTTCAAGCTCCTTGACTGAAACATGTTCAATGGGTCAAATATTGGCTACTCTATGGCTAATTTATCACAAGAAGGAATCAATTGGGTAGAAATAGAAAGTTCAAAATCGACGACTCTTGGGCCCGATATTAGTACATTTGGTCAAATATGGATTTGTAAATGACCGATGTAACATCAGAAAAAGAGTCAATAAGTAGGTAAAGAAATTTCAAGATCCTTGACTGAAACATGTTCAATGGGTCATAAATTGGCTACTCTAAGGCTAATGTATCACAAGAAGGAGTCAATTGGGTAGGAATAGCAAGTTCAAGGTCAAGGACTGAAATATTTTCAGTGGGTCAAAAATTGGCTGAACTATCGCCAGAATGAGTCAATAGGGTAGAACTAAAAAGTTCAAAATAGACAGCTCTTGGGCCCGATTTTAGTACATTTGGTCAAATATTGACTTTTGAATGACCGATGTAACATCAGAAAGAGTCAATAAGTAGGTATAAAAATTTCAAGATCCATAACAGATACATGTCCAATGGGTAAAATTTTGGCTACTCTAAGGCTAATGTATCACAAGAAGCAGTCAATTGGGTAGGAATAGAACCTTCAAGATCAAGGACTGAAATATTTTCAGTGCTTCAAAAATTGGCTGAACTATCGCCAGAAGGAGTCAATTGGGTAGAAATAGAAAGTTCAAAATCGACAACTCTTGGGCCCTATATTAGTATATTTGGTCAAATATGGATTTCTGAATGACTGACCTAAATTCAGAAAGAGTCAATAAGTAGGTATAGAAATTTCAAGATCCATAACTGAAACATGTCCGATGAGTAAAATATTGGCTAGTCTAATGCTAATGTATCACAAGAAGGAGTCAATTGGGTAGGAATAGAAAATTCAAGATCAAGGACTAAAATACTTTCAGTGGGTCAAAAATTGGCTGGACTATCACAAGAAGGAGTCAATAGGGTAGAACTAAAAAGTTCAAAATCGACGACTCTTGGGCCCTATATTAGTACATTTGGTCAAGTATGGATTTCTGAATGACTGACCTAAATTCAGAAAGAGTTAATAAGTAGGTATAGAAATTTCAAGATCCATAACTAAAATATGTTCAATGGGTCAAATATTGGCTACTCTAAGGCTAATGTATCACAAGAAGGAGTCAATTGGGTAGGAATAGAAAGTTCAAGATCAAGGACTGAAATATTTTCAGTGGGTCAAAAATTGGCTGAACTATCGCCAAAATGAGTCAATAGGGTAGAACTAAAAAGTTCATAATAGACGACTCTTGGGCCCGATTTTAGTACATTTGGTCAAATATTGACTTTTGAATGACCGATGTAACATCAGAAAGAGTCGATAAGTAGGTATAGAAATTTCAAAATCCATCACTGAAATCTGTCCAATGGGTAAAATATTGGCTAATCTAAGGCTAATGTATCACAAGAAGGTGTCAATTGGGTAGGAATAGAAAGTTCAAGATCAAGGACTGAAATATTTTCAGTGCTTCAAAAATTGGCAGAACTATCGCCAGAAGGAGTCAATAGGGTAGAACTAAAAAGTTCAAAATAGACGACTCTTGGGCCCGATTTTAGTACATTTGGTCAAATATTGACTTTTGAATGACTGATGTAATATCAGAAAGAGTCAGTAAGTAGGTATAGAAATTTCAAGATCCATAACTGAAACATGTCCAATTTGTAAAATATTGGCTACTCTAAGGCTAATTTATCACCAGAAGGAGTCAATTTGGTAGAAATAGAAAATTCAAAATCGACGACTCTTGGGCCCGATATTAGTACATTTGGTCAAATATGGATTTCTGAATGATTGACCTAAATTCAGAAAGAGTCAATGAGCAGGTATAAAATATTTCAAGATGCATAACTGAAACATGTCCAATGGGTAAAATATTGGCTACTCTAAGGCTAATGTATCACAAGAAGGAGTCAATTGGGTAGGAATAGAAAGTTCAAGATCAAGGACTGAAATATTTTCAGTCTTTAAAAAATTGTCTGAACTATTGCCAGAAGGAGTCTATAGGGTAGAACTAAAAAGTTCAAAATAGACAGCTCTTGGGCCCGATTTTAGTACATTTGGTCAAATATTGACTTTTGAATGACCGATGTAACATCAGAAAGAGTCAATAAGTAGGTATAAAAATTTCAAGATCCATAACTGAAACATGTCCAATGAGTAAAACATTGGCTAGTCTAATGCTAATGTATCACAAGAAGGAGTCAATTGGGTAGGAATAGAAAGTTTAAGATCAAGGACTGAAATATTTTCAGTGGGTCAAAAATTGGCTGAACTATCGCATGAAGGAGTCAATAGGATAGAACTAAAAAGTTCAAAATCGACGACTCTTGGGCCCGATATTAGTACATTTGGTCAAATATTGACTTTTAAATCACCGATATAACATCAGAAAGAGTCAATAAGTAGGTATAGAAATCTCAAGCTCCTTGACTGAAACATGTTCAATGGGTCAAATATTGCCTACTCTATGGCTAATTTATCACCAGAAGGAGTCTATTGGGTAGAAATAGACAGTTCAAAATCGACGACTCTTGGGCCCGATATTAGTACATTTGGTCAAATATGGATTTCTGAATGACTGACCTAAATTCAGAAGGAGTCAATAAATAGGTATAAAAATTTCAAGATACATAACTGAAATATGTCCAATGGGTAAAATATTGACTACTCTAAGGCTAATGTATCACACGAAGAAGTCAATTGGGTAGGAATAGAAAGTTCAAGATCAAGGACTGAAATATTTTCAGTGGGTCAAAAATTGGCTGAACTATCTCCAGAAAGAGTCAATAGGGTAGAACTAAAAAGTTCAAAATAGACGACTCTTGGGCTTGATTTTAGTACATTTGGTCAAATATTGACTTTTGAATGGCCGATGTAACATCAGAAAGAGTCAGTAAGTAGGTATAGAAATTGCAAGATCCATGACTGAAACATGTTCAATGGGTCAAATATTGGCTACTTTATGGCTAATTTATCACAAGAAGGAATCAATTGGGTAGAAATAGAAAGTTCAAAATCGACGACTCTTGGGCCCGATATTAGTACATTTGGTCAAATATGGATTTCTGAATGACTGATGTAACATCAGAAAGAGTCAATAAGTAGATATAGAAATTTCCAAATCCTTGACTGAAACATGTTCAATGGGTAAAATATTGGCTACTCTAAGGCTAATGTATCACAAGAAGGAGTCAATTGGGTAGGAATAGAAAGTTCAAGATCAAGGACTGAAATATTTACAGTTGGTCAAAAATTAAATGATCTATCTCCAGAAGAAGTCAATAGGGTAGATGTAAAAAGTTCAAAATCGATGACTCTTGTTCCGGATATAAGTCCATTTGGTCAAATATGGACTTCTGATTTACTGATGTAACATCAGAAAGAGTCAATAAGTAGGTATAGAAATTTCAAGCTCCTTGACTGAAACATGTTGAAAGGGTCAAATATTGGCTACTCTAAGGCTAATGTATCACAAGAAGGAGTCAATTGGGTAGGAATAGAAAGTTCAAGATCAAGGACTGAAATATTTTCAGTGAGTCAAAAATTGGCTGAACTATCGCCAGAATGAGTCAATAGGGTAGAACTAAAAAGTTCATAATAGACGACTCTTGGGCCCGATTTTAGTACATTTGGTCAAATATTGACTTTTGAATGACCGATGTAACATCAGAAAGAGTCTATAAGTAGGTATAGAAATTTCAAGATCCATCACTGAAATATGTCCAATGGGTAAAATATTGGCTACTCTAAGGCTAATGTATCACAAGAAGGAGTCAATTGGGTAGGAATAGAAAGTTCAAGATCAAGGACTGAAATATTTTCAGTCTTTAAAAAATTGTCTGAACTATTGCCAGAAGGAGTCTATAGGGTAGAACTAAAAAGTTCAAAAAAGACAACTCTTGGGCCCCTATTTTAGTACATTTGGTCAAATATTGACTTTTGAATGACCGATGTAACATCAGAAAGAGTCAATAGGTAGGTATAAAAATTTCAAGATCCATAACTGAAGTATGTCCAATGGGTAAAATATTGGCTACTCTACGGCTAATTTATCACCAGAAGGAGTCAATTGGGTAGAAATAGAAAGTTCAAAATCGACGACTCTTGGGCCCGATATTAGTACATTTGGTCAAATATTGACTTTTGAATGACCGATATAACATCAGAAAGAGTCAATAAGTAGGTATAGAAATTTCAAGCTCCTTGACTGAAACAAGTTCAATGGGTCAAATATTGGCTACTCTATGGCTAATTTATCACCAGAAGGAGTCAAAGAGTAGAACTAAAAAGTTCAAAATAGACGACTCTTGTGCCCGATTTTAGTACATTTGGTCAAATATTGACTTTTGAATGACCGATACAACATCAGAAAGAGTCAATAAATAGGTATAAAAATTTCAAGATCCATAACTGAAACATGTCCAATGGGTCAAATATTGGCTACGCTATGGCTAATTTATCACAAGAAGGAGTCTATTGGGTAGAAATAAAAAGTTCAAAATCGACGACTCTTGGGCCCGATATTATTACATTTGGTCAAATATGGATTTCTGAATGACTGACCTAAATTCAGAAAGAGTCAATGATTAGGTATTAAAATTTCAAGCTCCATAACTGAAACATGTCCAATGGGTAAAATATTGGCTACTCTAAGGCTAATGTATCACAAGAAGGAGTCAATTGGGTAGGAATAGAAAGTTCAAGATCAAGGACTGAAATATTTACAGTTGGTCAAAAATTGGCTGAATTATCTCCAGAAGAGGTCAATAGGGTAGAACTAAAAAGTTCAAAATTGACGACTCTTGGGCCCGATTTTAGTACATTTGGACAAATATTGACTTTTGAATGACCGATGTAACATCAGAAAGAGTC
This sequence comes from Zacco platypus, assembly GCA_038088235.1. NCBI lineage: Eukaryota > Metazoa > Chordata > Actinopteri > Cypriniformes > Xenocyprididae > Zacco > Zacco platypus. The sequence continues at coordinate 13,643,563 of CM076071.1, read as the reverse complement.
AATTAGTAGGTATAGAAATTTCAAGATCCATGACTGAAACATGTTCAATGGGTCAAATATTGGCTACTCTATGGCTAATTTATCACAAGAAGGAATCAATTGGGTAGAAATAGAAAGTTCAAAATCGACAACTCTTGGGCCCGATTTTAGTACATTTGGTCAAGTATTGACTTTTGAAAGACCGATATAACATCAGAAAGACTCAATAAATAGGTAAAAAAAATTCAAGATCCATAACTGAAACATGTCCAATGGGGAAAATATTGGCTACTCTAAGGCTAATGTATCACAAGAAGGAGTCAATTGGGTAGATATAGAAAGATCAAGATCAAGGATTGAAATATTTTCAGTGGGTCAAAAATTGGCTGAACTATCTCCAGAAGGAGTCAATAGGGTAGAACTAAAAAGTTCAAAATAGACCACTCTTGGGCCGGATTTTAGTACATTTGGTCAAATATTGACTTTTGAATGACTGATGTAATATCAGAAAGAGTCAATAAGTAGGTATAGAAATTTCAAGATCCATAACTGAAACATGTCCAATGGGTAAAATATTTTGGCTACTCTAAGGCTAAATTATCACCAGAAGGAGTCAATTGGGTAGAAATAGAAAGTTCAAAATCGACGACTCTTGGGCCCGATATTAGTACATTTGGTCAAATATGGATTTATGAATGATTGACCTAAATTCAGAAAGAGACAATGAGTAGGTATAAAAATGTCAAGCTCCATAACTGAAACATGTCCAATGGGTAAAATATTGGCTACTCTAAGGCTAATTTATCACAAGAAGGAATCAATTGGGTAGAAATAGAAAGTTCAAAATCGACGACTCTTGGGCCCGATATTAGTACATTTGGTCAAATATGGATTTCTGAATGACCGATGTAACATCAGAAAGAGTCAATAAGTAGATATAGAAATTTCAAGATCCTTGACTGAAACATGTTCAATGGGTAAAATATTGGCTACTCTAAGGCTAATGTATCACAAGAAGGAGTCAATTGGGTAGGAATAGAAAGTTCAAGATCAAGGACTGAAATATTTTCAGTGGGTCAAAAATTAGCTGAACTATCTCCAGAAAGAGTCAATAGGGTAGAACTAAAAAGTTCAAAATAGACGACTCTTGGGCCTGATATTAGTACATTTGGTCAAATATTGACTTTTGAATGGCCGATGTAACATCAGAAAAAGTCAATAAGTAGGTGTAGAAATTTCAAGATCCATAACTGAAACATGTCCAATGAGTAAAATATTGGCTACTCCAATGCTAATGTATCACAAGAAGGAGTCAACTGGGAAGGAATAGAAAGTTCAAGATCAAGGACTGAAATATTTTCAGTGGGTCAAAAATTGGCTGAACTATGTCCAGAAGGAGTCAATAGGGTAGAACTAAAAAGTTCAAAATAGACGACTCTTTTGCCCGATTTTAGTACATTTGGTCAAATAATGACTTTTGAATGACCGATGTAATATCAGAAAGAGTCAATAAGTAGGTATAGAAATTTCAAGCTCCTTGACTGAAACATGTTGAAATTGTCAAATATTGGCTACTCTAAGGCTAATGTATCACAAGAAGGAGTCAATTGGGTAGGAATAGAAAGTTCAAGATCAAGGACTGAAATATTTTCAGTGGGTCAAAAATTGGCTGAACTATCGCCAGAATGAGTCAATAGGGTAGAACTAAAAAGTTCATAATAGACGACTCTTGGGCCCGATTTTAGTACATTTGGTCAAATATTGACTTTTGAATGACCGATGTAACATCAGAAAGAGTCAATAAGTAGGTATAGAAATTTCAAGATCCATCACTGAAATATGTCCAATGGGTAAAATATTGGCTACTCTAAGGCTAATGTATCACAAGAAGGAGTCAATTGGGTAGGAATAGAAAGTTCAAGATCAAGGACTGAAATATTTTCAGTCTTTAAAAAATTGTCTGAACTATTGCCAGAAGGAGTCTATAGGGTAGAACTAAAAAGTTCAAAATAGACAACTCTTGGGCCCCTATTTTAGTACATTTGGTCAAATATTGACTTTTGAATGACCGATGTAACATCAGAAAGAGTCAATAGGTAGGTATAAAAATTTCAAGATCCATAACTGAAGTATGTCCAATGGGTAAAATATTGGCTACTCTACGGCTAATTTATCACCAGAAGGAGTCAATTGGGTAGAAATAGAAAGTTCAAAATCGACGACTCTTGGGCCCGATATTAGTACATTTGGTCAAATATTGACTTTTGAATGACCGATATAACATCAGAAAGAGTCAATAAGTAGGTATAGAAATTCCAAGCTCCTTGACTGAAACAAGTTCAATGGGTCAAATATTGGCTACTCTATGGCTAATTTATCACCAGAAGGAGTCAAAGAGTAGAACTAAAAAGTTCAAAATAGACGACTCTTGGGCCCGATATTATTAAATTTGGTCAAATATGGATTTCTGAATGACTGACCTAAATTCAGAAAGAGTCAATGATTAGGTATAAAAATTTCAAGCTCCATAACTGAAACATGTCCAATGGGTCAAATATTGGCTACTCTATGGCTAATTTATCACCAGAAGGAGTCAAATGGGTAGATATAGAAAGATCAAGATCAAGGATTGAAATATTTTCAGTGGGTCAAAAATTGGCTGAACTATCTCCAGAAGGAGTCAATAGGGTAGAACTAAAAAGTTCAAAATAGACCACTCTTGGGCCGGATTTTAGTACATTTGGTCAAATATTGACTTTTGAATGACTGATGTAATATCAGAAAGAGTCAATAAGTAGGTATAGAAATTTCAAGATCCATAACTGAAACATGTCCAATGGGTAAAATATTTTGGCTACTCTAAGGCTAATTTATCACCAGAAGGAGTCAATTGGGTAGGAATAGAAAGTTCAAGATCAAGGACTGACATATTTTCAGTGGCTCAAAAATTGGCTGAACTATCTCCAGAAAGAGTCAATAGGGTAGAACTAAAAAGTTCAAAACAGAGGACTCTTGGGCCCAGTGTTAGTACATTTGGTCAAATATGGATTTCTGAATGACTGACCTAAATTCAGAAAGAGTCAATGAGTAGTTATAAAAATGTCAAGATCCATAACTGAAACATGTCCAATGGGTCAAATATTGGCTACTCTATGGCTAATTTATCACAAGAAGGAGTCAAAGGGTATAGAATAGAAAGAATGTAACATCAGAAAGAGTCAAAAAGTAGGTTCAGAAATTTCAAGATCCATAACTGAAACATGTCCAATCAGTAAAATATTGGCTACTCTAATGCTAATGTATCACAAGAAGGAGTCAACTGGGTAGGAATAGAAAGTTCAAGATCAAGGACTGAAATATTTACAGTTGGTCAAAAATTGGCTGAACTATCTCCAGAAGAAGTCAATAGGGTAGAACTAAAAAGTTCAAAATAGACGACTCTTGGGCCTGATTTTAGTACATTTGGTCAAATATTGACTTTTGAATGGCCGATGTAACATCAGAAAGAGTCAATAAGTAGGTTTAGAAATTTCAAGATCCATAACTGAAACATGTCCAATGAGTAAAATATTGGCTACTCTAATGCTAATGTATCACAAGAAGGAGTCAGCTCTGTAGGAATAGAAAGTTCAAGATCAAGGACTGAAACATGTTCAATGGGTCAAATATTGGCTACTTTATGGCTAATTTATCACAAGAAGGAATCAATTGGGTAGAACTAAAAAGTTCAAAATAGAGGATTCTTGGGCCCAGTGTTAGTACATTTGGTCAATTATGGATTTCTGAATGACTGGCCTAAATTCAGAAAGAGTCAATGAGTAGTTATAAAAATGTCAAGATCCATATCTGAAACATGTCCAATGGGTCAAATATTGGCTACTCTATGGCTAATTTATCAACAGAAGGAGTCAAAGGGTATAGAATAGAAAGAATGTAACATCAGAAAGAGTCAATAAGTAGGTTTAGAAATTTCAAGATCCATAACTGAAACATGTCCAATGAGTAAAATATTGGCTACTCTAATGCTAATGTATCACAAGAAGGAGTCAACTGGGTAGGAATATAAAGTTCAAGATCCAAGACTGAAATATTTTCAGTGGGTCAAAAATTGGCTGAACTATGTCCAGAAGGAGTCAATAGGGTCGAAATAAAAAGTTCAAAATAGACGACTCTTGGGCCCGATATTAGTACATTTGGTCAAATATTGACTTTTGAATGACCAATGTAACATCAGAAAGAGTCAATAAGTAGGTATAGAAATTTCAAGCTTCTTGACTGAAACAAGTTCAATGGGTCAAATATTGGCTACTCTAATGCTAATGTATCACAAGAAGGAGTCAATTGGGTAGGAATAGAAAGTTCAAGATCAAGGACTGAAATATTTTCAGTCTTTAAAAAATTGTCTGAACTATTGCCAGAAGGAGTCTATAGGGTAGAACTAAAAAGTTCAAAAAAGACAACTCTTGGGCCCGATTTTAGTACATTTGGTCAAATATTGACTTTTGAATGACCGATGTAACATCAGAAAGAGTCAATAAATAGGTATAAAAATTTCAAGATCCATAACTGAAGTATGTCCAATGGGTCAAATATTGGCTACTCTATGGCTAATTTATCACCAGAAGGAGTCAAAGAGTAGAACTAAAAAGTTCAAAATAGACGACTCTTGTGCCCGATTTTAGTACATTTGGTCAAATATTGACTTTTGAATGACCGATACAACATCAGAAAGAGTCAGTAAATAGGTATAAAAATTTCAAGATCCATAACTGAAACATGTCCAATGGGTCAAATATTGGCTACTCTATGGCTAATTTATCAAAAGAAGGAGTCTATTGGGTAGAAATAAAAAGTTCAAAATCGACGACTCTTGGGCCCGATATTATTACATTTGGTCAAATATGGATTTCTGAATGACTGACCTAAATTCAGAAAGAGTCAATGAGTAGGTATAAAAATTTCAAGCTCCATAACTGAAACATGTCCAATGGGTAAAATATTGGCTACACTAAGGCTAATGTATCACAAGAAGGAGTCAATTGGGTAGGAATAGAAAGTTCAAGATCAAGGACTGAAATATTTACAGTTGGTCAAAAATTGGCTGAACTATCTCCAGAAGAAGTCAATAGGGTAGAACTAAAAAGTTCAAAATAGACGACTCTTGGGCCCGATTTTAGTACATTTGGTCAAATATAGACTTTTGAATGACCGATGTAATATCAGAAAGAGTCAATAAGTAGGTATAAAAATTTCCAGATCCATAACTGAAACATGCCCAATGGGTAAAATATTGGCTACTCTAAAGCTAATTTATCACCAGAAGGAGTCAATTGGGTAGAAATAGAAAGTTCAAAATCGACGACTCTTGGGCCCGATATTAGTATATTTGGTCAAATTTGGATTTCTGAATGATTGACCTAAATTCAGAAAGAGTCAATGAGTAGGTATAAAAATTTCAAGATGCATAACTGAAACATGTCCACTGGGTAAAATATTGGCTACTCTAAGGCTAATGTATCACAAGAAGGAGTCAATTGGGTAGGAATAGAAAGTTCAAGATCAAGGACTGAAATATTTACAGTTGGTCAAAAATTGGCTGAACTATCTCCAGAAGAAGTCAATAGGGTAGAACTAAAAAGTTCAAAATTGACGAGTCTTGGGCCCGATTTTAGTACATTTGGTCAAATATTGACTTTTGAATGACCGATGTAACATCAGAAAGAGACAATTAGTATGTATAGAAATTTCAAGATCCATGACTGAAACATGTTCAATGGGTCAAATATTGGCTACTCTATGGCTAATTTATCACAAGAAGGAATCAATTGGGTAGAAATAGAAAGTTCAAAATCGACGACTCTTGGTTCCGATATTAGTACATTTGGTCAAATATGGATTTGTGAATGACCGATGTAACATCAGAAAAAGAGTCAATAAGTAGGTAAAGAAATTTCAAGATCCTTGACTGAAACATGTTCAATGGGTCATATATTGGCTACTCTAAGGCTAATGTATCACAAGAAGGAGTCAATTGGGTAGGAATAGAAAGTTCAAGATCAAGGACTGAAATATTTTCAGTGGGTCAAAAATTGGCTGAACTATCGCCAGAAGGAGTCAATAGGGTAGAACTAAAAAGTTCAAAATAGACGACTCTTGGGCCCGATATTAGTACATTTGGTCAAATATGGATTTCTGAATGATTGACCTAAATTCAGAAAGAGTCAATGAGTAGGTATAGAAATTTCAAGCTTCTTGACTGAAACAAGTTCAATGGGTCAAATATTGGCTACTCTAATGCTAATGTATCACAAGAAGGAGTCAATTGGGTAGGAATAGAAAGTTCAAGATCAAGGACTGAAATATTTTCAGTCTTTAAAAAATTGTCTGAACTATTGCCAGAAGGAGTCTATAGGGTAGAACTAAAAAGTTCAAAAAAGACAACTCTTGGGCCCGATTTTAGTACATTTGGTCAAATATTGACTTTTGAATGACCGATGTAACATCAGAAAGAGTCAATAAGTAGGTATAAAAATTTCAAGATCCATAACTGAAGTATGTCCAATGGGTAAAATATTGGCTACTCTATGGCTAATTTATCACCAGAAGGAGTCAATTGGGTAGAAATAGAAAGTTCAAAATCGATGACTCTTGGGCCCGATATTAGTACATTTCGTCAAATATTGACTTTTGAATGACCGATATAACATCAGAAAGAGTCAATAAGTAGGTATAGAAATTTCAAGCTCCTTGACTGAAACAAGTTCAATGGGTCAAATATTGGCTACTCTATGGCTAATTTATCACCAGAAGGAGTCAAAGAGTAGAACTAAAAAGTTCAAAATAGACGACTCTTGTGCCCGATTTTAGTACATTTGGTCAAATATTGACTTTTGAATGACCGATACAACATCAGAAAGAGTCAGTAAATAGGTATAGAAATTTCAAGATCCATGACTGAAACATGTTCAATGGGTCAAATATTGGCTACTATATGGCTAATTTATCATCAGAAGAAGTCAAAGCGTAGAACTAAAAAGTTCAAAATAGACGACTCTTGGCCCCGATATTAGTACATTTGGTCATATATGGATTTCTGAATGATTGACCTAAATTCAGAAAGAGTCAATGAGTAGGTATAAAAATTTCAAGATGCATAACTGAAACATGTCCATTGGGTAAAATATTGGCTACTCTAAGGCTAATGTATCACAAGAAGGAGTCAATTGGGTAGGAATAGAAAGTTCAAGATCAAGGACTGAAATATTTACAGTTGGTCAAAAATTGGCTGAACTATCTCCAGAAGAAGTCAATAGGGTAGAACTAAAAAGTTCAAAATTGACGAGTCTTGGGCCCGATTTTAGTACATTTGGTCAAATATTGACTTTTGAATGACCGATGTAACATCAGAAAGAGACAATTAGTAGGTATAGAAATTTCAAGATCCATGACTGAAACATGTTCAATGGGTCAAATATTGGCTACTCTATGGCTAATTTATCACAAGAAGGAATCAATTGGGTAGAAATAGAAAGTTCAAAATCGACGACTCTTGGTTCCGATATTAGTACATTTGGTCAAATATGGATTTGTGAATGACCGATGTAACATCAGAAAAAGAGTCAATAAGTAGGTAAAGAAATTTCAAGATCCTTGACTGAAACATGTTCAATGGGTCATATATTGGCTACTCTAAGGCTAATGTATCACAAGAAGGAGTCAATTGGGTAGGAATAGAAAGTTCAAGATCAAGGACTGAAATATTTTCAATGGGTCAAAAATTGGCTGAACTATCGCCAGAAGGAGTCAATAGGGTAGAACTAAAAAGTTCAAAATAGACGACTCTTGGGCCCGATTTTAGTACATTTGGTCAAATATGGATTTCTGAATGATTGACCTAAATTCAGAAAGAGTCAATGAGTAGGTATAAAAATTCAAGATGCATAACTGAAACATGTCCAATGGGTAAAATATTGGCTACTCTAAGGCTAATGTATCACAAGAAGGAGTCAATTGGGAAGGAATAGAAAGTTCAAGATCAAGGACTGAAATATTTTCAGTGGGTCAAAAATTGGCTGAACTATCTCCAGAAAGAGTCAATAGGGTAGAACTAAAAAGTTCAAAATAGACGACTCTTGGGCCTGATTTTAGTACATTTGGTCAAATATTGACTTTTGAATGGCGGATGTAACATCAGAAAGAGTCAATAAGTAGGTTTAGAAATTTCAAGATCCATAACTGAAACATGTCCAATGAGTAAAATATTGGCTACTCTAATGCTAATGTATCACAAGAAGCAGTCAACTGAGTAGGAAAAGAAAGTTCAAGATCAAGGACTGAAATATTTTCAGTGGGTCAAAAATTGGCTGAACTATCTCCAGAAAGAGTCAATAGGGTAGAACTAAAAAGTTCAAAATAGACGACTCTTGGGCCTGATTTTAGTACATTTGGTCAAATATTGACTTTTGAATGGCGGATGTAACATCAGAAAGAGTCAATAAGTAGGTTTAGAAATTTCAAGATCCATAACTGAAACATGTCCAATGAGTAAAATATTGGCTACTCTAATGCTAATGTATCACAAGAAGCAGTCAACTGAGTAGGAAAAGAAAGTTCAAGATCAAGGACTGAAATATTTTCAGTGGGTCAAAAATTGGCTGAACTATCGCAAGAAGGAGTCAATAGGGTAGAACTAAAAAGTTCAAAATAGACTACTCTTGGGCCGGATTTTAGTACATTTGGTCAAATATTGACTTTTGAATGACTGATGTAATATCAGAAAGAGTCAATAAGTAGGTATAGAAATTTCAAGATCCATAACTGAATCATGTCCAATGGGTAAAATATTTTGGCTACTCTAAGGCTAATTTATCACCAGAAGGAGTCAATTGGGTAGAAATAGAAAGTTCAAAATCGACGACTCTTGGGCCCGATATTAGTACATTTGGTCAAATATGGATTTATGAATGATTGACCTAAATTCAGAAAGAGTCAATGAGTAGGTATAAAAATTTCAAGATGCATACCTGAAACATGTCCAATGGGTAAAATATTGGCTACTCTAAGGCTAATGTATCACAAGAAGGAGTCAATTGGGTAGGAATAGAAAGTTCAAGATCAAGGACTTACATATTTTCAGTGGCTCAAAAATTGGCTGAACTATCTCCAGAAATAGTCAATAGGGTAGAACTAAAAAGTTCAAAATAGAGGACTCTTGGGCCCAGTGTGAGTACATTTGGTCAAATATGGATTTCTGAATGACTGATCTAAATTCAGAAAGAGTCAATGAGTAGTTATAAAAATGTCAAGATCCATAACTGAAACATGTCCAATGGGTCAAATATTGGCTACTCTATTGCTAATTTATCACCAGAAGGAGTCAAAGGGTATAGAATAGAAAGAATGTAACATCAGAAAGAGTCAATAAGTAGGTTTAGAAATTTCAAGATCCATAACTGAAACATGTCCAATCAGTAAAATATTGGCTACTCTAATGCTAATGTATCACAAGAAGGAGTCAACTGGGTAGGAATAGAAAGTTCAAGATCAAGGACTGAAATATTTACAGTTGGTCAAACATTGGCTGAACTATCTCCAGAAGAAGTCAATAGGGTAGATGTATAAAGTTCAAAATCGATGACTCTTGGGCCGGATATAAGTCCATTCGGTCAAATATGGACTTCTGATTGACTGATGTATCATCAGTCGGTTTCTACGAGTATGTAAAGAAATTTCAAGATCCATGACTGAAACATGTTCAATGGGTAAAATATTGGCTTCTCTAAGGCTAATGTATCACAAGAAGGAGTCAATTGGGTAGGAATAGAAAGTTCAAGATCAAGGACTGAAATATTTTCAGTGGGTCAAAAATTGGCTGATCTATCTCCAGAAGAAGTCAATAGGGTAGAACTAAAAAGTTCAAAATAGAGGATTCTTGGGCCCAGTGTTAGTACATTTGGTCAAATATGGATTTCTGAATGACTGACCTAAATTCAGAAAGAGTCAATGAGTAGTTATAAAAATTTCATGATCCATATCTGAAACATGTCCAATGGGTCAAATATTGGCTACTCTATGGCTAATTTATCACCAGAAGGAGTCAAAGGGTATAGAATAGAAAGAATGTAACATCAGAAAGAGTCAAAAAGTAGGTATAGAAATTTCAAGCTTCTTGACTGAAACAAGTTCAATGGGTCAAATATTGGCTACTCTATGGCTAATTTATCACCAGAAGGAGTCAATTGGGTAGGAATAGAAAGTTCAAGATCAAGGACTGAAATATTTTCAGTGGCTCAAAAATTGGCTGAACTATCTCCAGAAGGAGTCAATAGGGTAGAACTAAAAAGTTCAAAATAGACGACTCTTGGGCCCGATTTTAGTACATTTGGTCAAATATGGATTTCTGAATGACCGATGTTTCATCAGAAAGAGTCAATAAGTAGGTAAAGAAATTTCAAGATCCATCACTGAAATATGTCCAATGGGTAAAATATTGGCAAGTCTAAGCCTAATGTATCACAAGAAGGAGTCAATTGGGTAGGAATAGAAACTTCAAGATCAAGGACTGAAATATTTTCAGTCTTTAAAAAATTGTCTGAACTATTGCCAGAAGGAGTCTATAGGGTAGAACTAAAAAGTTCAAAATAGACAACTCTTGGGCCCGATTTTAGTACATTTGGTCAGATATTGACTTTTGAATGACCGATGTAACATCAGAAAGAGTCAATAAGTAGGTATAAAAATTTCAAGATCCATAACTGAAACATGTCCAATGGGTAAAATATTGGCTACTCTACGGCTAATTTATCACAAAAAGCAGTCAATTGGGTAGGAATAGAAACTTCAAGATCAAGGACTGAAATATTTTCAGTGCTTCAAAAATTGGCTGAACTATCGCCAGAAGGAGTCAATAGGGTAGAACTAAAAAGTTCAAAATAGACAACTCTTGGGCCCGATTTTAGTACATTTGGTCAAATATTGACTTTTGAATGGCCGATGTAACATCAGAAAGAGTCAATAAGTAGGTATAGAAATTTCCTGATCCATGACTGAAACATATTCAATGGGTCAAATATTGGCTACTCTATCGCTAATTTATCACCAGAAGGAGTCAATTGGGTAGAAATAGAAAGTTCAAAATCGACAACTATTGGGCCCGATATTAGTACATTTGGTCAAATATGGATTTCAGAATGACCGATGTAACAACAGAAAGAGTCAATAAGTAGGTATAGAAATTTCAAGATTCTTGACTGAAACATGTGCAATGGGTCAAATATTGGCTACTCTAGGCTAATGTATCACAAGAAGGAGTCAATTGGGTAGGAATAGAAAGTTCAAGATCAAGGACTGAAAAATTTACAGTTGGTCAAAAATTGGCTGAACTATCTCCGGAAGAAGTCAATAGGGTAGAAATAAAAAGTTCAAAATTGACGAGTCTTGGGCCCGATTTTAGTACATTTGGTCAAATATTGACTTTTGAATGACCGATGTAACATCAGAAAGAGTCAATTAGTAGGTATAGAAATTTCAAGATCCATGACTGAAACATGTTCAATGGGTCAAATATTGGCTACTATATGGCTAATTTATCATCAGAAGAAGTCAAAGCGTAGAACTAAAAAGTTCAAAATAGACGACTCTTGGCCCCGATATTAGTACATTTGGTCATATATGGATTTCTGAATGATTGACCTAAATTCAGAAAGAGTCAATGAGTAGGTATAAAAATTTCAAGATGCATAACTGAAACATGTCCATTGGGTAAAATATTGGCTACTCTAAGGCTAATGTATCACAAGAAGGAGTCAATTGGGTAGGAATAGAAAGTTCAAGATCAAGGACTGAAATATTTACAGTTGGTCAAAAATTGGCTGAACTATCTCCAGAAGAAGTCAATAGGGTAGAACTAAAAAGTTCAAAATTGACGAGTCTTGGGCCCGATTTTAGTACATTTGGTCAAATATTGACTTTTGAATGACCGATGTAACATCAGAAAGAGACAATTAGTAGGTATAGAAATTTCAAGATCCATGACTGAAACATGTTCAATGGGTCAAATATTGGCTACTCTATGGCTAATTTATCACAAGAAGGAGTCTATTGGGTAGAAATAGAAAGTTCAAAATCGACGACTCTTGGGCCCGATATTAGTACATTTGGTCAAATATGGATTTCTGAATGACCGATGTTTCATCAGAAAGAGTCAATAAGTAGGTAAAGAAATTTCAAGATCCATCACTGAAATATGTCCAATGGGTAAAATATTGGCAAGTCTAAGCCTAATGTATCACAAGAAGGAGTCAATTGGGTAGGAATAGAAACTTCAAGATCAAGGACTGAAATATTTTCAGTCTTTAAAAAATTGTCTGAACTATTGCCAGAAGGAGTCTATAGGGTAGAACTAAAAAGTTCAAAATAGACAACTCTTGGGCCCGATTTTAGTACATTTGGTCAGATATTGACTTTTGAATGACCGATGTAACATCAGAAAGAGTCAATAAGTAGGTATAAAAATTTCAAGATCCATAACTGAAACATGTCCAATGGGTAAAATATTGGCTACTCTACGGCTAATTTATCACAAAAAGCAGTCAATTGGGTAGGAATAGAAACTTCAAGATCAAGGACTGAAATATTTTCAGTGCTTCAAAAATTGGCTGAACTATCGCCAGAAGGAGTCAATAGGGTAGAACTAAAAAGTTCAAAATAGACAACTCTTGGGCCCGATTTTAGTACATTTGGTCAAATATTGACTTTTGAATGGCCGATGTAACATCAGAAAGAGTCAATAAGTAGGTATAGAAATTTCCTGATCCATGACTGAAACATATTCAATGGGTCAAATATTGGCTACTCTATCGCTAATTTATCACCAGAAGGAGTCAATTGGGTAGAAATAGAAAGTTCAAAATCGACAACTATTGGGCCCGATATTAGTACATTTGGTCAAATATGGATTTCAGAATGACCGATGTAACAACAGAAAGAGTCAATAAGTAGGTATAGAAATTTCAAGATTCTTGACTGAAACATGTGCAATGGGTCAAATATTGGCTACTCTAGGCTAATGTATCACAAGAAGGAGTCAATTGGGTAGGAATAGAAAGTTCAAGATCAAGGACTGAAAAATTTACAGTTGGTCAAAAATTGGCTGAACTATCTCCAGAAGAAGTCAATAGGGTAGAAATAAAAAGTTCAAAATTGACGAGTCTTGGGCCCGATTTTAGTACATTTGGTCAAATATTGACTTTTGAATGACCGATGTAACATCAGAAAGAGTCAATTAGTAGGTATAGAAATTTCAAGATCCATGACTGAAACATGTTCAATGGGTCAAATATTGGCTACTATATGGCTAATTTATCATCAGAAGAAGTCAAAGCGTAGAACTAAAAAGTTCAAAATAGACGACTCTTGGCCCCGATATTAGTACATTTGGTCATATATGGATTTCTGAATGATTGACCTAAATTCAGAAAGAGTCAATGAGTAGGTATAAAAATTTCAAGATGCATAACTGAAACATGTCCATTGGGTAAAATATTGGCTACTCTAAGGCTAATGTATCACAAGAAGGAGTCAATTGGGTAGGAATAGAAAGTTCAAGATCAAGGACTGAAATATTTACAGTTGGTCAAAAATTGGCTGAACTATCTCCAGAAGAAGTCAATAGGGTAGAACTAAAAAGTTCAAAATTGACGAGTCTTGGGCCCGATTTTAGTACATTTGGTCAAATATTGACTTTTGAATGACCGATGTAACATCAGAAAGAGACAATTAGTAGGTATAGAAATTTCAAGATCCATGACTGAAACATGTTCAATGGGTCAAATATTGGCTACTCTATGGCTAATTTATCACCAGAAGGAGTCAAAGGGTAGAACTTAAAAAGTTCAAAATAGACGACTCTTGGGGCGGATTTTAGTACATTTGGTCAAATATTGACTTTTAAATGACTGATGTAATATCAGAAAGAGTCAATAAGTAGGTATAGAAATTTCCTGATCCATGACTGAAACATGTCCAATGGGTAAAATATTGGCTACTCTAAGGCTAATGTATCACAAGAAGGAGTCAATTGGGTAGGAATAGAAAGTTCAAGATCAAGGACTGAAATATTTTCAGTGGGTCAAAAATTGGCTGAACTATCTCCAGAAGGAGTCAATAGGGTAGAACTAAAAAGTTCAAAATAGACGACTCTTGGGCCCGATTTTAGTACATTTGGTCAAATATTGACTTTTAAATGACTGATGTAATATCAGAAAGAGTCAATAAGTGGGTATAGAAATTTCCTGATCCATGACTGAAACATGTCCAATGGGTAAAATATTGGCTACTCTAAGGCTAATGTATCACAAGAAGGAGTCAATTGGGTAGGAATAGAAAGTTCAAGATCAAGGACTGAAATATTTTCAGTCTTTAAAAAATTGTCTGAACTATTGCCAGAAGGAGTCTATAGGGTAGAACTAAAAAGTTCAAAATAGACAACTCTTGGGCCTGATTTTAGTACATTTGGTCAAATATTTACTTTTGAATGACCCATGTAACATCAGAAAGAGTCAATAAGTAGGTATAAAAATTTCAAGATCCATAACTGAAACATGTCCAATGGGTAAAATATTGGCTACTCTACGGCTAATTTATCAGAAGAAGCAGTCAATTGGGTACGAATAGAAACTTCAAGATCAAGGACTGAAATATTTTCAGTGCTTCAAAAATTGGCTGAACTATCGCCAGAAGGAGTCAATAGGGTAGAACTAAAAAGTTCAAAATAGACGACTCTTGGGCCCGATTTTAGTACATTTGGTCAAATATTGACTTTTGAATGACCGATGTAACATCAGAAAGAGTCAATAAGTAGGTATAGAAATTTCCTGATCCATGACTGAAACATGTTCAATGGGTCAAATATTGGCTACTCTATCGCTAATTTATCACCAGAAGGAGTCAACTGGGTAGAAATAGAAAGTTCAAAATCGACGACTCTTGGGCCCGATATTAGTACATTTGGTCAAATATGGATTTCTGAATGATTGACCTAAATTCAGAAAGAGTCAATGAGTAGGTATAAAAATTCAAGATGCATAACTGAAACATGTCCAATGGGTAAAATATTGGCTACTCTAAGGCTAATGTATCACAAGAAGGAGTCAATTGGGAAGGAATAGAAAGTTCAAGATCAAGGACTGAAACATTTTCAGTGGGTCAAAAATTGGCTGAACTATCTCCAGAAAGAGTCAATAGGGTAGAACTAAAAAGTTCAAAATAGACGACTCTTGGGCCTGATTTTAGTACATTTGGTCAAATATTGACTTTTGAATGGCGGATGTAACATCAGAAAGAGTCAATAAGTAGGTTTAGAAATTTCAAGATCCATAACTGAAACATGTCCAATGAGTAAAATATTGGCTACTCTAATGCTAATGTATCACAAGAAGCAGTCAACTGAGTAGGAAAAGAAAGTTCAAGATCAAGGACTGAAATATTTTCAGTGGGTCAAAAATTGGCTGAACTATCGCAAGAAGGAGTCAATAGGGTAGAACTAAAAAGTTCAAAATCGACGACTCTTGGGCCCGATATTAGTACATTTGGTCAAATATGGATTTCTGAATGATTGACCTAAATTCAGAAAGAGTCAATGAGTAGGTTTAGAAATTTCAAGATCCATAACTGAAACATGTCCAATGAGTAAAATATTGGCTACTCTAATGCTAATGTATCACAAGAAGCAGTCAACTGAGTAGGAAAAGAAAGTTCAAGATCAAGGACTGAAATATTTTCAGTGGGTCAAAAATTGGCTGAACTATCGCAAGAAGGAGTCAATAGGGTAGAACTAAAAAGTTCAAAATAGACCACTCTTGGGCCGGATTTTAGTACATTTGGTCAAATATTGACTTTTGAATGACTGATGTAATATCAGAAAGAGTCAATAAGTAGGTATAGAAATTTCAAGATCCATAACTGAAACATGTCCAATGGGTAAAATATTTTGGCTACTCTAAGGCTAATTTATCACCAGAAGGAGTCAATTGGGTAGAAATAGAAAGTTCAAAATCGACGACTCTTGGGCCCGATATTAGTACATTTGGTCAAATATGGATTTATGAATGATTGACCTAAATTCAGAAAGAGTCAATGAGTAGGTATAAAAATTTCAAGATGCATACCTGAAACATGTCCAATGGGTAAAATATTGGCTACTCTAAGGCTAATGTATCACAAGAAGGAGTCAATTGGGTAGGAATAGAAAGTTCAAGATCAAGGACTTACATATTTTCAGTGGCTCAAAAATTGGCTGAACTATCTCCAGAAATAGTCAATAGGGTAGAACTAAAAAGTTCAAAATAGAGGACTCTTGGGCCCAGTGTGAGTACATTTGGTCAAATATGGATTTCTGAATGACTGATCTAAATTCAGAAAGAGTCAATGAGTAGTTATAAAAATGTCAAGATCCATAACTGAAACATGTCCAATGGGTCAAATATTGGCTACTCTATTGCTAATTTATCACCAGAAGGAGTCAAAGGGTATAGAATAGAAAGAATGTAACATCAGAAAGAGTCAATAAGTAGGTTTAGAAATTTCAAGATCCATAACTGAAACATGTCCAATCAGTAAAATATTGGCTACTCTAATGCTAATGTATCACAAGAAGGAATCAACTGGGTAGGAATAGAAAGTTCAAGATCAAGGACTGAAATATTTACAGTTGGTCAAAAATTGGCTGAACTATCTCCAGAAGAAGTCAATAGGGTAGATGTATAAAGTTCAAAATCGATGACTCTTGGGCCGGATATAAGTCCATTCGGTCAAATATGGACTTCTGATTGACTGATGTATCATCAGTCGGTTTCTACGAGTATGTAAAGAAATTTCAAGATCCATGACTGAAACATGTTCAATGGGTAAAATATTGGCTACTCTAATGCTAATGTATCACAAGAAGCAGTCAACTGAGTAGGAAAAGAAAGTTCAAGATCAAGGACTGAAATATTTTCAGTGGGTCAAAAATTGGCTGAACTATCGCAAGAAGGAGTCAATAGGGTAGAACTAAAAAGTTCAAAATCGACGACTCTTGGGCCCGATATTAGTACATTTGGTCAAATATGGATTTCTGAATGATTGACCTAAATTCAGAAAGAGTCAATGAGTAGGTTTAGAAATTTCAAGATCCATAACTGAAACATGTCCAATCAGTAAAATATTGGCTACTCTAATGCTAATGTATCACAAGAAGGAATCAACTGGGTAGGAATAGAAAGTTCAAGATCAAGGACTGAAATATTTACAGTTGGTCAAAAATTGGCTGAACTATCTCCAGAAGAAGTCAATAGGGTAGATGTATAAAGTTCAAAATCGATGACTCTTGGGCCGGATATAAGTCCATTCGGTCAAATATGGACTTCTGATTGACTGATGTATCATCAGTCGGTTTCTACGAGTATGTAAAGAAATTTCAAGATCCATGACTGAAACATGTTCAATGGGTAAAATATTGGCTACTCTAAGGCTAATGTATCACAAGAAGGAGTCAATTGGGTAGGAATAGAAAGTTCAAGATCAAGGACTGAAATATTTTCAGTGGGTCAAAAATTGGCTGATCTATCTCCAGAAGAAGTCAATAGGGTAGAACTAAAAAGTTCAAAATAGAGGATTCTTGGGCCCAGTGTTAGTACATTTGGTCAAATATGGATTTCTGAATGACTGACCTAAATTCAGAAAGAGTCAATGAGTAGTTATAAAAATTTCATGATCCATATCTGAAACATGTCCAATGGGTCAAATATTGGCTACTCTATGGCTAATTTATCACCAGAAGGAGTCAAAGGGTATAGAATAGAAAGAATGTAACATCAGAAAGAGTCAAAAAGTAGGTATAGAAATTTCAAGCTTCTTGACTGAAACAAGTTCAATGGGTCAAATATTGGCTACTCTATGGCTAATTTATCACCAGAAGGAGTCAAAGGGTAGAACTTAAAAAGTTCAAAATAGACGACTCTTGGGGCGGATTTTAGTACATTTGGTCAAATATTGACTTTTAAATGACTGATGTAATATCAGAAAGAGTCAATAAGTAGGTATAGAAATTTCCTGATCCATGACTGAAACATGTCCAATGGGTAAAATATTGGCTACTCTAAGGCTAATGTATCACAAGAAGGAGTCAATTGGGTAGGAATAGAAAGTTCAAGATCAAGGACTGAAATATTTTCAGTGGCTCAAAAATTGGCTGAACTATCTCCAGAAGGAGTCAATAGGGTAGAACTAAAAAGTTCAAAATAGACGACTCTTGGGCCCGATTTTAGTACATTTGGTCAAATATTGACTTTTAAATGACTGATGTAATATCAGAAAGAGTCAATAAGTGGGTATAGAAATTTCCTGATCCATGACTGAAACATGTCCAATGGGTAAAATATTGGCTACTCTAAGGCTAATGTATCACAAGAAGGAGTCAATTGGGTAGGAATAGAAAGTTCAAGATCAAGGACTGAAATATTTTCAGTCTTTAAAAAATTGTCTGAACTATTGCCAGAAGGAGTCTATAGGGTAGAACTAAAAAGTTCAAAATAGACAACTCTTGGGCCTGATTTTAGTACATTTGGTCAAATATTTACTTTTGAATGACCCATGTAACATCAGAAAGAGTCAATAAGTAGGTATAAAAATTTCAAGATCCATAACTGAAACATGTCCAATGGGTAAAATATTGGCTACTCTACGGCTAATATATCAGAAGAAGCAGTCAATTGGGTACGAATAGAAACTTCAAGATCAAGGACTGAAATATTTTCAGTGCTTCAAAAATTGGCTGAACTATCGCCAGAAGGAGTCAATAGGGTAGAACTAAAAAGTTCAAAATAGACGACTCTTGGGCCCGATTTTAGTACATTTGGTCAAATATTGACTTTTGAATGACCGATGTAACATCAGAAAGAGTCAATAAGTAGGTATAGAAATTTCCTGATCCATGACTGAAACATGTTCAATGGGTCAAATATTGGCTACTCTATCGCTAATTTATCACCAGAAGGAGTCAACTGGGTAGAAATAGAAAGTTCAAAATCGACGACTCTTGGGCCCGATATTAGTACATTTGGTCAAATATGGATTTCTGAATGATTGACCTAAATTCAGAAAGAGTCAATGAGTAGGTATAAAAATTCAAGATGCATAACTGAAACATGTCCAATGGGTAAAATATTGGCTACTCTAAGGCTAATGTATCACAAGAAGGAGTCAATTGGGAAGGAATAGAAAGTTCAAGATCAAGGACTGAAACATTTTCAGTGGGTCAAAAATTGGCTGAACTATCTCCAGAAAGAGTCAATAGGGTAGAACTAAAAAGTTCAAAATAGACGACTCTTGGGCCTGATTTTAGTACATTTGGTCAAATATTGACTTTTGAATGGCGGATGTAACATCAGAAAGAGTCAATAAGTAGGTTTAGAAATTTCAAGATCCATAACTGAAACATGTCCAATGAGTAAAATATTGGCTACTCTAATGCTAATGTATCACAAGAAGCAGTCAACTGAGTAGGAAAAGAAAGTTCAAGATCAAGGACTGAAATATTTTCAGTGGGTCAAAAATTGGCTGAACTATCGCAAGAAGGAGTCAATAGGGTAGAACTAAAAAGTTCAAAATCGACGACTCTTGGGCCCGATATTAGTACATTTGGTCAAATATGGATTTCTGAATGATTGACCTAAATTCAGAAAGAGTCAATGAGTAGGTTTAGAAATTTCAAGATCCATAACTGAAACATGTCCAATCAGTAAAATATTGGCTACTCTAATGCTAATGTATCACAAGAAGGAATCAACTGGGTAGGAATAGAAAGTTCAAGATCAAGGACTGAAATATTTACAGTTGGTCAAAAATTGGCTGAACTATCTCCAGAAGAAGTCAATAGGGTATAAAGTTCAAAATCGATGACTCTTGGGCCGGATATAAGTCCATTCGGTCAAATATGGACTTCTGATTGACTGATGTATCATCAGTCGGTTTCTACGAGTATGTAAAGAAATTTCAAGATCCATGACTGAAACATGTTCAATGGGTAAAATATTGGCTACTCTAAGGCTAATGTATCACAAGAAGGAGTCAATTGGGTAGGAATAGAAAGTTCAAGATCAAGGACTGAAATATTTTCAGTGGGTCAAAAATTGGCTGATCTATCTCCAGAAGAAGTCAATAGAACTAAAAAGTTCAAAATAGAGGATTCTTGGGCCCAGTGTTAGTACATTTGGTCAAATATGGATTTCTGAATGACTGACCTAAATTCAGAAAGAGTCAATGAGTAGTTATAAAAATTTCATGATCCATATCTGAAACATGTCCAATGGGTCAAATATTGGCTACTCTATGGCTAATTTATCACCAGAAGGAGTCAAAGGGTATAGAATAGAAAGAATGTAACATCAGAAAGAGTCAAAAAGTAGGTATAGAAATTTCAAGCTTCTTGACTGAAACAAGTTCAATGGGTCAAATATTGGCTACTCTATGGCTAATTTATCACCAGAAGGAGTCAAAGGGTAGAACTTAAAAAGTTCAAAATAGACGACTCTTGGGGCGGATTTTAGTACATTTGGTCAAATATTGACTTTTAAATGACTGATGTAATATCAGAAAGAGTCAATAAGTAGGTATAGAAATTTCCTGATCCATGACTGAAACATGTCCAATGGGTAAAATATTGGCTACTCTAAGGCTAATGTATCACAAGAAGGAGTCAATTGGGTAGGAATAGAAAGTTCAAGATCAAGGACTGAAATATTTTCAGTGGCTCAAAAATTGGCTGAACTATCTCCAGAAGGAGTCAATAGGGTAGAACTAAAAAGTTCAAAATAGACGACTCTTGGGCCCGATTTTAGTACATTTGGTCAAATATTGACTTTTAAATGACTGATGTAATATCAGAAAGAGTCAATAAGTGGGTATAGAAATTTCCTGATCCATGACTGAAACATGTCCAATGGGTAAAATATTGGCTACTCTAAGGCTAATGTATCACAAGAAGGAGTCAATTGGGTAGGAATAGAAAGTTCAAGATCAAGGACTGAAATATTTTCAGTCTTTAAAAAATTGTCTGAACTATTGCCAGAAGGAGTCTATAGGGTAGAACTAAAAAGTTCAAAATAGACAACTCTTGGGCCTGATTTTAGTACATTTGGTCAAATATTTACTTTTGAATGACCCATGTAACATCAGAAAGAGTCAATAAGTAGGTATAAAAATTTCAAGATCCATAACTGAAACATGTCCAATGGGTAAAATATTGGCTACTCTACGGCTAATTTATCAGAAGAAGCAGTCAATTGGGTACGAATAGAAACTTCAAGATCAAGGACTGAAATATTTTCAGTGCTTCAAAAATTGGCTGAACTATCGCCAGAAGGAGTCAATAGGGTAGAACTAAAAAGTTCAAAATAGACGACTCTTGGGCCCGATTTTAGTACATTTGGTCAAATATTGACTTTTGAATGACCGATGTAACATCAGAAAGAGTCAATAAGTAGGTATAGAAATTTCCTGATCCATGACTGAAACATGTTCAATGGGTCAAATATTGGCTACTCTATCGCTAATTTATCACCAGAAGGAGTCAACTGGGTAGAAATAGAAAGTTCAAAATCGACGACTCTTGGGCCCGATATTAGTACATTTGGTCAAATATGGATTTCTGAATGATTGACCTAAATTCAGAAAGAGTCAATGAGTAGGTATAAAAATTCAAGATGCATAACTGAAACATGTCCAATGGGTAAAATATTGGCTACTCTAAGGCTAATGTATCACAAGAAGGAGTCAATTGGGAAGGAATAGAAAGTTCAAGATCAAGGACTGAAACATTTTCAGTGGGTCAAAAATTGGCTGAACTATCTCCAGAAAGAGTCAATAGGGTAGAACTAAAAAGTTCAAAATAGACGACTCTTGGGCCTGATTTTAGTACATTTGGTCAAATATTGACTTTTGAATGGCGGATGTAACATCAGAAAGAGTCAATAAGTAGGTTTAGAAATTTCAAGATCCATAACTGAAACATGTCCAATGAGTAAAATATTGGCTACTCTAATGCTAATGTATCACAAGAAGCAGTCAACTGAGTAGGAAAAGAAAGTTCAAGATCAAGGACTGAAATATTTTCAGTGGGTCAAAAATTGGCTGAACTATCGCAAGAAGGAGTCAATAGGGTAGAACTAAAAAGTTCAAAATCGACGACTCTTGGGCCCGATATTAGTACATTTGGTCAAATATGGATTTCTGAATGATTGACCTAAATTCAGAAAGAGTCAATGAGTAGGTTTAGAAATTTCAAGATCCATAACTGAAACATGTCCAATGAGTAAAATATTGGCTACTCTAATGCTAATGTATCACAAGAAGCAGTCAACTGAGTAGGAAAAGAAAGTTCAAGATCAAGGACTGAAATATTTTCAGTGGGTCAAAAATTGGCTGAACTATCGCAAGAAGGAGTCAATAGGGTAGAACTAAAAAGTTCAAAATAGACCACTCTTGGGCCGGATTTTAGTACATTTGGTCAAATATTGACTTTTGAATGACTGATGTAATATCAGAAAGAGTCAATAAGTAGGTATAGAAATTTCAAGATCCATAACTGAAACATGTCCAATGGGTAAAATATTTTGGCTACTCTAAGGCTAATTTATCACCAGAAGGAGTCAATTGGGTAGAAATAGAAAGTTCAAAATCGACGACTCTTGGGCCCGATATTAGTACATTTGGTCAAATATGGATTTATGAATGATTGACCTAAATTCAGAAAGAGTCAATGAGTAGGTATAAAAATTTCAAGATGCATACCTGAAACATGTCCAATGGGTAAAATATTGGCTACTCTAAGGCTAATGTATCACAAGAAGGAGTCAATTGGGTAGGAATAGAAAGTTCAAGATCAAGGACTTACATATTTTCAGTGGCTCAAAAATTGGCTGAACTATCTCCAGAAATAGTCAATAGGGTAGAACTAAAAAGTTCAAAATAGAGGACTCTTGGGCCCAGTGTGAGTACATTTGGTCAAATATGGATTTCTGAATGACTGATCTAAATTCAGAAAGAGTCAATGAGTAGTTATAAAAATGTCAAGATCCATAACTGAAACATGTCCAATGGGTCAAATATTGGCTACTCTATTGCTAATTTATCACCAGAAGGAGTCAAAGGGTATAGAATAGAAAGAATGTAACATCAGAAAGAGTCAATAAGTAGGTTTAGAAATTTCAAGATCCATAACTGAAACATGTCCAATCAGTAAAATATTGGCTACTCTAATGCTAATGTATCACAAGAAGGAATCAACTGGGTAGGAATAGAAAGTTCAAGATCAAGGACTGAAATATTTACAGTTGGTCAAAAATTGGCTGAACTATCTCCAGAAGAAGTCAATAGGGTAGATGTATAAAGTTCAAAATCGATGACTCTTGGGCCGGATATAAGTCCATTCGGTCAAATATGGACTTCTGATTGACTGATGTATCATCAGTCGGTTTCTACGAGTATGTAAAGAAATTTCAAGATCCATGACTGAAACATGTTCAATGGGTAAAATATTGGCTACTCTAATGCTAATGTATCACAAGAAGCAGTCAACTGAGTAGGAAAAGAAAGTTCAAGATCAAGGACTGAAATATTTTCAGTGGGTCAAAAATTGGCTGAACTATCGCAAGAAGGAGTCAATAGGGTAGAACTAAAAAGTTCAAAATCGACGACTCTTGGGCCCGATATTAGTACATTTGGTCAAATATGGATTTCTGAATGATTGACCTAAATTCAGAAAGAGTCAATGAGTAGGTTTAGAAATTTCAAGATCCATAACTGAAACATGTCCAATCAGTAAAATATTGGCTACTCTAATGCTAATGTATCACAAGAAGGAATCAACTGGGTAGGAATAGAAAGTTCAAGATCAAGGACTGAAATATTTACAGTTGGTCAAAAATTGGCTGAACTATCTCCAGAAGAAGTCAATAGGGTAGATGTATAAAGTTCAAAATCGATGACTCTTGGGCCGGATATAAGTCCATTCGGTCAAATATGGACTTCTGATTGACTGATGTATCATCAGTCGGTTTCTACGAGTATGTAAAGAAATTTCAAGATCCATGACTGAAACATGTTCAATGGGTAAAATATTGGCTACTCTAAGGCTAATGTATCACAAGAAGGAGTCAATTGGGTAGGAATAGAAAGTTCAAGATCAAGGACTGAAATATTTTCAGTGGGTCAAAAATTGGCTGATCTATCTCCAGAAGAAGTCAATAGGGTAGAACTAAAAAGTTCAAAATAGAGGATTCTTGGGCCCAGTGTTAGTACATTTGGTCAAATATGGATTTCTGAATGACTGACCTAAATTCAGAAAGAGTCAATGAGTAGTTATAAAAATTTCATGATCCATATCTGAAACATGTCCAATGGGTCAAATATTGGCTACTCTATGGCTAATTTATCACCAGAAGGAGTCAAAGGGTATAGAATAGAAAGAATGTAACATCAGAAAGAGTCAAAAAGTAGGTATAGAAATTTCAAGCTTCTTGACTGAAACAAGTTCAATGGGTCAAATATTGGCTACTCTATGGCTAATTTATCACCAGAAGGAGTCAAAGGGTAGAACTTAAAAAGTTCAAAATAGACGACTCTTGGGGCGGATTTTAGTACATTTGGTCAAATATTGACTTTTAAATGACTGATGTAATATCAGAAAGAGTCAATAAGTAGGTATAGAAATTTCCTGATCCATGACTGAAACATGTCCAATGGGTAAAATATTGGCTACTCTAAGGCTAATGTATCACAAGAAGGAGTCAATTGGGTAGGAATAGAAAGTTCAAGATCAAGGACTGAAATATTTTCAGTGGCTCAAAAATTGGCTGAACTATCTCCAGAAGGAGTCAATAGGGTAGAACTAAAAAGTTCAAAATAGACGACTCTTGGGCCCGATTTTAGTACATTTGGTCAAATATTGACTTTTAAATGACTGATGTAATATCAGAAAGAGTCAATAAGTGGGTATAGAAATTTCCTGATCCATGACTGAAACATGTCCAATGGGTAAAATATTGGCTACTCTAAGGCTAATGTATCACAAGAAGGAGTCAATTGGGTAGGAATAGAAAGTTCAAGATCAAGGACTGAAATATTTTCAGTCTTTAAAAAATTGTCTGAACTATTGCCAGAAGGAGTCTATAGGGTAGAACTAAAAAGTTCAAAATAGACAACTCTTGGGCCTGATTTTAGTACATTTGGTCAAATATTTACTTTTGAATGACCCATGTAACATCAGAAAGAGTCAATAAGTAGGTATAAAAATTTCAAGATCCATAACTGAAACATGTCCAATGGGTAAAATATTGGCTACTCTACGGCTAATTTATCAGAAGAAGCAGTCAATTGGGTACGAATAGAAACTTCAAGATCAAGGACTGAAATATTTTCAGTGCTTCAAAAATTGGCTGAACTATCGCCAGAAGGAGTCAATAGGGTAGAACTAAAAAGTTCAAAATAGACGACTCTTGGGCCCGATTTTAGTACATTTGGTCAAATATTGACTTTTGAATGACCGATGTAACATCAGAAAGAGTCAATAAGTAGGTATAGAAATTTCCTGATCCATGACTGAAACATGTTCAATGGGTCAAATATTGGCTACTCTATCGCTAATTTATCACCAGAAGGAGTCAACTGGGTAGAAATAGAAAGTTCAAAATCGACGACTCTTGGGCCCGATATTAGTACATTTGGTCAAATATGGATTTCTGAATGATTGACCTAAATTCAGAAAGAGTCAATGAGTAGGTATAAAAATTCAAGATGCATAACTGAAACATGTCCAATGGGTAAAATATTGGCTACTCTAAGGCTAATGTATCACAAGAAGGAGTCAATTGGGAAGGAATAGAAAGTTCAAGATCAAGGACTGAAACATTTTCAGTGGGTCAAAAATTGGCTGAACTATCTCCAGAAAGAGTCAATAGGGTAGAACTAAAAAGTTCAAAATAGACGACTCTTGGGCCTGATTTTAGTACATTTGGTCAAATATTGACTTTTGAATGGCGGATGT
The DNA here is from genome assembly GCA_038088235.1 of Zacco platypus. Taxonomy (NCBI): domain Eukaryota; kingdom Metazoa; phylum Chordata; class Actinopteri; order Cypriniformes; family Xenocyprididae; genus Zacco; species Zacco platypus. The sequence continues at coordinate 13,617,504 of CM076071.1, read as the reverse complement.
AACATCAGAAAGAGTCAATAAGTAGGTTTAGAAATTTCAAGATCCATAACTGAAACATGTCCAATGAGTAAAATATTGGCTACTCTAATGCTAATGTATCACAAGAAGCAGTCAACTGAGTAGGAAAAGAAAGTTCAAGATCAAGGACTGAAATATTTTCAGTGGGTCAAAAATTGGCTGAACTATCGCAAGAAGGAGTCAATAGGGTAGAACTAAAAAGTTCAAAATCGACGACTCTTGGGCCCGATATTAGTACATTTGGTCAAATATGGATTTCTGAATGATTGACCTAAATTCAGAAAGAGTCAATGAGTAGGTTTAGAAATTTCAAGATCCATAACTGAAACATGTCCAATCAGTAAAATATTGGCTACTCTAATGCTAATGTATCACAAGAAGGAATCAACTGGGTAGGAATAGAAAGTTCAAGATCAAGGACTGAAATATTTACAGTTGGTCAAAAATTGGCTGAACTATCTCCAGAAGAAGTCAATAGGGTAGATGTATAAAGTTCAAAATCGATGACTCTTGGGCCGGATATAAGTCCATTCGGTCAAATATGGACTTCTGATTGACTGATGTATCATCAGTCGGTTTCTACGAGTATGTAAAGAAATTTCAAGATCCATGACTGAAACATGTTCAATGGGTAAAATATTGGCTACTCTAAGGCTAATGTATCACAAGAAGGAGTCAATTGGGTAGGAATAGAAAGTTCAAGATCAAGGACTGAATTATTTTCAGTGGGTCAAAAATTGGCTGAACTATCGCAAGAAGGAGTCAATAGGGTAGAACTAAAAAGTTCAAAATCGACGACTCTTGGGCCCGATATTAGTACATTTGGTCAAATATGGATTTCTGAATGATTGACCTAAATTCAGAAAGAGTCAATGAGTAGGTTTAGAAATTTCAAGATCCATAACTGAAACATGTCCAATCAGTAAAATATTGGCTACTCTAATGCTAATGTATCACAAGAAGGAATCAACTGGGTAGGAATAGAAAGTTCAAGATCAAGGACTGAAATATTTACAGTTGGTCAAAAATTGGCTGAACTATCTCCAGAAGAAGTCAATAGGGTAGATGTATAAAGTTCAAAATCGATGACTCTTGGGCCGGATATAAGTCCATTCGGTCAAATATGGACTTCTGATTGACTGATGTATCATCAGTCGGTTTCTACGAGTATGTAAAGAAATTTCAAGATCCATGACTGAAACATGTTCAATGGGTAAAATATTGGCTACTCTAAGGCTAATGTATCACAAGAAGGAGTCAATTGGGTAGGAATAGAAAGTTCAAGATCAAGGACTGAAATATTTTCAGTGGGTCAAAAATTGGCTGATCTATCTCCAGAAGAAGTCAATAGGGTAGAACTAAAAAGTTCAAAATAGAGGATTCTTGGGCCCAGTGTTAGTACATTTGGTCAAATATGGATTTCTGAATGACTGACCTAAATTCAGAAAGAGTCAATGAGTAGTTATAAAAATTTCATGATCCATATCTGAAACATGTCCAATGGGTCAAATATTGGCTACTCTATGGCTAATTTATCACCAGAAGGAGTCAAAGGGTATAGAATAGAAAGAATGTAACATCAGAAAGAGTCAAAAAGTAGGTATAGAAATTTCAAGCTTCTTGACTGAAACAAGTTCAATGGGTCAAATATTGGCTACTCTATGGCTAATTTATCACCAGAAGGAGTCAAAGGGTAGAACTTAAAAAGTTCAAAATAGACGACTCTTGGGGCGGATTTTAGTACATTTGGTCAAATATTGACTTTTAAATGACTGATGTAATATCAGAAAGAGTCAATAAGTAGGTATAGAAATTTCCTGATCCATGACTGAAACATGTCCAATGGGTAAAATATTGGCTACTCTAAGGCTAATGTATCACAAGAAGGAGTCAATTGGGTAGGAATAGAAAGTTCAAGATCAAGGACTGAAATATTTTCAGTGGCTCAAAAATTGGCTGAACTATCTCCAGAAGGAGTCAATAGGGTAGAACTAAAAAGTTCAAAATAGACGACTCTTGGGCCCGATTTTAGTACATTTGGTCAAATATTGACTTTTAAATGACTGATGTAATATCAGAAAGAGTCAATAAGTGGGTATAGAAATTTCCTGATCCATGACTGAAACATGTCCAATGGGTAAAATATTGGCTACTCTAAGGCTAATGTATCACAAGAAGGAGTCAATTGGGTAGGAATAGAAAGTTCAAGATCAAGGACTGAAATATTTTCAGTCTTTAAAAAATTGTCTGAACTATTGCCAGAAGGAGTCTATAGGGTAGAACTAAAAAGTTCAAAATAGACAACTCTTGGGCCTGATTTTAGTACATTTGGTCAAATATTTACTTTTGAATGACCCATGTAACATCAGAAAGAGTCAATAAGTAGGTATAAAAATTTCAAGATCCATAACTGAAACATGTCCAATGGGTAAAATATTGGCTACTCTACGGCTAATTTATCAGAAGAAGCAGTCAATTGGGTACGAATAGAAACTTCAAGATCAAGGACTGAAATATTTTCAGTGCTTCAAAAATTGGCTGAACTATCGCCAGAAGGAGTCAATAGGGCAGAACTAAAAAGTTCAAAATAGACGACTCTTGGGCCCGATTTTAGTACATTTGGTCAAATATTGACTTTTGAATGACCGATGTAACATCAGAAAGAGTCAATAAGTAGGTATAGAAATTTCCTGATCCATGACTGAAACATGTTCAATGGGTCAAATATAGGCTACTCTATCGCTAATTTATCACCAGAAGGAGTCAACTGGGTAGAAATAGAAAGTTCAAAATCGACGACTCTTGGGCCCGATATTAGTACATTTGGTCAAATATGGATTTCTGAATGATTGACCTAAATTCAGAAAGAGTCAATGAGTAGGTATAAAAATTCAAGATGCATAACTGAAACATGTCCAATGGGTAAAATATTGGCTACTCTAAGGCTAATGTATCACAAGAAGGAGTCAATTGGGAAGGAATAGAAAGTTCAAGATCAAGGACTGAAACATTTTCAGTGGGTCAAAAATTGGCTGAACTATCTCCAGAAAGAGTCAATAGGGTAGAACTAAAAAGTTCAAAATAGACGACTCTTGGGCCTGATTTTAGTACATTTGGTCAAATATTGACTTTTGAATGGCGGATGTAACATCAGAAAGAGTCAATAAGTAGGTTTAGAAATTTCAAGATCCATAACTGAAACATGTCCAATGAGTAAAATATTGGCTACTCTAATGCTAATGTATCACAAGAAGCAGTCAACTGAGTAGGAAAAGAAAGTTCAAGATCAAGGACTGAAATATTTTCAGTGGGTCAAAAATTGGCTGAACTATCGCAAGAAGGAGTCAATAGGGTAGAACTAAAAAGTTCAAAATCGACGACTCTTGGGCCCGATATTAGTACATTTGGTCAAATATGGATTTCTGAATGATTGACCTAAATTCAGAAAGAGTCAATGAGTAGGTTTAGAAATTTCAAGATCCATAACTGAAACATGTCCAATCAGTAAAATATTGGCTACTCTAATGCTAATGTATCACAAGAAGGAATCAACTGGGTAGGAATAGAAAGTTCAAGATCAAGGACTGAAATATTTACAGTTGGTCAAAAATTGGCTGAACTATCTCCAGAAGAAGTCAATAGGGTAGATGTATAAAGTTCAAAATCGATGACTCTTGGGCCGGATATAAGTCCATTCGGTCAAATATGGACTTCTGATTGACTGATGTATCATCAGTCGGTTTCTACGAGTATGTAAAGAAATTTCAAGATCCATGACTGAAACATGTTCAATGGGTAAAATATTGGCTACTCTAAGGCTAATGTATCACAAGAAGGAGTCAATTGGGTAGGAATAGAAAGTTCAAGATCAAGGACTGAATTATTTTCAGTGGGTCAAAAATTGGCTGAACTATCGCAAGAAGGAGTCAATAGGGTAGAACTAAAAAGTTCAAAATCGACGACTCTTGGGCCCGATATTAGTACATTTGGTCAAATATGGATTTCTGAATGATTGACCTAAATTCAGAAAGAGTCAATGAGTAGGTTTAGAAATTTCAAGATCCATAACTGAAACATGTCCAATCAGTAAAATATTGGCTACTCTAATGCTAATGTATCACAAGAAGGAATCAACTGGGTAGGAATAGAAAGTTCAAGATCAAGGACTGAAATATTTACAGTTGGTCAAAAATTGGCTGAACTATCTCCAGAAGAAGTCAATAGGGTAGATGTATAAAGTTCAAAATCGATGACTCTTGGGCCGGATATAAGTCCATTCGGTCAAATATGGACTTCTGATTGACTGATGTATCATCAGTCGGTTTCTACGAGTATGTAAAGAAATTTCAAGATCCATGACTGAAACATGTTCAATGGGTAAAATATTGGCTACTCTAAGGCTAATGTATCACAAGAAGGAGTCAATTGGGTAGGAATAGAAAGTTCAAGATCAAGTACTGAAATATTTTCAGTGGGTCAAAAATTGGCTGATCTATCTCCAGAAGAAGTCAATAGGGTAGAACTAAAAAGTTCAAAATAGAGGATTCTTGGGCCCAGTGTTAGTACATTTGGTCAAATATGGATTTCTGAATGACTGACCTAAATTCAGAAAGAGTCAATGAGTAGTTATAAAAATTTCATGATCCATATCTGAAACATGTCCAATGGGTCAAATATTGGCTACTCTATGGCTAATTTATCACCAGAAGGAGTCAAAGGGTATAGAATAGAAAGAATGTAACATCAGAAAGAGTCAAAAAGTAGGTATAGAAATTTCAAGCTTCTTGACTGAAACAAGTTCAATGGGTCAAATATTGGCTACTCTATGGCTAATTTATCACCAGAAGGAGTCAAAGGGTAGAACTTAAAAAGTTCAAAATAGACGACTCTTGGGGCGGATTTTAGTACATTTGGTCAAATATTGACTTTTAAATGACTGATGTAATATCAGAAAGAGTCAATAAGTAGGTATAGAAATTTCCTGATCCATGACTGAAACATGTCCAATGGGTAAAATATTGGCTACTCTAAGGCTAATGTATCACAAGAAGGAGTCAATTGGGTAGGAATAGAAAGTTCAAGATCAAGGACTGAAATATTTTCAGTGGCTCAAAAATTGGCTGAACTATCTCCAGAAGGAGTCAATAGGGTAGAACTAAAAAGTTCAAAATAGACGACTCTTGGGCCCGATTTTAGTACATTTGGTCAAATATTGACTTTTAAATGACTGATGTAATATCAGAAAGAGTCAATAAGTGGGTATAGAAATTTCCTGATCCATGACTGAAACATGTCCAATGGGTAAAATATTGGCTACTCTAAGGCTAATGTATCACAAGAAGGAGTCAATTGGGTAGGAATAGAAAGTTCAAGATCAAGGACTGAAATATTTTCAGTCTTTAAAAAATTGTCTGAACTATTGCCAGAAGGAGTCTATAGGGTAGAACTAAAAAGTTCAAAATAGACAACTCTTGGGCCTGATTTTAGTACATTTGGTCAAATATTTACTTTTGAATGACCCATGTAACATCAGAAAGAGTCAATAAGTAGGTATAAAAATTTCAAGATCCATAACTGAAACATGTCCAATGGGTAAAATATTGGCTACTCTACGGCTAATTTATCAGAAGAAGCAGTCAATTGGGTACGAATAGAAACTTCAAGATCAAGGACTGAAATATTTTCAGTGCTTCAAAAATTGGCTGAACTATCGCCAGAAGGAGTCAATAGGGTAGAACTAAAAAGTTCAAAATAGACGACTCTTGGGCCCGATTTTAGTACATTTGGTCAAATATTGACTTTTGAATGACCGATGTAACATCAGAAAGAGTCAATAAGTAGGTATAGAAATTTCCTGATCCATGACTGAAACATGTTCAATGGGTCAAATATTGGCTACTCTATCGCTAATTTATCACCAGAAGGAGTCAACTGGGTAGAAATAGAAAGTTCAAAATCGACGACTCTTGGGCCCGATATTAGTACATTTGGTCAAATATGGATTTCTGAATGATTGACCTAAATTCAGAAAGAGTCAATGAGTAGGTATAAAAATTCAAGATGCATAACTGAAACATGTCCAATGGGTAAAATATTGGCTACTCTAAGGCTAATGTATCACAAGAAGGAGTCAATTGGGAAGGAATAGAAAGTTCAAGATCAAGGACTGAAACATTTTCAGTGGGTCAAAAATTGGCTGAACTATCTCCAGAAAGAGTCAATAGGGTAGAACTAAAAAGTTCAAAATAGACGACTCTTGGGCCTGATTTTAGTACATTTGGTCAAATATTGACTTTTGAATGGCGGATGTAACATCAGAAAGAGTCAATAAGTAGGTTTAGAAATTTCAAGATCCATAACTGAAACATGTCCAATGAGTAAAATATTGGCTACTCTAATGCTAATGTATCACAAGAAGCAGTCAACTGAGTAGGAAAAGAAAGTTCAAGATCAAGGACTGAAATATTTTCAGTGGGTCAAAAATTGGCTGAACTATCGCAAGAAGGAGTCAATAGGGTAGAACTAAAAAGTTCAAAATCGACGACTCTTGGGCCCGATATTAGTACATTTGGTCAAATATGGATTTCTGAATAATTGACCTAAATTCAGAAAGAGTCAATGAGTAGTTATAAAAATTTGAAGATCCATAACTGAAACATGTCCAATGGGTAAAATATTGGCTACTCTATGGCTAATTTATCACAAGAAGCAGTCAATTGGGTAGGAATAGAAACTTCAAGATCAAGGACTGAAATATTTTCAGTGCTTCAAAAATTGGCTGAACTATCGCCAGAAGGAGTCAATAGGGTAGAACTAAAAAGTTCATAAAATAGACGACTCTTGGGCCTGATATTAGTACATGCGGTCAAATATTGACTTTTGAATGACCGATATAACATCAGAAAGAGTCAATAAGTATGTAAAAAAATTTCCTGATCCATGACTGAAACATGTTCAATGAGTCAAATATTGGCTACTCTATCGCTAACTTATCACCAGAAGGAGTCAATTGGGTAGAAATAGAAAGTTCAATATCGACGACTCTTGGGCCCGATATTAGTACATTTGGTCAAATATGGATTTCTGAATGACCGATGTAACATCAGAAAGAGTCAATAAGTAGGTATAGAAATTTCAAGATTTTTGACTGAAACATGTGCAATGGGTCAAATATTGGCTACTCTATGCCTAATGTATCACAAGAAGGAGTCAATTGGGTAGGAATAGAAAGTTCAAGATCAAGGACTGAAATTTTTCCAGTGGGTCAAAAATTGGCTGAACTATCCGTAGAATGAGTCAATAGGGTAGAACTAAAAAGTTCAATATCGACGACTCTTGGGCCCGATATTAGTACATTTGGTCAAATATGGATTTCTGAATGACCGATGTAACATCAGAAAGAGTCAATAAGTAGTTATAGAAATTTCAACATCCATCACTGAAATATGTCCAATGGGTAAAATATTGGCTTCTCTAAGCCTAATGTATCACAAGAAGGAGTCAATTGGGTAGGAATAGAAAGTTCAAGATCAAGGACTGAAATATTTTCAGTCTTTAAAAAAGAGTCTGAACTATTGCCAGAAGTAGTCTATAGGGTAGAAATAAAAAGTTCAAAATAGACAACTCTTGTGCCCGATTTTAGTACATTTGGTCAAATATTGACTTTTGAATGACCGATGTAACATCAGAAAGAGTCAATAAGTAGGTATAAAAATTTCAAGATCCATAACTGAAACATGTCCAATGGGTAAAATATTGGCTACTCTACGGCTAATTTATTACAAAAAGCAGTCAATTGGGTAGGAATAGAAACTTCAAGATCAAGGACTGAAATATTTTCAGTGCTTCAAAAATTGGCTGAACTATCGCCAGAAGGAGTCAATTGGGAAAAAATAGAAAGTTCAAAATCGACGACTCTTGGGCCCGATATTAGTACATTTGGTCAAATATGGATTTCTGAATGATTGACCTAAATTCAGAAAGAGTCAATGAGTAGGTATAAAAATTTCAAGATGCATAACTGAAACATGTCCAATGGGTAAAATATTGGCTACTCTAAGGCTAATGTATCACAAGAAGGAGTCAATTGGGTAGGAATAGAAAGTTCAAGATCAAGGACTGAAATATTTTCAGTCTTTAAAAAATTGTCTGAACTATTGCCAGAAGGAGTCTATAGTGTAGAACTAAAAAGTTCAAAATACACAACTCTTGGGCCCGATTTAGTACATTTGGTCAAATATTGACTTTTGAATGGCCGATGTAACATCAGAAAGAGTCAATAAGTAGGTATAAAAATTTCAAGATCCATAACTGAAACATGTCCAATGGGTAAAATATTGGCTACTCTATCGCTAATTTATCACCAGAAGGAGTCAACTGGGTAGAAATAGAAAGTTCAAAATCGACGACTCTTGGGCCCGATATTAGTACATTTGGTCAAATATGGATTTCTGAATGATTGACCTAAATTCAGAAAGAGTCAATGAGTAGGTATAAAAATTCAAGATGCATAACTGAAACATGTCCAATGGGTAAAATATTGGCTACTCTAAGGCTAATGTATCACAAGAAGGAGTCAATTGGGAAGGAATAGAAAGTTCAAGATCAAGGACTGAAACATTTTCAGTGGGTCAAAAATTGGCTGAACTATCTCCAGAAAGAGTCAATAGGGTAGAACTAAAAAGTTCAAAATAGACGACTCTTGGGCCTGATTTTAATACATTTGGTCAAATATTGACTTTTGAATGGCGGATGTAACATCAGAAAGAGTCAATAAGTAGGTTTAGAAATTTCAAGATCCATAACTGAAACATGTCCAATGAGTAAAATATTGGCTACTCTAATGCTAATGTATCACAAGAAGCAGTCAACTGAGTAGGAAAAGAAAGTTCAAGATCAAGGACTGAAATATTTTCAGTGGGTCAAAAATTGGCTGAACTATCGCAAGAAGGAGTCAATAGGGTAGAACTAAAAAGTTCAAAATCGACGACTCTTGGGCCCGATATTAGTACATTTGGTCAAATATGGATTTCTGAATAATTGACCTAAATTCAGAAAGAGTCAATGAGTAGTTATAAAAATTTGAAGATCCATAACTGAAACATGTCCAATGGGTAAAATATTGGCTACTCTATGGCTAATTTATCACAAGAAGCAGTCAATTGGGTAGGAATAGAAACTTCAAGATCAAGGACTGAAATATTTTCAGTGCTTCAAAAATTGGCTGAACTATCGCCAGAAGGAGTCAATAGGGTAGAACTAAAAAGTTCATAAAATAGACGACTCTTGGGCCTGATATTAGTACATGCGGTCAAATATTGACTTTTGAATGACCGATATAACATCAGAAAGAGTCAATAAGTATGTAAAAAAATTTCCTGATCCATGACTGAAACATGTTCAATGAGTCAAATATTGGCTACTCTATCGCTAACTTATCACCAGAAGGAGTCAATTGGGTAGAAATAGAAAGTTCAATATCGACGACTCTTGGGCCCGATATTAGTACATTTGGTCAAATATGGATTTCTGAATGACCGATGTAACATCAGAAAGAGTCAATAAGTAGGTATAGAAATTTCAAGATTTTTGACTGAAACATGTGCAATGGGTCAAATATTGGCTACTCTATGCCTAATGTATCACAAGAAGGAGTCAATTGGGTAGGAATAGAAAGTTCAAGATCAAGGACTGAAATTTTTCCAGTGGGTCAAAAATTGGCTGAACTATCCGTAGAATGAGTCAATAGGGTAGAACTAAAAAGTTCAATATCGACGACTCTTGGGCCCGATATTAGTACATTTGGTCAAATATGGATTTCTGAATGACCGATGTAACATCAGAAAGAGTCAATAAGTAGTTATAGAAATTTCAACATCCATCACTGAAATATGTCCAATGGGTAAAATATTGGCTTCTCTAAGCCTAATGTATCACAAGAAGGAGTCAATTGGGTAGGAATAGAAAGTTCAAGATCAAGGACTGAAATATTTTCAGTCTTTAAAAAAGAGTCTGAACTATTGCCAGAAGTAGTCTATAGGGTAGAAATAAAAAGTTCAAAATAGACAACTCTTGTGCCCGATTTTAGTACATTTGGTCAAATATTGACTTTTGAATGACCGATGTAACATCAGAAAGAGTCAATAAGTAGGTATAAAAATTTCAAGATCCATAACTGAAACATGTCCAATTGGTAAAATATTGGCTACTCTACGGCTAATTTATTACAAAAAGCAGTCAATTGGGTAGGAATAGAAACTTCAAGATCAAGGACTGAAATATTTTCAGTGCTTCAAAAATTGGCTGAACTATCGCCAGAAGGAGTCAATTGGGAAAAAATAGAAAGTTCAAAATCGACGACTCTTGGGCCCGATATTAGTACATTTGGTCAAATATGGATTTCTGAATGATTGACCTAAATTCAGAAAGAGTCAATGAGTAGGTATAAAAATTTCAAGATGCATAACTGAAACATGTCCAATGGGTAAAATATTGGCTACTCTAAGGCTAATGTATCACAAGAAGGAGTCAATTGGGTAGGAATAGAAAGTTCAAGATCAAGGACTGAAATATTTTCAGTCTTTAAAAAATTGTCTGAACTATTGCCAGAAGGAGTCTATAGTGTAGAACTAAAAAGTTCAAAATACACAACTCTTGGGCCCGATTTAGTACATTTGGTCAAATATTGACTTTTGAATGGCCGATGTAACATCAGAAAGAGTCAATAAGTAGGTATAAAAATTTCAAGATCCATAACTGAAACATGTCCAATGGGTAAAATATTGGCTACTCTATCGCTAATTTATCACCAGAAGGAGTCAACTGGGTAGAAATAGAAAGTTCAAAATCGACGACTCTTGGGCCCGATATTAGTACATTTGGTCAAATATGGATTTCTGAATGATTGACCTAAATTCAGAAAGAGTCAATGAGTAGGTATAAAAATTCAAGATGCATAACTGAAACATGTCCAATGGGTAAAATATTGGCTACTCTAAGGCTAATGTATCACAAGAAGGAGTCAATTGGGAAGGAATAGAAAGTTCAAGATCAAGGACTGAAACATTTTCAGTGGGTCAAAAATTGGCTGAACTATCTCCAGAAAGAGTCAATAGGGTAGAACTAAAAAGTTCAAAATAGACGACTCTTGGGCCTGATTTTAGTACATTTGGTCAAATATTGACTTTTGAATGGCGGATGTAACATCAGAAAGAGTCAATAAGTAGGTTTAGAAATTTCAAGATCCATAACTGAAACATGTCCAATGAGTAAAATATTGGCTACTCTAATGCTAATGTATCACAAGAAGCAGTCAACTGAGTAGGAAAAGAAAGTTCAAGATCAAGGACTGAAATATTTTCAGTGGGTCAAAAATTGGCTGAACTATCGCAAGAAGGAGTCAATAGGGTAGAACTAAAAAGTTCAAAATCGACGACTCTTGGGCCCGATATTAGTACATTTGGTCAAATATGGATTTCTGAATAATTGACCTAAATTCAGAAAGAGTCAATGAGTAGTTATAAAAATTTGAAGATCCATAACTGAAACATGTCCAATGGGTAAAATATTGGCTACTCTATGGCTAATTTATCACAAGAAGCAGTCAATTGGGTAGGAATAGAAACTTCAAGATCAAGGACTGAAATATTTTCAGTGCTTCAAAAATTGGCTGAACTATCGCCAGAAGGAGTCAATAGGGTAGAACTAAAAAGTTCATAAAATAGACGACTCTTGGGCCTGATATTAGTACATGCGGTCAAATATTGACTTTTGAATGACCGATATAACATCAGAAAGAGTCAATAAGTATGTAAAAAAATTTCCTGATCCATGACTGAAACATGTTCAATGAGTCAAATATTGGCTACTCTATCGCTAACTTATCACCAGAAGGAGTCAATTGGGTAGAAATAGAAAGTTCAATATCGACGACTCTTGGGCCCGATATTAGTACATTTGGTCAAATATGGATTTCTGAATGACCGATGTAACATCAGAAAGAGTCAATAAGTAGGTATAGAAATTTCAAGATTTTTGACTGAAACATGTGCAATGGGTCAAATATTGGCTACTCTATGCCTAATGTATCACAAGAAGGAGTCAATTGGGTAGGAATAGAAAGTTCAAGATCAAGGACTGAAATTTTTCCAGTGGGTCAAAAATTGGCTGAACTATCCGTAGAATGAGTCAATAGGGTAGAACTAAAAAGTTCAATATCGACGACTCTTGGGCCCGATATTAGTACATTTGGTCAAATATGGATTTCTGAATGACCGATGTAACATCAGAAAGAGTCAATAAGTAGTTATAGAAATTTCAACATCCATCACTGAAATATGTCCAATGGGTAAAATATTGGCTTCTCTAAGCCTAATGTATCACAAGAAGGAGTCAATTGGGTAGGAATAGAAAGTTCAAGATCAAGGACTGAAATATTTTCAGTCTTTAAAAAAGAGTCTGAACTATTGCCAGAAGTAGTCTATAGGGTAGAAATAAAAAGTTCAAAATAGACAACTCTTGTGCCCGATTTTAGTACATTTGGTCAAATATTGACTTTTGAATGACCGATGTAACATCAGAAAGAGTCAATAAGTAGGTATAAAAATTTCAAGATCCATAACTGAAACATGTCCAATGGGTAAAATATTGGCTACTCTACGGCTAATTTATTACAAAAAGCAGTCAATTGGGTAGGAATAGAAACTTCAAGATCAAGGACTGAAATATTTTCAGTGCTTCAAAAATTGGCTGAACTATCGCCAGAAGGAGTCAATTGGGAAAAAATAGAAAGTTCAAAATCGACGACTCTTGGGCCCGATATTAGTACATTTGGTCAAATATGGATTTCTGAATGATTGACCTAAATTCAGAAAGAGTCAATGAGTAGGTATAAAAATTTCAAGATGCATAACTGAAACATGTCCAATGGGTAAAATATTGGCTACTCTAAGGCTAATGTATCACAAGAAGGAGTCAATTGGGTAGGAATAGAAAGTTCAAGATCAAGGACTGAAATATTTTCAGTCTTTAAAAAATTGTCTGAACTATTGCCAGAAGGAGTCTATAGTGTAGAACTAAAAAGTTCAAAATACACAACTCTTGGGCCCGATTTAGTACATTTGGTCAAATATTGACTTTTGAATGGCCGATGTAACATCAGAAAGAGTCAATAAGTAGGTATAAAAATTTCAAGATCCATAACTGAAACATGTCCAATGGGTAAAATATTGGCTACTCTATGGCTAATTTATCACAAGAAGCAGTCAATTGGGTAGGAACAGAAACTTCAAGATCAAGGACTGAAATATTTTCAGTGCTTCAAAAATTGGCTGAACTATCGCCAGAAGGAGTCAATAGGGTAGAACTAAAAAGTACATAAAATAGACGACTCTTGGGCCTGATATTAGTACATTTGGTCAAATATTGACTTTTGAATGACCGATATAACATCAGAAAGAGTCAATAAGTATGTAAAAAATTTCCTGATCCATGACTGAAACATGTTCAATGAGTCAAATATTGGCTACTCTATCGCTAATTTATCACCAGAAGGAGTCAATTGGGTAGAAATAGAAAGTTCAAAATCGACGACTCTTGGGCCTGATATTAGTTCATTTGGTCAAATATTGACTTTTGAATCACCGATATAACATAAGAAAGAGTCAATAAGTAGGTATAGAAATTTCAAGCTCCTTGACTGAAACATGTTCAATGGGTCAAATATTGGCTACTCTATGGCTAATTTATCACAAGAAGGAGTCTATTGGGTAGAAATAGAAAGTTCAAAATCGACGACTCTTGGGCCCGATATTAGTACATTTGGTCAAATATGGATTTCTGAATGACCGATGTAACATCAGAAAGAGTCAATAAGTAGGTAAAGAAATTTCAAGATCCATCACTGAAATATGTCCAATGGGTAAAATATTGGCAAGTCTAAGCCTAATGTATCACAAGAAGGAGTCAATTGGGTAGGAATAGAAACTTCAAGATCAAGGACTGAAATATTTTCAGTCTTTAAAAAATTGTCTGAACTATTGCCAGAAGTCGACGACTCTTGGGCCCGATATTATAACATTTGGTCAAATATGGATTTCTGAATGATTGACCTAAATTCAGAAAGAGTCAATGAGTAGGTATAAAAATTTCAAGATGCATAACTGAAACATGTCCAATGGGTAAAATATTGGCTACTCTATGGCTAATTTATCACAAGAAGCAGTCAATTGGGTAGGAACAGAAACTTCAAGATCAAGGACTGAAATATTTTCAGTGCTTCAAAAATTGGCTGAACTATCGCCAGAAGGAGTCAATAGGGTAGAACTAAAAAGTTCATAAAATAGACGACACTTGGGCCTGATATAAGTACATTTGGTCAAATATTGACTTTTGAATGACCGATATAACATAAGAAAGAGTCAATAAGTAGGTATAGAAATTTCAAGCTCCTTGACTGAAACATGTTCAATGGGTCAAATATTGGCTACTCTATGGCTAATTTATCACAAGAAGGAGTCTATTGGGTAGAAATAGAAAGTTCAAAATCGACGACTCTTGGGCCCGATATTAGTACATTTGGTCAAATATGGATTTCTGAATGACCGATGTTTCATCAGAAAGAGTCAATAAGTAGGTAAAGAAATTTCAAGATCCATCACTGAAATATGTCCAATGGGTAAAATATTGGCAAGTCTAAGCCTAATGTATCACAAGAAGGAGTCAATTGGGTAGGAATAGAAACTTCAAGATCAAGGACTGAAATATTTTCAGTCTTTAAAAAATTGTCTGAACTATTGCCAGAAGGAGTCTATAGGGTAGAACTAAAAAGTTCAAAATAGACAACTCTTGGGCCCGATTTTAGTACATTTGGTCAGATATTGACTTTTGAATGACCGATGTAACATCAGAAAGAGTCAATAAGTAGGTATAAAAATTTCAAGATCCATAACTGAAACATGTCCAATGGGTAAAATATTGGCTACTCTACGGCTAATTTATCACAAAAAGCAGTCAATTGGGTAGGAATAGAAACTTCAAGATCAAGGACTGAAATATTTTCAGTGCTTCAAAAATTGGCTGAACTATCGCCAGAAGGAGTCAATAGGGTAGAACTAAAAAGTTCAAAATAGACAACTCTTGGGCCCGATTTTAGTACATTTGGTCAAATATTGACTTTTGAATGGCCGATGTAACATCAGAAAGAGTCAATAAGTAGGTATAGAAATTTCCTGATCCATGACTGAAACATATTCAATGGGTCAAATATTGGCTACTCTATCGCTAATTTATCACCAGAAGGAGTCAATTGGGTAGAAATAGAAAGTTCAAAATCGACAACTATTGGGCCCGATATTAGTACATTTGGTCAAATATGGATTTCAGAATGACCGATGTAACAACAGAAAGAGTCAATAAGTAGGTATAGAAATTTCAAGATTCTTGACTGAAACATGTGCAATGGGTCAAATATTGGCTACTCTAGGCTAATGTATCACAAGAAGGAGTCAATTGGGTAGGAATAGAAAGTTCAAGATCAAGGACTGAAAAATTTACAGTTGGTCAAAAATTGGCTGAACTATCTCCAGAAGAAGTCAATAGGGTAGAAATAAAAAGTTCAAAATTGACGAGTCTTGGGCCCGATTTTAGTACATTTGGTCAAATATTGACTTTTGAATGACCGATGTAACATCAGAAAGAGTCAATTAGTAGGTATAGAAATTTCAAGATCCATGACTGAAACATGTTCAATGGGTCAAATATTGGCTACTATATGGCTAATTTATCATCAGAAGAAGTCAAAGCGTAGAACTAAAAAGTTCAAAATAGACGACTCTTGGCCCCGATATTAGTACATTTGGTCATATATGGATTTCTGAATGATTGACCTAAATTCAGAAAGAGTCAATGAGTAGGTATAAAAATTTCAAGATGCATAACTGAAACATGTCCATTGGGTAAAATATTGGCTACTCTAAGGCTAATGTATCACAAGAAGGAGTCAATTGGGTAGGAATAGAAAGTTCAAGATCAAGGACTGAAATATTTACAGTTGGTCAAAAATTGGCTGAACTATCTCCAGAAGAAGTCAATAGGGTAGAACTAAAAAGTTCAAAATTGACGAGTCTTGGGCCCGATTTTAGTACATTTGGTCAAATATTGACTTTTGAATGACCGATGTAACATCAGAAAGAGACAATTAGTAGGTATAGAAATTTCAAGATCCATGACTGAAACATGTTCAATGGGTCAAATATTGGCTACTCTATGGCTAATTTATCACAAGAAGGAATCAATTGGGTAGAAATAGAAAGTTCAAAATCGACGACTCTTGGTTCCGATATTAGTACATTTGGTCAAATATGGATTTGTGAATGACCGATGTAACATCAGAAAAAGAGTCAATAAGTAGGTAAAGAAATTTCAAGATCCTTGACTGAAACATGTTCAATGGGTCATATATTGGCTACTCTAAGGCTAATGTATCACAAGAAGGAGTCAATTGGGTAGGAATAGAAAGTTCAAGATCAAGGACTGAAATATTTTCAATGGGTCAAAAATTGGCTGAACTATCGCCAGAAGGAGTCAATAGGGTAGAACTAAAAAGTTCAAAATAGACGACTCTTGGGCCCGATTTTAGTACATTTGGTCAAATATGGATTTCTGAATGATTGACCTAAATTCAGAAAGAGTCAATGAGTAGGTATAAAAATTCAAGATGCATAACTGAAACATGTCCAATGGGTAAAATATTGGCTACTCTAAGGCTAATGTATCACAAGAAGGAGTCAATTGGGAAGCAATAGAAAGTTCAAGATCAAGGACTGAAATATTTTCAGTGGGTCAAAAATTGGCTGAACTATCTCCAGAAAGAGTCAATAGGGTAGAACTAAAAAGTTCAAAATAGACGACTCTTGGGCCTGATTTTAGTACATTTGGTCAAATATTGACTTTTGAATGGCGGATGTAACATCAGAAAGAGTCAATAAGTAGGTTTAGAAATTTCAAGATCCATAACTGAAACATGTCCAATGAGTAAAATATTGGCTACTCTAATGCTAATGTATCACAAGAAGCAGTCAACTGAGTAGGAAAAGAAAGTTCAAGATCAAGGACTGAAATATTTTCAGTGGGTCAAAAATTGGCTGAACTATCGCAAGAAGGAGTCAATAGGGTAGAACTAAAAAGTTCAAAATAGACGACTCTTGGGCCCGATTTTAGTACATTTGGTCAAATATTGACTTTTGAATGACTGATGTAATATCAGAAAGAGTCAATAAGTAGGTATAGAAATTTCAAGATCCATAACTGAAACATGTCCAATGGGTAAAATATTTTGGCTACTCTAAGGCTAATTTATCACCAGAAGGAGTCAATTGGGTAGAAATAGAAAGTTCAAAATCGACGACTCTTGGGCCCGATATTAGTACATTTGGTCAAATATGGATTTATGAATGATTGACCTAAATTCAGAAAGAGTCAATGAGTAGGTATAAAAATTTCAAGATGCATACCTGAAACATGTCCAATGGGTAAAATATTGGCTACTCTAAGACTAATGTATCACAAGAAGGAGTCAATTGGGTAGGAATAGAAAGTTCAAGATCAAGGACTTACATATTTTCAGTGGCTCAAAAATTGGCTGAACTATCTCCAGAAATAGTCAATAGGGTAGAACTAAAAAGTTCAAAATAGAGGACTCTTGCGCCCAGTGTGAATACATTTGGTCAAATATGGATTTCTGAATGACTGATCTAAATTCAGAAAGAGTCAATGAGTAGTTATAAAAATGTCAAGATCCATAACTGAAACATGTCCAATGGGTCAAATATTGGCTACTCTATTGCTAATTTATCACCAGAAGGAGTCAAAGGGTATAGAATAGAAAGAATGTAACATCAGAAAGAGTCAATAAGTAGGTTTAGAAATTTCAAGATCCATAACTGAAACATGTCCAATCAGTAAAATATTGGCTACTCTAATGCTAATGTATCACAAGAAGGAGTCAACTGGGTAGGAATAGAAAGTTCAAAATCAAGGACTGAAATATTTACAGTTGGTCAAAAATTGGCTGAACTATCTCCAGAAGAAGTCAATAGGGTAGATGTATAGGGTTCAAAATCGATGACTCTTGGGCCGGATATAAGTCCATTCGGTCAAATATGGACTTCTGATTGACTGATGTATCATCAGTCGGTTTCTACGAGTATGTAAAGAAATTTCAAGATCCATGACTGAAACATGTTCAATGGGTAAAATATTGGCTACTCTAAGGCTAATGTATCACAAGAAGGAGTCAACTGGGTAGGAATAGAAAGTTCAAGATCAAGGACTGAAATATTTTCAGTGGGTCAAAAATTGGCTGATCTATCTCCAGAAGAAGTCAATAGTGTAGAACTAAAAAGTTCAAAATAGAGGATTCTTGGGCCCAGTGTTAGTACATTTGGTCAAATATGGATTTCTGAATGACTGACCTAAATTCAGAAAGAGTCAATGAGTAGTTATAAAAATTTCATGATCCATATCTGAAACATGTCCAATGGGTCAAATATTGGCTACTCTATGGCTAATTTATCACCAGAAGGAGTCAAAGAGTATAGAATAGAAAGAATGTAACATCAGAAAGAGTCGAAAAGTAGGTATAGAAAATTCAAGCTTCTTGACTGAAACAAGTTCAATGGGTCAAATATTGGCTACTCTATGGCTAATTTATCACCAGAAGGAGTCAATAGGGTAGAACTAAAAAGTTCAAAATAGACGACTCTTGGGCCTGATTTTAGTACATTTGGTCAAATATTGACTTTTAAATGACTGATGTAATATCAGAAAGAGTCAATAAGTAGGTATAGAAATTTCCTGATCCATGACTGAAACATGTCCAATGGGTAAAATATTGGCTACTCTAAGGCTAATGTATCACAAGAAGGAGTCAATTGGGTAGGAATAGAAAGTTCAAGATCAAGGACTGAAATATTTTCAGTCTTTAAAAAATTGTCTGAACTATTGCCAGAAGGAGTCTATAGGGTAGAACTAAAAAGTTCAAAATAGACAACTCTTGGGCCTGATTTTAGTACATTTGGTCAAATATTTATTTTTGAATGACCCATGTAACATCAGAAAGAGTCAATAAGTAGGTATAAAAATTTCAAGATCCATAACTGAAACATGTCCAATGGGTAAAATATTGGCTACTCTACGGCTAATTTATCAGAAGAAGCAGTCAATTGGGTACGAATAGAAACTTCAAGATCAAGGACTGAAATATTTTCAGTGCTTCAAAAATTGGCTGAACTATCGCCAGAAGGAGTCAATAGGGTAGAACTAAAAAGTTCAAAATAGACGACTCTTGGGCCCGATTTTAGTACATTTGGTCAAATATTGACTTTTGAATGACCGATGTAACATCAGAAAGAGTCAATAAGTAGGTATAGAAATTTCCTGATCCATGACTGAAACATGTTCAATGGGTCAAATATTGGCTACTCTATCGCTAATTTATCACCAGAAGGAGTCAACTGGGTAGAAATAAAAAGTTCAAAATCGACGACTCTTGGGCCCGATATTAGTACATTTGGTCAAATATGTATTTCTGAATGATTGACCTAAATTCAGAAAGAGTCAATGAGTAGGTATAAAAATTCAAGATGCATAACTGAAACATGTCCAATGGGTAAAATATTGGCTACTCTAAGGCTAATGTATCACAAGAAGGAGTCAATTGGGAAGGAATAGAAAGTTCAAGATCAAGGACTGAAACATTTTCAGTGGGTCAAAAATTGGCTGAACTATCTCCAGAAAGAGTCAATAGGGTAGAACTAAAAAGTTCAAAATAGACGACTCTTGGGCCTGATTTTAGTACATTTGGTCAAATATTGACTTTTGAATGGCGGATGTAACATCAGAAAGAGTCAATAAGTAGGTTTAGAAATTTCAAGATCCATAACTGAAACATGTCCAATGAGTAAAATATTGGCTACTCTAATGCTAATGTATCACAAGAAGCAGTCAACTGAGTAGGAAAAGAAAGTTCAAGATCAAGGACTGAAATATTTTCAGTGGGTCAAAAATTGGCTGAACTATCGCAAGAAGGAGTCAATAGGGTAGAACTAAAAAGTTCAAAATCGACGACTCTTGGGCCCGATATTAGTACATTTGGTCAAATATGGATTTCTGAATAATTGACCTAAATTCAGAAAGAGTCAATGAGTAGTTATAAAAATTTGAAGATCCATAACTGAAACATGTCCAATGGGTAAAATATTGGCTACTCTATGGCTAATTTATCACAAGAAGCAGTCAATTGGGTAGGAATAGAAACTTCAAGATCAAGGACTGAAATATTTTCAGTGCTTAAAAAATTGGCTGAACTATCGCCAGAAGGAGTCAATAGGGTAGAACTAAAAAGTTCATAAAATAGACGACTCTTGGGCCTGATATTAGTACATGCGGTCAAATATTGACTTTTGAATGACCGATATAACATCAGAAAGAGTCAATAAGTATGTAAAAAAATTTCCTGATCCATGACTGAAACATGTTCAATGAGTCAAATATTGGCTACTCTATCGCTAACTTATCACCAGAAGGAGTCAATTGGGTAGAAATAGAAAGTTCAATATCGACGACTCTTGGGCCCGATATTAGTACATTTGGTCAAATATGGATTTCTGAATGACTGACCTAAATTCAGAAAGAGTCAATAAATAGGTATAAAAATTTCAAGATCCATAACTGAAATATGTCCAATGGGTCAAATATTGGCTACTCTAAGGCTAATGTATCACAAGAAGGAGTCAATTGGGTAGGAATAGAAAGTTCAAGATCAAGGACTGAAATATTTTCAGTGGGTCAAAAATTGGCTGAACTATCTCCAGAAAGAGTCAATAGGGTAGAACTAAAAAGTTCAAAATAGACGACTCTTGGGCCTGATTTTAGTACATTTGGTCAAATATTGACTTTTGAATGGCCGATGTAACATCAGAAAGAGTCAATAAGTAGGTATAGAAATTTCAAGCTCCTTGACTGAAACATGTTCAATGGGTCAAATATTGGCTACTCTATGGCTAATTTATCACAAGAAGGAGTCTATTGGGTAGAAATAGAAAGTTCAAAATCGACGACTCTTGGGCCCGATATTAGTACATTTGGTCAAATATGGATTTCTGAATGACCGATGTAACATCAGAAAGAGTCAATAAGTAGGTAAAGAAATTTCAAGATCCATCACTGAAATATGTCCAATGGGTAAAATATTGGCAAGTCTAAGCCTAATGTATCACAAGAAGGAGTCAATTGGGTGGAATAGAAACTTCAAGATCAAGGACTGAAATATTTTCAGTGTTTAAAAAATTGTCTGAACTATTGCCAGAAGTCGACGACTCTTGGGCCCGATATTATAACATTTGGAGAAAATTTTTTTCCATAACATTTCCTCGTTGACTTAATCTGATGTTACATCAGCCATACAACAGTCAATGAACTGCATGATTCACAGAGCAACCCTTCCTTACACCTTCAAGCCGCCTACCTAACACTCTCTCCGGCTTGAGCAGAGAAACACAGTGCACGGTTCACACGGAGAAATTTTGACACTTGGTCGTTTTTCTGAAAAAAGGTGCACGCTCAGAAAGACGACTAAGTGTCAAAATTTCTCCGTGTGAACCGTGCACTGTGTTTCTCTGCTCAAGCCGGAGAGAGTGTTAGGTAGGCGGCTTGAAGGTGTAAGGAAGGGTCGCTCTGTGAATCATGCAGTTCATTGACTGCTGTATGGCTGATGTAACATCAGATTAAGTCAACGAGGAAATGTTATGGAAAAAGAATAAAAAGTAGCAGAAAGTTCATGTTTGAGTTCTCTGTGCAATGCAACAGCACATAAGTTTTCTCTTCATTGCACAACCAAATGAGGTAAATCTATGCAATTCTGCATTATCTCTTCAACAGCACACGTTAACTCCATGCACAGACGGATGAGTTAGTGCTGGTACACTTAGTTGTTTTTCTGAGAAATGGTGCACGCTCTGAAAAACGACTAAGTGTCAAAATTCCTCCGTGTGAACCATGCAGTGTGTGTCTCTGCTCAAGCCGGAGATAGTGTGAGGCAGGCGGCATGAAGGTGTAAGGAAGGGTCGCTCTGTGAATCCGCTCAACTCAAACTCTCTCCGGCTGGAGGAGAGACACAGACACAGCCTGCTTCCTAGGCACAAAGTAGCACCCCCGGGCAAAGGTACACGGAGGAATTTTGACACCTTTAGTCGTTTTTCTAAAATATGGTACACGGACGAATTTTGACAATTAGTCGTTTTAATGAGAATGGTGCATGCTCAGAAAAAACGACGAAGTGTCAGAATTCCTCCGTGTGAACCATGCGTTGTGTTTCTCTGCTCAAGCCGGAGAGAGTGTCAGGTAGGCGGCTTGAAAGTGTAAGGAAGGGCTTCGCTGTGAATTCGCTCTATATGAACCATGCAGTCAACTGACTGCTGTAAGGCTGATGCCTTACATCAGATTAAGTCGATGCGGAGAGTTTATTGAAAAAGAATAAAAAGTAACAGAAAGTTCATGTTTGATCACTAATTTATTAAAAATATGCCCTTTAGTCATAAAGTATTTTTATATACACTTAAACGCAACAAGTGCATGTCTTATATTGTGCTCTGTGCAATGCAACAGCACATATGTTTTCTCTTCATTGCACAACCAAATGAGGTACATCTATGCACTTTTGCATTAATTTTCAACAGCACATATGTTTTCTCTTCATTGCACAACCAAATGAGGTACATCTATGCAATTTTGCATTATCTTTTCAACAGCACATATGTTAAATCCATGCACAGCAAATACTGGTACTCTTGGTCGTTTTTCTGAAAAAAGGTGCACGCTCAGAAAGACGACTAAGTGTCAAAATTCCTCCGTGTGAACCGTGCACTGTGTTTCTCTGCTCAAGCCGGAGAGAGTGTTAGGTAGGCGGCTTGAAGGTGTAAGGAAGGGTCGCTCTGTGAATCATGCAGTCCAATGACTGCTGTAACATCAGCAGTAACATCATGTAACAGTCAAATGACTGATGTAACATCAGATTAAGTCAACGAGGAAATGTTATGGAAAAAGAATAAAAAGTAGCAGAAAGTTCATGTTTGAGTTCTCTGTGCAATGCAACAGCGCATATGTTTTCTCTTCATTGCACAACCAAATGAGATACATCTATGCAATTCTGCACTATCTCTTCAACAGCACACGTTAACTCCATGCACAGACGGATGAGTTAGTGCTGGTACACTTAGTCGTTTTTCTGAAAATGGTGCATGCTCAGAGAAAACGACGAAGTGTCAAAATTCCTCCGTGTGAACCATGCAGTGTGTGTCTCTGCTCAAGCCGGAGATAGTGTGAGGCAGGCGGCATGAAGGTGTAAGGAAGGGTCGCTCTGTGAATCCGCTCAACTCAAACTCTCTCCGGCTGGAGGAGAGACACAGACACAGCCTGCTTCCTAGGCACAAAGTAGCACTCCCGGGCAAAGGTGCACGGAGGAATTTTGACACCTTTAGTCGTTTTTCTAAAATATGGTACACGGACGAATTTTGACAATTAGTCGTTTTAATGAGAATGGTGCATGCTCAGAAAAAACGACGAAGTGTCAGAATTCCTCCGTGTGAACCATGCGGTGTGTTTCTCTGCTCAAGCCGGAGAGAGTGTCAGGTAGGCGGCTTGAAAGTGTAAGGAAGGGCTTCGCTGTGAATTCGCTCTATATGAACCATGCAGTCAACTGACTGCTGTAAGGCTGATGCCTTACATCAGATTAAGTCGATGCGGAGAGTTTATTGAAAAAGAAAAAAAAGTAACAGAAAGTTCATGTTTGATCACTAATTATTAAAAATATGCCCTTTGTTCATAAAGTATTTTTATATACACTTAAACGCAACAAGTGCATGTCTTATATTGTGCTCTGTGCAATGCAACAGCACATATGTTTTCTCTTCATTGCACAACCAAATGAGGTACATCTATGCAATTTTGCATTATCTTTTCAACAGCACATATGTTAAATCCATGCACAGCAAATGCTGGTACACTTGGTCGTTTTTCTGAAAAAAGGTGCATGCTCAGAGAAAACGACGAAGTGTCAAAATTCCTCCGTGTGAACCATGCGGTGTGTTTCTCTGCTCAAGCCGGACATACTGTGAGGCAGGCGGCATGAAGGTGTAAGGAAGGGTCGCTCTGTGAATCACGCAGTCCAATGACTGCTGTATGCCTGATGTAACATCAGATTAAGTCAACGAGGAAATGTTATGGAAAAAGAATAAAAAGTAGCAGAAAGTTCATGTTTGAGTTCTCTGTGCAATGCAACAGCACATATATTTTCTCTTCATTGCACAACCAAATGAGGTACATCTATGCAATTCTGCACTATCTCTTCAACAGCACACGTTAACTCCATGCACAGACGGATGAGTTAGTGCTGGTACACTTAGTCGTTTTTCTGAAAATGGTGCATGCTCAGAGAAAATGACGGTGTCAAAATTCCTCCGTGTGAACCATGCAGTGTGTGTCTCTGCTCAAGCCGGAGATAGTGTGAGGCAGGCGGCATGAAGGTGTAAGGAAGGGTCGCTCTGTGAATCCGCTCAACTCAAACTCTCTCCGGCTGGAGGAGAGACACAGACACAGCCTGCTTCCTAGGCACAAAGTAGCACTCCCGGGCAAAGGTGCACGGAGGAATTTTGACACCTTTAGTCGTTTTTCTAAAATATGGTACACGGACGAATTTTGACAATTAGTCGTTTTAATGAGAATGGTGCATGCTCAGAAAAAACGACGAAGTGTCAGAATTCCTCCGTGTGAACCATGCGGTGTGTTTCTCTGCTCAAGCCGGAGAGAGTGTCAGGTAGGCGGCTTGAAAGTGTAAGGAAGGGCTTCGCTGTGAATTCGCTCTATATGAACCATGCAGTCAACTGACTGCTGTAAGGCTGATGCCTTACATCAGATTAAGTCGATGCGGAGAGTTTATTGAAAAAGAATAAAAAGTAACAGAAAGTTCATGTTTGATCACTAATTTATTAAAAATATGTCCTTTGGTCATAAAGTATTTTTATATACACTTAAACGCAACAAGTGCATGTCTTATATTGTGCTCTGTGCAATGCAACAGCACATATGTTTTCTCTTCATTGCACAACCAAATGAGGTACATCTATGCAATTTGCATTATCTTTTCAACAGCACATATGTTAAATCCATGCACAGCAAACGCTGGTACACTTGGTCGTTTTTCTGAAAAAAGGTGCACGCTCAGAAAGACGACTAAGTGTCAAAATTCCTCCGTGTGAACCGTGCACTGTGTTTCTCTGCTCAAGCCGGAGAGAGTGTTAGGTAGGCGGCTTGAAAGTGTAAGGAAGGGCTTCGCTGTGAATTCGCTCTATATGAACCATGCAGTCAACTGACTGCTGTAAGGCTGATGCCCTACATCAGATTAAGTCGATGCGGAGAGTTTATTGAAAAAGAATAAAAAGTAACAGAAAGTTCATGTTTGATCACTAATTTATTAAAAATATGCCCTTTGGTCATTAAGCATTTTTATATACACTTAAACGCAACAAGTGCATGTCTTATATTGTGCTCTGTGCAATGCAACAGCACATATGTTTTCTCTTCATTGCACAACCAAATGAGGTACATCTATGCACTTTTGCATTATCTTTTCAACAGCACATATGTTAAATCCATGCACAGCAAATGCTGGTACACTTGGTCGTTTCTCTGAAAAAAGTTGCACGCTCAGAAAGACGACTAAGTGTCAAAATTTCTCCGTGTGAACCGTGCACTGTGTTTCTCTGCTCAAGCCGGAGAGAGTGTTAGGTAGGCGGCTTGAAAGTGTAAGGAAGGCCTTCGCTGTGAATTCGCTCTATATGAACCATGCAGTCAACTGACTGCTGTAAGGCTGATGCCTTACATCAGATTAAGTCGATGCGGAGAGTTTATTGAAAAAGAATAAAAAGTAACAGAAAGTTCATGTTTGATCACTAATTTATTAAAAATATGCCCTTTGGTCATTAAGCATTTTTATATACACTTAAACGCAACAAGTGCATGTCTTATATTGTGCTCTGTGCAATGCAACAGCACATAGGGGAGACCAGGGACAGTTGTAACAGGGGACGGTTGTAACACCTTGAATTCTTCTAATCAGAAACCACCTAGAGTGATGACACTCACTGTGCACATGCTCAATTCGTTTCCCTCCATTCCTGCCATAAAGGGACCCACATTTGAATCTTCCTGACAGAGTTATCTAAAAAAGATTGTTTTTGGGGTAAAAAAATTACTTTTCTTTCTGATGTACTTTTTTGGATGCTGTTATAGGATCAAATGTCTATGAATTCAAACAAGTATTTTTAGAATCACTATTTTGTAAGCTAAAAATAGAAATGGCTAACAAGTGTCAAACTAGCAGTCAAGCTAGCTCACATGAGATGAAAACATGGTTGGTGATACTGGGACGGTTGTAACGCCCCGTTACAACCGTCCCAGTATCACAGACCAAGTTCCATTTATATTTTAAAAACTAGTGAAGCTAAAAAAAAAACCTGCATAGTTTCTCTTTAATGTTCAAATTAAATGTAAAATGTCATCAAATCACATTTTAAGGTAGGCTAATTATCTTTTTTTTTTTATGTAAAGATAGTGTGATAGACAGCATGCCAAATCAGAAAGAGGAAGACAGACAGGGTAGTCCCATTTCCTGTGCTGGAAAAAGCTTCAGATGAAATCAGACAGACAAAGTCAGTCAGGGGAGTGGCCAAATCATATGGTATTTGCCATGTGACTCTGCACCTATTCCACAAGAAGATGAGCCAGGGATCAAAGACACTTTCCACAGTTGGATACTGGACTCCAAAAAGGGTTTTCACACTAGAGCAGGAGCTCCTCTTAAGAGACTACCGAGCCCCCCACCCCCTCTCTCTCTGTTGTTGAGAATGTTTGAGTTCATGTTTAAACTTTTTTGAGGTGTTCTACCCAATAAATAATTTTAATAATAAAATAATTTCTAATAAAAATAATTTCTTGCATTATAATTTGACAGTTTCATCCTCTTTTTTGTCATTTGTGTTAAAAAAGGTAATCATTACTTAAAAACATTAAATGAATAGTCACAATAACATGACTGATTAATAATATTTTCTATTTTGAGTATATGATTGATTCATTATGTATATTTTAGACATGTTACAACCGTCCCTGACATGTGTTACAACCGTCCCTGTACACAGGGACAGTTGTAACAGTCGAGGGATTGTATTAAAATTAATTTTGCAACCTGTACATATTTCATAAAACCACTTAAATACATTGTTTCAGCAGTTGACAGATTGAAGTTTATAATATAACAAATTGGTTATTCCAATAAAAATGTTTTTTGATGTATTGCTAAAAATTGCAAAAAGTGTTACAACTGTCCCTGGTCTCCCCTATGTTTTCTCTTCATTGCACAACCAAATGAGGTACATCTATGCACTTTTGCATTATCTTTTCAACAGCACATATGTGAACTCCATGCACAGCAGAATGCTGGTACACTTGGTCGTTTTTCTGAAAAAAGGTGCACGCTCAGAAAGACGACTAAGTGTCAAAATTCCTCCGTGTGAACCGTGCACTGTGTTTCTCTGCTCAAGCCGGAGAGAGTGTTAGGTAGGCGGCTTGAAGGTGTAAGGAAGGTTCGCTTTGTGAATCATGCAGTTCATTGACTGCTGTATGGCTGATGTAACATCAGATTAAGTCAACGAGGAAATGTCATGGAAAAAGAATAAAAAGTAGCAGAAAGTTCATGTTTGAGTTCTCTGTGCAATGCAACAGCACATAAGTTTTCTCTTCATTGCACAACCAAATGAGGTAAATCTATGCAATTCTGCATTATCTCTTCAACAGCACACGTTAACTCCATGCACAGACGGATGAGTTAGTGCTGGTACACTTAGTCGTTTTTCTGAAAATGTTGCATGCTCAGAGAAAACGACGAAGTGTCAAAATTCCTCCGTGTGAACCATGCGGTGTATTTCTCTGCTCAAGCCGGACATAGTGTGAGGCAGGCGGCATGAAGGTGTAAGGAAGGGTCGCTCTGTGAATCATGCAGTCCAATGACTGCTGTATGCCTGATGTAACATCAGATTAAGTCAACGAGGAAATGTTATGGAAAAAGAATAAAAAGTAGCAGAAAGTTCATGTTTGAGTTCTCTGTGCAATGCAACAGCACATATGTTTTCTCTTCATTGCACAACCAAATGAGATACATCTATGCAATTCTGCACTATCTCTTCAACAGCACACGTTAACTCCATGCACAGACGGATGAGTTAGTGCTGGTACACTTAGTCGTTTTTCTGAAAATGGTGCATGCTCAGAGAAAACGACGAAGTGTCAAAATTCCTCCGTGTGAACCATGCAGTGTGTGTCTCTGCTCAAGCCGGAGATAGTGTGAGGCAGGCGGCATGAAGGTGTAAGGAAGGGTCGCTCTGTGAATCCGCTCAACTCAAACTCTCTCCGGCTGGAGGAGAGACACAGACACAGCCTGCTTCCTAGGCACAAAGTAGCACTCCCGGGCAAAGGTGCACGGAGGAATTTTGACACCTTTAGTCGTTTTTCTAAAATATGGTACACTGTTGCAATGCAACAGCACATATGTTTTCTCTTCATTGCACAACCAAATGAGGTACATCTATGCACTTTTGCATTATCTTTTCAACAGCACATATGTTAAATCCATGCACAGCAAATGCTGGTACACTTGGTCGTTTTTCTGAAAAAAGGTGCACGCTCAGAAAGACGACTAAGTGTCAAAATTTCTCCGTGTGAACCGTGCACTGTGTTTCTCTGCTCAAGCCGGAGAGAGTGTTAGGTAGGCTGCTTGAAAGTGTAAGGAAGGGCTTCGCTGTGAATTCGCTCTATACCATGCAGTCAACTGACTGCTGTAAGGCTGATGCCTTACATCAGATTAAGTCGATGCGGAGAGTTTATTGAAAAAGAATAAAAAGTAACAGAAAGTTCATGTTTGATCACTAATTTATTAAAAATATGCCCTTTGGTCATAAAGTATTTTTATATACACTTAAACGCAACAAGTGCATGTCTTATATTGTGCTCTGTGCAATGCAACAGCACATATGTTTTCTCTTCATTGCACAACCAAATGAGGTACATCTATGCACTTTTGCATTATCTTTTCAACAGCACATATGTTTTCTCTTCATTGCACAACCAAATGAGGTACATCTATGCACTTTTGCATTATCTTTTCAACAGCACATATGTTAAATCCATGCACAGCAGAATGCTGGTACACTTGGTCGTTTTTCTGAAAAAAGGTGCACGCTCAGAAAGACGACTAAGTGTCAAAATTCCTCCGTGTGAACCGTGCACTGTGTTTCTCTGCTCAAGCCGGAGAGAGTGTTAGGTAGGCGGCTTGAAGGTGTAAGGAAGGGTCGCTCTGTGAATCATGCAGTTCATTGACTGCTGTATGGCTGATGTAACATCAGATTAAGTCAACGAGGAAATGTTATGGAAAAAGAATAAAAAGTAGCAGAAAGTTCATGTTTGAGTTCTCTGTGCAATGCAACAGCACATAGGTTTTCTCTTCATTGCACAACCAAATGAGGTAAATCTATGCAATTCTGCATTATCTCTTCAACAGCACACGTTAACTCCATGCACAGACGGATGAGTTAGTGCTGGTACACTTAGTCGTTTTTCCGAAGTGTCAAAATTCCTCCGTGTGAACCATGCAGTGTGTGTCTCTGCTCAAGCCGGAGATAGTGTGAGGCAAGCGGCATGGAGGTGTAAGGAAGGGTCGCTCTGTGAATCCGCTCAACTCAAACTCTCTCCGGCTGGAGGAGAGACACAGACACAGCCTGCTTCCTAGGCACAAAGTAGCACTCCCGGGCAAAGGTGCACGGAGGAATTTTGACACCTTTAGTCGTTTTTCTAAAATATGGTACACGGACGAATTTTGACAATTAGTCGTTTTAATGAGAATGGTGCATGCTCAGAAAAAACGACGAAGTGTCAGAATTCCTCCGTGTGAACCATGCGGTGTGTTTCTCTGCTCAAGCCGGAGAGAGTGTCAGGTAGGCGGCTTGAAAGTGTAAGGAAGGGCTTCGCTGTGAATTCGCTCTATATGAACCATGCAGTCAACTGACTGCTGTAAGGCTGATGCCTTACATCAGATTAAGTCGATGCGGAGAGTTTATTGAAAAAGAAAAAAAAGTAACAGAAAGTTCATGTTTGATCACTAATTATTAAAAATATGCCCTTTGTTCATAAAGTATTTTTATATACACTTAAACGCAACAAGTGCATGTCTTATATTGTGCTCTGTGCAATGCAACAGCACATATGTTTTCTCTTCATTGCACAACCAAATGAGGTACATCTATGCAATTTTGCATTATCTTTTCAACAGCACATATGTTAAATCCATGCACAGCAAATGCTGGTACACTTGGTCGTTTTTCTGAAAAAAGGTGCACGCTCAGAAAGACGACTAAGTGTCAAAATTCCTCCGTGTGAACCGTGCACTGTGTTTCTCTGCTCAAGCCGGAGAGAGTGTTAGGTAGGCGGCTTGAAAGTGTAAGGAAGGGCTTCGCTGTGAATTCGCTCTATACCATGCAGTCAACTGACTGCTGTAAGGCTGATGCCTTACATCAGATTAAGTCGATGCGGAGAGTTTATTGAAAAAGAATAAAAAGTAACAGAAAGTTCATGTTTGATCACTAATTTATTAAAAATATGCCCTTTGGTCATAAAGTATTTTTATATACACTTAAACGCAACAAGTGCATGTCTTATATTGTGCTCTGTGCAATGCAACAGCACATATGTTTTCTCTTCATTGCACAACCAAATGAGGTACATCTATGCACTTTTGCATTATCTTTTCAACAGCACATATGTTTTCTCTTCATTGCACAACCAAATGAGGTACATCTATGCACTTTTGCATTATCTTTTCAACAGCACATATGTTAAATCCATGCACAGCAGAATGCTGGTACACTTGGTCGTTTTTCTGAAAAAAGGTGCACGCTCAGAAAGACGACTAAGTGTCAAAATTCCTCCGTGTGAACCGTGCACTGTGTTTCTCTGCTCAAGCCGGAGAGAGTGTTAGGTAGGCGGCTTGAAGGTGTAAGGAAGGGTCGCTCTGTGAATCATGCAGTTCATTGACTGCTGTATGGCTGATGTAACATCAGATTAAGTCAACGAGGAAATGTTATGGAAAAAGAATAAAAAGTAGCAGAAAGTTCATGTTTGAGTTCTCTGTGCAATGCAACAGCACATAGGTTTTCTCTTCATTGCACAACCAAATGAGGTAAATCTATGCAATTCTGCATTATCTCTTCAACAGCACACGTTAACTCCATGCACAGACGGATGAGTTAGTGCTGGTACACTTAGTCGTTTTTCTGAAAATGGTGCATGCTCAGAGAAAACGACGAAGTGTCAAAATTCCTCCGTGTGAACCATGCAGTGTGTGTCTCTGCTCAAGCCGGAGATAGTGTGAGGCAGGCGGCATGGAGGTGTAAGGAAGGGTCGCTCTGTGAATCCGCTCAACTCAAACTCTCTCCGGCTGGAGGAGAGACACAGACACAGCCTGCTTCCTAGGCACAAAGTAGCACTCCCGGGCAAAGGTGCACGGAGGAATTTTGACACCTTTAGTCGTTTTTCTAAAATATGGTACACGGACGAATTTTGACAATTAGTCGTTTTAATGAGAATGGTGCATGCTCAGAAAAAACGACGAAGTGTCAGAATTCCTCCGTGTGAACCATGCGGTGTGTTTCTCTGCTCAAGCCGGAGAGAGTGTCAGGTAGGCGGCTTGAAAGTGTAAGGAAGGGCTTCGCTGTGAATTCGCTCTATATGAACCATGCAGTCAACTGACTGCTGTAAGGCTGATGCCTTACATCAGATTAAGTCGATGCGGAGAGTTTATTGAAAAAGAAAAAAAAGTAACAGAAAGTTCATGTTTGATCACTAATTATTAAAAATATGCCCTTTGTTCATAAAGTATTTTTATATACACTTAAACGCAACAAGTGCATGTCTTATATTGTGCTCTGTGCAATGCAACAGCACATATGTTTTCTCTTCATTGCACAACCAAATGAGGTACATCTATGCAATTTTGCATTATCTTTTCAACAGCACATATGTTAAATCCATGCACAGCAAATGCTGGTACACTTGGTCGTTTTTCTGAAAAAAGGTGCACGCTCAGAAAGACGACTAAGTGTCAAAATTCCTCCGTGTGAACCGTGCACTGTGTTTCTCTGCTCAAGCCGGAGAGAGTGTTAGGTAGGCGGCTTGAAAGTGTAAGGAAGGGCTTCGCTGTGAATTCGCTCTATATGAACCATGCAGTCAACTGACTGCTGTAAGGCTGATGCCTTACATCAGATTAAGTCGATGCGGAGAGTTTATTGAAAAAGAATAAAAAGTAACAGAAAGTTCATGTTTGATCACTAATTTATTAAAAATATGCCCTTTGGTCATTAAGCATTTTTATATACACTTAAACGCAACAAGTGCATGTCTTATATTGTGCTCTGTGCAATGCAACAGCACATATGTTTTCTCTTCATTGCACAACCAAATGAGGTACATCTATGCACTTTTGCATTATCTTTTCAACAGCACATATGTGAACTCCATGCACAGCAGAATGCTGGTACACTTGGTCGTTTTTCTGAAAAAAGGTGCACGCTCAGAAAGACGACTAAGTGTCAAAATTCCTCCGTGTGAACCGTGCACTGTGTTTCTCTGCTCAAGCCGGAGAGAGTGTTAGGTAGGCGGCTTGAAGGTGTAAGGAAGGTTCGCTTTGTGAATCATGCAGTTCATTGACTGCTGTATGGCTGATGTAACATCAGATTAAGTCAACGAGGAAATGTCATGGAAAAAGAATAAAAAGTAGCAGAAAGTTCATGTTTGAGTTCTCTGTGCAATGCAACAGCA
The DNA here is from genome assembly GCA_038088235.1 of Zacco platypus. Lineage (NCBI taxonomy): Eukaryota > Metazoa > Chordata > Actinopteri > Cypriniformes > Xenocyprididae > Zacco > Zacco platypus. Next base: position 13,584,510 of record CM076071.1, on the reverse strand, counting down.
CATAAGTTTTCTCTTCATTGCACAACCAAATGAGGTAAATCTATGCAATTCTGCATTATCTCTTCAACAGCACACGTTAACTCCATGCACAGACGGATGAGTTAGTGCTGGTACACTTAGTCGTTTTTCTGAAAATGTTGCATGCTCAGAGAAAACGACGAAGTGTCAAAATTCCTCCGTGTGAACCATGCGGTGTATTTCTCTGCTCAAGCCGGACATAGTGTGAGGCAGGCGGCATGAAGGTGTAAGGAAGGGTCGCTCTGTGAATCATGCAGTTCATTGACTGCTGTATGGCTGATGTAACATCAGATTAAGTCAACGAGGAAATGTTATGGAAAAAGAATAAAAAGTAGCAGAAAGTTCATGTTTGAGTTCTCTGTGCAATGCAACAGCACATATGTTTTCTCTTCATTGCACAACCAAATGAGATACATCTATGCAATTCTGCATTATCTCTTCAACAGCACACGTTAACTCCATGCACAGACGGATGAGTTAGTGCTGGTACACTTAGTCGTTTTTCTGAAAATGGTGCATGCTCAGAGAAAACGACGAAGTGTCAAAATTCCTCCGTGTGAACCATGCAGTGTGTGTCTCTGCTCAAGCCGGAGATAGTGTGAGGCAGGCGGCATGAAGGTGTAAGGAAGGGTCGCTCTGTGAATCCGCTCAACTCAAACTCTCTCCGGCTGGAGGAGAGACACAGACACAGCCTGCTTCCTAGGCACAAAGTAGCACTCCCGGGCAAAGGTGCACGGAGGAATTTTGACACCTTTAGTCGTTTTTCTAAAATATGGTACACGGACGAATTTTGACAATTAGTCGTTTTAATGAGAATGGTGCATGCTCAGAAAAAACGACGAAGTGTCAGAATTCCTCCGTGTGAACCATGCGGTGTGTTTCTCTGCTCAAGCCGGAGAGAGTGTCAGGTAGGCGGCTTGAAAGTGTAAGGAAGGGCTTCGCTGTGAATTCGCTTTATATGAACCATGCAGTCAACTGACTGCTGTAAGGCTGATGCCTTACATCAGATTAAGTCGATGCGGAGAGTTTATTGAAAAAGAAAAAAAAGTAACAGAAAGTTCATGTTTGATCACTAATTATTAAAAATATGCCCTTTGTTCATAAAGTATTTTTATATACACTTAAACGCAACAAGTGCATGTCTTACATTGTGCTCTGTGCAATGCAACAGCACATATGTTTTCTCTTCATTGCACAACCAAATGAGGTACATCTATGCAATTTTGCATTATCTTTTCAACAGCACATATGTTAAATCCATGCACAGCAAATGCTGGTACACTTGGTCGTTTTTCTGAAAAAAGGTGCACGCTCAGAAAGACGACTAAGTGTCAAAATTCCTCCGTGTGAACCGTGCACTGTGTTTCTCTGCTCAAGCCGGAGAGAGTGTTAGGTAGGCGGCTTGAAAGTGTAAGGAAGGGCTTCGCTGTGAATTCGCTCTATATGAACCATGCAGTCAACTGACTGCTGTAAGGCTGATGCCTTACATCAGATTAAGTCGATGCGGAGAGTTTATTGAAAAAGAATAAAAAGTAACAGAAAGTTCATGTTTGATCACTAATTTATTAAAAATATGCCCTTTGGTCATTAAGCATTTTTATATACACTTAAACGCAACAAGTGCATGTCTTATATTGTGCTCTGTGCAATGCAACAGCACATATGTTTTCTCTTCATTGCACAACCAAATGAGGTACATCTATGCACTTTTGCATTATCTTTTCAACAGCACATATGTTAAATCCATGCACAGCAAATGCTGGTACACTTGGTCGTTTTTCTGAAAAAAGGTGCACGCTCAGAAAGACGACTAAGTGTCAAAATTTCTCCGTGTGAACCGTGCACTGTGTTTCTCTGCTCAAGCCGGAGAGAGTGTTAGGTAGGCTGCTTGAAAGTGTAAGGAAGGGCTTCGCTGTGAATTCGCTCTATACCATGCAGTCAACTGACTGCTGTAAGGCTGATGCCTTACATCAGATTAAGTCGATGCGGAGAGTTTATTGAAAAAGAATAAAAAGTAACAGAAAGTTCATGTTTGATCACTAATTTATTAAAAATATGCCCTTTGGTCATAAAGTATTTTTATATACACTTAAACGCAACAAGTGCATGTCTTATATTGTGCTCTGTGCAATGCAACAGCACATATGTTTTCTCTTCATTGCACAACCAAATGAGGTACATCTATGCACTTTTGCATTATCTTTTCAACAGCACATATGTTTTCTCTTCATTGCACAACCAAATGAGGTACATCTATGCACTTTTGCATTATCTTTTCAACAGCACATATGTTAAATCCATGCACAGCAGAATGCTGGTACACTTGGTCGTTTTTCTGAAAAAAGGTGCACGCTCAGAAAGACGACTAAGTGTCAAAATTCCTCCGTGTGAACCGTGCACTGTGTTTCTCTGCTCAAGCCGGAGAGAGTGTTAGGTAGGCGGCTTGAAGGTGTAAGGAAGGGTCGCTCTGTGAATCATGCAGTTCATTGACTGCTGTATGGCTGATGTAACATCAGATTAAGTCAACGAGGAAATGTTATGGAAAAAGAATAAAAAGTAGCAGAAAGTTCATGTTTGAGTTCTCTGTGCAATGCAACAGCACATAGGTTTTCTCTTCATTGCACAACCAAATGAGGTAAATCTATGCAATTCTGCATTATCTCTTCAACAGCACACGTTAACTCCATGCACAGACGGATGAGTTAGTGCTGGTACACTTAGTCGTTTTTCCGAAGTGTCAAAATTCCTCCGTGTGAACCATGCAGTGTGTGTCTCTGCTCAAGCCGGAGATAGTGTGAGGCAGGCGGCATGAAGGTGTAAGGAAGGGTCGCTCTGTGAATCCGCTCAACTCAAACTCTCTCCGGCTGGAGGAGAGACACAGACACAGCCTGCTTCCTAGGCACAAAGTAGCACTCCCGGGCAAAGGTGCACGGAGGAATTTTGACACCTTTAGTCGTTTTTCTAAAATATGGTACACGGACGAATTTTGACAATTAGTCGTTTTAATGAGAATGGTGCATGCTCAGAAAAAACGACGAAGTGTCAGAATTCCTCCGTGTGAACCATGCGGTGTGTTTCTCTGCTCAAGCCGGAGAGAGTGTCAGGTAGGCGGCTTGAAAGTGTAAGGAAGGGCTTCGCTGTGAATTCGCTCTATATGAACCATGCAGTCAACTGACTGCATTAAGGCTGATGCCTTACATCAGATTAAGTCGATGCGGAGAGTTTATTGAAAAAGAAAAAAAAGTAACAGAAAGTTCATGTTTGATCACTAATTATTAAAAATATGCCCTTTGTTCATAAAGTATTTTTATATACACTTAAACGCAACAAGTGCATGTCTTATATTGTGCTCTGTGCAATGCAACAGCACATATGTTTTCTCTTCATTGCACAACCAAATGAGGTACATCTATGCAATTTTGCATTATCTTTTCAACAGCACATATGTTAAATCCATGCACAGCAAATGCTGGTACACTTGGTCGTTTTTCTGAAAAAAGGTGCACGCTCAGAAAGACGACTAAGTGTCAAAATTCCTCCGTGTGAACCGTGCACTGTGTTTCTCTGCTCAAGCCGGAGAGAGTGTTAGGTAGGCGGCTTGAAAGTGTAAGGAAGGGCTTCGCTGTGAATTCGCTCTATATGAACCATGCAGTCAACTGACTGCTGTAAGGCTGATGCCTTACATCAGATTAAGTCGATGCGGAGAGTTTATTGAAAAAGAATAAAAAGTAACAGAAAGTTCATGTTTGATCACTAATTTATTAAAAATATGCCCTTTGGTCATAAAGTATTTTTATATACACTTAAACGCAACAAGTGCATGTCTTATATTGTGCTCTGTGCAATGCAACAGCACATATGTTTTCTCTTCATTGCACAACCAAATGAGGTACATCTATGCACTTTTGCATTATCTTTTCAACAGCACATATGTTTTCTCTTCATTGCACAACCAAATGAGGTACATCTATGCACTTTTGCATTATCTTTTCAACAGCACATATGTTAAATCCATGCACAGCAGAATGCTGGTACACTTGGTCGTTTTTCTGAAAAAAGGTGCACGCTCAGAAAGACGACTAAGTGTCAAAATTCCTCCGTGTGAACCGTGCACTGTGTTTCTCTGCTCAAGCCGGAGAGAGTGTTAGGTAGGCGGCTTGAAGGTGTAAGGAAGGTTCGCTTTGTGAATCATGCAGTTCATTGACTGCTGTATGGCTGATGTAACATCAGATTAAGTCAACGAGGAAATGTTATGGAAAAAGAATAAAAAGTAGCAGAAAGTTCATGTTTGAGTTCTCTGTGCAATGCAACAGCACATAAGTTTTCTCTTCATTGCACAACCAAATGAGGTAAATCTATGCAATTCTGCATTATCTCTTCAACAGCACACGTTAACTCCATGCACAGACGGATGAGTTAGTGCTGGTACACTTAGTCGTTTTTCTGAAAATGGTGCATGCTCAGAGAAAACGACGAAGTGTCAAAATTCCTCCGTGTGAACCATGCAGTGTGTGTCTCTGCTCAAGCCGGAGATAGTGTGAGGCAGGCGGCTTGAAAGTGTAAGGAAGGGCTTCGCTGTGAATTCGCTCTATATGAACCATGCAGTCAACTGACTGCTGTAAGGCTGATGCCTTACATCAGATTAAGTCGATGCGGAGAGTTTATTGAAAAAGAATAAAAAGTAACAGAAAGTTCATGTTTGATCACTAATTTATTAAAAATATGTCCTTTGGTCATAAAGTATTTTTATATACACTTAAACGCAACAAGTGCATGTCTTATATTGTGCTCTGTGCAATGCAACAGCACATATGTTTTCTCTTCATTGCACAACCAAATGAGGTACATCTATGCAATTTTGCATTATCTTTTCAACAGCACATATGTTAAATCCATGCACAGCAAATGCTGGTACACTTGGTCGTTTTTCTGAAAAAAGGTGCACGCTCAGAAAGACGACTAAGTGTCAAAATTCCTCCGTGTGAACCGTGCACTGTGTTTCTCTGCTCAAGCCGGAGAGAGTGTTAGGTAGGCGGCTTGAAAGTGTAAGGAAGGGCTTCGCTGTGAATTCGCTCTATATGAACCATGCAGTCAACTGACTGCTGTAAGGCTGATGCCCTACATCAGATTAAGTCGATGCGGAGAGTTTATTGAAAAAGAATAAAAAGTAACAGAAAGTTCATGTTTGATCACTAATTTATTAAAAATATGCCCTTTGGTCATTAAGCATTTTTATATACACTTAAACGCAACAAGTGCATGTCTTATATTGTGCTCTGTGCAATGCAACAGCACATATGTTTTCTCTTCATTGCACAACCAAATGAGGTACATCTATGCACTTTTGCATTATCTTTTCAACAGCACATATGTTAAATCCATGCACAGCAAATGCTGGTACACTTGGTCGTTTTTCTGAAAAAAGTTGCACGCTCAGAAAGACGACTAAGTGTCAAAATTTCTCCGTGTGAACCGTGCACTGTGTTTCTCTGCTCAAGCCGGAGAGAGTGTTAGGTAGGCGGCTTGAAAGTGTAAGGAAGGCCTTCGCTGTGAATTCGCTCTATATGAACCATGCAGTCAACTGACTGCTGTAAGGCTGATGCCTTACATCAGATTAAGTCGATGCGGAGAGTTTATTGAAAAAGAATAAAAAGTAACAGAAAGTTCATGTTTGATCACTAATTTATTAAAAATATGCCCTTTGGTCATTAAGCATTTTTATATACACTTAAACGCAACAAGTGCATGTCTTATATTGTGCTCTGTGCAATGCAACAGCACATATGTTTTCTCTTCATTGCACAACCAAATGAGGTACATCTATGCACTTTTGCATTATCTTTTCAACAGCACATATGTGAACTCCATGCACAGCAGAATGCTGGTACACTTGGTCGTTTTTCTGAAAAAAGGTGCACGCTCAGAAAGACGACTAAGTGTCAAAATTCCTCCGTGTGAACCGTGCACTGTGTTTCTCTGCTCAAGCCGGAGAGAGTGTTAGGTAGGCGGCTTGAAGGTGTAAGGAAGGTTCGCTTTGTGAATCATGCAGTTCATTGACTGCTGTATGGCTGATGTAACATCAGATTAAGTCAACGAGGAAATGTCATGGAAAAAGAATAAAAAGTAGCAGAAAGTTCATGTTTGAGTTCTCTGTGCAATGCAACAGCACATAAGTTTTCTCTTCATTGCACAACCAAATGAGGTAAATCTATGCAATTCTGCATTATCTCTTCAACAGCACACGTTAACTCCATGCACAGACGGATGAGTTAGTGCTGGTACACTTAGTCGTTTTTCTGAAAATGTTGCATGCTCAGAGAAAACGACGAAGTGTCAAAATTCCTCCGTGTGAACCATGCGGTGTATTTCTCTGCTCAAGCCGGACATAGTGTGAGGCAGGCGGCATGAAGGTGTAAGGAAGGGTCGCTCTGTGAATCATGCAGTCCAATGACTGCTGTATGCCTGATGTAACATCAGATTAAGTCAACGAGGAAATGTTATGGAAAAAGAATAAAAAGTAGCAGAAAGTTCATGTTTGAGTTCTCTGTGCAATGCAACAGCACATATGTTTTCTCTTCATTGCACAACCAAATGAGATACATCTATGCAATTCTGCACTATCTCTTCAACAGCACACGTTAACTCCATGCACAGACGGATGAGTTAGTGCTGGTACACTTAGTCGTTTTTCTGAAAATGGTGCATGCTCAGAGAAAACGACGAAGTGTCAAAATTCCTCCGTGTGAACCATGCAGTGTGTGTCTCTGCTCAAGCCGGAGATAGTGTGAGGCAGGCGGCATGAAGGTGTAAGGAAGGGTCGCTCTGTGAATCCGCTCAACTCAAACTCTCTCCGGCTGGAGGAGAGACACAGACACAGCCTGCTTCCTAGGCACAAAGTAGCACTCCCGGGCAAAGGTGCACGGAGGAATTTTGACACCTTTAGTCGTTTTTCTAAAATATGGTACACGGACGAATTTTGACAATTAGTCGTTTTAATGAGAATGGTGCATGCTCAGAAAAAACGACGAAGTGTCAGAATTCCTCCGTGTGAACCATGCGGTGTGTTTCTCTGCTCAAGCCGGAGAGAGTGTCAGGTAGGCGGCTTGAAAGTGTAAGGAAGGGCTTCGCTGTGAATTCGCTCTATATGAACCATGCAGTCAACTGACTGCTGTAAGGCTGATGCCTTACATCAGATTAAGTCGATGCGGAGAGTTTATTGAAAAAGAAAAAAAAGTAACAGAAAGTTCATGTTTGATCACTAATTATTAAAAATATGCCCTTTGTTCATAAAGTATTTTTATATACACTTAAACGCAACAAGTGCATGTCTTATATTGTGCTCTGTGCAATGCAACAGCACATATGTTTTCTCTTCATTGCACAACCAAATGAGGTACATCTATGCACTTTTGCATTATCTTTTCAACAGCACATATGTTAAATCCATGCACAGCAAATGCTGGTACACTTGGTCGTTTTTCTGAAAAAAGGTGCACGCTCAGAAAGACGACTAAGTGTCAAAATTTCTCCGTGTGAACCGTGCACTGTGTTTCTCTGCTCAAGCCGGAGAGAGTGTTAGGTAGGCTGCTTGAAAGTGTAAGGAAGGGCTTCGCTGTGAATTCGCTCTATACCATGCAGTCAACTGACTGCTGTAAGGCTGATGCCTTACATCAGATTAAGTCGATGCGGAGAGTTTATTGAAAAAGAATAAAAAGTAACAGAAAGTTCATGTTTGATCACTAATTTATTAAAAATATGCCCTTTGGTCATAAAGTATTTTTATATACACTTAAACGCAACAAGTGCATGTCTTATATTGTGCTCTGTGCAATGCAACAGCACATATGTTTTCTCTTCATTGCACAACCAAATGAGGTACATCTATGCACTTTTGCATTATCTTTTCAACAGCACATATGTTTTCTCTTCATTGCACAACCAAATGAGGTACATCTATGCACTTTTGCATTATCTTTTCAACAGCACATATGTTAAATCCATGCACAGCAGAATGCTGGTACACTTGGTCGTTTTTCTGAAAAAAGGTGCACGCTCAGAAAGACGACTAAGTGTCAAAATTCCTCCGTGTGAACCGTGCACTGTGTTTCTCTGCTCAAGCCGGAGAGAGTGTTAGGTAGGCGGCTTGAAGGTGTAAGGAAGGGTCGCTCTGTGAATCATGCAGTTCATTGACTGCTGTATGGCTGATGTAACATCAGATTAAGTCAACGAGGAAATGTTATGGAAAAAGAATAAAAAGTAGCAGAAAGTTCATGTTTGAGTTCTCTGTGCAATGCAACAGCACATAGGTTTTCTCTTCATTGCACAACCAAATGAGGTAAATCTATGCAATTCTGCATTATCTCTTCAACAGCACACGTTAACTCCATGCACAGACGGATGAGTTAGTGCTGGTACACTTAGTCGTTTTTCTGAAAATGGTGCATGCTCAGAGAAAACGACGAAGTGTCAAAATTCCTCCGTGTGAACCATGCAGTGTGTGTCTCTGCTCAAGCCGGAGATAGTGTGAGGCAGGCGGCATGAAGGTGTAAGGAAGGGTCGCTCTGTGAATCCGCTCAACTCAAACTCTCTCCGGCTGGAGGAGAGACACAGACACAGCCTGCTTCCTAGGCACAAAGTAGCACTCCCGGGCAAAGGTGCACGGAGGAATTTTGACACCTTTAGTCGTTTTTCTAAAATATGGTACACGGACGAATTTTGACAATTAGTCGTTTTAATGAGAATGGTGCATGCTCAGAAAAAACGACGAAGTGTCAGAATTCCTCCGTGTGAACCATGCGGTGTGTTTCTCTGCTCAAGCCGGAGAGAGTGTCAGGTAGGCGGCTTGAAAGTGTAAGGAAGGGCTTCGCTGTGAATTCGCTCTATATGAACCATGCAGTCAACTGACTGCTGTAAGGCTGATGCCTTACATCAGATTAAGTCGATGCGGAGAGTTTATTGAAAAAGAATAAAAAGTAACAGAAAGTTCATGTTTGATCACTAATTTATTAAAAATATGCCCTTTGGTCATTAAGCATTTTTATATACACTTAAACGCAACAAGTGCATGTCTTATATTGTGCTCTGTGCAATGCAACAGCACATTTGTTTTCTCTTCATTGCACAACCAAATGAGGTACATCTATGCACTTTTGCATTATCTTTTCAACAGCACATATGTTAAATCCATGCACAGCAAATGCTAGTACACTTGGTCGTTTTTCTGAAAAAAGGTGCACGCTCAGAAAGACGACTAAGTGTCAAAATTTCTCCGTGTGAACCGTGCACTGTGTTTCTCTGCTCAAGCCGGAGAGAGTGTTAGGTAGGCTGCTTGAAAGTGTAAGGAAGGGCTTCGCTGTGAATTCGCTCTATACCATGCAGTCAACTGACTGCTGTAAGGCTGATGCCTTACATCAGATTAAGTCGATGCGGAGAGTTTATTGAAAAAGAATAAAAAGTAACAGAAAGTTCATGTTTGATCACTAATTTATTAAAAATATGCCCTTTGGTCATAAAGTATTTTTATATACACTTAAACGCAACAAGTGCATGTCTTATATTGTGCTCTGTGCAATGCAACAGCACATATGTTTTCTCTTCATTGCACAACCAAATGAGGTACATCTATGCACTTTTGCATTATCTTTTCAACAGCACATATGTGAACTCCATGCACAGCAGAATGCTGGTACACTTGGTCGTTTTTCTGAAAAAAGGTGCACGCTCAGAAAGACGACTAAGTGTCAAAATTCCTCCGTGTGAACCGTGCACTGTGTTTCTCTGCTCAAGCCGGAGAGAGTGTTAGGTAGGCGGCTTGAAGGTGTAAGGAAGGTTCGCTTTGTGAATCATGCAGTTCATTGACTGCTGTATGGCTGATGTAACATCAGATTAAGTCAACGAGGAAATGTCATGGAAAAAGAATAAAAAGTAGCAGAAAGTTCATGTTTGAGTTCTCTGTGCAATGCAACAGCACATAAGTTTTCTCTTCATTGCACAACCAAATGAGGTAAATCTATGCAATTCTGCATTATCTCTTCAACAGCACACGTTAACTCCATGCACAGACGGATGAGTTAGTGCTGGTACACTTAGTCGTTTTTCTGAAAATGTTGCATGCTCAGAGAAAACGACGAAGTGTCAAAATTCCTCCGTGTGAACCATGCGGTGTATTTCTCTGCTCAAGCCGGACATAGTGTGAGGCAGGCGGCATGAAGGTGTAAGGAAGGGTCGCTCTGTGAATCATGCAGTCCAATGACTGCTGTATGCCTGATGTAACATCAGATTAAGTCAACGAGGAAATGTTATGGAAAAAGAATAAAAAGTAGCAGAAAGTTCATGTTTGAGTTCTCTGTGCAATGCAACAGCACATATGTTTTCTCTTCATTGCACAACCAAATGAGATACATCTATGCAATTCTGCACTATCTCTTCAACAGCACACGTTAACTCCATGCACAGACGGATGAGTTAGTGCTGGTACACTTAGTCGTTTTTCTGAAAATGGTGCATGCTCAGAGAAAACGACGAAGTGTCAAAATTCCTCCGTGTGAACCATGCAGTGTGTGTCTCTGCTCAAGCCGGAGATAGTGTGAGGCAGGCGGCATGAAGGTGTAAGGAAGGGTCGCTCTGTGAATCCGCTCAACTCAAACTCTCTCCGGCTGGAGGAGAGACACAGACACAGCCTGCTTCCTAGGCACAAAGTAGCACTCCCGGGCAAAGGTGCACGGAGGAATTTTGACACCTTTAGTCGTTTTTCTAAAATATGGTACACGGACGAATTTTGACAATTAGTCGTTTTAATGAGAATGGTGCATGCTCAGAAAAAACGACGAAGTGTCAGAATTCCTCCGTGTGAACCATGCGGTGTGTTTCTCTGCTCAAGCCGGAGAGAGTGTCAGGTAGGCGGCTTGAAAGTGTAAGGAAGGGCTTCGCTGTGAATTCGCTCTATATGAACCATGCAGTCAACTGACTGCTGTAAGGCTGATGCCTTACATCAGATTAAGTCGATGCGGAGAGTTTATTGAAAAAGAAAAAAAAGTAACAGAAAGTTCATGTTTGATCACTAATTATTAAAAATATGCCCTTTGTTCATAAAGTATTTTTATATACACTTAAACGCAACAAGTGCATGTCTTACATTGTGCTCTGTGCAATGCAACAGCACATATGTTTTCTCTTCATTGCACAACCAAATGAGGTACATCTATGCAATTTTGCATTATCTTTTCAACAGCACATATGTTAAATCCATGCACAGCAAATGCTGGTACACTTGGTCGTTTTTCTGAAAAAAGGTGCACGCTCAGAAAGACGACTAAGTGTCAAAATTCCTCCGTGTGAACCGTGCACTGTGTTTCTCTGCTCAAGCCGGAGAGAGTGTTAGGTAGGCGGCTTGAAAGTGTAAGGAAGGGCTTCGCTGTGAATTCGCTCTATATGAACCATGCAGTCAACTGACTGCTGTAAGGCTGATGCCTTACATCAGATTAAGTCGATGCGGAGAGTTTATTGAAAAAGAATAAAAAGTAACAGAAAGTTCATGTTTGATCACTAATTTATTAAAAATATGCCCTTTGGTCATTAAGCATTTTTATATACACTTAAACGCAACAAGTGCATGTCTTATATTGTGCTCTGTGCAATGCAACAGCACATATGTTTTCTCTTCATTGCACAACCAAATGAGGTACATCTATGCACTTTTGCATTATCTTTTCAACAGCACATATGTTAAATCCATGCACAGCAAATGCTGGTACACTTGGTCGTTTTTCTGAAAAAAGGTGCACGCTCAGAAAGACGACTAAGTGTCAAAATTTCTCCGTGTGAACCGTGCACTGTGTTTCTCTGCTCAAGCCGGAGAGAGTGTTAGGTAGGCTGCTTGAAAGTGTAAGGAAGGGCTTCGCTGTGAATTCGCTCTATACCATGCAGTCAACTGACTGCTGTAAGGCTGATGCCTTACATCAGATTAAGTCGATGCGGAGAGTTTATTGAAAAAGAATAAAAAGTAACAGAAAGTTCATGTTTGATCACTAATTTATTAAAAATATGCCCTTTGGTCATAAAGTATTTTTATATACACTTAAACGCAACAAGTGCATGTCTTATATTGTGCTCTGTGCAATGCAACAGCACATATGTTTTCTCTTCATTGCACAACCAAATGAGGTACATCTATGCACTTTTGCATTATCTTTTCAACAGCACATATGTTTTCTCTTCATTGCACAACCAAATGAGGTACATCTATGCACTTTTGCATTATCTTTTCAACAGCACATATGTTAAATCCATGCACAGCAGAATGCTGGTACACTTGGTCGTTTTTCTGAAAAAAGGTGCACGCTCAGAAAGACGACTAAGTGTCAAAATTCCTCCGTGTGAACCGTGCACTGTGTTTCTCTGCTCAAGCCGGAGAGAGTGTTAGGTAGGCGGCTTGAAGGTGTAAGGAAGGGTCGCTCTGTGAATCATGCAGTTCATTGACTGCTGTATGGCTGATGTAACATCAGATTAAGTCAACGAGGAAATGTTATGGAAAAAGAATAAAAAGTAGCAGAAAGTTCATGTTTGAGTTCTCTGTGCAATGCAACAGCACATAGGTTTTCTCTTCATTGCACAACCAAATGAGGTAAATCTATGCAATTCTGCATTATCTCTTCAACAGCACACGTTAACTCCATGCACAGACGGATGAGTTAGTGCTGGTACACTTAGTCGTTTTTCTGAAAATGGTGCATGCTCAGAGAAAACGACGAAGTGTCAAAATTCCTCCGTGTGAACCATGCAGTGTGTGTCTCTGCTCAAGCCGGAGATAGTGTGAGGCAGGCGGCATGAAGGTGTAAGGAAGGGTCGCTCTGTGAATCCGCTCAACTCAAACTCTCTCCGGCTGGAGGAGAGACACAGACACAGCCTGCTTCCTAGGCACAAAGTAGCACTCCCGGGCAAAGGTGCACGGAGGAATTTTGACACCTTTAGTCGTTTTTCTAAAATATGGTACACGGACGAATTTTGACAATTAGTCGTTTTAATGAGAATGGTGCATGCTCAGAAAAAACGACGAAGTGTCAGAATTCCTCCGTGTGAACCATGCGGTGTGTTTCTCTGCTCAAGCCGGAGAGAGTGTCAGGTAGGCGGCTTGAAAGTGTAAGGAAGGGCTTCGCTGTGAATTCGCTCTATATGAACCATGCAGTCAACTGACTGCTGTAAGGCTGATGCCTTACATCAGATTAAGTCGATGCGGAGAGTTTATTGAAAAAGAAAAAAAAGTAACAGAAAGTTCATGTTTGATCACTAATTATTAAAAATATGCCCTTTGTTCATAAAGTATTTTTATATACACTTAAACGCAACAAGTGCATGTCTTATATTGTGCTCTGTGCAATGCAACAGCACATATGTTTTCTCTTCATTGCACAACCAAATGAGGTACATCTATGCAATTTTGCATTATCTTTTCAACAGCACATATGTTAAATCCATGCACAGCAAATGCTGGTACACTTGGTCGTTTTTCTGAAAAAAGGTGCACGCTCAGAAAGACGACTAAGTGTCAAAATTCCTCCGTGTGAACCGTGCACTGTGTTTCTCTGCTCAAGCCGGAGAGAGTGTTAGGTAGGCGGCTTGAAAGTGTAAGGAAGGGCTTCGCTGTGAATTCGCTCTATATGAACCATGCAGTCAACTGACTGCTGTAAGGCTGATGCCTTACATCAGATTAAGTCGATGCGGAGAGTTTATTGAAAAAGAATAAAAAGTAACAGAAAGTTCATGTTTGATCACTAATTTATTAAAAATATGCCCTTTGGTCATTAAGCATTTTTATATACACTTAAACGCAACAAGTGCATGTCTTATATTGTGCTCTGTGCAATGCAACAGCACATTTGTTTTCTCTTCATTGCACAACCAAATGAGGTACATCTATGCACTTTTGCATTATCTTTTCAACAGCACATATGTTAAATCCATGCACAGCAAATGCTAGTACACTTGGTCGTTTTTCTGAAAAAAGGTGCACGCTCAGAAAGACGACTAAGTGTCAAAATTTCTCCGTGTGAACCGTGCACTGTGTTTCTCTGCTCAAGCCGGAGAGAGTGTTAGGTAGGCTGCTTGAAAGTGTAAGGAAGGGCTTCGCTGTGAATTCGCTCTATACCATGCAGTCAACTGACTGCTGTAAGGCTGATGCCTTACATCAGATTAAGTCGATGCGGAGAGTTTATTGAAAAAGAATAAAAAGTAACAGAAAGTTCATGTTTGATCACTAATTTATTAAAAATATGCCCTTTGGTCATAAAGTATTTTTATATACACTTAAACGCAACAAGTGCATGTCTTATATTGTGCTCTGTGCAATGCAACAGCACATATGTTTTCTCTTCATTGCACAACCAAATGAGGTACATCTATGCACTTTTGCATTATCTTTTCAACAGCACATATGTTTTCTCTTCATTGCACAACCAAATGAGGTACATCTATGCACTTTTGCATTATCTTTTCAACAGCACATATGTTAAATCCATGCACAGCAGAATGCTGGTACACTTGGTCGTTTTTCTGAAAAAAGGTGCACGCTCAGAAAGACGACTAAGTGTCAAAATTCCTCCGTGTGAACCGTGCACTGTGTTTCTCTGCTCAAGCCGGAGAGAGTGTTAGGTAGGCGGCTTGAAGGTGTAAGGAAGGGTCGCTCTGTGAATCATGCAGTTCATTGACTGCTGTATGGCTGATGTAACATCAGATTAAGTCAACGAGGAAATGTTATGGAAAAAGAATAAAAAGTAGCAGAAAGTTCATGTTTGAGTTCTCTGTGCAATGCAACAGCACATAGGTTTTCTCTTCATTGCACAACCAAATGAGGTAAATCTATGCAATTCTGCATTATCTCTTCAACAGCACACGTTAACTCCATGCACAGACGGATGAGTTAGTGCTGGTACACTTAGTCGTTTTTCTGAAAATGGTGCATGCTCAGAGAAAACGACGAAGTGTCAAAATTCCTCCGTGTGAACCATGCAGTGTGTGTCTCTGCTCAAGCCGGAGATAGTGTGAGGCAGGCGGCATGAAGGTGTAAGGAAGGGTCGCTCTGTGAATCCGCTCAACTCAAACTCTCTCCGGCTGGAGGAGAGACACAGACACAGCCTGCTTCCTAGGCACAAAGTAGCACTCCCGGGCAAAGGTGCACGGAGGAATTTTGACACCTTTAGTCGTTTTTCTAAAATATGGTACACGGACGAATTTTGACAATTAGTCGTTTTAATGAGAATGGTGCATGCTCAGAAAAAACGACGAAGTGTCAGAATTCCTCCGTGTGAACCATGCGGTGTGTTTCTCTGCTCAAGCCGGAGAGAGTGTCAGGTAGGCGGCTTGAAAGTGTAAGGAAGGGCTTCGCTGTGAATTCGCTCTATATGAACCATGCAGTCAACTGACTGCTGTAAGGCTGATGCCTTACATCAGATTAAGTCGATGCGGAGAGTTTATTGAAAAAGAAAAAAAAGTAACAGAAAGTTCATGTTTGATCACTAATTATTAAAAATATGCCCTTTGTTCATAAAGTATTTTTATATACACTTAAACGCAACAAGTGCATGTCTTATATTGTGCTCTGTGCAATGCAACAGCACATATGTTTTCTCTTCATTGCACAACCAAATGAGGTACATCTATGCAATTTTGCATTATCTTTTCAACAGCACATATGTTAAATCCATGCACAGCAAATGCTGGTACACTTGGTCGTTTTTCTGAAAAAAGGTGCACGCTCAGAAAGACGACTAAGTGTCAAAATTCCTCCGTGTGAACCGTGCACTGTGTTTCTCTGCTCAAGCCGGAGAGAGTGTTAGG
This sequence comes from Zacco platypus, assembly GCA_038088235.1. Classification (NCBI taxonomy): domain Eukaryota; kingdom Metazoa; phylum Chordata; class Actinopteri; order Cypriniformes; family Xenocyprididae; genus Zacco; species Zacco platypus. The sequence goes on along the minus strand of CM076071.1, from coordinate 13,568,661 downwards.
TAGGCGGCTTGAAAGTGTAAGGAAGGGCTTCGCTGTGAATTCGCTCTATATGAACCATGCAGTCAACTGACTGCTGTAAGGCTGATGCCTTACATCAGATTAAGTCGATGCGGAGAGTTTATTGAAAAAGAATAAAAAGTAACAGAAAGTTCATGTTTGATCACTAATTTATTAAAAATATGCCCTTTGGTCATTAAGCATTTTTATATACACTTAAACGCAACAAGTGCATGTCTTATATTGTGCTCTGTGCAATGCAACAGCACATTTGTTTTCTCTTCATTGCACAACCAAATGAGGTACATCTATGCACTTTTGCATTATCTTTTCAACAGCACATATGTTAAATCCATGCACAGCAAATGCTAGTACACTTGGTCGTTTTTCTGAAAAAAGGTGCACGCTCAGAAAGACGACTAAGTGTCAAAATTTCTCCGTGTGAACCGTGCACTGTGTTTCTCTGCTCAAGCCGGAGAGAGTGTTAGGTAGGCTGCTTGAAAGTGTAAGGAAGGGCTTCGCTGTGAATTCGCTCTATACCATGCAGTCAACTGACTGCTGTAAGGCTGATGCCTTACATCAGATTAAGTCGATGCGGAGAGTTTATTGAAAAAGAATAAAAAGTAACAGAAAGTTCATGTTTGATCACTAATTTATTAAAAATATGCCCTTTGGTCATAAAGTATTTTTATATACACTTAAACGCAACAAGTGCATGTCTTATATTGTGCTCTGTGCAATGCAACAGCACATATGTTTTCTCTTCATTGCACAACCAAATGAGGTACATCTATGCACTTTTGCATTATCTTTTCAACAGCACATATGTTTTCTCTTCATTGCACAACCAAATGAGGTACATCTATGCACTTTTGCATTATCTTTTCAACAGCACATATGTTAAATCCATGCACAGCAGAATGCTGGTACACTTGGTCGTTTTTCTGAAAAAAGGTGCACGCTCAGAAAGACGACTAAGTGTCAAAATTCCTCCGTGTGAACCGTGCACTGTGTTTCTCTGCTCAAGCCGGAGAGAGTGTTAGGTAGGCGGCTTGAAGGTGTAAGGAAGGGTCGCTCTGTGAATCATGCAGTTCATTGACTGCTGTATGGCTGATGTAACATCAGATTAAGTCAACGAGGAAATGTTATGGAAAAAGAATAAAAAGTAGCAGAAAGTTCATGTTTGAGTTCTCTGTGCAATGCAACAGCACATAGGTTTTCTCTTCATTGCACAACCAAATGAGGTAAATCTATGCAATTCTGCATTATCTCTTCAACAGCACACGTTAACTCCATGCACAGACGGATGAGTTAGTGCTGGTACACTTAGTCGTTTTTCTGAAAATGGTGCATGCTCAGAGAAAACGACGAAGTGTCAAAATTCCTCCGTGTGAACCATGCAGTGTGTGTCTCTGCTCAAGCCGGAGATAGTGTGAGGCAGGCGGCATGAAGGTGTAAGGAAGGGTCGCTCTGTGAATCCGCTCAACTCAAACTCTCTCCGGCTGGAGGAGAGACACAGACACAGCCTGCTTCCTAGGCACAAAGTAGCACTCCCGGGCAAAGGTGCACGGAGGAATTTTGACACCTTTAGTCGTTTTTCTAAAATATGGTACACGGACGAATTTTGACAATTAGTCGTTTTAATGAGAATGGTGCATGCTCAGAAAAAACGACGAAGTGTCAGAATTCCTCCGTGTGAACCATGCGGTGTGTTTCTCTGCTCAAGCCGGAGAGAGTGTCAGGTAGGCGGCTTGAAAGTGTAAGGAAGGGCTTCGCTGTGAATTCGCTCTATATGAACCATGCAGTCAACTGACTGCTGTAAGGCTGATGCCTTACATCAGATTAAGTCGATGCGGAGAGTTTATTGAAAAAGAAAAAAAAGTAACAGAAAGTTCATGTTTGATCACTAATTATTAAAAATATGCCCTTTGTTCATAAAGTATTTTTATATACACTTAAACGCAACAAGTGCATGTCTTATATTGTGCTCTGTGCAATGCAACAGCACATATGTTTTCTCTTCATTGCACAACCAAATGAGGTACATCTATGCAATTTTGCATTATCTTTTCAACAGCACATATGTTAAATCCATGCACAGCAAATGCTGGTACACTTGGTCGTTTTTCTGAAAAAAGGTGCACGCTCAGAAAGACGACTAAGTGTCAAAATTCCTCCGTGTGAACCGTGCACTGTGTTTCTCTGCTCAAGCCGGAGAGAGTGTTAGGTAGGCGGCTTGAAAGTGTAAGGAAGGGCTTCGCTGTGAATTCGCTCTATATGAACCATGCAGTCAACTGACTGCTGTAAGGCTGATGCCTTACATCAGATTAAGTCGATGCGGAGAGTTTATTGAAAAAGAATAAAAAGTAACAGAAAGTTCATGTTTGATCACTAATTTATTAAAAATATGCCCTTTGGTCATTAAGCATTTTTATATACACTTAAACGCAACAAGTGCATGTCTTATATTGTGCTCTGTGCAATGCAACAGCACATATGTTTTCTCTTCATTGCACAACCAAATGAGGTACATCTATGCACTTTTGCATTATCTTTTCAACAGCACATATGTTAAATCCATGCACAGCAGAATGCTGGTACACTTGGTCGTTTTTCTGAAAAAAGGTGCACGCTCAGAAAGACGACTAAGTGTCAAAATTCCTCCGTGTGAACCGTGCACTGTGTTTCTCTGCTCAAGCCGGAGAGAGTGTTAGGTAGGCGGCTTGAAGGTGTAAGGAAGGTTCGCTTTGTGAATCATGCAGTTCATTGACTGCTGTATGGCTGATGTAACATCAGATTAAGTCAACGAGGAAATGTTATGGAAAAAGAATAAAAAGTAGCAGAAAGTTCATGTTTGAGTTCTCTGTGCAATGCAACAGCACATAAGTTTTCTCTTCATTGCACAACCAAATGAGGTAAATCTATGCAATTCTGCATTATCTCTTCAACAGCACACGTTAACTCCATGCACAGACGGATGAGTTAGTGCTGGTACACTTAGTCGTTTTTCTGAAAATGGTGCATGCTCAGAGAAAACGACGAAGTGTCAAAATTCCTCCGTGTGAACCATGCAGTGTGTGTCTCTGCTCAAGCCGGAGATAGTGTGAGGCAGGCGGCTTGAAAGTGTAAGGAAGGGCTTCGCTGTGAATTCGCTCTATATGAACCATGCAGTCAACTGACTGCTGTAAGGCTGATGCCTTACATCAGATTAAGTCGATGCGGAGAGTTTATTGAAAAAGAATAAAAAGTAACAGAAAGTTCATGTTTGATCACTAATTTATTAAAAATATGTCCTTTGGTCATAAAGTATTTTTATATACACTTAAACGCAACAAGTGCATGTCTTATATTGTGCTCTGTGCAATGCAACAGCACATATGTTTTCTCTTCATTGCACAACCAAATGAGGTACATCTATGCAATTTTGCATTATCTTTTCAACAGCACATATGTTAAATCCATGCACAGCAAATGCTGGTACACTTGGTCGTTTTTCTGAAAAAAGGTGCACGCTCAGAAAGACGACTAAGTGTCAAAATTCCTCCGTGTGAACCGTGCACTGTGTTTCTCTGCTCAAGCCGGAGAGAGTGTTAGGTAGGCGGCTTGAAAGTGTAAGGAAGGCCTTCGCTGTGAATTCGCTCTATATGAACCATGCAGTCAACTGACTGCTGTAAGGCTGATGCCTTACATCAGATTAAGTCGATGCGGAGAGTTTATTGAAAAAGAATAAAAAGTAACAGAAAGTTCATGTTTGATCACTAATTTATTAAAAATATGCCCTTTGGTCATTAAGCATTTTTATATACACTTAAACGCAACAAGTGCATGTCTTATATTGTGCTCTGTGCAATGCAACAGCACATATGTTTTCTCTTCATTGCACAACCAAATGAGGTACATCTATGCACTTTTGCATTATCTTTTCAACAGCACATATGTTAAATCCATGCACAGCAGAATGCTGGTACACTTGGTCGTTTTTCTGAAAAAAGGTGCACGCTCAGAAAGACGACTAAGTGTCAAAATTCCTCCGTGTGAACCGTGCACTGTGTTTCTCTGCTCAAGCCGGAGAGAGTGTTAGGTAGGCGGCTTGAAGGTGTAAGGAAGGTTCGCTTTGTGAATCATGCAGTTCATTGACTGCTGTATGGCTGATGTAACATCAGATTAAGTCAACGAGGAAATGTTATGGAAAAAGAATAAAAAGTAGCAGAAAGTTCATGTTTGAGTTCTCTGTGCAATGCAACAGCACATAAGTTTTCTCTTCATTGCACAACCAAATGAGGTAAATCTATGCAATTCTGCATTATCTCTTCAACAGCACACGTTAACTCCATGCACAGACGGATGAGTTAGTGCTGGTACACTTAGTCGTTTTTCTGAAAATGGTGCATGCTCAGAGAAAACGACGAAGTGTCAAAATTCCTCCGTGTGAACCATGCAGTGTGTGTCTCTGCTCAAGCCGGAGATAGTGTGAGGCAGGCGGCATGAAGGTGTAAGGAAGGGTCGCTCTGTGAATCCGCTCAACTCAAACTCTCTCCGGCTGGAGGAGAGACACAGACACAGCCTGCTTCCTAGGCACAAAGTAGCACTCCCGGGCAAAGGTGCACGGAGGAATTTTGACACCTTTAGTCGTTTTTCTAAAATATGGTACACGGACGAATTTTGACAATTAGTCGTTTTAATGAGAATGGTGCATGCTCAGAAAAAACGACGAAGTGTCAGAATTCCTCCGTGTGAACCATGCGGTGTGTTTCTCTGCTCAAGCCGGAGAGAGTGTCAGGTAGGCGGCTTGAAAGTGTAAGGAAGGGCTTCGCTGTGAATTCGCTCTATATGAACCATGCAGTCAACTGACTGCTGTAAGGCTGATGCCTTACATCAGATTAAGTCGATGCGGAGAGTTTATTGAAAAAGAAAAAAAAGTAACAGAAAGTTCATGTTTGATCACTAATTATTAAAAATATGCCCTTTGTTCATAAAGTATTTTTATATACACTTAAACGCAACAAGTGCATGTCTTATATTGTGCTCTGTGCAATGCAACAGCACATATGTTTTCTCTTCATTGCACAACCAAATGAGGTACATCTATGCAATTTTGCATTATCTTTTCAACAGCACATATGTTAAATCCATGCACAGCAAATGCTGGTACACTTGGTCGTTTTTCTGAAAAAAGGTGCACGCTCAGAAAGTCGACTAAGTGTCAAAATTCCTCCGTGTGAACCGTGCACTGTGTTTCTCTGCTCAAGCCGGAGAGAGTGTTAGGTAGGCGGCTTGAAGGTGTAAGGAAGGGTCGCTCTGTGAATCATGCAGTTCATTGACTGCTGTATGGCTGATGTAACATCAGATTAAGTCAACGAGGAAATGTTATGGAAAAAGAATAAAAAGTAGCAGAAAGTTCATGTTTGAGTTCTCTGTGCAATGCAACAGCACATAAGTTTTCTCTTCATTGCACAACCAAATGAGGTAAATCTATGCAATTCTGCATTATCTCTTCAACAGCACACGTTAACTCCATGCACAGACGGATGAGTTAGTGCTGGTACACTTAGTTGTTTTTCTGAGAAATGGTGCACGCTCTGAAAAACGACTAAGTGTCAAAATTCCTCCGTGTGAACCATGCAGTGTGTGTCTCTGCTCAAGCCGGAGATAGTGTGAGGCAGGCGGCATGAAGGTGTAAGGAAGGGTCGCTCTGTGAATCCGCTCAACTCAAACTCTCTCCGGCTGGAGGAGAGACACAGACACAGCCTGCTTCCTAGGCACAAAGTAGCACCCCCGGGCAAAGGTACACGGAGGAATTTTGACACCTTTAGTCGTTTTTCTAAAATATGGTACACGGACGAATTTTGACAATTAGTCGTTTTAATGAGAATGGTGCATGCTCAGAAAAAACGACGAAGTGTCAGAATTCCTCCGTGTGAACCATGCGGTGTGTTTCTCTGCTCAAGCCGGAGAGAGTGTCAGGTAGGCGGCTTGAAAGTGTAAGGAAGGGCTTCGCTGTGAATTCGCTCTATATGAACCATGCAGTCAACTGACTGCTGTAAGGCTGATGCCTTACATCAGATTAAGTCGATGCGGAGAGTTTATTGAAAAAGAATAAAAAGTAACAGAAAGTTCATGTTTGATCACTAATTTATTAAAAATATGCCCTTTGGTCATAAAGTATTTTTATATACACTTAAACGCAACAAGTGCATGTCTTATATTGTGCTCTGTGCAATGCAACAGCACATATGTTTTCTCTTCATTGCACAACCAAATGAGGTACATCTATGCAAATTTGCATTATCTTTTCAACAGCACATATGTTAAATCCATGCACAGCAAATGCTGGTACACTTGGTCGTTTTTCTGAAAATGGTGCATGCTCAGAGAAAACGACGAAGTGTCAAAATTCCTCCGTGTGAACCATGCGGTGTGTTTCTCTGCTCAAGCCGGAGATAGTGTGAGGCAGGCGGCATGAAGGTGTAAGGAAGGGTCGCTCTGTGAATCATGGAGTCCAATGACTGCTGTATGCCTGATGTAACATCAGATTAAGTCAACGAGGAAATGTTATGGAAAAAGAATAAAAAGTAGCAGAAAGTTCATGTTTGAGTTCTCTGTGCAATGCAACAGCACATATGTTTTCTCTTCATTGCACAACCAAATGAGGTACATCTATGCAATTCTGCACTATCTCTTCAACAGCACACGTTAACTCCATGCACAGACGGATGAGTTAGTGCTGGTACACTTAGTTGTTTTTCTGAGAAATGGTGCACGCTCTGAAAAACGACTAAGTGTCAAAATTCCTCCGTGTGAACCATGCAGTGTGTGTCTCTGCTCAAGCCGGAGATAGTGTGAGGCAGGCGGCATGAAGGTGTAAGGAAGGGTCGCTCTGTGAATCCGCTCAACTCAAACTCTCTCCGGCTGGAGGAGAGACACAGACACAGCCTGCTTCCTAGGCACAAAGTAGCACCCCCGGGCAAAGGTACACGGAGGAATTTTGACACCTTTAGTCGTTTTTCTAAAATATGGTACACGGACGAATTTTGACAATTAGTCGTTTTAATGAGAATGGTGCATGCTCAGAAAAAACGACGAAGTGTCAGAATTCCTCCGTGTGAACCATGCGGTGTGTTTCTCTGCTCAAGCCGGAGAGAGTGTCAGGTAGGCGGCTTGAAAGTGTAAGGAAGGGCTTCGCTGTGAATTCGCTCTATATGAACCATGCAGTCAACTGACTGCTGTAAGGCTGATGCCTTACATCAGATTAAGTCGATGCGGAGAGTTTATTGAAAAAGAATAAAAAGTAACAGAAAGTTCATGTTTGAGTAATTTTTTAAAAATATGCCCTTTGGTCATTAAGTATTTTTTATATGCACTGAAACGCAACAAGTGCATATCTTATTTTTTATATGCACTGAAACGCAACAAGTGCATATCTTATATTGTGCTTTGTTCCTCCGTGTAAACCGTGCACTGTGTCTCTCTACTCAAGCCGGAGAGAGTGTTAGGTAGGCGGCTTGAAAGTGTAAGGAAGGGCTTCGCTGTGAATCCGCTCAACTCAAACTCTCTCCGGCTTGAGGAGAGACACACACACAGCCTGGAGGAATCTGTGAATCATGCAGTCCAATGACTGCTGTATGCCTGATGTAACATCAGATTAAGTCAACGAGTAAATGTTATGGAAAAAGAATAAAAAGTAGCAGAAAGTTCATGTTTGAGTTCTCTGTGCAATGCAACAGCACATAAGTTTTCTCTTCATTGCACAACCAAATGAGGTAAATCTATGCAATTCTGCATTATCTCTTCAACAGCACACGTTAACTCCATGCACAGACGGATGAGTTAGTGCTGGTACACTTGGTCGTTTTTCTGAAAAAAGGTGCACGCTCAGAAAGACGACTAAGTGTCAAAATTCCTCCGTGTGAACCGTGCACTGTGTTTCTCTGCTCAAGCCGGAGAGAGTGTTAGGTAGGCGGCTTGAAAGTGTAAGGAAGGGCTTCGCTGTGAATCCGCTCAACTCTCTCCGGCTTGAGGAGAGACACACACACAGCCTGGAGGAATCTGTGAATCATGCAGTCCAATGACTGCTGTATGCCTGATGTAACATCAGATTAAGTCAACGAGGAATGTTATTGACAAAGAAAAAAAAGTAGCAGAAAGATCATGTTTTAGGACTAATTTATTAAATATATGCCCTTTAGTCATTATGTATAAGAAATGCTCAAGATTAAGCGCTCTTTGGCCAGAAATATGTGCAATAACATGCACTTCTGAATGGCTGACGAAGAAGTCAAACTGTTTGATAAACCAGACTTAAACAAAAGACTAAAACGTAGTACACTTTGACTAGAAATATGTTCAGTTCCTCACAAATGGACTTTTTCATGTCTGATATAACATCAGGAAAATGCAATGAGTATAGAAAGTTCGTGATCTAGGAAACTTCAGCCAGAAATATGTACAGCAGGTTCTTGTACGCAATGCCGTGCATTGCAATGTACACCTTTGCCATGGCTAAACCATTTGAGAAACATTACCAAACATTCAATCTTAATTTAATTATTCAAATAATGACTTTACCAAATTTGAGACATTCTCTTTGTTTTCACTTATGTTTTCTCTTTTTAAAGTGTTTTGTCATCTCAACCCTGTAAAAATAGGTATATGCTGCCCTCTAGTGCTCATTCAATATATTACATTTGGTCATGAATAGAATTCTGCTTATTTTTAAGATACACATACTACATTGATTAAAAAAATAAAAAAAACGTTTGAATTTCTCATTCAATGTTAGTAATATTGTATATAGAAATAAACAGTGTGTACTCCGTCTTGTGATACATTAGCCTTGGAGGAGCCAATATTTTACCCATTGGACATGTTTCAGTTATGCATCTTGAAATTTCTATACCTACTCATTGACTCTTTCTGAATTTAGGTCAATCATTCAGAAATCCATATTTGACCAAATGTACTAATATCGGGCCCAAGAGTCGTCGATTGTGAACTTTCTATTTCTACCCAATTGACTCCTTCTGGTGATAAATTAGCCATAGAGTAGCCAATATTTGACCCATTGAACATGTTTCAGTCATGGATCTTGAAATTTTTATACCTACTTATTGACTCTTTCTGATGTTACATCAGCCAATCAGATGTCCATATTTGACCGAATGTACTAAAATCGGGCCCAAGAGTCGTCTATTTTGAACTTTTTAGTTCTACCTTATAGACTCCTTTTGGATAGTTCAGCCAATTTTTGAACCACTGAAAATATTTCAGTCCTTGATCTTGAACTTTCTATTCCTACCCAATTGATTCCTTATTGTGATACATTAGCCTTAGAGTAGCCAATATTTTACCCATTGGACATGTTTCAGTTATGGATCTTGAAATTTTTATACCTACTTATTGACTCTTTCTGATGTTATATCGGTCATTCAAAAGTCAATATTTGACCAAATGTACTAATATCAGGACCAAGAGACGTCGATTTTGAACTTTTTAGTTCTACCCTATTGACTCCTTCTTACGATAGTTCAGCCAATTTTTGACCCACTGAAAATATTTAAGTCCTTGATCTTGAACTTTCTATTCCTACACAAATGACTCCTTCTTGTGATACATTAGCATAAGAGTAGCCAATATTTTACCCATTGGACATGTTTCAGTTATGGATCTTGAAATATTTATACCTACTCATTGACTCTTTCTGAATTTAGGTCAGTCATTCAGAAATCCATATTTGACCAAATGTACTAATATCGGGCCCAAGAGTCGTCAATTTTGAACTTTCTATTTTTACCCAATTGACTCCTTCTGGTGAAAAATTAGCCATAGAGTAGCCAATATTTGACCCATTGAAATTGTTTCAGTCATGGATCTTGAAATTTCTATACCTACTCATTGACTCTTTCTGAATTTAGGTCAGTCATTCAGAAATCCATATTTGACAAAATGGACTAATATCGGGCCCAAGAGTCGTCGATTTTGAACTTTTTAGTTCTACCCTATTGACTCCTTCTGGCGATAGTTCAGCCAATTTTTGACCCACTGAAAATATTTCAGTCCTTGATCTTGAACTTTCTATTCCTACACAAATGACTCCTTCTTGTGATACATTAGCATCAGAGTAGCCAATATTTTACCCATTGGACATGTTTCAGTTATGGATCTTGAAATTTTTATACCTACTCATTGACTCTTTCTGAATTTAGGTCAGTCATTCAGAAATCCATATTTGACCAAATGTACTAATATCGGGCCCAAGAGTCGTCAATTTTAAACTTTTTAGTTCTACCCTATTGACTCCTTCTGGCGATAGTACAGCCAATTTTTGACCCACTGAAAATATTTCAGTCCTTGATCTTGAACTTTCTATTCCTACCCAATTGACTCCTTCTTGTGATACATTAGCCTTAGAGTAGCCAATATTTTACCCATTGGACATGTTTCAGTCATGGATCTTGAAGTTTTTATACCTGCTCATTGACTCTTTCTGATGTTACATCGGTCATTCACAAGTCCATATTTGACAAAATCGGCTAATATCGGGCCCAAGAGTCATCGATTTTGAACTTTCTTTTCTACACAATAGACTCCTTCTGGTGATACATTAGCCATAGAGTAGCCAATATTTGACCCATTGAACATGTTTCAGTCATGGATCTTGAAATTTCTATACATACTCATAGAATCCGACTGATGATACATCAGCCAATCAGATGTCCATATTTGACCGAATGTACTATAATCGGGCCCAAGAGTCGTCTATTTTGAACTTTTTAGTTCTACCTTATAGAGTCCTTTTGGCGATAGTTCAGCCAATTTTTGACCCACTGAAAATATTTCAGTCCTTGATCTTGAACTTTGTATTCCTTCACAAATGACTCCTTCTTGTGATACATTAGCCTTAGAGTAGGCAATATTTTACCCATTGGACATGTTTTAGTCATGAATCTTGAAATTTCCATACCTACTATTTGACTCTTTCTGAATTTAGGTCAGTCATTCAGAAATCCATATTTGACAAAATGGACTAATATCGGGCCCAAGAGTCGTCGATTTTGAACTTTCTATTCCTACACAGTTGATTCCTTCTGTTGATACATTAGCCATAGAATAGCAAATATTTGACCTATTGAACATGTTTCAGTCATGGATCTTGAAATTTCTATACCTACTTATTGACTCTCTCTGATATTACATCGGTTATTCACAAATTCATATTTGACAAAACGGGCTAATATTGGGCCCAAGCGTCATCGATTTTGAACTTTCTTTTCTACACAATAGACTCCTTCTGGTGATACATTAGCCATAGAGTAGCCAATATTTGACCCATTGAACATGTTTCAGTCATGGATCTTGAAATTTCTATATATACTCATAGAATCCGACTGATGATACATCAGCCAATCAGAAGTCCATATTTGACCGAATGGACTTATTTCCAGCCCAAGAGTCATTGATTTTGAACTTTCTATTCCTACCCAATAGTCTCCTTCTGGTGATAAATTAGCCATAGAGTAGCCGTTATTTGACCCACTGAACATGTTCCAGTCATGGATCTTGAAATTTCTATACCTACTTATTGACTCTTTCTGATATTGATATTGGTCATTGAAAAGTCAATATTTGACCAAATGTACTAAAATCGGGCCCAAGAGTCATCTATTTTGAACTTTTTAGTTCTAACCCAGATAGCACACGTACGTCGGGCCGATGTCGACCCAATGCAGAAATTTGCATCGGCGCGATATCGCTCAGAGAGCTTTTGGTCATTGGGAAAATGTCGCCGAGACGTCAGCATAAGATCGCGAGTGCTCTCCGGCCGACGTGCAGACGATGCAAAGCTGTAAATCCCGGCCGCTTTGCAGGTGCTTTCTGGGACCTGTGTTTATTTAGGCTGAACCTCTCGGGTTCCACACAGGAAGCACACTGACACAGAATCAACCTAAACCTTTTACAAAGCATCAAAAACCAAAGAAAAATATATGCCGTTGGTTTGCGTACCTTCTGCTGAAACTATCTGATATCAGTTGAATATCGTTACTGAATAAACACGTGTTCCGCATGAAATCGATCTGGTTTGATTACCTCACGTTTAAACTACGTTGATTTCAGTTGGGTAAAAGCTTTATACAAATACATTAATTAATACATTTTCTGTTTTAAAAAACTTAAATACTAACAGATAAATTTGCCTTTGTGTAATAATCACACATCACATTCAGTTAAAATTGCTTTAATATTTACAAAATAGTTACAGCCTTCAAATACTATATTGAAACCTTCAATATGATTAACAGAACAGACATTTACATTCAAATACACAAGAGATATTCAAGTAAATTACAGGCTAATATAAACAGTCTCAAGTTACAAAATGCAATATTACTCAAGAATAAAACTGGTCATGTTCTTTTGTACCAAAAGCGTTATTTTTATAGGAGCACAAAAGGAGAATGAGGCAGAACATGATGAGACTGACAGCCTGAGTCACAATTCACCATCACTGTTTCTTTTCTAATGGTGACTGAGACTCTCTGACTCTCCTTTTGTGTTCCACAAAAATAAACACATATGGGTGAGTAGATGCTTTATAAAGAAATCTTACCCTTGAAATTAGAGGACAGAAGAATATAGCAGATGAATTGGTTTTCCTTTGCGATTAAAATGTAAGTTCCTCGCTCTTGTATTATCAGGAATGTAAACTTCTTGGGTGAAAAAGGTGACAAAGATGTAACCCACAATTTCAATAGCATAGACAAAACCTTTTAAATGACTTTTTTAAAAACATATTATGGGGCAAAAAAGGGTTTAAATCACACTGAAAAGTCGTTATTAAATAACCATGAGAAGCATGCAATACTACAGAAACCAGAAAACTATATGATCATTGGACAAGAAATACTGATCCGGTCAGCAGGGTCCAGCCAATCCCTTGATAACAACTAAATATCACTTGTTTATATATTGATTATATACACAATTAATAGTAGTTAATAAGATGGACATGGTTTGGCATTGGTAAAATGTGATTGGGAAAAAAAATTAATCAGAACATCGACTCAAATTATGAATGTGCTGTATAATATCTAGTATTATTGTAGCAAAACTGAGACAGTGGAATTTGTATTTGTAGTGAATATTTCAGTAAAGTCATTGAGAATGTGTATTATGAGTTGCAAACTTGTAGTTTTCTTTTCTCTCTCACAAACACAGTTACATTCATACATAAATAACACACAGATCCTATTCTACAAACCACAAATTAAGAAAGCTCATTGTAACAAAGTTCTTAAGAACGGGAAGAAGGAGGCGGGAACCGGCGAACGTTCAACACTTTTAATAACAAAATAAACCAACAACAAAACGAAAGTAGAAGGGCGGCAGTTCCTCACGGCGACTGCCGCCCACACCAACAAAATAAAACACAACATAAATTCCAGGCCTGGTCCTCTCTCGTCCCTCACTGTCGTCGCTCCTCCTTTATGCTTCCGGAGCTCCTCCGTGAGAGATACGAGACCGGTGCGCCGAGCACCTGAAGCTCGTTAACACTCGCGTCACCGGCCTCGCGCCGTTCCCTCACGGCTCTCGCCCGCCCTGCTCGTCACATACCCCCATCGCCCCTCGCAGGCCGGGGGGTACCCACGAGGCTGCGCCTACTCCCCCAGTCTCGGCGGCCACAGCGCCTGGGGGTAAGGACAGACGAGACAAGAGAAAAGGAGACGGAAGCACAAGGAGCGACAAGAACGAGAGAGTGGAGAGAGGAAAACAAACAAAAAAAAAAATTCTTGATCCGGCTCCCCGACACACTGCCGCTCGGTCCTCAGCCCGCCGAGAGGCTCTTCCTCGCGGTGCCATGCGATGGCACTGGACGCTCGGTGGACGGCCCAATCCTCCTCCGCCCCCTGGCGGCCGGCGATGGCTCCTCCGCATGAGGGCAGCCGGCAGCGAGCCCGCCGTTCCCTGCTCCTCCCCGCTCCGGCGGCAGGCAGCAGGCCTCGGCCCACGGCGGACGGCGGCTCCTCCCCGTTACGGCGGCAGGCAGCAGGCTTTGGCCCACGGCGAACGGCGGCTCCTCCGCTCCCTCCTGGACGGCCGCCACCCCACCTCGTCCCAGGGGCGCGGCAGCGAGCTTTCCGTCCCACCGATTTCTCACTCGCTCCAGTACCACCGCTTCGGGCAGCCACTCGCGGTTTTCTCTCCCGCGCTGCCCGACCTCCTCAGCACCGCGATCCCCCTCAGCAGCGAGGGCTCTTCGACAGCATGTCCCTCCTTCCTCCCGGGTTTCGGCACCAGTGTAACAAAGTTCTTAAGAACGGGAAGAAGGAGGCGGGAACCGGCGAACGTTCAACACTTTTAATAACAAAATAAACCAACAACAAAACGAAAGTAGAAGGGCGGCAGTTCCTCACGGCGACTGCCGCCCACACCAACAAAATAAAACACAACATAAATTCCAGGCCTGGTCCTCTCTCGTCCCTCACTGTCGTCGCTCCTCCTTTATGCTTCCGGAGCTCCTCCGTGAGAGATACGAGACCGGTGCGCCGAGCACCTGAAGCTCGTTAACACTCGCGTCACCGGCCTCGCGCCGTTCCCTCACGGCTCTCGCCCGCCCTGCTCGTCACACTCATATTTTTGTAGATCACTCAAATAAAGTTTTTAATGAAAAAATCCTATCGTCCATAAAAATGACTTGTATCCCTCTCAAACATAGTCCTGAATACTGATTGTTAAATTGTAATATTTATAATAATTAGCTAGTTTTCATTTATAGCCAAAACCTCAATTCTACAGTGCAAGGCAATTTCTGGTGCTGCTGTGTTGATCACTGATTAATTAATAATGAGGAGAACCTGTTTATCACTGAATAGACCACAAGTGTGAGTGGATCTCACATACTGATATTTCATATGTCAGTTCACAAAAACAAGCAACTGCAGAATAAACGTTTTTCATTTCATTCAAAAGCACACAAATGCGGGAGACCAGAAACACAAGCTCATGAAAACAGTTTGGTTTGGTGAACTCTGACCTGTGACTTCCCATCACACGAATGTGTGTAAAGAGTAGATAAATGATACATGGTGTGATCTCTGAGCTGAATTCAAAGAATTTTTTATTTTAGTAAAGCCGAGGGAATTGTATATTTTTATATTTTGAATATACAATTTGTTAAATGTTGAATTCATGTTTATAAAAAGACGCTGCAGATCATGACGTCGTATCACGACTGTTACAGTGTCCGAAGAAATTTCACATGCTCAAAGTCTAGCGTGTCCGCAGCTTAAACGCGAGCATATGAATTTCTTAATTTGTGAGTTATACAATAGGACACATGTACCACCAGAAAAGAATTTGAAAAGGTGTAACCGTTGTGTTTTTTGTGAGAGAGAAGTTTGCAACTTCTAAAAAACCTTTTTCTCTGTGACTTTTAATTTACTAATGTGTGACTATTGTTTAAAACTACAAACCCCACTGTCGCAGGTGCTCAATTTTACTATAGTAATACCCTCACAGAACATGGTAGTAGTCAGGCGTCCATGCAGAAGCAGAGGTCATTGTGGTGTACTGTTGGTACATCTGTCCAGGCCAATATCTGATGTCTTCATGCCTTCAACTGGAGATCCCAGAGAACCTGGAATAACAATAGTACAGTTCAAAAACCATTGTACATATTTATTACAAAGTGTCTCATCTGGCATCACTAATGATCATTCCAGGTTCAATTTAATTTTAGCTCAATACACAATATTTGTGGCATAATATTGTCAAAATTAACAAAAAAAACGTTTCTGGTTTTGACTTGCACTCTGAATATTCCTTTAATTTAACAAAATTAATGTTCAATATAAAGCATCCATGCATTTACAAACCTCATTTGGGTTAATATGATGGTGGAAAACTTGAATCAGTGTTACACAGGAAAGCCTGTCAGTGATGTGCTGTAAAGAAAAAGACATATAACACAGTAAAGCTGTATTTTCATAGTGGGTCATTTTATAATAAATTCATTGTTTTTAAAAGATCTTGTTAATAACTTTGCTTAACAATACTAACTTATTAGTAGTAGTAGTAGAATATATGCATTTTTCCTAAACGCAAGTCATGCCCTACTCATAATTTGAATCTTTACCGGTCTCCAATGTTTCTAGTCAAATCAGCATATTTTTCAAGCTAATAATGTAACATTAAAAACCTCTTCCGGAAGCTCAAACATAACATACGAGAATGAACCTCGTTGGTTACGCAGCACATTTGAGCTTTCGGAGAGGTTTGTTGTTTGTGTTGTTCAAGTTCGGTTGAGCTTCTGCTTATGTTCACTGATCAGTGTTTACATGCAAGTAAAAGTCTAAATTAAATCTGTTCATCATAACAAGCGATCACTTCTCTTCAGAAAATCTGGACTAAACCACTCGATTCATACGGATTAGTTTTCCGATCTCTTTATGAAGTTTTTGAAGCATCAAAGTGGAAGTTACAAAGGCAGTCTATGGAAGGAAATCTGACAGCATTCTGTCATCAAAAAGACCTTCATTCTTGTTCTGAAGATGAACAAAAGTCTTACTGGTGTGGAACGACATGAGGGTGAGGAATTAATGACAGAATTTTCATTTTGCAGTGAACTAACCCTTTAATTCGTTCCTATGGAAGTCAAGCTTCACGCTCACTCTGCTCCACCGGTGAGCACGCACCATGAGAGAAAGTGGATGTGTGTCACTTCATGGTCAGAGACGGAGAAAGTGAGAACGCACAGCTGGTCTCGTTTTAGACATTCTAGCATATCAAAATATCAATATTTTTGACACCTGCTCACAGAAGTTATATCATGTAACTCACATGGGCAGTGGCAGCTATTGGGAAACTCACCATCTTCATGTAATGTGTGTAGATGACATCAAGGCCTTGTCCTGAAGAATGTCAGCGCCAAACGCTATGGATTATATCTGCTAACAAGAGCACAGCCATAACTGTGAGATCTCTAATGATATCTTTACCCTGATATTATATTGGTGATATAAGTCAAACATTTTAGAGGCTAAGTGAGTAAGCTGACCAGTTCCCTTTCGAAAGGGAACTTCGAGTTGCGTCATACAACGCTAGGGGAACCGCCTCTGCGGGAACCGGTGTCTGAAACTAATATCCAATCTCGTCAATACCAACTTGACCGGCGACAGCCCATGACGTCATAATGACGCGCCCCACGTGTAAGGGGCGCTCAGATAACATGTCATCAGCTTTTCGTCTTCAGGGACTGTATGTTTGAAACACTATCGTAGCATTATGAAATGCACATGCAAACTAAGTGTGTGGATCCGTGTCACTCGTTATCTGACACCAGATACACACACGAGCTGTGCGCTCTCTGTCTGTGTGAAGAGCACGCACAGGCAGTTCTCGAGGGAGCTGCTGGTGCAAACTGTGAATGTTCCATTCTCATCTGGGCCTCTTCTCGAGAGAAGAGAGTTCAGCATCTGCGCCTGGTGGTTCGGGTCCCGCTCGCGCTGAGGCAGAGCGGAGATTCAGATCATAGGGCGTTCGGATGAAGCTCGCCGAACAGTTGAGAGGGGTGTGACCGCTCGCGCGATTCAGCGAATCGCGAGAAGGAGCTGTTGGGAGAGGATGCGCTGTTTTCTACATCTGCAGTCCAGCGGTGAGTGCTCTTCCAACCGAGCAGGAGATGGCTGGAGAGGGTGAGTAAATGACTGATTTTCTCAGCCACCCTGTACCGCGTATGCTGAGCTGTTGATTATGTAACGCGCTGCAGGCAGATTACAGTTTCCATGGCAGCGCGTCAGGAGAGGGGCCGCGCGCATTCAATGAATGACGATCGGTTTCTCTCTGGCCATATTTCTGCAGCTCTAGTGAGCTTTCCATGCCTTCCTAATACTGAGATTGAGGGGGCATGGAAGAACCCATATTCTATTCAAAATATATATATATATTATATAGGCTATAGGGTGGTATGTGTCATGGAGTTAGCTCGCCACCCTGTGGCCGCAGGATGAACTGTTTGGCTAGTAATATGATACATTTTCATTTACTCATATGTAAATACTGAAGTATTTCTCTTTAGACCTCGGTTCCCTGTTCGGGTTTATTTTGGAAGGAATATGGGTACGTATCGATGCTGGAAGTAGCCAACTATGATAAACTTCATTGTTTGGCACTTCCTGCATGGATAGAGCTCAAACTCTGCCATCTAGGTCCTAAAGTGACATTTCCCTTAGATGGCAGGGCATACGTGGTAGCGGGTCAGGCTGGTGCTGCTCTGCACACGATGAATGTGTGGCGGGTGCACCAGGCTGTCCTGCGGAGAGACTTAGACCAGCGGCATTCAAGACGTGCATGCTGCTGAGGTCTGAGTCCTCAACCAGACAGATTGCCTGGCCCTTCCCGACCTGAGGGTCGCAGACAGGGCCAGAAGGAGAGTGTCGCCTCCCATGCGCCCCCTCCTGGCAGGAGCAGGTGGCTTGGAGGCGAGATTCCAGAAACTTGGGAGAGGTGATCTGCCAGGGATGCAGCAAAGATCGGCGTCCCTGATGGATCCCCTCTCTCTGGTAGAGGGTTAAAATGATTTACCCTCTATGTTCTCTGTAAACCGCAGTTTCTACATCAGGCCAGAGCTGGGCCCATGACATTAATTCTGATGGCTCGCCGTTGGCGTGATAATGAGACTCCCTTTCAGGCTGTAAGGGTGGTAGGATCCACGTTTCCATGGTGGAGACCGCCACCCTGTGGCCGCAGGGTGAATTGTTCCTCTCCTTTCTTTAAAGCGAGGCAGGCTATGGGAAATTACTATGTATTTCTTAGAATGTAGCGCTCCCTGTTTGTGTATGTGTGTGTGTATATATATGGATATATATGCAGTTTTATATAAAAAAAAAAAGATGCCTAGGCTCTGTTTTATCTATCACTGTAGCTATTAAAATAAAAGCTAAGATGAGCAGCTAGTCTCAGCACCACGTGGGGTTGGCCGCGCTGTGGGCGAGCCCCAGCGTTGCAGGCCATCGACAACTAGTAGTCTTGCCGTCAGGTAAGCTGGCCTTAGCAGGCCGCCCTGTCGGCGAGCAGGCCTCCCTGTGGGCGAGCCCCAGGGTTGCAGGCCATCCACAACTAGTAGTCTGGCTGTCAGGTAAGCTGACCTTAGCAGGCCGCCCTGTATGTTGGCGTGTCTCCCTGTAGGCGAGCCCCAGGGCTGCAGACTATCCACGACTAGTAGTCTAAAGCTATCAGGTGAGCTGGCCTTAGCAGGCCGCCCTGTATGCTAACATGCTTCCCTGTGGGAGAACCCCAGGGTTGCAGGCATTGGATCGCTGGTTAGTCTTAAGCTATCGGGTAAGCTGGCCTTGGCAGGCCGCTCTGTGTACTGACAGGCCTCCTTGTGGGCGAGCCCCAGCGCTGTAGGCCTCAGACAACTAGTCTGTCTCGCTATCAGGTGAACTGGCCTTAGCAGGCCGCCCTGTACACTAGCGGGCCTCCTTGTGGGTGAGCCCAAGGGTTGCAGGCCATAGACGACTAGTAGTCTCGCTGTCAGGCGAGCTGGCCTTAGCAGGCCGCCCCTGTACACTAGCGGGCCTTCCTGTGGGCGAGCCCAAGGGTTGCAGGCCCTAGACAGCCAGCTACCAGTTAGCCGGCCACTGTGGTCTCTCTGAAGTGAGCCCCAGTGGCTGGGTATCGGCGAGCAGCCTTTAGAGTGCACGGCCTCCATGCCACCGTTAACATAGGTGCTGTGCAGATCCTAGGATTGAGCAGAATAACTCCCCTGGCTTGCAAGGGTCGATAGTACTTCACTGAGTCCTGCTCTCCAGGATGCCTGTCTCTAAGATCCGTTGTTTGAGTTGGTTACTGCCTCTCTGCAGTCCCTCTTTCTGGATGTCTCTTGGTGAGACTTCTGTTTGGAGGCGCTGTTTCCGAGGAAACAGACAGGCTGTTGGCAGACTGGGCTACTAGCACAGCTAGAGGCCGGGTCAGCCTCCCTGGTGGCATTCAGGGTTGACTTCGTTTCCCTGAGAAGTGACTGGCTGGGTTGCCTATGGGCCCCAGGCCACGCTCCCTCAAGGGACCCCTTCTGTGGAAGTGTTGGTTCTAGGCCTTGTTGCGGCCTGGCAGGTTTCCACACATGAGATATGGAGGCTGCTTTGAGGCTTGACGCTGACGGTTGGAAATGGGAGCGCTGTCACTGACAGCCCAGCTATGGCCTTAGGCGGTGTGCACTTCCCTCGTGAACGTCCCTGGGGAGTGCACGGCCTCCATGGCACTGTTAACACAGATGCCATGTAGATCCTAGGATCGGGCAGAGAAACTCCCCTTGTTTGTCAGGGTCGGTAGCTCTTCGCTGAGTTCTGCTCTCCAGGATACCCGTCTCTATAATCCGGTCTGAGTTGGTTTACTGCCTTTCTGCAGTCCCTCTTTCTGGATGTCTCTTGGTGAGACTCCTGTTTGAGTCGCTGTTTCCAAGGAAACAGACAGGTTGTTGGCAGACTAGGCTACTAGCACAGCTAGAGGCCGGGTCAGCCTCCCTGACGGCCTTGGGGTATGCATTCTCCCCTCGTAAGGTTGAGCAAGGTAACTCCCCTAGCTTGCAAGGGTCGATAGCACTTCACTGAGTCCTGCTCTCCAGGATGCCCGTCTCTAAGATCCGTTGTTTGAGTTGGTTACTGCCTTTCTGCAGTCCCTCTTTCTGGATGTCTCCGGGTGAGACTCCTGTCTGAGACGCTGTTTCCAAGGAAACAGACAGGTTGTTGGCAGACTAGGCTACTAGCACAGCTAGAGGCCGTGTCAGCCTCCCTGGTGGCATTCAGGGTGACTTCGTTCCCCCTGAGAAGTGAAGGGACCCCTTCTGTCGAAATGGTTGGTCCCAGGCCTTGGTGCGGCCTTGGCAGGTCTCCACACATGAGATATGGAGGTTGCTTTGAGGCTTGGCGCTGAGGGTCGGCAGCTATGGCCTTAGGCTATGTGCACTTTCCTCGCTGGAGTGCACGGCCTCCATGGCGCCGTTAACATAGGTGCTATGTAGATCCTAGGACCGGGCAGAGTAACTCCCCTTGATTGTTAGGGTCGATAGCTCTTCACTGAGTTCTGCTCTCTAGGATGCCCGTCTCTAAAATCCGGTCTGAGTTGGTTTACTGCCTTTCTGCAGTCCCTCTTTCTGGATGTCTCTTGGTGAGATTTCTGTTTGAGACGCTGTTTCCAAGGAAACAGACAGGTTGTTGGCAGACTAGGCTACTAGCACAGCTAGAGGCCGGGTCAGCCTCCCTGACGGCCTTGGGGTATGTATTCTCCCCTCGTAAGGTTGAGCAAGGTAACTCCCCTAGCTTGCAAGGGTCGATAGCACTTCGCTGAGTCCTGCTCTCCAGGATGCCTGTCTCTAAGATCCGTTGTTTGAGTTGGTTACTGCCTTTCTGCAGTCCCTCTTTCTGGATGTCTCTTGGTGAGACTTCTGTTTGAGACGCTGTTTCCAAGGAAACAGACAGGTTGTTGGCAGACTAGGCTACTAGCACAGCTAGAGGCCGTGTCAGCCTCCCTGGTGGCATTCAGGGTGACTTCGTTCCCCCTGAGAAGTGAAGGGACCCCTTCTGTCGAAATGGTTGGTCCCAGGCCTTGGGCTATGGCCTTAGGCTATGTGCACTTTCCTCGCTGGAGTGCACGGCCTCCATGGCGCCGTTAACATAGGTGCTATGTAGATCCTAGGACCAGGCAGAGTAACTCCCCTTGATTGTTAGGGTCGATAGCTCTTCACTGAGTTCTGCTCTCTAGGATGCCCGTCTCTAAAATCCGGTCTGAGTTGGTTTACTGCCTTTCTGCAGTCCCTCTTTCTGGATGTCTCTTGGTGAGACTCCTGTTTGAGACGCTGTTTCCAAGGAAACAGTCAGGCTGTTGGCGGACTAGGCTGCTAGCTCAGCTAGAGGCCGGGTTAGCCTCCCTGTGGCATTCAGGGTTGACTTCGTTTCCCTGTGAAGGAAAAGATTGACTGGCCGGGCCGTCTTTGGGCCCCGGGCCACGCTCCCTCAAAGGGACCCCTTCTGTCGAAGAGTTTCACTGCCATAATTTGGCATGCACTCCCCTCAGCATGGCGGCGTGGGTATATCGTTCCCCTAGCGTTGTATGACGCAGCTCGAAGTTCCCTTTCGAAAGGGAACGTCTCAGGTTACGTATGTAACCATAGTTCCCTGAGAACAGGGAACGAGACGTTGCGTCTCCCTGCCATGCCTCGGGGCCCGCCTGCTTACAGTCCCTTCAGACGATAAGCGGATGACATGTTATCTGAGCGCCCCTTATATACACGTGGGGCGCGTCATTATGACGTCATGGGCTGTCGCCGGTCAAGTTGGTATTGACGAGATTGGATATTAGTTTCAGACACCGGTTCCCGCAGAGGCGGTTCCCCTAGCGTTGTATGACGCAACGTCTCGTTCCCTGTTCTCAGGGAACTATGGTTACATACGTAACCTCAGACGATTTCTGTGAAAAATAACTTGCATACCTGAAGTTGTCAAACCCCTGAACCACAGTCAGCATCTAAGGTAAAAAGTATTTAAGAATTTATCAGTACAAAATGAATACAAATAAGTCAATAACAGTGGAACACTGTAGTATGGTGTCTGGGAAACATGACTCAAAAAAAAGAACTAGAGAAAATATATTAATCTTTTTAGTTTATCGTCATGGATTTTGAAATTTCTATACCTACTTATTGACTCTTTCTGATGTTACATCGGTCATTCACAAGTCCATATTTGACAAAATCGGCTAATATCGGGCCCATGAGTCATCGATTTTGAACTTTCTTTTCTACACAATAGACTCCTTCTGGTGATACATTAGCCATAGAGTAGCCAATATTTGACCCATTGAACATGTTTCAGTCATGGATCTTGAAATTTCTATACATACTCATAGAATCCGACTGATGATACATCAGCCAAACAGATGTCCATATTTGACCGAATGTACTAAAATCAGGCCCAAGAGTCGTCTATTTTGAACTTTTTAGTTCTACCTTATAGACTCCTTTTGGCGTTAGTTCAGCCAATTTTTGAACCACTGAAAATATTTCAGTCCTTGATCTTGAACTTTCTATTCCTACCCAATTGATTCCTTATTGTGATACATTAGCCTTAGAGTAGCCAATATTTTACCCATTGGACATGTTTCAGTTATGGATCTTGAAATTTTGATACCTACTCATTGACTCTTTCTGAATTTAGGTCACTCATTCAGAAATCCATATTTGACAAAATGGACTAATATCGGGCCCAAGAGTCGTCGATTTTGAACTTTCTATTTCTACCCAATTGACTCCTTCTGGTGATAAATTAGCCATAGAGTAGCCAATATTTGACCCATTGAACATGTTTCAGTCATGGATCATGAAACTTTTATACCTACTTATTGACTCTTTCTGATGTTACATCGGTCATTCAAAAGTCAATATTTGACCAAATGTACTAAAATCGGGTCCAAGAGTCGTCTATTTTGAACTTTTTAGTTCTACCCTATTGACTCCTTCTGGCGATAGTTCAGCCAATTTTTGAACCACTGAAAATATTTCAGTCCTTGATCTTGAACTTTCTATTCCTACCCAGTTGACTCCTTCTTGTGATACATTAGCCTTAGAGTAGCCAATATTTTACCCATTGGACATGTTTCAGTTATGGATCTTGACATTTTTATACCTACTTATTGACTCTTTCTGATGTTATATCGGTCATTCAAAAGTCAATATTTGACCAAATGTACTAATATCAGGCCCAAGAGACGTCGATTTTGAACTTTTTAGTTCTACCCTATTGACTCCTTCTCACGATAGTTCAGCCAATTTTTGACCCACTGAAAATATTTCAGTCCTTGGTCTTGAACTTTCTATTCCTACACAAATGACTCCTTCTTGTGATACATTAGCATTAGAGTAGCCAATATTTTACCCATTGGACATGTTTCAGTTATGGATCTTGAAATTTTTATACCTACTCATTGACTCTTTCTGAATTTAGGTCAGTCATTCAGAAATCCATATTTGACCAAATGTACTAATATCGGGCCCAAGAGTCGTCAATTTTGAACTTTCCAGTTTTTACCCAATTGACTCCTTCTGGTGATAAATTAGCCATAGAGTAGCCAATATTTGACCCATTGAACATGTTTCAGTCATGGATCTTGAAATTTCTATACATACTCATAGAATCCGACTGATGATACATCAGCCAATCAGATGTCCATATTTGACAGAATGTACTAAAATCGGGCCCAAGAGTCGTCTATTTTGAACTTTTTAGTTCTACCTTATAGACTCCTTTTGGCGATAGTTCAGCCAATTTTTGAACCACTGAAAATATTTCAGTCCTTGATCTTGAACTTTCTATTCCTACCCAATTGATTCCCTATTGTCATACATTAGCCTTAGAGTAGCCAATATTTTACCCATTGGACATGTTTCAGTTATGGATCTTGAAATTTTGATACCTACTCATTGACTCTTTCTGAATTTAGGTCAGTCATTCAGAAATCCATATTTGACAAAATGGACTAATATCGGGCCCAAGAGTCGTCAATTTTGAACTTTCTATTTCTACCCAATTGTCTCCTTCTGGTGATAAATTAGCCATAGAGTAGCCAATATTTGACCCATTGAACATGTTTCAGTCATGGATCATGAAATTTCTATACCTACTTATTGACTCTTTCTGATGTTACATCGGTCATTCAAAAGTCAATATTTGACCAAATGTACTAAAATCGGGCCCAAGAGTCGTCTATTTTGAACTTTTTAGTTCTACCCTATTGACTCCTTCTGGCGATACATTAGCCATAGAATAGCAAAAATTTGACCCATTGAACATGTTTCACTCCTTGATCTTGATTTTTCTATACATACTCATTGACTCCTTCTGATGGTACATTGGTTATTCAAAAGTCAATATTTGACCAAATAGGCTTATATCAGGCCCAAGAGTCGTCAATTTTGAACTTTCTATTGCTACACAATTGATTCCTTCTGTTGATACATCAGCCATTGAATAGTGAATATTTGACCCATTGAACATGTTTCAGTCCTTGATCTTGAACTTTCTATACATACTCATTGACTCCTTCTGATGGTACATTGGTCATTCAAAAGTCAATATTTGACCAAATAGGCTTATATTAGGCCCAAGAGTCGTCAATGTTGAACTTTCTCTTCCTACCCAATTGACTCTTTCTTGTGATACATTAGCCACAGAGTAGCCAATATTTGACACATTGAACATGTTTCAGTCCTTGATCTTGATTTTTCTATACATACTCATTGACTCCTTCTGATTGTACATTGGTTACTCAAAAGTCCATATTTGACCAAATGGACTAATATCGGGCACAAGAGTCATCGATTTTAAACTTTCTATTTCAACCCAATTGATTCCTTTTGGTGATACATTAGCCATAGAATAGCAACAATTTGACCCATTGAACATGTTTCAGTCCTTGATCTTGATTTTTCTATGCATACTCATTGACTCCTTCTGATGGTACATTGGTTATTCAAAAGTCAATATTTGACCTAAAATACTAATATATGGCCCAAAATTCATCGATTTTGAAATTTTTAGTTCTAATCAATGACTCCTCCTGGTGATAGTTCAGCCAATTTTTTACCTACTGAACATATTTCAGTACTTGATCTTGAACTTTCTGTTCCTACCCAATTGACTCCTTCTTGTGATACATTAGCTATAGAGTATCAAATATTTTACACATTGGACGTGTTTCAGTCATGAATCTTGAAATTTCTATGCACACTCAATGACTCCTTCATTTGTTAAATCAGCCATTCAGAGTCCATATTTGATCTAAAATACTAATATATGGCCCAAGAGTCGTCGATTTTGAACTTTTTAGTTCTACCCATTGACTCCTTCTGTTGATAAATTAGCCTTAGAGTAGCCAATATTTGACCCATTGAACATGTTTCAGTCTGTTGGAAATCTTTTTCCTTGTCGAAGTAAAGACCAGGAGATCTTGGGATATCTTTTAAGCAGAGGTTGCTCTTTATTGAGAGAACGTGCGTTGCGTTGCTGTAGTCATCCAAGTCTCTCTAAGCTAGTGTACATTGCAGTTTTAAATACAGGAAGAGATACATACAGTGTAGGTGGAGACAATGGGTGGAGACAAATGTCTGTTCCCAGCATTTCCCAAGCCCTGATCTAATCAGCATAACAGTGTCATTCAAATGCAGGGGGTGCTAATCAAATCACTCTGACAGTATTGCCCATACCTTTATATTATCATAGAGACAAAGACACAGTGCCTTAAGCTTGTTATGCCACATAGGCAGGAAGAAACCTACAGACCAAATGTAATGTCTCAGACACCTGGACTGCCTGACGTAATCTCCTTAGACTGCACCTCAAACTGTAAAAACACCATGTACATAACTTTTTATAAATTTGTAATCCCACAGTTCCCCCTTTGAGAGTTCTAATAACTCTCACAAAATACAAATTTAGACACTTCAAAGTTTCGTTCTTGTAACTTGTGATCGTTACAGGCACATTTACTTGTTCTGTGTTGATTGTCTGTAGTGACGAAATGCATGTCGTCACAGAAACAGACATGCAGCTAGGGTCCGTGTAGTTTTTACGGGTAATAGTCTTTTCTGGTTGGAACGGTCCTTTCCTCGTGATGGGAGTGGGTCATTTGCTGGATGAAACACTTGATACTGTGGATGCATAGATAGTACAGCAGTAAGAAAAACAACAGCAGAATTGCTATTTCCTTGATCCACAGCCAGGGTTTACCCAACAAGTTTCCGAACCATGAAAACTTATCTTCAGTCATCGGGTGTAATTTTGCTGAAAGATCAAGAATGTCTTGTTGGATTTTGTTCAAGTTCTCTGTTGGATCCACTAACTCGGTACCGCACTCAGGTCCAATAGATGGGGTGTGCCACCCATGGCATTCCTGCTCCTACTGAAGGCGGGTGTGGCATGCAAACGTTCTTTCCAGCAAACAAGGCATTTCTTGACATATTCAGCAGCTCACAGAATATGTTGTTTCTGGTGTCTACACTTTGTGCAATGTCCATGACGATTACTAGTACGGCAATCTTGATCATGCTGACGGATGACTGAAGTTCCCGTATGTGATTCTCTGCGTTGTGTATTTTTTTCTTTTCGTGACAGTTGGCTCGGTAGTGGGTCTTGTTGTCTTTTAGAGGTTGTGGCTTCATACGCAGGTCACGAGGTTGGTACGTATGGGTCTTGGGACAGCCATCAAGTGGTATCTGCACAGAGTAAGAAAGAAAACAAAAGACAGCAGAGCAGTATTTGTTGTAAAAGACTGCAAACATTAGGGTTTTATCCTCTGTTCAATCTGAGTCTGCTATTGTTGTTCCTTCTTTCCCTATTTCTTAATTCCTGTGACACCTAAAGAACAGTGAGGTAAGGATGGACTAGTGAGTGGGGGAAGGCCTATGAGGGAATCTTCACCACAGGATTGGCCCCCGAAGCTTATTGCATTCGGTTCTTTCCTGGGCTCCTCACTGGTCCGTGTGTCCTATCCTATCCTTGTAGGTGGAGGAACAATTTTACAGTGTGACACGAGTCCAAGTTTTCCTTCCCTGACACAACACTGCGGCTACTGTAATCAACATCACTTGATGTGGTCCGTGCCACTTAGGTTCTAACGGCTTGTTTTCGAATGACTTCACCCACTGACCTGGGATGATTGTTTGTCCACCTTCTGGTGGAGTCTGCCAACACGACTCAACTCTCTGAAGTTAATTGGCAAACTTTACTGTGCTATCTCCATCTTCCAATGAAACATCAGTCGTAGCAGACATCATAACCCATAGAGGATGGATAAGTGAATGGAGTGCTGTAGTATGGCTTTTATGCCTGTGAGTGTACTTAAACAGTGTTTCCCCAAATGGTGGAAGTGACAGTCTTTTGTTCAGAATGAGTCTTTCAGCATTCTTGTACATTACTGGGGAAATTAAGCACTCACAGCCCAAATGGTTAACATCTCAATAAGCTGCCCCACGAGTTTAATGACGAGGGGAGGGGCTGCTTCAGAGTTGCCAAAAGACTGTGTAGGAGCTGAGTGACATTGTTAATTTCTCTTAAGTTCTTTTTATTTTTCCTACAGTCTTTCAACCAATGTCCAGGCTTACCACAATAATGACAAATGCCCTCTCTCTTAGGACATTTCCATTTCTGTTGATTCTCAGTGTTGGCCTTAAAGGATGCTGCTGCAATCTTTACTCTTGCCTTGACATCAGCATCTCTTTCCCATGTATCTAACTGTTCTAGGTTACTTCTGATGGTTTTGTTAGACCAAGTTAGATCTAGGAATGGCAATGCTTTTCTGTACTCGGCTAAAAGGCCATCTGACCAGATGCGGACTAAGGGTCCCTTGTCATCGAGCACACATTCAGAATCCTCGACTATTCCACTGTAAGTTACAGCTAACTGACAAAACCTTTCAGTGTATTCACTCACAGATTCTTCTGTCCTTTGCACACAGTTAGTGACTCTGGACCAGTCTATTTTGGGCCCCAAGATATTCTTTAGAATTTTCACAACCCCTTCTCTCAAGTCGCCTTTACTGACATGTTGTAGTTCAGAAGTGACCGCAGATTCAAAACTGTTGAATTCAGATTCAGTTAGAATTTGTGACATCAGCTGTGTGACTTCTGTTAACGACATGTCATAGAGACGCATTTTACTTATCAATGCCCTTCTAAATTCAGAAAAATTTCTGTGTGCTGAGGGTAAACTCTGGGAGAGTCTCTCTATATCTTTAGGTCCTAGCACTTTGGCAACATTTTGTACTTGGACAACAGAAGAGTTTGGAGGAACGCTTTCAATTCCCTGAGATCTTCTCCTAGCACCACATACCTTCACTGAGTCTACAGGCACATCAGTTACTGATTGGATGGCTGATTCTGTTTCAAAAAAAGCTTGTAAGTCAGGATAATTGTTATCAGGCTGACTAACTTCATCCACATCAATTTTTGCTGCAGCTTTGTTGCGATTCAACTTCTTAGTCAAAGAGGCTACTCTAGCACGGAGCTCTTTGTTCTGTTCCTCTAGCTCTGAGGTACGCTGAGACTGTTGTCTAGCTAGCACTAAACCAAATTCTCTATGGCAGCAGATAATGCCTTTCACGTCGTTCTTGTGAATACATGCTCCTAAAACCTTTTTACACTCATCTACAGACCAAGTCTTGTCTGGATGGATCTCATATTTCTGAGTTAGTTCTTGCCTAACTTTCTCAGTGACTATTATGTCCATTTGCACTCCTAACTTTGATTTGAATTCACTGTCTGACCACAAAGGAGTCGCGAGACCACCTTTTTCAGTTGTGGGGGTCAGTCTAGCATTCTTTCTAAGCATTTTTTCAAATTAGTGTCAAAACACTAAACTTCTCTGAACAACAGAGGGTATACTTGTAAACACAGATCAACTATTCTTAACCTTCCTTGGCAAAACAGAGGACAACACAAAATTTTAGCACTTGGTGCTAAACTTCCCTGCCTGAAAAAACAGAGGATAACTTATATTAGCATGTGATGCTAATCTTCCCTGCCTGAAAAACAAAACAGAGGATAACTTCTTCCCTGAAAGAATATTTTTAGAGGATAACTTCTTCCCTAAAAGAATATTTTTAGAGGATAACTTCTTCCCTAAAAGAATATTTTTAGAGGATAACTTAGTTAACCAAACCCTACAGCTGTCTGTTAACTCTTCTCTGACGGCGCAGAGGATCACACAAATTTGTACTGGTCTTAAAGGTTCTTTTGGAACCTTTGTGGAACTCATCAACCCTTGGTTGTACAGCAGAATTCAGTCTGGCTTGAAGTTTCACAGGATTCAAGTGAGAAGCTCTATCCGGGTAACGGCACCAAAACTGTTGGAAATCTTTTTCCTTGTCGAAGCAAAGACCAGGAGATCTTGGGATATCTTTTAAGCAGAGGTTGCTCTTTATTGAGAGAACGTGCATTGCGTTGCTGTAGTCATCCAAGTCTCTCTAAGCTAGTGTACATTGCAGTTTTAAATACAGGAAGAGATACATACAGTGTAGGTGGAGACAATGGGTGGAGACAAATGTCTGTTCCCAGCATTTCCCAAGCCCTGATCTAATCAGCATAACAGTGTCATTCAAATGCAGGGGGTGCTAATCAAATCACTCTGACAGTATTGCCCATACCTTTATATTATCATAGAGACAAAGACACAGTGCCTTAAGCTTGTTATGCCACATAGGCAGGAAGAAACCTACAGACCAAATGTTAATGTCTCAGACACCTGGACTGCCTGACGTAATCTCCTTAGACTGCACCTCAAACTGTAAAAACACCATGTACATAACTTTTTATAAATTTGTAATCCCACAAGTCCTTGATCTTGATCTTTCTATTTTTACCCAATTGACTCCTTCTGGTGATAAATTAGCCATAGAGTAGCCAATATTTGACCCATTGAACATGTTCCAGTCATGGATCTTGAAATTTCTGTACCTACTCATTGACTCTTTCTGATGTTTAATCGGTCATTCAAAAGTCAATATTTGACCAAATGGACTAATATCGGGCCCAAGAGGCATCGATTTTGAACTTTCTATTTCTACCCATTGACTCCTTCATGTGATAAAATAGCCATAGGGTAGCCAATATTTGACCATGTTTCAGTCTTGGATCTTAAAATTTCTATACCTACTCATTGAGTCCTTCTGTTGGAACATTTGCCACTCAGAAGTCTATGTTTCACATAAAATACCTTAATAAAATGTTTCACATAAAACACAAAAATATCTAGCCCAAGACTTATCAATTTTGATATTTTCATTTTTAACCATTGACTCCTTCTGGTGATAAATTAGCCATACAGTAGCCAATATTTGACAATTTGAACATGTTTCTGTAATGGATCTTGAAATTTCTTTACCTACTCATTGACTCTTTCTGATTTTATGTCAGTCATTCAGAAATCCATATTTGACCAAATGGACTAATATCGGGCCTGAGAGTCGTCAATTTTGAACTTTCTATTTTTACCCAATTGACTCCTGGTTTTAAATTAGCCACACAGTTGCCAATATTTGAGCCATTGATTATATTTCAGTCCTTGATTTTGAAGCTTCTATAGATACTCAATGACTCCTTCTGATATTACATCAGTCATTCAAAAGTCAATATTTGACCCAAAATACTAATATCGGGCCCAAGAGTCGTAAATTTTGAACTTTCTTTTCCTACCCAATTGACTCCTTCTTGTGATACGTTAGCCATAGAGTAGCCAATATTTGACCCATTGAACATGTTTCAGTCATGGATCTTGAACTTTCTATATATACTCATTGACTCCTTCTGATGTTACATTGGTCATTCAAAAGTCAATACTTGACCAAATGGGCTTATATTAGGCCCAAGAATCGTTAATTTTGAACTTTCTTTTCCTACCCACTTGACTCCTTCTTGTGATACGTTAGCCATAGAGTAGCCTATATGTGACCCATTGACCATGTTTCACTCATCAATCTTGAAATTTCTATACACACTCATTGACTCTTTCTGATGTTATATCACTTATTCAGAAGTTCATATTCAACAAAATGTAGTAATATCGGGCCCAAGAGTCGTCGATTTTGAACTTTCTATTTCTACCCAATTGACTCCTTCTGGTGATACATAAGCCATAGAATAGCAAAAATTTGACCAATTGAACATGTTTCAGTCATGGATCTTGATTTTTCTATACATACTCATTGACTCCTTCTGATGGTTCATTGCTTATTCAAAAGTCAATATTTGACCAAATAGGCTTATATGAGGCCCAAGAGTCGTCAATTTTGAACTTTCTCTTCCTACCCAATTGACTCCTTCTGGTGATAAATTAGCCATAGAGTAGCCAATATTTGACCCATTGAACATGTTTCTGTAATCAAGTCAAGTCAAGTCATCTTTATTTATATAGCGCTTTTT
This sequence comes from Zacco platypus, assembly GCA_038088235.1. Lineage (NCBI taxonomy): Eukaryota > Metazoa > Chordata > Actinopteri > Cypriniformes > Xenocyprididae > Zacco > Zacco platypus. Next base: position 13,536,707 of record CM076071.1, on the reverse strand, counting down.
ACAATGCAAATTGTGGCAAAGCAGCTTTACATTAATAAGAAAATGGTGTCATTGTGCAGCTTATTCTATATATTATTGATTCATTCCGTTGCAAAGATCAATAGTTATTAGTCTAGGTAATTTAGGTATAGCAGCACTGGAGAAAACAGTGACGTAATCGTCCGGCTCAGATCAGTTCGCATACAACGGCGCCAATGCAGGCATATCAAAAACACTGCTGAATATCAAGCAAGTGTCCCCAACTTAAGCAAGCCAAAGGCAACGGCGGCAAGGAACCAAAACTCCAACAAATGGAGAAAAAAACCTTGGGAGAAACCAGGCTTAGTTGGGGGGCCAGTTCTCCTCTGGCCAACAGTGAACACTTGTCCGATACCCAGGCAGAGTTACAGGTCATTAAACCGATTTGGAATCGCAACAGTCAAAATATTTAATCTAGTTCCATCTAGTTTAAGATCTTTTGATCACGCCGGTATGGGACGGTTTGTTGGGATATGTGCCGCTGGCTGATGAGTCGGTAAGGTCTTCACAAAGGATGAGCTCGTTCACACGGTCTCCGCCGACACCACAGGGCCACACTGCTGCCGCACACAGGCACAGGTTCCCCGTCCGACCCGGACACAGCCCGGATCCAGCCAATCACGTTAATTGGTAAACCTCGGGATAAGCAGAGAGACAAAAAATTAGCGTAGACGCCATTCTTCTTCCGATGTAACGAGTACATCTGGTGTTATAGGAAGTGTTCCCGGTTCCGGCTGACCTGATCTATGCAGCCTAACAATCCTTTAACGGATATGAGGACAAGAGTTTATAGTGCGTCATGTGTATGCCAGGTTAAATAGATGCGTTTTTAGTCTAGATTTAAACTGACAGAGTGTGTCTGCTTCCCAAACAATGCTAGGAAGATTGTTCCAGAGTTTAGGTGCCAAATAGGAAAAGGATCTACCGCCCGCGGTTGATTTTGATATTCTAGGTATTAACAACTGGCCAGAATTCTGAGATCGTAATAGACGCGAAGGACTATAATGCATTAAGAGCTCACTCAGGTACTGGGGAGCTAAGCCATTTAGTGCTTTGTAAGTAATTAGCAAGATTTTAAAATCTATACGATGTTTAATAGGGAGCCAGTGCAGTTTTGACAGAACCGGACTAATATGTTCATACTTCCTGGTTCTAGTAAGGACTCTAGCGGCTGCGTTTTGGACCAGCTGTAATTTGTTTATCACGCGAGCAGGGCAACCACCCAGTAGAGCATTACAGTAATCTAGTCTCGAGGTCATAAACGCATGAACTAGCTGTTCCGCATTTGTCATTGAGAGCATATGTCGCAATTTAGATATATTTTTAAGATGGAAGAATGCGGTTTTACATATGCTAGAAATGTGGCATTCAAATGAAAGATTGGTATCAAAGAGCACACCCAGGTTCCTAACTGACGAAGACGACTTAACAGAGCAGCCATCAAGTGTTAGACAGTATTCTAGGTTATTATGTGCAGAAGTTTTTGGTCCAATAATTAGAATCTCTGTTTTTTCTGAATTTAGTAGTAGGAAATTACTAGTCATCCAATTTTTTATATCAGCTACGCATTCTGTTAATTTTGAGAATTGGTAGGTTTCGTCAGGGCGCGAGGAAATATAGAGCTGAGTATCATCAGCGTAACAGTGAAAGCTAATGCCATGCTTCCTAATGACATCTCCCAAGGGTAGCATGTACAGAGTGAAAAGCAACGGTCCTAGAACTGAGCCTTGTGGTACTCCATGTTTAACTTGTGATCGAAATGACATCTCTTTATTTACTACTACAAACTGATAACGGTCAGATAAGTATGATTTGAACCATGCCAATGCATTTCCACTAATTCCAGCATAATTTTCTAGTCTATTCAAAAGAATATTGTGGTCGATAGTGTCAAAAGCAGCACTGAGGTCTAGTAACACTAATAGAGAGATACAACCACGATCTGATGATAAGAGCAAATCATTTGTAACTCTAATGAGAGCAGTCTCAGTACTATGGTACGGTCTAAATCCTGACTGGAAATCCTCACAGATACCATTTCTTTCCAAGTAGGAACTAAGTTGAGATGATACTGCCTTTTCTAGTATTTTTGACAGAAAAGGTAGATTGGAAATCGGTCTGTAATTGACTAATTCACCAGGATCAAGTTGTGGTTTTTTAATAAGAGGTTTGATAATAGCTTGCTTAAAATGTTTCGGTACGTAACCTAGTAATAAAGATGAATTAATGATCTTAAGAAGAGGATCTATGATCTCTGGAAGCATCTCTTTCAATAGCTTAGTCGGTATAGGGTCTAACATACATGTTGTTGATTTTGATGATTTAATAAGTTTAGACAATTCTTCCTTTCCTATAGCAGCGAATGAATGGAATTTTTCCTCAGGGATACTACAATCCACTGTCTGATGTGATACTGTAGTAGACAGTTGCATGGCTATAATTTTCTGTCTAATGTTGTCAATCTTGCAAGTAAAGAAGTTCATAAAATCATTACTGCTGTGCTGTTTGGAAACATCAGAAGTTGAGGCTGTATTTCTCCTTAATTTAGCCACTGTATTAAATAAATACTTAGGGTTGTGTTTATTTTCTTCTAAAAGATTTGAAAAATAAGCAGATCTAGCGGTTTTTATGGCCTTTCTGTACTCCATCATTTTCTCTCTCCATGAAATCCGAAAAACTTCTAGTTTTGAATTCTTCCAGCTGCGCTCCATTTTTCTTGCTGCTCTCTTAAGGGCCCGAGTGTGCTCGTTATACCATGGCGTTGGACTGATATCCTTAATCTTTTTTAAGCGCAAAGGAGCGATAGAGTCTAGAGTGTTGGAAAAGAGAGCGTCAATAGTTTCTGTTGCAACATCGAGTTCTTCTAAGCTGTCTGGTTTGCTAAGTTGATGAAACTGATCAGGAAGATTATTTATAAAGCAGTTTTTAGTTGTAGAAGTGATGATTCTAACATATTTATGGCAGACAGGCGGTTTTCCAGCCTTGGTTAAATGTAGCACGCATGAGACTAGATAATGATCTGAGACGTCATCGCTCTGCTGCAGAATTTCAACGGCATCAATATCGATTCCATGTGACAATATTAGATCTAGAGTATGAGTACGACAATGAGTTGGTCCTGACACGTGTTGTCTAACTCCAATAGAGCTTAAAATATCTGTTAATGCCAATCCCAAAGTGTCTTTTTCATTATCTACATGTATATTAAAATCACCAACAATAAGGACTTTATCCACAGCCAGTACTAACTCCGAGAGAAAATCAGCAAATTCTTTGATAAAGTCTGTATGGTGCCCTGGTGGCCTGTATACAGTAGCCAACACAAATTTCAAATGAGATTTGTCACTTACATTATATAACGTTACATAGAGCACCATCACTTCAAACGAGATATATTTGAAAGACTTTTGAGTAATACTAAAGATATTACTATAGATAACAGCAACACCTCCCCCTTTACCTTTCTGACGAGGTTCGTGTCGATAATAGTAACCTTGAGGGCTAGACTCATTTAAAGTAATGTAATCGTCTGGTTTTAGCCAGGTTTCTGTCAAACACAGCACATCTAGATTATTTTCTGTGATAATATCATTTACTATAAGTGCTTTTGAAGAAAGGGATCGAATATTCAGCAACCCAAGCTTTATCAATTGTTTATCTTTATAATCTCTGTTTACTACTTGTTGAACATCAATTAAATTATCACCCGTAAATGGGTTTGGAAGTTTTCTGTATTTATTAGTTCGGGGTACAGACACAGTCTCTATGTGATGATATCTAGGTGAAATAGTCTCTATAATGGATCTCTATAATATCTTATATATATATATATATATATAAATATATATATATATATATAAATATATTATAGTCTCTATAATAGTCTCTATAATGGAAATTTCAAGATCCTCTGTAATGGATCTTGAAATTTCTTTACCTACTCATTGACTCTTTCTGATTTTATGTCAGTCATTCAGAAATCCATATTTGACCAAATGGACTAATATCGGGCCTGAGAGTCGTCAATTTTGAACTTTCTATTTTTACCCAATTGACTCCTGGTTTTAAATTAGCCACACAGTTGCCAATATTTGAGCCATTGATTATATTTCAGTCCTTGATTTTGAACTTTCTATAGATACTCAATGACTCCTTCTGATATTACATCAGTCATTCAAAAGTCAATATTTGACCCAAAATACTAATATCAGGCCCAAGAGTCATAAATTTTGAACTTTCTTTTCCTACCCAATTGACTCCTTCTTGTGATACGTTAGCCATAGAGTAGCCAATATTTGACCCATTGAACATGTTTCAGTCATGGATCTTGAACTTTCTATATATACTCATTGACTCCTTCTGATGTTACATTGGTCATTCAAAAGTCAATATTTGACAAAATGGGCTTATACTAGGCCCAAGAATCGTTAATTTTGAACTTTCTATTGCTACACAATTGATTCCTTCTGTTGATACATCAGCCATTGAATAGCAAATATTTGACCCATTGAACATGTTTCAGTCCTTGATCTTGAACTTTCTATACATACTCATTGACTCCTTCTGATGGTACCTTGGTCATTCAAAAGTCAATATTTGACCAAATAGGCTTAGAATAGGCCCAAGAGTCGTCAATGGTGAACTTTCTCTTCCTACCCAATTGACTCTTTCTTGTGATACATTAGCCACAGAGTAGCCAATATTTGACCCATTGAACATGTTTCAGTCCTTGATCTTGATTTTTCTATACATACTCATTGACTCCTTCTGATTGTACATTGGTTATTCAAAAGTCCATATTTGACCAAATGGACTAATATCGGGCACAAGAGTCATCGATTTTAAACTTTCTATTTCAACCGAATTGATTCCTTTTGGTGATACATTAGCCATAGAATAGCAAAAATTTGACCCATTGAACATGTTTCAGTCCTTGATCTTTATTGTTCTATACATACTCATTGACTCCTTCTGATGGTACATTGGTTATTCAAAAGTCAATATTTGACCAAATAGGCTTATATCAGGCCCAAGAGTTGTCAATTTTGAACTTTCTCTTCCTACCCAAATGACTCCTTCTTGTGATACTTTAGCCATAGAGTAGCCAATATTTGACCCATTGAACATGTTTCAATCATCAATCTTGAAATTTCTGTACACACTCATTGACTCCATCTGTTGTTACATCAGCCATTCAGAGTCCATATTTGACCTAAAATACTAATATATGGCTCAAGATTCATCGATTTTGAAATTTTTAGTTCTAATCATTGACTCCTTCTGGTGATAGTTCAGCCAATTTTTGACCTACTGAACATATTTCAGTCCTTGATCTTGAACTTTCTGTTCCTACCCAATTGACTCCTTATTGTGATACATTAGCTATAGAGTATCAAATATTTTACACATTGGACATTTCGGTCATGAATCTTAAAATTTCTATGCACACTCATTGACTCCTTCATTTCTTAAATCAGCCATTAAGAGTCCATATTTGATCTGAAATACTAATATATGGCCCAAGAGTCGTCGATTTTGAACTTTTTAGTTCTACCCATTGACTCCTTCTAGTGATAAATTAGCCTTAGAGTAGCCAATATTTGACCCATTGAACATGTTTCAGTCCTTGATCTTGATCTTTCTATTTCTACCCAATTGACTCCTTCTGGTGATAAATTAGCCATAGAGTAGCCAATATTTGACCCATTGAACATGTTTCAGTCATGGATCTTGAAATTTCTGTACCTACTCATTGACTCTTTGTGATGTTTAATCGGTCATTCAAAAGTCAATATTTGACCAAATGGACTAATATCGGACCCAAGAGGCATCGATTTTGAAATTTCTATTTCTACCCATTGACTCCTTCATGTGATAAAATAGCCATAGGGTAGCCAATATTTGGCCCTAATATATGGAGAACATGTTTCAATCTTGGATTTTAAAATTTCTATACCTACTCATTGACTTTTTTTGATCTTATGTCAGTGTTCAGAAATCCATAATTGACCAAATGGACTAATATCGGGCACAAGAGTCATCGATTTTAAACTTTCTATTTTAACCCAGTTGATTCCTTCTGGTGATACATTAGCCATAGAATAGCAAAAATTTGACCCATTGAACTACTCATTGACTCTTTCTGATGGTACATTGGTTATTCAAAAGTCAATATTTGACCAAATAGGCTTATATCAGGCCCAAGAGTCATCAATTTTGAACTTTTTAGTTTTACCCATTGACTCCTTCTTGTGATACTTTAGCCATAGAGTAGCCAATATTTGACCCATTGAACATGTTTCAGTCATCAATCTTGAAATTTCTATACACACTCATTGACTGCATCTGTTGTTACATCAGCCATTCAGAGTCCATATTTGACCTAAAATACTAATATATGGCCCAAGATTCATCGATTTTGAAATTTTTAGTTCTAATCATTGACTCCTTCTGGTGATAGTTCAGCCAATTTTTGACCTACTGAGCATATTTCAGTCCTTGATCTTGAACATTCTGTTCCTACCCAATTGACTCCTTCTTGTGATACATTAGCTATAGAGTATCAAATATTTTACACATTGGACATGTTTCAGTCATGAATCTTGAAATGTCTATACCTATTCATTGATTCTTTCTGATGTTACATCGGTCATTCAAAAGTCAATATTTGACCAAATGTACTAATATCGGGCCCAAGAGCCGTCGATTTTGAACTTTCTATTTCTACCCAAATGACTCCTTCTGGTGATAAATTAGCCATAGAGTAGTCAATATTTGACCCATTGAACATGTTTCACTCAAGGATCTTGAAATTTCTATACCTACTCATTGACTCTTTCTGACGTTACATCGGTCATTCAAAAGTCAATAATTGAGATCAAATAATCAATAATAATTTCAATAATAATTTAAGATCAAAAAGATCTTAAACTAGAGGGAACTAGATTAAATATTTTGACTGTTGCGATTCCAAATCGGTTTAATGACCTGTAATTCTGTCTGAGTATCGGACAAGTGTTCACTGTTGGCCAGAGGAGAACTGGCCCCCCGACTAAGCCTGGTTTCTCCCAAGGTTTTTTTCTCCATTTGTTGGAGTTTTGGTTCCTTGCCGCTGTTGCCTTTGGCTTGCTTAATTTGGGGACACTTGCTTGATATTCAGCAGTGTTTTTGATATGCCTGCATTGGTGCCGTTGTATGCGAATTGAGCTGAGCCGGACGATTACGTCACTGTTTTCTGTGCTGCTATACCTAAATTAACTAGACTAATAACTACTGATATTTGCAACGGAATGAATCAATAATATATAGAATAAGCTGCACAATGACACCATTCTCTTATTAATGTAAAGCTGCTTTGCCACAATTTGTATTGTAAAAAGCGCTATATAAATAAAGATGACTTGACTTGACTTGACTTGAATTGACCAAAGAGGCTTACACTACGCCCAAGAGTCGTCAATTTTGAACTTTCTCTTCCTACCCAATTGACTCCTTCTTGTGATACATTAGCTATAGAGTAGCAAATATTTTACCCATTGGACATGTTTCAGTCTTGGTTCTTGAAATTTCTATACCTACTCATTGAGTCCTTCTGTTGGTACATTTGCCTTTCAGAAGTCTATGTTTCAAATAAAATACTAATAGCTAGCCCAAGACTTATCTTAATTTTGATATTTTATTTTTAACCATTGACTCCTTCTGGTGATAAATTAGCCATACAGTAGCCAATATTTGACCATTTGAACATGTTTCAGTCATGGATCTTGAACTTTCTATATATAGTCATTGACTCCTTCTGATGTTACATTGGTCATTCAAAAGTCAATATTTGACCAAATGGGCTTATATTAGGCCCAAGAATCGTTAATTTTGAACTTTCTTTTCCTACCCAATTGACTCCTTTTTGTGATACGTTAGCCATAGAGTAGCCTATATGTGACCCATTGAACATGTTTCAGTCATCAATCTTAAAATTTCTATACACACTCATTGACTCTTTCTGATGTTATGTCACTTATTCAGAAGTTCATATTTGACCAAATGTACTAATATCGGGCCCAAGAGTCGTCGATTTTGAACTTTCTATTTCTACCCAATTGACTCCTTCTGGTGATAAATTAGCCATAGAGAAGACAATATTTGACCCATTGAACATGTTTCAGTCATGGATCTTGAAATTTCTAAAGGTACTCATTGACTCCTTCTGTTGTTACATCAGCCATTCAGAAGTCTATCTTTGAAATAAAATACTAATATCTAGCCCAAGACTCATCAATTTTGAACTTTTTATTTCTAACCATTGACTTCTTCTGGTAATACATCAGCCATACAGTAGCAAATATTTGACATAGTGAACATATTTCAGTACTTGATCTTGAACTTTCTATACATACTCATTGAAACATCAGTCATTCAGAAGTCCATTTTTGACCAAATGGACTCATATCAATTTTAAACTTTTTATTTCTAATATTATTCTCTTATCTCATATGTTAAATATGCACTTGTTGCGTTGCAGTGCCAATAAGAACTAACTCATTCCGTTAAGAAAACTTATGTCCATATACATATTTCTGGCTGAAGATTCCAAGATCATGATCTTTCAATACTTTCATACTCATTGCATTTTTCTGATCTTATATCAGACATACAAAACTCAATTTTTTTACAAAATGAACATTTTCTAGTCAAAGTGTACTTCATTTTAGTTTTTTGTATAAAGTCTGATTTGTCATACTTTTTTCTGAGCTTGCACCATTTCTCAGAAAAACGAGTGTCAAAAATCCTCTGTGTACCACATCTCAGAAAAACGACTAAAAGTGTCAAAAATCCTCCAGGCTGTGTGTGTCTCTCTTCAAGCCGAAGAGAGTTTGAGTTGACTGCATGGTTCATATAGAGCGAATTCACAGCGAAGCCCTTCCTTACACTTTCAAGCCGCCTACCTAACACTTTCTCCGGCTTGAGCAGAGACACACAGTGCACGTTTCACAGGAGGAATTTTGACACTTAGTCGTCTTTCTGAACGTGCACCATTTCTCAGAAAAACGACTAAGTGTACCAGCATTAACTCATTCTGCTGTGCATGGAGTTAACATATGTGCCGTTGAAAAGATAATGCAAAATTGCATAGATGTACCTCATTTGGTTGTGCAATGAAGAGAAAACTTATGTGCTGTTGCATTGCACAGAGCACAATATAAGATACATATCTTATATCTTATATATTTGTTGTGTTTCAGTGCATATAAGAATACTTAATGACCAAAGGGCATATTTTTAATAAATTAGTGCTCAAATATGAACTTTCATTTACTTTTTATTCTTTTTCAATAACTCTCCGCATTGACTTAATCTGATGTTACATCAGCCTTACAGGAGTCAGTTGACTGCATGGTTCATATGGAGCGAAATCACAAAGGGGTCCTTCCTTACACCTTCAGGCCGCCTACCTCACACTCTCTCCGGCTTGAAGAGCGACACACACTGCCTGGTTCACACGGAAGAATTTTGACACTTAGTCGTTTTTCTGAGCGTGCATCATTTCTCAAAAAAACGACTAAGTGTCAAAATTTCTCCTTGTACTTCATCTTATAAAAATCACTAAAAGTGTCAAGATTCCTCCAGGCTGTGTGTGTGTGTCTCTCCTCAAGCCGGAGAGAGTTTGAGTTGAGCGGATTTACAGTGAAGCCCTTCCTTACACTTTCAAGCCGCCTACCTAACACTCTCTCCGGCTTGAGCAGAGACACACAGTGCACGGTTCACACGGAGGAATTTAGGCACTTAGTCGTCTTTCTGAGCGTGCACCATTTCTCAGAAAAACAACTAAGTGTACCAGCATTAACTCATTCTGCAGTGCATGGAGTTAATATATGTGCCGTTGAAAAGATAATGCAAAATTGCATAGATGTACCTCATTTGGTTGTGCAATGAAGAGAAAACAAATGTGCTATTGCATTGCACAGAGCACAATATAAGATATGTATTTGTTGTGTTTCAGTGCATATAAGAATACTTAATGACCAAAGGGCATATTTTTAATAAATTAGTGCTCAAATATGAACTTTCTTTTACTTTTTATTCTTTTTCAATAACTCTCCGCATTGACTTAATCTGATGTTACATCAGCCTTACAGCAGTCAGTTGACTGCATGGTTCATATGGAGCGAATTCACAGAGGGGCCCTTCCTTACACCTTCAGGCCACCTACCTCACAATCTCTCCGGCTTGAAGAGCGACACACACTGCCTGGTTCACACGGAGAAATTTTGACACTTAGTCGTTTTTCTGAGCATGCATCATTTCTCAAAAAACGACTGTGTCAAAATTCCTCCTTGTACTTCATCTCATAAAAATCACTAAAAGTGTCAAGATTCCTCCAGGCTGTGTGTGTGTGTCTCTCCTCAAGCCGAAGAGAGTTTGAGTTGAGCGGATTCACAGTGAAGCCCTTCCTTACACTTTCAAGCCGCCTACCTAACACTCTCTCCGGCTTGAGCAGAGACACACATTGCACGGTTCACACGGAGGAACAGAATGTATTTGTTGTGTTTCAGTGCATATAAGAATACTTAATGACCAAAGGGCATATTTTTAATAAATTGGTGCTCAAACATGAACTTTCTGTTACTTTTTATTCTTTTTCAATAACTCTCCGCATCGACTTACTCTGATGTTACATCAGCCTTACAGCAGTCCGTTGACTGCATGGTTCTTATTGAGCGAATTCACAGAGGGACCCTTCCTTACACTTTCAAGCCGCCTACCTAACACTCTCTCCGGCTTGAGCAGAGACACACAGTGCACGGTTCACACGGAGGAATTTTGATACTTAGTCGTTTTTCTGAGCGTGGTCCAAGAATCATCGATTTTGAACTTTCTATTCCTACCCATTGGACTCCTTCTGGTGATAGATCAGCCATACAGTAGCCAATATTTGACATAGTGAACATATTTCAGTACTTGATCTTGAACTTTCTATACATACTCATTGAATACTTCTGATGATACATCAGTCATTCAGAAGTCAATTTTTGACCAAATGGACTCATATCAATTTTGAACTTTTTATTTCTAATTTTATTTTCTTATCTCATATATTAAATATAAGCTATGCACTTGTTGCGTTGCAGTGCCTATAAGAACTAACTCATTCCGTTAAGAAAACTTATGTCCATTGCAATGCATGGCATTGCGTATAAGAACCTGCTGTACATATTTCTGGCTGAAGATTCCAAGATCATGAACTTTCAATACTTTCATACTCATTGCATTTTATCTGATCTTACATCAGACATAAAAAACTCCATTCATATGGAGCGAATTCACAGAGGGGCCCTTCTTTACACCTACAGGCCGCCTACCTCACACTCTCTCCAGCTTGAATAGCGACACACACTGCCTGGTTCACACGGAGGATTTTTGATACTTAGTCGTTTTTTTGAGCGTGGTCCAAGAGTCATCGATTTTGAACTTTCTATTTCTACCCAATTGACTCTTTCTGGTGATACATTAGCCATAGAGTAGCCAATATTAGACCCATTGAACATCTTTCAGTCATGGATCTTAAAATATCTACTCATATATACCTACTCATTGACTTTTTCTGATGTTGTATCAGTCATTCAGAAGTCCATATTTGACCAAATGTAATAATATCATGCCCAAGAGTCGTCGATTTTGAACGTTCTATTTCTACCCAATCCTTCTGGTGATGGATCAGCCATAGAGAAGCCAATATTTGACCCATTTGACATGTTTCAGTCATGGATCTCGAAATTTCTATACCTACTCATTGACTCCTTCTGATGTTACATCAGTCAATAAGAAGTCAATATTTGACCAAATGGACTCATATTGGGCCCAAGAGTCATCAATTTGAAATTTTCATTTCTAACCATTGACTTCTTCCGGTAATACATCAGCTATATAGTAGCCAATATTTGACCTAGTGAACATTTTTCAGTCCTTGAATTTTAACTTTCTATACATACTCATTGACTCCTTCTGATGTTACATCAGTCATTCAGAAGTCCATATTTGAAAATGGACTAATATCAGGACATTTCAGCACCAGCCCAGTTCTACACTGTTAAATGTCACTGTAGATTTAGCAGCACATTACTGTAAAAACCAACAGTACAATACTGTATTTTTATAATACATTACAATACTGTAATTTGCATTGCATTCTGGGTAATTTTGTTTGAGCGGGAACATTTTACAGTACATTTTAGTGTTGCTGTAACCTAGCTGTAACTTGGCTGTGATATGCCATGTAATAATACAGCATTGCTGTAAACAGCGCCTCTGCTCTCTGACGTCAGAGCACAACTGCAGCAGCTCACTCACGGATAGCTGGACGTCTCATTCGGTGGATATCTGGAAGTTTGGTAAGTTAATTTTAAATTTTATAATTAGGTTTTAGTATTTTACACTATAGTGTACGTAGCTTTTAGTGTGAAATGACAGTGGAAGTAAACTTAGGTGTTATTCACGGTTTCCCCGCTGGTTCCGACATTTTCAATTTCAATCAAAACTCTGTGAATTACTCAATTATTTCGACCAAACCAGACCTGGTGATTGTTAAAACGATGAAAAGATTCATTCAAGATGGTTTGTATGAGTTTTATTTTGTTTCTGTCGAGTTTGAATATATTTTTTACGATGGTCTGCGAAGTAAATTTACAGCGTTTGCTAATGGAGTCTGGTAACGTTAGGTTTGAAGGATCATATGCTAACAAAAATGTCTATCTCTCTGGGGATCCTTTCCATAATGTTCGATCTGAGCCTGTCAGCAAAAACTGATATAAACTGTATTATAATAGACGAACATTGACTGTTCTCAAACACCTAAAAACATTTGCAGTCAGTTTTCCTGCATGACGGCTGCCGCGGTCGCGTTCAAAACTGGACCTGTTTGAACAAGTCGTTTAGACACAAAAATACGTGAAAACAAGGCTAATATACTTTCCTTTGCAACGTAAACGGGTGATTTGGGCTCAGAGAGATTGGCTATTGGTACCAGTTTCGCATTTTACTTCGTTTGATTTAATTTAGACGGAATAACCAGTGTGATTGTAATGACAAATATCGATTCATTAAAAATATGAATAAAGGTATAAATTACCGTTATCATAGTTAATAATTATCTATTACTTAACAAAGACCGATGCATGCCAAAAAAAGTAAGTTAGAATTTTTAGAAGCAGAAGCTTATCATTTTTTACTATAGATATGTTGTTGGAGTGTATGAAATACAGTGATGTGTAGCTTATACATCCTCAACACATAACTGAATAAAATGTATTTTGATTTCTTACAGCTCTACAGTGTGAGACAGTTATCTTTGCAGCCTGGGAATGAGTTTTCTGTAAGTATTAGCCATTTTAATACAATGTTTTAAAAGGTTAGTTCACCCAAAAATGAAAAGTATATTAATTGACTGGTATGATATTGCTAACAGGTTCCTGGTCAACCCTGACGATGGAAATGCCAGACAGAAGAGGTGTACTGCCAGACAGGGAGTCAGAAAGAGGACCAAGAGGGTGGTGCAGAGGAAGGTGACGGCCATCAAACCACATGCCAATAGTTTTATTCGGTCCTTGAAGGAGTTTGAATGGAAAACTTCAAACTGAAGCCTGCACCCACCGTTAGTGGGACACTTGTTGTTTCTTTAGTTGTTGTTGCTCACTTGTCATTCTTTTACCCAACCCAATCCTCAAGTTATCATTTCTCATATGTTTTTTGTTTTATTTACAGATTTGTGCACACTTAAAGGGATAGTTGACCCAAAAATACAAATTCTGTCATCTACTCACCTTCAAGTTATTCCAAACCTGTACAAGTTTCTTTCTTCTGCTGAACACAAAATAAGATATTTTAAAGAATGTTTGTAACCAGACAGTTGATATTTTTTCCCTACTATGTAAGTCAATGGCTACAGTCAACTGTCGTCTGGTTACCAGCATTCTTCAAAATATCTTGTGTTCAGCAGAAGGAAGAAATTCATACAGGTTTGGAACTGTTTGACGGTGAGTAAATGATGACAGAATTTTAATTTTGGGGTCAACCATCCCTTTAACAGTCCTTAATACATGTAAATTGCTGATTCACTGAACATGTAAATAAAATGGTTTTAATTGTTTAATTGATTGAATAAAACATATTTTTGACAAGAACATTGATTGGATTGTCTTTTAATTTGCAGGTATTCTGACATAGCATTAAAATATTATGTCCAATAAATGTATATATTATAATAACTACATATATAATTATAATATTAACATTATTAGTAATTATTTTGAATATTCTAGTAATATTTTGCAGTAATGGATCAATATGGATATTACAGTACAATACTGTATTAATTACAGCAGAAGCAGACTAAAATTAGAAAATGCTGTAAAAATACAGTAAAATACTGTTTTGTAGAATTACAGCACTCTTCTTGTGTACTGTAAATTAAATTACAGTATGTTTACTGTAAATGAAAATACAGTAACTTGCTGGCAACCGTGCTGCCAGTACTGTACTGTAAAAATACAGGAAAATTGTTAACAGTGTACTTTTAAGTAAAACTTTGATTCTGGGATTTGAGAACCTCACTCAGGTATGTGAACTGATATGAGAAAAACCTGTTGAAAGAAAAGAAACTGAACAAAAGTTTGAATCTGAACAAAATTATTTTTGTTTTTGTTGTTTGTTTTTTTTTTTTTTACAATTCTTACTGATATTGTAAAGGAAGTGAAACAAAGAGTTTATTTCATGGTTAAAGTCTTCTGTAATTTTCCTCATTCTTTACTAAACATTTAAGAGCTAAGAGTAGAACTTCTGTTATCTTGGAGTAGGGGCATTCCAACTGTCTTGTGGGCGGATAAGGGGGAAGAGGGGTTAACCAACGCCATTATACTCTGGGGAGTCACCGTGTATGTTATTAAGTCACAGAGCCACAATCTTTATCCGTCGCTGCTACAAAAGAGAAAAACAAAATTAACAAAGCAGATAAAAACATACTTGCAAATAAAAGTAAATAAATTAATTGTACTAGTCGTCCAAGATATATATTGCAGCAAAAGATAAAATTACCCCTACATCATAATGAAATTTCCCGCTACATTAATTTGGCGTCACGAACAGGATCGTACTTAGCCTGATCTTTATTATAATATCCTGTCACAGTGAGCAAGCAAAAAAAATGGCCGAACTGGAAGAACTGAGGAAAGAGTTCCCTGAAATGCAGAGGAGGCTAGCGGAGCAAGCTGGTGCATTGGACTATGCCAGAATGGAACAACAAGAAGCTCTATCATTGGCAAGGGCAGTAATGGAGCAGCAAGCATCCACTCGTGCACCCCCTGCAACAATCTATATCCCAAGAGATCACAAACTTACCGATTTTACTGGCACCATCAAGCCTGGAGAAGGAAGTGTGGAAGAATGGATAGCCTCTATGAAGTCAGCTTTTCGTGTCATGAAGGTGCCAGAGGAAGATCAAGTAGAGCTGATAAAGCAGCATCTAAAGGGGGAAGTTAAAGTTACTGTGAAGTTCATGCTGGAAGAAAGGGATAACAATACAGAGTCCATCTTCAAGCTGCTCCAGGAAACCTATGGGGATAAAGTACCCATTGGCACAAGGTTAAAAGATTTTTATGACCGAAAACAAGCATCCAGTGAGACCATACGTGCCTATGCTTATGACTTACGAGAGAAATTGTACAACGTCAAACGCAGAGAGCCAAGCAGAGTGTCAGATGAAGAGAGTGTTCTGAAAGAGCAGTTAGTCCTTGGACTGAGGGATGATTTCCTAAGAAGAGAGATGAAACGGAGGATCAAGGAAGAGCATAGTTTGACTTTTGCACAGCTGATGCAGGATGCCATCACATGGGCTGAGGAAGAAGAAGCACAGTCTGAAGGTAACTTGAAGACCCCTGTGCATGCGAGAGCTGCAGTTCACACTACAGTAGCGACTGGTGACAGTTCATCCTCACTAACGTTAGAAAAGTTGCAAGAGGCAATAGAGAAGATAGCCGTGCGTCAGGAAGAATTGTACAGAATAGTCCATAGTCAAGGTAGAGTTAACCCCCAGCCTGCTGGTACGAGAAGGCAGCCACTTAAAAACAGTGAAGGAAAATATATCTGTTATACATGTGGTGAACCAGGTCACACCAGTCGATATTGCGGACTGCATAAGGAGCTGAGCTGAGCACCAGCTTGCTCCGCTTGCTGCGTCATCACAATTAGCGGAAGTGACTGAAGCATTAAGAGGGGCTTCGTCGGGTGATTTAGCAAGCCTTCAGTAATTCGGAGCCATAAAGCTGACTGGAAGGCTGATGTAGTTCTGGGAAATCTAAAGGAGAGTGCTTTTGGAGACTGTGTGACAGTGGACGTAAAAATAGCAGGGGTGCCCACCAAATGCCTGCTGGACACAGGTTCGGAGGTCACCACCATCTCAGAGGCTCACTTTAAACAGCATTTTGGAGGGCAAGAGATACAGCTGTCGTGCGCTAACTGGGTACGCCTCACGGCTGCAAATGGACTAGACATTCCTGTTCTTGGATGTCTACAGGCAGATATAGAGTTCATGGGAAGTCTACTTCCAGGGAAGTGTGTTTTCGTGCTCACAGAGTCCAACCCTGATGCGCAAGAGATGAAAGGATTGGATGGAATCGTGGGAATGAATGTCCTTAGTGAATTGAAACACCTTGTACTGGCTGGAAAGGAGTTGAGCGAGGGAAGTAAAGTCAGCCGAGGCACAGATGCTAATGTAATTAGAGTGATAGCAAGAGTGATCAAAGACGAGGGACTCTTGGGCCCAGAGGGAAGGATAGGATTTGTTAAGGTGTCTGGGAAGAAAGTTGTGACAATCCCGCCCTTAAGTGAGAAGATTGTGGAAGGCCACTGCAGTGTGCCTAAGCAAGTGAAGCGTCAAGTACTGGTGGAGGGCACGGATTCTGCTACACTTCCAAAAGGACTGTTAGTAGCCAATGTGCTTGCGAGCCCAGAAAAAGGAAGAGTCCCAGTGCGAGTGTTAAATCTTTGTCAGGAGACTATCGGGTTGATGCCAAGATCCAGGATTGCAGTTGTGTCTAAGCCTCAGAGAGTAGTCCCAAAGCAAATGGTGGAATTTGAAGA
The DNA here is from genome assembly GCA_038088235.1 of Zacco platypus. Classification (NCBI taxonomy): domain Eukaryota; kingdom Metazoa; phylum Chordata; class Actinopteri; order Cypriniformes; family Xenocyprididae; genus Zacco; species Zacco platypus. The sequence continues at coordinate 13,519,562 of CM076071.1, read as the reverse complement.
AGATGAGAGTGAGTTACGTGTTAAGCGTAATATACAGTGTAGTGTTAAGTTGGAGAATCAGTCCGAGCAACTGCCAATTCCAGTACAAGTGAACCAGAATGGACTGTCTGAGGTGCAACGTGAGGAGTTAAATGCCCTGCTGACGCATTACAGTGATGTTTTCTCCAAGAGCGACACGGATTTTGGATATATGACGACAGTGATGCATAGCATTCCTACAGGAGATGCACAACCCATAAAACAGCGTCACAGACGGATCCCACCTCATGTGTTCCAAGAATTTAAGAGACACGTGCAGGATCTTGTCAGTCAAGGTATACTGAAGGAGAGTCGCAGTCCGTGGGCCTCACCTGCAGTCATTGTGATAAAAAAGACGGAGGTGTTCGTTTCTGCTGTGACTACAGGAGACTTAATCAGGTCACATTCAAGGATGCCTACCCCCTTCCCCGTGTGGAGGAATCCTTGGATGCCTTGGGAAATGCTCAGTTGTTTTCCACCCTGGATCTCACAGCAGATTACTTCCAAGTGGCGGTAAATGAATCTGATCGGGAGAAGACTGCTGTCACAACACCATTCGGGTTGTTTGAGTGGACGCGGATGCCGTTGGGTTTATGCAATGCTCCAGCCACCTTTCAGCGATTGATGGGTGCAGCAATAGGTGATCTGGCCTTTGACATTCTCTTGATCTATATCGATGATATTATTGTGTTCTCAGTGGATTTCAAGAGTCATTGTGAGAAGTTGGAGCTTGTTTTCTCCAGATTGCGTCAGCACGGACTGAAGCTGAAACCAAGTAAGTGTTTCCTCCTGAGGCCGGAGGTTGGGTTCTTGGGACACATAATTTCGTCAAAGGGCATACAGGTAGACAAGGAGGTCTATTATTGGCCCTCAATGGCTAATGACGTGCAGACATGGGTAACCCAGTGTAGGAGGTGTATCTTAGCTAAGGACGTGTTCCCCAAGATTCGTGCTCCTATGACCTGCACCAACGTAACCGCAACTCTGAAAGTTCTTGCCATGGATTACACTGTTCTTGAGAGATCAGCAGGGGGCTATGAGAATGTTCTTGTGCTTACAGACATGTTTACAAGGTTTACCGTGGCAGTCGCAACTAAAAATCAGACAGCACTTACTACCACCAAAGCCCTTGTACGACATTGGTTTGTCTGCTATGGATGTCCCACCCGGCTGCACTCAGTGCTTGGATGCGTGGCCTCCACCATCGAATGTGAGGGAGGTTAGGCAGCTGTTAGGATTTATTATTTACTATCGCCGGTTTGTTCCAGGATTTCCACAGCTGGCCAAACCCTTACATGCTCTAGTGGGGAAAGGTAACAAAAGCAAATCATCAGAACCATTTGTCTGGAGAGATGAGTGTCAGACCGCATTCAACAAACTAAAGAGTTGTCTCATGTCACCTCTGATTCTTGCTTACCCTGATTTCCAGTGCCCGTTCATACTTACGACGGATGGGAGTCTCAACGGACTTGGAGCCATACTCAGTCAAAAGCAAGGGGGCGTAGAACGCATCATTGCATATGCGAGCAGGGGTCTAAAGGGATCTGAAAGGAATGATCGGAACTACAGTGCATTCAAGTTGGAGTTACCAGCCCTTAAATGGGCAGTAACCAAGAAGTTTAAGGAGTACCTGATGTTTGCAAAATTCCAGGTTATTACAGATCACAACCCTCTCCACTACCTGGAAACAGCCAACCTTGGGGCAGTAGAGCAGTGTTGGGCTGCACAGCTAGCAGAGTTCAACTTTGAGGTCTGTTATAAGCCCGGCAGACAGAACACCAATGCTGACGTCATTTCAAGGATTCCCTGGGGTATGGAACCCGAGGAGGATGACACAGGGAAAGACTTCATTCGGCTGACCTCAGACGAGGTACGGGCATGCCTGTGGCCAGGTAAAGAAGAGGATGACAAGTCCGTGGTCAGAGTTGCCAAACAAGCAGCCATAAAGAAGGGTGTTGTTGGTTATAACTGGTCATCCATTAAGGAGCAACAGAGGAAGGATCCTTGTGTATCACCTGTGTACGATGCAGTGCTTGAGAATAGGAGATTAGTGACACGTAGTTTCCGGGGTATGGGAACCCAGCAAAAGAAGTTAGCAAGACAGCTTGAGCGTCTGAAATTAAGGCATCAAGTGCTGTTCCGAGTGATTATGGATCCAAGAGATGGAGAGGAAATTTGGCAGTTGGTAGTGCCACAGTCTTTACGGGAGAAAGTGTATGAGGGAGTGCACGAGCATGGAGGACATTTTGGAAGTAGGAGTACGTTGGAGCAGATGCGACGGAGTTATTATTGGCCCTCAATGGCTAATGACGTGCAGACATGGGTAACCCAGTGTAGGAGGTGTATCTTAGCTAAGGACGTGTTCCCCAAGATTCGTGCTCCTATGACCTGCACCAACGTAACCGCAACTCTGAAAGTTCTTGCCATGGATTACACTGTTCTTGAGAGATCAGCAGGGGGCTATGAGAATGTTCTTGTGCTTACAGACATGTTTACAAGGTTTACCGTGGCAGTCGCAACTAAAAATCAGACAGCACTTACTACCACCAAAGCCCTTGTACGACATTGGTTTGTCTGCTATGGATGTCCCACCCGGCTGCACTCAGATCAAGGGAGGTGTTTTGAAGCAAGCGTAATCAAGGAGCTCTGTAAATTGTATGGAATCAGTAAGAGTCGTACCACTCCTCACCATCCACAAGGGAATGCGCAGTGCGAAAGGTTCAATCGCACGATGCATGACATGCTGCGGACATTACCTGCGGAAAAGAAGAAGGATTGGAAGACTTACCTGCCTGAACTAGTAATGGCTTACAACAGCCACGTTCATTCATCGACGGGTTACTCCCCGTTTTACCTAATGTTTGGGCGGGATGCAAGGCTGCCCATGGATGTCTTAGGAGGGAGGGATCTGACTGACGATGAAGCGGATGATTTGGCTGAGTGGGTGAAGAATCACCATGAACGACTGAGGACTGCAGTGGAGACTGCAAAGTCAACCGCCCAAGAAGCTTCCAGGAGAAGGAAGAGAGTCTATGATCGCAAGGCAGCAGGAGCACTTATTAGACCTGGTGACAGAGTATTGTTGCGTAACCACAAATTTAGGGGTCGAAACAAAATCCAAGATAAGTGGTAGTCTGTACCGTATTTGGTAGTGCAACTGAATCACACAGGTTTACCAGTGTTTACTGTACATCCTGAGCAGGGAGGCCCCACAAAGGTGGTTCACAGGGATCAATTGAGACACAGTACCTTCCCTTCACTCACTAGGCAGTTTACACGAACAGAAAGAGAAAAAGAATTACCAGACACAGATGTTGACTTACATGACATTGCCTACATTCCATATACCATACACTTGCCAAACACAGACTTACTTGGGGAAGCCGAGGGTGGAGTGGTTTGTGAGGAGAGTAAAATTGCTAACAGTGAGACAGTAGAAACCAGACAAGATGGGGAATCTGAAGATTCTGACATTTCAGAAGCTGATACTAGTTTGGTACCTGGTTTTAGACGTTCAAGGAGAGAAACACAAGGTAGATTACCTATTAGATATAAGGATGATTACATTATGTAATTTGCGGTGAAAGTGTCAAAGAATGTGTTATTTACTTCAAGAGAATATCTGTAACAAATGTTGTAAATGTTGTGTTGATGAATCAAATTATGACAGTTCATGTGTTTTCTGTGTTTTTACTTAGGGGCTGATCGTCTTGGAGTGTCCTGTATATGGCAGGGTTTAGCAGGGGGGAATATGGAGGTATTTCAATATTTATTTTGAAAGGGTTTTTTTTTTTTTTCAAAAAGGAAGAGAGACTGGGTTCGAAAAAAAGAGTGTTCTGGTAAAAAAAAAGGAAGTGATCGAGATGAGCGAGAGTGAAAAAGAAAAAAGTTAGTTATCTGGTGATTTCTTCGAATATCTGTGAGCAGCATTGGAGAAGCGTCGAGGTGAGCTGACGAGAAGCTGGACCGAGCTTGTGCTGTCGGGAGTTTTGACCGAGCATGACTGCCGAGAAACTCAACTGCGTGTCTGTGACATACCAGGAGGGGCATTGCAGATCGTGCTAGCTGAGAGTGTGTTGGCACGAGTGTTCGTCTTTTACAGAAGAGAGCCAAGAAACTGTGAAGTTTTTCTTTTGTGCTGTTGAACCCCGTTGTTATTTGGAAGAAATACACGGATGTCATTTGTTGTTTTTTTCTAAATAAAGCAGCTTGCATCGAGTGATTTTGCTAGTGTTCGAAACAAAACCCTTGTGCATTTTTTGATACAATAGTGCCACATGTGTGGACATTGTGAACTCATTGACGCTCTTTCCCTTCTATTTTTGTTTATTTCGTTGTTGCTCCGTGCAATTATTTTCCCTTCTACTTTTCAAAGTTTAATTTTGGGACGTTTTGCAGTATTTTCACTAAAGGGTTAAAACTCTTTTTGGATGGACACTTACATAGACTTGAGAACTGATAACTGTTGAAGGATCCGAATTATAGTGTGGTTATTTTGTGGAAGAGACTGTCTCGTCTACCGGAAACGTTGGCGAAAATAAATATTTATATATTTTTTTCTTCTTCCCTCACTTTTATTGAACATTTTTTTTCCTTTGTTTAAAGACAACAAAGAGATTTTCAATTTTTGAACAGTTTGCTTATTTATTTAATTTAATTTACCCTGCCATATCAGGACATTTCAGCACCAGCCCAGTTCTACTGTTAGGTAAAACTTTGATTCTGGGATTTGAGAACCTCACTCAGGTATGTGAACTGATATGAGAAAAACCTGTTGAAAGAAAAGAAACTGAACAAAAGTTTGAATCTGAACAAAAGTATTTTTGTTGTTGTTTTTTTTAACACTTCTTACTGATATTGTAAAGGAAGTGAAACAAAGAGTTTATTTCATGGTTAAAGTCTTCTGTAATTTTCCTCATTCTTTACTAAAAATTTAAGCGCTAAGAGTATAACTTCTGTTATCTTGGAGTAGGGGCATTCCAACTGTCTTGTGGGCGGATAAGGGGGAAGAGGGTTAAATATTATAATGCATTAACTTTAGTCACAATTATTTATGAAAAGATATGATGTATGTATATTATGAATACCTTTATTATGCATTATACATAAAGACGTTAAGAATTAAAGTGTTTCCTTAACTTCTATTACCTGAAATGTTCAAAGCCGTTAATGCTGACCAATATGCCATAAAAAATGAATTGTGAACAGTAGGAATACTTTCACACTTAACACTTGGTAACAGTGACGCCAAGATTGTGCCTGTGTTGAAAAGTTTCTCTGATCCTTTTTTTTAAGACTACATGCAAAAGAAATTCAGCGTGTCCCCATCTGATGTAAAGGCAGTCATCAGAACAAAGCTGAATAACGAGGACAAGCTGTTCAAAAAACGAAACCTCGCTGTATTGTATATTTGTATTTTTATTCCTTTATTCTTTTTTATTATCTGTGTCTTGTCTTGTCGCTGTCGCTTTGTTGCACTGTGGAGCTTCTGTCACTAAAAAAAAATTCCTAGTATGTGTAAACATACCTGGCAATAAAGCTCTTTCTGATTCTGATTCTGATTCTGATTATAATGTGGGAAGAAATCATGTGAATAAATTAATCATTTGCATAAATACATCTAACTTTCAGCCTGTTATTTAAAGTTTAAGGAAAAGTAAAATCACATTTATTGTTGCATTGCAGTTTGAGATATTCACTGTTGCTTTGTATCTTAATTCATTATATTGCAGATGTGTGAAAATAAAACAATATTCTGGATATTATGGTTGTATTTGTACAACATTTTATTAGTGTTTTATTAGTATTTATTAGTACTATGGTAGTAATGTAATTGTACTTTAGTTGTATTCTGCATTGCAGTACTACTGCAGTTGTATTGCAGTTTTATTTTACTAGTACTTTAGATGTATTGCAATATATTTGTTCTCCAGTAAAACTACAGACATTTTAGGTTATACTGCAATACTGCAGTTTTTTCGTGTCCAAAAAACTGTATTTTTCTATATGTAATAAAAACTGTAGTAATCTTTTGTAATGTGCTACTTTTGATCACTTTTCCTGTGACACGCTGTATTAATGACAGTGAGGAGTGATAGGAGCACAATAATTCCTCCATAAACTAGCGAGATCAATTATCAGTGATGCACACTTACTGCAATATAATGAAAGACACTGCTGGATTCGACGGTCGAACGGTCTATAGTCCGGTTTGAGCGGGTTCAATGATAATATCTTACTGTAAAACCGCAGCTTGAGGAGGTGTTGTTGTCTGTATCTTCAAACAATTATGAATAGTCAAGTCAAGTCAAGTCATCTTTATTTATATAGTGCTTTTTACAATGCAAATTGTGGCAAAGCAGCTTTACATTAATAAGAAAATGGTGTCATTGTCCAGCTTATTCTATATATTATTGATTCATTCCGTTGCAAATATCAGTAGTTATTAGTCTAGTTAATTTAGGTATAGCAGCACTGCAGAAAACAGTGACGTAATGGTCCGGCTCAACTCAGTTCGCATACAACGGCGCCAATGCAGGCATATCAAAAACACCGCTGAATATCAAGCAAGTGTCCCCAACTTAAGCAAGCCAAAGGCAACAGCGGCAAGGAACCAAAACTCCAACAAATGGAGAAAAAAACCTTGGGAGAAACCAGGCTTAGTCGGCGGGCCAGTTCTCCTCTGGCCAACAGTGAACACTTGTCTGATACTCAGGTCATTAAACCGATTTGGAATCGCAACAGTCAAAATATTTAATCTAGTTCCATCTAGTTTAAGATCTTTTTGATCACGCCGGTATGGGACGGTTTGTTGGGATAATACCACTGTATTTGAAGGATACAACTTGAAGAAAACGATAAGATTTATACGTTTCCTTTTTAAAATATTTTGTCAGTGAACCGCTGCATCAGACAATTGTATTTACACTGCAATAAATAAGTAGGCTTATATCCACTAAAATAGCCTAAACATCCTAAAAGATGTTCACCTACAAAACTGCATAAATTCGATTTCATTCAAATTGTTTAAAACAATTAAAATATTATTTGGACAGTCGAAATGAATGAATCAACTATATTTTAAAAACTTTATCTGAGAAGTAAGCTATTTTATAGCTACAATTTTGTTATGGATATTTTGATATATTTATTATAAAACAACAAGGATATTAACTGATTTTTGGTAATATGTATGGCACAAATGGCATTTATAGTCCGTATGTGTAACGTCTAGTGGGGATGCAGGAACAGGCACGAAGAATCTTGCTTTACAAGAAACAGTTTAATCTTAGATTAGGATACAAACAGGATACAAACAGGATACAAACAGGATACAAACAGGATACAAACAGGATACAAACAGGATACAAACAGGATACAAACAGGATACAAACAGGATACAAACAGGATACAAACAGGATACAAACAGGATACAAACAGGATACAAACAGGATACAAACAGGATACAAACAGGATACAAACAGGATACAAACAGGATACAAACAGGATACAAACAGGATACAAACAGGATACAAACAGGATACAAACAGGATACAAACAGGATACAAACAGGATACAAACAGGATACAAACAGGATACTTCTACGACACATAGCACGGTACTTTAACACTCGACCAGGACTGGACTGAAACAGAGGGCAGATATACACCAGAGAACAAGAGGATAATGAGGATGGCACAGGTGACAGACATGATTACAAAATAGGACACAGCTGACGGCGATGAACTGCTAACGAGACAGGCACATGGCAAAGCAAAACAAAGATCACATGACAGATGACAGCAAAGCAAAGAAACACATGACAGGTGACAGGACTGAAAACAAGGAACATGTGACTCCGACAGGACAGATAAACAGACGAACAAAGACCAGGGGGGTATTCCAGAAAGCAAGTTATGTGACATACCCAGGTATGTTTAAGAGTAAGTAAGCTGATAACCTCAACTTTCGGTTCCAAAAACTGAGGTAACTTTCAGGGTATGTAAGTAACCATAGCAACTTACTCACTGAACATAACCTGCTCCGGAGCAGGTTAAGTTTGAGGGTTAGTTTTCTTAAGAGGTATTCAGATGTGTGTTATTTAATTAATATAGTTTTATCACGGTAACTACATTTCTAAATTTGTACATAGTTAGTTATATATATATATATATATATATATATATATATATATATATATATTATATTATACAATACATACGTACATATATGTATAAAGTATAAAGCACTATTATAATGTTTAAATGTTTATTCAATTTATATATAATATATGTAATTATTTAATTGAAATCACACACATCTGATGTGCTTTTTTTCCTTTTTACAACAGGACGTTTTCTATTCTATAATTTCTATAATAAAATACATGTGTAATATCTTATTAAATATTTAGCATCAAACAAACAATATAAGTCTTATTCTCAGTGAATAAAGATTACTTATTCAATAAAAAGATTGAAAAAATTATTACACAATCACCAAATAGGTGGCGATGTGCACTAAGTAGGTTTTGTAAATCGCCATTAAACAAAAGAAGAAGGAGGAAGTGGAATGGCGCGCTTTTTCTCAGCGTCTGTTTCCATGGTGAATCGTCGATTCGTCGCTCGGTTGAGAATGTCTTGTGTGTTAACCGGGAACATACTCTCGGTTGGCTGAACTTACTCCCTGATGCGTTTTTGGAACCAGCATACCTGGAGTAAGAGAGGTTTGAGTTAATCAACCTTGAGTTCAGGGTATATGTGACGGTAAGTTAACCTTGCTTTCTGGAATACCGCCCGGATCATGACAGTATGTAACATTTCCCAATGTGTTAACAACGGTGTCACGTGGATGGGAACGTGCATGGAAATGGTATGCAGATGACGTTATGCATAGTAAAACTAGGCGTTGTAAACTCCATATAGTACAGTGGCCGGGAAGTGCAAAACAACATTACAAACTGTGAAACACTTTTACGAAGCTCGAGACAAATTAACATTTTGCAAAACATTTTTACCTATCATAAAACACAATTACATGGGGAAAACACTTTTACCAAGGACGAAACAAATTTACATTTTAGAAAACAAATTAACAAGACGCAAAACACTTTTACCAGTCCCGAAACAAATTTACAATGACAGATTCTTCACGGAAAGGGAATGTACCACACACCGGAAGTGTAACTTACTTTTCTTAGCACTGTCCGGCTTTTGAGACGTCCCCTGTGTTTCCGTCTGGTCCGCGTCCTTTAGAAACTCCAAACACTGACCACACGTAAAGCAAAACCGCATTAAGCTGCTCATGTGTTTGCCACAAAACGGGCAAAACGTAGTGGTGGGCAGAGCGAGGCTTCATGAAACACTGAAACAGTTGAAGCAAATGTGCCGAAACTATACCGACACCCGTCTCCACGGTGACACTAGTGGTCAATTGAATCAAGCCATTTAAAAAAATAAAAATGTTGTGTTTTTGTTAATGTGGTGAGTTTTTAACATCCACTATATAACTATAATATATAATAATAATAATAACTAGGTTATTTTGGTCATGAAAAATGAAAATTAATAAAACAAAATCAATCCACAATGGTCTCATTTTTGTTTATTTATATAAATGTCACTATATCGTAAACGCTATCTCAAAATCTTTCTCCTCTCACAAAAATCCACGAGGTGAAGGTGCATTAACTCCTCTTTTAAACTTTGTGGGAGTTGAGACAGATTGTGTGATTTGTTCCCGCCCCTGTCAATCAAACGCAGACTCGGCAAGCACGCCACCTGTCAAAACGCGCAGAAGCTTCGTTTAGCCATAGTCACGTGACATGGTGTTTTGAATCACAGTTTGGAGCAGTGTTTCGAAACATCTACGCTTCGGGATCTCGACACTGTTTTGAAACGTTAGTTTCGCGTCAGCCATCCCTAGCAAAACGTCCCTCGGCCGCAGTCCATGTTCGGTCACCATAAACTTTATTTACACTCCACAACTACAACAAGAATTTACCGCGCTCACCAACAACAACACCTTTCACCGCGTCACTTCCGGTGTGTGGTACATTCCCTTTCCGTGAAGAATCTGTCATTGTAAATTTGTTTCGGGACTGGTAAAAGTGTTTTGCATCTTGTTAATTTGTTTTTTAAAATGTAAATTTGTTTTGTCCTTGGTAAAAGTGTTTTCCCCATGTAATTGTGTTTTATGATAGGTAAAAATGTTTTCCAAAATGTAAATTTGTCTCGAGCTTCGTAAAAGTGTTTCACACTTTGTAATGTTGTTTTGCACTTCCCGGCCACCGTAATACAGTAATTTCAGGGAGGAGACAGGGTGAAGATGCAAGACAATCTTCCGCCGAAAGGCATTTATGAAGGGATTTTTGCGCAGGTTCTGGTGTATGCATGGTTTTATAAATCTCTTTTTTTTTTCTTGCGTACACCATTTTCAGATGTATGTTGTATGTTCACTTTTAGTAAGGTTTATACGCAAAGTTTTATAAATGAGGCCCCAGGTATGTGATGTTCACTTATTTTATTTATATATTTATTTTCAGGTATAGCTGTCTACTCAAAATGTGTCTGACTCTCATTGATATAGTTAACTATATTTTAAATAAACTACAAAAAAATTATATATTTCTTTTGTCATTGCATTCTTTCTTAGCTCACTCAGTCTCATTCTTGACTGAATGGCTCATTATGGCCCAGGGGCAGGGTCTTAAGCTCCTCATGTGTGAATCACTGTATATTCATGAAGATTCACGCCTCCTTGCATACGGCCGTAGGCAAGACAAAAAGTGTCTTAGAAATGTCTTAGAAATTTAAAATCAATACATTGTTTTGTGTGTCCTAGTAGGCAGAATGATTTTTACATCACCTTGAAGCTAAAACTCTAGACTAAAACATACAGAATGTTGATGACTATACAGTATATATTAGTATGTGTTTTGAGGCCTTATTTCAGTGACGTATTTTTTTTGTTTTTTTCCAAAAATCACGCAATTCTCTCAAAAATGCAAACATGTGTATACTTGTTGCTCACATATTATTGTAGCCTAGTTTCTGCTGAATACAGTGAAGTGAGACTTTTGTCATTTTTAGTTTATAAGCAACTGAAAAAAGCACAAATGTCAGGGCATGTCAAACTAGTCCAGGACCCCAAATCAGCCTCAGAAGGCTAAGGTGTATAGGGGTGTCAGACAAGGATGTGTGTTGTCAGGTATGTTATATACCTTAGCCATAGAACCCCTGTTAAATAAATTAAGAAATGATGTGTGTAGATTGTGTGCCAAATTGATGATGATGATGTCATTATTATAATCAGTCAACCCATTGATGTCAATTTGATGTTAACGATTTTAGATGATTTTAAAATTCTTTCTTCTGCAAAGGTAAACTGGAAAAAAAAGTAAAGCCATTTTAGTTGGAAAATGGTTAAATGGTGACCGATGCTTCCTGATGGTCTGCACTTTGGCACCACTAAGCCTGTATAGTTCATCCAGTTGATGCTTTAATGAAAATCCAGTCAAGTTTAATAGATTTTTTTCTGGGACAAATGGCACTGGGTGCCAAAAAGTTTTGTATTTGCCAAAAGATGGAGGACTCAGATTGGTAGACTTGTAGAGCAGAACGGCTGCATTTCGTCTGCAGTATGTTCAAAGACTATTAAGGTGCTCTGTAGAGTCAAGTTAGATGAGCGCAGCTTGTGCAATTCTTCGATGTATTGAAGGCTTAGGACTAGATAAAACCTTATTTTGGTTGGACATTCACAGACTAAAACTGTGTGATTCTCCAGTTTTTTTTTTCATAACTTGTTAGTAAAAAAAGTAATACTTCCCTCTTTTGGTTATTACCATTGATTATTGGCTCACGACTAGATGTATCATATGAGATGTCTTTTGCCATACCGGAAAGGACTTTGCGTAATGCCCAGCTGACAACAATTGGTCATCTACATCAAATAGCAGGAACTGCTTTTCAAAATGTGACCGCGATTGCTGAACAGTTAGAAATTAAAACATACCGCATAGTGGCAAAAGCACTTGAAAAATGGAGATCAGACCTTACTGGTGAAGAAACAGAACTGTTGGATCAGTACTTGAATGGGTTTATCAATTTTGATTGTAAAGACCCTTTTCCAAAATTGGGTAAGTGCTACTGGATTGTAAAGAATTGATGATTGTGGGTTAAGATTCTGTATTTGGCAAGGATTTGTATAAGAGATGTATAAAAGCCTTTAACAAGAAATCTTTGAATAACAAGTGTGACACCATGGCGAAGTGCACTTAATCTTGATATCAATGAAAAACCAGAATGGAGAGCTTTTTACAAGTCACCAAATCCAAATCCTTTTTGTTTGCATAAAGAGACTATTTTTCCATGCTTTTATGCACTGTAAGAGGTTAAAGCCTTTACTTGATATCTTGATGGAAATTTTTAATTCTTTTGATGTTAATTTTTAAATGAAAATGTTTATTTGTGGTTTTAGATATGTGAAAAAATGTCAGAGAAAGTCTCAATTGTTGAACTTCTTGTTAGGTCAAGCAAAAATGGCAATTTATGCTGTAGGTCATACTTTGATCTATTGAGAAAATGAAAAATTAGATTTTGGAACAATCTTACAGTGTTAGAAGATCTTTTTGAGAGTAACAAAGAATGCAAGAAATTTGCATATTACAGAGTATTTTCCAGATTTATAATAATTTCAAAAGCAAAAGCTTTTAAGCGAAAAGGTTTTTTTTCTTATCAAGAGGTTTATAGATTGAAAAAGATTCATACCAAAGTAAATTCCCAGTTAGGTATTAATGTTGGCAATGACATGCTGTCACATGTGTTCAGTCCTGTCATGTTTTAGTTTACGTCATGTCTGCACCTGTCTTCATTTGCCCCTGATTAGTTTAACTTCCTCCACCTGTGTTCATTAGTTCCGTCTGTGTATTTATACTTCCTGTTCTGTTCTTCCTTTGTCGGTGTTTGTTTGTGCTTTGCACACTGTGGCGTGTTCATGTCTGTTTCATCTTGGAATAAACCTGTTTGTTTATTGTAAACTGTCGTCTCCTGTCATCCCAGCGTTACACATGCATTAAATTACACTCTCATGAGATGAATTTCTTTTTGTTTCTTGTATATCCTTTTCTTCTTTTGAATGAGAGAATTTCATGCTGTTTCTCTCAAAATGAATGGGGCACAAGAAGGGAAGAAAATTTTTATGGGAAGTAAGGGAAGAAAGGATTTTATTGTACCAAATTTGCCTGATAGAAATCATGTTGAGTCTCATATGGCTTCTAGAAAAAGATTTATTTAACATAAAACACATGATCTTGTAGATGTTTGAAGAAACGTTCACAAGACACAGAGGCAATATACTTGGGTTCATTATTATAATAATATGTTATCTTTAGCAAGATTGGACAGATTTTTTGGTTTTAGCCATCAACTTAATTTTTTTTTAAGATTTTTCTATTATCCCACTTAGTTTTTTGGATCTCAGTTTAGAACAGTGTTATCTAACTTTAGAATCCTTAAAAACAAAGAGTGCAATGTGGCATTTTAATAACAGCCTTTTAAATGATTCAGAGATATTTGAGTCAGCGAAATTCTACCACAAAGTCTGATTTCCAATCCTTGCAACAGTGGTGGGACTCATTTAATGGTAAATTTAGAAGAAGATATAAAAAACACCTTCAAGAATCTACTGAAATTGAACAAACTCTAGAGCTTATTGGAAGTAGGAAAAAAAGAGAGAATTGGCTGGACTTTTAGACTTGAAAGCACAAGGAGCTCTGATCAGATCTTGTTTCCAGAATATAGAGTGGATGGATATACCTTCAAAAAAATATTGAATCTGGAGGAAAAAAAAGATGTAATCAAACACAATGTGTTTATTAAAGATCTTCCTCAGGTGACTTAAGAGGCTAATGCCGAGCTCTGCAGAGTGATGACTTTAGAAGAGCTACAGAAAGCTCTTGAAGGTATGGAATAGATGGGAATAGATGGCCTACCTATAGACTTTAGTCTTTTTGGCCTGAGATTGGTGCAGATCTGCTTGCTGTCATCAACGAAAGTCTAAATAGTGCAAGTTTACTTCTGAGCTCCCGTAGAGCAGGGAAACCTGAGTAATATAAAACATTAGAGGCCTGTGCCATTGTTATGCAGTGATTATAAATTTTATCCAAAGCATTAGCAAATAGATTGAGTAAGGTTTTGGGAAGAAGTCATCCACCCTGATCAGACTGTAGGAAGGGAACTTGGATCAATATAACTCAAAGGTGATTGAATTACAGTGAATAAGAACCGATTCAAATTATTCAGAATTAATATTTAACACTTTCTCAATTATTCGTCCACCGATAAATTGAAGTTAGGGTGTTTTATCAATTCTGGACAAGATATTATTCAGTGGCCAACGGTAATAATATACAGTTATGATTACTACTTATGAGCAAGGTAACGTAATCGACAGTTTAAGGCAGTAACTTGTAAGCACACAACACCAGACACTTGTATAGGTGAAAAATCAAAACAAGACTTTATTGAACTACTCTAATACACACAAACTAATCTAACGAAAAACACACACACACACACACACACACACACACACACACGCACACACGCACACACGCACACACTCATTCATACAGTGACAGGGAAATAGAGTTATTGTTACGGAAGGTGAATGGAGTCCCAAACGTCTAAGCGTTCACACTATTTCTTTGACGCAACCATAGAGAATTAATAAAATTTGCACCAGCTCAGCAAACTTGAGGAGATTGTGTTACTTGCGTTTGGCCGCTCCGTGAGAGCGTATTCCCTTCGTGACGGATTTGCACGTGGATCTCTGCGGCGCTGATTGGCTGGAGATCAGTTGTTGTTGCATTAAGGACAGCGGTGAATGGATGGTTGACTGGAGGGAGAGCCTCATGAGTTGGTTGTCGGGTTCCGCGTTGCTGCGCAACCAAGTTTCTTGGTCTCTTGTGAAGTTACTGAAGCAACGGACCTTGAGAGGGTTTTCTTCGGCGAAGTTCGACGACGGCTCGTATGGGAAAGTTGATGAGTCTTGATTCTTGAAGAGGGATATCGTGCTGGCAGCATGATGGTGAAGTCTGCACGAATCACAGCCAAAGCCAAGGCAAAAAGCGAAGTGAAAATGCATGTCGTTGAGTTTTAACCATGTCCAACCAGGTATCACTTTGGGCGGTGCCTACGCCCAGTTTTCCTGTTCTTGCATGTGATTAGCATAATGTCCATTCTACTGGGTGTGCGCAAACTTCTTAGAGCTTTGTTCAGAACTTAAAGAAATCTGCTTGCATAGTTTAAATGTGGTGCATCTTACAAACAATATACTTGCATCAAATTACAGGAAATCATTCATCCATCACACAGATACCAAATAGCATATACTTCCTATAATTAGGGTAGACTTTCCTAAAATCTACCTGTACACAAAAACACAAAAAGAACTTCACAGGCTATATAAAACACACATAGTACATACATGACGCCTAAGGCTACTTACTAGTAACTGAATCATATCATTGACAATTTTAGACTGTTTCTGTTAGAGAGAGTGAATTCATTAAAGGTTCCTGTTGCTATAAAAGGGACTCTGCAATGTCTTTGAAATGCACAGAAGGTGCCCGATGCCAGTGTGTCTGGGAGGGCCTGCTGTGCGTTTGGGGCCTTGTAACGTCTTCCCCAGCCTCGGTCTTCCTTATAAGGTTTTAGGGTTTACACCTCAGTTCCAGGTGTTACTTGGACGTCTGGGTTTGAGATTGTGGAACAAAGGGAGGATCTCTGTGTTGATTCACTCTGTCCTTAGAATCACTGTTTTCCAATTAAGCAGACATGGGGGCGGGGTCTCCCTACAGCCGTCTCATTCCCTGAGTTAAGTGTTATAGCTCAGTGATGGTTCTTGGAGATGTCTTTGATATGAAGCTGTGTTCGTCTGTGTTCCTACAAGACTTACGGTGAATCAGAATCAGAATCGGAATCAGAAAGAGCTTTATTGCCAGGTATGTTTACACATACTAGGAATTTTTTTTAGTGACAGAAGCTCCACAGTGCAACAAAGTGACAGCGACAAGACAAGACACAGATAATAAAAAGAATAAAAGAATAAAAATACAAATATACAAATATACAATATAGACAATATAGACAATTTTATGTACAGTTGTGATGAGTGCAAATTTGAAATATAAATAAGTGTAAATAAGTGTTTTAAGTAAATGGTGTGTAATAGTTTTGTGTGTCCCGTGCTTATCAATTGTTCATGAGGTGAATTGCTTGAGGGAAGAAACTGTTCTTGTGTCTGGTCGTTCTGGTGCTCAGGGTTCTGTAGCGTCGACCAGATGGCAACAGTTCAAAGATGGAGTGTGCTGGGTGTGAGGGGTCCAGAGTGATCTTCCTTGCCCTTTTTCTCACTCTGGATAAGTACAGTTTTTGGAGAGTGGGGAGGGTTGTACCAATGATTCGCTCAGCAGACCGAACTACCCTCTGTAGTCTTCTGAGGTCACATTTGGTAACTGAGCTAAACCAGACGGTAATTGAAGTGCAGATGATGAATTCAATGATGGCGGAGTAAAACTGTTTCAGCAGCTCCTGTGGAAGGTTGAACTTCCTCAGCTGGCGAAGGAAGTACAACCTCTGCTGGGCCTTTTTCACAATGGAATCAATGTGGTTGTCCCACTTCAGGTCCTGGGAAATTGTGGTGCCCAGGAACCTGAATGACTCCACTGCAGCCACAGTGCTGTTCATGATGGTGAGTGGGGGCAGAGCATGGGGGTTTCTCCTGAAGTCCATGATCATCTCTACCGTCTTGAGCGTGTTGAGCTCCAGGTTGTTAATACTGCTCCAGATGGTCAGCTGTTCAACCTCCAGTCAGTAAGCAGACTCGTCACCATCCTGGATGAGTCCGATCAATGTGGTGTCGTCTGCAAACTTCAGGAGCTTGACAGAGGGGTCTTTAGAGATGCAGTCGTTGATGTAGAGGGAGAAGAGCAGTGGGGAGAGAACATAGCCCTGAGGGGCGCCGGTGCTGTTGGAGCGGGTGCTGGATGAGAATTTTACCAATCTGCCTGTCTGTCAGGAAGCTGGTGATCCACTAACAGACAGAGGTGGGCACGGAGAGCTGAGTTAATTTGGGGTGGAGAAGTGATGGGATGATGGTGTTAAAAGCAGAGCTGAAGTCCACAAACAGGATCCTCACATAAGTCCCTGGTCTGTCCAGATACTGGAGAACATAATCCAGTCCCATATTGACTGCATCATCCACAGACCTGTTTGCTCAGTAAGCAAACTGCAGGGGGTCCAGTAAGGGTCCAGTGATGTCCTTCAGATAAGCCAGAACCAGTCTTTCAAATGCTTCATGGCCACAGATGTTAGAGCCACAGGTCTGTAGTCATTGAGTCCAGTGATTTTGGATTTCTTTGGGACGGGGATGATGGTGGAGCGTTTGAAGCATGAGGGGACTTCACACAGCTCCAGTGATCTGTTGAAGATCTGTGTGAAGATGGGGGCCAGCTGGTCAGTGCAGGTTTTCAAACAAGCTGGTGAGACGCTGTCTGGGCCTGGTGCCTTTCTCCTTTTGTTCTTCCTGAAGACCTGGCGCACGTCATCTTCACTGAACTGAAGTGGAGGGGTGGGGGAGAGGGGGGTTGTTGGAGGTGTTAATGGTGGTCTTTCAAACCTGCAGTAGAACTCGTTCAGATTGTCTGCCAGTTGTTGATTCACCGCAGTGCTGGGGGATGGTGTCTTGTAGTTGGTGATGACTTTCAGACCTTTCCTAACTGAAGCTCTGTCATTAGAAGAGAATTGATTCCGAAGCTTTTCGGAATAATTCCTCTTAGCCACTCTGATCTCCTTTTCCAATGTGTATTTGGCCTATTTGTACAAGACTCTGTCCCCATTTCTGCGAGCATCTTCTTTGGCCTGACGGAGCTGGCTGAGTTTTGCAGTGAACCAGGGTTTGTCGTTATTGTATGTTAAATGAGTCCTAGTAGGAATGCACAAATCCTCACAGAAACTGATATATGATGTAACAGTCTCTGAACTGTGTGCCAGTAAGACAAATTATTAATAATATGTCCTTCATTAGAGAAATTTTTGATATTGGTAAGCTCTGGTTATGTTAATTTTGGTTTAATTTTAATACATCAATACTTCAATACATTTGGTTTTGGCTAATTGATTGCTCCTGTCTGCCTCACTGCTGAATTGTTTGAGTCTGTTGCTCTGTATAGATTTTTATCTATTTATTGTCATTGTTTGTTGTCTATTTTATCATCACTATATATCTGATATTGTCTAATATTGCCTATCACATTAATCTGACATCGCTAGTTATTAATCTTTTAATCTAAATCACTATCACAATGCGTTAGCATTATGCTAAACTTGTAAACTTGTCATCTGTGCCCACCGTCATTTCTGTCACACTCTCCCTTTTTCTACGAGTTCATCAAACAACTGGTAAGTCGGATCAGTCTACGAACACGGTAAGCTATGTCATCTTCTCCTTTAATTGTTACTTGCACTGCCTGTCACATGCATAGTATAGCTTTCTCTGTCAGCGATGAGGGATTCGGGTGTCATAAATGCAGGGAAATAGTCAGGCTGACAGACCCAGATAACACACATACATGTGGCCGATGTCGGCCCCAGATCGGTACGTCGGCCTCTAATCTATTACATCTATGAAGCATCGGCCAGGCATTGGCTGATATCTTCAGTCAGTGCTCTATTTCCAGCTCGTCGGCTTTGGGTCGGAGCACAACTGAAGGCCGCTGCCGCGCTTCTCTGTTCACGTGATCATTCATCTCTTTCAACCCACCAGAGAAAAGACGACTACGGAGTCTGTGTTTTCAGGTAAGTTTTTGCTTGAGGTAAATTAGAAAAAAAAATCATTTTTTTTTTAATTTTGTGACACTTAAAAGTTACTAAGGCACTCGGTTTACTACAGGCAGTTTGTAATCACAATTTCTCTGAGTTGAAGGGCTAGATGAACGGCGGATGCGAGGTCACCTAACTTGTTTTTAGTTCAGAAACGTTCATTCTAGTGGCGAAGTTATCTGAACATATCTGCAAAATAAGCGGACCAGGTCATTAAACTGGTAATTGTTGGTAAATTTGTTTTTTTTGTAAATGCTGCGTGACTTTGACGTGTTTTAATGCGCGTGCGCGTCAAACATTCAAACACTGGCGAGCAGGAAATTACTATGGAAACGGCGCGGCACCGCAGTAACTGACAAGCTGCAAAACTCTCGTTGTTTTCTCTGCTTTCAGGTGAGTCTAGTCCCTAAAATCACACAAGTAATATAAAACTGTTCTGGACACGTTTCTTACTTGCAATTGACACGCTTCTGTCGAATATTTTCTTTATTGAAATAGTTTAGTGTCTTCGAAAAAGTCCTTTAGCATCTTAACCGTATTCAGAAGAGGTTGGCTAACTGTGCTTTAGCTCTAATGAAAGTTTGAGTTTTAATCTCATCTTTGCGTGCAGAAGAGAGGTTTTGATCATTTTGTTAAGGTTTTGCTGGCAATCTGCCAATGGGTAGTTGAAAGTAAACTAGGCCTTATTTATTTAAATTAAAGAGTACTGAACTCAATCGATGACGTCACTTGCAGGAAGCGCGAAAATGAGCTGAAACGCATTTTGGTCTTTCGTGGTAAATAAATCACCACAATTTAATTTCATGTTAAATAATTTAATACCAATTACATTGAAGAAAAAATATTCTGTGATTTCAGGAGTGAAAAAATAATAATTGTACATCAGCGGAGGGGGAAGGTCCAAGAGCTGCTGACAGAGAAGTCGGAGACTCAGGCGAACTGAGGAAGCTCATTAAATAACTTCATACGCATTTTTTTCCACATAAGGTAACACTTTAGTATGGAGAACAATTCTCAGTTTTAACTAGTTATTAATTTGCATACTGACTGTTTATCAGTACTTATAAAGTCTTATTCTGCATGACTATTTTCTACCTCCCATAATCCTGCCCAATAATGCTACCTAAATTTAAACACTACAACAACTTCCTTACTATCTATTAATAAGCAGTAAATTAAGAGTTTTAGGCAAAAGTTAATAGTAAATGTGTTCCCTGTACCAAAGTGTTACCCCACAAAATATTCACCTATAATTATTTTTTATCTATTACAGTTTGTAAGGTTCTGACATCCAAGCGTAAGTAACACTGAACAAAGTAAAATGAAGTAACCCTAAAACAAATTCTGTTAAGAAATTATTGTATGTATATTCTGTAAATTCTACTTCATCTGCATTTCACCTCTGTTTTAGTTTGTTTCCTTCTATTAAACCAGACATTATATAGACTCTGTGGTAAACTGTTTCCTATGTTCCTAGATTCTTCCATGCTGATGGCCAGCACCCTGTCGAAGAAAATCTCACGCTAAAAACCTTATGACTAGTAAGCAAAACCTCAAACATACTCTACTGTTCAAAAGTTTGGGATCTGTTAGATTTATGTTTTTGAAAGAAGTCTCACAGTTTAAACCTCAGTGAGACTGTCTGTGAAAAGTGACAAATATAATGTTATGATAGTTTATAGTTACAATAAACTAAAAAGATTAATATATTTTCTCTAGTTCTGTTTTGAGTCATGTTTCCCAGACACCATACTACAGTGTTCCACTGTTATTGATTGATTTATTTATTTGTATGCATTTTGTGCTGATAAATTCTTAAATACTTTTTACCTTAAATGCTGACTGTGGTTCAGGGGGTTGACAACTTTAGACATGCAAGTTATTTTTCAAAGAAATCTGGTCAGCTTACTCACTTAGCCTCTAAAATGTTTGACTTATATCACCAATACAATATCAGGGTAAAGATATCATTAGAGTTCTCAGTTATGGCTGTGATTTGTTAACAGATGTAATCCCTCGCGTTTGGCGCTGACATTCTTCAGGACAAGGCCTTGATGTCATCTACACACATTACATGAAGACGGTGAGTTTCCCAATAGCTGCCACTGTTCATGTGAGTTACATGATATAACTTCTGTGAGCAGGTGTCAAAAATATTGATATTTCGATATGTATCAATGCTAGAATGTCTGAAACGAGACCAGCTGTGCGTTCTCACTTTCTCCTGTCTCTGACCATGACGTGACACACATCCGCTTCCTTTTACGGTGCGTGTTCACCGGTGTGGAGCAGAGCAAGCGTGAAGCTTGACTTCCATTGGAACGAATTAAAGGGTTAGTTCACCGCAAAATGAAAATTCTGTCATTAATTCATCACCCTCATGTCTTTCCACACCAGTGAGACTTTTGTTCATCTTCGGAACAAGAAAGATCTTTTTGATGACAGAATGCTGTCCGATTTCCTTCCATAGACAGCCTTTGTAACTTCCATTTTGATGCTTCAAAAACTTCATAAAGAGATCGGAAAACTAATCCGTATGAATCGAGTGGTTTAGTCCAGATTTTCTGAAGAGAAGTGATCGCTTGTTATGATGAACAGATTTAGACTTTTACTTGCATGTAAACACTGATCAGTGAACATAAGCAGAAGCTCAATTTTGAGCAGAAAATGTATTAATTGTGTAAAGCTTTTACCCAACTGAAATCAACATCGTTTCAACGTGAGGTAATCAAACCAGATCGATTTCATGTTGAACACGTGTTTATTCTGTAACGTAGTTTCATTCAACTAATATCAGATCGTTTCAGGAGAAGGTATGCAGAAGTCGTTGGTTTTTGATGCTTTGTAAAAGGTTCTAGGTTGATTCTGTGTCAGGGTGCTACCTGGGTGGAGCCCGAGAGGCTCAGCCTAAATAAACACAGGTCCCAGAAAGCACCTGCAAAGCAGCCGGGATTTACAGCTTTGCATCGTCTGCACGTCGGCCGGAGAGCATTCGCGATCAGATGCCGACGTCTCGGCGACATTTTCCCAATGAGCAAAAGCTCTCTGAGCGATATCGCGCCGATGCAACTTTCTGCATTGGGTCGACATCGGCCCGACGTACGTGTGCTATCTGGGGAGAAAATCTCAGAATTAGAAACACGCATCCAAACTTTAATTGGGGATAGTAAGAAGGCAAGGGCTTCAGATACTGTTTTGGAAGAGACTAGCTTAGTGAACTCTGTACATTGTTTGGTTCCGGCTGTAGAGCCCATGCAGCAGGGCAAGTTTGTGACCGTGAGGCGGCCTAGTTGTGGGAAAAAACACTGCACTTCCATTCCGATTAGAACATCAAACAGGTTCTCCCCACTCAGTGACACACCCACTGAGAATCCTGTTGAAAGTTCCCTAGTTATTGGCGATTCTATTACACGAAACATGAAAATAGAGACACCAACCTCCATAGTCACATGTTTGCCGGGAGCCAGAGCGCCTGACATCAAAGCAAATTTAGTGCAGAATAATGCTAATCGTAAATACTCTAAGATTATTATTCTCGTCTGCACTAATGATGTTCGACTTCGCCAGTCAGAGATCACCAAAATTAACATTAAAGAGGTGTGTGAACTCGCAAGTACGATGAAATTTGTAATTATTAAACACTGTAATTTGTTCTGGACTCCATCCTGCTCGTAGGAGTGATGAGATACTTAGCAGACTATCATCACTCAATGGCTGGTTGTCTAAGTGGTGTCCACAGAATAATATAGGTTACATAGACAATTGGAAAAGTTTTTGGGGCAGACCTGACCTGTTGAAAAGAGATGGTATTCATCCCTCCTGGGGTGGTGCCGCTCTTCTCTCTAGTAACATAGTCTAGCACATAGTCTTAGAGCTCACCCTTGACTAACTGGGTCCAAGGTCAGGAAGCAGACAGACTGGCTAAACTGACCATCTGCTAGCTGTCTCACGTCACAGAAGTCAGATAAATCCCAACACATGGAGACACTTTCACCTAGATATCATCACATAGAGACTGTGTCTGTACCCCGAATTAATAAATACAAAACACTTCCAAATCCATTTAAGGGTAAAAATTTAATTGATGCTCAACAAGTAAAAAACAGATAATAAAGATAAACAAATTATAATGTTTGGGTTGTTGAATAGTCGATCCCTTTCTTCAAAAGCACTTATTGTAAATTATATTATTACAGAAAATAATCTAGATGTGCTGTGTTTGACAGAGACCTGGCTAAAACCAGACGATTACATTACTTTAAATGAGTCTAGCCCTCAAGGGTACTATTATCGACACGAACCTTGTTGGAAAGGAAAAGGGGGAGGTGTTGCTGTAATTTATAGTAATATTTTCAGCATTACTCAAAAGTCTTTCAAATATAATTCTTTCGAAGTGATGGTGCTTTATGTAACGTTATATAATGTAAGTGACAAATCCCATTTGACGTTTGTGCTGGCTACTGTATACAGGCCACCAGGGCACCATACAGACTTTATCAAAGAATTTGCTGATTTTCTATCAGAGTTAGTACTGGCTGTGGATAAAGTCCTTATTGATGGTGATTTTAATATCCATGTAGATAATGAAAAAGACGCATTGGGATTGGCATTAACAGATATTCTAAATTCTATTGAAGTTAGACAACACGTGTCAGGACCCAATCATTGTCGTAATCATACTCTAGATCTAATATTGTCACATGGAATCGATATTGATGCCGTTGAAATTCTGCAGGAAAGCGATGACGTGATCATTATCTAGTCTCATGCGTGCTACATTTAACCAAGGCTGCAAAACAGTCCCTCTGCCACAAATATGGTAGATCATCACTTCTACCACTAAAGATTGCTTTATAAATAATCTTTCCTGATCAGTTTCATTGTCTTAGCAAACCAGACAACTTAGAAGAACTTGATGTTGCAACAGAAACTATTGACACTCTCTTTTCCAGCACTCTAGACTCTGTCGCTCCTTTGCACTTAAAAAAGATTAAGGATATTAGTCCAACGCCATGGTATAACAAGCACACTCGGGCCCTTAAGAGAGCAGCAAGAAAAAGGAGTGCAGCTGGAAGAAATCAAAACTAGAAGTTTTTCGTATTTCATGGAGAGAGAAAAGGATAGAGTACAGAAAGGCCTTAAAAACTGCTAGATCTGCTTATTTTTCAAATATTTTAGAAGAAAATAAACACAACCCTAAGTATATATTTGATACAGTGGCTAAACTAACGAGAAATACAGCTGCAACTTCTGATGTTTCCAAACAGCACAGAAGTAATGACTTTATGAACTTCTTTACTTGCAAGATTGACAATATTAGAGAGAAAATTATAGCCGTGCAACTGTCTACTACAGTATCACATCAGACAGTGCATTGTAGTATCCCTGAGGAAAAATTCCATTCATTCGCTGCTATAGGAAGGGAAGAATTGTCTAAACTTGTTAAATCATCGAAATCAACAACATGTATGTTAGACCCTATACCGGCTGAGCTATTGAAAGAGATGCTTCCTGAGGTCATAGATCCTCTTCTTAAGATCATTAATTCATCTTTATCACTAGGTTATGTACTGAAAAATTTTAAGCTGGCTATTATCAAACCTCTTATTAAAAAAATGCAACTTGATTCTAGAGAATTACAGGCCGATCTCCAAGCTACCTCTTCTGTGAAAAATACTAGAAAAGGCAATATCATCGCAATTGTGTTCCTACTTGAAAAGAAATGGTATCTGTGAGGATTTCCAGTCAGGATTTAGACCGTACCATAGTACTGAGACTGCTCTCATTAGAGTTACAAATGATTTGCTCTTATCATCAGATCGTATCTCTCTATTAGTCTTACTAGACCTCAGTGCTGCTTTTGACACTATCGACCACAACATTCTTTTGAATAGACTAGAAAATTATGTTGGCATTAGTGGAATTGCATTGGCATGGTTCAAATCATACTTATCTGACCGTTATCAGTTTGTAGTAGTAAACAAAGAGATGTCATTTCGATCACAAGTTCAATATGGAGTGCCGCAAGGCTCAGTACTAGGACCGTTGGTTTTCACTCTGTACATGCTACCCTTGGGAGATGTCATTAGGAAGCATGGCATTAGTTTTCACTGTTACGGTGATGATTCTCAGTTCTATATTGCCTTGCGCCCTGACGAATCCTACCAATTCTCAAAATTAACAGAAATATAAAAAATTGGATGACTAGTAATTTCCTACTACTAAATTCAGAAAAAACAGAGATTCTAATTATTGGACCAAAAACTTCTTAACATAATAACCTAGAATACTGTCTAACACTTGATGGCTGCTCTGTTAAGACGTCTTCGACTTAGGAACCTGGGTGTGCTCTTTGATACTGTAATGATGAAGTGCCCATGACCACCACAAGAGGGCACTTCATCCTGGACTTTCACTCACACACATGCACATTCACTCCCGGACTTCACTTCCCATAATGCACTACACACCCACTCACTCACACCTGCGCACTACATTTCCCAGAAGCCTTGTACCCTGTCACTGATTACCCCAGTCAGCTGTAGCACATTATCTCTCATTATTTAAGCACTGTGCACACACACTTCTCTGTGAGGTCTTGATCTTCTGTAAAGTAATCATTTCTGAGCGTTATTCCCTGTCTTGTTTTCCCATTGCCATTCTGCCTGTTTCTCCGTGTTCTGATTGTTTCGCTACCTACCTTTGGATTATTGCTTGTTTTCTGGATTGTGAATGATATCTGCCTGACCTGGACTTCTGCCTGTCTATTGATTACAATTCTTCAATTCCTCGGATATACCTGTTTGCTGTTGTTTGACCCTGCCTTTAAGACTAACCTGTTTGCAAATAAAAGCCTGCATTTGGATCTCATCCGCTGACTCACCCTTCATTACAGATACCAATCTTTCATTTGAAAGCCACATTTCTAGCATATGTAAAACTGCATTCTTCCTTCTTAAAAATATATCTAAACTACGACATTTGCTCTCAATGACAAATGCGGAACAGCTAGTTCATGTGTTAATGACCTTGAGACTAGATTACTGTAACGCTCTACTGGGTGGTTGCCCTGAATGCTGGATAAACAAACTACAGCATGGTCCAAAACGAGTCCTTACTAGAACCAGAAATATGACCATATTAGCCCGGCTCTGTCAAAACTGCACTGGCTCCCTATTAAACATTGTATAGATTTAAATCTTGCTAATTATTTACAAAGCACTAAATGGCTTAGCTCCCCAGTACCTGAGTGAGATCTTAATGCATTATAGTCTTTCGCGTCTATTACGATCTCAGAATTCTGGCCAGTTGTTAATACTTAGAATATCAAAATCAACCGCTGGCAGTAGATACATTTCCTATTTGGCACCTAAACTCTGGAACGATCTTCCTAGTGTTGTTCGGGAAGCAGACACACTCTGTCAGTTTAAATCTAGACTAAAAAGGCATCTATTTAACCTGGCATACACATGACACATTATCAATTTTTGTCTTCATATGCGTTAAAGGATTATTAGGCTGCATAGATCAGGTCAGCCGGAACGTGGAACACTTCCTATAACACCGGATGTACTTGTTACATCAGAAGAAGAATGGTGTCGATGCTAATTTTAGTCTCTCTGCTTATCCCAAGATTTACCAATTAACGTGATTGGCTGGAGCCGGGCCGTGTCCGGGTCGGATGGGAAACCTGTGCCTGTGCGTGGCAGCAGCGTGGCCCTGGGGTGTCGGCGGAGACTGTGTGAACTAGCTCATCCCTTGTGAGGGCCTTATCGACTCATCAGCCAGTGGTACATATCCCCAACAAACCGTTCCATACTGGCGTGATTAAAAAGATCTTAAACTAGATGGAACTGGATTAAATATTTTGACTGTTGCGACTCCAATTGGACTCATGACATGTAACTCTGCCTGAGTATTGGGTAAGTGTTCACTGTTGGCCAGAGGAGAATTGGCCCCCCAACTAAGCCTGGTTTCTCCCAAGGTTTTTTTCTTCATTTTGTTCAAGTTTCGGTTCCTTGCCGCTGTTGCCTTTGGCTTGCATAAGTTGGGGACACTTGCTTTTTTTGTTTTTGATATGCCTGCATTGGCGCCGTTGAATGCGAACTGAGCTGAGCAGAACGATTACGTCACTGTTTTCTCCAGTGCTGATATACATAAATTAACTAGACTAATAACTACTGATCTTTGCAACAGAATGAATCAATAATATATAGAATAAGCTGGACAATGACACCATTTTCTTTGGGAGCTGCTGTGCAGCCAAAAATGATTTTCCAGTTATTAATGTAAAGCTGCTTTGCCACAAGTTTGCATTGTAAAAAGCGCTATATAAGTAAAGGTAACTTGACTTGACATCAAGAGAAAGGTTTCAGTAGAGTTTAATATAGTTATTTATGGGATATTCTAGAAGCTTGGTTTCAATAAAACTTTCATTGATAAGTTAAGAATTTTATATTGTGATGTTGAAAGTTTACTGAAGGTAAATGGCGACTTATGTGCCCCCTTTAGAGTTAGACAAGGCTGTGCTCTTTACGGTATGTTATATAGTTTAGTAATTAAACCCTGTTAAGAAAATTAAGAGCAGATTTAATAGAGTAATAAGTTAATAAATTATATTTTAATTACTATATTATTATATTTATTCTTAAATACTCTTTTTATTTCCAATAAAGAAATATGTTATTACAATAGTAATAAATCTTATGTTTTAATATTTTTATTTAGTACTAAAAGTAACCCTAATAATTATTATAACTCCATGTTGATATACAAGCACAACATTTTGGGGCAAACTGTACAACCCTAGAAGTTGGCATAACAAACCTTCTGTAGGAATTGAGGACGAACCAGACAAATGAATCTTACAAATGATTCATTCAAAAATAATTCCATATAACTCATCTCAGCCCAAAGCGTCACTGGACCCAAGATCAATCAACGTATTCGTGGCTCCAGTCCGTCTGAAACCCCCCCAGCTATGCCCAGCGGAGGTGAGAGACCAAATGTTAAAAGACAATGCAACTGGAGCCACAAAAGCATAACACCAGAATGTTTGGTCTTCAAAGACAGAGATAAAACAGGCCACCTTGTGTGAGCGTCACAGAGTCAAAAATCCACAGAAAACTCAACAGTGACTCCTATATACGAACTGCTTAAATGGTTCCAAAACCATTCTAAACGGACTTGTAATCAAACAGCGTTCGATTGCATAATTCCATGTCATGCATACACACTATACATGTGACCTGTTATGCGCAGATCACTCATAATTCATGTAATTGTTATAACTTTTGAATAGTTGATTGAAAGTATGTGTTGTTTGTAATGAAACTGAATCCCCTCTCATAACTCAAAATATGGCTTGAATGAAATCTGTGTAAAATGCATTGTATTCTTTTTAGAGTAATCTAGACTAAACTGTACTCCTGTACCCCTCTGAAAGTTCAGATAACAGGTCGTAAATGACTAGGGGGGGAGACAGTCACCTCTGAAACAAAGACCGCATCTAATTGGTTAGAACTCCTAAAAGAGGTTGGACAAACCACAGTTTAAATGTTCAGTACACTAGAGTTTCGGCTTTTTAGCCTATTGTTTTATTTTGCCTTTAGCCTTTTGTTGTTTGTTTTACTTTTTGTTGTTTTTATTTCGCTTATGTTTTAGTTGTTTGATGTTTTTTTATCTTAAGTTATTTTATTATTAATATTTTAAGTTACAGCTTAGCAGAAGTTGTCTCATAGAATAAGATTAGAACAAATTAGTTTAAGTCAGACAAAGACCAAGAAACAGACGCTGACCAGCAGCCAGGCAGTTTCATTCAAGCCATCCAACTGACTTTCGTCTCACTCGCTTTCCTTTCTTTTACTTTAATTTTCTTTCTTTCCGTCGAGAGTCTCGTGTTCTAAGTTAAGTTTTGTCGCAAAGTTAAACGACTCTACAGTCTTTGCCACCTCAACTTTAAACTTCAGCCACGAGGGAACCTCCATTCACCGGCAGCAATCAGGACCGGAAAGACCTTCAGATCAACGAACCCGGGGAACCCCTTTCTCCAAGCCAAAGGACGCCGACAAGGAACCCCCATTTAAAGACCGGCTACACGCGCAAGTACCTCCAGATTCTATAGCTGAACTGGTGCATTTATTTAAAATATAATAACCCGCCTAAGCAGAGATAAAAGGGTTAAATTAGTGATTGATTGTTCATTCAGATCATGTCTCATGGAATGCATATATTGCTAGAAACTTTTATCATTTCACTCTCTTAAACTCATTCTTTCCTCTCTTCCTTCCTCTCTGCAACTCGTGTGAATGTGTGTGCGTGTGTGTTTGTGTTATATATTAGTTTACGTGTTAGTATAGTCAATAAAGTGTCCTTCATAATTTTAAAGAGAAGTGTCTTGTGTGTAACGACTGAGACAAATCAGACAAATAATCTCTAAAAACTCACTCTGAGGTCTGGGGAACCCTCCCCCATGGACACCATCTGATAGGGTTTTACGACCGTAAAGAATGTGCAGAGGACTCTGACTTCATTCTTGTTGAGAAGGACAAATAAACCGTTTTAATCCTATATATATTCTATATATAACCACTTGAGAAATGCATAAACGTGTATCCAATTTTTCCCTCTCATAATTTTCCTTTTATAGGGTTTGACCTATGTATTAATTCTCTCTTTTGAACTTTTTGTATTAATGTTTCAGAGTTGCATACTATGACTAACTATAATCACATGGG
The DNA here is from genome assembly GCA_038088235.1 of Zacco platypus. Lineage (NCBI taxonomy): Eukaryota > Metazoa > Chordata > Actinopteri > Cypriniformes > Xenocyprididae > Zacco > Zacco platypus. The sequence continues at coordinate 13,489,927 of CM076071.1, read as the reverse complement.
TAGCACGTTTGGTCTCTCTGGACTCCAATCTTCGCTCCCAAGCTCTTAATTTACATTACATTTTGTTAACTCTGACACATCAAGTATAATAGGAATCTAGAAGGTTCTTCTCTCATCCATCCAATATGATGTCTTATGCAAATATCTTGCTAGAGAACAAAGGGTCATAAAAGTTCCCTCCGAAGAAACTAATCCTTATTGGCCCAGTCACCTCCAGAGGGTGTGACATCTTCACACTTTAAAAATCACTGATCACAAGATCAAGCACTCTCTTATCGTCGACTGTTCCAAAGACAGCTCCTGCGGCCTGGCCTCCCAGGCCAGGCCGGTAGGCCTCGGCCCTGCCCGGCCATGTGCTCACATGAGAAAGAGAAGACAGCAACAATGCAAGCTTGTTATCATTCCTTCATTCAACACTGAAGACATCGATTGCAACTTCAGCACCATCGGACCGAACTCAGGACTTTCTACTGCAACCGTATATTCAGACGGTCTTCCATCTCTGAGGCAGAATGCAAGTATCGTACGATATACTAAATTGCTGCTAGTTAGTTAAAGTTGTGAACCTCCTTTGTCCACAGAGGAGCTTTGTAATGAATGCTAATGATTCCTTCCGGGTTGTTGACTTAACTCCATTTCCTGTTCCCACTTTCGGTTTCACTCTCACTTCCCCTTTTACCCCTGTACGCGTGATTTGTGTGTATGTACAGTATGTGTTTGTTAGTAAGTTATGTGGTCGTGATGTAGTTAATAAAATTTGTGCACAATACATGTTTGGTTCTGACTCTGCCTACGCAGGTGAATTGTCACTTAAATGATTCTGACCCTATACATGTTTTTAAAAGTACCGGAAACGGGACAGAAAGATTAATCTTCTGTCAGGGGAAATATCCTTCTCTTAGAATCAATTAATAATCAACATTGAGTGTTCACAGGATGAACAGATCGATTGATTGTAGTTTGAATGCAGCTACATTAGGTTAACCTGATTAACTGATTCAAATATTCATAATTGATCATAATGAATAATCATAATTAGTTATGAATAATTATTAATATTTCCCTTTTGAGCTAATTTGCTACATGTGTTATGTGCTTTTTAATTTAATGTCTTAAACTGCCGATCTATGTTACCTTGCTAAAGGGTGTTTTTAAGATAGTTGAAGTCGCGACAGAGCTTATTTACGGCCTGTGCAAGTGAACGCTGGACGATTCGGTTGCTCGGTTCGTAAAATAAGTGACTCGTTTAGAATTTCCTATAAATAAACTAATTAATAATTACTTTGAGCTTAATTCGCTTACACTTCTTTATGATTTTTTTGTTGTTGTTAATTTGTTTTAAAAATCACATTTTACATCACAAATCACAATTGTAACCAGAAAAAAAACACAATTAGAGCCCCAGTTGCTCCTGATATTTGTCACGTGTATCTTGTTTTGGTTTAGTTCTGTCTCGTCATCATTAATTTATATTAATCACTGTCTAAATAGTTAAGTCTTGTCAGCTGTCCTCGTTTAGTCCTCATCATCTGTGTAGTTAAGTTCCTGCCTGTTTTCTGTTCATTGTCTGTCGTTGTTTGTGTTACCGCACATGCTATCTGTTCCTGTGAACTTTGTAATAAACCTGTGTAGCGTCTGGACTGGATCACGGATGAACAATTCATTTTTAGGCTTTAAGAAAAGCTTTTAACCCTTTAACTCGCATAAGTAAATCTTAGTCGGCTCCGAAGGTCCTGGCCAAGTGACATTTTAAGTGACGAGGTGTGAGGCAAGGCAGACTTCAAAGAGATACTAATCAGCTCACACCAAATTCTTTCCCCCACACAAGACCAGAGACAAGAAGTCCACGCACACACATAGAGATATTCATCAAAATATGAATATTCCCAAGTGTTTTTCCTATGCTGTTCCTTTTGTATGCATGTCTATATTACTCCCACTTAGTTACATCTTGTGTCCTGGTGTTAGTTTCACTGTAAAATGCTTATATTTAAATGTAAGAATGTTTATGCCCTAAAGAGAGGCCGAAACGCACGATTCTTGGATGCAAAATATTCCTCTGTGAATTTCATAACTAGATATTGGTGTTATATCGTGATAATATGCATTATTCTACTTTTAAGGTACTTTGGAGGAAAAAGAACCCAGTTTAAGCACCTCTGTAGATAATGCAAATTAGGCCATAAAAAGAAACAAAGGAAAGTTCTCCCGCTAAAAGTCCATGTTCCCTATTGGCCGTACAGCCAGAATAGGTGGGACCGGGTTTATCTTTATAACACCTAAACACGAGCTTATCCATTGCTCAGTCACTTCTTCCTGGACGAGACATCCTTCCTCTTTTATTTTCCGGCATTTTACAAACAGTTAATTCCGTTTTGAAATTCCTGCTGAAGAATCACCTGAGAAAGAAACCAATAGAAACTCCAGCTCCACGCACGGAAGTTTGAACGGCATTCACCACAGCACAAAGTACAAATGCAAGTATCTGAATTAATTTCGATGCGCTTTAACTTTATTGTCTGAAGTGATTTCGTTGCTGGCTCTCAAAAGGTTTAACTGTTTGTAATCTTGCTTTCTTTGATCAACTCTTCCTTTCTTTCCTTTCGTTATTTTGTTGTATGCTCTGCTTAGATTTAGTTGTATGTATTCGTGTATATATATCCTATATTCATATATTAAACACTTTGTATTCACACAATTCATTGTCTCTGGGTAACTCATACATGAACCAAGTCACTTTAACGTTTGATTTCGCTAGCTATATGCTTTTAAATACTAGAATAAGTTTCCTTTTCGTGGCCAGAGAAGAAAACTTCCTTTCTAGAATCGATAAGAAAATCGGACTGATAGTTTTGCTGGACAAAACAAACCAGTCTTTCTAAATTAATTCTAAATTAATTCTAAACCTAGAAATAATTTTAGACCATATATGTTCATGATTAATTATAATTCGTTGTAATTGATTATCTATATATACCTAATTCCCTTCGTGGTTGATTCATATTCATAATTGGTCATAACGTGTTATGATTCAGTTGTGAATATATTTCATCCATTTGAGCAAGTTACTACACCTGTCTGTTTGGAATATACCCTTGTCTCCTGTCAGTCCTGGTGTTACAATATTTTTATTTTATTTTATTATTTTTTTTTATTTACAGGGACCAGATGCCACTGATAGGTCCTGCTGACTCAAACTTTCACATGAGTCTCTTCAAACTGTTTTTCTCTGAGAGAGCTGTACCAACATCAGAACGCTTCAAATATACTGTTTCTACATAAACATGATAAAATAATCTCTATCACTGACTACTGATGACAGGGCAGTTTTTTTCTTCACTGCATGGCAAAAGAAATGCAAACACCTTGAAAATTACAGTTATGTTCAACAAGAACTGTTTCAGGAAAGGTGTGTCAAGTCTCTGTGTATAGGTCAGTGCGCTCAATAATGTGCCTTCCTTATGTATATTTGGGTTGCCTTTCAATACGATTCTCTCACATTGAATCAAAGACACTGTAGGGACACAAGTGAACACGGCTTCACACTCCAAATACACATCACTAAGCAGTGACAATCAACTGTAGGAGACGGCCCCATGTCTGCTTGATTCAAGATGTGTATTACAAGAAATCTGGTGAATCAACAAAAGGGTCCTCCATTTTGTTCCACAACCACGAACCAGACCCTGCGGAACCGAGGTGTAAAGCCTTTACCTTAAAAGGAAGAAATTGACTCTGGGGAGGCGTTACAAAGCCCCACATTCACAGCAGGGCCCAGACATGCCGGCAAAGGGAATACCGCTTACGCATTTCAAAGACACTGCAGAGTTCCCTTTGATAATTCAGGAATTTCCAGAAAATGAATTCACTCTCTCTAACAAAACAGTCTAAAACTGCCAATGATATGGTTTAGTTACTAGCAAGTAGCTAAGACATCATGTATGTACTGTGTGTGTTTCTAGATAGCTTGTGAATTTCCTTTCGTGTTTTTAAACATTTAGTACAGGTAGACTTTTATGAAAGTCTACCTCAATTATAGGAAGTATATACTATTTGGTATCTGTGTGATGGATGAATGATTTCCTGTAATTTGATGCATTGTTTGTAAAATGTACCACATTTGGACTGTGCAAGTTGATTTCCCTTGAGCTCAACCAAGCCCTAAGAAGCTGGTAATCATGTGCAGGAACCGCCCAAAGTGATACCTGGTTGGTTGGAAACACCTGGAGGGAGTGGTCAGTGAAACATGCTTAAAACTCAACGACACGCATTTCCAAGTGCTTGCCGCTTGCCTTTTGCCTTGACCTTCGGAGATTCGTGCGACCTCAACATCGTCCTGCCAGCACGATACCCCGTTTCAAGAACTCTCCAAGACTCATCAACTTCCTGTACGAGCCGTCGTCGCCGCTGCTGAAGAAAATTCTCTCAAGATCCGTTTGCTTCAGCAACTTCACCAGAGACGCAGAGAAACTTGGTCGCGCAGCAACGCGTAACCCCCGCAACAAACCCACGTGGCTCCCTCCGGCAGCCAACCATCTTTCATCGGAGCCTCGAACGCAACAAAGACCGACCTCCAGCCAATCAGTGCGCAGAGATCCACGTGCAAATCCGTCACGAAGAGAACGTGCGATCACAGAATGCAAGTATCACAGTCTCCTCAATTTTGCTGAAGCTGGTGCAATTTTTATTAAGCAAATGAACTTAGGTTGAATTGCTAGTATTAATTCTCTCAGGTTGCGGTTAAAGAAATAGTATTGAACGCTAGATATTTGGGACTCCAACCACCCTCCGTAACAATAACTCAATTTCCCTGTCACTGTATGAATGAGTGTGTGTATGTGTTTTCGTTAGATTAGTTTGTGTGTATTAGAGTAGCTTAATAAAGTCTTGTTTTAACTTTTCACCTATACAAGCGTCTTGTGTTGTGTGCTCACAAGTTACTGCCTTAAACTGTCGATTATGTTACCTTGCTCTTATTGGTAATCATAACATAACTGTATATTATTCCCGTTGGCCACGGGATAATATTCTGTCCAATATTGATAAAGTACCTTAACCTCAATTTGCCGGTGGACGAATAATTGAAAAGGTGTTAAATATTAATTCGGAATAATTTTATATATAGTGAATCGGTTCTTATTCACTGTAATTCAATCACCTTTGAGTTATAGTGATATTAGATCCCTATTCCCTTACAACACTATGGGGGAAAACTTCTTTTTCTCAGATTTTGAAGCTTTAAAATCTAACAACAGAGAGCAACCGCACAAGCCAGAGGCCACTTGCTTGGCTTCGGGCTTGTGCATTTGCACTCTGTTGTTCTGCAAGTTGTAACTGCATGAACCTATGGCGATGCACAAACCAATGGGTGTGCTTCTTGCACGGTGGGTGCGGTGCCTATCGCCATCAGCGACAATCTCTGGACTTCGCTTGAGACTCCTAGAAAGAAGCTTTCGGTGTCTAATGAGCCCTGCAGCGTAACGAGCGAATCAAGCAAGCAAGACTGGGGAGCGATGATCAGCAAAGTGAGCTACCTTAAAAGAGCATATTTTCTGAGCGAATTTCTGTGGCATTGATACAAATGCCGTGCCACATTTATTCAAGGGAAGAATGATGACATTAGCATGTCATTGAGCAGACTATTCCTATCACAATTTTCCCCATTGTTCACCCCAGTCCCTCAGTCCTAAGACCTGAGGTGTAAACTGTGTCCACTCACCAAACACATTTGCCATGTGGCTTGAAGGCACAAAGGACACAAAATGGACACACAATGGACAAAATGGAGCAAATCTTTGCCATTTCTATTAACAGAACTGTATTTACTTAATGAGTGCTGTTTGTGTACATGCAAAATATACAAACATACCTATTAAGGTACATGAATGCATAGGTAAAACTTCAACATAACCCAATGATGTTTGGTCTTTATGATTTCAGCATGATGCCTAGGTTAGTTGAAATTGGTTTGGAAAGTGAATTACGCATAGGAAAACTCTTAAAGACACTGTGCTAAACATGAACTTTAAGCTATGCAAGTGAACCATATGCAAGAAAGGGGCCATCCAGTGGTCACCTCTGGAAGCATCAGCCAATCAAAACACTGGATCTGAAAAGTGCCAATTTGCATTTCCCTCTTTCTCGGGACAGATTAAAAGGCTTGTTTCATTTTCATTTCATTTCATTATTTAGCAGACGCTTTTATCCAAAGCGACTTACAAGGGGAGCAATTAGGGGTTAGGTGCCTTGCTCAAGGGCACTTTAGTCATGGTATCGAAGGTGGAGAGAGTGCTGTTTATTCACAATCCCCAATTCCTACCGGCAGGGGAATCGAACCAGCAACCTTCAGATCACAAGCCCAACTCCCTCACCACTGGGCCACGACTACTCCACGACTGCTTGTCTCTTGAGACAGAGAATGGTTCCAGTTTCTGGGTTGCTGCAGTTTCCCGTTCTGGTTCCAGGCTCCAGTTCCTGTTCCAGTCCCGGTTCAAGGTTATGGTCCCAAGATTTGCTAAGCTAAGTCCAACTCTACAGAGCTGTGAAGCTGCTCTCTCAAGACTTTAAGCTCTAAAAAGAGAAACAAGGAAGTTCTGCAAGAATTGAATTTGGAGAGTTTGAAAACTGCAAAGGAGACAACGTCGACAAGCTTAGCCGCATCTTCAAAATAACTTCTGCTTTAAAATCCTCTCATCAGGGATCCTCCAGATCTGCATGTTCCAGACCGCCTGGATCTGCACTTACTTCAGAATATAAAGATCCTTCCATCTGTGTGTTCCAGTTTGCACGGATATTCTGCACAAACATCAGAACCTTCAACTTCAAGACTTCTTCTTCTGCATGTTCCAGGAAAACGACCTTCTCTGTGCTTCAGGAATTCAACGTTCACAAGTACTGTGTGTTCAAGGCTGTGAAACGGATTCCAACTCCTTCCCACTGCAATGCTGCCCAGCACGACAAGTGGACGACGTTGCCCTCGGATTCAGCACAACCAGGCAGACGTAAATATCACTTACCAACCCTCCTTCAAGAGACATTACATTTTCATTTACATTTAATCATTTAGCAGGCGCTTTTATCCAAAGCAACTTACAAGTGAGGAATACAAACAAGCGGTTCTTCATGAAGAGGCAAATAGACACAGGAAGTGCTCACAATACAAGTTACATACATTGCTCAGAGTAACATAAGCTAGAGTAGGAAGGGAAAAAGGAAAGGATAGATTTTTTTTTTAGTGTATATTGTGTATAGTATATAGTGTATATTTTACATTAGTGTATATTGTCAGTATGTTATCTAATATGTATAAGATTTTGCATAGCTGATATCAATTGATAACAAATAATATCTTGATTCATTTGTTGAATTCAGAATAAAGTTTACCTTATTTCTTCTAGAGAAACTACAGCTTATCTTTCCATAAGATTAACTTCCATAGTAATTTAACTGCCATAGTAACATCCAACTTATTCTCTTGCATTTATCAAACTTTTTGCACATTATCCATTCAGTAATTTTTAGTTACTCTTGACTATCCTTTTCTTAATAAAATCCATTTATTACACTTGCGTCTTCCTTGTGTTCATAATAAAGTAAGAGGCTCTACAAGTTAACGATATCTCACAAATCCTTTGGATTGGTCAGATGACTAGCTTCCTCCAATTTATATAATTGTAATTCAGTCAACAATCTTCCATGATTGTTCTTTATTGTCAAGGTGAGATTGTTTGGCTGGTGCCCCGAAATTCTGGAAGAAATCATCTGATGCTCTCACACTCACCTTAGGTGATGTGGGACCAAAAACTTAATATTAATATTAATACAAACTATTAGTGTAAATATTAAGACCATAAATAACTAAATATGTGGTGCCCTCGTGTGAGGTTAATCCAAAACCATTACATACTGCTGGTGCTGTCTTTTCTGCAGAAGCTGCTGGACACAGGCCACTGTCCGTCCACGGGCAAAGTCTATGTGGCAGCCATTGCAGCTTTTCATGCTCCTGTGGCTTCACAATCTCTGGGCAGAAACACTTTGATTATTCACTTCTTAAATTGGGCAAGACGGCTTAACCCGCCTCGCCCCCATAGCGTCCCCAGGTGGGACCTGTCTATGATTCTTACGGCCCTCAGAGGACCTCCCTTCCAGCCTCTGCAGTCACTCGGGCTGCTGAAGCATCGATCAAGCGAGTTGGCGAGTTGCAAGCACTTTCTGTGAGTGCATCCTGCCATAAATTTGGGCCTAATGACTACAGGGTCTTCCTAAAGCCAAGGCTCGGCTATGTGCCTAAAGTGCTCTACACTCCTTTCAGAGCACAGCTCATATCATTCTCGGCTCTTCCCACTTTAGAAGACGAACAAGACCTCCACTTACTCTGTCCCGCTAGGGCCTTAAAGGTGTATGTCGAGCACTCTGACTAATTCAGACAGTCAGAGCAGCTCTTTGTATGCTTCAGCGGCTGTATCAAAAGGCTTCCGGTCACAAAGCATGTCGAGTGTCGTTATATTGTGTTGTAAATACAATATCATCAAAAATGCCATTCTGTTATTTCCTCACATTCTTTCTTCTAGTTCCCTCCCAGTCTCATTCACCTTGATAGGCCCATTATGGGAGGGTCATTGTCTTCCCAGGTTTGAAATTCATTAATATTCATGAAAATTCACGCCTCCTCGCATACAGCCATTCTAACACAAAGATGACTTTCCTCTGGAACAGTGCCAGGATTACATGCTTAAAAATGTAAGAGTCCAAACTACTCTCCTACCCTTATTTTGCCATTATAAAAAAGATTGGTTGTATCGAGTGGCCTAAGACCCAACCCAGTTATTAGTGCCAAAGAACCGCAGGGAAATGCTTTTTCATGTGGCTTATTGTATTCGTATGGCAGGACACTTGGGGAAATAGATAGCACTTAGTTGAAATAGTAAGTAGATGGTGTGCATCTTATTGTGAATTTCAGCTGGTTAACCCGCTGGCCTCTTCAAAAGCGCTAGTGAGAATTGGCATGGACCTCATTGGGCCATTAGAACGATTGGCACGAAGGCATCGTTTTGCATTAGTCCTGGTGGATTTGCAGTGGGTGGAGATCACTGCTAACCTCACAGTTCAACAACTTGCGCAAAGTCACAAACCAAGTTTGCCAAGATGTGTTCTCGTCCCTACCTGGCTGCACGAACCTCATACAACACCATATTGAGACAGTACCAGGGGCAGTGGCACATAGCCCTATCATTTACCAGAACAAAAAAAGTAATTCAAGAACTGAAAGCATGTTAGATTAGACTGTCATAAAAACAGAACAGATGCTTTCCATCACGATACAAACACTGCCTTACACGTTTCTAATACATGTCCCATCAGGTTGACATATTCTTATGATAAGACAATGTCAGCAACTCTCCTATATAGCTTGAACTCAAAATGTGAGGCTAAATGTATGTCAGAATTGAGTAGACTACACAGCAAAGATGCAGACACCTATATGTTTTTAATAGATTCTTTAAATACATGGGAGGGGAACAAACAAAGAAAAAAAAGACACCAAGGGTTAATACTATACCCAAGGAATATCATTCCCAACACAGGCCTGATTTTGTCAAGTGGAGTTTAGATTGGTGATGTGTCTCCAATTTAAATGGGATGATCTGAAAAAAATATTACAAATATATGCATTTTTTGTTTGTAGATTTATGAGGTAAAAAAAGCTTGTATTGCATTAGAATAATACAAAAGCTACAAAGGTTCTGGTTAAAAGTAGAGTTCAAATGAATGCATTAGAATTCATCTCCATTAAAAGAGGGAAAGATTACCAGACAAAGGCTGCCCTTGGGTAACAGTACAAATAATAATCTATGATGTGGTGTGTTTTATTCAGCTGGTTCTCCTGTGTCTCCTTTAGTTTTGGGTTCCTGCCACCATTCAGCCAGGAAAGACTCCTCATAGTCCCCTATTCCCTCAAACTCTTCATCAGGTGGATTTGATGGAGCTGATACTGCTTCCTCTGAACTCACAGTCTCCTGTTAACAAGCACAGAATAATGTATTATAGTATTGAGGTGCTATATAAATGAAACATATCATTATTATTATTATTATTATTATTATCATCATTATCATCATGTGACTGATCAGATGACCAACAAGGAAATGAATGTTTTCCATGCTGGAAAAAGCCTTCGACAGGATTGAATGGGGATACCTATTTGAGGTGCTTAAAAGGTTTGGGCTGGGTGATGGGTATATTAAGTGGATTAGGTTACTTTATACTGATCCACAAGCAGAAATAATAACAAATAGCCACATTTCAAAACCCTTTAAATTAAGCAGAGGTACACGTCAAGGGTGTCCATTGTCCCCTCTATTATTTTTATTTACAGTAGAACCCTTTGCAATGGCAATTCGTTTTATTTCAATTTTTTTTTCAATTTATATGGAATAACAAACGTCCTCTGTTAGTCTGTCTTTACTCTATTTGCCATTCGAACAAGGAGGGCTTAAAGAACCAAATATAAAAGTTTACTATTGGGCAGCACAACTTTGTTCTGCTATGCACTACTTTACGGTTACGCACCCTCCAGCATGGTTGGACATAGAAGAAAATGGAATAACAATTCCATTGCAATCGTATCTTTACTCTTCTTCAAATAAAATGCTCAAAAAGATTACGCATAATCCCTTTCTTAGGAATACAATCTATATATGGGATGAAGCTCACAATTTCTTAGATGAAGCAATTACATTGCCAGGTTTGTCACCAATCTGGGGTAATACAAATTTTGTGTCTGGGAGAAGTGATAAGGGATTTAAAAATTGGATGAATAAGGGAATAAGTCAAGTAAAAGATTTATACGAGGAAGGTATAAATGTTGTCATTCCAACAACGGATGAGAAAATATGATATTTCTCATAAACATTTTTTAAATATTTACAAATAAGTATTATTCATTCTGAAATTAAAACATATTCAGAACCCCCTTTGTCAATTATAGAAAAACACACTTTAAAACATTTTAGGGATAAGGGCAATCTGTCATGCTTTTACAATATACTCTTAGAGGGATCAAAAGAGAGTTCATTATCTTATTTAACAGCTTGGAAGAATGATCTTCATGAAGATATTTCTAAAGAAGAATGGATGGAATCCTGTTTATTTACACAAAACAACAGTGTCAATACTAGGTGTAAATTGTTGCAATATAAATGGCTTCTGCGGACCTACATTACCCCAGTTAAACTACACAAGTTTAATTCCAATATTCCAGACAGTTGTTTAAAATGCAAACAAGAAATTGGTACTCTTTATCACTGTATATGGGAGAGCAATGAGATCCAAAGGTTCTGGAAGGAGATTGTTCTTATGATTGGTAAATTGACTAAAGAACATATATACCCAGTAAATATGGAGGTGAATGCAAGAAAGCGCAAACTTATTGATTTTAGTTTGCTTCAGGCCAAGCGTGTTATTGCTTTAAAATGGAAGGAGACCCAAGGACCCTCCCCTAATCAGTGGTTTAAAGAAATGACCAGCAACCTTGCCTTGTAAAAATTGACATATGTAGTTAAAGGGAAACTAAAAGACTTTTACAAAATTTGGACTCCTTTTCTGCACTACTACGATGTAGGTAACCGAGAACTCCTTGCCATTGAGCTGGCTCTTGAAGAATGGAGACATTGGCTGGAGGGGGCCATAAATCAGTTTGAGGTAATAACTGACCATCGAAACCTTGAATATCTACGGCATGCAAAAAACCCCAGATGGGCTTTTTTCTTCACTCGCTTCAACTTCATCGTCACTTATCGGCCGAGCGATAAGAACGTCAAAGTGGATGCCCTTTCCCGCCTTCATGCTCCAGATCCTGAACTTTCCTCTCCTGAAACTATTCTCCCTCCAGCTATGATCGTGAATCCCATCCAATGGGAAATCGACGACCAGATTCATTTGGCCACTACCACCGAACCTGCTCCGCCAGGAGGTCCAGAGGGGGTACTCTACGTTCCCACAACCTGTCGTCAGCCCCTCATGGACACAGCACATACATCACCGGGCTCTGGACACCAAGGTAGCCAGCGAACCCTCTCGCTCATCCGTCAACGTTACTGGTGGTCCTCTATGACCCAGGATGTCTCCCGGTACATCAAGGGCTGCTCAGTCTGCGCCATCACCAACACTCCTCGGCAACTTCCTGTGGGTAAATTGGTTCCATTACCTCTACCAAGGCGTCACTGGTCCCATATAGGGATAGATTTCATAACGGGCTTACCACCTTCTGACTCCCACACTTGCATCTTCGTCGTCGTGGATCGGTTCTCCAAGTCATGCAAACTCATACCCTTGAGAGGACTAACCCCTGCTCTTCAGGCGGCAGAACCGCTCTTCAACCAAGTCTTTCATCATTTTGGCCTACCTGAAGATATAGTCTCCGACCAGGGTCCTCAGTTCATCTCAAGGGTATGGCAATCTTTCTTCAAACTTCTGGGAGTTACGATCAGTTTGTCATCATGATATCATCCCAAAACTAATGGCCAGACTGAGTGGAAGATCCAGGAGATACCTGCGGTCGTACTGCCACCAGAACCAGAACAGCTGGATCCGGTATCTACCATGGGCAGAGTACACTCAAAACTCACTGAGACAAACCACTACTGGCCTAACCTCATTCCAGTGTTTCCTTGGATTTCAACCACCGTTGTTTCCATAGTCCAGGGAACCATCAGAGGTTCCAGCTGTTCAGGACTGGTTCCACCAGGGCAAGAGGGTATGGGATTCAGCTCATGTACATCTACAATGGGCAGTGCGAAGACACAAGGCCCAAGCCGATAAACGCCACTCCGAGACACCCACGTACTTTCTGGGGCAGAAGGTATGGTTGTATACCAAAGATATCCGTCTCCGTGTGCCCTGCAGGAAGCTGAGTCCCCTCTACATAGGTCCCTTTATGGTGTAGAGGCAGCTGAATGAAGTCACCTACCATCTACAACTACCTGCCATGTATCATATTGTACCTTCATTTCATGTTTCCCTTCTCAAACCATACATTAAACCTTTGTCTCCCTCCACAGAACCTGATGAGGATGAAGTACCTTCTCCTCCTGACCTTGCTGAAGACTATTCCATCTACCAGGTTCGAGCTATCATGGACTCTCGACAGCGGGGAGCCAACCTAAAATACCTTGTGGACTGGGAAGGATACGGACCTGAAGAAAGGTCCTGGGTTCATCGAGACGACATCCTTGATCCTATGTTACTAACCCAATTCCATCAAGACAATCCCAACCAACCAGACCCCAGAGGTCGAGGTCGTCCCCGTCGTCGACAGGGTCGGCCGTCAGGAGTCGCCCGTGGAGGAGGGGGTACTGTCACTGAGTCAATCACCACGCCCCTCACATCGTCACTGTCAGTTTCACCCACTCAATCACTGTCACCAGAATTCTAAGCACCCGCACTTGTTCCTCATTACCAGCACCTACCATAAATACACACCTCACAGCCAGTTCGGTGTCTGGTCATTCCATTTTCGCTACTCACCTGTATGCTGTCCGGTTGCCTGTCTGTTCCCATCATCTTGTCTGTTCCTCGTCAGTGTCCTGTATACCCGTGACTGGTTGTCAAGGGTGATCCATCTGAAACAAAGGGAAAAGCATCCGTTATCTTCAAAGCCAAGTCGCCATTAACTTCAGAGACTGTTTCACTCACCTGCTACTTCTGTTGTTACCATTGTATCTGCTCTCTGCAAAAAAGACTTTATACTTACCCTCATTCCATGTCTGTGTCTGACAGCAGTTCTTGTATTCCAGCAAAACAACCAATAACTCTGGTAAAACAGCAAAGCTAAATTATATAACGAAAAGCTGTGTACTGTGATGTATATAAATGTATATTTTATTTATTTTTTATTTTATTTTTTAGTATTGTTTTAGGTTTCCTGTAAGGTGTTATTTTTATTATTTTAATTTTTTATTATTCATGTATTCTTTGTATTGTTTAATGTTCAAACAAATGCTAATAAATATATTTTGGGGAAAAAAAAATGTTTTCCATGCTGTCCAGCAGTGCGTTTCCCAAAGCCAACCAAGGTCGCAAGTTCCGTCGTTACCAAAACAATTCAATGGAATTTGCAACCGTAGTTGGCTAGCGAAATCACATGCTTCCCTACAACATTATCATAATAATACTATATATAAAATCCATACTATATAGTAGGTGAAAAACAGTATGTGACAAACACAGTATGTCTGTTTTCACAGTACTCATTAAAGAGTAGGCAAAAAGTACCTGGATGACCTTAAATTTCAATTATTATTATTATTATTATTTTTTTTTTACAATGACATTGTATATAACAAAATTAAATTTATTGCCTGGTGAAATATTAATATCATTGCCTTACATAAATTGGGTGGACACAACATAGATCCGTGGACACAACTAACTTTTTTGTATTATGCAGACCAGACAAGTAATTTGGCAATGTCACTTTATAAAAAAAGACTAAGCGTCTGTGCACATACACATTCAAATGCGTAAACCTATAGAATAAACACATAAATGAATAGCAAGAATGCATTAAAGGTCTTCGGTTTTCAGTTGGATTTAGGTGCGTTCATGAATCAGCACCAATTTTTAAGCCCTGGAGGTTGAACTCCCTTATTAAAGGATGATGAATTTATAAAACGTCTTTAGAGATTGGGTTTTTTTTAGAGATAAATGATGCACCTAATATTTTGAGACCTATACTGTGGGAAACATTTAAAGCCTTTCTGGGTAGAAAAATTATTTATTTTTCCTCTTACACCAGAAAGAAGATTTCGAACTTCAAAACACTTTCGGAAGCAATAAGTAAGCTGGATGAGCAATATGCTATGTAATCCAGTCCTATCTTAAATAAAGAAAGGCTGCGGCTTCAGACAGAACTTAACATACTGACTAGCTCTCAAGAAGAAAAGAGATAAAAACATCCACTATAAATTTTATGAATTTGGTGATGAAGCTAATAAGTGATTGGCCTATCAAGCACACCAATCTGATATATCCAAAATGATTACTCATTCAGTCCTCCTCAGGCTATACTTTACATAGTGGTAGTATTTTATATAAAAAGTAGTTTTGTGTATTATTACTCATCTTTATATACCCCAGAATATTTTAATGATACTGCTCTCCTTGACTCCTTTTTTGCAAAGCTAAACTTACCTGATGTCAGGATTTGCTTGAAATTTGGCAACAGGAAGTTGTGGAATATTTTATGGCTATGCACAGCAGTAAGGTGCCTGGGTCTGATGGTTTTCCCATTGAATTAAAAAAAGTAAAAAAATAAAATATAAGGCTTGTATACAATACAGCTTTTGAAAAAGGCTCTCTCCCCTTACTCTTACACAGGCATCAATTTCGCTCCTACTCAAAGAAAACCACAACCCCTTTCTGTGTGAATCGTATAGACCAATTTCACTATTAAAAGTTAAGATATTAGCTAGGGCCCTTGCATTGCATTTTACCCACAATAATTCACAGTGATCAAACAGGGTTTAGTCAAGGGCACAATCCTTTTAACAACCTGCGACGCTGTCATACAACAATGTACAGACCCTCACACTTGGAAATTGGAGAAGTTCTTGTTTCTCTTGAAGCAGAAAAAGCGTTTGATAGAGTGGGAATAACTTTTCCTTAATAAAATTTGGTTTCCCTAAAGATTTGATCTCTTGGGTCAGACTTTTGTTTTCTGCTCCGGTAGCCTTGGTTTGCACAAACATTTTTTTTTTATGATTTTTATGATATTTTTCTTTATATAGAGGTACGAGGCAGGGATGTCCGCTTTCACACTTGTTATTTCCGATATTTCGCGATGTTATTTGTTATTTATACCATTGGCCATATTACTACATCAGTCCTCTGTTTTTAAAGGCATCACCCGAGATGGTATAGAACACAAAATCTTGTTATATGCTGACAATGTTCTGTTGTATGTCTCTAATCCCATTTCATCATTACCTTAACCATGACCAATACATTTGTTACTGTGTTTGTTATTCTTTGTTAACGTTAGTTAATAAAAATACAGCTTTTCATAGTTTGTTCATGTTACTTTGCAGTGCATTAACTAATTGTCACAGAGTTGAACTCCGTGATTCCCTC
The DNA here is from genome assembly GCA_038088235.1 of Zacco platypus. NCBI lineage: Eukaryota > Metazoa > Chordata > Actinopteri > Cypriniformes > Xenocyprididae > Zacco > Zacco platypus. Next base: position 13,473,799 of record CM076071.1, on the reverse strand, counting down.
CTCGGACCATTGGAGGGCACCCTCACCTGAATACTGACACACACACACACACACACACACACACACACTTACACTCATACTTCATTCACATTTCACTACAATTCCCATAATCCCCGTACCTTGGTGATTATGGGATTGATCACTGATTGCTGCACCAGCTCCAACCCCTTAGCGGCCCTATTTAAGAGACTCTCATCCTGACAGACTTTGCGAGGTTTCCAGTTTGGTGCATTTCTGAACGTTTATTCCTGTGTCTGCCCACCTGTTAACAAACTGTTGGATTACTGTGTACGACTCTTTGCTGCCTGCCCCTTTGTTTTGTTTGTCTGTTTATTGGATTTTATGATTGATATCTGCCTGCCTTGACATATGCCTGCTCAACAACTATGATTCAGCCTGTTCTCTGCCATTCCTGTTTGCTGGTATTTGACCCTTGCTTGTTTCACCTTTCTGTTTATAAATAAAAGCCTGCTTATGGATCCCAATCCGAGTGACGATTCATTACACTAATGTTAATAAATACAACTGCGCTTTGATTTGTATCTGTTTGTATTTGTATTCGCTGCCATTTAGTAGAACTGTAGCGGTCGATTTGGCCCATTCACGGCGAAACTCTTTTGCTGAGCTAATTGTTAGGGCGGGCTCAGCGACTGAAGCATATATAAACTGGGATTAGTTAGGAACAAGCAGGACAAGCGTGAGATCACTGAAGACGGCGAGAGCGCGTGAGTGTTTACTTAATACCCGTTTCTGCTCTATTGCGAAGTTATTATTTGCTGCTAGGAAGGATTCGTTCGATTCTTTGCTTAGTTGTATGTTTGCGCTTTGATTTGTATCTGTTTGTATTTGTATTCGCTGCCATTAAGTAGAACTGTAGCGGTTGTTAGTTTTGGTATTGCTGGGCTGTGAACTTAAGTGCTGTACGTGCGCTTCCTGCAGTAGTTTCGATTTGGCCCATTCACGGCGAAACTCTTTTGCTGAGCTAATTGTTAGGGCGGACTCAGCTGTTTCCACTCATACATTAGTAAGTACGCTATTTATTTAGTGTGTACGTGCTGTCGCGGAAGCGTCAGCGGAAGCGTTCAGCCTCTTCGTGTGAAGACCGACTTGGGTAAAGACCTGCGACTCTACCTGCGCGACTCCACCGAGCAAGGACACCGACAGAACACTTAAGTATCCCCCTCCCCCCCCTTTTTTTGCTCCCATACTCAACATGTGCTTTCAATATATTCCTGTTGTCACTCGCATACGCTCCACTATCACCTGCAGAAGGCAACGCAACACTACTAACCTGCGTCCTATTTACTCCTCTTCTAACCAACCTCTATCTGTTTCTGTAGGCCTATGGAATTGTCAGTCAGCTGTTAACAAAGCGGACTTCATTCCAGCCTTTGCCACTAACTCTACTCTCAATATCTTAGGCTTGACTGAGACATGGATTCGTCCAGAGGACTCCTCAACCCCCGCTGCTCTTTCTAACAACTTCACTTTTACTCATACCCCTCGTCAGTCAGCAAGAGGAGGGGGCACAGGTTTCCTCATTTCTAGCAATTGGAAATACTTAACTCACCCTGCTCTATACAACAACTGTTCGTTTGAATCTCATGCCATTACAATTACATACCCTGTCAAAATTCATCTTGTACTCATCTATCGCCCCCCAGGTCAATTGGGTACCTTTGTTGAGGAATTGGACATGCTGCTGTCCTCATTCCCAGACGATGGTTGTACTACTGGGCGATTTCAACATTCACCTTGATAAACCATATGCTTCTGATTTCCTCTCTCTCCTAGCCTCATTTGATTTCAACCGACTCATCACCACAAGCACCCACAAATCTGGCAACCAATTGGACCTGATCTACACACGTAACTGTATCACTGACAACATTCTGGTAACACCTCTGCACGTCTCTGACCATTTCTTTATCACTTTCAATCTGCAACTTATTTGTGCACCACCAACCACTTCACATGTTTCCTTCAGAAGAAACCTGCGCTCTCTTTCCCCTTCCCATCTCTCTTCTGTTGTGTCATCCTCCCTTCCCTCACACACACAATTCTCATCTTTGGATGTAAATACTGCAACACACACATTATGCTCCACTTTATCTTCCTCCCTAGACAGTATCTGTCCTCTGTCATCCAGACCATCACAAGCAACTCCTTCCAACCCCTGGATATCCGATGCGCTTCGTGAAGACCGGACCAAACTCAGGGCAGCAGAAAGGAAATGGCGCAAATCACAAGACCCATCTGACCTAGGTTCGTACCAAGATCTGCTATCATCCTTTTCCGATGGAGTCCTTGCAGCTAAGTCCTCATACTTCCACAACAAAATCAACGGCACTACAAACACACGCTCACTCTTCAAGACATTCAACACACTCCTCTGTCCCCCTCCACCACCTCCCACCACATCTTTAACTGCTGATCGATTTGCCAATCTTCCATCAGCAGCCAGTTCTCTACACCACCCACACAGGAACTCAGCCCCTCCTCATCCACTAATCTTCTCCCTTCCTTCTCCCTTCTCACGAAGGCAGAAGTATCAAAACTTCTCCTCTCCACTCATCCCACCACCTGCCCTCTCGACCCCATCCCCTCACACCTTCTACAAGCCATCTCTCCCACTCTTTTACCAGCACTTACACACATCATTAACTCGTCTCTCCACACAGGCACTTTCCCTACCACATTCAAGCAGGCTCGAGTAACCCCACTGCTTAAAAAACCCATGCTAGACACATCACTCGTGGACAACTACACAGACCTGTCTCTCTCCTACCATTCATATCAAAAACACTTGAACGAGTTGTATTCAACCAGGTGTCATCCTTCCTCACACAGAACCACCATCTGGACGTCAACCAATCTGGTTTCAAGAGCGGCCATTCAACAGAGACTGCGCTACTGTCTGTCACGGAAACCCTGCGGATTGCTAAGGCTGGTTCCAAATCATCTGTTCTCATCTTACTGGATCTATCTGCTGCCTTCGACACCGTAAACCATCAAATTCTTCTGTCCACCCTCTTGTCACTTGGCATCTCAAGTACTGCACTTCAATGGTTTGAGTCCTATCTCTCTCCTATCTATCTTTCAGGTTTGCCTGGGGAGGGGAGCTATCCAAACCTCATCAACTGATCACTGGGGTTCTTCAATTTACACTACATCACTGGGTCCCATCATACAGGCACATGGTTTCTCCTACCACTGCTATGCTGATGAGACACAACTCTACCTTTCTTTCCAACCAGATGATTCCACCATAGCTGCATGGGTCTCAAGCTGTCTGGCGGACATCTCGTCGTGGATGGAAGAACACCACCTGCAGCTCAACCTGGCTCAAGCCTGAGCTTTTAGTCTTCCCTGCCACTCCAACTCTACAACATGACTTCAACATACAGCTTGGTACATCCACGATTACCCCATCAAAGTCGGCCAGAAATCTTGGAGTTATCTTCGATGACCAACTGACCTTCAGAGACCACATCTCAAAGACAGCTCGGTCATGCAGATTTGCACTACACAACATCAGGAAAATCCAGCCCTTTCTGACTGAGCATGCAACACAACTTCTCATCATGTCCCTGGTCATTTCAAGGCTTGTTTACTGCAATGCTCTTCTGACTGGACCCATGGTTTCATTGCCTAAGGGGCTGCTGTGGATGAGAGAACATAACTTCTCTGTGAATGTGAAAAGATTGTGGCTTTCCAATGAACTCCCAGCTCATATTCCGTATTTTGGAGGACTGGTCTTCTGTCAGACACAGACAAGGGCAGCCAAGGTAAATAACAATTTTAACAGATTACTGCAGGAAGCAGTACAGCAGAGTAAGCAAAGTGATGCAGGTGAATCGAACAGTCACTAGTCATAACTGGAAAACTTAACTGAAGGTAACAGGTCTTTGTATGTTCCAGGAAAGAATCGGCAGTGAAGGTGACTGGAAGATCCAATGAACAATGAACAGAATGAGAGGCAGAAGACGAAGATAGGATCGGGAACAGGTTGGCAGGTAAGGATACAAGGTGAGTCTCTAATGTCTACTAGAGACAAGACCAGATGCAGGAGTGCAGGTTGAGTCTATTTGTAGGGAGTGCTGATGAGGTGCAGGTGCAGTGACTGTTGGTGGTGATGAGTGATTGTAGATGGAGTACAGGTGAGTGGAATGAAGGATGATGGGAAATGTAGTGAATGGACTAGTGACCGTGACAATCACGGTAATGGATAAAAATAAAATTAAAACATACATGTAAAGGCCACAAATGGAGGGAAAAGAGAGTAAAAGTACAGTTACATCACTAAAAATGTATTTGACTAAAAGTAGACTAAACTTTAAAAAGTACAATGTCAGATAAAAAAAACTTAATTACTACTTACAGTAGCATCAGTATACATCACACCCCTGCCTGGCTGGGTTGTATTTAAAACTACGGTCATGTGGCAGTTGTATACATGATGGCAACAGGTATTTAAGTTGACTGCTAACTGTACCATGCACGTAATCAGTCTCATGAAAGACCTGCAAGTCCCATAGTTACTAGGAAGGGATTGGTTGGGTGTAGACAACTCCTGAAGACCTGAGGAATCCCGTGCATCTGGTGGCTAAACACTCTAAAATGCATTGGCCAGTAATGGCTTGGTTTGGCTTGGAAAGTGCACATTAATGCCTGGAATTACTTTGAAAATTAAGTCAAGTGCAAGATGTGTACAACCAATCATTATTATAAGGATTAAAATAATACAATTATATTGAGAACAATAATGGAGTAGTAATAGAATGTTGTAAAGTCTTTGTGCTTTAGATTAATCTCTTATAGAATGTGTTTGGTTTCCAGTCACTCTTCAGCTTCAGCAGCAATGCCCAGCATTATTGCCTATGCTTAGATTATGTGAAACAATTATATTCGAAAGTGTGAAAAGAAGTCTGGAAACACTTGATAAAGTAGATAAAAATATAGTTGACATAGTACACGACATAGAGCACCAAGCTGTCATATACACAACATGACAATGAAAAAACTATAATAAAACAATTGTGTGTATTTTTTGTTTAGTTGCCTGTGTTGTAATACACTGTTACGGGAAGATTTCATCACATGAAATCGGAGCGAAATTAAATCAAGCTACATTCCTATTTGGTTTGAAATTCTATTCAAATTTTATTTCTGGAAATCCTTTTCAGTTTGACTGCTTTGATAGACTTTTGGGTAACACTTTCGATGAAGCCTGAATTTATAATGCATCATAAGGGTATGCTTAATGCATTATTATACACGCATAATGCCTTGAAATGGGTTGCATCATCTCGTGAAATAACTGTTACGTACGCTGCGCCATGTAATTGTGTTTTTTTTTCTTTTCTAACAAATGTTGCTGCATATGTGTGCGTGTCTGCGTATTGTGTGCCGTCTGTTTCAGGTGTCGCGTTCAATTGCAGGACCCGCCTGACAATCTGCTGTCGTAAGGCTGACGTCATGGATCACGCCACCAATCGCTGATTACGGAGCGGTTTATGAATGGCACAAAACGTCAGTGGCGACAGAGGTCGGAACACAGACTCTGGGTTGAGAGAGGAAAGCACGCTCTGTGAGGACAGTTCTCTCGTTCGAGAGACCAGTCTGAGAGACTGATACAGTTCTGGTTTGGTTCTCACTGCTTTTATTATCTGGCGGTAGGATCAGTTCTTTGTTTGTTCGCTGGTCGTGTTCATGTTTGCTGGTGTTCGTAGGACTGATACATGTTCGATTAGAAACGCTAAGTGGTTATGACCGTTGTTTCATGAAATCTTCATCCCATGTCCCAGTTCAAACTATATAGCCTGGTGGGAGAGGTCGTTAGTCAGGTAAGCAGGTCGCGACCTACATTTACACAAGTAGCCAATTCGATGTATTAGACACACTAGTGCAAGGAGTGGTGCTAATTATGTATGTTTTGTTTATAGGTAGTATAGTTATAGCGTCTTGTGCGCTGAAGATGTTTCTTTCTACATCTTTTGTTGTTAGTTAGTTTATAACTTTTTGATTATATTCAGTTCTCTTATTTAAGCACCACTCTCTTTTTCTCCTTCCTCTCCTCTAGATTGTCTGTGATTTTGTTTATTCGTGTTAAGTTGTACATATTGTAAATTCTACTACTTTACTAGTTTCCTTTATTACTTCACTCTATCATAATTAACGAAATTAAAACTTTGCAACGGATTTGCTGTCTGGTGGTTTGTCCTTTTTCTTTTGCCATCCCGGTACTGCCATCACACACACCTGCAACTACTTTTGTTATGTCTAACTTTCCTACACAATTAACATCTAATTAACGAGGTATGTAACAATGATAAAAAATAAAGTCTTCTTTCGAACATCTAAAAAGCTTTATAATGTGATCATTATATTGTATAGGTATTCGATTTGGTAAAACCTTTTGTATAGGTATTAGACTTGGTAAAAAACCTTGTAATATTACATGATTTGCATTATGAACGTATTGTTCCCTTTCAGTTGGTCAAGTTCAACGTCAAGTTGTGACCGATGAATGTTTTCCCAGAGGTGCATGGAAAGCTTGGCAGTATGGAGCAATATTGGTGCCAAAATCTGCTTAAAATATTTTCTCCTCCCTCACTACCCTCGACTGTGGGGTGGCAGTGCCGCTGTCAGGCTGCCTCTGCCCTACAAGTGAGGCCAAGGCACTCTTGATGCATGAGAGAAGTTCTGAGCCAGGGTTGCACATTGCCAGTCTCAGTGTTGTCGGTATGGACCAATACATTTTTGCCCTTTAGCGGCTTACTGCAAGAGGTACTGCTAGCAACTCGAGGCAGTTGATGTGCCATTGCAGTTGGAGGCCCATCCAAACCCCTGTTAGAACATCTCCATTATACGTGGCACCCCAACTGGTAACAGAGGCATCTGTGTAGACAACAGCATGCCTGGACACCTGTTGTAGGACTACTCCTCTCTGAAGTAATGAGGGGGATGCTTCTACACATGTTGACTGACCGTGATTGAAGTCATGGCGCAGGCCCTCGGCTAGACAAAGTCCACCTTGGTGGTCCAGAAGCACCTGCTGGTTTTACCTTACAGAGGTGTGAGAGAACGTCAAGGTATGCTTTCTTGTTGCTCCCATCTCACAAGGTGGCATTTTCGGCGACACTGTTGAGGACTGTGCCCAGCAGTAGCAGACTGAGACAATCAAGAGCTTGCCCCACAAGAGCAATGTCCCTCGTGGGCTGCTCCTCGATCTGCTTGTCACCAAAGGGCGTCAGCCCCCTACAAATAATAAAAAAAAAACCCCTCCAGCACAGCCTGCTCTACTGTGTCCCCGGCAGGAAGATTACACCACCCCTCTCAGTCACTGTTGAAAGCGATTGATGAAACATCACTCCTGGGACAGGCGACCTGGGTATGGGCGGGGCTGCTCTTCCCCTGGAGGAGGTCCTGGCAGAGAATCTTTTGTTGGGTCAAATTTCTGTTCTGCCACAGCCAGAACAACAACTCCAAAACAACAACAACAACAAGAACAACAGATGTTCCTCTATCTTTGGGTAGAGGTCTTCACGACAATGTTATCTCCCTTTTTCAAAGTACTCTCTAAATTATTTCTTCTACGTGCAATTGGATTCTACACCGTTGCTTCCGCATTAGACTCAGCAGCTCTATTTTTGCCCAATATTTCAGCAAACGCCATCAGCATGGATTAAAATGAACTTTAATCATCTATTGGTCAGGTAAATAACATACCAAAAGTTTTTGGTATAATGTTTTGACGTATTGAGGTTACAGTGATGAGTGATTAACACTTCAGCACCTCAGCGCATACTTAAGCATTCATGACAAATGCATTTTTGAGAAACACACGTAGAAAAGGAACCTCACACACAGAAATCATTTTTATAGCTATAAGATCGTTGTATGTACAGTATTAGTTTTTAACAGTTAGTGCAAATATATTTCCCTTACTTTATTTTAGCTTAAATGATATCAAAACCTTGCACTGAACTATCAACATAGCATTGAACAAATGCAATCCCTGAATATACAACAATATGAACAATATTCTATTTCTTGCCAGACACCTGGCAGCGCTTCTGCTCACACAATTGAGCCACGTTTGCCTTGATGGAGGTCACAGTTGAAACTCGGAGTACAGCTTCAAAATGGACCTGTACTTGCATTTATTGAAGTTCATAGTTGAGAAAAGTTTCTCACACAGATATGTACTTTCAAAAAGGCACATTACTTGAATGAACACTTTGGACAGCTCTGGGAAGCATGGAGGTAATTTTCTCAAAAACTGTCCAGTCTTGTCTGCTTGTCCCTGTGCCTCTCTGAATTTAGTTTTTAGCTCACTGTTGCACTGCAAATCAATAATTTCTATCTGCAACAAACATGGGACACTCTCCACATCAGCTGAGAAGGGGTCTGCAAACAGCTGGAAAGTGTCACAGTGTGCCTTGAAGTCATGAAAACGCTGATAAAATGACTGGATTAGGTTTTTAATAACAAGCATATTCATCACCACTGAATTCTGTACCCTCTTCCACAAGAGATCTGCATGTTGGGAAATGACTGAGGTTTTTGCAGAAAGCTGAGTTTTCCACAATCTCAGCGCACCTCAGTAAAATAAAGTACATCAGCATATGTTGACTCAATTTCTTCTAAAAAGGCCCAAAACTGGTGATGTTGTAAACTTCTCGACCTGATGAAATTGATACATTTCAGGACAACAGACATGACATGTTCATATTTCAAGCATTTGCTGCATAGTGCCTGTTGGTGTATAATGCAGTGCAGAACAACTGCTGGATCTGCATTTTCCTCTTCTAACTTTCTTTGTACCAGTGCTACCAGTCCATTTTTTTGCCTGTCATAGACGGGGCGCTATCGGTGGTAATGCCGGCCATCCTGTTCCACGACAAACCAGCATGCTCAATTGCATCACACAGCTGCTGAAATATATCTTTGGCTGTGGTATGGACGTGCATTGGACACAAACTCTGCAACTCTTCCATAACTTCAAATTAGTCATTAATACCCCAGATGAAAATTGCTGGCTGAGCACTGTCGGTTATGTCTGTGCTTTCGTCAACCGCCTGTTACGGAATACAGACTCAACAGACAGGAGAATGATTGACAAGGTTTATTAAATCACACCAAGATCGACAAACACAGGTGAGGAGAAGTGCAACTGAGGTAATTCGGATGAATGGGTATACTGACAGTCCTTGTTGGTGGTAGGTGGTGAGAGGAGATTGTGGCGAGACGCTACCGAGCACACACTCCGGTGAAGGATGAGGTGACGTGGTGAATCCCGGTGAATGATGGTGGTAGCGAACACAGACAGATGATGGATTAACGAAGACACGGATGACAGGACCAGACGATGAATCACAGGCATAGACAGGTAATAATAATAATAATAATAATTATTATTATTATTATTTAAAAAGCTGAATTATGCTTTATTTTTGACATCAGTTGCGGGCTGGGTGGAGGGGGAGGGGTGGCCGTAAATGGCCAGCGGGCCAGCAGTTTGAGACCACTGATCAAGAGGGTAGGGGACCTGCAGGCATTTTCAGTTGACGAATCGTTCCTAGAGTTCGGATCCACGTGGTATTGAGACGCCGACCTGGCTATGTGGCCAAGGTTCCCACCACTCCTTTCAGGAACCAGGTGGTGAACCTGCAAGCACTGCCTCTGGAGGAGGCAGACCCAGGCCTAGCTTTGTTCCGTCGGGGGTCTGCACCTGTATGTGGGGAAAAAAAAAAAATCAAAGTTTCTGGACCTCAGAGAAGCTTTTTAGTCTGTTATGAAGGCAAAGGTGGTCTCCAGACAGAGGATGGCCCACTGGATAGTGGACACCATCGCCTGGGCATATCAAGCACGTGCCTTGGCTGCTCAGGTTGCGAGTTCACTCTTACTAGAAGTATGGCATCCTCTAGGGCGTTGGCATGTGGTGCCTCGCTGACAGATAATTGTAGAGCTGCAGGCTGAGCAACACCCATTACGTTCGCTAGATTCTATAGATTCTATAGCCCTAACTGTTGCGCTTATATTCTCCAGAGAGTTCCCAATTGGGCAAACCCTGTTGAGTTTCTCTATCACCCACTGCAGCTGCATGTAGCAGAGCATCTGGCACCAGGCCTACATCTGTTGTATCCATGTAAACCAGTACTAGGCTGAGTGCCCATATGTCTGACCCTGGGGGAGGATCCCAAATGTGTATTCCATGGTAAGGCTTATGTCTTTTCCTTGAGGGAGCCCCCCTTCTGAGGCTGAGCCACCCCAGAAACATTCCATATGTAGCTCGCCCTACAGGGTTAGTCCATATGTAAAATTCCATATTACTCCTGTGGGAAGGATGTGGCTTCTGCAGAGTTCCCTTTTCAGTGAAGGGCACGCTTTCCCAGTGTTATCCAGTAGTCTTACTGAGTGGGTTATGCAAAACAACAGAGATTGACATTCTCTGGTCTGGCGCTGGAAGGGGCAGCAGCTGTGATGTTTTGATAGGGATCCCAATTCGTCGGTCACAATGTGAAGTTGAGCATGCCCAACTGGAAGGAAACCCCTCAGTTAAGCATGTCTTATAACCACTTCATGATATCTTATGGCTTTTTAAAAGAAGACTTAACTTTTGTTACTTTGCATAAAGCATACAAAGACCATTCATAAATATTATGGCCGCATTATAAAGCTTTTTTGATGTTTAAAAGACTTTGTTTTTTATCACTTTACTTTAAGCAGTAAAAGATCACTCATAACATGTAGTATGATACTGTGCAGATCTTAAATAAACAATGTCAATATATGAGACTTTCGGAAAGTAAAAGATATGAAACTATGGGATAAATAATGCTGTCTGCCTCGCTGCTGAATTGTTTGAGTCTGTTGCTCCGTATAGCTTTGTTTTGAATCTATTTATTCAAATTGTTTATAATATTCAAAAAATATTTATTGTTTGCTGTCTACTTTATCTTCACTATATATCTGATATTGTCTTATATTGCCTATCACATTAATCTGACATCGCTAGTTTTTAAATCTTTTAATCTAAATCACCATCACAACGCGTTAGCATTACACTAGTTTGTGTTATCCGTGCCCACCGTCATTTCTGTCGCGCTCTCCTTTTTCTACAAGTTCATCAAACAACTGGTAAGTCGGGTCGATCTACGAACACGGTAAGCTATGTCATCTTCTCCTTTCATTGTTACTTGCACTGCCTGTCACATGCATAGTATAGCTTTCTCTGTCAGCGATGAGGGATTCACATGTCATAAATGTAGGGAAATAGTCAGGCTGACAGAGAAAATCTTAGAATTAGAGACACGCATCCAAACTTTAATTGAGGATAGTAAGAATGCAAGGGCTTCAGACACTGTTTTGGATGCGACTAGCTTAGTGAACTCCGTACATTGTTCGGTTCCGGCTGTAGAGCCCGTGCAGCAGGGCAACTTTGTGACCGTGAGGCGGCCTAGTCATGGGAAAAAACACCACTCTTCCGTTCCGATTAGAACATCAAACAGGTTCTCCCCACTCAGTGACGCACCCACTGAGAATCCTGTTGAAAGTGCCCTAGTTATTGGCGATTCTATTACACGGAACGTGAAAATAGAGACACCAGCCACCATAGTCACATGTTTGCCGGGAGCCAGAGCGCCTGACATCGAAGCAAATTTAAAAGTGGTGGCTAATGCTAATCGTGAATACTCTAAGATTGTTATTCACGTCGGCGCTAATGATGTTCGACTTCGCCAGTCGGAGATCACCAAAATTAACATTAAAGAGGTGTGTGAACTCGCACGTATGATGTCAGACACTGTAATTTTTTCAGGACCCCTTCCTGCTCGTAGGAGTGATGAGATAATTAGCAGACTATCATCACTCAATGGCTGGCTGCCTAAGTGGTGTCCACAGAATAATATAGGTTTCATAGACAATTGGAAAAGTTTTTGGGGAAGACCTGACCTCTTGAAAAGAGATGGTATTCATCCCTCCTGGGGTGGTGCTGCTCTTCTCTCTAGTAATAAGGCACATAGTCTTAGAGCTCAACCTGGACTAACTGGGGCCCAGGTCAGGAAGCAGACAGACTGGCTAAACCGACCATCTGCTAGCTGTCTCATGTCACAGAATTCAGATAAATCCCAACACATAGAGACTCTTTCACCTAGATATCATCACATAGAGACTGTGTCTGTACCCCGAACTAATAAATACAGAAATCTTCCAAACCCATTTACGGGTGATAATTTAATTGATGTTCAACAAGTAGTAAACAGAGATTATAAAGATAAACAAATGATAAAGCTTGGGTTGCTGAATATTAGATCCCTTTCTTCAAAAGCACTTTTTGTAAATGATATTATCACAGAAAATAATCTAGATGTGCTGTGTTTGACAGAAACCTGGCTAAAACCAGACGATTACATTACTTTAAATGAGTCTAGCCCTCAAGGTTACTATTATCGACACGAACCTCGTCAGAAAGGTAAAGGGGGAGGTGTTGCTATAATTTATAGTAATATCTTCAGTATTACTCAAAAGTCTTTCAAATATCTCTCTTTTGAAGTGATGGTGCTCTATGTAACGTTATATAATGTAAGTGACAAATCTCATTTGAAATTTGTGTTGGCTACTGTATACAGGCCACCAGGGCACCATACAGATTTTATCAAAGAATTTGCTGATTTTCTATTGGAGTTAGTACTGGCTGTGGATAAAGTCCTTATTGTTGGTGATTTTAATATACATGTAGATAATGAAAAAGACACTTTGGGATTGGCATTAACAGATATTCTAAGCTCTATTGGAGTTAGACAACACGTGTCAGGACCAACTCATTGTCGTAATCATACTCTAGATCTAATATTGTCACATGGAATCGATATTGATGCCGTTGAAATTCTGCAGCAGAGCAATGACGTCTCAGATCATTATCTAGTCTCATGCGTGCTACATTTAACCAAGGCTGGAAAACCGCCTGTCTGCCACAAATATGTTAGAACCATCACTTCTACCACTAAAAATTGCTTTATAAATTATCTTCCTGATCAGTTTCATCAACTTAGCAAACCAGACAGCTTAGAAGAACTCTATGTTGCAACAGAAACTATTGACGCTCTCTTTTCGAACACTCTAGACTCTGTCGCTCCTTTGCGTTTAAAAAAGATTAAGGATATTAGTCCAACGCCATGGTATAACGAGCACACTCGGGCCCTTAAGAGAGTAGCCAGAAAAATGGAGCGCAGCTGGAAGAATTCAAAACTAGAAGTTTTTCGGATTTCATGGAGAGAGAAAATGATGGAGTACAGAAAGGCTGTAAAAACCGCTAGATCTGCTTATTTTTCAAATCTTTTAGAAGAAAATAAACACAACCCTAAGTATTTATTTAATACAGTGGCTAAATTAACGAGAAATACAGCCTCAACTTCTGATGTTTCCAAACAGCACAGCAGTAATGACTTTATGAACTTCTTTACTTGCAAGATTGACAACATTAGAGAGAAAATTATAGCCATGCAACTGTCTACTACAGTATCACATCAGACAGTGGATTGTAGTATCCCTGAGGAAAAATTTCATTCATTCGCTGCTATAGGAAAGGAAGAATTGTCTAAACTTGTTAAATCATCAAAATCAACAACATGTATGTTAGACCCTATACTGACTAAGCTATTGAAAGAGATTCTTCCAGAGGTCATAGATCCTCTTCTTAAGATCATTAATTCATCTTTATCACTAGGTTACGTACCGAAAAATTAAGCAGGCTATTATCAAACCTCTTATTAAAAAACCACAACTTGATCCTGGAGAATTAGTCAATTACAGACCGATTTCCAATCTACCTTTTCTGTCAGAAATACTAGAAAAGGCAGTGTCATCTCAACTGTGTTCCTACTTGGAAAGAAATGGTATCTGTGAAGATTTCCAGTCAGGATTTAGACCGTACCATAGTACTGAGACTGCTCTCATTAGAGTTACAAATGATTTGCTCTTATCATCAGATCGTGGTTGTATCTCTCTATTAGTGTTACTAGACCTCAGTGCTGCTTTTGACACTATCGACCACAATATTCTTTTGAATAGATTAGAAAATTATGCTGGCATTAGTGGAATTGCATTGGCATGGTTCAAATCATACTTATCTGACCGTTATCAGTTTGTAGTAGTAAACAAAGAGATGTCATTTCGATCACAAGTTAAATATGGAGTACCACAAGGCTCAGTTCTAGGACCGTTGCTTTTCACTCTGTACATGCTACCCTTGGGAGATGTCATTAGGAAGCATGGCCTTAGTTTTCACTGTTACGCTGATGATACTCAGCTCTATATTTCCTTGTGCCCTGACGAAACCTACCAATTCTCAAAATTAACAGAATGCGTAGCTGATATAAAAAATTGGATGACTAATAATTTCCTACAACTAAATTCAGAAAAAACAGAGATTCTAATTATTGGATCAAAAACTTCAGCACATAAAAACCTAGAATACTGTCTAACACTTGATGGCTGCTCTGTTAAGTAGTCTTCGTCAGTTAGGAACCTGGGTGTGCTCTTTGATACCAATCTTTCATTTGAAAGCCACATTTCTAGCATATGTAAAACCGCATTCTTCCATCTTAAAAATATATCTAAATTGCGACATATGCTCTCAATGACAAATGCGGAACAGCTAGTTCATGCGTTTATGACCTCGAGACTAGATTACTATAATGCTCTACTGGGTGGTTGCCCTGCTCGCGTGATAAACAAATTACAGCTGGTCCAAAACGCAGCTGCTAGAGTCCTTTCTAGAACCAGGAAGTATGAACATATTAGCCCGGTTCTGTCAAAACTGCACTGGCTCCCTATTAAACATCGTATAGATTTTAAAATCTTGCTAATTACTTACAAAGCACTAAATGGCTTTGCTCCCCAGTACCTGAGTGAGCTCTTAATGCATTATAGTCCTTCGCGTCTATTACGATCTCAGAATTCTGGCCAGTTGTTAATACCTAGAATATCAAAATCAACCGCAGGCGGTAGATCCTTTTCCTATTTGGCACCTAAACTCTGGAACAATCTTCCTAGCATTGTTCGGGAAGCAGACACACTCTGTCAGTTTGAATCTAGACTAAAAGCGCATCTATTTAACCTGGCATAGACATGACGCACTATAAACTTTTGTCTTCATATCCGTTAAAGGATTGTTAGGCTGCATAGATCAGGTCAGCCGGAACCGGGAACACTTCCTATAACACCAGATGTACTTGTTACATCTGAAGAAGAATGGTGTCTACGCTAATTTTTGTCTCTCTGCTTATCCCGAGGTTTACCAATTAACGTGATTGGCTGGATCCGGGCCGTGTCCGGGTCGGACGGGGAACCTGTGCCTGTGTGCGGCAGCAATGTGGCCCTGGGGTGTCGGCGGAGACTGTGTTAACTAGCTCATCCTTTGTGAAGACCTTACCGACTCATCAGCCAGTGGCATATATCCCAACAAACCGTCATATACCGGCGTGATCAAAAAGATCTTAAACTAGATGGAACTAGATTAAATATTTTAATAGACTGTTGCTATTCCAAATCGGTTTAATGACCTGTAACTCTGCCTGAGTATCGGACAAGTGTTCACTGTTGGCCAGAGGAGAACTGGCCCGCCGACTAAGCCTGGTTTCTCCCAAGGTTTTTTTCTCCATTTGTTGGAGTTTTGGTTCCTTGCCGCTGTTGCCTTTGGCTTGCTTAAGTTGGGGACACTTGCTTGATATTCAGCAGGGTTTTTGATATGTCTGCATTGGCGCCGTTGTATGCGAACTGAGCTGAGCCGGACGATTACGTCACTGTTTTCTGCAGTGCTGCTATACCTAAATTAACTAGACTAATAACTACTGATATTTGCAATGGAATGAATCAATAATATATAGAATAAGCTGGACAATGACACCATTTTCTTATTAATGTAAAGCTGCTTTGCCACAATTTGCATTGTAAAAAGCGCTATATAAATAAAGATGACTTGACTTGACTATAATCCCTTATAACTTAAGCATGGTCCAAGGTTGACATTGCCGGGGTGGGAGTGGGAGACAAGCTCCCCACTAATCTAGAAATGCTCCATATGGCTTGCGTCTCTGATTGCCTCTGTCAGCTAAAATCCAGCTCCTGGCCTTGGCGAGTGACTTAGCTTCTAAGTCCGGCGGACCATGTTTCCACTGACAGGAGAAGGGGTGAAGGTGGACAACTGGCACCTTAAAACCAGTCGCTTTTGGTAGATGGGGCTCATAAACCTTGGATGGTGGCTCATCTAGGAGAAGGAAAACTCTGATCTTAAATCTCCGCTGTCTTGCGGCTATACCCACTCACGGGAAGTCTAAGGGAATAAACCCTGACTGAAAATCCAGAGACGGAGTCCCTAAAGGCATTTGACATTGACTTCAACGTCACTCCGGTAACTCCTGCGATGCCGTTGGTGCCAAGCTGTATCGATATTCGTCGTTCCCTTGGGCCCACCAGCTGCATGGAGAGGGGGGATCTGCTGCATGGGCAACAGCTGATTCTCCATTTTAGCCTGTCCAGGCTTTGTAGCTCCACTGGAGAGGACACTCCAGCATCATCATACGGCGTTGGCAAAACATGGGAAGCAGCAGTCTACCGGTTATAAGCCGTAGCTGGCGTAGAGCTTGGCACCTGTGGCTGCTTTCGACGGTGGGAGAGATTGTTTGTCTCATTGGACAGTTACCGCCCGCCTCAAGCTGGGCAGCCCCCAGTCAATAAGGTGCTGTCCCACCATGGCCTGCTTGCTTCACTGGGTGCGTGGAGCTTAGAGAATTATCTCGACAAGCAGGCCATAAACTTTGCACCAGGCAAGACACCAGCGCTTTGTTTCGCAAGCTGGAACGTCAAGTCTTTGTGTCCTGGACTCACCAACGACCTGCAGCAGGTCGACCGACGCACGGAAGACTGCCATCATAGACAGGGAACTCTCCCGACTAAATGTTGACATTGCCTGTCTTTAGGAGACCCGACTGGCCGACAGCGGCATCATCAGGAAAGAAAACTACTCCTTCTTCTGGCAAGGGAAGCCCTCGGACGAACCTAGGCAGCACGGTGTCGGCTTCGCTGTTAAGAACACACTCCTCGCCTTCATTGAGCCTCCGTCATCAGGCAATGAGAGGATCCTTGCCCTCTGGCAGTCAACATCCTCAGGCCCAGCCAACATCTTCAGCGTGTATGCCCCAACCCTCTGCTCAAACCCAGAAGAGAACGACAAGTTCTACGAGGCTCTGGATCAAGCAATATCCAATATCCTCAGTACCGAGGACCTCTACCTACGAGGAGACTTCAATGCAAGAGTGGGAGCTGACTATGAGGCTTGGTCCACCTGTCTCGGCTCGCACGGAAAGGGCAGGATCAACGAGAATGGTCAACGACTGCTGGAGATATACTGCTCCCACAACCTATGTGTGACCAACACCTTCTTCAAATGCAAGGAGATCCACCAGGTGTCATGGAGACACGCACGTTCCCGCCACTGGGATCTCGTCATCATGGCCGCTCTTGAATCCAGATTGGTTGATGTCCATATGGTTATTTTGTGTGACAACTGGTTGAATATAACTCGTTCAAGTGTTCTATATGAATGGTAGGAGAGAGACAGGTCTGTAATTGTCTACAAGTGATGTGTTTAATGTGGGTTTCTTTAGCAGTGGGGTTACCCGAGCCTGCTTGAAATCAGTAGGGAAAGTGCCTGTGTGGAGAGATGAGTTAATAATATGTGTAAGTGCTGGTAAAAGAGTGGGAGAGATGGCTTGTAGAAGGTGTGAGGGGATGGGGTCTAGGGGGCAGGTGGTGGGATGACTGGAGAAGAGAAGTTTAGATACTTCTGCCTCCGAGAGAAGAGAGGAGGAGGAGAGAAGATTTGTGGATGTGGCTGGCCTGAGTTCCTGTGAGTGGTGCTGTGAACTGGGTGCTGATGGAAGATGTCTTGTCCATGAAGAAATTGGTGAATTGATCAGCAGTCATACAAGAACAAAAGAGACCGTAGTGACTGCAACAACTACTGGGGTATCTCTCTCCTTAGCATCGTTGGAAAGGCTTTCGTCCGTGTTGCCCTGCCGCGCTTGCAGACCCTAGCCTCCCACGAGTCCCAATGTGGTTTCCGAGCCGGCCGGTCAACTGTAGACATGATCTTCTCACTACGACAGCTGCAGGAGAAGTGTCGTGAGCAGCAGATGCCCCTCTACATTGCCTTCATAGACCTGACCAAAGCGTTTGACCTGGTCAGCCGGAGTGGACTCTTCAGGCTTCTGCAGAAAATTGGCTACCCCCGTACGACTGCTCGCCATCATCACATCATTCCATGAGAACATGTACAGCACAGTGTGCTTCAACGGTGCAACATCGGAGGCCTTCCCAGTCAGCAGCGCAGTAAAACAAGGCTGATGGCAAGCTGTTCAACATCACTCGTCTCCGTGCTTAGACTAAAGTCACAGAGGTTGTCATCCGTGAATTGCTCTTCACCGACGATGCAGCTTTGCATCATCACACACGGAAGATGGACTGCAGCAGCTGGTATGTCACCTCTCCCATGCCTGCAAGGAGTTCGGACTGACCATCAGCCTGAAGAAGACAAATGTAATGGTGCAGGATGCAGACTCCCCTCCCACCATTGAGATCGATGGGTACAACCTGGAAGTTGTTGAGAATTACACATATCTTGGGTCCACCATCTCTAACTCGCTCTCTGTTGATACTGAAGTGAATGGCCGGATTGCCCAAGGATCTGCTGTACGGCGAGCCAACAGAAGGCGCACGACTGACTGGACGGTCACGTCTGCATTACAAAGACGTCAGCAAAAAGGACATGAAGACGGCCAACATCAACATAAACAACTGGGAGAGCTGTGCTGACGACCGCTCCGCCTGGCGTCTTGCTGTCAAATAGGGTGCTCAGAAAGCCGAGGAGGCGAGAAACACAAACCTTGCTGGAAAGGCAAAACAAAAACAGCCTCAGCAAGCATCAACTTTCACCTGCAGCAACTGCAATAGAGACTGTCACTCGAGGGTCGGACTCTTCAGCCACTCGTGAAGGTGCAGATAGGACACCCAAACCAGAAACTGCACCATCGTCTCTCGAAGACGGACGGATGCCGAAGATAACTTAAGTGGATAAAGTTATGTTCATTGTGTGTAATAAATCACACTCTTAATAGTTATAATCACAAATAGGTATATATTATTACTGTTGTTACGATTATTCGTGAGATAACACATTATAAGGTTGTTTATAAGGCATTATGTGTGTATTATGATGCATTATAAATGCAGGTTTCATCTGGTATAATGCATTGTATAAGTTATAACCACAAATAGGCAAGTATTATATTGTACATGTTGTTATGATTATTTATATGATGATACAATATTATAAGGTTGTTTATAAGGCATTATGCATGTGTGATAATGCATTAAGAATACCCTTATTACCCACCGAATAATCTGGTGTTTTTTTGTCTTTTAAATTTGTTTTGAAATGTTTCTATATTTTTTTTATTTCAATCTATTTTATTTGTATGACCTTGTAAAGTGCTTTGAGGTGCAACTTTTAAAGGTGCTATATAAAATAAAGTTTATTATTATTATTATTATTAATAATGCATAATAAATACAGGCTTCATAGAAAGTGTTACCTTTTTGCATCGCTTTTTTTTAAAAAACATAACAAACATATCAGAAACAAGCGGTAGTGTTGTTGTCAAGAGTGTCAAAATAAAAGTCGGCTACACCGTCAAAAAAAATTCCCGCACAAAAACCAGTGTGGCAGGATCTAAGTGACGCTTATGTCACTTCAGGGTTCCAACCTGTGGTGCGAATGGCACCAGGAAAATGGCCCTAGGGGAAATTCAGTTCTTGGGGGACTGCCATGGTGCCTAGTTCCTATAACTACCCAGTGTGAAAGCACCTATTGCTTTAGAAACCAATGCAGATATGACACAATGGGGTTTACCTCATCATCTGTCTGTAAATAATTCTGTGCAAACTCCAGCAGTTCCCTCAGTTTGGTAGTTAAATTGTAATATCTAAGAGCTTCCTGTATGGACATAAAAACAAAAAGGTTAAAACAGTAACACTACAAACACATTCAGAACAAAATATTTTTGGTATCAGGTCACTTCAGAATGACTAGCAGAGTTAATTGATACCTTTTACCACTAGTTTATGTTGTTTCTGGATTTGTTCCTGGGTTTGAGTTAAAAGAAGCCAATTGAACAAACAAAATGAATCTACCACTACAGTGCTGTGATGGGGAAATTATTGTTATTTTTGATTTGAATAAAATGTTGAGCATCAGAAACATTACCCTTACTACATATTTGTAATATTGATAAATTCACAATATGCTTGTGTGTCTGTACTTACTGGTCGTGGTTGGAAATGCTCATCATGCAGTCCCCACTGTTGTCTGTAGTATCTATAGTAGGCGATGTTCTGCTGCATCACTTGATCATGTGCATCAAACAGCATATAGCTCGCTGCACACAGCGCTGCATTATGCACATCATTTACTAAAAGGAGAACAAAAGAAAATTGTGATCATTTTAATAAATCTTTTACCGATGAAAAAATATATTGGGGCTTGTGATTGGACTGCTATCTTGTAGTGACTGGGCCGCTATCTGATTGATACAGTTTGAACATTCCATTTACACATAAATGTGTCTTCATAAAACAGATAGAAATCCAATCCTCAATTCCCATGCAAATTCAAAAAGTTTAATATACAGTATCAGCAACCGATATGATACATTTTCAGAATCAAACAACACAATGGGAGAAGGAGCCGATTCAGCACTGGTGGGAGAAAATAGTGCTCTCCACTTTTAATGAGCATGAGGGTTGGACTTCAGGATGCAACACAAAAACATCAGTAATGGATCACAAATCACCTATCTCATATCATGCCTTACCAGTTTTGAATGATGGACCATTCTGGGCACATTTTTGGACCTACAGTGTATCGTACTAATACTTGTAGATGTTTCAAAGTATTGGAAAGTGTGTTCCTAGAGACTTGCATATCCTCTTGAATAATATTCAGAAATCTGCATACTGATATGAAATATGGGGCAGATCGTAATATTTATTTTGTCTATTGTTGGCTGATGTATTACAACATTGAACAGTGCTTGTGTATGTGTTTTTAAGTTACTTACATTTGTAATAAGCAAACTGCATGTAGTGGTACATGGTGGCAACAAATTTCTCCACAAAGTACCCACCAACATTTGGTATCAAATTCTCCTCACACTTTACTTTACACTTCATTGCTTCAAAATAGAAATCTAGGAGAAGGAAAATAAGAGAGAGTGAGAATCCTGCATTAATCCCGATACAAAAAGTAAAAAACAAAACAAAAATAATCTTCAACGACCAATGATGGTAATAGACTTCCTATGTCAGATCATGCTGTACTTCTCAGATAAACCAAAATGAGTTACTTGTGTACTAGGCCTATTTTCATTAGGGTAGGTTTTTATATTCACAGCTATTTGAACCAAATCTGATAATGCCTCATGACATCACTGACCGGCTAAGGTAGGGTAAAAGTCTTTGAACTCCTGCACATCATATGACCCCTCACAGGACGACAAACACATGTTGTATGTTTTAAAATACTCAGCAGCTGCCAGCTCCATGTCTCGAGCACTGTTGCTAAAATCTCCAGAATTATACAGCTTCACAGCCTTCAGGAATAAAGCCTGAGAGGAGAGAAGAATGGATATGAATTCATATTTAGTTATTTTGGTAGAGCGATTTTACCAAGTGAGGTTAAAAAAGAAAACAGGAGTTAATAAATACCTCATAGGGCTGCTCCTCATGGTCTATGAGGTATTCCTCCATATCAAACAGGCTTTTATAGTAGTTGAGACTCCTAGATAGCAGGGGGTCCTCAGGGTTTCGCTGGAGGTATGTGTGTGCTGCCGAAACTGCTCTCTCCAACTCATTTATCTAGATTCACATAACAAGGTAATTTAGCATCTGGATTCCCATTTTCAAATATTGTTTTACAGGTTCTTATTTCTGGATGTCAGCACTTGACTGCCTGGACAAAAACTTTCAGACTCATTTAATCGGCGTTGGTGGAATAAGAGGTGAATCACACACAGGTGAGATCCAGGTGAGATTTCTCCAATGGTTTCTCTGATTTAAATATATCTTGTGACTGCATGCTTGCTGTTAGAACACAGTTCACATAGTCACATTTATTTATATAGACCTTTATAAAATACAGATTGTGCTAAGCAGTTTTACAGTAATAAACAGGAACATTGTAATAAACAGGTGTCAATGTTACAATGTGTCTATTTTAGCTATAAAGTAGCTCTACAGAAGAAAAAAAAAGTGCCACATGGCATATAGAATACACATGAATAAATCTCAAAAGGGAGTAAATTCACATTCTCAAATGTATGATTTTACTGTATAACACTCATTATTTTGAAAATAATAAAAATAAAATTGTACAAATTTTCCACTAGTCAAACAAACCCTCAGAAGGCATTAAAAAAGTCTGTATAAACAATTTATTTGAAATGGCTTCTTTAATCTATGATTCAAACAGGGAAATGTCTGTGGGATGGTTCATGGCTGTCCTGCTGATCGGACAGCAGAGAAACAAATGCAGCCAAATCCAGCTCAGACCAGAGCCAAGGTCCACAGACCCCAGGGTGAACATCTGCCTCTTTTTTAAAAAAAAAATATATAAATATTCTTCATACTAAGCAGATTGCTTCTATAACAACTTTACAGAGATGAGCAGGAAAATAACGATTAAATGAGTGCAATTCTGCTGTAAAGCTGCTTTAAAAAGAAGTTCTGTTGTACTTTACAACTTTGAACAGATCATCAAATATGAAAGCGTTCAAAACAGCTTTGTAAAAAAATGCCTTGGAAACGTATGTAACCCTCACTCCCTGAAGGAGAAAACGGAGATGTCATGTTGACGTACCAACAAATTGGGATCTTGCCTGAGAGTGTAGAGTGAGAGTGTAAACTTAACGAGCCAATGGAAATTGGCAAGTGAGATTTGCATCGCATGCCCCGCAAAGTGAATGTGAATGGAAGCGCATACAATGCACATTCAGGTTTTCACTGAAGAGCTGAGCTGGTTACCTAGCCACTCAGCTGTGGTACAGCAACTGTGGTGACAGGATGTGATGTCTCCGTTCCCTCCTTCAGGGAATGAGGGCTACATACATAACCAAGACGTTTCCTTTCAGTCGGAGTCGTTCAACGTCACATCAACGCACCAACACGAATTGGAATCCTTAAAGCGCCACAGTTGCTGCCCCTTCCAGCGCCTTGCGTAAGCCTCCTAATCCCACTGCACCTGCTGAGGCGGAAGATGAGACAGGGCTTACGTAGAGAAGGCTGAACACGGCTTCTGCATGACCCACTCATTGAGACTATTGGTGCCCTTTCTACCCCTAGGGGGGTATCATGTGGAAATTACACATTGGACTGGCCAATTAGGTCAGTACAACATATGGAATGTCTCTGGGGTGGCTCTGATGTAGTCAGGGAGGAGACAACACCGGCCGGAACGACAATTGTCCCACTCAACGAATAGGCTCCACTTCAGGGCGTAAGTGTGCCTCGGAGAGAGGGCTCTCACCGAAGTGATGGTGTCTACCACCATCTGGGATAGATCACCTAAGTCCTACCTGACTTTGCACAGTGTCTCTGCAAGTAGGCTCACTGGTGGAAATGCATACTTGTGTGTGTGCCAGTGCATCCGTGCCGAGGTTCCCCTCAGTAAGGGGTAAAACAACTAGCAGTGGAACATGTCTGGAGAGGTAAAAAGGTCTACCTGTGCCCCTCCAAAGCGCCTCTAGAGCAGCTGGACTGCCTGAAAGTGAAAAGTGAAAAGAAAGTGAAAGTCGTGACGTATTGTCAAGTATGGTGACCCATACTCGAAATTAGTGCTCTGCATTTAACCCATCCCAAGTGCACACACACAGCAGTGAGTAGTGAACACACACACAGTGAACACACACCCGGAGCAGTGGGCAGCTATTGCGACAGCGCCCGGGGAGCAATTAGGGGTTAGGTGCCTTGCTCAAGGGCACTTTAGTCGTGGTATCGAAGGTGGAGAGAGTGTTGTTTATTCACAATCCCCACCTTCAATTCCTGCCAGCGTGGGAATCGAACCAGCAACCTTCACGTTACAAGCCCAACTCCCTCACCATTAGGCTACGACTACCCCTAGATGGAGTGAAGATGGACCCCACGACTACTGAAGATGGAGTCTCCATTCTCCTGGAAGCGCAGGCTATCGTGAGAGATCGTCGGCTGCATGATTGAGCACGCCTGGGATGTGAATGGCATTAAGTGACCTCAGATGTTTCTGACTCGATAGGAGATACCAGGTGAGTTGCGACAGGTAGTGGGAACACAGACCTTACAGACCAACACGTGCTTGCCTCACAGCAGTGTCTTGAAGTAGCCTAGCACAAGACGTTCTGCTAGCAATTCGAGGCTGTTGATGTGCCAGTGCAGTTGGTAACCGGTCTAAACACTTGAAACTGCATGCCCATCATACACGGCACCCCAGCCAGTGTTAGAGGCATCCGTGGAGACAACAGCCTAGACACTTGTTCTAGGGGAACTCCTGCCCATAGAAACACTGAGTCCAAGCACGGTGTAGCAAATTTAGCTCAAAAGAAATATGAATAATTAATTATAACTTATTATAATTAATTATAAATATTTGGATCAGTTAATAGAATTAACTTAACGCAGTAAAATTAATTTTACAGTCAATTAACCTGTTTGTCCAGTGGACACTTGGTTAATTGTTTATTAAGTCTAAGAAATGTTCATTTCCTGGTTATGGGAAATGACATTCTTACTCTACAGTACTACTTAGAGCATGTAGTCAAAATCTGCATGATTAGGGACTCCAATATATGAGCATGAAACACAGACAACTTCGCATGTGACATGCACAAGACTTTATTAACTAGACTAAACACTTAAACTACTCTAACATTCACACACATACATACATGCATACAGTGTACCAAGAGAAAAAGAGAGCTGATGCAGGATACTGGAAAGCAAGTTATAGCATTGTTTGAAAGTCAACAGATCAACAGCCTTGAGCAAACCATCAGTTTAGTTCTTCTTTAAAAGGGTTAAGGATACTTGATGTATCAAATAATGAGACTAAGTGTGATACTTGCATGTCTCGCCCATTTGAATTAAACTGTCCTGATGCAATTTGTGGAGGCTCCGTTGATCTTGTTGATGTTGTCTTGATGAGAGAGAACCAGTTGGAATCAGAGGATCTTTGGTGAATGGAAAGACAAGGCCGCAGCCTGGCACAAACTTGGGGGTCTTCAGAACTTCTAGCTTAGCGTCATCTTCACAGCGTTTCCTCAGTACCAGAAGAAGAAAGAGGGCTTGATCTTGTGATCAGTGATTTTTAAAGTGTGAAGATGTCACACCCTCTGGAGGTGACTGAGCCAATAAGGATTTGTTCCTTTGGAGGGAACTTTTATGACCCTTTGTTCTCTAGCAAGATATTTGCATAAGACATCATATTGGATGGATGAGAGAATAACCTTCTAGATTCTTATTATACTTGATGTGTCAGAGTTAACAAAATGTAATGTAAATTAAGAGCTTGGGAGCGAAGATTGGAGTCCAGAGAGACCAAACGTGCTACCCATGTGATTATAGTTAGTCATAATATGCAACTCTGAAACATTAATACAAAAAGTTCAAAAGAGAGAATTAATACATAGGTCAAACCCTATAAAAGGAAAATAATGAGAGGGGCGTTTATGCATTTCTCAAGTGGTTATATATAGAATATATATAGGATTAAAACGGTTTATTTGTCCTTCTCAACAAGAATGAAGTCAGAGTCACATCCTCTGCACATTCTTTACGGTCGTAAAACCCTATCAGATGGTGTCCATGGGGGAGGGTTCCCCAGACCTCAGAGTGAGTTTTTGGAGATTATTTGTTAAGTATGACAAATAATCGTGTCTGATTTGTCTCAGTCGTTACACAGGCTTGAAGGGTTGGTGACCGGCTGGGATAATTGTCCCCCGGTGAGTGCCACATCTATCTTGGGACTTGGCCATGAAGCCAGTGCTGAAGCAGGCTCATATGAAGCATTACTGTGGCTGCGGATGCCATATGCCCCAGGAACCTTTGAAAAAAAATTCCTGTAGGGCTGCTGTCTTGCTCTTGAGTGAATTCAAGCAGTTCAAGACCGGGTGAACACGTTCCTCTGTGAAGTATGCTGTCTGGTTGACTGAGTCAAGCCCCAGCTGACCCAAAGCCCCATCCGGCTGATGTGTATGAGCACCATGTCCCCGTCTTCCCTCAACTGCTCGTGACTGAGCCAGTAAGAGCCGTGAATGCAGTGTTCTCTCAGGGAACAAGGGCCACCTCCACAACCTTTGCAAATACAAGAGGTGAGAGGGACAGCCTGAAGGGGAGGACTTTGTACTGAAATCTAACGCAAAACATAGGAACGGTCTGTTTTGAGGAAGAATCGAAAGCATGTGTCCTTCAGGTTGATCACTGCAAACCAATTTCAGGGATAGATGCACCCCCAAGACGCATTTCTGCGTTAACATTTTAAACAGGAGTCCGATTCAACACTCACAGGACCAAGATTGGCCGTAACCCAACACCTTTCTTAGGTACAATGGAAAAAGGGCTGTGAAGCCCTGTCTTCATATTGGCAGAAGGGACAGACTCTATCACATCCTTCACCAGTAGGACTGCAATTTCCGCCCA
Organism: Zacco platypus; assembly: GCA_038088235.1. Classification (NCBI taxonomy): domain Eukaryota; kingdom Metazoa; phylum Chordata; class Actinopteri; order Cypriniformes; family Xenocyprididae; genus Zacco; species Zacco platypus. The sequence continues at coordinate 13,447,012 of CM076071.1, read as the reverse complement.
TAAGACAGGAGCATCGGTGACCAGCACGGAGGTGAGCTGGATTCGCATAACTGAATGTGATGGTCTGAGTGAGCCAGCAAGAAAGCCAGCTGGGGAGTGATAGCCAGGCCCCCAGAAACTATAAAAATGACAAATAAATAAAAGTACAATTGGGACCAGTGGGACAGTGAGGTGGAACACAGGGACCTGAATTGGACGGCATAGCAGTCTGAAGTGGAGTCTGACTGTGCAGTGCAACACTTACGTGGTTCCACAATTGGGCAGGGATGTGTGAGAAGGCTTGGTTGCATCCTCGAAGTGCTGGCAGCTGCCCGCTGGCGATAGAAGAGGCGGATGAGAATGACAAGATCTAGTGTTGCACACTGCCATCCACACACCTTCTTGGGACCCAGAGATAGAGAACTGCTAAGCACAGTCTTCGACAGCATTGCCTAAAAGAACCCCTCGGGAGATTGCAGCATCGAGAAAGAAATCCATCTAGATGAGGGCCTGCATTGTGGCTTTCAGTCACTGTGCACAGTTCCTACATCAAACCCGGCTCAGAACTACCCTCGTACATTATGAATGCTTTGGCCTGTTAGACTTGCAGGGTGGCCATTGCATGCAGGGCAGAGGCTGCCCACCCAGCAGCACTGTAAACCTCAGCATCCAGAGCTGCAGTCATCTCTCAGGTGTTGGGTGGGAGTTGCAGATTACACCACCAGATGGCAGCCCTTTGCGGGCATGCACCGCAACTGCACACTCCACCTAGGGAATCCCCACAACCCCTTGACCATCCCACCATTGAAGGGTAGTGGAAGAAAAAAAAAAAAAAAAAAGCGTGTCGAATCATTCACAGGAATAAATATGAAGGTATTGTGCACAAATGTGATTTTTAATATTTCATGTCGAAATACAATGTTTACATATTTAAAACTAATCATGGTTTTGTAAGACCCTGGACTCTTAGAACAGTGGCAAGGAACTCTTAACTTTACTGAGCACCGAAAGTATTTCCGTTGTGGCTTTATTTCTGTTGTGTTGCGGCTCGTTTCCGTTGTGTTGTGGCTTTATTTCGTTGTGTTGCGAACTGATGTTTGCTTTTTAAATTTCGTTGTGTTGTGCACTACTGAGCCACCCTAAGCAACTGTGTCTAAAGTGCTTGAAAAGAGAGTTGATTGTTTCTGTTGGAACGTCGAGTTCTTCTAAGCTATCTGGTAAACTGAGGAGTTGATTTTGTAGCCTTTGCTAAAGAGTATATAAGACCTAAATTGAGAATATCAGTGTGACCTCACATGTGTTGTCTAACTCCAATAGAGTTTAGAATGTAAATAAATCCCAATGCATCTATTTAATTATTTTTTTTTCTTATTTTCATTATTACATGGATATTAAAATCACCAACAAATAAGACATCTGCAGCCAATACTACAGATGTGTCCATTGTTTATTCTCAGTTTATTGTGTGCATACAGTGCACATCAATACAATATTAATGATTCTGTCCATCTTCCACCGCTTATCCGGGGCCGGGTCGCGGGGGCAGCAGTCTGAGCAGAGACTCCCAGACTTCCCTCTCCCCAGACACTTCCTCCAGCTCTTCCGGGGGGACACCGAGGCGTTCCCAGGCCAGCCGAGAGACACTCCAGCGTGTCCTAGGTCTTCCCCGGGGCCTTCTCCCGGTGGGACATGCCCGGAACACCTCCCTAGGGAGGCGTCCAGGAGGCATCCGAAACAGATGCCCGAGCCACCTCAGCTGACTCCTCTCGATGTGAAGGAGCAACGGATCTACTTTGAGCTCCTCCCGAGTGACCGAGCTCCTCACCCTATCTCTAAGGGAGCGCCCTGCCACCCTGCGGAGAAAGCTCATTTCGGCCGCCTGTATCCGGGATTTCATTCTTTCGGTCATGACCCAAAGCTCATGACCATAGGTGAGAGTAGGAACGTAGATTGACCGGTAAATCGAGAGCTTCGCCTTGCAGCTCAGCTCCTTCTTCACCACGACAGACCGGTACATCGACCGCATTACTGCAGAAGCTGCACCGATCCGTCTTCCTGATGGAGCCAACAGGACCACATCATCCTAATTTTTAATTTTTATGGACAGGATTTCTAGGCGCAGTCAGGGGCCGGAGGGAGTCTGGTTTGGGGACCACAGGATCTCATCCCTGCTTTTTGCGGATGATGTGGTCCTGTTGGCTCCATCAGGCCAGGACCTCCAGTGTGCATTGGGACGGTTTGCAGCCGAGTGTGAGGCGGCTGGGATGAGGATCAGCACCTCAAAGTCTGAGACCATGGTTCTCAGTCGGAAAAGGGTGGCTTGTCCTCTTCAGGTTAATGATTCTGTTATTAATCAAATTATTTCATGTTTATCATATTTATTATATGCTCCACTATACATTGCGGATCCTCTAAAACAATCTAAAAAGTTGCGTAGTGTGGTAAAAACAACCAGACACAAAATTATATATAAGACATGGAGAGTGTGCTAAAAAAAAAAAAAAAAGAAAAAAACGACATTCTCCTTGTCTTATGCACAATTTAATACCAAAACAATGACCCTATAATTGAAGGAGACAAATATATTTGTCAGGGTCCTACCCTGACAGTCTTGTACGTTTTGTCTCTGTTGAATGTCTAGTCTAGTCTAGATGCACGGCCAGTGACACCAGTCTGCATTGTGTAGTGTTGTTGAGTTTGACACAGAAACGGGACAGCAGACAGCAGTTTTGCAGGATCTTTTAATCTGTCCCAAGAGGCTACATTACAGAGAGGGAAAAATTACGTCATGGAAAACATGAAACATTAAAAAAATGAGAAAAATGTAAAGAAAATAAAACAAAACATACCTGAGAGACAAAGAACAAATGAGCAGCCTCTCAGATGAAACTGCCCTTATTGTTCTCTCTCAAATAAATGTGATGTACATTTATCACCATGCGCTCACTTCCACATATGACAAAATTAATCACTAAGATAAGTAAAATAACATTATACACATGAATTAGAGTGAAAATGTAGATATAAAAGCGACAATTAAGATAAAGATTAAATAAGATTCAGGAAATCAAAAGAAGCCTACCTCTCCCATGAGGTGACAATACAAAAGGGAAGAGATAGAACAGAAAGTTAAGTCAGCTTGTGATTACACGTCATCAAAATGAGTGCTTCTCATTGAAGGGTTATGTCTTCTCAACAGTACATATATTTAACAATGTAATTTCTATACCTGTTACACTCACGCCCCAGAATTTACTTAAAATTAGTAAAACAAAGTAAAACAAAGCACAGGTCATAAGAATCACAAAGTCTTCACAGTTCTTTTTCTGGAGTGTAGACCATCATCATAAAAAGCTACCCATCCAAATCTCTACACATGTTGTAGGCATACACAAAATGCCCATTACACTTTGAAAAACTCAGATCATTTGCTTAAATATACATGAGAAAATACAGGAAATTAAACTTAGTATTATCAGAGACCGTGCAATTCAATACACAGACTTCAACGCCAAGTAAAGTTTCAAGTTGAGCCATTGACTCAATCTGCCTACAAATAGGCTTAAATCTACCAAGCCTGATAGTGTAACGATTGTCAGAGTTATTGTCAACCACAGGATCATGTGAACTTGTGGGAAAAGGAACAGTAGGTGAAAAAGCACTAGTTGCAGTGTCAAGGTCAATAACAGATAAATCAGCTTGTGCTTCAGAAATAGCTTGAGAAGAATGGGATGAGATCACCAACAACAGCTATAGAATCTGCATGTGACAAATCATAAGTAACAGGTATCATTGACTCAGCCACATCACATACGGATTGAGAAGGTGTGGAACAAGGACCATCACTAGCACTTTCATCAATAGAAAACTCAAACTCTGTTGTGGGCAAAGGGATAGAGTTAACTTGCAACAAGAGATTCTGATGCACCACTTTTTCGAGACCAGATCGGTCATGGATCTTATAAATATGCAGGGAAGGTTTGGAAGCAACAACAGAATACATGGTGGGTTCCCATTTAATCTGCAAGCTTCCATTTACCCGTTTGCCTACAACCTTTGTTAGCAACAAGAACTTGATCACCAACTGACAGAGGTAATCCCTTGACTCTTGTTGTACTGGTCAGATTGATGCTTTTGTTCTGTAGCAGAATTCTCTTGAGCCAGCACCATAGCAGACTGTAGATCATTCACAAGAGTTTAAACAAAGTCATTGTAATCAATGATTGACTCATCACGTAGGACACTTTGGAACAGTAGGTAGGGTTGGGTACCGAAACCCGGTGCCAATACGGCACCGGTACCTATAGAACCGGTATGTACCGGATCGAATCATAATGCGAATGTCGGTGCCTCATTTCGGTGCCACTTAAATGCCTGAAGTGATAGAAATATTTGTCCTCTGGTGCTATGACACGGACGCAAGAAGCATCAGATTCATCAACACGCCTGATCGCTAGTTAAATTTAAATACTGCGTTCATGGGGTGTCAGAATGCTCGGAAAAATTATTTCCTGAATGAGAAAACTCACGTGAACGTTGGAAAGCTTTGATGATAGCCTACAAACCCAATACATCTTTGTAGTAATGTTACTGTCCATTTTATTTTCACATTTCGAAGTAAAAATCCCAAATCGTCGGGAAGTGAGACCATCCGTGAAGTGCGTGAGCGCAGCAACTACACTTGCGCTGACTGCAGTGCAGCAGCAGCTGGTCTACCGTTAGCTTAGCTAGCTAAATTAAACGCGCTTAAATTAAAATGCCTAAAACTAAAAGCTCCAAAGTGTGGCTATATTTCACCAGAAAGGATTCCGACACCGCGACGTGCAGCAAATATTTTACAACAGTTGCGTGTAAAGGGGGAAACACGTCAAACCTAATGAAACATTTGGGGGAACATGGAATATGCACCGTGTTTGACAGCTCGCGGACATCAGCTGGCACTATCAGTGTGGATGACCTCAGCCCCAGTAAGCGGGACAGTCTTCCCATATTGTTTGCACTTTCAAACAGGCCTCATCGACACCATCTGAGAGAGTTTTCTCCTGTGCAGGACATACAATAAGTCAGGAGAGGTGTCTATTTTGCCAGAGAAGGCAAATATGGTCATATTTCTGCAAAAAAATTGCTGAAATTTGAAGCTGTTAAATTATTGTAGTTGAGCTAGTTGGCTTAGGTTTTACTGTTGTTGTGTTTTGTATTTACTTATATATTCATGTATACTTTAAACTTTTAATATATTCATCAGGAACATGAGGTTTGCACACACCTTGCAAGACTGTAACATCCTCCACTGCCAAATGAGACACATCAGCCAGCTTGGCGTTATGTCGAAGAGCTATTGGAGACTTGGTAGGATTCAGAATCGGTGCCCATCGATCACCCCGCATAGGAGTCACTACACATCCAACAAGAACATTACAGGGCACTGAACGTGAAGTAGTGGGTTCAACGATGACTGCTTCCTGGGGAAATATTAGTGTTAGCAGGTAGTTTTCCCCTGACAAGGTGCTCACTCCTTGGAAGCAAAGTAACTCTTTGACAAAGCTTCACTTTGCTGTGCTTAGAAGGCTGTTGAGGACCAGACCAAATGAAAAAAATACAGCTCAATCTCAAGAAACTCTTCACACTCAGGGTTACGGTTTTGGCAGGAAATGACCTTCCAGTATTTCTTTTCAGCTTTCATCTTTTGAAGAACACATTTGATGGTGTTACTGCCAATAATGAACTCATACTTCTGTCCAGGTACTACTAAAGTACGTTGGTACGTTAAGGTACGTTGAACTTAAACCCGTAGACTTCAATTTCCATGTCATGCGTGTATAGTATGAGGCTGAATAGTAAGATCACCACAGCCCACTAAGACCACGTTATCAGGACCTCACTGAAGGTTGCGGGAGAACATTACAGGAGCATAAAACAGTTCACTAGCTCCATCAATTTTCTGGGATCCCACATACATCACTGTTTTATTAGGTGGCAACAATTTACAAAAATCTCTTGTGGGTCTGACACATCTTCTTGGGGAAGAACGCCACCACCCATGCTACTCCCTCCAAGAATTGGGCGATATAGTTTAACTAAGTGGCAGGAAAAGGCGACTCAAGGACCGTGGCCTTGGGAAAATTACTTAAGTGTCCAGGTTTGATGCAGTTATGACAAAGCCTCTTCCGCATACAATGAGTATGTGTGCTCTTTAGATTGACATACTCTACATGTTGAGCACACACTGGACTTGGGCTCTGAGGTTCTGACGGGACTTTCAGGATTGGATGAAGACAGTGAGGCAGTGCAGAGAGAAAAAACTTTATCCATCATGCCAACCAACTGCTGCATACGTGTCAGGTGTAAAAGGAACAGCGTTTGGGTTGAGCTGACCATTTGAACATGGTAACTGACCTGATGACCGTTCAGGCTGTTTGGGAGAAGTGGGTACAGTGTCGTAACAGAACGTCACAGTATTCTGATGGCAAGAGGGCACAGGTGAGCAGAGCGGGGCTCTAGCAGAAGCTCTATTCAGGTTCCTGGGGTGACAATCCAGTCACGCTTGATATGCAGCAGCACTCCACTGTTCAGCTTGAACTGAAAAGACAAAGCAAGGCCAGGATCTGGACAGTGAGGGACAAACATCATAACAGCTTCAGCAACAGGGTCCTCGACCCACTTGTTGCGCCAATGCAAACACTCAGCCACATCAACTGCCTTATTCAGCCATATTCAATAGCCCATTGGACTCTTATTTTCTTTAGGGAGAGTGTTGTAAAAGTCAGCCATAGACATGTCCGAATACGTCAACTCACTGAAATTTTGCTTCAGAAACGTCAAACACTGTGGCGAGGAGCAATGCAGCAGTCAGCCCTGGGAAGCTGCATAAGGATACTTTGACAACATCCCTTTTCCAGGTAATCAGTTCAAAATGAGATCAGAGGCAGTCTCATCGGTGCATTTCTTGTTTAAATAACTGTAAATAACTAATACATCATGTCTTCCCATTCATGCACAGTAAATGAATCACTTTGATGGACTCTAAAGAATGTTGGAGGTGTAACATCATGCTGGACAATTACTTCCAATTTAGAAGCATCAACACATTCACTTTGAATGCTGCAAATTTGACTTAGACTGCACTTGGCTGGACTGTTGTGTTAAATTGAGACTGGCCGAAATTCTTGGACCAATTTTCTGTGCCAAATCAAAAATAATACCCCCTAAAGACTCAGGAGTAATAATATGATTGGCACTTGTGTGTGTAAAAGGGGTAAAGCAAGCAGCTGGGCTCCCCGAGCTTACAGTGTCGTCAAACATGACTCAGCTTGAATAAAACACAGAGAAACTTAACAGCTGCAGATAAATGAAATAAGATCACTAAAAATCACAAACTAGTATGCAGATAAATATGAGTACTTTGCTGAAATACACGTAATAAGATTCTTTCAAAACAGTTCAGTGTGATGTTTCACAGAGAGAAAAAAAAAAAAGTTCATTAATGAACGTACAGCAGTGCGAAAAGTTGCAGAATTATAGTTGAATCGTGTTTACACCCAAAGCACTGTATTTGACGAAGATGAATGCATTAATGTACAGAGACATTCTTGATAAAAACCTGATCCAGAGTGCTCTGGACCTAAGACTGGGGAGAAGGTTCATTTTCCAACAGGACAACAACCCTAAGCACACAGCCAAGATAAAAAAAAAGGAGTGGCTACAGGACAACTCTGTAAATGTCCCTGAGTGGCCCAGCCAGAGCCCAGACTTGAACCGGATTGAACATCTCTGGAAAGATCTGAAAATGTCTGTGCACCAACGGTCCCCAATCAACTTGTGAGGTCCTGCAATGAATAATGGAAGAAACTGCCCAAAAAAAAATATGTGTGCCAAGCTTGTAGCATCATACCCAAAAAGGCTTGAGGCTGTAATTGATGCCAAAGGTGCTTCAACAAAGTAATGGGCAAAGGCTGTGAATACTTATGTACATGTGATTTTTTTTTTTCTTGTTTTTTTATTTAATAAATTTGCATTTTAACATTTCAATCAAACTTCTTTCACGTTGTCATTATGGGGTATTGTTTGAAGAATTTTGAGAAAAATAATGAATTTGATGTCTTTTGGAATAAGGCTGTAACATAAATTGTGGAAAAAGTGAAATACTGTGAATACTTTCCAGATGCACTGAATAACTGTGCACATCAACACAATCACTTTATTCAGCGTTCATGTAAAACAATGTGTTTTACGGATTCATCAATCTGAATGAATTCATTCTGGTCACTATGATTCTCAAATCTGTGAGATAAAAGAAAAAAAAACATCTGTGAGCATATGGATAACAGGATCGTATCAACTATTTGTATTAATGTTAATATATTTATATTGTCCACTCTTAACAGAAAACATTGCACATCATGTGAAGAAAATTTTGTATAGGCCTATTATATTTTAAATTATATGCAGTACTGGTCAAAAGATTGAACACATTTATGTTCTTGAAAGAAGTGTCATGTTCATCAAGTTTGCATTCATTTGATCAAAAATACAGGAGAACAGCAATATTGTGAAATATTATTACAATTTAAAAATAATGGTTTTCTATTTTAATATACTTTACCAAATGTTTAACTAATGATCCTTATTGTAAAGTGTTACCCAATATTTTAATGTATTAATTAACATGAACTAACCATGAGCAATACATTTGTTACTGTATAATCTTCGTTAATGTTAGTTAATGAAAATACAGTTGTTCATTGTTTGTTCATGTTAGTTCACAGACCATTAACTAATGTTAACAAGATTTTAATAATGTATTAGTAAATGATGAAGTTATCATTAACAAAGATTAATAAATGCTATATAAGTGCAGTTCATTATTAGTTCATGTTAACTGTAACACCGGGACTGACAGGAGACGAAGGTTCATAAACAATAGACAGGTTTATTAACCAGAGTAACATGCGCGACAGTGTGCAGAAGCACAGACAATAACCGACAAGGGAGAAACAGAACGGGGAGTATAAATACATAGATGAACTAATCAGACACAGGTGGAGGAAGTTAAACTAATCAGGGACTAACGATGACAGGTGCAGACATGAAGAACTGAATTAAACATAAGACTAGACTAAACAAGACAAGACAGAACTAAATACATATGTGACAGTTAACTAATGTTAACTAATGAACCTTATTGTAAAGTGCTACCAAATATTATTTATTTATATGATACAAAGCTGAATGGCATAGGCTATTTCACAGTAAACACTTCATAATCTGTCCAAAGCAGGCCAAAGAAATCGTGTCTAAATATTCACATTACCTCTATTACATTTTAATTATCATATTTACTATATTATAGAGCCTATAAATGTTACTGTGCAGTTTAATACATAGCTAACACACTTTATTTCCGAAAATCCAAAAAGTCATGTTTACTAATGTGTAGTAGACAAAACGTAGCCGCGCGTCTGCGCCATTTATTCACACAGAGACAGAGAACATGCAGGATTCATATTTTAAGTCTTTTTGCGGTTTAATATTCACAGACACAAGTCTATATTGCGATTAGAATAAAGAACTTAGGAATAAAAAAAACTTACCATTTACAATCAGACTTGATCAAGTTGATCCTTGAAATGAAACTGAAACCGTCACACAGTAAAATCCCCAGAGTTAAATCAACTCTGCTCAGATAACATTTGGTCCCTCTTTAAATAGTGTTAAAGTAACACTGAAGCAGAGTTAAAGTTAATGAGATAATTAAGCAATTAATTAACTGATGATTGAACATTAATGATGAACACCTGCTGTTAACAAGCAGAATCACTGAAGGACAGAGAAACACAACTACAACTGACTTCAGCCACACCCTAAATGAAATCAACTGAAGATAAAAGACCTTAAATCTCTAAAGATCTGATTAAAACATTTGATTCACTTATTACTGACCAGACTGACTTTATTTCTGTCAGAAGCTCTTATTGAAAACTAACAGAGGTTTAGATGTTGGTGTTTTATTGGTCAAAAAATAATGCCACCATCATGGTGGTCAGGGTTTGTTCTAGTTGGGATCTTTACCCTTTTACATCTTTAAAACAACTTATGTTTGAGCATCTGCAATGGTGTTTCACAACAAACACTTGTACATTGTTGAATCAGAAGACTGAAGAAGCAAAATAACTTGAATTTTTGCTTGAAAGTCATTTCAAGTGAATATCATAAAAAGGTATTTTTCTCTTTGGTTTTCAGTTATTGCAAAAATGAGAAAAAAAGTCCATTACACAAATGTTACCATAATGCTTCAATGCTAAAAAAGAGCCACTATTACCACTCAGTCTTATACATGAACATATAGCATACAATCCTCAACAGTGGTGACAATAAGTATTTATACTGCAGTGCATGATGGGTGTTTTGTCCTATGGTGATACTCAGAATGCATTGAAGCGTGAAGTGTTTTTTTTTATCACCATTGTTGAGATTCATATGCTGATTCTTGATGTCTGTCTGTGTCGAAGTGATGCATTAGTTAAAAAAATGCAATGTGTGCTATGGTTTTAAAAATTTTCAATATCTTTTGCTGTAACACTTTCTACTCATATTGTGTTTCATAGGTTGGTTATGCAAAGCCAAAATGTATAAATAACTAAGTGTATAATTAATAGCTTTGGATGCAGTTTCACAATGACTAAATCATCATATAAAAGCAGTTAATATCTGCACTTAGTAAAGTAGTGATCTCACTACTTCACAACAAGTCATGCATTGTTACAGAGAAAAATCTAACATAATAAATCAAGAGTCAAGAGCCCAACTAAAGCAAACTCTGATCTCCATGATGGTGGTGTCATTTTTATTTTATATTATTTTTCTTGACCAATAAAACATCTAAACCTCTGTTAATTCTCAATAAGAGCTTCTGTAGACATGTGAAAATAAAGTCAGTCTGGTCAGTAATGAGTGAATCTGGCAATGCTGTTTGTGGAGTTGATTAATCAGATCTTCAGATATTTAATGTCTTTTATCTTCAGTTGATTTCATCTAAGACTGTGGCTGAGGTCAGTTATAGTTCTTGTGTTTCTCTGTCCTTCAGTGATTCTGCTTGTTAACAGCAGGTGTTCATCATTAATGTTCAATCATCAGTTAATTAATTGCTTAATTATCTCATTAACTTTAACTCTGCTTCAGTGTTACTTTAACACTATTTAGAGAGGGACCAAATGTGATCTGAGCAGAGATGATTTAACTCTGGGGATTTTACTGTGTATGCTCTTCCTCTGAGGTAAACCCTTTTAGATTATTATTCCCCACCGCATCTCAAAACAATGAAAAGTACATGAATCTGACCATAGCCCAGAACATACCAAGCCAGAAGTCGGCTGTCGGGCAGTTTTTGTGCGTCGGTCGACTAAGTTATCTCAATATGTTCCGCATCGTCGGCTGAAGTTGGTCTTCGTTTTTTTTTGCCAATTCGACATGTTGAATCAGCGTCAGGCAGTTGGTGAGAGAGAGAACCCTGATTGGCCGTTCAGTATAGCAAACGAGTCAGTTCACGAGATATAAGCAAAAGTTATGAAAGCAAGCAAATAATTTTACCCGAGCACTCGAATATTTCATAAAAACATAAGCGGAGGAGAATTAAAAATGTGAGCAACATGTTTGATATTAAAAACGGTAAGCAAGCGCTGCTTTGTTTATGGTTTGTATACATGCAGTCTTAGTTTTGCTTTCCCTTTTTAAATGACGAATATAGACAATCAGTAGAATATCTGCTTAAATAGACGGTTATCTCCTTTACACACACGTGCAGAACGCACATGCTAGTTGATAGTCGGCTGAAGTTCTTTCGGTGTATTCAAGCACATATTTTTTCCCCCGATGCAGCTGTCGTGAAGCAACAACACCGTTGGCTTTCATTGTTGCTATTCTTTGACGTCGGGTTGGTGTGTCCCGGCCTTAAGCTTCATGCATTTTTTTTGAGCTGATGCAGACTTTGACTGTGTTCCATGTATCACCTCAGAATTTGCGTTTGAATACTGCGCGCTCTCTGTGGGCGTGGCCAACGGTAGTTTGTCAGGATTAGACAAATCACTTGTACACTATTTTGATTTTTTTGCCCCTGCTAATATTGATATCTTTTGAACGTTTTGTAATATCACCACAATATGTGGTAAGAATAATCAACATCATATTCTGATCTGACAGGATTTTGCCTAGATTCATTTTTTTTACACCTCAAAAAGATGCAAATTTAACTGAGGTGTAAATGTGTTATGTACTGTGATGAACTGTCGGGTTTAACTGTTAAAGATAAAGCTGCAAAGCTGCATAAACCACTGTACAGTAGTCAAATAAGGCTGTGTGGTTTTCAGTAATAAGCAACTGGTTGGTCTGTGTTAGCAATTCCACAAACCTGGAAGACCTTGATCTTATAAAAGCAGTATAAAGAAATAGAGGGAGGGAGAGAGGGAGAGAGGGAGGGAGAGAGGGAGAGAGGGAGGGAGAGAGGGAGAGAGGGAGAGAGGGAGAGAGGGAGGGAGAGAGGGAGGGAGGGAGGGAGAGAGGGAGGGAGGGAGGGAGAGAGGGAGAGGGGGAGAGAGAGGGGGAGAGAGAGAGAGAGGGAGGGAGGGAGGGAGGGAGGGAGGGAGAGAGGGAGGGAGGGAGGGAGAGAGGGAGAGAGGGAGGGAGGGAGAGAGGGAGGGAGGGAGGGAGGGAGGGAGGGAGAGAGGGAGGGAGAGAGGGAGGGAGGGAGAGAGGGAGGGAGGGAGGGAGAGAGGGAGGGAGAGAGGGAGGGAGGGAGAGAGGGAGGGAGAGAGGGAGGGAAAGAGGGAAAGAGGGAAAGAGGGAAAGAGGGAGGGAGGGAGGGAAAGAGGGAGGGAGGGAGGGAAAGAGGGAAAGAGGGAGGGAGGGAGGGAAAGAGGGAAAGAGGGAGGGAGGGAGGGAGGGAAAGAGGGAAAGAGGGAAAGAGGGAGGGAGGGAGGGAGAGAGAGAGAGAGAGAGGGAGAGAGGGAGGGGTTCTGATTATGAATTTTGTTTTTTTTATTATGTAGTCTGATTATGAGTATTTTAAAACAATATATAATCTAATTACAAGTACTTAATTTTTGGAATCTGATTACGTAATCCAGATTACAATTAATCAGTTACTACCCAGCACCACTGGACAGCACAGAGAGGATGCAAAAACATGAATAAATGTGGTATTTCAAAACATGTGCATACCTATTGGTTTATTTACTTATTTATTCCAACATAGATTTAATACTAAAATATATGACTACTAAGCACTTCCCTATACTATAATTTAGGACATTCATCCATAAATCCTGTCCTCTATACATTTATTTGAACATACCTTGCTTTTAATGATCTCCTTTGCCTGTTTTAAATTTTCTCTGTTTTTTGTCATTTGATTCTGAATTATTTAATATTATTCTAACTATTTAAATATCTTGTATTATAAAAGGTTAAATTCAAATTTAATTCATTTAAATTTAAAAAGGTTAAGTTAAAATAATCATAATAATAATTAACACTGAAACAAAATATGTTTTGGAGTTAAACTGTAGCTATGAAGGCATTATATACAATGGCGTGGTTGTGTTACCATTATTGGAAGCATCTCGTGGACGTGGCATGTGTCGGCAAGCACTTACTAGAATCAATAAAACGCACCAATTGAGACAAATAAATCAAAAATTAGTTGCATTAGTGTTTATCGAGAGCCTATAACAATAGGGAATTCAGAATTGTTTACGTTTACATACACATTTTCGGTGGACATTACCATCTTATGCATGTTAAACCTGTTAAGCCACAAACCAACATCAACAAAGATGTCTAACTTATAGTAGAAGACTTCTGATTTATCTCAGTACAATTAACAAAAAATCTTACCTGGTAATAGACATACTGAAGATACCGGTAGGGTATCCTCTGTTCAAAAGCACCCAAAGTTTCTCGTTTAGGATATGATTTAGAAAACACAGGAAAGTTTGTTTTGCACCTTTTCAGGCATGCGGCTCGCATTATGATTTGTCCCATGATCGAGAGCGTGGTATCCGTGCTGTTCTCATATTCTCGGCCCACAGCGCCACAATTCTGACTGCAATATGCTTCGCTGTCCTTCAGTAGCCGATGAAGCCGCAGGCTTAGCTCCAGATATTTAACACTCTGTTTCCAGTCCTGAGAAGCGTACATCTCTAACGCGTGCCCATACGCAGACTCCAGTGGAATTAGGTCATTCGGGGGAAAGCTTTTGAAACTGTATTTTTCATACTGAGCCTTCACAGTAGACAAAAGATATGCAGTACTTAACACGAATAAACATAGTAGTCTTGTTTGGGCCATGCTTCTGTTCCTCAGTGTAGGCGCCGATTCCTGTGTAATGATGGAGGGCGGAGATTCATGTCAGACTGCACGTATAATTTGTGGCCCTCGGGTTGAAAGAGTTTGATGGAAAACTCTGCATGCCTCACAAAGTCTGATCTGAACTGAAGGACTGGTACTCTAGGTCTAAAAGCCCGTCGGTTTTTAAGTAATAGTCAGTTCCTAAATGCCATTGCAGAGCTCATTGTCTTCTTTTGCTCTCCTGATAAATGCACTTATATATCCTTTAACTTTTAACCTGTTAATGATGATTTAAATGTAGCTTCAGTCTATTAAAATGACCATGCCAATTAATCTCAAGGAAATACTGTCCCTAGTAAAAAAAAAAAAAAGTATTTGAAATACATTTATGTTATGCTAATAATAAACCATTTACATATTTATGCACTTAATATAAATTGTAGTTTTGGTATACTAAATTGATACTTAAAGTCTGCTTAATTGGAACAACCACCCAGCAAACATACCAGTGCGGGCCCACTGCGGGTAAGTGTGGGTTTTCTGTGGGACAGTGAGGGCAAGAGTAAACGCTTTGGGGCTCCATGTGGGCTTTCTGTGGGCAAGCCCATGGGGGGCCCATAGCAGTTTTGCCCGTTTGGGCCCCGATGAGGGTTTACTCTGGGCAACCCTCTGTGGGTTTGCCCACAGTAATTTTTCAGTTTTGCAACCTACCATGTTAACACAGCACAGTTAAATCATTGTTTTAAGATTAGAAGCTCAAGGCTCAGGGATAATCAAACTATTTTTCAAAGATTCAGTAAAATGTCATTAATGTTTTCTTCAAGCTTTATGAAGAACGTAACTAAACTAAAAAGGGTCAATACATTGTAAATCTAATTAGTTAGACTTACTTAAAAAAAGCATGCAAACCGATTGCCTTAAAAAACGAAGTAAAGTGAAATAGGAATAGTATTAGGAATAGCCTATGTTGTACAGACAGAAGCTTAGTAAGTATGTTTGACTTACACATGAGTTCTAGTGACTAATAAAGAGTGTACTTGATAATTTACTTTAAATAAAATTTAATTGTTACCACTGTTGTGTTTAGCATGCTGAATGTTGAAGTCTGTGTGACACAAGTGTAGTCAATTACAAAATATTGTCACAAATTTATAATTGTATCAGCCCACTTGAGTTTCACTAACTGTTTATGTGTGTTTATATGTGCTACCATCAACTTTATAAATAATCATTATTCAGCATAAAATAAGATGGTCATGTTACTCATAAACATAATTTTATATATGATTTGTCAAATTCAGTCACATATGACTATATGAACTGTGATTTCTTGTTGCATCACTGCATCAAATCAGAATTACAATATTATAAATGAAGTGCCCAAGCAAAGGAGACACCATCGACCGTAATGGTGAGGTCAAAATAAAACAATTTAGGAAAATCAATGTCAATTTATGAAGTCAGCTTATGTGATGTTCTCTCAGATTTTTGGACCCCCACCTGTTTTACAGGCCTCAGCCTTATTGGCTACATAGAAAACTAAATTACATTATACTAAATTACATGGCTTCATTAACAGTTTAGTAAATTTAGAAAATATCACCTTGTTGGAGAACGTTTTTATGTTTCATTTTGACTCGGCTCAGAGTTCTTCAGGCTCCAGAAGGATTACACTTGTTAAAAGAAGCCAATAAATTACACTTTTTGCCAACATATTACCAGCCAATTATGTACACTACAATGATATTAAGAAATTTATGAAGGCCAAAAAGTAAATGCTTGTCTATTTTTACAACATGCCCAAAAGAATTTAGCATCACAATGAAAGGGGACAAATATATAATGTATAATTTTATAAACTCACGCATTTACTCTATCTGTTATTTTTTGCCAATCCAACTCTCTCTCTTTTGCTGATGCTTTTTATTTAGTTATAATGGGCTTATATTCTTCATAAGCAACCATTAAAACCTCCAACTCCGTCTCACTGAAGTATGTTGCACGCCTTTTTTCTCCACGTGTTTCCATGGTGACTCCTGAAATCGGCGATCCATTGAAAATGCCTTCATGTACTCGCTGTCCGCACGCATTAACTCTCAGTTACCAACAGGAAGTTGATTGAACTACCTCCTCACAGGTGTTTTGGAAACAACATACCCAGAGTAAGCAAGTTTTGGGTTAATCAACCGAGAGTTCAGGGTATATGTGACAGTAAGTTAACCTTCCTTTCTGAAATACCCCCCTGGTGCCTCATTTATAACCGTTGCGTACGCACAAAACATGGCCTGAAAGTACCGTACGCTACGATACGTAAACGCTACGTAAACGATGGAATTTATAAAAACAAACTTGACGGGTAAATTTGCACACCTGGGGGGTATTCCAAAAAGCAGGTTATGTGACATACTTAGGTAAATTTAAGGGTAAGTAGACAGATAACCTCAGCTTTCGGTTCCAAAAATGGAGGTACATTTCAAGGTATGCAAGTAGCCATAGCAACTTAAGCTCTGAACATAACATAACGGCAGGTTTAGTTTGTTTCAGAGAGGTGACAGAGCATGGCATGCCCTTTTGAAGACAATCCAGTGGATGTGGAAGCACAGATTATACAGAATCTTTTCCGCCTTGAGAGGGTGATAAGTTTTCGTGTCCAAATGGATATTTACGGGAGCATTACCATTTTTCAAAAGATTCGTTAATTTATAAAATCTAAAAAACAAATCTTTTGAAACCTTACATATCAAACGCGACACATCGCGGATCAGCACTTGACACAGAGCACATTTTGTGCATTGAACTTTTTTTTGCGACATTTTGTATAACGTTGGCGATGCAGAGCATGTGGGAAAGGCAACTGTGTGTAGGGCTGTTCAGACAGTATGCCTTGCATTCAAACAGTTTCTACACACTTTTGTGCAGTTCCCTTGCCATAAACCACGAGAGTCATTAAAGAGGAAATCCAGAATAACTAACCCTAACCCTAACCCATAAAATCGCCCTCATTACTGGTCCCCTTATTCAACTTTTGTCAGGCAATATATCTTCTGACTCTATTTTTTTATATACAGGTCAGTTAAGTATTAATGGTGTGAAAACTATAGATAAAAAATGTAATAACACTTATATTAAACTATTTGGTAGAACTACATTATTTCCTAAATGCAAACATTTTTGGAACTCGATGTATAATCAGATTGAATGGAATTCTGGAGTTTACTCAGTAAATACCAGTAAAGTTAAAGGAATTACATATAATCTGATTTATCCAGCGAGACAAGTAGTCTCAAGATTACTACAAGGAGACTACATGTGGCTTTTGTAATTCAGAAGAAGAATCCATAAAACACGCATTCTTTGAATGTGTATTTACCCAAATGTTTTGGATTGATATTGAATATCTAATATTTAAATTTACAAAATTAAAGATTCGACTATCTGGTAAAGATATATTTTTGTTATGTAAAAATGAGATTTGGGAGCAAAATTTGGTGATTAACTTAATAATTATATGCCTAAGGAAAATACCATGTACACAAAATGGAATAATAATAAACCTAACATTATATTATTTAAAATTGAATTTAATCACTATATTGAGGCCCTAGAAGATGCAAGAAATAAAAAGGCGAAACGGATGTATAGAATTTTTCAATCCCTTTCCTTTTGGAACTTTTTGTAAGTTTTTCCCCCTGTATAGTCTCATTAGCGATGCAGGTGATCAACTAGGTGCATTGTTTTATTGTGATAAATAAGTTAATTTTACTTAATAAATACGGTAACACTTTCTATGAAGTTAGGGTTAGAGTGATAATGCAGTAACTAACCTCTATAAATGCATCGTTGATGGCTTTAAGTAAAGTGAAATAGGACAATAATATATGACAATAAATACATGATGATATATGGTTTATCTGTGTTCTTCATGCCATGTCGGGTATTTTAATAATAATAGATAATGTTTATAATGCAATGCTAATCGGGATAGTTTTTCTCAATGTGCAGAATACCATAAAAGAATGTATTTTTGGTCAGATTTTTTGATTTTTTTTGAAGCCACATCTCAGTTATTTAAAAGACTTGACTTGTGATATAAAGTAATTTTGGAACAAAAACTTCAAAAACTCATAAATTGTCATGTATTGATGGTGTGCTAAGCTACATGCTAAAAGACGCACCTGTCAGGCTGGCACCTAGCTGTTATAACGAATAATTTTTAAATGTAAAGCTCACTGAAATGTTTGTTTTTTCAAGAAGAGCATTTGATACGGTTTCAAAGAAGGTGAAATGAGAAGTTTGATGAAAGAAATGATGGGGTTAAATCTGCTTGAATAGAACAGTGTCAGTAATTATAATAGAGACAAAAGAAAAAAATAATTAGAGCCATAACCAGGCCGGAGAGGTGTGAATTGTGCGAATGGTACACTGAAACTGAATAGGACAGTTTGCACCACAAAACAATAGAGACAATACACTGAATGGATGCTTGGAAGATGGATATAAACATTAGTTAGCATTTTAGAGTCTTCTCAAAATGAAATCACATGACACAATCACACAATCACATGATCCTGCTCCTTGATCGATTGCTCCTGTCTGCCTCACTGCTGAATTGTTTGAGTCTGTTGCTCCGTATAGCTTTGTTTTGAATCTATTTATTGTCATTGTTTGCTGTCTACTTTATCTTCACTATATATCTGATATTGTCTTATATTGCCTATCACATTAATCTGACATCGCTAGTTTTTAATCTTTTAATCTAAATCACCATCACAACGTGTTAGCATTACGCTAGTTTGTGTTATCCGTGCCCACCGTCATTTCTGTCGCACTCTCCTTTTTCTACAAGTTCATCAAACAACTGGTAAGTCGGATCGGTCTACGAACACGGTAAGCTATGTCATCTTCTCCTTTCATTGTTACTTGCACTGCCTGTCACATGCATAGTTTAGCTTTTTCTGTCAGCGATGAGGCATTCACATGTCATAAATGTAGGGAAGTAGTCAGGCTGACAGAGAAAATCTCAGAATTAGAGACACGCATCCAAACTTTAATTGAGGATAGTAAGAATGCAAGGGCTTCAGATACTGTTTTGGATGCGACTAGCTTAGCGAACTCCGTACATTGTTCGGTTCCGGCTGTAGAGCCCGTGCAGCAGGGCAACTTTGTGACTGTGAGGCGGCCTAGTCGTGTGAAAAAACACCACTCTTCCGTTCCGATTAGAACATCAAACAGGTTCTCCCCACTCAGTGACGCACCCACTGAGAATCCTGTTGAAAGTGCCCTAGTTATTGGCGATTCTATTACACGGAACGTGAAAATAGAGACACCAGCCACCATAGTCGCATGTTTACCGGGAGCCAGACCACCTGACATCAAAGCAAATTTAAAAGTGCTGGCTAATGCTAATCGTAAATACTCTAAGATTGTTATTCACGTCGGCGCTAATGATGTTCGACTTCGCCAGTCGGAGATCACCAAAATTAACATTAAAGAGGTGTGTGAAACCGCACGTATGATGTCAGACACTGTAATTTTTCTGGACCCCTTCCTGCTCGTAGGAGTGATGAGATAATTAGCAGACTTTCATCACTCAATGGCTGGCTGTCTAAGTGGTGTCCACAGAATAATATAGGTTTCATAGACAATTGGAAAAGTTTTTGGGGCAGACCTGACCTGTTGAAAAGAGATGGTATTCATCCCTCCTGGGGTGGTGCCGCTCTTCTCTCTAGTAATATGGCACATAGTCTTAGAGCTCAACCTTGACTAACTGGGGCCCAGGTCAGGAAGCAGACAGACTGGCTAAACCGACCGTCTGCTAGCTGTCTCACGTCACAGAATTCAGATAAATCCCAACACATAGAGACTATTTCACCTAGATATTATCACATAGAGACTGTGTCTGTACCCCGAACTAATAAATACAGAAAACTTCCAAACCCATTTACGGGTGATAATTTAATTGATGTTCAACAAGTAGTAAACAGAGATTATAAAGATAAACAAATGATAAAGCTTGGGTTGCTGAATATTCGATCCCTTTCTTCAAAAGCACTTATAGTAAATGATATTATCACAGAAAATAATCTAGATGTGCTGTGTTTGACAGAAACCTGGCTAAAACCAGACGATTACATTACTTTAAATGAGTCTAGCCCTCAAGGTTACTATTATCGACACGAACCTCGTCAGAAAGGTAAAGGGGGAGGTGTTGCTGTAATCTATAGTAATATCTTCAGTATTACTCAAAAGTCTATCAAATATATCTCGTTTGAAGTGATGGTGCTCTATGTAACGTTATATAATGTAAGTGACAAATCTCATTTGAAATTTGTGTTGGCTACTGTATACAGGCCACCAGGGCACCATACAGATTTTATCAAAGAATTTGCTGATTTTCTCTCGGAGTTAGTACTGGCTGTGGATAAAGTCCTTATTGTTGGTGATTTTAACATACATGTAGATAATGAAAAAGACGCTTTGGGATTGGCATTAACAGATATTTTAAGCTCTATTGGAGTTAGACAACACGTGTCAGGACCAACTCATTGTCGTAATCATACTCTAGATCTAATATTGTCACATGGAATCGATATTGATGCCGTTGAAATTCTGCAGCAGAGCGATGACGTCTCAGATCATTATCTAGTCTCATGCGTGCTACATTTAACCAAGGCTGCAAAACCGCCTGTCTGCCATAAATATGTTAGAACCATCACTTCCACCACTAAAAACTGCTTTATAAATAATCTTCCTGATCAGTTTCATCAACTTAGCAAACCAGACAGCTTAGAAGAACTCGATGTTGCAACAGAAACTATTGACGCTCTCTTTTCCAACACTCTAGACTCTGTTGCTCCTTTGCGCTTAAAAAAGATTAAGGATATTAGTCCAACGCCATGGTATAACGAGCACACTCGGGCCCTTAAGAGAGCAGCAAGAAAAATGGAGCGCAGCTGGAAGAATTCAAAACTAGAAGTTTTTCGGATTTCATGGAGAGAGAAAATGATGGAGTACAGAAAGGCCATAAAAACCGCTAGATCTGCTTATTTTTCAAATCTTTTAGAAGATAATAAACACAACCCTAAGTATTTATTTAATACAGTGGCTGGGTGATTCTCACAAAACCATTAAAACACCACGGCACTAATGATTTTAAACATAAAATGTGTAATATAGTAATATTATAAAGCATCAGAATAAAGACAATACTGTTCTCTACCTTGCACAATGTGTGATTTCAACATAAGAATTTATTATTTTTCAATTTTATTGCATTTTCTGCTGAAATTCTCATTACCGCAATGCGTCCGGCTGTGTTTGAACGTGTGTTATGTTGTAATTTAAACAAAATAACATATAAATATTTCGAAAAAAATAAATGGATGTTTTACTAGATTATTTCAGATGACAGAAAAATAATTTACTGAATATTCATGTATAATAATAATGAAGAAAAATTAGGAAAATTATGTGTCCGTGCCTGATGTTCTCATCCTCCGCAACACTTTTTGAGGACTGTTTAAGCGCACATACAGAATTTAAATAAAGTTTGATTTTGAGTGGCCGAGCACATGGACCAGTTACTTCAAGATGGCTACCAGGTAAGATCATCTCTTTATTTCTCTCCAGTTAAATGTTAAATATTCTCTTGTCAGAATGTGTACACGACATTTCGATTATCATTACCGAAACAGGTAGTTTTCTACATTTTGAAAATGGTTAGATTTACAATTTTTTTATGAAAATGTGCTTTATTAAAGTCTAATTATATGCACTGAGTAAAAATTAGCAAAGCCTTCATGGCTTCTCTATTGTTAGCAAAACATACTGAGGCACCTCATCCTCCGCAACACCATTCTCATATACCGCAACCATTTATCGGCAGTTGCGGTAAAGAGAACTTCTGTTTCGGAAATGAGAATTTAAGCATATTGTTTATTACTTTTAGATATCTCTTATGAATTTAATATAAATTTAAAATGTAATAACTGTTGATATTTTGCTCTATGATGTTTCATTGTAGACAGTCAGCAAGTGAGAAAAAAAAAGCTTTAGCAAAGGCCAGGTTGACAAAGTTCAGGGAGAAATTATACAGCAACCCAGAACTGCTCGAGGAGTACAGAAGGAAGGAGAGAGAGAGGTTAGGTTTGGAGATGTTACATCAGGTGTAATTCGCAAAAACCACCCTACAGTGTTAGGAAATGTACAATGTACTACACACACACACACACACACACACACACACACAGCCCTCTACCCTATAACAGGCCTTTGGTGCTGGATTGAGTGTACTGTTCTGTGGGAAATTCCCACCACACTTGCAGGTTGTGTGACTCTTAAAGTGACAGCAGCCTAATAAATTTGCTGCACTCTGTCATTAATATTAATTAAAAACCAACTTCAGTAGTTTAAATTGTTCATTTTGTTATAATTTAGTAATAATTATAATTATGTAATGAATATTTGTGCTTCTGTTTGTAATTTTTTGTACTTTTTATTTTCTTGTTTACTTACTTATTTTTTTCAATTAATTTCAAAGACTAAAATTAAGCTCTACCCCACTCCACAATCAGGCCCATTATAGGATGCATGAACACACACACACAAAGCAATAAGTCTATACTGTATGATGATGTGTTTGTTTTTTTTTTTTTTTTTGTCTATGCAGTGAGACATGCTAATTTAATGTTATGCTTTCTTTCCATTTCCAGGTATCAAAAACGAAAACAAACTAGCAAAATAAAGAAAACTGAAGAGCTGACCAAGAAGCAACATGAAAAGAAAAAAAGACAGTGGCGGGAAAGCTCAAAGCGTTATTATAAAAGAAAGAAACAGCTTAAAGCTGTACTAGACACAACACCATCTAGTGAGGAAGATGATTCACTTCAGCTTGTTGTTGAAGAAGCAAATGAAGTCCCAGAAAATCTTCATGAAGCTGCCCCAAAAGAACAGCCATTCTTGTCTCAGCAGGTAAATGTACCAGTTAAAAAATAATAATAATAATAAATTATATATATATATATATATATATATATATATATATATATATACACACACACACACACAGTTTCCAATTTTGTCAAATCTATTTTAAAGGTTGAACGAACTTTCAAATGTAGAAGTCAACATTAAAAAGACGTAAATTTATTGTTAATTTAGTAGGAACAACTTATGTTATTAAAATATTAAAAAGCAAGAGCTTAAAATGTCAGGTTTTATGGTCAACTAATAGGCTGCTGAACATGCTCCAATTGATCACGGCTGATGTTCCTGGACAACTTGTTTTGTTTGTTTGTTTGTTTTTTGTTTTTTGTGAAAGTATTCAGAGTTATGACATGTTTTTTTATAATTCATTGTAACAGTTGTGTTTAGTTTCAAGTCACTATTAGAGTGAATAAGGTTATTTTCAGTTAAGTTTCCATTTCAGTAAGTATAAATAAGTGTATGGTGGTAACTAAGGAAGTTTCACATCATTTGTATTAATGTAAGAGTACTGAACTTAAACATAATTTTTAAAGCCAAACAACAGTGAAAAGTAAAAATAAATGTATAATTATAATTTTAATTTAATTAAGTTCAACTTAACACACTTCTCAAAAGTTCTAAAGCTCTTTTTTTAGTTTGAGTTTCCAACAGATTTTTTTTTTTCCACAGCGTAATGACATCAACTTAACTCCCCCCAAAAATGAGATACAGACACCAAAAGAAATAAAAACATCTACCCCAAAAGAATCACCCAAAATGAAGAAAAGAAAAATAACACTATCAAAATTGAGAGCAAAGTTGCGCAACACGGAAGCTTCTGGACAGGAATAAAGAGATTTTAAACCTAAGGAAAAAACTGAGAAGACTTGAGAAGAGGGAGAAAAAGCAGGGACTTGTGAACATGAAAGGCAGAGAGGCCAAAAAAAAAGCTAGAAAGAGAGATCAGATATTATTACACAACAGCCAGAGAAGATTAATGCGCAGTATTGTTAGCCGGTTCTTTCACCAAGATGAAGTTTCTACTGTAATTAATGGCAAATCTGGTGAAATTCGAAAAAAGGGCCAGATATTTCGCAAGAGAGCCTTGACAAACAACATGGCAAATCTTCATAGAAGATTTCAGACTGAGAATCCCAGGCACAAACTTTCTCTGTCTCATTTCTGTAAACTTAAGCCATTTTGGATCATCCACCATAGAGTGACAGACAGAGAAACATGCGCTTGTAAAACGCATGAAAATTTTGGCCTGAAGATAAAAAAGCTACATCAGCTAGGAATCATAGCCACATCCTCTCCAAGTGACATTGTGCAGGCCAGTGTGTGTTGCGACAATGACATGTCCTGCATGTACAGGACATGCAGCAATTGCAAAAATAAGAAATTTCCCACAACACAGGATCCTTCACTGAAAGAAAACATCATAGTATGGGAAGAGTGGGTTACAAAATCTGTACCAAAAAAAGTTACAGTTGGGCCCACTGAAGAGAAGGAAGTGAGGAAGGCTTTCCTTGAGAAGAGACATACCTCGATCGAAAAGCTTGTAGAACTGACACAGGACAACCTCTCAAACTTCTCAAGACACATATACAACATTAAGCATCAGTCTGAAAGACTGAGGAAATTGAGAGAGTCCCTTACTCAGAATGAAGTAGTAGTTCATGTTGACTACAGTGAGAACTACGCTTGTAAATACAGCAGAGAAATAAAAGAAACTCACTTTGGAGGTGGCAACCAGCAGGTGACCCTCCATACTGGAGTTATTTATCTCAGTAGGGGGAAGGCAAAGTCCTTTGCATCGCTTTCGGACTGTCTTCAGCACAATGCCATAGCCACATGGGCTCACCTTGACCCGGTACTGAGGAGCATACGAGAGGAGCATCCAAATGCAAGGGACATCCACTTTATTTCAGATGGGCCCACATCTCAATACAGGAACAAAACCAACTTTTATCTAGCCTCTACAGTGCCATTCATGAGAGGATTTAATCGCGTAACATGGAACTTCACAGAAGCATCCCATGGAAAGGGTGCTCCTGATGGAGTGGGTGGTGCCTTGAAAAACCTGGCTGACAGAATTGTGTCCTATGGTACCAGCATACCAGATGCCAACACTCTTTTTGAGCAGCTAAATCTCAATTCTTCTGTAAGGCTCTTTAAAATTACGGAGGAAGATGTCAAAACAAGTGCTGAATTAGTACCACCAGACCTGAAGACAGTACCTGGGACAATGAGAATTCATCAGGTGAGTAAACATATTGAACAACATCTTCAAACTCAAAGTAAATAGACTAAACTATACCTAAAAAGAGAAAATGTTGTTTTTATGTTGAGTTGCCAGATGAAACATCCTTATAGCTGTAAATAAGAGATGGTTTTAAACTACAGTAAACTGAGAACTGAAATGTAGTTAATTACTGTGTAAAGGTCATTGCACATTGAGTCCGAAATTTTCTCACATTAAAAAATAAATACGACCTCATGTTGTGTGAATCAAGTTTACACACTTCCTCTTTGGTCTGTCATAAAAAAAAATTCAGATCAGGTACGATTTTCTGCGTTTTCGGAAAGGATGACAAATATAAGTTAAAAAAATGCATACGATAATTTTGGACTCAGTGTGCAAGGACCTTAAAGGGTTACTCCACTCCAAAATGAAAATTGTCATTAATCACTTACCCCCATGTCGTTCCAAACCCGTAAAAATTTTGTTCATCTTCGGAACACAAATTAAGATATTTTGGATGAAAACGGGAGTCTTGTGACTGTCCCATTGACTGCCAAGTAAATAACACTGTCAAAGCCCAGATGTATGATGCATGAAAGATATCGTCAAAATAGTCCATCTGCCATCAGTGGTTCAATCTGAATTTTATGAAGCGATGAGAACCGTTTTTGTGTGCAAAGAAAACAAAATATCAACTTTATTCTTTTTCTTCTCCTCCGCGACACTTCTTGTGCGTTCATGAGTTCACAAGCAGACCACGACACAGTGCATGCATCGTGCGTGATCTGAGGGGCGCTCGTCTGGCATGTTTGGTCTGTACGCATGCATCGTGGTCTGCTTGTGAACTCATGAACACGCTTTCCAGGAAGTGTCACAGAGGAAAAGAAAAAGTTTAATAAAGGCGCTATTTTGTTTTCTTTGTGCACAAAAAGTGTTCTTGTAGCGTCGTAAAATTCAGATTGAACGACTGATGGCAGATGGACTATTTTGAGGATGTCTTTCAAACTTTTCTGGGCCTTGACAGTGTTAATTACTTGGCAGTCAATGGAACAATTACAAGCCTCCCGGTTTTCATCCAAAATATCTTAAAATGTGTTCCGAAGACGAGTGAAGCTTTTACGGGTTTGGAATGACAAACTCTAAAAAGAGAGAAGTTTAAGATTAAAAGATATGTTATTTATCTATTATTTGATATTAGTATATCCATATTTAATATTTAATATATTTAAATCAAAATTACTGTTTGTTTCTCTTTAAGCTGACATCAACAAAAGCAGGCCTTATCTACACCAGAGAAGTGTCCTGCTTTTGTGATTTTGCCTGTGGATGTTTCGGTCCAAAAGAGTTTGACTTCCGAGACAATGTGGAGCCAGAAAAGGGGAACACCGAGTCAGTTTTGGAAGCAGGAAAGTGGGTCCTTGTACAATATGATGGAGAACTGTTCCCTGGCACAATCACACAGGTACGAAGAAGTATTTGGTGATATGGATATGTGTTGTCGTTGATGAAATATCCTTACATTTATTTATGTATTATTTGTTTATATATTTTTATTCTCTAGGTTGTAGATGATCAGTATGAAGTTGACACAATGAGTTGTGCTGGACCGAACAAATTTTTCATTCCATCCATAAAATATGAGGGAGAAAAAGTGTGGTACTACTTTGATGACATAAAAGCGATCATTCCAGAGCCACAACCTGCCACATCCTCAGCTCGACACTTCTGTGTGTTGCCCGAGATCTGGGCAAAGTACACAAACAAACGTGTAAAACACTCAATTCGTAAAGATGGTAGCAAGAGATGTTGGGATGGTGATAGAACCACACCATGAATGTTCATTTGCAAGCTACCTCCAAGATGATCCCAATACAGTAAACCAGAGTGTCATCTTCTATTAAATTTTCCTGTTTGCACCACAGCCAATTAATTAAATACCTTGCCAATATAATTAATTCATATTTGTTTTGATATGTTGCCCTTTTTATTCCTGTTCTAATGTTTTTCTTTATTTTTATTTATTTTTATTTTTTTTGGCAAATGTATTTTTCAAACTCTACAAAATAAAACTGTTTTGAATGCATGATTGTGCAAATATTATGTTTTTTTTCTACTTTAAAATTTGTTTTTAACAAAAGCTCAGACTAGTACACATATTATCATTACCGAAATAATTAACCTCATTTACGAAACCTATGTATCATTACCGCAACAGATGTTCATTAAATGTTAATTTAATTAATAGAAACATTGTACTTTGATTTTAAATGCATGTGCAGAATCTACAAATTATGTTCTTTCAGGTTTGTCATGTCATTTTGAAAATATGTCAGGTTTCATCGAAATATTTAAAAAAAATGGTTGTAAATTGTGGAAGGTGTTACGGTAATGAGAGAAATTAATCAAAATAAAAAAAACTGTTAAATTAAAAATAAATATTATTTCAGAATTTCAAGTAACTATGCATGACTATTAATAATCCATTTTTAAAAATGTGAAAATATATTAGCTTTTCTAACAGTGTTGATGTTTTCAGACCGTTGCGGTAATGAGATTTTTTCGGATTTATTTTCGAAATCATGTCTAAAAAAGTGTTAAATGATAAGTAAAATTTTTAAAATTAATTTTCACAAATACTCCAGACTTTGTTTCTAATGTCTGGAGAAAAAAAAAGTAAATTCAAGCATTTTTTACATTTTCATGCTTGACATTTTTAAAACTACGTTTTCGTGAGAATCACCCGGCTAAATTAACGAGAAATACAGCCTCAACTTCTGATGTTTCCAAACAGCACAGCAGTAATGACTTTATGAACTTCTTTACTTGCAAGATTGACAACATTAGAGAGAAAATTATAGCCATGCAACTGTCTACTACAGTATCACATCAGACAGTGGATTGTAGTATCCCTGAGGAAAAATTCCATTCATTCGCTGTTATAGGAAAGGAAGAATTGTCTAAACTTATTAAATCATCAAAATCAACAACATGTATGTTAGACCCTATACCGACTAAGCTATTGAAAGAGATGCTTCCAGAGGTCATAGATCCTCTTCTTAAGATCATTAATTCATCTTTATTACTAGGTTACGTACCGAAAAAATTTAAGCAGGCTATTATCAAACCTCTTATTAAAAAACCACAACTTGATCCTGGTGAATTAGTCAATTACAGACCGATTTCCAATCTACCTTTTCTGTCAAAAATACTAGAAAAGGCAGTATCATCTCAACTTAGTTCCTACTTGGAAAGAAATGGTATCTGTGAGGATTTCCAGTCAGGATTTAGACCGTACCATAGTACTGAGACTGCTCTCATTAGAGTTACAAATGATTTGCTCTTATCATCAGATCGTGGTTGTATCTCTCTATTAGTGTTACTAGACCTCAGTGCCGCTTTTGACACTATCGACCACAATATTCTTTTGAATAGACTAGAAAATTATGCTGGAATTAGTGGAAATGCATTGGCATGGTTCAAATCATACTTATCTGACCGT
Organism: Zacco platypus; assembly: GCA_038088235.1. NCBI lineage: Eukaryota > Metazoa > Chordata > Actinopteri > Cypriniformes > Xenocyprididae > Zacco > Zacco platypus. Next base: position 13,417,985 of record CM076071.1, on the reverse strand, counting down.
TATCAGTTTGTAGTAGTAAACGAAGAGATGTCATTTCGATCACAAGTTAAACATGGAGTACCACAAGGCTCAGTTCTAGGACCGTTGCTTTTCACTCTGTACATGCTACCCTTGGGAGATGTCATTAGGAAGCATGGCATTAGCTTTCACTGTTACGCTGATGATACTCAGCTCTATATTTCCTCGCGCCCTGACGAAACCGACCAATTCTCAAAATTAACAGAATGCGTAGCTGATATAAAAAATTGGATGACTAGTAATTTCCTACTACTAAATTCAGAAAAAACAGAGATTCTAATTATTGGACCAAAAACTTCTGCACATAATAACCTAGAATACTGTCTAACACTTGATGGCTGCTCTGTTAAGTCGTCTTCGTCAGTTAGGAACCTGGGTGTGCTCTTTGATACCAATCTTTCATTTGAATGCCACATTTCTAGCATATGTAAAACCGCATTCTTCCATCTTAAAAATATATCTAAATTGCGACATATGCTCTCAATGACAAATGCGGAACAGCTAGTTCATGCGTTTATGACCTCGAGACTAGATTACTGTAATGCTCTACTGGGTGGTTGCCCTGCTCGCGTGATAAACAAATTACAGCTGGTCCAAAACGCAGCTGCTAGAGTCCTTACTAGAACCAGGAAGTATGAACATATTAGTCCGGTTCTGTCAAAACTGCACTGGCTCCCTATTAAACATCGTATAGATTTTAAAATCTTGCTAATTACTTACAAAGCACTAAATGGCTTAGCTCCCCAGTACCTGAGTGAGCTTTTAATGTATTATAGTCCTTCGCGTCTATTACGATCTCAGAATTCTGGCCAGTTGTTAATACCTAGAATATCAAAATCAACCGCGGGCGGTAGATCCTTTTCCTATTTGGCACCTAAACTCTGGAACAATCTTCCTTGCATTGTTCGGGAAGCAGACACACTTTGTCAGTTTAAATCTAGACTAAAAACGCATCTATTTAACCTGGCATACACATGACGCACTATAAACTCTTGTCCTCATATCCGTTAAAGGATTGTTAGGCTGCATAGATCAGGTCAGCCGGAACCGGGAACACTTCCTATAACACCAGATGTACTCGTTACATCGGAAGAAGAATGGCGTCTACGCTAATTTTTTGTCTCTCTGCTTATCCCGAGGTTTACCAATTAACATGATTGGCTGGATCCGGGCTGTGTCCGGGTCGGACGGGGAACCTGTGCCTGTGTGCGGCAGCAATGTGGCCCTGTGGTGTCGGCGGAGACCGTGTGAACGAGCTCATCCTTTGTGAAGACCTTACCGACTCATCAGCCAGCGGCACATATCCCAACAAACCGTCCCATATCGGCGTGATCAAAAAGATCTTAAATTAGATGGAACTAGATTAAATATTTTGACTGTTGCGATTCCAAATCAGTTTAATGACCTGTAACTCTGCCTGAGTATCGGACAAGTGTTCACTGTTGGCCAGAGGAGAACTGGCCCCCCAACTAAGCCTGGTTTCTCCCAAGGTTTTTTTCTCCATTTGTTGGAGTTTTGGTTCCTTGCCGCTGTTGCCTTTGGCTTGCTTAAGTTGGGGACACTTGCTTGATATTCAGCAGTGTTTTTGATATGCCTGCATTGGCGCCGTTGTATGCGAACTGATCTGAGCCGGACGATTACGTCACTGTTTTCTCCAGTGCTGCTATACCTAAATTACCTAGACTAATAACTATTGATCTTTGCAACGGAATGAATCAATAATATATAGAATAAGCTGCACAATGACACCATTTTCTTATTAATGTAAAGCTGCTTTGCCACAATTTGCATTGTAAAAAGCGCTATATAAATAAAGATGTCTTGTCTTGTCTTGTCTTAAAAAACATGTGGCCTTAGCTGGACTGCATTTCTAGATTGCAGAAAGGCCAACTTCAATTTTATTTTCATAATGATTTTTCATAAAATTTTTCTCAATTGTAACTTTGATATGAATAAAATTCCCATTAGGCTGTCAAACTTTCATAGACAAGGTCTGTTATCCTGGTTGCTGGCATACAAACACATTTTCTCTCCCCACAGATGTTTGATATGGAATAATAAAGATATTAAATAAGAAGAATAAGAATAAAACACTTTTTTGAATATGGGTTTAGAAACAATATTTTATTGGTGACAGCTGCTTCGCCATGGTGGTCACTTACTTTTATATGGAGAATGTCCAGATGAATTCAAACCTACAATATCTGCAAAGGATTTTGCAGTCGTCTTTGATGCTCTACCTTCTGGTGTCCTTCGGATGTTGCGTGGTGCTGTTGCTGTTGATCTGAATATAACTATTGACTTTAGTATAAGATTAGATGGCATAAGAATTGTTGATTAAAAAAAAAAAAAAATGCAGCAATAATTTCCTTAGACAGATGTGTTGTTCATTTAGGATACTCCCAGATAAAAGTTTGGAATTCATGCTTCCAGGAGATTAAGTGGGATAAAGGAGATATTGTGTCATCAATAAGATTCATGAGATTTCATTTAAAATTATTCATATTGTATTTACCCAGTAAAATAGGTTATAAAAGGATTTATTTATTTATTTTTCTTACTGTATTTGTACTAAATTGTTTTTTAAAGGAGATTTCTTGAACTGCCATTACTCAGGAGGATAAAAATACTTTATAATAAACCTTTAGAAATTAAAATTTGTTTTTTTCTTAATTTATTTATTATTTTAGGGAAACATCACATTCATAAATGTCGACATAAATTATAAACTATATAAAAATTATATATATATATAGCTTACATTGTAAATCTAAATGTAAATCTAAACTGTAAATCAAAAATTCTCCATTTGCTGATTGCTTTGTAGTGTCTTCTGGACTGGATCACTTGATGATCAATTCATTTTTAGGTTTTAGGAAAAGCTTTTAACCTTCTGACTTAACATAGGTAAATCTTAGTTGGCTCCGGCCTGTCCTGGCCGCCCACGGGCAAGTGACGTTTTAATGTGGCTAGGTGTGATGTAAGACAGGATCTCTCCCTGACTTCAGAAAGATCGGAATCAGCTCAGATCAAATTCTTTCCCCCACACAAGACCAGTGTTTGTGGGACAAGGAGTCCACGCACACACACATAGAGACATTCATCAAAATATGAATATTCCCAGGTGTTTTTCCTGTGTTTTTCTTTTTGTATGCATGTCTATATTACCTCCATTTAGTTACATCTTGTAGTTCTGTTAATTTCACTGTAAAATGCTCATATTCAAATGTAAGATTGTATAAGAGCTTATATTATTATAGAGCTTCATTTAGAGTTTGGAAGATTTTCTGTCACATGTGGCGAGGGGGGCGTGGTTCAGCGAAGGCTGCAGCGGGAGAGAGAGACGGGAGAGGAGCGGTGAGTAAGCGGATCAATGGTTAATAACGATCACCTGTTCATCCTTGCAGTAATTGGCGTGGAGAGACGGCTTAAAAGCACCACTCGATGGAAACGAGAGAGAGAGAGAGACGGACTGGGAGCTCGGGGAGGACTGGCTGACAAATCCAGAACGGAACGACAGAGAGAAAAAAGATTGAATATTATTGAAATCGCGCTGAGCGCAAGTTACCTGTGATTGTTATTATTTTGTTGAGAAGTGAGAATAAAACCTCGACTCCCAGTCACGCTGACCCTGTCTTCTTCCTTCCTTGTATTGAACCTCATCACACTGGTGCCGAAACCCGGGAAGGAAGAAGAACGCCGCCGTCATTATGCAGAATCCGTCAGGTGTGCCATTTGCGGACATTATCCAGTCGCTCACGGGCCTCCACCAAGAACACCATCAGGCGCTGCTGGGCATGAGGGATGATCAGGAGAAGAGGTTCCTGGCCCTCGTCAAAGCCCAGCAGGAGGATCGCGCGCTGTTCCGGAGCTGGATAGACCGGGAGGTCAAGGCTGCGGGAACTCCAGCGACCCCAGCCCCGCCCATCCATGTGCCTCTTAATAAGATGGGACCGCAGGACGATCCGGAGGTGTTCATTGAGCTCTTTGAGCGGTCGGCGGAGGCATGTGGGTGGCCCAAAGCGGACTGGCCAGTGCTTCCCCTGCTGTCCGGGGAGGCGCAGGTGGCCGCACAGCAATTGCCAGTCCAGAACCTCCTGGTCTATAACAACCTAAGACGCGCCATACTTCAACGGGTCGGCCGGAGTCCAGAACAACATCGCCAGCATTTCCGCTCCCTGGGCCTGGGCGAAAGTGGCCGGCCCTTCGTGATGGCGCAACAGCTCCGGGACGCCTGCCGCAAATGGCTGATGGCCGAACCCAGTGGCGTCGAGGATATTATCGACAAGGTGGTGCTGGAGCAGTTCGTGACGCGGTTACCCCCCCAGACCGCGCAGTGGGTCCAGTGCCACCGCCCAACGTCGCTGGACCAGGCCATCCAACTGGCGGAGGACCAGATGGCGGCGTGTCCCAGGGTCGGCGAGGCGCTACCAGCAGCTACTCTCTCTCTCCCTCCTGTCTCTCCTGCTGTTTCCCCCCTCTCTCCCAAACCTGTCCCTCTTCCCAGGTCCCGAGGAGGTCTCCCGCCCCGAGCTGCACCCCGCTGGAGGGATGCTTCTCTCCAGGACCCGGCCGCTGGTCCGCGGGCGCCATCCAGGGGTACAGGCATGACCAGCAGCAGTCCAGCCATGGGTTCGGGGGATCCCCTCTCTCCACGCCAATCCCTTGGTCCGCTTCCCGCCCCTAGGTTAGCGGGGAGGTCCGGGCCGGCCTGTTGGCGTTGCGGGGACCCGTCCCATTTCGTTGATCGCTGTCCAGTAATGGAAGTAGGGACATTGATACGGGTCCCGGACGCCCTGCAGGCTGCCCCCGATCAAGCTGGCCTGTACCAAATACCCGTGAGTATTAAGGGGGGTACATATAGGCTTTGGTGGATTCTATCGACGGACAGCTTCTCCAGCCGACTCGACCACTCTCATACCCGTATTTTGCCATTCTAAAGGACAGGTTGTATCGAGTGACCCAAGACGCTCAGTCAAAAAAAGATACAACCCAGTTGTTGGTTCCGAAGAGCCGTCGGCTCATTGTAATCCTATGGCCAGACATTTGGGGCAAACAGCGACACTGAACCGTCTAATGACCCGATTTTTCTGGCCGGGCATTCACGAGAACGTGCGCAGGTGGTGCGCGTCGTGTCGGGAATGTCAGTTGGTGAATCCACCGGCCACTTCAAAAGCACCATTGTGCCCCCTCCCACTTATGCAGGTCCCCTTCGAACGGATTGGTATGGACCTCATCGGGCCATTAGAGCGGTCAGCACGGGGGCATCGATTTGCATTAGTCCTAGTGGATTATGCAACTCGATACCCCGAAGCACTAGCGCTCCGCAGCATTTTTGTTGAGAAGTGAGAATAAAACCTCGACTCCCAGTCACGCTGACCCTGTCTTCTTCCTTCCTTGTATTGAACCTCATCACATCACACAAAGAGACGCGCAGCGTCTCCTAATAATGATTGCTCCCAGTTATACAAATAACTACATCTTTACACATGCAGGGATTTAAAAAAATAAAACTAAAATATAAACTTCTGCAAATAAATCGTATTTGGATCGTTGGATCTTGCAGGTTTAACCCTTTCATTGTTGTGCCCCTTTGTCTGCATTATAGGATAGGAAATCTCATAAAAATAAAGGCATATAACCAGTTCAGTTGTCGTGCACTGACTATATGGTTCTATATAATTAGTTTCATAATATGGTTAATAATAACGTAAAATACCTTAAGATAAATTAAATGGAACCTGGATGAATTTAAAATGAATTTACTATATTTCAGATCAATATACTATTTTTTTTATAGATTTTTCATGTTCATGTTATATTGTCTTTCTTCATATTGTAGATCCCTTGTTCACATGTAAACAGGCTATAACAGTTTTAAAGTAGGTTGGACACTATGTGGAACTTTGGGGTAATTTTCACTGCACAATTGTTAACTCAGCGAAGGGCTGTCTAATTCCAAACTTTAAAGTGTGTGTGTGTGTGTATATATATATATATATATATATATATATATATATACACTTTTATTTATTTTAATTACAAATTGTACGTTTACATGCTAAAGAATTATTTCAACCAAAAATTATGTGTGCCTGTGTGTAAAATGTATATTATTTGTTTTAAATGAAAGAATAAAACATTTATCTTTTATTCCAAGATAAATTTAAAAACAAAAATACATTTTTGTACATTCAAAGTGCTACACAGCAGAGGTTTACTGTTGAAATTAGACATACATAAATACTGTTAACTGTTACTGTTAACATACATACTGTTAAAGAGTATAACCAAACATTTAATTTTACGGGTTGCCTTAAAGGCCTTTTTTTCTGTGTGTATATGGTATGATGATAGTTTCTCTCAAATGAAACAGTAAAATGTTCACTAAGGGCCCTATGATTTCCGCGATGCAGAAAACGCGGACGGAATCGCGGAATTCATTCATAATAAAAGGAATTTATTGTTTAAGGGGAAACTTTTTTTTTAAATTTTCGATGAATACATCAAAAGCAAGTTAGTACACTTCAATTAAATCACAATATGGAGTACTATATGTTAATATTAAATGGTAAAAATTCTATTAAAATATGAATCCTGCATGTTTTGTGTCTGAATGAATTGTTCAGCAGTAAACCGCGTGCCTGTGCCATTCATCCTGACAATCCACGTTACACAGTAAATTCCCTTTTTATGAATGGATTCTGTCCGCGTTTTCTGCATCGCGGAAATCAAATGTCCCTGCATTTTCTACAAAAAGCACGTTCAACACGGACACGCAGACACCCACTAATACAGCATTTATTCAACAAACTACTTACTTTTACCTAGACTAATAACTATTGATCTTTGCAACGGAATGAATCAATAATATATAGAATAAGCTGCACAATGACACCATTTTCTTATTAATGTAAAGCTGCTTTGCCACAATTTGCATTGTAAAAAGCGCTATATAAATAAAGATGACTTGACTTGACTTTAGTGATATGCAAACATATACTGTAGTGTACTGTATAACATACCACTTGTTGTCTGTTTTAAATCCGTTTTTGAAGTGTCCAGTTCTGTGCAGCGCGCAGCCTGACATCACGTGCCAAAACAAACTGTACGAGGCTTCAGTGATCGTTTAATCAGAGAGCGCCTCTAGAGGTCACTCTCGTACCGCACTCTCCTCAGCCGCTCCAGCAACGGACGCGACCCAGAAAATGAAATCAAGCGCGGTTGTGCATCACTTGTTTGAACATGCTTGCTCGCAGTCTGTGTACTTCGGATTTTATTTTGTAAATTTGTAAAAAAAAAAAAGTTGTATCTAACCTTGTTTAAAAATAGCCATAGTGCCATCTTTTGGTTATTATTAAATTTCTTTTTTTATTTCTTGTGCTTAAACAGATCGTTATTGTGCTTATTTTTTAGTTAAATACTACATTGATTAAAAAAAACAAAAAAAAACGTTTGAATTTCTTATTCAATGTTAGTGTTATTGTATATAGAAATAAACCGTGTATAATTCAGAGAATATTGTTTAGTGTCATGAATTATCATTGGGTGTCATCTCAAAAATAGGTATATGCTGCCCTCTAGTGCTCATTATAAATATATGACATTTGATTATTATTTCAATTATTTTAAGAGTACTGTTTCCCCTCATTTTAATTTACACATACATCTTGAAATTAAAAAAATAAATTAAAATGTGTTTATTTATGATATTTGTACTATTAAATATAGAAATAGGTGTGTATATTTCAATTATTCATGAATAATTGACAACTTCCAAATTCCCTTTTTGTTCTTAATTTAAACCTTCGCCATGGCAACACCATTTGAGATGTACTATAATCTTTCGCAATTTAGCATCTTCGGTATGTTGTCATCATGTGCAGAAGTTTATTATTAGTTATTTGCAGAAGTTTATATTTTAATTTTATTTTTTAAAATCCCTGCATGTGTAAAGATGTAGTTGTATAACTGGGCGCGATCATTATTAGGAGACGCTGCGCGTCTCTTTGTATGACAGAAAATCTTCCAAACTACAATGAAGCTTTTTAATATGTTCTTGTGATCGAATCTTGTCTAATTGCTTGAATGTTTTAATGAAAAAAAGTTTAAAAACTCTTAAAATCGAGGGGCTTTCACGCGGTCATGATCACTCGCTTTCAGAGAAATGACGCGCGGCTCTTTGTTTAATCCGTTAGGAAATGAAGTTTGCACAGATGCCACACAGTGTCAACACATTAACACAGTCATACACATAAACGAAATGAAATGAAATAAAAGAAATGAAAGAAATGAAAAGAACATGAAAAAACACATGTAAATGAGTTCGTGATCATTCACAGACATCATCAAACTGTCAAACAACACGGCTCGCAATCTCTACATGAATGTCTTTCATGTGTTTATTTGCGTTTATATTGTAGAATCGCTGGAATATTTTAATAAATAAAGTTAAAACACATATACATGACGAAGTGTCCTGAATTGTAAAACAAAAGCCAGCGCTTTGGGCGCGGTGATTATTGTGTGACAGAAAATCTTCCAAACTCTAAATGAAGCTTTTTAATACATTCTTGTGATTAAATCTTGTGTAATCGCTGGAATGTTTTAGCGAACAAGGTTAAAAAACACGTAAATGAGTTTGTGATCACTCGTGTTCACAGACAGTGGCGGTTCTAGACAAATTTTACAAGAGGGGCCAAGGAGGGGCCAGTGTTTAACCAGAGGGGCACATTAAAAATGGTAACATTATATTTAAAGATTATAAACTATGTTTTACTTTACTTGCTGATATCTGTAGAAAGATGTACAGTAAACATAGGGCACAAGTACATTTATTACCTTATGCATGTACACTGCCAGTCAAAGTGTACAAGAAAAACTGTATTATTGTGAAATATTTTTACAATTTAAAATAACTTTTTTTATATTTGAATAGGGTACATTTTAAAATGTAATTTATTCCAGTGATCAAAGCTGAATTTTCAGCATCATTACTCCACTCTTCAGTGTCACATGATCCTTCACAAATCATTCTAATATGCTGATTTGCTGATCAAGAAACATTTATAATTATTACCAAGGATTTGTGAAGGATTTGTGAAGGATCACGTGACACTGGAGACTGGAGTAATGATGATGAATTCAGCTTTGATCATAGGATATAAATTACACTTTACTATATATTCAAATAGAAAAGTCATTTTACATTTTAATAATATTTCACAATATTACAGCTTTTCTTGTATTTTAATAACATAAATGCAGCCTTGGTGAGCAGAAGAGACTTCTATCAAAAACAACCAAAATAGTAGTTTCCAAACTTTTGACTGGTAGTGCATATCTTCATGTATTTCAAAATGTAGGCCAAGTATTTACTTAAAAAAAAGAAACATTAGAGCCATATTGACACAAAAAATTATTTACAGGAGAAAGCACCATTTTAAGGACATACAGTAGGCCTACAATGAAATTATAATTGAACTGCTTTGCAAATAGTAATAACCTTCTTCATCACAAACCTGATGGTGCAGTACTTGATCCACATGGATCCCCTTTCTGTGCCTCTGGCTGTTCCTCTCTCTGTCCCTGTATGTTTCTTCCTCCTCACCCTCTTCTTCATCCTTCTCACCCTCTGGAATTTCCCTCTCTGTGTCAGAGTCCTCACTTACATCACCTGCCCTCTCTCCAGCCTCCACTGACTCCTCTGGCTCTCTCTCCTTCTGCTCCTCAGTTCTCTCAATACCTTGATTTGTTTCTCTCACTTTTTTGTTTACTGGGGCAAACAAGGACGCCATGTCCCTTCCTTGTTTCATGATAACTATCGGAAGAAAAAAACGTGCATTACATTTCATTGCCTAACCATCCCACTTAACACGGGCAGATAGCCTGTTGATTACTTTACTCAAATGTATGTTATCGCAATGCAACAGCCAAGATAGATGAAGTTACATGGTTAACATCACAACATTGTGCAAGAGCAACAAGTCACTTACGAGATACGAGTCACTTACGTGGCCGGCGCCACTATAAGTTACCCGTGTAGAACTTTCCGTCGCATTAGTTCCGCTTTTGGCGCTCGCATGTAAAATCATAATAAATTCATAATTAATTTTCTTTTTGGTCAGCACAGGGGGGCCACAGGGGTGGCCAGGGACATGTCTACAGAGGCCTCTGTGTAGAACCGCCACTGCATGTTATATAGTGAAGCATGTAAATGTATTACAGGAGATTCTGAAGCATCTAACTGTACTATTATTTCTTATGAAGCTATGTCAGTTTTTGCATTTGTGTTGTACTAAATGTGTTTATACTTGTGTTTTAGACAAAAGAAATAATTTGTGAAGCAAAGACTGAACCTCTGCTATTTAGGCTAATTTGAAGGTAAGGCATTTAAATAAGTTACAACTTTTTTTTTTTGTTTGTTTTTTTAAAGACTTAGTTTACTTTACTGAAAATATTTAATTTTTCTGCTTTATTGTAACACAGAGGAAGGAGTGGATGAAAGTTTTATGCTGCTGGATGACGGTGGTTCTCGACTGGTCCTAGAGTATCTCCAGCAATACACATTTCAGATGTGTTCCTTATCCGACACCCTTTTCTGGCCTTTGAGTTTCTACTTACAAGCTGGTAAATTGAACCAGGATTAGAGACAAAATGTGCAGTGCTAGTGTGACAATTTAACCCTTTTTATACTCCGTTACACTAGGGCTACTACAGATCTAGGAAACACTGGGGTACAGTTTATTATTTTTTTTTTCTCAGTTGTCTTGCTTCATTTTAATACTTTATTTTAATTTCAACAGAATCCAAGCTTTTTGATGACTGACAACGATTAGTATTAAATGAAGAAGTCTGCACAGCCAAGCTAAGGAGTTCATTAGATGTACAACACCTCAACAAACTACATGGATTTGCTATTGAAGAAATGGAATGGTGAGTTTAATGATGTTCAGAATAGTGAAGGTTTTATTTAGGGGAAAAAAATGAATTTGCCATGTCCAAGTGCATATGACATTTGTCCACATACACGTGGTATAAATTAAACATTTTAAACTTGTCTTTCAAAGATTGTCATGGAGAAACTGCCTTCAAAACCCTTCCCGCTGTCCTGCAATCATCGCCATGCCTCACAAATGGGAAAATGGTGCTGAAAAGAAGTGCAGCTTAACTGACATTCCAACCCAGTTTCACGGCTTCAGCCTGTAAGTAAAAGCAGCACTGCAAAATTAGCTTTGATAAGTTACACTGCTCCAGTGTTAATTTTGACAGCAAATTCTGATTTAGTCTTAGTCTTTTGAATAACACACCATTTAGTTTTAGTCATATTTTAGTCATCTGAAATCTTTTAGTCTTAGTCTAGTTTTAGTCGACTAAATATCATAAGAGTTTTAGTCTTAGTCTAGTCTTAAGTCTTTTAGTCTTAGTCTAGTTTTAGTCGACTAAATATCATAAGAGTTTTAGTCTTAGTCTAGTCTTAAGTCTTTTAGTCTTAGTAAAACAATATTAGCACATTTTAGTCGACTAAATCTACAGTCGACTTGACTAAATGTTTCTCCAGAATTTCCGGTCATTCAAGTATCCATCAGTCTGTTATAGAATTGTATTAAGGTTTGAATATGCAATACAGACACAGATTTAACGGTTGTAATACAAAACATGTATTTTATTTTATTCTTAATGTCAAAAACACTTTTGTGAACAGAACAGATTAGTGCAATTCTCAAATGTAGAATAAAATATGTATTGGCTGTAATGCCATTGCACACACTACCAACGAAATGTTCAAGTAAATAAAAAAAACCTGCTCCTTAATGTTCAAGTAAATAAAAAAACCCCCTGCTCTCTCAGCATTGAAAATACAGGTAAATATCACATTAAACTAAAAAGCACATAACTCTGTAAGCATCATCTATTACTCTGTGCATTGTGTGCAAATGTCAATTCTTCGTTTTCGTCCTAGCTCTGACATTTCTGTTGTTCATGAGACATTGCCCTCGGACCGGGTGCACTGCAAAACGTTAGTATGTTGCTAACGAGCAAAGTCAACTGAAATCAGCCACAGCTGTGTAACTAAGACTGTGCAAACTAAATATAATGTAACGTTAAATAACCTAACTGTTGTGCAACCGTCCTCGGAACTGTGCGAAGTTCTGCAAACTCATCTTCTCCTCCTGTGTAACTGCTGCTGCTGCGTTTGTTGAGCTTTTTCGCCTGCATTTGCCGTGCCCGCGCCTTTTTAAAATGGCTCTTCTGCTTGCTTCTGCAGAGATCAACCTACCCTCAAAGATTCGCTCTGATTGGATCTCTTCTCCATTCGTCCCACCCTAATATTTTCGTCTCGTTTTTATTCGTTGACTTAAGTGTCAGTTATATGTCGTCACATTTTTCGTCATCATATCTGACTTTTTATTTAGTTTTTATTTAGTTTTCGTCCGTGAAAAAGGTTCGTTGATGAATATTTTTCGTCATAGTCTTCGTCAACGAAATTAACACTGCACTGCTCTGTATACATATGTACTTATGTCCATTTCTCCTTTCCTTTAGTGATTCTGCTTCTTAATAGGTTAGCTCTCCCAAAAATGAAAGTTCTGTTATAATTTCTCACTCTAATGTCATTCTACACCTATAAGACCTTCACTCGTCTTTGGAATGTAAATCAAATTCTTTTTAAAGATATTAGAGAAATTTCTGTCCCTTCATTGACAGTCCACACAACTACAATTTTTAAGGCCCAGAAAGGTAGGAAAGACATTGCTAAAGTACTCCATGTGACTCCAGAGATTTAACCTCACAACGTGTCTATACCAGATGTGACTTTTGTTGCGCTGCAACAGCTAAAAGCTGTCTACACAGACAAACTGACCGTTGCAAAGCACTCGGACTACGTCAGAAATAGAACGGGGAATCTGTTTACTTGGGAATTTGTTTTCACGTCGCGCCACATCCATTATGGTCATATCCACATATGACTGATTATAATGGGTACTGTTGTCTTTTGATGCGTCGCATTGTTCGCGTCCGGTGTAGACACGGTGCCAGTTTATGAAGCGACACGAGTGCTTTGTTTGTTCAATAAAACATAATTTTTGTATTTACACAACAACGTCTGCTCTTGCATTAACACAACATGTGTTGAGGTGCTCTTGTGAACATGCGTTGGAGATTAATATTTTGTAAATAAAGTGGAAAATTATGGTTAGGGAATAAAATATAGAATATACTTGTATCACTTCCTAAAACTGAGGTTAAACCACTGGAGTCACTGGATTACTTTAATGTCTTTACTACCTTTTGTGGGCCTTAAAAGTGGTAGTTGCGTTGACTCAACAGAGGGACGGAAATCTGTCAGATTTCATTAAGATCTTAAATTGTGTTTTGAAGATGAACGAAGGTCTTTGAGGTTTGGATGATTTTTTTTTTTTTGGTGAACTAACCCTTTAACAGCAGGTGGAATTCAGTGACCATATTTTAATTCAGTACAGCATTACTTCGGTGTAACTTTTACGTAATTTAACACTGCTTATGTTATCACAGTGCAGGCCTACTGAACTTTATTTATTCTTTGAAGGTTGGAGCTAATATGGTGCATCACCTGAGCAGTGAGACGAGCCAGAATCCACATGACTTGATGCTTCAGGACAAACAGAACTCGCAAGTTCTTTTTATTTTATTTTTATCATTTTCATTGTGGAGTTGAACAGAAGATCTTATTTTAATCTATGCATGTATATTGATTGATTTATTTATTTTACATCTATGAATTATTGTTCAAAGCCTTCTGCTCCCATTCACTTCAAACATGGACTAGTGTATTAAGAGGGTATTATCTTCAACACATTGCTGCACAGTTTTGTACTGAAAATTTTTGTGTAGGTTTAAATATAGTGTTCATTTTGAATTTTTGTGTTCTGTATACATTTTATGTTTAGTTTACACTGTACATGGTTGTGTAGGTTTTGAATGTGTACGGTTTGTACAAAATTGCATAGGTTTCGAATTGATGTATGCACACTTGTATTTTGAATTTGATATGTACATAATTGTGTATATTTACATTAAATGACTCCACAATATTTGGTTTGTGATATAAAATATATTTGTTAAAACGTATTTTATACAAATAAACTATCTTCAAAAAGTATATTTTATATAGTAAAATAATTTCATGACTAAAAGTAAATCGTTAACCCAACTGGCTTTTAACCCAATCATTGGGTTAAAAATAACCCACAGTTGGGAAGGTGCTATGTTAACCCATAGTTGGGTTACTAGTTGGGTTATTTTTTAACCCAACATTTTTTAGTGAGTGCCTTTGGCAAGAAGTCTGGGTGGCTGTCACCCACTTCACTTAAACACTTCCATACACTTAATAATAAATTAATTGTCATTATCATTGTATTACAATTAAATCATTTATTACAATTATTATTAGTATTAATATTATTAAAATCTGTAGGAGGGTCGTGGACGACTTGACTCGGCTCAGGAGGGTCGTGGACGACTTGACTCGGCTCAGGAGGGTCGTGGACGACTTGACTCGGCTCAGGAGGGTCGTGGACGACTTGACTCGGCTCAGGAGGGTCGTGGACGACTTGACTCGGCTCAGGAGGGTCGTGGACGACTTGACTCGGCTCAGGAGGGTCGTGGACGACTTGACTCGGCTCAGGAGGGTCGTGGACGACTTGACTCGGCTCAGGAGGGTCGTGGACGACTTGACTCGGCTCAGGAGGGTCGTGGACGACTTGACTCGGCTCAGGAGGGTCGTGGACGACTTGACTCGGCTCAGGAGGGTCGTGGACGACTTGACTCGGCTCAGGAGGGTCGTGGACAAGTCAAGTCGTCCACGACCCTCCTGAGCCGAGTCAAGTCGTCCACGACCCTCCTGAGCCGAGTCAAGTCGTCCACGACCCTCCTACAGATTTTAATAATGAGTCTGTGAGTCTGGATGAGCAGCGGCGGCGACTTGCTGTGAGTCTGGATGAGCAGCGGCGGCGGCTTGCTGTGAGTCTGGACGAGCAGCGGAGGCTTGCTGTTTCAACGCCGACCTGACGGATAGCAGCGGGGAGTCCAACACCTTGGACCCCAGGGTAGTGCTACTGGAACCCCCACGGAGATCATGGGACTGGGCTGACAGACAGACAGACACAGCTTCACTGAAAGAATATGTGGGGGTAGTCGGAGTGAGGTGAGCTGGCAGAACAGCTGTGGCATGCTGAGACTTGGGAATGGCGGCCATTTTGTGCGCCGGTTCAGTGGCAGCCGCCATGTTGTGACTGAGCTCGGGCTCCGCTTCTCCCACAGTAAATGATGACCCAGACAACAGTAGTGCATAGTCCATCAAATCCCTGAGACTACAATTAAAGTCTGCGTCGGGTAGCCAGGATCTCAAGGGTTCATTTAAGCCTCTGCGAAACAAATGTTTAAACAAGAATTCGTCATAAGAGACACAATCAGATACCTTGATGAAGTCCAGTATGTAATCCTCAATCAGAGATTGCCCTTGCTGTAGTTGGCCGAAGTAATCCATACTGACCAGGATGCTGATAGAGACTGCTTGATCTTGGTTTGGCAAAGTAATCTGTAATGATGAGGAGGCAGCGAGTAAAATCCAAATGCAGCTTTAATCAAGAACGTAGTCGTACAGGCAGAGATCAACACAACAGCAAACAACAATATAAGAGGGCAGACAGGATCAAGGTGATTTCCAGGCGGAAGGTCAGAGGCAGGCAGAGAGTCGTCAGAAAACAGGCAGGATCAGCAACAGAAAAACCAGACAAGGAAATAACGCTCGGAAATTGTGACGGTGAATCAAACAATACTTCACAGAGTGCAAGTGGGTGAGTGATCTATTTATAGTGCAAGGAAGAAGCTAATGAGTGTGATGACGAGGATCAGCTGGCGGATAATCAGTGACCGTGTGAGGTATTCTGGGAAGTGTAGTGTGGTGAGGGAGAAGCATGGTGCGAGCGGATGACCTCTAGTGGTGAGTGGGTGTAAAGTGAAGGACCGGATTCATAACACACTGGGACACGCCATTATGTAATAATACCATTTGATTTTGATTAAAAATAAGCCACTTATGTGTAGTGTAGTGGTAGACATTTGTGGTAGACATTTGAACTTTAAAATGAAGAGTGTCAAAGACTTTCTATACGGTCTTAAAAGGAACTTTGATAGTGTTGAAGCCATTGAACAAACGTCTCCTGAACCATGTACTTTTCCTCTTGTGCTGGAAACTGATTTTCGTTCGCTCTAAATATTTTTTTTATTTGCGAGACAAAGATTTTCTCCTCAACTCAGTTCGCGTGTGCGCGAAATGACCTTTTGCACGCTCAAAATATGATCTTGCACCTGCAAAAATTTGCCAGAAATCCAATTCCATACTTTTGAAAACAATAAATACACGATTGCGACGATATATGGTTAATCTGTGCTCTTCATGACATGTTGGATATTTTCATAGATTATATTTATAATGCAATGCTAATCGGGATACCTACTCATTGTGCAGAATACTATAAAGTAATATATTCTCGGTCAGAATTTTTGAATCGGCACTCGACTTGATATAAGTAAGCTTGGAGCAAAAACTTGGTTTTTAATCTCATAAATTGTCATGTATTGATGGTGTGCTAAGATACATGCTAGTACACCTGGCATGCAGCCACTTAACGTTAGCTATTATAAAGAACAGTTTTTAAATGTAAAGCTCACTGAAATGTTTATTTTTTTCATGAAGGGCGTTTGATACAGTTTCAGAGAAGGTGAAGTGAGAAGTTTGACGAAATGATGGGATTAAGTCTGCTTGAATAGAACATCGTCAGTAATTATAATAGAGACAAAAGAAAATAATAATTTGAGACATTTACGTCTTGTCTTCATGCACTTCCTGGCCATTTGGCATGACAAGGTCAAGGCACAGCTGTGCCTTTGTCTCTATGATAATGTGAAGGTATGGGCAATACTGTCAGACTGATGAGATTAGCACCGATGCATTTGAATGACACTGTTATGCTGATTAGATCAAGGCTGGGAAATGCCGGGAATGGCCTGATTCCTGCACAGCATTTGCATGCTTTGTTTAGATTTTCTCCACCTCAACTGTATGTATCCCTCCCCCTTGAATGTCTATAAACTAGAAATTGTTACTACTTTAGTTAGACTTCGATGACTACAGCAAAGCACTGCACGTTTGTCAGTAAAGATTAAATTCTGCTTGAAAGATATCTCAACGTCTTCTGGTCTCGGCTTCAACAAGGAAAAAGGTTAAAATATCTTAATTTGCATATTATACTGGCACACATATTTTCACTATTACATGGTTGAATTGCTTGCTTATTTCTTGTGTATATTTTTAAAAACACATATACTAACCATTTCAGATTATGGCATCACCCTCAAAGATTCCAAAAATCCACCACCCTGAAACTGACTCAATCCATGAGCGCCTCCAACTGCTTGCTGTAAGATCATTTTGCTTTGACTTCCACTATATTATATTTACATTTATATATTTACAATCACAAAAACCATTTCTATTGATTTTAACAATAATTTATTTGCTCTTTCAACAGTACAAGTGCCATGACCCTGCAGTCAACCCTAGAGAAACGGCACAACAACTTTGCACCCTTGCGACAGATTTAATTACCATCATGTCACGATGGCAAAAACAAAACCTTGCTCTTCAAAGCACTATAAAAACTCTAAGAGCAGAACTGCACAAAACAAAAACAGACCTCACAGAAGCTGAAGGGTCAATTGAGGTATTAACAGCAACAAAAAACTTCTTCAAAGATGGTAATGCATTCTGCGCTTCATATCATTAATTTTTTTTTACTACACTGTTCATCTCTAAGAAAACAATAACTCCTCTTTTTTACAGACCTAAATGACACCGCCACAAACTGATCCACCTTCAACAGAATCAACAGAAAATACTGAATGCTAAATACAAAAATACTTTTTTTTGTTTTGACTCTTTTCTGTACTTTATTTTATTACAGTTTTTGTTTACTACACTACCCATCTCCAAAAAACTATTTTAAGTTCCTATTTTCTTTTACAGACCTACATTACACCACCTGACACCACACAATCTGCCTCAAAGGATGAGGATGCATGACTACATGCACTTTGACACTTTACTTTTGAATGTGCACTGTTTTTAAATACTTATATCTTTAACTTTTGTTTTGTTTGCTTTTTTTGGACCTGGACTTAGCTCTTCTTTAAACGTTTGATATATATTTAACATATTTGCCTTACTTTGTTTTGCTTGTGCTTTTAATTTTCTAAATATTTTACAAATAAAAATACATTTACATAACACTGTGTCCTTAAGTTCTCTACAATACAAAACAATAGTTTGTGTTTTGCAATCCTTGTACCACAAATTATATTGAGTGTTGCCTATATTATGTACATCAAACATCACCCATATTTTTACTGAAACAGTCTAAACACATAGGTTTGACTATTGAATGATCTGGGTCCTGACAGCATATTATATTTTAAATGGTCAGAAGACTGGTATTACACTACAGTTGTGCTATAGATCACGTCTTAGGGTAACAAATCTTATCATCTTTATATTGACAGGGATTTCAGTTTGCTTAATATATGCTTAAATTCAGTTGACAATCTGTCAGTGTAGTTTAATGTTTGTTTTTTTACCCCTATTGCTGATACCGTAGAAAATGTGTACATATATTTCTTTCAAATCATTTAAACTTATTTATCCTTACTTTTCTAAGCTTAGTTTCAGACTTGTATTATTGTAGAACCTAAATTCCTATGCCCTAAATTTTACTCATGAAGAACCAAAACCATTTATTAACCATATTAAGGCTGTGGACCATGAGTAAAGGCTGTGCTATCAAACTGTATTTTTTTAACATGGATAATGATTTCATAATATTTACAAATAAATAACTACACATAAAACATTACACTGTACTCTAATCAATGCAGTTTTATATTCAAGTTTTACAGTTCATTGCAACTCATACAATGAAAACATAGGAGCAATCCACTTTTTTAGCATTCAGTGCCTAACAGAACAAATGCACTGATGTGATGACTTTATGGTGTGAAAACAACATCCATCTCTTTAATTAAATCAAGGTATTTATTGACGAAGTGGCCTGAATTGTAAAAAGAAAGCGAACTTTTTCTCCGTCTATAACATTAGAGTGACTCTTTCTGTCAATACTCGATCAGTAAATTAATCTTTTTCATGTGTTTCTTTGCTTGTATATTATACAATTGATTGAAAGTTTTATGTAATGAAATTAAAACATGTAAACGAAGACTGTCGTGAGTTGTAAAATGAAAGGGGGGTTTTCTAAACACGGGGCTCCTGTGCTTCTATGAGTGAACAGAAATAATGTGATACACGTGCAGTACTGTCCACTAGAGGAAGCCACGAGACCGTTTTTCTAAAAATTCAGAGCTTGATTATTCAAAATATCCATATTTTGATATAAATCTAAAAATGACAAAAATAGTCTTTGATAATAACTAAATATACATACCAATAGAGTATGGGAAAACCATTGATTATAATACAAATTATCGTTTTTTTAAAGCTATTTGGAATTGTATCTAACCTTGTTTAAAAATAACCCTATAGTGCCATCTTTTGGTTACTATATATTAAAATTATTATTTTTTTCTTGTCCTCAAACAAATGGTTAATGTGTTTGTTTTTAAGTTATACATACTACATTGATTAAAAAAAAGTTTGAATTTCTTATTCAATGTTAGTGTTATTGTATATAGAAATAAACTGTATAATTCAGGAGAATATTGTTTAGTGTCATGAATTATCATTGAGTGTCATCTCAAAAATAGGTATATGCTTCCCTCTAGTGCTCATTATAAATATACGACATTTGATTATCATTTCAATTATTTTAAGAGTACTGTTTCCCCTCATATTATTTTACACATACATCTTGAAATTAAAAAATAATTAAAATGTGTTTATGATATTTGTCCTATTAAATATAGAAATTAGGTGTGT
Organism: Zacco platypus; assembly: GCA_038088235.1. Lineage (NCBI taxonomy): Eukaryota > Metazoa > Chordata > Actinopteri > Cypriniformes > Xenocyprididae > Zacco > Zacco platypus. The sequence continues at coordinate 13,397,938 of CM076071.1, read as the reverse complement.
ATATTTCAATTATTCATGAATAATTGACAACTTCCAAATTCCCTTTTTGTTCTTAATTTAAACCTCGCCATGGCAACACCATTTCTACTATAATCGTTCGCAATTTAGCATCTTCAGTATGTTGTGATCATGTGCAGAAGTTTATTATTAGTTATTTGCAGAAGTTTATATTTTAATTTTATTTTTTAAAATCACTGCATGTGTAAAGTTATTTGTATAACTGAGCGCAATCATTATTAGGAGACGCTGCGCGTCTCTTTGTGTGACAGAAAATCTTCCAAACTGTAAATGAAGCTTTTTAATATGGTCTTGTGATCGAATCTTGTCTAATCGCTTGAATGTTTTAATGAATAAAGTTTAAAAAAAAATTAAAATCGAGGGGCTTTCATGCGGTCATGATCACTCGCTTTCAGAGAAATGACACGCGGCTCTTTGTTTAATCCATTAGGAAATGAAGTTTGCACAGATGCCACACAGCGTCAACACATTAACACAGTCATACACATAAAAATTCACACAAAGAATTGAAAAGAACATTAAAAAGGAATGATAAGAGCCTGAAAGACGCGAGAAAGAACGAGCTTCTGGAAGCGATCGTTCTCAGACGCAACGCATCTATAATGGTCACAGAACACCTTCAAAACTCAAATTAAGCTCTTTAATACATTCTTGTGATTAAATCTTGTGTAATCGCTGGAATGTTTTAATTTATAAGTTTAAAAAACACAAATGAGTTCGTGATCATTCACAGACATCATCAAACTGTCAAACAACACGAGGCGTGTGCTTCAATGAGTGAACAGAAATAATGTGACACACGTGCAGTACTGTCCACTAGAGGGAGCCACGAGACCGAGATTCAGAGCTTGATTATTCAAAATATCCATATTCAAACCAAAATATCTGACTTCCTGTTGGTCGGAGCTAATGACTGTAAATTAGAAAGTTGTCTGGCTAAATAAGAACAATATGTGTAGCGAGTTTGGTGACTGTAGGTTAAACTAACCCTCCAACTTTTGTCAAAAGATGGCGCTACAGAGCCCCTCCACCACGCCCATTTTTAAATCTTTGCCCATGTCTACTGGATCACAATATTGATGCGTGTGTCGAGTTTCATGCAATTTGAAGCATGTTAAGAGCCTCAAAAACACCCAAGAATATTATTAAAGTTTGACGTCTTGCCATGGCAACAATATTTAAGAAACCACAAAGACATTCACATGTCTACATCTGAAATGTTTTGACATTATAATGAAGAAGTTTGAAGCAAATCGGGTAAAAATAAGAGGGTGATCTCAAAGCATTTTGAAAGTGACATTTCCTGCTACCAATTGGTGGCGCTATATCTTTGACTCATAATAGTCACATCCATGTGCTCGGCCTCCTATAACGAACACACAGTTGAAGTTTCATAAAAATCAATGAATGTATGCAGACGCTATAACACACTTCCTGTTTCTGTTTTCTCGCCATAAATCCGTTGCCTCGCCACGGGCAAACCGTTTTAGATATCAAGAATTCCCTGGCAATTTTGCGTCATCAATGTCTTGACTTCATGCTGACCGAGTTTGGTGGTGATCGGATTAAGCGCCTAGGAGGAGTATATCAAATTCCAGAGCATGTGCTTTTCAAACAACCCATAATAACTCACTTCCTGTTGAGGCGGCGAACAACTTAGAGCACGAAAGTTGTCAGGCCCGATGAGATCTTCATTTGTTCTGAGTTTCATACCAATATGTGCAAGCGTGTTTGATATATCGAATTGCTCCTATATCGATTGCTCCTGTTTGCCTCGCTGCTGAATTGTTTGAGTCTGTTGCTCCGTATAGCTTTGTTTTGAATCTATTTATTGTCATTGTTTGCTGTCTACTTTATCTTCACTATATATCTGATATTGTCTTATATTGTCTATCACATTAATCTGACATCGCTAGTTTTTAATCTTTTAATCTAAATCACCATCACAACGCGTTAGCATTACGCTAGTTTGTGTTATCCGTGCCCACCGTCATTTCTATCGCGCTCTCCTTTTTCTACAAGTTCATCAAACAACTGGTAAGTCGGATCGGTCTACAAACACGGTAAGCTATGTCATCTTCTCCTTTCATTGTTACTTGCACTGCCTGTCACATGCATAGTATAGCTTTCTCTGTCAGCGATGAGGGATTCACATATCATAGATGTAGGGAAATAGTCAGGCTGACAGAGAAAATCTTAGAATTAGAGACACGCATCCAAACTCTAATTGAGGATAGTAAGAATGCAAGGGCTTCAGATACTGTTTTGGATGCGACTAGCTTAGCGAACTCCGTACATTGTTCGGTTCCGGCTGTAGAGCCCGTGTAGCAGGGCAACTTTGTGACTGTGAGGCGGCCTAGTCGTGGGAAAAAACACCACTCTTCCGTTCCGATTAGAACATCAAACAGGTTCTCCCCACTCAGTGACGCACCCACTGAGAATCCTGTTGAAAGTGCCCTAGTTATTGGCGATTCTATTACACGGAACGTGAAAATAGAGACACCAGCCACCATAGTCACATATTTGCCGGGAGCCAGAGCGCCTGACATCAAAGCAAATTTAAAAGTGCTGGCTAATGCTAATCGTAAAAACTCTAAGATTGTTATTCACGTCGGCGCTAATGATGTTCGACTTCGCCAGTCGGAGATCACCAAAATTAACATTAAAGAGGTGTGTGCAATCGCACGTATGATGCCAGACAATGTAATTTTTTCTGGACCCCTTCCTGCTCGTAGGAGTGATGAGATAATTAGCAGACTATCATCACTCAATGGCTGGCTGTCTAAGTGGTGTCCACAGAATAATATAGGTTTCATAGACAATTGGAAAAGTTTTTGGGGCAGACCTGACCTGTTGAAAAGAGATGGTATTCATCCCTCCTGGGGTGGTGCCGCTCTTCTCTCTAGTAATATGGCACATAGTCTTAGAGCTCAACCTTGACTAACTGGGGCCCAGGTCAGGAAGCAGACAGACTGGTGTAGGGATTGAGGACGAACCAGACAAATGAATCTTCTAAATGATTCATTCAAAATAATTCCATATAAACTCATCTCAGTCATTCAAAGCGTGGACCCAGGACCAATCAACGTATTCGTGGCTCCAGCCCGTCTGAAACCCCCCCAGCTATGCCCAGCTGAGGTGAGAGAGCAAACGTTTAAAGACAATGCAACTGGAAACACAAAAGGATAACACCAGAATGTTGATCTTCAGAGACAGAGATAAAACAGACCACCTTGTGTGAACCCTTGAGTGTCACAATCAAAACCCACAGAAAACTCAACAGTGACTCCTACGAACTGCTTAAATGATTCCAAAACCATTCTAAACGGACTTGTAATCAAACATTGTTCGATTGCATAATTCCATGCCATGCATACACACTATACATGTGACCTGTGATGCGTAGATCACTCACAATTCATGTAATTGTCATAACTTTTGAATAGTTGATTGAAAGTATGTGTTGTTTGTAATGAAACTGAACCCCCGCTCATAACTCAAAAGATGGCTTGAATGAAATCTGTGTAAAATGCATTGTATTCCTTTTAGAGTAAACTAGACTAAACTGTACTCTCTGTACCCCAGCTGAGTTCAGATAACAGTTTGTAAACGACCAGAGGAGGAGACAATCACCTCTGAAACAAAAACCGAATCTAATTGGTAGAACTCCTCAAAGAGGTGGGACAAACCACAGTTTAAAAGTTCAGTACACCAGAACTTCTGCCTCTTATCTTTGTTTTTTTGAATTGCTCTGCTCTTATCTTCTTCTTTTTTGAAGCTCTTTGAAGCTCTCTCTCCTGGAACCTTTAGCCAAGCACTTTCATTCAAGCCATCCAACGGACTTTCGTCTCACTCGCTTTCCTTTCTTTTACTTTAATTTTCTTTCTTTTCGTCGAGAGTCTCGTGTTCTAAGTTAAGTTTTGTCGCAAAGTTAAATGACTCTACAATCTTTGCCGCCTCAACTTCAAACTTCAGCCACGAGGGAACCTCCATTTCATCTGCAGCAATCAAGACCGGAAAGACCTTCAACAGATCAACGAACCCAGGGAACCCCTTCCTCCAAGCCAAAGGACGTCGACAAGGAATCCCCATTTAGAGACACACGACAAAAGCAAGTACCTCCAGATTCTATAGCTGAACTGGTGCATTTATTTAAAATATAATAACCCGCCTAAGCAGCGATAAAAGGGTTAAATTAGTGATTGATGGTTCGTTCAGATCAGGTCTCATGGAATGCATACATTGCTAGAAACTTTATCATTTCACTCCCTTAAACTCATCCTTTCCTCTCTTCCTTCCTCTCTGCAACTCGTGTGAATGTGTGTGTGCATGTGTGTTTGTGTTAGATATTAGTTTATGTGTTAGTATAGTCAATAAAGTGTCCTTTATATTTTAAAGAGAAATGCCTTGTGTTATGTGCTTTTTAATTTAATGTCTTAAACTGCCGATCTATGTTACCTTGCTAAAGGGTGTTTTTAAGATAGTTGAAGTCGCGACAGAGCTTATTTGCGGCCCGCGCCACTGAACGCTGGACGATCCAGTTGATCGGTCGGTAAAATAAGTGACTCGTTTAGAACTTCATATAAATAAACTAATTAATAATTAATTTGAGCTTATTTCGCTTACACTGGCTAAACCGACCGTCAGCTAGCTGTCTCACGTCACAGAATTCAGATAAATCCCAACACATAGAGACTCTTTCACCTAGATATCATCACATAGAGACTGTGTCTGTACCCCGAACTAATAAATACAGAAAACTTCCAAACCCATTTACGGGTGATAATTTAATTGATGTTCAACAAGTAGTAAACAGAGATTATAAAGATAAACAATGATAAAGCTTGGGTTGCTGAATATTCGATCCCTTTCTTCAAAAGCACTTATTGTAAATGATATTATCACAGAAAATAATCTAGATGTGCTGTGTTTGACAGAAACCTGGCTAAAACCAGACGATTACATTACTTTAAATGAGTCTAGCCCTCAAGGTTACTATTATCGACACGAACCTCGTCAGAAAGGTAAAGGGGGAGGTGTTGCTGTAATCTATAGTAATATCTTCAGTATTACTCAAAAGTCTTTCAAATATATCTCTTTTGAAGTGATGGTGCTTTATGTAACGTTATATAATGTAAGTGACAAATCTCATTTGAAATTTGTGTTGGCTACTGTATACAGGCCACCAGGGCACCATACAGATTTTATCAAAGAATTTGCTGATTTTCTCTCGGAGTTAGTACTGGCTGTGGATAAAGTCCTTATTGTTGGTGATTTTAATATACATGTAGATAATGAAAAAGACGCTTTGGGATTGGCATTAACAGATATTCTAAGCTCTATTGGAGTTAGACAACACGTGTCAGGACCAACTCATTGTCGTAATCATACTCTAGATCTAATATTGTCACATGGAATCGATATTGATGCCGTTGAAATTCTGCAGCAGAGCGATGACGTCTCAGATCATTATCTAGTCTCATGCGTGCTACATTTAACCAAGGCTGGAAAACCGCCTGTCTGCCATAAATATGTTAGAACCATCACTTCTACCACTAAAAATTGCTTTATAAATAATCTTCCTGATCAGTTTCATCAACTTAGCAAACCAGACAGCTTAGAACTCGATGTTGCAACAGAAACTATTGACGCTCTCTTTTCGAACACTCTAGACTCTGTCGCTCCTTTGCGTTGAAAAAAGATTAAGGATATTAGTCCAACGCCATGGTATAACGAGCACACTCGGGCCCTTAAGAGAGCAGCCAGAAAAATGAAGCGCAGCTGGAAGAATTCAAAACTAGAAGTTTTTCGGATTTCATGGAGAGAGAAAATGATGGAGTACAGAAAGGCCGTAAAAACCGCTATATCTGCTTATTTTTCAAATCTTTTAGAAGAAAATAAACACAACCCTAAGTATTTATTTAATACAGTGGCTAAATTAACGAGAAATACAGCCTCAACTTCTGATGTTTCCAAACAGCACAGCAGTAATGACTTTATGAACTTCTTTACTTGCAAGATTGACAACATTAGAGAGAAAATTATAGCCATGCAACTGTCTACTACAGTATCACATCAGACAGTGGATTGTAGTAACCCTGAGGAAAAATTCCATTCATTCACTGCTATAGAAAAGGAAGAATTGTCTAAACTTGTTAAATCATCAAAATCAACAACATTTATGTTAGACCCTATACCGACTAAGCTATTGAAAGAGATGCTTCCAGAGGTCATAGATCCTCTTCTTAAGATCATTAATTCATCTTTATCACTAGGTTACGTACCGAAAAATTAAGCAGGCTATTATCAAACCTCTTATTAAAAAACCACAACTTGATCCTGGAGAATTAGTCAATTACAGACCGATTTCCAATCTACCTTTTCTGTCAGAAATACTAGAAAAGGCAGTGTCATCTCAACTGTGTTCCTACTTGGAAAGAAATGGTATCTGTGAAGATTTCCAGTCAGGATTTAGACCGTACCATAGTACTGAGACTGCTCTCATTAGAGTTACAAATGATTTGCTCTTATCATCAGATCGTGGTTGTATCTCTCTATTAGTGTTACTAGACCTCAGTGCTGCTTTTGACACTATCGACCACAATATTCTTTTGAATAGATTAGAAAATTATGCTGGCATTAGTGGAATTGCATTGGCATGGTTCAAATCATACTTATCTGACCGTTATCAGTTTGTAGTAGTAAACAAAGAGATGTCATTTCGATCACAAGTTAAATATGGAGTACCACAAGGCTCAGTTCTAGGACCGTTGCTTTTCACTCTGTACATGCTACCCTTGGGAGATGTCATTAGGAAGCATGGCATTAGCTTTCACTGTTACGCTGATGATACTCAGCTCTATATTTCCTCGCGCCCTGACGAAACCTACCAATTCTCAAAATTAACAGAATGCATAGCTAATATAAAAAATTGGATGACTAGTAATTTCCTACTACTAAATTCAGAAAAAACAGAGATTCTAATTATTGGACCAAAAACTTCAGCACATAATAACCTAGAATACTGTCTAACACTTGATGGCTGCTCTGTTAAGTCATCTTCGTCAGTTAGGAACCTCGGTGTGCTCTTTGATACCAATCTTTCATTTGAAAGCCACATTTCTAGCATATGTAAAACCGCATTCTTCCATCTTAAAAATATATCTAAATTGCGACATATGCTCTCAATGACAAATGCGGAACAGCTAGTTCATGCGTTTATGACCTCGAGACTAGATTACTGTAATGCTCTACTGGGTGGTTGCCCTGCTCGCGTGATAAACAAATTACAGCTTTGTGTGACAGAAAATCTTCCAAACTCTGAAGCTCTTTAATTAGGGCCCAAGCCCTGAAAGGGCGAAGGCCCTATTGTTTTCCTTTGGATTATTTAGGGCCCAAGCCCTGAAAGGGCGAAGGCTCTATTGTTCTTTTAAGGATTATTATTATTGTTAGGGCCCAAGCCACTGAGGCGCAGGGCCCTATTGTTCTTCTAAGGATTATTATTATTATTATTTATTTAATTTTTTTTTTCAACCGTTCGGGGCTTTTTGGGGCCCTTAACATGCTCAAAAACTCTTGAAACTTTGCACACGCATTGGAACCTGCGGCCATTAGGACGTCACAGAGGCTAGGACCCGGGCATGGCAGGCGGGCTCGACAGCGCCCTCTTGAATGGGGTCCGAAAACCTGGTCCATATATCAAACATGCTTGCACATATTTGTATGAAACTCTGTACACATGAAGACCTTATGGGATTTGGATCGTTATCATTTATATTACATTCATGCTCTCCTCATACATTGCACGCACACACATTCAGTTCATGAGCCCGAACAGCTCTCTGTGTTTTAGTCTTGCAGGTTTAACCCTTTCATTGCTGTGTCCCTTTGTCTGCATTATAGGATAGGAAATCTCATAAAAATAAAGGCATAGAACCAGTTCAGTTGTAGTGCACTGACTATATGGTTCTATATAAGTAGTTTAATAATATGGTTAATAATAACGTAAAATACCTTAAGATAAATTAAATGGAACCTGGGTGAATTTAAAATGAATGTACTATATTTCAGATCAATATACTTATTTTCTTTAAAATATTTCTTCAGAACACCCCCCCCCCTCTCTCTCTCTGGGTCTTGCAGGTTTAACCCTTTCATTGCGGTCTCCTTTTGTCTGCATTATAGGATAGGAAATCTCTTAGCCCTTCTCTTCTATAAATTTGTATAAAGAAATAAAGGCAAAGAACCAGTTCATTTGTATTTCACTGACTATTTAGTTTTATATAATTAGTTTAACAATATAATTAAGATAAATTCAACTGAATATATAACACTTTGAACTGCTAATGATAACTTTGCTATGATATGATGGCTTTTAGTTAGTATTATATTTGAATGCATATATTAAGACAATGTCAAAGATTAATTTCTGTGCCACCGGCTTGGGCCCGCCCATCGCTGCTTGCAGCTATATTATATTGATTTGGACTAGCTATAGCTATAGCCCCTGCAACACCTCTATGGCCCACAGTTTGGGAAGCACTGTTCTAACATATTTGTGGCAGAGAGACCGCTTTGCAGCCTTGATTAAATGTAGCACGCATGAGACTAGATAATGATCTGAGACGTCGTCGCTCTGCTGCAGAATTTCAACGGCATCAATATCGATTCAATGTGACAATATTAGATCTAGAGTATGATTACGACAATGAGTGGGTCCTGACACGTGTTGTGTAACTCCAATAGTTAGACAAAACGTTTAGAATATTTGTTAATGCCAATCCCAATGTGTCTTTTTCATTATCTACATGGATATTAAAATCACCAACAATAAGGACTTTATCCACAGCCAGTACTAATTCCGATAGAAAATCAGCAAATTCTTTGATAAAGTCTGTATGGTGCCCTGGTGGCCTGTATACAGTAGCCAGCACAAATGTCAAATGGGATTTGTCACTTACATTATATAACGTTACATAGGAGTACCATCACTTCAAAAGAGATATATTTGAAAGACTTTTGAGTAATACTGAAGATATTACTATAGATTACAGCAACACCTCCCCCTTTACCTTTCCGACGAGGTTCGTGTCGATAATAGTAACCTTGAGGGCTAGACTCATTTAAAGTAATTTGAAGAAAGGGATCGAATATTCAGCAAGCCAAGCTTTATCATTTGTTTATATTTATTATCTCTGTTTTTTACTTGTTGAACATCCATTAAGTTATCATCCTTAAATGGGTTTCGAAGTTTTCTGTATTTAGTAATTCGGGGTACAGACACAGTCTCTATGTGATGATATCTAGGTGAAAGAGTCTCTATGTGTTGGACTAATATCCTTTATTAGAGCACCCTAGCAACCACCTCAAAGACTTCCATTGAAAAATAGATGAAATGGATATAAAATGAATCAGAACATCATAGAGACACGTGAGTATGGCTCTTTTGATTTGGGCACACATGCAGTCTATTAGTTTAAGCCTTTTAACTGCCTAGCCATGCCCTAGCAACCACTTAGAGGACCCTAGCAACCCAAACCCAAAGAGGGATATCTTCAAACCTGAACATCATAGGGTTGGTTTATATCATTCATACTGGCAAGGAGCCTTTGGAGGATCATCACTGGCAGCTTCCAAGCCACTCCCTAGCAACCAAAAAAAGGACCCTAGCAACTGTTTAGCAAGGCCTGTATCTCTGCATCAGAACATCGTACAGACAGTGTCGTTGGGTCTTTTGAATCATGCAAGCAAACTGGACTTCCAACATGCAACACATGCTAGCAGTGAATAGCTATATTCTAATACTGATTAGCTAAGTGCTAAAGTGGGCTGAGAACATGCTAAGAACTCTATAATAACTCCATAGTAACTATCTGTGACAACTACCAGCCACCTAGTAACACCATAACAACCACCCAGGTTACCATAGCAACCACCTAGCAACCGTCCAAAACACCCTAGCAACCATCTAATAACACCGTAGTGACCACCCCAAGTACCTTAGCAACTACCAAGCAACACCCTAGCAACCACCCAAATTACCATAGCAACAGCCTAGCTACCACCCAGAACACCCTAGCAGCTGCCAAGCAACATCTTAGAAACCACCCCAAGTACCTTAGCAACTGCCTGGCAACACCCTAGCATCTTTTCAGACGGTCCTTTGGGACTTGTCTCACCGCCACCTGCTAATAGAAACCTATTCATACATTATAAAGCTTGTTTGAGGAAAATCGGGTTGTTGTCTACGTTGTCTAGGTTGGAAATAACTGTCATTTGTGCTATAACAACGTTTAGCTCACGAGTTATTATAGACAATGCAATGAGGCTATCTTTGTGAATTCTGAAATGTGGAACACAAAAAATATTTTTACACATTTTGAGCATTTTGGTTTCTAGAATAAAACAAATGATTATTAGCAGAACTATACATACAAACAAATAAATTAATATATCAACTACTCTGACATGTCTTTGGTGTTTTCACTCCAAAGAAAATGCAAATTGTACTTTTAGACTTTTTTGGAAGCACTCTTGGGAGAATCTGAAACTCTGTGGTGTGTTCACATTGTGGATTCACCATACTTGCTTGACTGCCTGTACATAGTATTTTTTATAAATAAGGTGTGTAGTATCCTGAATTAGTTTTTTTAATAACACTGTTTAAGTTCATACAAACCTGGTAAAAATCCATCCTTTGGATGAGAACATAAACTGAGGTCCTGACTCTCTGTGGTCATTAAAAATCTATATACTGATTGGCTTCATCACTCTCTCCTCTCCTCCTACAAGCTGATGTGTGGTGGGTGTTCTGGCGCTATATGGCTGCTGGATGCTGGATGCTGCATAGTGGTGGTGGTTGAGGAGATTTACCCTACCATATGTAAAAGCGCTTTGAGTACCTAGAAAAGCGCTATATAAATGCAATGAATTAAATAAAATTAAATAACTGGTAGGCAGGAGAAGAAAATTTCCCTTCCAGGTCAGCGTTGTGTGATGTCACATCAAAACATCAAAAGAAGAAAAAATGATCATAATTTCCATTTCATGGCAACTTTAAAGCGGGTATAAAGACATAGCATTCGATTAAATGAGTGGTACCCAACCACATTCCCGGAGGCCCACCAACACTGCACATTTTGCCTGTCTCTTTTGCCTGACTCGCTGTCTGGCTCGCTGCTGAGTGGTTTGCGTCTGTAAGCTCCGTATAGCTTTTTGTTTAGACTCTCTATTTGCTATCATTCATTGCTGTTTATATTGTTAAATATAACTTACTCATCACCATATATCAGATATTGCCTATAATCCTAATCTGACACCGGTATCTTTAATCCAAATCGTTATCGCTAGCACAACGCACTGGCATTTCGCTAGACTGTTAACCTGCCATACGTGCTAGCCATCTGTTTTTTTGCTCATGTGCTCGCGCCTTTACGAGTCCATCACACGACTGTGGTGAGCTGGATCAGTCAACAAACAGTTGAGTGTTTGTGCAGAGCATATTAGGGTGAGTGGGGTGTCTTCGGATACTCACTGTTCAGCTTGCCACCCTACTGGTAAGCCTCAGTTTCTTGTTTTCCTTATTTCTTTTCTCTTTGTTTGGTCAACAGTTTTCTACATTTTAACTATTGTGAAATAAAAGTGTTTTGTATTCATATCCACGTCTCTTGTGCTCAGTGGTAACGAATCTGTGTGCCCTATTTTGGGTATAAATTTCCCCATGGGTGGCATAGTCTGCTCTATTTGCTCTATCTAGTTGTACAGTAATGGCAATTCTTATCCTTCACCACATTGCACTTAAAAAAAGATAAAAGAAAATAGTCCAACGCCGTGGAACAAAAAGCACACTTGGGCACTCAAGAGCAGCCAGAAACATGGAGTGTAGCTGGAAGAAAACAAAATTAGAGGTTTTCGGATTTCGTGGAGAGCATGATTGCGAACAGAAAGGCCTTAAACTGCTAGATCTAATCATTTTTTCAACGCTCTTGGAAGAAAACAAACACAACCCTAGATATTTATTTGATACAGTCGCTAAATTAATGAGAAATCAAGATTAAACCCCAGACGTTTCCAAACAGGACAAATGTAATGACTTTATGAACTTTACTTACAAGACTGAGAATATTAGAGAGAAAATTATAACTATGCAACCGTCTAGTGCATTATCACAACAGACAGTGCATTGTAGTGTCCCTGAAGAAAAATTCCTTTCATTTGTAGGGAACAGCACATTCCAGGGCCCAGTTTATGGCTGGGCCCCTCTCTGTCCGTAACAGTGGACAAAGGTTTGCTACATTTTGATTGGATCTTAGTGGACTAACATGAACACACTGCCCAACGCCATCAGATAAAGATGCTAGGACAATAGCCAGACAGGTTAGAAGACCACCCCTGGTACCAACCCCAGGAAGGACAGTACTTCTCATTGGTCCACATGCAGTTTCTGCCCTGCACCCACCTAGAGCCTAATTCCTAAGATTAGGCTGCGACTGCCATAAAAATTCCTCAGGACCTCAGCAGCAATGGGTGAAACAAAGAGAGATCACAAAGACTCACCCCAATCCATTCATAACTATGTTTGGAAACTTTGAAACTGATGTATTCTACACACATTCATTTCACATTTATTCACAGAAATAAGTATTCTAGGTTACAGCCATTTTTGCAACACAAATTTAGCTGTTATTGTACAAATGAATGAATGCATGACAGTTCAGTCTTTTTCCATCATGTTTGGTCTCTATTTGTTTAGAATATTGCCAAAGGTATTTTGGTGGTGGTTTGGTAAGTGAGAAATGCATTGGTAAACCTTAAAGACACTTTACAGACTTCCATCTTTGTGCTTTATGCAAATGAGTTCCACAGGGGAAAGAAGGGTGGGCCACACTGGAATGGAGAAGCGCCAAATTGTAATCTCATCCTCATCGGAAAGGGATAAAAGTACCCTTTCAACAGACACACCATGTTGTGAGTCCCGGCCTGCGAAGCTGAGACAATAACAGATACACCCGTTCTGAGTCCCGGCCTGCGAAGCTGAGACAATAACAGATACACTTGTTCTGAGTCACCGGTTCATCCAGTGAGACAACAACAGATTCCATGATCTGAATCTAGAGCTTGTGAGGCAGCAACAGAGACGACCACATTCTGAGCCTCCAGCCTGTGAGGAAAGAGAGATTAACAAACACTAGGTTCAGAGTTTTCATCCAGCGAGACCGTAACGACTCCAGAGAGACAAAACCGGATTGATCAAGTTTGGGAAGTCAAGTTGTCTGGCCCAGATAGGCAGAAGACACACAGAGACACTTGCAACAAGGTTAAGCTCAGGAGACCAAACCTCTACTCCAAGGTACCTTCGTCTGCATGTTCCAGATTGTGAAGGACCTTCTGCACCTACACCAGGGCCTCATCTGCGTGTTCCAGATTTTAGGACCCTTCGGTGCTCCAGGAGATCAGCATCCCACAGAGCTTTGTGTTCAAGGCTGTTGAAACAGATTCCGGCTCTTCTCCCCACTGCATTGTCACCCAGCACAACCAGTGGAAAACGTCATCGTCATCAGACCCAACCACGTGGAACGTAAATATCACTTAACCAAACCTCTTTCCAGAGACCTTGGCATTGTTTTATATTATCAGTGTATGATTTCCTAATTCACATTAGATGTAATATAGCTGATATTAGTTAATCACAAATAATCTTTTGTTTATTTGTGTGGTGCATAGTAAGGTTCTCCACCTTATTATTCACAGAGAAACAGTTTATCTTTCCATAAGGTAACTTAACTCTTCCATAGCCACATCACACTTAATCACTTGTATTTTATGTATCATATGTATTTTATTCCTTTATCATTCATGGTATTCATTTAGTAGTTGTGTTAGTTATTCTTGTCTATCTTTTGTTAATAAAATTTATTTTACTACACGTGTGTCTTCCTTGTGCTGATAATACAGAAAAGGCTCTACAAGTTAGGAATCTCACCAATCTTTCAAATAAACATGCATTAATTCCAAATTACTTAACAGCTTCCTGTTGGGAGTGTTTTCATATTGCCAAGGTAACAGACCTTGACTGAACTAGAGTAGGGGGAAGTGGTCACCTGATGTACTCATAACCACACCTCAAGTGACGTGTGATTCAAAAATCACAACGTCAGCAGTGACGTGAGTACCAATCTCTATTTTACATAGTGTCCTTGCATGGGCGAAGGTAAAATCACTACACATTAATTGCTATAGGAGAGGAAGAATTGTCTAAACTCGATAAATCATCATATGTTAGACCCTATACCGACTGCTACTGAATGAGATACTTCCAGAAATCATAGATCCTCTTCTTAACATCAATTCATCTTTGTCATTAGGATATGTACCGAAAACTTTTAAGCAGGCTATTATTAAACTTCTTGTTCTCTGTTAAGTCATCTTCGTCAGTTAGGAACCTGGGGGTGTTCTTGGATACCAATCTGTCATTTGAAAGCCACATTTCTAGCATATGTAAAACGGCATTCTTCCATCTTAAAATATATCTAAACTACAACATATACTCTCAATGACAAATGCGGAACAGTTAGTTCATGCATTCATGACCTCAAGACTAGATTACTGAAACGCTCTACTGGGTGGTTGCCCTGCTCTCTTGATAAACAAACTACAGCTGGTCCAAAACGCAGCTGCTAGAGTCCTTACTAAAACCAGGAAGTATGACCATATTAGCCCAGTTCTGTCAAAACTGCACTGGCTCCCTATTCAACATCGTATAGATTTTAAAATCTTGCTAATTACTTACAAAGCACTAAATAACATAGCTCCCCAGTACCTGAGTGAGCTCTTAATGCATTATAGTTCTTCACGTCTATTACAATCTCTGGCCAGTTGTTAATACCTAGAATATCAAAATCAGGCGGTAGAAAACCACAGGCGGTAGATCCATTTCCTATTTGGCACCTAAACTCTGGAACGATCTTCCTAGCATTGTTCGGGAAGCAGACACACTCTGTCAGTTTAAATCTAGACTAAAAACGCATCTCTTTAACCTGGCATACACATGGCACATTATCAATTTATGTCTTCATATCCGTTAAAGGATTGTTAGGCTGCATAATCATGTCAGCCGGAACCGGGAACACTTCGTATAACAACAGATGTACTCATTACATCAGAAGAAGAATGGCGTCTACGCTAATTATTGTCTCTCCGCTTATCCCGAGGTTTACTATTTAACGTGACTGGCTGGATCCGAGCCGTGTCCGGTCGGATGGGGAACCTGCGCATGGCAGCAGCGTGGCCCTGGGGTGACTGTGTGAGGGCCTTTCCGACACATCAGCCAGTGGCACAGATCCCCAACAAACTGTCCCATTTCGGCATGATGAAAAAGATCTTAAACTAGATGGAACTGGATTATATATTTTGACTGTTGCGATTCCAAATCGGAGATATGACCTGTAACTCTGCCTGAGTATCAAGCAAGTGCTCACTGTTGGCCAGAGGAAAAAGCCTGGTTTCTCCCAAGGTTTTTTTTCTCCATTTTGTTGGAGTTTTGGGTTAGGGTTAGGGTAACCTGCTTTGCCACAATTTGCATTGTAAAAAGCGCAATAAGTAAAGGTGACTTGACTTGACTATCTACCCTGCATTATCTGACTCTGATTGAACAAATAAAGCTGCAGATGGATCCCCACTCCGATGACTCTACGTCACACTTTCATTTGAAAGCCACATTTCTAGCATCTGTAAAACCGCATTCTTCACAGTAAAATCAAGAGTTAAATCAACCCTGCTCAGATAACATTTGGTCCCTCTCTAAATAGTGTTAAAGTAACACTGAAGCAGAGTTAAAGTTAATGAGATAATTAAGCAATTAATTAAGTGATGATTGAACATTAATGATGAACACCTGCTGTTAACAAGCAGAATCACTGAAGAAAAGAGAAACACAAGAACTACAACTGACTTCAGCCACAGCCTTAGATGAAATCAACTGAAGATAAAAGACCTTAAATCTCTAAAGATCTGATTAAAACATCTGATTCACTTATTACTGACCAGACTGACTTTATTTCTGTCAGCCGTCTATAGAAGCTCTAATTGAGAACTAACAGAGGTTTAGATGTTGGTGTTTTATTGGTCAAAAAATAATGCCACCATCATGGTGGTCAGGGTTTGTTTTAGTTGGGATCTTTACCCTTTTACATCTTTAAAACAACTTATGTTTGAGCATCTGTAATGGTGTTTCACAACAAACACTTGTACACTGTTGAATCAGAAGATTGAAGGAGCAGATTAGCTTGAATCTTTTGCTTGAAAGTCATTTCAAGTGAATATCATAAAAAAGTATTTTTCTCTTTGGTTTTCAGTTATTGCAAAAATGCTACCATAATGCTTCAATGCTAAAAAAGAGCCACTATTACCACTCAGTCTTATACATGAACATATAGCATACAATCCTCAACAGTGGTGACAATAAGTATTTATACTGCAGTGCATGATGGGTGTTTTGTCCTATGGTAATACTCAGAATGCATTGCAGCGTGAAGTGTTTTTTTTTTTTTTATCATCATTGTTGAGATTCATATGCTGATTCTTGATGTCTGTGTGTGTCGAAGTGATGCAGTATTTAAAAAAATGCAATGTGTGTTATGGTTTTAAAAATTTTCAATATCTTTTGCTGTAACACTTTCTACTCATATTGTGTTTTCACAGGGTTGGTAATGCAAAGCCAAAATGTATAAATAACCAAATGTATAATTAATAGCTTTGGATGCAGTTTCGCAATGACTAAATCATCATATAAAAGCAGTTAATATCTGCACTTAGTAAAGTAGTGATCTCACTACTTCACAACAAGTCATGCATTGTTACAGAGAAAAATCTAACATAATAAATCAAGAGTCAAAAGCCCAACTAAAGCAAACTCTGATCTCCATGATGGTGGTGTCATTTTTATTTTATATTATTTTTCTTGACCAATAAAACATCTAAACCTCTGTTAATTCTCAATAAGAGCTTCTGTAGACATGTGAAAATAAAGTCAGTTTGGTCAGTAATGAGTGAATCTGGCAATGCTGTTTGTGGAGTTGATTAATCAGATCTTCAGATATTTAATGTCTTTTATCTTCAGTTGATTTCATCTAAGACTGTGGCTGAGGTCAGTTGTAGTTCTTGTATTTATCTGTCCTTCAGTGATTCTGCTTGTTAACAGCAGGTGTTCATCATTAATGTACAATCAGCACTTAATTAATTGCTTAATTATCTCATTAAATTTAACTCTGCTTCAGTGTTACTTTAACACTATTTAGAGAGGGACCAAATGTTATCTGAGCAGAGTTGATTTAACCCTCTGAGGTCGGCCGTCACGCCCGCGTGATTTACTCACTTTTTTCTTGTCAGTGTGAAAGAGACTCAAAATGCTCCGTCAATTTTGAACATACAATTAAGAGATATATACCATTGCAATCTGTGAAATGTCTACTTTTACTTGTGCACACTCATAGTAAAAACAAAATGTTGTGCTTTTTGCAAAATAAACAAAACTAACATGATGCGTGAGCTGCGATCTCTCTCCGAATGAAATCCATTCTGATAGTCATAAGAAAATGAACGGTAACTTCGTGACTACTATTCACACAAATATGAAACGCATGTCTAAATAAACGTTGAAATGTCAGGTTTTAAATCATGTAAGTCAAATCTAAAACAAATATTCTCTGTTTATGTTATCTGTTTGAAAACGGAGAGAAATCAGTCGTTCGCGAGCCAGCTCATTATCTGTAATGTGACCACGCCCACGGAGAGCGCGCGCTATTCAAACACAAATTCTGAGGCGATTACTGTAACAGAGAGTTAACGCCCACATAACGCCCCAACGGGTGCATTTCGAACAGCGAATTGACTCTGAAGAGGATATAAGTTCGGGGTAAGTTGTTTAATGTTATATAATTCTTTTTCTGATAATATAGAACGCATTTTCATACTACATTTTGCCTAGTTTGGACTTTTGTAATATTTTTCGCTCAGTTTTGGTTATCTATGATGTGATTCAGAGCGAATATATTTTATATTCTTATATATTCTTTTATATTCTTTTATATGAGGTGCATGATGCTCCCTTTTATTCAGCATGGATGTGTTAAATTGATAAAACAACGATAGTAAAGACTTGTTAGGAAAGATTTTTATTCTGAATAAATTCTTTTTAACTTATTATTGATCAATAAATCTTGAAAAAAGTACCACAACTGTTTCCAACATTGATAATAAAGCAGCACATTAGAACGATTTCTAAAGGATCATGTGACACATAAAGTAAATACAATAAAAAAGATTAAATTCTGTGAATCTCCTAACATTCTTAGTTCAAGATGCTTCACAGCTTTGGCCTTTGGATGGGCCGTTAGCCACTGGGGGAGTGTCTTTTGTCTCCCCTGGTGTGAATTGCTAATGTATTCATGGCCATCACCACTCCCATGCATACAGCAGTGGTGACACAAAAACTGATTTACAAAATTTAAATCATTATATTGTTGTTTGTGTTGAAGCAATCAGAATGATTTTCACATCATTGTGTAGTAAAAATTCTAGCCTACAAGCTTGATAACTCAAAAGTCTTGTGAACAACTATTCAGTATGTGTTTTATGGCCTTATTGCAAGGGCATTTTTTTTGCCAAAATTTACTAACCACGCATAATCTTTATTTTTAAAAATATGCAAACATGTACATCTATTTTGCTCACATATTATTGTAGCAGAGTTTGTGCTGAATACAGCAAAATTACATGTTGGCCAATAGTATGTTATAAGTAGCTGAAATAAGCACAAATGTCAGAGCATGTAAAACTACTCCAGGACCCCAAATCAGCCTCAGACCCCAGAGGGTTAACTCTGGGGATTTTACTGTGTACTGTGATTTGAGGTTTGAGTTACTAGTCATACGGTGCAAAGCATCTTGGAGATGTTCTCCGACAGAAGATCAGCTCTGGTTCTGCTGGGGTGCAGGCCATCAGCACGGAAGAGCCTAGGACGCTCCCAGAAAAGATTCCAATTATTTATAAAGAGCAGCTTCTGTTCTTCACACCAAGACATTTACAACCACTCATTTAAAGCAAATAATCTACTGAACCTTTTCATGTCCTCGTCGGTACGTCGGAAGCAGTCCGGACACGATGATCCTCGTCGCGGGCGATGTGGCTCGTACCGGGCTGGGATGAACGCATTCTGGGTGCTCGGGCCCTGTGCAGAAAAACACACTGTGTAGAGGAAGCAGGTGTAGGAATTGAGGACGAACCAGACAAATGAATCTTCCAAATGATTCATTCAAAATAATTCCATATAATTCCATCTCAGTTATTCAAAGCATCACTGGACCCAAGATCCACCAATGTATTCGTGGCTCCAGTCCGTCTGAAACCCCCCCAGCTATGCCCAGCTGAGGTGAGAGATCAAATGTTTAAAGACAATGCAACTGGAGCCACAAAAGGATAACACCAGAATGTTGATCTTCAAAGACAGAGATAAAACAGGCCACCTTGTGTGAACCCTTGAGTGTCACAATCAAAATCCACAGAAAACTCAACAGTGACTCCTACGAACTGCTTAAATGGTTCCAAAACCATTCTAAACGGACTTGTGATCAAACAGCGTTCGATTACATAATTCCATGTCATGCATACACACTATACATGTGACCTGTTATGCGCAGATCACTCACAATTCATGTAATTGTCATAACTTTTGAATAGTTGATTGAAAGTATGTGTTGTTTGTAATGAAACTGAATCCCCCCCTCATAACTCAAAAGATGGCTTGAATGAAATCTGTGGAAAATGCATTGTATTCCTTTTAGAGTAAACTAGACTAAACTGTACTCTCTGTACCCCAGCGGAATTCAGATAACAGTTTGTAAACGACCAGAGGAGGAGACAATCACCTCTGAAACAAAGACTGCATCTAATTGGTTAGAACTCCTCAAAGAGGTGGGACAAACCACAGCGTCTGACTCACGAGAGTCTCGTGTTCTAAGTTAAGTTTTGTCGCAAAGTTAAACGACTCTACAATCTTTGCCGCCTCAACTTCAAACTTGGGAGGGAACCTCCATTTCATCTGCAGCAATCAGGACCGGAAAGACCTTCAACAGATCAACGAACCCGGGGAACCCCTTCCTCCAAGCCAAAGGACGCCGACAAGGAATCCCCATTTAAAGACACACGACAAGAGCAAGTACCTCCATATTCTATAGATGAACTAGTGCATTTATTTAAAATATAATAACCCGCCTAAGCAGCGATAAAAGGGTTAAATTAGTGATTGATGGTTCGTTCAGATCAGGTCTCATGGAAGGCATATATTGCTAGAAACTTTATCATTTCACTCTCTTAAACTCATTCTTTCCTCTCTTCCTTCCTCTCTGCAACTCATGTGAATGTGTGTGTGCGTATGTGTTTGGTTAGATATTAGTTTTTGTGTTAGTATAGTCAATAAAGTGTCCTTTATATTTTAAAGAGAAATGTCTTGTGTTATGTGCTTTTTAATTTAATGTCTTAAACTGCCGATCTATGTTGCCTTGCTAAAGGGTGTTTTTAAGATAATTGAAGCCGCGACAGAGCTTATTTGCGGCCCGTGCAAGTGAACGCTGGACGATTCGGTTGCGCGGTTGGTAAAATAAGTGACTCGTTAGAATTTCTTATAAATAAACTAATTAATAATTAATTTGAGCTAATTTCGCTTACACAGGAGTGTTAATAACGTGCTGCAAACTTAGCGAGGGTTGGTGAGCGTCAGCCCGAGAAGTTTCCAGCGCTGTCTGCCGCTTGCGTAGCCCGGCCTGCTTCTCGAGAAGGATCCGGATCTGCCTCCAATTCCAACTGCACCGCATTCAGCTCAAACGTGTCCTCACCTGCACACGAAGGTAGAGAAACATCCAATACACTCGCCATTAGAATAGATGAACAATAATATAGAGAGAGAAGAGTACAAACGGTAGCGTGCCACGCCGCTGATGCTAACGGGCTAAAGCTAGAAGCGGATGTTCGGGAAGTTGGATAAAACTAGCGATATCAAGGTAATCCGAATGTTTTTTTGTTTTTTTATATATCAAATAATGTTGGGGGTGTGTTCCGACACCGAAAAATAAAGAGTGATAGGTTATAAGTTTGATTTTAAGAGGCAAAAACAAGCAATTAGGAATCAGCTGGATGGAGCTCTGGCTCAAACAGTGTGGCAGCAACAAACAGGAAATGACGTATTTTCTTGTGTCTTGGTTCTGCCCTGTGTCCTGGATTTCCCTTTCCCTGTGTTCCCTGCCCTGTTTTGTGTTTGTTTGTTTGGACTGCCTGCTTGTTTTTTCCTTTGCCTGTACATTGGATTACAATTCTGGATTACCCCTCTCTAACAAACTGCATTTGGATCCTCAACCTTCTAGTCTTGGAGCAATTTGTTACACATAGCTATGTCATATGACAAAACAAATAGCATTTTGTTTGTTTTATGAAAACACATCAAAAGTAATATAATTATTGGTCAGCATTCATCATTATTATTGTGTTTAAGTGTTGGGGTGGGCTCAATGCAATTCTTTGTGGGGTTATTTTTAGTAGTAATGCTTCCAATTGTTTGAGTATAAAATCAACAGTCTTGTTCAAAGGCGAGATCTTCGAGTAGCTGCCCATCATTTCCTTTGTGAAGACATTTCAAATGCTGAGGAAAACCATACTAGGTAGGGTTGTCGAATTACTGGTGCTATGAGGTGTTAGTGCACCTGTGGGTTTGTGTACATCATAATATGAGATTATATACACAGAAAAAAAACACAATGACAAGGTTAAATATAATTCATAATGCGTCAAAAAATATTTATTCATTTATTTATTTTGTTATCTATAAGCCTGAGGGATGAAACAAGAGTTATATTGAGCTAGAACATATGAAATTTAAGCCACTTTTTTAAGCCACCAGTTTAATCAATCTTAGGTCATATGATAACGTCAACATGGCGGATGATGTCTGGATCGATTCATACTCAACGAGATCAGGCTATATGGTACCTACTCTTTTGCCGCTCATTAAGAACGTATTGTAATTAAGTACCTACTCAGTGAGTAGGCGGTTTCGGACACAGCCAAAGTGTCACTTGTATAATCCCACACGGACACAAAGTGCTTAGCCAAGATGTCACACTGTTGCAAGATAAGACACCACGTCTCCTTCCATGCCCATTAGTGCCTTCACAGACTTGCTTAGAGCCTCACAGTTCCTCGACCTCATGCTGATAGTATTATTTCTTTGGATTGTTAATTTTTTTGGCAATAGTTGATTTTAAATTGCTATAAGAGGTTTTATTGCCAGAACAAAATGTACACCGTCTGTCTTTTATCAGATCTTTCATTTGCACAGTCATCCAAGGATTAACATTATTTGTGATAGAAACTTTCTTAGACGGAACTGTTTTATCCCAGATAGACCAGATAGTGGAAGTGAAGTCACTAACCTTAGCCACAGGGTCCATAGCCTCATGGATATGAGAAAAATTAGAAGTATTCATGAGAAGCCCCAATTGCAATTTGTTTCAGAAGTACGTTGTCAGGGCTCTGCCCTGGCAGCCTTGTCTGTGTTGTCTTTGTTTCATGTCTCTATGTTGCTAATTTATCCTTTTCTTTTCTCTCTAGTTCCCTGTCATATTGTAGTCTTGTTTAGTGGTGGGCAGAGTGAGGCTTCATGAAACACTGTCATACCACATACCACCTGTCGAAACGCGCAGAAGCTTCATTTAGCCATAGTCACGTGACATGGGTGTTTTGAATCACAGTTCGGACATCTACGCTTCAGGATCTCAACACTGTGTCAAAACGTTAGTTTCGCGTCAGCCTTCCCTAGTCTTGTTTTATTTCAGTTTATTTCCTTTTTTGATATATTCTAGTTTTCTTAGTTCCTGTAGATAACTAATGATGTGCCATCCAGTTTGCTATAACAATACTAAAGGTATGTTTAGGGAGCTATGTTCATATATGGTCTTTTCCTGTGTTGAAGTGGCCCTTGGGAAACGAGGGCGGGTTTGAGATCAGGAAGTAACACTGGTACTCATGTTGCGAGCTCTCCATGATGGCTAATAAAAATGTGCTGTTGTAAAGCATATAAAAGCCTCCGTCTCTATAACAAACTACATGCTGTCAGAAGTTAAAATCAGTCAATAAAGAAAGAGGACATAATGGCTGAAGGATTTCGCCGACCAGAGCCTCTGATTTTCGATTGTAACATAGCGGAAAACTGGCGAAAATTCGAACTGGAGTTCGACATATTTATAGCCGCGGCCCACAGCGGAAAGCAAGATAAAACGAAAGCCTACATACTCCTCAATCTTGCGGGACCAGAGACGATCGAAAGGGAGTGTTCATTCTCATATGCTCCAGCGATACTGGCTGCTAATGGGCGAGATATAGTTACGCCAGCGGAGTCTAGAGAGGATCCAGAATGTTTGAAGGAGAAATTCAGAGAAATCGGCAACCCAGAGACAAACATGACAATGGAAAGACATTTATTCAACACCAGAAATCAAAAACCAGGAGAAACCATCGAGGCCTATGTGAGTACGTTGAGAAATAAAGCTAAAACATGTAACTTTGGTGCACTCACAGACGAATTAATCAGAGACAGACTGGTGTGTGGCATAGGCAACGATAGCGTGAGAAAAGTATTGCTCAGAGAAAGTGATTCGACTCTCGCAAAAGCGATCAAAAGCTGCCAAACCAGTGAATTAACCGAGCAGCACACGAAAGTGCTGGCTGCGCCGCACAGCGGTCCTACGAGCGTTGATGCAGTATATACAAGGGACAAAAAAGCCGTCGTGCACCGGCAGCAGAAACACCCGATCGGGACAAAGAACATTGTCAACGGTAAAAATTGTGGTGGAAATCATCCAGCAAAGTGTGATCAATGCAAGGCTACCGGACGACAATGCCATCGTTGTAAAAAGTTTAATCATTTCAAATCCTAGTGCAGATCTGCATCAAAAGACAATTTCAAATCCTTCTATCAGATCACTTACGCAAACACAGACAGCAGCGAAGAATCATTTCTTATCGACGGGCTGTGTCTGGGTGCCAGTGACATTGATGCAGTCGATCACCACAGCGCGATTAACAAACAAGAAATTCACTGCAGCCTAACAGTGAATGGCAAGCCACTCAAGCTTAAAATTGATACGGGAGCAAAGTGCAACGTCATCTCTACGGAAACATACCAAGCAGTGAAAAAAGAAGAAAAAATTCACAAGTCGTCAAAGGCAACATTAGTGGCTTATGGAGGTGATTGAAACAAAGGGAACTGTGATGCTACAGTGTTTGACCAGCAAAAGGAAATCACACCTGTTGCAATTTCATGTGGTTAATAAAAATGTACAATCATTGCTGGGCCTGCCAGATTGTTTAAAAATGAACTTGATATCCTTCAAAGAAGAAGTGCACGCAATCGATTTCAATAAAAATGTGAGCTTGCCATAAGAAATATTCATAGAATATGCTGAACTGTTTGATTATGAGCTGGGCACCTTACCTGTTATGTACTCAATGAAAATCAACCCAGACATCACTCCAGTTGTTCGGCCCCCTCATCGTATACCTGTGGCAATGCGTGACAAAGTAGAGGCTGAATTAAAAAAAATGACGAGATTGGGAGTCATCACACCCATCTCAGAGCCCACAGAGTGGGTGTCCTTAATGGTCACCACACATAAGAAAGACACTGACAAGATCCGTATATGCATCGATCCCAGGGATTTAAACGAAGCTCTTATGCGTCCTCACCATCCTATGCGGACAGTAGAGGAGGTAGCATCACAAATGTCGAATGCCAGTGTCTTCTCAGTGCTCGATGCTAAGAGCTCATTCTGGCAAATCAAGCTTGACCAAGAATCTTCCATACGCACCACTTTTGCAACACCCTTTGGAAGATATCGTAGAAGGAACATGACGAGAATTTGAGAAAGGTCTTAAGCAGAGCACGGGAAGTCAAACTGAAACTAAACCCACAAAAATGCAAGTTCAGGCTCAAAGAGGTCAGTTATGTGGGCCATCTGTTCACAGAACATGGGTTAAAACCAGATCCAGCCAAGATGCAGGCCATTACAGAGATGCCACCGCCAGATGATAAAGCTTCCTTGCAGCGTTTCTTGGGCATGGCTAATTATTTGGGTAAATTCATCCCAAATTTCAGTGAATTGTCAGCACCACTTCAACAGCTGCTACACAAGGATATAGTTTGGTGCTGGTCACATCAACAAGAAGAAGCATTTAAAATGCTTAAAAAATGCATCACATGCCCACCAGTGCTGAAGTACTTCAACGTAAGCAAGTCTGTTACCATCACATGCAAACGCAGAGCGCGTGATGCTGTTTACTGGTCGACTATGGCACAGGACATTGACAACTTTGTGCAGTCTTGCAGCATATGCAATGCTTTAAAACCACATCAACAAAAAAAGCCATTACACCTTCATGAGATCCCAGAACTGCCGTGGTCCATTGTTGCCGCTGACATATTTGACTGGAACAGCCAACAGTATCTAGTGCTGGCAGATTCCTTGTCATCACAAAATGTCACCAACAAACTAAAGAAGCACTTTTCTGTCAAGTCAAGTCATCTTTATTTATATAGCGCTTTTTATAATGCAAATTGTGGCAAAGCAGCTTTACATTAATAATTGGCAAATAATTTTGGCTGCACAGCAGCTCCCAAAGAAAATGGTGTCATTGTCCAGCTTATTCTATATATTATTGATTCATTCCGTTGCAAATATCAATAGTTATTAGTCTAGTTAATTTAGGTATAGCAGCACTGCAGAAAACAGTGACGTAATCGTCCGGCTCAGCTCAGTTCACATACAACGGCGCCAAATACAGGCATATCAAAACACTGCTGAATATCAAGCAAGTGTCCCCAACTTAAGCAAGCCAAAGGCAACAGCAGCAAGGAACCAAAACTCCAACAAATGGAGAAAAAAACCTTGGGAGAAACCAGGCTTAGTCGGGGGGCCAGTTCTCCTCTGGCCAACAGTGAACACTTGTCTGATACTCAGGCAGAGTTACAGGTCATTAAACCGATTTGGAATACCAACAGTCAAAATATTTAATCTAGTTCCATCTAGTTTAAGATCTTTTTCATCATGCCGGTATGGGACGGTTTGTTGGGGATATGTGCCACTGGCTGATGAGTCGCTAAGGTCTTCACAAAGGATGAGCTAGTTAACACAGTCTCCACCGACACCCCAGGGCCACATTGCTGCCGCACACAGGCACAGATTCCCCGTCCGACCCGGCCCGGATCCAGCCAATCACGTTAATTGGTAAACCTCGGGATAAGCAGAAAAAAAGCGTAGACGCCATTCTTTTTCAGATGTAACGAGTACATCTGGTGTTATAGGAAGTGTTCCCGGTTCCGGCTGACCTGATCTATGCAGCCTAACAATCCTTTAACGGATATGAAGACAAAAATTGATAGTGCGTCATGTGTATGCCAGGTTAAATAGATGCGTTTTTAGTCTAGATTTAAACTGACAGAGTGTATCTGCTTCCCAAACAATGCTAGGAAGATTGTTCCAGAGTTTAGGTGCCAAATAGGAAAAGGATCTTCCGCCTGCAGTTGATTTTGATATTCTAGGTATTAACAACTGGCCAGAATTCTGAGATCGTAATAGACGCGAAGGACTATAATGCATTAAGAGCTCACTCAGGTACTGGGGAGCTAAGCCATTTAGTGCTTTGTAAGTAATTAGCAAGATTTTAAAATCTATACAATGTTTGATAGGGAGCCAGTGCAGTTTTGACAGAACCGGGCTAATATGTTCATACTTCCTGGTTCTAGTAAGGACTCTAGCAGCTGCGTTTTGGACCAGCTGTAATTTGTTTATCACGCGAGCAGGGCAACCACCCAGTAGAGCATTACAGTAATCTAGTCTCGAGGTCATAAACGCATGAACTAGCTGTTCCGCATTTGTCATTGAGAGCATATGTCGTAATTTAGATTTAGATTTAATTTAGATATTTTTAAGATGGAAGAATGCGGTTTTACATATGCTAGAAATGTGGCTTTCAAATGAAAGATTGGTATCAAAGAGCATACCCAGGTTCCTAACTGACGAAGACGACTTAACAGAGCAGCCATCAAGTGTTAGACAGTATTATAAGTTATTATGTGCTGAAGTTTTTGGTCCAATAATTAGAAACTCTGTTTTTTCTGAATTTAGTAGTAGGAAATTACTAGTTATTTTTTATATCAGCTACACATTCTGTTAATTTTGAGAATTGGTAGGTTTCGTCAGGGCGCGAGGAAATATAGAGCTTACTATCATCAGCATAACAGTGAAAACTAATGCCATGCTTCCTAATGACATCTCCTAAGGGTAGCATGTACAGAGTGAAAAGCAACGGTCCTAGAACTGAGCCTTGTGGTACTCCATATTTAACTTGTGATCGAAATGACATCTCTTCGTTTACTACTACAAACTGATAATGGTCAGATAAGTATGATTTGAACCATGCCAATATAATTCCACTAATTCCAGCATAATTTTCTAGTCTATTCAAAAGAATATTTTGGTCAATAGTGTCAAAAGCAGCACTGAGGTCTAGTAACATTAATAAATAGAGAGATACAACCACGATCTGATGATAAGAGCAAATCATTTGTAACTCTAATGAGAGCAAAAATCCTGACTGGAAATCCTCACAGATACCATTTCTGTGCACAGTATTCCCCAAAAGCTAATCACTGACAATGGCACCCAGTTTACGAGCCAGGATTGCAGAGACTTTGCAAATTCATGGGACTTCCGACACGTCACTAGCAGTCCTGAGTATCCCCAGGCAAACGGTCTTGCAGAAAGAGCCGTTCGTAGTGCAAAGCGCCTACTCGAAACCACCAAGAGGGATGGGACAGACTTGTGTCTGAATTTGTTAAACATCCGCAACATTCCTCGAGATAAAATACTGGGTTCACCGGCACAGAGATTGATGTCCAGGGTAACACGTACCAACATGCCCATCAGCAAGCAGATGCTAAAGCCAAGGTCAAAGGACACAGTGAAAGTCAAAGCTCAAATCTCCAAGAAGAGAAAAATGAAAAAAAGTGTACTTTGATAAAAGGAGCAAACCACTCTCTCCACTGCATGAATCCTAAGTGGTACGGATGCAAACAGCAAAGGGACACGGCAAGATTGGAGTTGTTAAGAGCACTCTCACCAAGCCCAGATCTTATGTCGTGGAGTCAGATGGTAGAGAGTACAGGAGGAAGCGCCGACATCTACTTCCTGTAAAAGAACCAATCCCACACAGCACACAAGCTGATCTGGAGGACTTATCACAACTCAAGTCTGAGCCAGACAACAACGTGTCTAAAGGTGCACTGCATGCTGAAGAAAACATTCCAGCTGAGCCAACTGCTCAAAAGTTACCATATCGTACTAGATATGGCAGAGGTTCCAAGCCTAATCCTAAGTACACTGTTTAACTATGCAAGTTGTTGAAAATCTTATGTAAAGAACGTGTTTTTTGTAAGGAATAATTCAAATTTTTTTATTACTATTCTCAGTCACAATTTCAGTTTTGCACTGCATAAATGTTACAAAGATGTTTGTGAAGTAATAGTACTTTTGTTCATAGGGAAGTATAAAACTAAGTAAAGGGGATGTAGATAACTAATGATGTGCCATCCAGTTTGCTATAACAATACTAAAGGTATGTTTAGGAAGCTATTTTCATATATGGTCTTTTCCTGTGTTGAAGTGCCCCTTGGGAAACGAGGGCGGGTTTGAGATCAGGAAGTAACACTTGTACTCATGTTGCGATTTAAACTGACAGAGTTTAGGTACTAAAAAGGAAAAAGATTTACCATCTGTGGTTGATTTTGATATTTTAGGAATTATCAACTGGCCAGAATCACAACAGATGTGAAGGACTATAATGTGTTAAGAGCTTGCTCAAGTACTGGGGAGCTAAACCATTTAGTGCTTTGTAAGTAATTAGGGAGATGTTACAATTTATGTTTAATAGGGAGCCAAAGCAGTGTTGACAGAACTGTGCTAATATGGTCATACTTGGTTCTAGTAAGAATTCAAGCTGCTGTGTTTTGGACCAGCTGGAGTTTGTTTATTAAGTGTGTAGGGCAAGCACAGAGTAGAGCATTCCAATAATCTTGCCAGGACTAACTATTCTACAGTAGTGGCCAAAAGTTTTGAGAATTACATAAATATTAGTTTTCACAAAGTTTGCTGCTAAACTGCTTTTAGATCTTTGTTTCAGTTGTTTCTGTGATGTACTGAAATATAATTACAAGCACTTCATACGTTTCAAAGGCTTTTATCGACAATTACATGACATTTATGCAAAGAGTCAGTATTTGCAGTGTTGGCCGTTCTTTTTCAGGGCCTCTGCAATTTGACTGGGCATGCTCTCAATCAACTTCTGGGCCAAATCCTGACTGATAGCAACCCATTCTTTCATAATCACTTTTTGGAGTTTGTCAGAATTAGTGGGTTTTTGTTTGTCCACCCGCCTCTTGAGGATTGACCACAAGTTCTCAATGGGATTAAGATCTGGGGAGTTTCCAGGCCATGGACCCAAAATTTCAACGTTCTGGTCCCCGAGCCACTTAGTTATCACTTTTGCCTTATGGCACGGTGCTCCATCGTGCTGGAAAATGCATTGTTCTTCACCAAACTGTTGTTGGATTGTTGGAAGAAGTTGCTGTTGGAGGGTGTTTTGGTACCATTCTTTATTCACGGCTGTGTTTTTGGGCAGAATTGTGAGTGAGCCCACTCCCTTGGATGAGAAGCAACCCCACACATGAATGGTCTCAGGATGCTTTACTGTTGGCATGACACAGGACTGATGGTAGCGCTTACCTTTTCTTCTCCTGACAAGCCTTTTTCCAGATGCCCCAAACAATCGGAAAGGGGCTTCTTCGGAGAATATGACTTTGCCCCAGTCCTCAGCAGTCCATTCATTATACTTTCTGCAGAAGATCAATCTGTCCCTGATGTTTTTTTTGGAGAGAAGTGGCTTCTTTGCTGCCCTTCTTGACACCAGGCCATCTTCCAAAAGTCTTCTCCTCACTGTGCGTGCAGATGCGCTCACACCTGCCTGCTGCCATTCCTGAGCAAGCTCTGCACTGGTGGCACTCCGATCCCGCAGCTGAATCCTCTTTAGGAGACGATCCTGGCACTTGCTGGACTTTCTTGGACACCCTGAAGCCTTCTTTACAAGAATTGAACCTCTTTACTTGAAGTTGCTGATGATCCTATAAATTGTTGATTTAGGTGCAATCTTAGTAGCCACATTATCCTTGCCTGTGAAGCCATTTTTTTACCCATCATGCACTACAGTATAAATACTTATTGTCACCACTGTTGAGGATTGTATGCTATATGTTCATGTATAAGACTGAGTGGTAATAGTGGCTCTTTTTTAACATTGAAGCATTATGGTAGCATTTTTGCAATAACTGAAAACCAAAGAGAAAAATACCTTTTTATGATATTCACTTGAAAAGACTTTCAAGCAAAAAATTCAAGCTAAAATTTGTTGTGAAACACCATTGCAGATGCTCAAACATAAGTTGTTTTAAAGATGTAAAAGGGTAAAGATCCCAACTAAAACAAACCCTGACCACCATGATGGTGGCATTATTTTTTGACCAATAAAACACCAACACCTAAACCTCTGTTAGTTCTCAGTAAGAGCTTCTGTTGACGTCTGACAGAAATAAAGTCAGTAATAAGTGAATCAGATGTTTTAATCAGATCTTTAGAGATTTAAGGTCTTTTATCTTCAGTTGATTTCATCTAAGGCTGTGGCTGAAGTCAGTTGTAGTTCTTGTGTTTCTCTTTTCTTCAGTGATTCTGCTTGTTAACAGCAGGTGTTCATCATTAATGTTCAATCAACACTTAATTAATTGCTTAATTATCTCATTAACTTTAACTCTGCTTCAGTGTTACTTTAACACTATTTAGAGAGGGACTAAATGTTATCTGAGCAGAGTTGATTTAACTCTGGGGATTTTACTATGTATGTGTTCTGCCCACTTAACTGATAGAAATGTTAGTGTAATGCAGTCTATAGAAACTGTGTCTATTCCCTGAATAGTGAGGTTTAGCAATAACAATAAAAATAAAGGATCTAGAAAAAAACCTGATCGTGATCAAACCAGAATTTTGCAAAATTACTGAACAAAAACAATTTCTAAAGCTAGGACTACTAAACATTAGATCGCTGACACCTAAGGAAGTTATCATAAATGAAATAATCACAGATAACAGTCTTGATGTAATTTGCCTTACTGAAACATGGCTTAAACCAAATGATTAATTCAGTCTTAATGAGTCTTGTCCACCTGGCTACTGTTATAAAAATGAATGCCGTCTGACTGGCCGTGGTGTAACAACAATCCATAGTGATATTCTTAAAGTTACACAGAAAACAAATACAGGTTTGATTCATTTGAAATTCTTATACTAAATGTTACACTCTCAGATACAAGTAAAAAGTTGCTACCATCTCTTGCATTGGCTACCGTTTATAGACCTCCAGGGCCTTATGTTGATTTCCTAAAAGAGTTTGCAGACTTTCTCTCAGACCTATTTGTCAACGTCTATAAAGCTCTGATTGTTGGATATTTTAACATTCATGTAGACAATACAAATGATGCGTTAGGGGCTGCGTTTACAAATTTACTAAACTCCTTTGGGGTCAAACAAAACATCACTGGACCCACACACCGTCTTAATCATACTCTAGATTTAATTATATCACATGCAATAAATCATACTGATATAGAAATTCTACCGCAAAGTGATGATGTCTCTGATCACTATCTTGTAACTTGCGTACTGCATACTGATGATATTTGTCAAATTGCGCCGCGATACCTATCTAGGCAGAACAATTCCCCCGACAGCTATAGATAAATTCACAAATAACCTGCTTGATCTGTCTCAGCTGCTCATCGTACCCAAACACGCAAATGATCTCGAGAAAATGACTAGCAGCTTGTGCACCATTTTCACCAGTACATTAGATACTGTTGCACCGATAAGATTTAAAAAGGTTAGAGAGAAAAATTCTGTACCATGGTACAACAGTATTACTCGCGCAATGAAAAGAGAAACTCGTAATCTAGAACGCAAATGGAGACAAACCCCTTTAAAAGTCTTCAGAATCGCGTGGAAAGACAGCTCGTCCCATTATAGAAAGACTCTTAAAGCAGCCAGGGCCGAGCATCGCCACAAACTTACAGAAAATAACCAAAATAGTCCACAGTTCTTGTTTAGTACAGTAGCTAGATTAACAAATAAACAGACATCACCTGAACAAAACATTTCATTACAGTTTAGCAGTGAAGACTGAGAAAATCGAAAGTATCAGAA
This sequence comes from Zacco platypus, assembly GCA_038088235.1. Lineage (NCBI taxonomy): Eukaryota > Metazoa > Chordata > Actinopteri > Cypriniformes > Xenocyprididae > Zacco > Zacco platypus. The sequence goes on along the minus strand of CM076071.1, from coordinate 13,365,518 downwards.
ATACAATTGTAAATGTACAACCTTTAAGAGAGTTTTATGATTCAGCCTCAATTATCGCCCCTCAAGAACAGTTGCAGTGCTTTACAACTATAGGACAGGAAGAGCTAAATAAACGTATTACTGTGTCTAATCAACAACATGTTTATTAGATCCAATACCCACTAAACTACTGAAAGAACTGTTACCTGTAACAGAAGAACCTCTTCTCAATATTATCAACTCGTGTAATCCGTGCGGCTCGCGGCCAGCGACACCGGGTATTACTACTTGGTCTGCGTTGTGTTGTGTTGTGTTGTAAGAAAGTAAGACATGGGACAGCAGGCAGCCGATTCACTGGGTGTTTTTACTGCATAACAGAGACATAAGCAGCTTCAGTTTGAGCGGCCCTTACTCTAACTCTATAAAACAAATATGGTGCACCTCCATTACCACGTGCTTGTTTCACATAAAAAGACAGAAATATACCTCAAAGAATGCAAAAATAATGAAAATAATCGAAAGGATAAATAAAATAGTACTATACACAAGTTTGGTTGGAAATACAGATATAAAAGATATAATTAAAATAAAGGATTAAATAAAATTAACAGGATGACAAAAGAAACCTACCTCTTCCATTGAATCGACTTTCAAAAGGGAAGAGGAGGAGACAGGACAGGAAATTAGATCATACTGTGATCACGAAACACTTAAAGGAGAAGTGCACCTTTAGAGCAGGTATAATTAATATGTACAAGGGAACAATTTTGTGTGAATTATGACAACAATTGGTCATATACTTTGTACATCTGTTACACGCGTCCTTATCTCTAGGACACGTCCCACAACCGTTCAAGTTAGCAGTTACCCAACAAACACATTTACGTTGTGTCAACGTCGCTGCCACGTTCCATTTTTACTGTGGCAACGTTGACTGTCTACGTGCTCACGACATTGTAGCAACGTTGAATTGTAAGACGCTAAAGGGCTGTAGCAACGTTGTTGCGCGACATTCAGCAACTGCAAGACGACGTTCCGACCACATTTATTTTTATGCCAGATTATAAATATTATATTACCTTTTCTGCGTCTTATTTTTTTATGTATTTATTTTTTTTGTGGTCAATCTCTTAATAATCATACACAAGATGAACATGTAACACTTTTTTAAATACTGTTAATCATTAATTGTTATTTTTAATGTAAAACCAGCAATGAAACTTTAAAGAGGAAAAATGATATACAAGTTCATATAATCCAACTTTATTAAAACATTGCATACATATAATTACACTACCAAAACATACATTTGAAGGGAAAAAAACGTTAATATAGAGTATATTAATTATATTAAGCTCAAATATAATAGAATAAAAAAAGCATAAAAAAGAGCATTTGAGAACATTTGTTGAACAAAATAAAAGCAGCTGAAACAGTCATCAGGTCACCGGCTGATGAGGCCGACTCGGGACTAGAGAACACGGCGGACAGGGGAGCGCAGACGAGAAGGTCGGTAGACAGTCCAATAAAGAGAAACAAATCCAGTGGGAAAGGGCGAGCTTATAACTTTTGGCATAATGTTAAAACACTTCATCACAAGACCAGAATATGTTTAACGCCTTTTCCTAAATAACGATATCTGAATAGGCCTTCTGAAAGAAATATAATTAACTTAGCATTAACTTACACCAAACCCGATCGCAAACTACTCGGTATGTGAATTATCAGCTATTCTGTCCACTCAGTTTATTCAGTTTATTAACAGAACAAATAAATCTCACATTAGACATGAAAATTGTAGGTTTTGTTTGGATATTTACATATCTTATTTATCTAAAAGAGAAATCATAAGCAATACTCATGTATCCTGGCTTGAAGAAGAATAACAGCCCAACGGTCTGTTAAAATTTAAAATGCGCTTCGGAACAGTGACGAGTACATGTCGTACAATGGTTGTCCAGACAGCCTAAGCACAACCTTCAGCAATGGTCCTGAACCGTGGTTGAATGGCAACATTGTGACAGCACAGTAACAACCTTAACAACACAATGTAGAACCAACAACCTTTTAGCGATGTTGTTACAACGTTGCTAAAAGGTTGGCTACGTTGAGGCAACGTTCTGTGTTTGCTGGGTAAGCCTCTCATTAAGAAACCACAATTAGATCCAAATGTATTGGCAAATTACAGACCCATTTCAAATCTTACATTTATGTCAAAAATACTAGAAAAAGTGGTGTCGGCCCAATTGTGCTCCTTCTTGCAAAAAAACGCTATCTATGAAAAATTTCAGTTAGGATTCAGGTCTCATCATAGCACAGAAATTGTGCTCGTTAAAATTACAAACGACTTACTTCTAGCTTCTGACCAAGGCTGTGTCTCAATACTAGTGTTACTTGATCTCAGTGCTGCGTTCGACACTATAGATCATAAAATACTCCTAGACCGACTACAAAATTACACTGGTATTCAGAGACAGGCATTACTGTGGTTTAGGTCACACCTATCAGACGACACAATTTTGTCTATTTAAACGGGGAAAAATCTAAGATAACAATAGTAAACTATGGAGAGCTGCAAGGATCTGTGTTAGGCCCTCTGCTATTTTCAATATACATGCTGCCACTCTACAATATTATAAGAAAACATGGAATTAGTTAATAAAAGCTGAGGAAACCCGCCCTTCTAGGTCGCACTCTGTAGTAACTTGTGTTTCTGTATGACTGTCTGACCTTCCTTGCAAGGAATAAATTCTTTATAAAGACAGTTTTCATTGAGTTTGTCTCTTAAGCAGTATGAGTAAAATTTCTGACACAACAGCATTTAGAAGGATGTACTGTTACTCCATCCTCGACAGTTAAAGACCTGGGTGTTATATTAGACAACAACTTGTCCTTTGAAAATCATATTTCATATGTTACAAAAACAGCCTTTTTCCACCTCAGAAACATTGCTAAGATTATCTATTTCTGATTATTAAGTTATCTATTCTGATGCAGAAAAGGTAATTCATGCTTTCATGACATCTCGACTAGATTACTGTAACGCATTATTAGCTGGTCGTCCTGCTTCCTCAATAAACAAGCTACAATTAGTACAAAATGCAGCTGCGAGAGTTCTTATATATATATATATATATATATATATATACAGGTTTAATTCATCTATCTGTAAATATCATGATATTGATTAAACTTGCTCATTTTCTGGTCTTGTTGAAGAAACGGCTCCCCATTTATTTTGTGATTGTAGCAATACATTTGCGGTTAATTTCAGTTCTTATATTTTCAACCCTAATGTGACCCAGTTTTATCCTTAAAGATATTGTTTTATTTAAGAATTTGTTTCATTCATCAGGTTTATAAATAACAAAATAAATATATGCATTATAATGAATTATTCAGATATTTAACCTTATCATTGTGCTTTTTTGTGCTCTGCATTTAATCTCATATTATGATGTACACAAACCCATTTTTTGTCTTTGTTTATGATTGTTTATTGTTAAAGATACAACCATGGTTATTTTCCCTGATCTTGTGTGTAATTATAAGTTCTGCAATAGATAATAATAAAAAAGACATGAGTCACAGCTGCACTAACACCTCAGCATCAGTAACTCAACCCTACCTAGTACGGTTTTTCGCAGCTGCTCGAAGATCCTGCCTTTGGAGAAGAATGTTGGTTTTGTACTCAGAAAATGTAAGTATTACTACTAAAAATAAGATTACCCCAGAATGAATTGCATTGCTAGCCCACCCCAACACTTACACACAATAATAATGATAAGCTGCCCAATACTTCATTATATTACTTCTTACTGAAAATGATGTTTTAGTAAAACAAGCAAAATGTCATTTGTCATACGTCTAGTCAAGGTGAATACATCTCAATTTTCGTTAAGCAATGATTTAAAGCATGAATTAATAAAATAATTATATTTTATTTACTGACAACAATAGGAAACAAATGAGTAAAAGAATGAATAAAAGTAAGCACAATAAATAAATACATATACAAGTCATTAACACATGAAACAAAGCTTTATTCAGACTTATTGTACTAATAATCACATATTTACAAGCGTTGAACCCTCCTACTGTCCATCCTCCTGCCATCTCAACACAGCTGTGCCAATTCTGCAGCTTTATTTTGATGAAGCAGCTGTGAATCACCGTGAACATCTTCACCTGTATTTGCCGTTGATCATGTCCCTCATTGCTGCTCTTCTCAATGGGGACATAATTGATCCAGAGGATGAGGAAGACCATGATGATGGACCCCTGAACCCCACAACCTTGAAGCAAGAGTGGGAGAAGATGTGAGGGACAATCTGGCTGCCGCTGTGTCTGCTCCAAACATTTGTGTGCCTGCTCTCCAAGAACATGACTACCTCTTAAAAAAACATTTAAAGAATAAAACATAAAATAAAGTTTTATTACTTTTGTGGTGTAGTGGGCTGAACCACTGAAATGGTAAGCAAAAGGTTGCTAGTTCAATCTCTGCAGCCGTCACCACCAGTGTGTGGTACAATACAAATGTTCCTTAATTTATCAACAGTACAAACGGTCAAATAAAACATAACTAATGTCGAGTTACTTGTACATTTGTTTATTTATATTACGTACATGTAATGTAAGCCGTGTTGAATTCTACATAATAGCACACACTCAAATGTCTATTTCATGTTGTGATGTGCTCATCATCTGCAATACTTACTGAATATTTCCCTGTCAGATGTTAAATAAACATTTAGTGAGCGTGTTTATGATGTATATGGTTCAGAAGTCATCTAAATCCACTTTGGTGACATACGTGAGCTTACTAGAGCTTACTAGAGGACAAGCGTGAGATCACTGAAGACGGCGAGAGCGCGTGAGTGTTTACTTAATACCCGTTTCTGCTCTATTGCTAAGTTATTATTTGCTGCTAGGAAGGATTCGTTCGATTCTTTGCTTATTTGTATGTTTGCGCTTTGATTTGTATCTGTTTGTATTTGTATTCGCTGCCATTTAGAAGAACTGTAGCGGTTGTTAGTTTTGGCATTGCTGGGCTGTGAACTTAAGTGCTGTACGTGCGCTTCCTGCAGTAGTTTCGATTTGGCCCATTCACGGCGAAACTCTTTTGCTGAGCTAATTGTTAGGGTGGACACAGCTGTTTTCACTCATACGTTAGTAAGAAAGCTATTTATTTAGTGTGTCCGCGCTGTCGCGGAAGCGTCAGCGGAAGCGTTCAGCCTCTTCGTGTGAAGACCGACTCGGGTAAAGACCTGCGACTCTACCTGCGCGACTCACCTGAGCAAGGACACCGACAGGACACTTAAGTATCCCCCTTCCCCCCCTTATTCTTTGCTCCCATACTCAATATGTGCTTTCAATATATTCCTGTTGTCACTCGCATACGCTCCACTATCACCCGTAGTAGACAGCACACACATTATTAACTCGTCTCTCCACACAGGCACTTTTCCTACCACATTCAAGCAGGCTCGGGTAACCCCACTGCTAAAAAAAACCCCACGTTAAACACATCATTCATACACAATTACAGACCTGTCTCTCTCTTACCATTTATATTGAAAACACTTGAACGAGTTGTGTTCAACCAGGTGTCATCCTTCCTCACACAGAACAACCATCTGGACGTCAACCAATCTGGCTTCAAGAGCGGCCATTGCACAGAGACTGTGCTACTGTCTTTCACAGAATTCCTGCGGATTGCAAAGGCTGGTTCCAAATCATCTGTTCTCATTCTACTAGATCTATCTGCTGCCTTTGACACCATAAACCATCAAATTCTTCTGTCCACCCTCTCGTCAGTTGGTATCTCAAGTACTGCGCTTCAATGGTTTGAGTTATATCTCACAGGTAGGTCTTTCAGAGTCACCTGGGGAGGGCAGGTATCCAAACCTCATCAACTGATCACTGGGGTTCCTCAGGGTTCAGTTCTTGGTCCCCTCCTATTCTCCATTTATACTACATCATTGGGTCCCATCATACAGGCACATGATTTCTCCAACCACTGCTATGCTGATGACACACAACTCTACCTGTCCTTCCAACCAGATGATTCCACAGTAGCTGCACGGATCTCAAGCTGTCTGGCGGACATCTTGACGTGGATGGAAGAACACCACCTCCAGCTCAACCTGGCAAAGACTGAGCTTTTAGTCTTCCCTGCCACTCCAACTCTACAACACAACGTCAACATACAGCTGGGTACAACCACGATTACCCCATCAAAGTCGGCCAGAAATCTTGGAGTTATCTTCGATGACCAACTGACCTTCAGAGACCACATCTCAAAGACTGCTCAGTCATGCAGATTTGCACTTCACAACATCAGGAAAATCTGGCCCTTTCTGACTGAGCATGCAACACAACTTCTTGTCCAGGCCATGGTCATTTCAAAGCTTGATTACTGCAATGTTCTTCTGGCTGGACTGCCGTCAAGTGCAATCAAACCTCTTCAAATGATCCAGAACGCTGCTGCACGTCTTGTCTTCAACGAGCCTAAGAGAGCCCACGTCACGCCCCTCTTCATCTCTCTGCACTGGCTACCCCTTGCTGCACGCATCAAGTTCAAGGCGCTGATGCTTGTGTAGCCCTGTATAATATAGGAAATCGAACAATACAAAGAAAATAGTTGAAGAGTTTATTTAATGAGTAAACAAACCAGAAATTAGATAAAAAATATATGAAAAGTAATTTCAGTGTAATGATTGACATTTTAACGATTGTCCAATCATGTAAATCCTAAGTTGATGTCCCGCCCCACCACGCTAGTCGCTGGATGGGAGCAGCCATTTTTCTTTTTCGCTTCGAGACTGGTTAGAGGCAATCAGCACCGTAACTTTGGAAAAGTTAAAATAACATCAGAGAGGATTAAAACAGAGATCTTCACATGTTTGTTTTCTTTGGAGTTGGTGAGTACACATTTTGCAATGTGTAAACTGTTGTAAATGTGAAAGTACTGTATGTACTGATGTATTCAATTGTAAGATGGGTAAACGTATATTCCTTTATTATATCCTTTATATATAAGCTTCGATGTTTCACCATACAAGAGAGATGTAATGGTTAGAAACAATTGTATATATGAGTTCTTTCTAGCTATTTTTTTGTTGATTTAAAACAACTAAACAGTTTGGTTGTTAACTTTTTGTAAACCTATGAGTACAATGGAAATATAACTGTTAAATGTAAAAAAGGGATGTATGTTAATGTGTGTTGATGTGAAACTGAAACGGAATTTAACTTGTATTGTACTTGTAATACTGCCTGTTATATATATGCAGGTCAGGTTTTTTTGTTCTACGTTGGAACTACGTTCATTTCAGCATGATATAAGATGGCGAGCCTTCCCAGCAAGATGAACACTGATCGTTGTGAGAGTTAAATTCCAACTATCACCCGAGGAAATGGGTAGAAAATTCTGATTCCCTAGCAGGTTTCATAAACCGAACTGAGCTGTGTTTTGAGAGACAATCCAAGAGCATTTTCGTTTTTGCTCCGATCTGTTCTGTCATTCGGAACGATTGAATAGAGTTCCCCACGATTCTATTAATTCTTTTTTTTTTGATTCCCGAACTGAATCTTTTGGATCAAACCTTTGAGTCTAATCTTTTGACTGAACTTTTCACCAAAGCTTACTGAACTGAATCTTTATTTTTATTTCTTTATTTATTGTTTGAACCTCCCAAACAACTCTTTTGAACTGAGTTTTGAACTGTTCTCTTCTGAACTGTGATTTGGCCTTGTGTTCCACACCAAGGAGTTATTTTTTATTTGAGTGAACTGTTGAGTGAAAAAGTATATTGAGTATTTGAGTGAAAAAAGAAGGAGACTGATTGTGAACATTGTATGTGTTATGGTGATCTGAAAAGTCCTGTGTTCTAGGAAAGTTTCAAAGTCCAGAGAGTCAGGTGACATTGCTCAATAATTTTCATTGCAGATTGGAAATTCATGCAATTGTGATCTTATATTGAACAAAGAAGAGTGTGATAATTGTTCAATTTTATTTTTTTTCCTTTGAACCAAGTCAGTGATCATTACAAAAGTTGTTTTAAATTCAAAGCTTCACTCAGTTGCTGTAGTTTATTTACATCTCCATAGTCTAACCTACTGGCCTAAGGTTAGTATTAGCAGCAAGTGCATATTATTTGACACATGTGCTACACTTGCTTACAGATCCACCACAGGCTTTGCACCCTCCTACCTCCACACACTGCTACAACGCTATGTCCCCACCAGAAGTCTGCGATCACTAAAGGAATGAAAGCTTGTGGTATTGTCACAGAAAGGCACAAAATCACTCTCCAGAACATTCTCATTCACTGCTCCCTGCTGGTGGAATGATCTCCCTACTTTCATCAAGAACGCAGAATCCCTGGCAATATGCAAGAGACAGCTGAAAACTCATCTCTTCCGTGAACACTTAATCCCCTTCATAAAAAAAAAAAAATATCTATCCTTTCCTTTTCCCCTTCCTACTCTAGCTTATGTTACTGAGCAATGTAAGAAACTTGTATTGTGAGCACTTCCTGTGTCTATTTGCCAATTCGTGAAGAATCGCTTGTTTGTATTCTTCACTTGTAAGTCGCTTTGGATAAAAGCGTCTGCTAAATGACTAAATGTAAATGTAAAGACTGTATGGTGGCCTGGTGGCCTCTATACAGCAGCCAGCACAAACGTCAAATGGGATTTGTCACTTACATTATATAACGTTACATAAAGCACCATCACTTCGAAATAATTATATTTGAAAGACTTTTGAGTAATACTGAAAATATTACTATAGATTACAGCAACACCTCCCACCTTCCTTTCCGACGAGGTTCGTGTCGATAATAGTAACCTTGAGGGCTAGACTCATTTAAATGTAATCGTCTGGTTTTAGCCAGGTCTCTGTCAAACACAGCACATCTAGATTATTTTCTGTGATAATATCATTTACAATAAGTGCTTTTGAAGAAAGGGATCGAATATTCAGCAACCCAAACTTTATCATTTGTTTATCTTTATTATCTCTGTTTTTTACTTGTTGAACAGTTAAATTTTTACCCTTAAATGGGTTTGGAAGTTTTTTGTATTTATTAATTCGGGGTACAGACACAGTCTCTATGTGATGATATCTAGGTGAAAGAGTCTCTGTGTTGGGATTTATCTGACTTCTGTGACGTGAGACAGCTAGTAGACGGTCGGTTTAGCCAGTCTGTCTGCTTCCTGACCTGGGCCCCAGTTAGTCAAGGTTGAGCTCTAAGACTATGTGCCATATTACTAGAGAGAAGAGCAGCACCACCCCAGGAGAGATGAATACCATCTTTTTTCAACAGGTCAGGTCTGCCCCAAAACCTTTTCCAATTGTCTATGTAACCTGTATTATACTATGGACACCACTTAGAGAGCCAGCCATTGAGTGATGATAGCCTGCTAATTATCTCATCACTCCTACCAGCAGGAAGGAGTCCAGAGCAAATTACATTGTCTTACATCGTACATCCTCTTTAATGTTAATTTTGGTGATCTCCGACTGGCGAAGTCGAACATCATTAGTGCCATCATTAGTGAACAACATTAATAATAATCTTAGAGTATTTACGATTAGCATTAGCCAGCACTTTTAAATTTGCTTTGATGTCAGGCGCTCTGGCTCCTGGCAAACATGTGACTATGGTGGCTGGTGTCTCTATTTTCACATTCCGTGTAATAGAATCGCCAATAACTAGGGCACTTTCAACAGGATTCTCAGTGGGTGCGTCACTGAGTGGGGAGAACCTGTTTGAATTTCCAATCGGAAATGGAAGAGCAGTGTTTTTTCCCACAACTAGGCCGCCTCACGGTCACAAACTTGCCCTGCTGCATGGGTTCTACAGCCGGAACCGAACAATGTACAGAGTTCACTAAGCTAGTCACATCCAAAACAGTGTCTGGAGCCCTTGCATTCTTACTAGCCTCAATTAAAATTTGGATGCGTGTCTCTAATTCTGAGATTTTCTCTGTCAGCCTGACTATTTCCCTGCATTTATGACATGTGAATCCCTCATCACTGACAGAGAAAGCTATACTATGCATGTGACAGGCAGTGCAAGTAACAATGAGAGGAGAAGATGACATAGTTTATCGTGTTCGTAGACCGATCCGACTTACCAGTTGTTTGATGAACTCGTAGAAACAGGAGAGCGCGACAGAAATGATGGTGGGCACGGATGACAAGTTTACAAGTTTAGCGTAATGCTAACGCATTGTGATAGTGATTTAGATTAAAAGATTAAAAACTAGCGATGTCAGATTAATGTGATAGGCCAGGGGTGGCCAACGTCGGTCCTGGAGAGCCACAATCCTGCAAATTTTTGCTCCAACCCTAATCAAACACACCTGAACAAGCTAATCAAGGTCTTAAGGGTTACTAGAAAGCTACAGGAAGGTGAGTTTTTATCAGGGTTGGAGCTAAACTCTGCAGGATTGTGGCTCTCCAGGACCGACGTTGGCCACCCCTGTGATAGGCAATATTAGACAATATCAGATATATAGTGATGATAAAGTAGATAACAAACAATGACAATAAATAGATTCAAAACAAAGCTATACGGAGCGAAAGACTCAAACATTTCAGCAGCGAGGCAGACAGGAGCAATTGATCAGGAGCAATCGATCAGACAGGAGCAATACTGTCGTAACCCCCGGTTCTCTGAAACATCGAGTGGAGAGATCCACCAGCTTTGCCCCGCTTGCTGCACAAGAATCGAATATACTTGCTGGGGAATAGCAGCGCGCACAGGCCTTATATGCTCTCAGGTAAGGGGGTGGGGCCTTAGCTAGCATTGGCTGCGTGCTACTGTCTGTCTAACCAGACTTGGTGAAATTGGATGCTTCTGCAGAGGTTAGGTACGGATGCCCTTCCCATAGGTGGATCTCTCCATTCGATGTTTCAGAGAACCGAAGTTACGAAAGTAAGCTATTGTTACTTGTACATTTGTTTATTTACATTACTTACATAATGTAAATGTAGGCACTACATGTAATGTAGGCAGTGTTGACAACAATGAATTCTACATAATAGCACACATAAATCACTCAGACGTCTATTTCATTTTGTGATGTGCTCATCATCTACAATAAGATTTTCCTGTTAAATAAACATTTAGTAAGCATCTTTATGACGTATATTGTTTAGTATTTATGTAAATAAATACTCAGTTACGTGTGCTCACCTAATAGCTATACACAATAAAATATGTTTTTACAGCAAAATCACAACTATACAATACTGTCTAGCGTCTTTACACCTTCAACAATTCAACAGTTTACTCTACAGTAGTTTAACAAATGCGATTTTAACACAAGGAACCATGATTACTTACATAAAACATCCTCCGTGTTCCTCTCCTATAGCCTCCTGGGAGAGAAAAGTATCCATTGGATAAGCACTCGATAATCTGGGCGGAAGCAGTAGGCCATCCAGGAACTTCTCACCTACTCTTTAATGAATACTGAGGTTTCAGACATTCTATTACTTTCACGTACAGTTTTCTCCTACTATAAGTAGGCATATGTGTACTCAGCTTTTTCCACGCTTGAAAAAAACATTCCTTCTGATGTCCATTCATGTTTATTTGATGCTATAAATGAAGTATTATGAAGAGATGGTTGGTTCTCAAGCCTCTTGAAGGAGCTACCTCAATATGTCACAACACATTAAAGAGCCACTATACGGTATTTATTGTTTAAACTTCTTTAAAAATGTACAATATTTTAAATATTAAACTGTTTCATATCAAAAGTAACCTGCTCTGTCTTGTCTGTCGACACGCTGCCAGTGTCCTCCTTGCTCCGCGATGTATTTTTCACTGTGTGATAACATGTGTGGCATGAGAGCGCATGGCTTGTCGGACATAGCAACAGCAACTAAAGGGGGCGGGTCTTGACCCTTCACAAAGTTTTCCAACGTTAACCTACCAAGTTCATTGACTGGTTTGTCAGACAAAATGGTGGATTCTGTGTTATAATTGGTTAGATCACCTGTCAATGAAACTGCCAGCGAACAATGCTAGGGAGATCGAGTTTAGGTGCTAAATAGGAAAAGGATCTACCGCCTGCGGTTGATTTTGATATTCTAGGTATTAACAACTGGTCAGAATTCTGAGATCATAATTGTTATGAATCCGGTCTGTCATCTTGCAACCACTTACCACCAGATGTCGCCCTCTCATTCCATGGACTCTGTCACACAAACTACATTTCCCACAAGCCTCTCACCCTGTCACTGATCACCTGAGCCAGGGGTTTAAGCCACGCCTGCCCCGCAGCCAGGGGTTCAAGCCACGCCTGCCCCGCAGCCAAGGGTTCAAGCCACGTCTGCCCCGCAGCCAAAGGTTCAAGCCACTTCTGCCCAGTCACTAAAGTTTCAGGCCATGCCTGCTCAGCCTCAGTCGACCAACGCCACGCCTGTCCAGCCTCATACGGTTCACGTCGCGCCTGTCCAGCCTCAGACTGCTAACATAACGCCTGTCCAGCCTCAGACAGCTCATGTCAGTCCTGTCCAGCCTCAGACTGCTCACGTCAGGCCTGTCCAGCCTCCAACGACAGCTCCCGTCACGCTTACTACGCCTGAGCTGTTAGAGGATGCAGCCCTGTCCGTGGTAACTATGGCAATATTATGCGTATGGGCAACACACTCCTCAACTCCTGCTCCTGATCTGCCTCAAGAGGGCACTACCAAGTCGGTCGAATCAGATGCGAATGTCGGTGCCTCATTTTGGTGCCACTTAAATGCCTGAAGTGATTGAAATATTTGTCCTCTGGTGCTATGACATGGACGTAAGAAGAATCAGATTCATCAACATGCCTGATCGCTAGGTAAATTTAAATACTGCTTTCATGGGGTGTCAGAATGCTCGGAAAAATTATTTCCTGAATGAGAAAACTCACGTGAACATTGGAAAGCTTTGATGATAGCCTACAAACCCAATACATCTTTGTAGTAATGTTACTGTCCATTTTGTTTTCACATTTCGAAGTAAAAATCACAAATCGTCGGGAAGTGAGACCATCCGTGAAGCGCGTGAGCGCAGCAACTACACTTGCGCTGACTGCAGTGCAGCATGTGGTCTACCGTTAGCTTAGCTAGCTAAATTAAACGCGCTTAAATTAAAATGCCTAAAACTAAACGCTCCAAAGTGTGGCTATATTTCACCAGAAAGGATTCCGACACCGCGATGTGCAGCAAATGTTTTACAACAGTTGCGTGTAAAGGGGGAAACACGTCAAACCTAATGAAACATATGAGGGCACATAGAATATGCACCGTGTTTGACAGCTTGCGGACATCAGCTGGCACTATCAGCGTGGATGACCCCAGCCCAGCAAGCGGGACAGTCTTCCCATATTGTCTGCACTTTCAAACAGGCCTCATCGACACCATCTGAGAGTTTTCTCCTGTGCAGGACATGCAATAAGTCAGGAAAGGTGTCGTATTTTGCCAGAGAAGGCAAATATGGTCATATTTCTGCAAAATAATTGCTGAAATTTGTAGCTGTTAAATTATTGTAGTTGAGCTAGTTGGCTTAGGTTTTACTGTTGTTGTTTTGTATTTACTTATATATTCATGTATACTTTAAACTTTTAACATATTGTTCAATTTAAAGAACTTTTTTGTCCAGTAAAAAGGTATTCTTGACAGTCATCCACCATCATTTTGTGGCTTTTTTTAAAGTATCGGTTCAGGCACCGTTTTGGCACCGGTACCGTTTTAAAAGTATCGAAAAAAACCCAAACGATACCCAACCCTAATATCCGCTAGGGTGGTTGCCTACGCAATCTGTTCCGCCCTGGCCACCTGCACAACCTGTTCCGCCCTGGCCGCTGGCACATCCTACCCCACTCTGGCCATTTATACAGCCTGATCCGCCTTGGCCGTCTGGTCAGTTTGATTCGCCCTGGCCGTCTGCACAGGCCGATCCACCCTGGCTGTCCGCACAGCTTTATCCACCCCGGCACTCTGTTCAGTCTGATCCGCCCTGGTCATCCACTCATCCCCCACTGTCCTGTCTACCTCCGCTCCATGGACCCGGTCCTCCATTTCTCCCTTTTTCCAGCCCAGCCCTCCTCAGTTGTTCTGTCTGGAAGCCGCTCCTTAGTGGGGCGCTCTGTTATGAATCCGGTCTGTCATCTTGCATCCACTTACCACCAGATGTCGCCCTCTCATTCCATGGACTCTGTCACACGAACTACATTTCCCACAAGCCTCTCACCCAGTCACTGATCACCCCAGCCAGCTGTAGCACATTATGTAGATCTCATTACACTCATATCCCATCAATATAAGAGCACTACTCACACACACCCACACTGCGAAGTATTGTACATCTTAGTATTGCCACTCTGAGCGTCATTTCCTTGTTTTGTTTGCCTGTTTCCTGATCCTGCCTGTTTCTTTTTTTTTTTATGTTTATCTGCCTGCCTATTGACCATTTGCCTGGATTACCACTATTACCACATGCTATTCTTTGCCATTCTGTTTGCTGTTGAGTTGACCTTTGCCTGTCTGACCACGTTTGTAAATAAAGACGCACTTGGATCCTATTCGCTGACTCCCTCATCATTACAGTAATAGACGCGAAGGACTATAATGCATTAATGCTATAAATGGTGTTAATGTTTCTTGTCTCATCACAGTAAATTATTAAATAATACATTTCATGAATCACAATATATGATATGGAGTGTTGTCGATTAGGAGAATTTGTCGCCAAATTTAGCTACTTTCTCATTGTTGCTGCGATTTTGGCTGTATTGAATAAAATTAGTGATTTTTTCTGAGATTTTTTTTTATTTTGGGCAATTAAACTCTGGCACATCCTGCCGTACTCTCACATTCATGCCCGATCCTCAGTAAGCATGAAGAGGACCTATAGTGTATATAAAGGGCTGAATGGGGAAAACGTTATCAGAGGGTCTATCCAGCAATGATGAATATAGAGAACTGTGGAATGTCTGACTATCATGCTGGTGATAGCCAAGTCCGTGCTGCTGAAGGAGCAATTATATTGCTGAAGGCAATATGGTATTCATAATATTGATTTTTAATTTGGATAATCTGTTATAATAAGATTATCAGAATTTAGCAGACAGATAATTATTATATTGTAAGACAATATTAGACAGATCATTAATTGATTGCAAATTTATTTATTTTTTTTAAATTCATAGAATTATATACTTTTATATATACATGACACATAAAATAATCCTAGTCTGTCGTATACAATTCATGACTTTTTAAAAAAAGATTTAGTTTTTTTACAGAGACAACTTACACTGCACACTCCTGAAGGTTTTTTTTTTTTTTAGAAATAATTAATCAAATGTAAAATAATATAAAATAAAATGTGTTCAAGTTCACATACTTTATTGTTAAGACTGCTGACTTGACAATTGTCCAAAAGATGACCATTGACACTTTGCAAAAGGAGGGCAAGACACAAAAGGTCATTGCAAAAGAGGCTGGCTGTTCACAGAGCTCTGTGTCCAAGCACATTAATAGAGAGACAAAGGGAAGGAAAAGATGTTGTAGAAAAAAGTGTTCAAGCAATAGGGATAGCCGCACCCTGGAGAGGATTGTGAATCAAAACCCATTCAAAAATGTGGGGGGGGATTCACAAAGAGTGGACTGCAGCTGGAGTCAGTGCTTCAAGAACCGCTACGCACAGACGTATGCAAGACATGGGTTTCAGCTGTCGCATTCCTTGTGTCAAGCCACTCTTGAACAACAGAGAGCGTCAGAAGCGTCTCGTCTGGGCTAAAGACAAAAGGACTGGACTACTGCTGAGTGGTCCAAAGTTATGTTCTCTGATGAAAGAAAATTTTGCATTTCCTTTAGAAATCAGGGTCCCAGAGTCTGGAGGAAGAGAGGAGAGGTACACAATCCACGTTGCTTGAGGTCCAGTGTAAAGTTTCCACAGTCAGTGATAGTTTGGGGTGCCATGTCATCTGCTGGTGTTGCAACCAGTACCTGGTTTACGGGCCATGGTATCCCTGTTCTTAATTGGCCAGCAAACTCACCTGACCTTAACCCCATAGAAAATCTATGGGGTATTGTGAAGAGGAAGATGCGATATGCCAGACCCAACAATACAGAAGAGCTGAAGGCCACTATCAGAGCAACCTTGGCTCTCATAACACCTGAGCAGTGCCACCGACTCCATGCCACGCCGCATTGCTGCAGTAATTCAGGCAAAAGGAGCCACAACTAAGTATTGAGTGCTGTACATGCTCATACTTTTCATGTTCATACTTTTCAGTTGGCCAAGATTTCTAAATATTCTTTCTTTATATTGGTCTTAAGTAATATTCTAATTTTCTGAGATACTGAATTTGGGATTTTCCTTAGTTATCAGTTATAATCATCAAAGGGGTTTGGCAACATTGATAAGTCAATCATAGAACTATTCCAAAAATGTTGAATAGTTTGCATCACTTCAGTCATTTAAAATTTTTATTGGAAACATTTCGTAAGCCTCTTCAAAATCATTCTTCTAGCCAGGCTCATTACAAGCCTTGAACTCTGTTCAAGTTCCAGAGTTCTGAGGTCTCCTTGTCAAAAGGTGAAGAGTTAAGAACAAAATAAATCTGATTAGGTAATATGTCCTCCTCAGTGGTTGTGGTTATATGAACCTGTCATCAGTTCTAAGCATTTGAAGTAAAAGCACTTGTAGGCTATATGTAAATGTACTTCATTTTACATATACACTTAATCCGCCGTGATATCAAAACTTGATGAAACATTTAGCATAAAGTTTGATTATACTATGTAGACATGAGTGAACAGACATGAATGAACACAGAAATAGCATTAAAAACATTAAAAGGTCTCAAAGAAAGATAAAAAATGGTTCTCAAATATGGTGTCTAATGGTACTGTACTAATAGTATGTAGCCACTATATCACACATTCCAGCTAATGTCAGTGATTAAGTTGTTGTATATAGTTGCCAATATCATCATAGTCACTTTCAGAAGAGACAGCCTCATTATCATAGCTGATGGGTGAGTACAATGGGGAGTCCTCTCTGCTGCTGCCCCCTTTATCCAGTTCTGATAATAAAAGATAAACCAAAGAAAATACTAAGAAATTACATCTTTTGTGCAATAATCTTGAAACATCACCAAAAACATGCAAGAGGTTTGTATGTTGAAAACAGTAACTCCCCGGCCAAAAAAAAAAGAAAGTCGCTGTTTGGATTTAAATAGGCAAATGCTGTGATTGGATCATTATTGCAGTGATTATTAGGTTTCTAGCATGTTATATGTTTGGCAACATTACTTCTAACCCTAATTGATGGAGTGTGTAGCCTTTTATTTCTTAAACAACCATGTAGGAAGACACATCATGGCCATATTCCAGGATGACAATGTCAAAATTCATCAGGCTCAAATTGTGAAAGAATGGTTGGGAGGGAGCATAAAGAAATATATTTTTTTACACGTGAATGGTTGGGAGGGTGCATCAATTTTTAGTCAAGATCTTGTATTGACAATGCAAGAGTCAAGCATTCTGTAAAGTGTACTCCAGCACATCCAAAAGACTTTCAATGAATTTAAAGTCTGGACTCAGATGCCAATTTGTGTGTGAAAATGATTCTTCATACACCCTACCAACCATTCTTTCACAATTTCAGCCTGATGAATCTTGGCATTTTTCATCCTGGAATATGGCTATGATGTGTCTTCCTATATGGTTGTTAAGAAATGAAAAGCTACACAATCCATTAGTTAGGGTTAGAAGAACTGTTGCCAAGCATATAATATGCTAGAAACCTAATAATAACTGCAATAATGATCCAATCATAGACTCTTAAGCATTTGCCTATTTAGAACAGAAACCTTTTTTTGGCCAGGCAGGTACTGTTTTCAACATACAAATATCTTGCATGTTTTTATAAATTATTTTTTTGTTTGTTTGTTTGTTGGCCGGGCACTGTATATTAAGAAGTGAACACTATACAACATCTCAACAAATAACAAATACGTCAATTTGGGGTGTAAATGTATATTATCTGTTGGTTGTGGATACCTTGGTAATTGAAGGAAGGATCCATGGTGTTGCCCAGAACAGATCTTCCGGATTCCTGCTTCAGTGAATCTTCATTATCTGAGTCAAATTAGGAAAGCTGTTACAAGTCCACAGAAATTTAACCTAGGCCACTATTTTTACATCCTCATTTGTTCTCCTTTCATATTAGAATAATCTTGTGTTTGATTATGTATATGAAATTAGTAACTGGCTAGCTGTGATATTTCAGTTTTTCTTTTTTAATAAATCTGCAAAAATGTCAAGAATTCTGTGTTTTTCTGTCAATATGGGGTGCTGTGTCTACATTAATGAGGAAAAAAAAAGAACTTAAATGATGTTAGCAAATGGCTGCAATATAACAAAGAGTGAAAAATTTAAGGAGGTCTGAATACTTTCCGTACCCACTGTATATATGTATATATATATATATATATATATATATATATGTGTGTGTGTGTGTGTGTGTGTGTGTGCGTGTAGGTGTGTGTCTAAATTCCTCTATTTGATAAGGTTACACTTTATTTTGATGGTCCACTTTAGACATTCTACTAACTATAACTAACTTTGCAACTACATGTCAACTAACTCAGTAGAATAGTCTGTTGGGGAGCATCAAAATAAAGTGTTACCAGATATTAAGCAGACAGTTTGCTATTACTCTAATGACTGATAGTTGACAAGTAGTTGCAAAGTTACTTATACCTAAAAGAATCTCTAAAGTGGACCATCAAAATGAAGTGTTACCTTTGACTATTATTAGAATAAACAAATACACATATCTTTGCTACTTCACATCAGAAAAAATCTACACCTCTATAAGTTGAAACAAAAATAATACGCAAGTATTTCTAATGTATTTGGTCCAGATTGCTTCCATCAACGGAAAAAAGAAAAATAACTTTATTTCATATCAGTTCAAAATTATGTAATGACAATAACGACCAGTAGATGGCTGAAGTGTTCTATGCAGCTACATTATGTGAATGAATCCTAGATTTTATGTTTAGAATTAGTCATTTAGAATCACTTAAACTTTGAAGTCATTTGTGAATGCTTTCAGTAAGAAGGGGGGGGGGGGGGGGACAGCATAGCATAGCTCTGATTAAATATACGGGCCACAGCTGTGAATCCACATTCAATACAAGAGCACTCAGCATTCTGCTGCATTCTTTTTTCATCAGTTGTATGTATTTAATATATTTTCTAGAGAGAATAAAATGAGATGTTTAAGACCTGCAGTTTGTAGACTGTCTATGTTTTCCCCTGTATTTCCATAACATTCAGCAGACTCCAGCAAGTACAGGTCCTGTGCATTTGTGCCTGTGTTCTCATAGCATTCATCTGATGAGGTGCAGGATGACTCAAACGAGTCCACTGTGTGAAGGAGGGGTAAATACTCATTGTAGCCTAATCAAGGCCTTTTATAGTAGTATATCTAATTAAAATAATAATATAAAAAAGACATGACTAAGTTGTGTTATATATAAACAATTCTCACCACTAGCAGGCCCACACATCTGGTGTGCATCATGATCAGCGGAAATGTCACAGATTTGTTGGTATCCCCTCACTGAGACTTCTGCCAGGGCAGCTGAGACCAAACAGTGTTAATGTGTATTTAAGAATGTAATCATTTAATACATTCTGATGGACAGCTTTTTATCTTTTTATTATTCTGTTATTATTAGCGCATACCAGTGTATCTGAGTAATATTAAATGAGGAAAAAAATTTTTCTCAGTTGTTATTGTTTAGCAATAATGTTATACATTAACATTAATCAAGTAGTCCAGCTTCAGATCTGAGCGCTCGAGTTGTGTGCTCAAACAAACAAAGTGAAATTAAACCTTCCCCTTCTTACCCTCCTCCATCACACTGTTCAAGTTTGTGGCTTTTACAGCAGGCGTTTTACCATCTGCACTGTACCGCATTGAGTCTGCATGAAAAAGAAGAGAGAAGTACTTAAAGCACTACTTATTCATTTTCAGTGTTGGGGACAGTTATTTTCAATGTAAATGCATTACAGTATTGCTTCACTCTCAAAAAAAAAAAAAAAAATTATTGCAACTTACTTTTTATAGAAATCAACGTGTTATGTTACTTTTTCTCTCCTGGGATTTAATTTAGAAGAAATTATGGCAACAATATTACACATGATTTTTTTTTTTGAGTAGTTTTTAAGGTTGGATTTCTTTAATGGAATATACGTGAATAAATCATGAAAAATTTCCTAAATTATTTAGACTATGACACAATTAATTTAATATTTTTAGTGAAATGTGCTGTTTTACATTCTCAGAAAAAAGGTACAAAAGCTGTCACTGGAGCAATACCCTTTCAAAAAGTACACCTTTGGACCTAAAGAGTCCATATTAGTACCTCAAAGGTAAATATTGGTACCAAAAGCATAAATATTAGTACCCAAATGTTACATATTAGAACCTTTTTAAAGGGTGAGCCTATTTTTGAGAGCATCTTTTAAGTTTTAGAGTGAATGGAAATGACCGGTTTGTATTTGATTTTGAATTGTTGTAGTTGTAGTTGATTTTGTAAGTTGTAGACTTAAAAGATTGAATGCTACTAGCACAGCACAAGTAAGAACAAACTTATTACCACACTGGCAATCATCAACTTATTGCTCATTGAACAAAGCAGCATGCTTCAAATTATTAGTACGTTATTCACAACCTTACCATAAGCTCTGTTCTGCACAATGGTAACGATCAAAACTTCAACATAACAGAAACTCTTTCAAATGTCAAACATAACTGAACATTAAACATTAACAGATGTTTTCCTTCACTCAAAAACATATAAAATAATAGAAAAATCCTCCAGGTCCTGTGGACTCTTCAGTTTTCAAGTATTTTTTGCATATTTAATCCCTTTCTTGCAGTGACTGTATTATGTTGAGATCCATCCACACTGAGGACAATTGAGGGACTCAAACACAACTATTATAAAAGGTTGAAACATTCACTGATGCTCCAGAAGGAAACACGATGCATTAAGAGCCCGGGGGTGAAAAATTTTAATCAGGATGAAGAAGTCCAAATTTTTCCTGTTGAAATATATATATATTTTTTTTATTTAGTACTGCCCTTCGGAAGCAACAGAAGATATTTGCATGTTTCCCGGAAGATAAATTAAGTACAATATACCTTGATCTTCAAATTCAAAAAAATTGTCCTCAGTGTGAAAAGATGGATCTCAAAATCATACAGTTACTGCTGGAAAGGATTCAAATTGACCCCGAATCTGCCATTTTATCGGACAAAGTGCTGTGTGGTGTTAATGCTGTGTGGTGTGAGAGCACATGGGTTGTCGGGCATAGCAACAGGGGGCGGGTTTTGAAGAATCCACAGGACCTGGAGTATTTTTCTGAAGAACATTGAGCAGTTTAACTACTCAGAACAAACAAGGGAACAAACAACCATCACACAAAAATCAAAAAAAAAACAAAACAGTCATGGATCATCCAGGTAACCACATTAAGAACCAATGGTTCCCTTAAGGGGCCGTTCATATATGAGCGTCACCTCCTCCTTCTTTTGCAAGCGCTTTTGCAAGCGTTCAGGAGCTTGCGCTTCTGTAGCGTCTGTCATTGCTATGCAACCATGAACAGCTTTCTCCACAACTGCGCGGAAGTTTCAATGGATTTCCATTACCGAAAAGCCCTTGCAGAATCTCTAGTATAAGATTTATTTATGGAGAAGAAAAAAAAAAACTCCCACAGTGTTTGGGTGCACCATAGAGAATTTCACAAACTTATCCAAGAGCTCTGTCTGGACGATGAGAGATTCAAAGCCTATTTCAGAGTTGACAAGGACCAGTTTGATAATCTTTCAAGAAAAATTGGCCCAAGCATCACTAAACAGAGCTTCTTCTGTGAAACCATCTCTCCTGCACAACGACTCAGCCTTTGTCTGAGGTAATTAGGCTACCGTTAGCGAAAGGGAAAGGGTTGATTGGATGGTTCTTGTCACATGACCTGCGGTGCACTTGCGGCATTCTGAAAAGTTGAGATGTTTCATCTTGCTGCTGCACAGGCGCGCCTGGAAAAAACTTTTGCACGCGCAAAAGACACGATATGTGATCGGCCCCTAAACTTTCATATTAGCAGGGACTTTAAAAAAAAAAAAAAAAAATGTAAACATGCTTCAGCACGACGGAAAGCCGCCTCTCCATTCATTCGATTGGCCAATGGAAAAAAAAAAACGCGAATGATGTCAGGCGCTTTTCCGCTCATTTTTTCAGAGTTCATTTTTATTCAACTTCAGGCGCTCCGAGCAAGCGGTTAAACCACGAGGCACCCAAGGCGCATAAACAGCGTGCAGAACGCTCACTACCATAGAAAACAATTCAAAAAAGGCACCTCTCACTGCAAAAACTGCGTTCTGTGTGATCGGGGCCTAAGACCTCAGATGTGTCAGATATTTAAAGATATATTTAAAGATATTTAAAAAATGTAGAGTGTTCGGGGTACTCCAGGACCAGGGTTGGGAACCACTGCTATAGATTTATCGTGTCGAATTATTTTGTGACAGGATTTGACATGAACCTTTAGCGTTAACATCTTGAATTTTTATGTCCTCAGAGTACAGTTCAGACAACACAGAAAGGATCAGACACATCCCGCTGTTCTTTTTTGTGAACCAGAAAATAAACCGATGCCAGATTTTCTTGAAGGAAGGGGAACATTAGAATGACCTCTATACTTTATTTGCATTTCATTTTTGAAAACGTAACTCAGATAGTTTTTTGTAAATTTAAAAGTAGTGCATTACTTAACTCGTTACCTGAAAAAAGTCATCGGATTACATAACTCGCATTACTTGTAATGCATTATCCTAACACTGGATTTCACAAAAATATTTTTTTGTATAGGGGAGAATGGGGATGGTTGTAACACTTTTTGTTCTGACGTATGTAACTCTTTGTGTACTGAATGTTGCAGTATTTGTTTGAAAAAATTATTAATCCGAGCACATCATTATTATTATTATTATTATTTTTTTAAATCATGTACTCTTGTAATCTTTAATAAAAAAACTTAAACTCAAACTCTGTAAACTTACAGTGTTATAGCTGACCCCATGTTACAACCATCCCTAGTCTTTCCTGGTTGATCAGCATTGTTCATAACACATAACAATGACTAACTGTGGAAAGTGGATAAAGGAAAAGCTGCTTCCAGACTGATGTCATGTAGCTCATAGTCCGTATCATAGGATCCACTCTCAATGCTACTCTGAGGCCAGATTTGCTGAGGAAATATGAGAACTACAAGCACACAGAGAAAACAATTTACAAATACAAAAAACAAATGTTAAGTATCTGTCATTCACATAATTTCAGCACAGACAGAGTAAAACACACTCACCCTCAGCATCACTGCTACTGTTTGTAACTTTAACAAGATGGACAGAATCTCTGTAGTTATTTTCCTCGGCTTCAGCTGTGGCCTGTAGGTTCATGTATCTTTTCTGGACTACAACAGCTAACAATGAGGGGAAACAGGAAAAATAAAAACACATGGCTTAATTGTTAATCTTAATGGTTCTTGATTGGTTCTTGAATGCAAAATGTAATTTACCATTTATAATTTATTTGTTTTGGAGTTAATTATGACCTGCTGTTCATAGCTTCCATGAGATTCACCCAAATAAAGGTTTGATATAGATAACCAGGTGGTCCATGAGGTTTTCTACCAACAAATTATTAAAAGTGTTGTGTATAGATAGAGATGATCTGGACGTTTGGACCTACCTTTTTTCTTTTTATCATGATGACACAAGAGGATATTTGTGATAACTGCAATCACAAGAAAGAAACCCAGAACAAAACACCCCAGTAACTCTGGAGATGGGAAGAGCTTATGTGAATTTTCCATTTTTGTTATCTCTGGATGAAAGAAAAGAAAACAGTCCCAGACGTGATAAAAGAGTGGTGCTTCTGCTTTACAATACACACTATTTCCAAAAATGCAGCCTACCTTGAATGTTATATAACTCACAAGCTAACTTTGTTCTTATTCAAATGCAACTTAATGTAATTTATTTTACTCTCCAAGGCAGAACTGCAATTGTACATTTACATTTAATAATTTCTGCCAAATCATTTCTTTTATCCAAAGTGACTTACAAGTGAGGAAACAAACAAGCGATTCTTCATGAAGAGGCAAACACAGGAAGTGCTCACAATAAAAGTTTCATACATTGCTCAGAGTAACATAAGCTAGAGTAGGAAGGGAAAAGGAAAGGATAGAATTTTTTTTTTTATGAAGCAAAAAAAAGTGCTGATAAAGTGCTCACGTAAGAGATGAGTTTTCAGCTGTCTCTTGAATATTGCCAGGTGAATTGTAGTAAACTAAGCCCCTTAATTTCCCCAAGTACTTTCCCCCTTTAATCATTTTCAGTTTTAGGTTTCTTGGAAAGATTCAAGATCACCTGTGGTTGTTGGTGCTGAAGTTGGTATTTGATTGGTGGGAACAGGCAGACCAAGAGAATCTGGAAAACAAGGATGTTAATCTTGAAGCTGTTTTACATAGGGCTGCTCCAACCTCTGTGTGAAGCTCTGACCTACATTAGTGGTAAAGGCAGCTCCTGTGGCTGCTTTACTTTTGTGTAAGTGAGCAGAGAAGCCTTAAACTTTGCAGTTGTCACAACATATATGTAATTACTTAGAATTTCATAATTAAAAGGGAATATAAGTGAAATTTGTATGTATAACACATTTGAGGCAATGCCACTAGTTCTTACATGTCTTGAGAATAATGAATAGCAATGTCTCAAAATCTGGTGTGAGAACTCCGTCAGGAGTTTGTTAGTTTGTTTTTGTTCACAGTCAGTTGTTAGTTTTCTTGGATTCTGATTATAAAATCATCTAATTTGTTTCCATAGTTACTGATTAGTTTCACCTGTATTTCATTTAGCTCACTTTGTTTGTTCAGTATATTTAAGCCCTGTGTTTCTGATACTCCTTGTCGGTTCTCATTAATGTGAGGTGTCATTTTAGTTTCAGAATTATTTGTAGTGTTGTTCTGAGTTGGTATGAATAAATTGTGAATAAATCTTCAGAAGGTTTGGAATATAGCATATGAGCTGTACTAACTGTTCTTTTGAAACTTTTTTGAAGTTTGACAGACAAGGCCACTATGATAAGAGCTATGTGGATTTTAACAATTATTTTAGTGTTCTACAGAAGAAAATGAGAACATTTCTGTTTTGGTGTTAACTATCAAAATATTCCCTTGCATGTTACATGTGAAAACACAAAACTTGTTACTTACTGTTGCAAATCAACCCAGCTGGTTTTGCTCCCGCTGCGTTGCATAAATGTTTATTGTTAATGTACTCAATACACTGCCACAGGTTTTTGCTTTGCTTCTCACAGAGAAAATACCAGAGTGATTCATTTTTATACTTGAAGGGGGGGTCAAAGGCTGTGAAATTTTTGACCACTCCACAATTCAGCATATCACAGGCCATTGTAGCTTCTTCCTTCTGCCAACACGTGTCACACACTGTCCCCCATGTACCATTGCGATGGATTTCCACTCTCCCAGCACATCGATCCAGACCTCCTGTCAGTCGCAGAGCCTTGTATTCTTCATTTAAATGAGAGGAGACATGTGAACAGAAAAAAATGCAATAAAAAAAAAAAACACAAAATCATTTCAATCACATGCAAAACATTAGTATCACCCATGGCACACAGACCAGGTTTCTTTTTATTATTTTTATTTCATGTTTTTTTTTTCTCCATTATCCAACATCAAATGGAGTTTTTTTCCCTTGCCACAGTTGCATTTGGTTTATATGCTATAAGGGACTAAATTTAATATGTACTATGAATTTTCTTTTATAAGTATGGCATGACTTTCAGTTAACTTCTCAGTTAAATTGCTATGGAGTGGGAAATATGACCTTAAAGCTATGAATCTTCATACAGCAAAAAGACATATCTGTCATCAAGTAGTAATGATTGGCTAAAATGTGGATCCGTCTATAATGAACACTTTAATCAACATTACTTGAGATGCTACTTAAACTCACACATAGTGTTACATACCTGAGCAGACCACACCTGCGTCCTCCTTATGTCCACAGTCATGTCCTTGCATAAGTGCCGGACATTCCCATAAGCTGCCCTCTGTTCCAGTGCAGCCGAGTTCATCCAGGTGTATGGGACCTGTACCCTGGCCATATGGCTCACCTTGCCCACTGACAGACACAGCATACCCACAACCAAGTTGTGAACACACCACATTTGCATCCTTCATATCCCATCCATCATCACACACTGTACCCCAGGATCCCCGCCACACCTCCACACGCCCTCCGCAGCGATGACCGCCCCCAACCAATCGGACTGGAGCATTGCCTGAAGAACCAGTTAGGACATTTAATTATTTAGACAATACCAACATTATTTACATAATTTAGACATATATATATATATATATATATACACACATATAGGAAACTTTCAAATACAAATCAAAATCATGTTATAAATGCAGTAATGCACTTACTAGAAAATTTATAGGGAAAGTGTATCAAAAGGTATACAAGTAGAAATGTGCACCTTTTTCCATTCAAAAATGTTTGCAAAATTGTCTCTATGTTTTAGTTCAAGTTGGGACTACTTTTCTAGGAACATCTGGTTATGTGTTACCAATGTAATCCCTGGAAATGGAGTTTGTGTTAACAAACTAGATAGCAAAACTACTAAGACCCAGATCTGGCCCACATTTTGCGTGGAATGATGGCACTTGGGTGTTCTGCTCCTGTTTGACAGAACTGGGCTTCAAGAAAGCACAGCTATATCAGCATTTTAAAAGATTATTAGAGCCCAAGCCCAAAGGGCGAAGGCCCTATTGTTTTCCTTAGGATTATTATTATTAGGGCCCAAGCCACTGAGGCGCAGGGCCCTCTTGTTCTTCTAAGGATTATTATTAGGGCCCAAGCCACTGAGGCACAGGGCCCTATTGTTCTTCTAAGGATTATTATTATTATTAGGGCCCAAGCCACTGAGGTGCAGGGCCCTATTGTTTTTCTAAGGATTATTATTAGGGCCCAAGCCCAAAGGGTGAAGGCCCTATTGTTTTCCTTAGGATTACTGGGGCCCAAGCCCAAAGGGCGAAGGCCATATTGTTTTCCTTAGGATTATTATTATTAGGGCCCGAGCCCAAAGGGCGAACTTTGCACACACATTGGAACCTGCGGCCATTAGGACGTCACAGAGGCTGGGACCCGGGCGTGGCAGGGGGGCTCGATAGCGCCCCCTTGAATGGGGTCCGAAAACTTGGTCCATATATCAAAGACGCTTGCATGTATTAGTATGAAACTCAGAACACATGTAGACCTCATTTCCATAGACCTGGATTTTATGTTGTGTTTATACTATGTTTGTGTGGGCAGAATGTAACACAGTTAAGTACAGGAAGAAGAAGGCAGGAACCGGCGAAAATTCAACGTAACTTTAATTATCAAATAAATAAACAAACAACAAAATGAAAGTAAAATGGCAGCAGTTCCTCACAGAGACTGCCGCCCACACAAACATAATAAAAACACAACATAAAATCCAGGCCTGGTCTGTCCTTCACTGTTGTTGCTCGTCTTTTATGCTTCCGGAGCTCCTCCGTGAGAGATACAAGACCGGTGCACCGAGCAGCTGAAGCTCATTAGCAATCGCGTCACTGGCCTCGCGCCATTCCCTCACGGCTCTCGCCCACCCTGCTTGTCACACTTTCATATTAGCAGAAACTTAAAAAAAAAAAAAGTGTGTTACAAGCAACGGGCTCCAGAGTTCCAGAGTTTCTGCTCAGAGTTGATTTTTTTTCAACTTCAGAAGCTCCGCTCCTGCAAAAACGAGAAGCGCAGCAGGTGGTTGAAACATGAGGTGCCCTGGGCGCATAGACAGCGCGCAAAACGCTCTTTGCCATAGAAAACAATTCAAAAAAGGCACCTCTCACTGCACAAAACACATTCAGTGTGATCGGGGCCTCAGGCAGAAATAAATTTCAATCTGTTTTTTACATAGGAGGGAGTGTGTGTTTTCTAGACATGGGTGTTAAACAAGGTGTTGGCGAGCATCACGTATGACAAATATGTCTTTATTTATTGATGTAATTAAATTTTATAAAAAAGAATAAATTTCACACGATTTGATAAAAGTGGCTGTTTATAATAATTTTTCATAGGTGAGCTTATTTGGCTCCATTTGTTAATTTTATATACTTTTTTTTTTTGTGGGATACCACCCATATTGGAATTAAATGAAAGCGTCCTTTTGGTGCATAAGATTGAAGCGCAAACGGTAGCTCAGCTACGCAAAAAATACATTCTGCACTCACTTGTAAGTGACATATGACATCCTATGAAATAAAATTAATCTAAATTTAAATGATCTCATAGATGTGTCTGTTGTGGTTTATGATCATGTGGGGACCAACTCATGCAGTAAATGGGGTGGATTCAAATGACTTTGACATGGTCCTTTTATATTTACCCCATTTTAAATGCCTATTGCCCGTCATGCACAGTTGCCTTGAAGGCACCGGGTTGGCGGTGCCACTGGGCTTAGGCCCATCATCGCTGCTTGCAGCTATATTTATTAGGGCCCAAGCCCAAAGGGCGAAGGCCCTATTGTTTTCCTTAGGATAATTATTATTATTATTATTTTTAAACCCATATTGTTCATTTTAAATAAAAGCATCCTTTTGGTGCATAAGATTGATGCGTATACGGTAGATCAGCTACGCAAAAAACACATTCTGCGCTCACTTGAAAGTGACATATGACATCCTATGCAATGAAATTAATCTAAATTTAAATGATCTCATAGATGTGTCTGTTGTGGTTTGTGAGTGGGGACCAACTGCTGCAGTAAATGTGGTGGATTCAAATGACTTTGACATGGTCCTTTTATATTTACCCGTTTTAAATGCCTATTGCCCGGCATTCAGTCTAAGGGGATTAAGTCAGGCAGCCTAGTTGTCTGAGACATTAACATTTGGTCTGTGGGTATCTTCCTGTTTATTTGGCATGACAAGCTTAACCCTCTGGGGTCTGAGGCTGATTTGGGGTCCTGGAGTAGTTTTACATGCTCTGACATTTGTGCTTATATCAGCTACTTATAACATACTATTGGCCAACATGTAATTTTGCTGTATTCAGCACAAACTCTGCTACAATAATATGTGAGCAAAATAGATGTACATGTTTGCATCTTTTTAAAAATAAAGATTATGCGTGGTTAGTAAGTTTTGGCAAAAAAAATGCCCTTGCAATAAGGCCATAAAACACATACTGAATAGTTGTTCACAAGACTTTTGAGTTATCAAGCTTGTAGGCTAGAATTTTTACTACACAATGATGTGGAAATCATTCTGAATGCTTCAACACAAACAACAATATAATGATTTAAATTTTGTAAATCAGTTTTTGTGTCACCAATGCTGTATGCGTGGGAGTGGTGATGGCCATGAATACATTAGCAATTCACACCAGGGGAGACAAAAGACACTCCCCCAGTGGCTAACGGCCCATCCAAAGGCCAAAGCTGTGAAGCATCTTGAACTAAGAACGTTATGTGGGCGTTAACTCTCTGTTACAGTAATCGCCTCAGAATTTGTGTTTGAATAGCGCGCGCTCTCCGTGGGCGTGGTCACATTACAGATAATGAGCTGGCTCGCGAACGACTGATTTCTCTCCGTTTTCAAACAGATTACATAAACAGAGAATATTTGTTTTAGATTTGACTTACATGATTTAAAACCTGACATTTCAACATTTATTTAGACATGCGTTTCATACTTGTGTGAATAGTTTTCACGAAGTTACCGTTCATTTTCTTATGACTATCAGAATGGATTTCATTCGGAGAGAGATCGCAGCTCACGCATCATGTTAGTTTTGTTTATTTTGCAAAAAGCACAACATTTTGTTTTTACTATGAGTGTGCACAAGTAAAAGTATACATTTCACAGATTGCAATGGTATATATCTCTTAATTGTATGTTCAAAATTGACGGAGCATTTTGAGTCTCTTTCACACTGACAAGAAAAAAGTGAGTAAATCACGCGGGCGTGACGGCCGACCTCAGAGGGTTAAGGTACAGCTGTCCCTTTTGTCTCTATGATAATGTAAAGGTATGGGCAATACTGTCAGACTAATTTGATTAGCACCCCCTTCAGACTGATTTGATTAGCACCCCCTGCATTTGAATGACACTGTTATGCTGATTAAATCAAGGCTGGGTAAATGCCGGGAACGGACAAATTTGTCTCCACCCATTGTCTCCACCTATATTGTATGTATCCCTGTTGAATGTATTTAAACTGCAATGTACACTAGCTTAGAGAGACTTGGATGACTACAGCAACGCACGTTTTCTCAATAAAGAGCAACTTCTGCTTAAAAGATATCCCAAGATCTCCTGGTCTCTACTTCGACGAGGAAAATTCCTACAGTTCCTACAGTTCCTACAGTTGTGGTGCCATGACCCGGATAGAGCTTTTCACCTGAATCCTGATTGAAACTTCAAGACAGATTGAATTCTTCTGTACAAACAAAGGGTTGGTGAGTGCCACTCTATCCAAAAGAACCTTTAAGACCAGTAAAGATTTGTGTGATCCTCTGCGCCGTCAGAGAAGAGTTAACAGACAGCTGTAGGGTTTGGTTAACTAAGTTATCCTCTAAAAAATGTTCTTTTAGGGAAGAAGTTATCCTCTGTTTCAGGCAGGGAAGATTAGCATCACGTGCTAATATTTTGGTTATCCTCCGTTTCAGGCAGGGAAGATTAGCATCAAGTGCTAATATTTTGGTTATCCTCTGTTTCAGGCAGGGAAGATTAGCATCAAGTGCTAATATTGGTTATCCTCTGTTTCAGGCAGGGAAGATTAGCATCAAGTGCTAATATTTTGGTTATCCTCTGTTCAGACAGGGAAGATTAGCACCAAGTGCTAATAATTTGTGTTGTCCTCTGTTTTGCCAAGGATGGTTAAAAATAGTTGATCTGTGTTTACAAGTATACCCTCTGTTGTTCAGAGGAGTTTTAGTGTTTTGACTGTGTGGTAACAAAAGAAACTCACAAAAATGTTTAGAAAGAATGTTAGACAGTGAATTCCAATCAAAGTTAGGAGTGCAAATGGACCTAATAGTCACTGAGAAAGTTAGGCAAGAACTCACTCAGAAATATGAGATCCATCCAGACAAGACTTGGTCTGTAGGTGAGTGTAAAAAGGTTTTAGGAGCATGTATTCGCAAGAACAATGTGAAAGGCATTATCTGCTGCCATAGAGAATTTGGTTTAGCGCTAGCTAGACAACAGTCTCAGCATATCTCAGAGCTAGAGGAACAGAACAAAGAGCTATGTGCTAGAGTAGCCTCTTTGACTAAGAAGTTGAATCGCAACAAAGCTGCAGAAAAAAATGATGTGGATGAAGTTAGTCAGCCTGATAACAATTATCCTGACTTACAAGCTTTTTTTGAAACATATGTAGCCATCCAATCAGTAACTGATGTGCCTGTAGATTCAGTGAAGGTGTGTGGTGTTAGGAGAAGATCTCAGGGAATTAAGGGAATTGAAAGTGTTCCTCCAAACTCTTCTGTTGTCCAAGTACAAACTGTTGCCAAAGTGCTAGGACCTAAAGATATAGAGAGACTATCCCAGAGTTTACCCTCAGCACACAGAAATTTTTCTGAATTTAGAAGGTCATTGATAAGCAAAATGCGTCTCTATGACATATCGTTAACAGAAGTCACACAGCTGATGTCACAAATTCTAACTGAATCTGAATTCAACAGTTTTGAATCTACTGTCACTTCTGAACTACAACATGTCAGTAAAAGCGATTTGAGAGAAGGTGTTTTGAAAATTCTAAAGAATATCTTGGGGCCCAAAATAGACTGGACCAGAGTCACTAACTGTGTGCAAAGGAAAGAAGAATCTGTGAGTGAATACACTGAAAGGTTTTGTCAGTTAGCTGTAACTTACAGTGGAATAGTTGAGGATTCTGAATGTGTGCTCGATGACAAGGGACCCTTAGTCCACATCTGGTCAGATGGCCTTTTAGCAGAGTACAGAAAAGCATTGCCATTCCTAGATCTAACTTGGTCTAACAAAACCGTCAGAAGTAACATAGAACAGTTAGATACATGGTAAAGAGATGCTGATGTCAAGGCAAGAGTAAAGATTGCAGCAGCATCCTTTAAGGCCAACACTGAGAATCAACAGAAATGTAAATGTCCTAAGAGAGAGGGCATTTGTCATTATTGTGGTAAGCCTGGACATTGGTTGAAAGACTGTAGGAAAAATAAAAAGAACTTAAGAGAAATTAATAATGTCACTCAGCTCCTACTCAGTCTTTTGGCAACTCTGAAGCAGCCCCTCCCCTCATCATTAAACTCGTGGGGCAGCTTTCTGAGATGTTAGCCATTTGGGCTGTGAGTGCTTAATTTCCCCAGTAATTTACAAGAATGCTGAAAGACTCATTCTGAACAAAAGACTGCCACTTCCACCATTTGGGGAAACACTGTTTAAGTACACTCACAGCCATAAAAGCCATACTTGTAACGCTCGGGATGACAGGAGACGAGGGTAACAAATAACAAGCAGGTTTATTCAAATGATAGGAACACGCAACAGTGTGCATTGCACAAACAAGAACCGACAAAGGAAGAACAGAACAGGAAGTATAAATACACAGACTGAACTAATGAACACAGGTGGAGGAAGTTAACTAATCAGGGGTAAATGAAGACAGGTGCAGACATGATGTAAGCTAAAACATGACAGAACTGAAACACATGTGACAATACTACAGCACACTCCATTCACTTATCCATCTTCTATGGGTAATGATGTCTGCTAAGACTGAGGTTTCATTGGAAGATGGAGATAGCACAGTAAAGTTTGCCAATTAACTTCAGAGAGTTGAGTCGTGTTGGCAGACTCCACCAGAAGGTGTACACACAATCATCCCAGTTCAGTGGGTGATGATAAAGTCATTCAGAAACAAGCCGTTAGAACCTAAGTGGCACGGACCACATCAAGTGATGTTGATTACAGTAGCTGCAGTGTTGAGTCAGGGAAGGAAAGCCTGGACTCATGTCTCACACTGTAAAATTGTTCCTCCAGGGGTAGGATAGGACACACGGACCAGTGAGGAGCCCGGGAAAGAACCGAATGCAACAGGCTTCGGGGGCCAATCCTGTGGTGAAGATTCCCTCATAGGCCTTCCCCCACCCACTAGTCCATCCTTACCTCACTGTTCCTTAGGTATCAAAGGAATCAAGAAATAGGAAAAGAAGATAGACAAACAACAATAGCAGACTTCGCACCAAAGTCCTCACCTGCGTATAAAGCCACAACCTCTAAAAGACAACTAGACCCACTACCGAGCCAACTGTCACGAAAAAAAAAAAATACACAACGCAGAGAATCACATACGGGAACTTCAGTCATCCGTCAGCATGATCAAGACTGGTGTAGTAGTAATCATCATGGACATTGCACAAAGTGTAGACACCAGAAACAACATATTCTGTGAGCTGCTGAATATGTCAAGAAATGCCTTGTTTGCTGGAAAGAACATTTGCACGCCACACCCACCAAAGATGATGGCTGCATTCCAGGACTCACTTGTGCACAAACATGGTGGTCCAGAACTCTTGGAGCATGCACCATTATTGAACCTGAGTGCTGTACCGGGTTAGTGGATCCAACAGAGAACTTGAACAAAATCCAACAAGACATTCTTGATCTTTCAGCAAAATTACACTAGATGACTGAAGATAATTCTTCATGGTTCGGAAACTTGTTAAGTAAACCCTGGCTGTGGATCAAGGAAATAGCAACTTTGCTGTTGTTTTTCCTACTGCTGTACTATCTATGCATCCACAGTATCAAGTGGTTAATTCAACAAATGAGACACTCCCATCACGAGGAAAGGACCGTTCCAACCAGAAAAGACTATTACCCGTAAAAACTACACGGACCCTAGCTGCATGTCTGTTTCTGTGTCGACATGCATTCGTTACTACATGACAATCAACACAGAGCAAGTAAATGTGCCTGTAACCATCACAAGTTACAAGAATGAAAGTTTTAAGTGTCAAATTTGTATTTTTGTGAGAGGTATTAGAACTCTCAAAGGGGGAACTGTGGGATTACAAATTTATAAAAAGTTATGTACATGGTATTTTTTACATTTTGAGTTACAGTCTAAGGGGATTAATTCAGGAAGCCTAGGTGTCTGAGACATTAACATTTGGTCTGTGGGAATCTTCCTGTTTATTTGGCATGACAAGCTTAAGGTACAGCTGTCCCTTTTGTCTGTATGATAATGTAAAGGTATGGGCAATACTGTCAGACTGATTTGATTAGCACCCCCTTCAGACTGATTTGATTAGCACCCCCTGCATTTGAATGACACTGACACATCCAAGAGAGACTTGGATGACTACATCAACACAACTTCTGCTTAAAAGATATCCTAAAGATCTCCTTGTCTCTACTTCGACGAGGAAAAAGATTCCTACAGGGTGAAGGCCCTATTGTTTTCCTTAGGATTATTATTAGGGCCCAAGCCTGAAGGGTGAAGGCCCTATTGTTTTCCTAAGGATTATTAGGGCCCAAACCTGAAGGGCGAAGGCCCTATTGTTTTCCTCAGGATTATTAGGGCCCGAGCCACTGAGGCGCAGGGCCCTGTTGTTCTTCTAAAGATTATTATTAGGGCCCAAGCCCTGAAAGTGCGAAGGCCCTATTGTTTTCCTTAGGATTATTAGGGCCCAAGCCCTGAAAGGGCGAAGGCCCTATTGTTTTCCTTAGGATTATTAGGGCCCAATCCACTGAGGCGCAGTACATTCTGCATACATTCATTGATTTTTATGAAACTTCACCTGAGTGTTCGTTGTCGGAGGCCGAGCACATGGATGTGACTATTATGAGTCAAAGATATAGCGCCACCAATTGGCAGCAAGAAATGTGTCACTTTCAAAATGCATTGAGATCACCCTCTTATTTTTACCCAATTTGCTTCAAACTTCTTCATTATAATGTCAAAACATTTCAGATGTAGACATGTGAATGTCTTTGTCAAGTCAAGTCAAGTCATCTTTATTTATATAGCACTTTTTACAATGCAAATTGTGGCAAAGCAGCTTTACATTAATAAGAAAATGGTGTCATTGTGCAGCCTATTCTATATATTATTGATTCATTCCGTTGCAAATATCAGTAGTTATTAGTCTAGTTAATTTAGGTATATCAGCACTGCAGAAAACAGTGACGTAATCGTCCGGCTCAGCTCAGTTCGCATACAACGGCGCCAATGCAGGCATATCAAAAACACTGCTGAATATCAAGCAAGTGTCCTCAACTTAAGCAAGCCAAAGGCAACAGCGGCAAGGAACCAAAACAACAAATGGAGAAAAAAACCTTGGGAGAAACCAGGCTTAGTCGGGGGGCCAGTTCTCCTCTGGCCAACAGTGAACACTTGTCCGATACTCAGGCAGAGTTACAGGTCATTAAACCGATTTGGAATCGCAACAGTCAAAATATTTAATCCAGTTCCATCTAGTTTAAGATCTTTTTGATCACGCCGGTATGGGACGGTTTGTGATCCTTTGTGATATCTTAAATATTGTTGCCATGGCAAGACGTAAAACTTTAATAATATTCTTGGGTGTTTTTGAGGCTCTTAACAAAAACGGTCTTGTGGCTCCCTCTAGTGCAGAGGTCCCCAACCCCCGGGCCGCGGACCGGTACCGATCCGTGGGTCATTTGGTACCGGGCCGCACAGAAAGAATAAATAACTTATTTAAAAAAAAATAAAAAATAAAAAATTGACTTAGTATGAATTTAAGTAATTAGTATGAAATGTGCATGTGTGTTTGAAATGTGCATTTCTCTCTGGCACGTTCACTACTGCGAAGATCGCGAGTCAGCATCTCAACTTCAAATTCTCTCCGTTACATCCGTCTATGACTCACTCTTGGCGCATAGCAACGCTTGTTTAGGTCACGTGATACGTTACCGCTAAAAATAAACACATAAGCTAGCAAAATGAGTAAAAAAACAAAGGTCTCTGGAAAGCTTCTTTGCGAAGGGGAAACGGCCCAGTGAGGAGACAGAAGAAGAGCCTACGATTTCCAAGAAAAAGAAAGCTGCATTTAACAGACAATACCAGGAGTCCTACTTGTAATATGGATTTATCGCAACAGGTGATTTACACGCACCAACCCCGCCAGAGAGCGTTAGGGGGCAGAGAGGATGTTACTCATGTTATGTTGTTGGCACGATGTTACGAGGACGCTGCTAATAAAGTTGCGAGTAAGCCTACACATTGGATTCACGTTTATTATAATATTTAAAAAATACCCCAGTTTTTATGCTGGTCGTATCATTTTATTTTGTTGTTTTTATCCGCCACACCTTAAAGGCCGGTCCATGAAAATATTGTCTGATATTAAACTGGTCCGTGGCGCAAAAAAGGTTGGGGACCGCTGCTCTAGTGGACAGTACTGCACATGTATCACCTTATTTCTGTTCACTCAAAGAAGCACACGCCCCGTGTTGTTTCACAGTTTGATGATGTCTGTGAATGATCACGAACTCATTTGTGTTTTTTAAAAATATAAATTAAAACATTCCAGCGATTACACAAGATTTAATCACAACAATGTATTAAAAAGCTTAATTTCAGTTTGGAAGGTGTTCTGTGACAATTATAGACGCGCCACGTCTGAGAACGATCGCTTCCCGAAGCTCGTTCTTTCTCGCGTCTTTCAGAATCTTATTATTCCTTTTTAATGTTCCTTTCAATTCTTTGAAATTGAAGTTTGAATTTTTATGTGTATGACTGTGTTAATGTGTTGACGCTGTGTGGCATCTGTGCAAACTTCGTTTCCTAATGGATTAAACAAAGAGCATCATTTCTCTGAAAGCGAGTGATCATGACCGCGTGAAAGCCACTTGATTTTAAGTGTTTTTAAACCTTATTCTTTAAAACATTCAAGCAATTAGACAAGATTCAATCACAAGAACATATTAAAAAGCTTCTTTTACAGTTTGGAAGATTTTCTGTCACACAAAGAGACGCGCAGCGTCTCCTAATAATGATCGCGCCCCGTTATACAAATAACTTTACACATGCAGTGATTTAAAAAAAATAAAATTAAAATATAAACTTCTGCAAATAACTAATAATAAACTTCTGCACATGATGACAACATACTGAAGATGCTAAATTGCGAAAGATTATAGTACATCTCAAATGGTGTTGCCATGGCGAAGGTTTAAATTAAGAACAAAAAGGGAATTTGGAAGTTGTCAATTATTCATGAATAATTGAAATATACACACCTAATTTCTATATTTAATAGCGATTCCATTCCATTCCAGTGATTCTACAATATACAAGCAAATAAACACATGAAACACGTTCCTGTAGAGATCGCGAGCCATGTTGTTTGACAGTTTGATGATTTCTGTGAGAGTGATCACGAAATCATTTACGTGTTTTTTAACCTTGTTCATTCCAGCGATTCCATTCCAGCGATTACACAACATTTAATCACAACAATGTATTAAGAGCTTCAATTAGAATTTGGAAGATTTCTGTCACACAAAGAGACGCGCAGTCTCCTAATAATGATAGCGCCCAGTTGTACAAAGAACTACATCCATGCAGGGATTTTAAAAAATAAAACTAAAATATAAACTTCTGCAAATAAATCGTATTTGGATCGTTATCATTTATAATACATTTGTGCTCTCCTCCTACATTGCACGCACACACATTCAGACAGTTCACGAGCTCTAACAGTTCTCTGTGTTTTAGTCTGGCAGGTTTACCACTTTCATTGCTGTGTCCCTTTGTCTGCATTATAGGATAGGAAATCTCATAAAAACAAAGGCAGTTCAATTGTCGTGCACTGACTATATGGTTCTATATAATTAGTTTAATAATATGGTTAAAAATAACGTAAAATACCTTAAGATAAATTCAATGGAACATGGATGAATTTAAAATGAATGTACTATATTTCAGATCAATATACTTGTTTTCTTCAAAATATTTCTTCTGAATATCTCTCTCTCTCTCTCTCTCTCTCAGGGTCTTGCAGGTTTAACCCTTTCATTGCTGTCTCCTTTTGTCTGCATTATAGGATAGGACATCTCTTAGCCCTTCTCTTCAAAAAATTTGTATAAAGAAATAAAGGCAAAGAACCAGTTCATTTGTATTTCACTGACTATTTAGTTTTATATAATTAGTTTAACAATATAATAAGATAAATTCAGCTGAATATATAACACTTTGAACTGCTAATGATATCTTTGCTATGATATGATCGCTTTTAGTTAGTATTATATTTGAATGTATATATTAAGACAATGTCAAAATTTAATTTCTGTCACAGTATAGACTTTATTCTTATTGTTTAAAATGTTATTGAATAATCTGACTCAACTAACTGGTCAGTCTCCAACTGGAGACACCGTTTAAACTCATTTTGCCCGCCGTGCACAGTTGTCCTTAAACCACCGAGGTGGCGGTGCCACCGGCTTGTGCCCGCCCATTGCTGCTTGCAGCTATATTTAGGGCCCAAGCCCTGAAAGGGTGAAGGCCCTATTGTTTTCCTTAGGATTATTATTATTATTCTTTATTATTATTTTTTTTTTAGGCTTTTGGCACTTTTGGGGCCCTTAACATGCACGAAAACTCTTGAAACTTTGCACACGTATTGGAACCTGCGGCCATTAGGACGTGACAGAGGCTGGGACCCGGGCGTGGCAGGGGGGCTCGACAGCGCCCCCTTGAATGGGGTCCGAAATCTTGGTCCATATATCAAACACGCTTGCACATGTTAGTATGAAACTCGGTACACATATAGACCTTATCGGGCCTGACAACTTTCGTGCTCTAAGTTGTACGCCGCCTCAACAGGAAGTGAGCTATTATGGGTTGTTTGAAAAGCGTATGCTCTGGAATTTGATATACTCCTCCTAGGCGCTTAATCCGATCACCACCAAACTCGGTCAGCATGAAGTCAAGACATTGATGACGCAAAATTGCCAGGGGATTTTTGATATCTCAAACGGTTTGCCTGTGGCGAGGCAACGAATTTATGGCGAGAAAAGAGAAACAGGAAGTGTGTTATAACGTCTGCATAAATTTATTGATTGTTATGATAGCACATATTGTGCTCATTAAGCTGGACAACTTTCTAATTCATAGTCATTATCACCGACCAACAGGAAGTCAGATATTTTGGTTTGAATGTGGATATTTTGAATAATCAAGCTCTGAAGTTTTAGCTATTCCTCTTAGGGTTTCATGCTATTGACACCAAACTTTCTGAATATGATGAAAATATACTGAAAATGCTAAATTGCAAATGATTATAGTATATCTCGAATGGTTTTGCCATGGCGAAGGTTTAAATTAAGAAAAAAAAATATTGTCATATTTGAATGATCACAGAATGAGCACTAGAGGGCAGCAAATACCTATTTTTAACCTGGGTTGAGAAGCTGAAACATTGTTTTAGAGACATTGTTAATAGACATTGTTTTAACAGTACTTTAAAAAAAGAACGTTTCTCATATCTTGTAAAGTCATTTGTTTGACTTAAATTAAATTAAGATTGTATGTTTGGTAATGAACCTGGATGAATTTAAAATGAAAATACAAATTTCAAATCAATATATTTGTTTTCTTTAATATGTTGTATTTTGAGATGACACACAATGATAATTTATGATACTAAAAAATATTCTCCTCTGAATTATACACTGTTTATTTCTATATACAATAACACTAACATTGAATAAGGTTTTTTTTAATCAATGTAGTATGTTTAACTTAAAAATAAGCACAATAACGATCTGATTATGGACAAGAAATAGCTTTAAGTACAACAAATTGTATTATAATCAATGTTTTTCCCATACTCTATTGGCATGTATATTTAGTTATCAAAGACTATTTTTTGTTTAGATTTTAATTTTTGTTTTTGCTTAAAATGTTTTTGTCAGTATCATTACTCCAGTCTTCAGTGTCACATGATACCTCACAAATCATTGTAATATGCTGATTTATTATCAACGTTAAAAATATTATTTTATATTAAAATTAGAAATCTATCATTATGTGGATTTTTTTAATTAAATTAACAATTCATCAGAGGTGTAATGTAAAGAAGGAATAATTCTTCGTTACCGTACTTGAGTATTTTTTGGGAAAATCTGTACTTGAGTATTTATATTTCTGTCAAATTTTACTTTTACTCCACCACATTTCTTAAATAAAATGTATACTTTTACTCCGATACATTTCCCCAAAGCATTTTCGTTACTTAATACAAAATAAAAAAGGAAGAACACAGATCACAAGCAAGCATGTGCAAACAAGTGCTCGCACAAGCGCACTTGATTTCATTTTCCGGGTTGTGTTCGTTGCTGGAGCGGCTGAGAAGAGTGCGGCACGAGAGCGACCTCTAGAGGCGCTCTCTGATAAAACTATCACTGAAGCATCGTACAGTTTGTTTTGGACACTTCAAAAATGGATTTAAAACAGACAACAAAGCGGTATGTTATACAGTACACTACAGTATATGTTTTCATATCACTAAAGTAATTAGTTTGTTGACTAGACGCTGCATTAGTGGAGAACACCAGTGTGTTTGCCGTCGAGGCTGAGAGTTTGCTGATGTTAGTAGTAACGTTACCTCAAGCGGTTCAAACAATGTGACAAAAACACCAACTGTTTAATGTCACGATTGTTACCCTCTATTTGCATTAGTTTATATCCATTTGTTTGATTTCATGCATTCGTTATCCAGCGAAGAAGCATATTTAAATTGTATCCTAATCCTGCAGTCGACAGAAACAAAAATCAGAAATGTGTTCGATTTCAGTTTTTTTATCGCACTTTAACACATATTTCATCAAGTGTTCTAAAATAGAAGCCAATAACGAGTGAAAGTATACATATAATATGCCTTTGTGCGTAAATATGGACATTTTTTAAACATGTTTGTTTGGATTTATGTGAAATGGAAACACTTATAATAGAGTCCATTTGTGACATTAAAGGTTAATTAAAGCATTGTTCATTGTTAATTTCAATATTTACATTTTAACATTTAAAAGTTGCCTCTTACATTAATTATAATGCACATGAATGATCAAGGTATAATTAATATATTAGTATTTTTTTATATTTAAAACTTACAATAAACATTTTGCCATTTTTTTAATTCAAAGCAAACAAAACAAGAAAGAGTTGAAACAATCTTGCTGATCAAACTGTGTATAGAAAATGTTTTACTAATATTTTATGCTGCTTTTGTATTTTGCATTTACTTGTACTTTTACTTTTAATACTTAAATATGTTTAATATAAAAAAAAATACTTTTCATACTTAAGTACAAAAAATATCACTTTCTTTAAAACTTTTACTCAAGTAATATTCTAAACAGTGACTTCTACTTCTACCAAAGTCATTTTCTGGTAAGATATCTGTACTTTTACTCAAGTATGGCTTTCAGGTACTTCATACACCACTGAATCTTCTGAATCTCTGTCTCACTGTACTTACCACCCCAGTTGGTAAGTATTGCAAAAAAATTCAGTATTGCAAGTTATCTCGCAATTCTGATTTTATAACTTGCAATTATGAGTTTAAATTTCCCAATTCTGAGAAAAAGTCAGAATTGTCAGACGAAAAATCGCAATTGTGAGGAAAAAAGTCAAATTGTGGGGTAAAGTCACAATTACCTTTTTTACAATTATAAAGTGACTCACAAACAAAACATGAACGGTCATGGATAATCCAGTATTTACAGGATAGTAAAGATTCAAGGTTATATACATTGTTTACATTGGGCAATTTTTATAAATCCAGTCATTTTGTCTTGTGGAGTACATGTAAACGTCTGTTATGTGAAATGGCTTATTCATATGAAATTTGTAAACAGTTTTTCTGTTTCAGACTGTCAGAGTCGGAGAATGACTAGTTGCTGTTGACATTAATTGCCCATCAGAGTTTTCATTAATGTTTAAATGGCATTAAAATTCAAAGTAATCACTTTGGTAATCTAAAACACTTTTCGGATGTAACTGTAATTTGATTACCACCCATTTAAAATGCAACTGTAATGAAATACAGTTACTCACATTTTGTATTTTAAAAGAGTAACTAAGTTACATTTCGTTACTCCCCAACCCTGGCAGTTAATCAGACCAGTTTATTTGTTGGCCACTGACAACATAGTATTATATACAAAGTTTGATAATTGTGTTTTTTTATATTTTAATTAACCGAAGATAAATACTGATGTACTTATAAAAATTTTGAACTGCTAATGATATCTTCACACTCATTTAAAACTGAGCTATGACACGATAACACTATCCGGACAGGACTAGTTTTCTAAACAATGTTTGAGTTTCAATTCTTATCATCCAACATCTGTGTTTTCATCTGCTGATTTAGACAGAAATCAAATCAGTCTGCTTTTCACAAAGGAGGGAGTGTGTGTTTTCTAGACATGGACGTTACGCAAGGTCACATGCCGTGTTGGCAAGCATCACGTATGACAAATATGTCTTTAGATTATTTATTTATTGATATAATTATATTTGGCTTATTTGGCTCCATTTGTTAATTTTAAAATGTTATTTTTTCGTCGGATACCACCCATATTGGAATTAAATGAAAGCATCCTTTTGGTGCATAATATTGGTGCGCAAATGGTAGCTCAGCCAGGCCAAAAAACACATTCTGAATTCACTTGAAAGTGACATATGATATCCTATGAAATTAAATTAATCTAAATTTAAATTATCTCATAGATGTGTCTGTTGTGGTTTGTGATCATGTGGGGACCAACTGCTGCAGTAAATGTGGTGAATTCAAATGACTTTGACATAGTTCTTTTATATTTACCCATTTGAAATGCCTATTGCCCGCCATGCACAGTTGCCTTGAACCCACCGGGTTGGCGGTGCCATCGGGCTTGGGCCCATCATCGCTGCTTGCAGCTATATTTTTTATTTCTTTTCAACCGTTCTGGGCTTTTTGGGGCCCTTAACATGCTCGAAAACTCTTGGAACTTTGCACACGCATTGGAACCTGCGGTCATTAGGACGTCACAGAGGTTGGGACCCGGGCATGGCAGGGGGGCTCGACAGCGCCCCCTTAAATGGGGTCCGAAATCTTGGTCCATATATCAAACACATATTGGTATTGCACATATTGGTATGAAACTCGGTACACATGAAGACCTCATCGGGCTCGACAACTTTTGTGCTCAACAGGAAGTGAGCTATTATGGGTTGTTTGAAAAGCGCATGCTCTGGAATTTGATATACTCTTCCTAGGTGCTTAATCCGATCACCACCAAACTCGGTCAGCATGAAGTCAAGACATTGATGATGCAAAATTGCCAGCGGATTTTTGATATCTCAAACGGTTTGCCCGTGGCGAGGCAACGAATTTATGGTGAGAAAACAGAAACAGGAAGTGTGTTATAACGTCTGCATACAGTCATTGATTTTTATGAAACTTCACCTGTGTGTTCGTTGTAGGAGGCCGAACACATGGATGTGACTATTATGAGTCAAAGATATAGCGCCACCAATTGGCAGCAGGAAATGTGTCACTTTCAAAATGGTTTTAGATCACCCTCTTATTTTTACCCGATTTGCTTCGAACTTCATTATAATGTCAAAACATTTCAGATGTAGACATGTGAATGTCTTTGTGATATCTTAAATATTGTTGCCATGGCAAGACGTCAAACTTTAATAATATTCTTGGGTGTTTTTGAGGCTCTTAACATGCTTCAAATTGCATGAAACTCGACACACACATCAATATTGTTGACCAGTAGACATGCGCAAAGCCTTAAAAATGGGTGTGGTGGAGGGGCTCTATAGCGCCATCTTTTGACAAAAGTTGGGGGGTTAGTTAACCTACAGTCACCAAACTCGGTACACATATTGTTCTCATTTAGCCGGACAACTTTCTAGTTTACAGTCATTAGTTCCGACCAACAGGAAGTCAGATATTTTGGTTTGAATATGGATATTTTGAATAATCAAGCTCTGAATTTTTAGAAAAAATGGTATCGTGGCTCCCTCTAGTGGACAGTACTGCACGTGTATCACATTATTTCTTTTCACTCATTGAAGTTGGGTAGTTGTGGCCTAGTGGTGAGGGAGTTGAGCTTGTAATCTAAAGGTTGGAATTGAAAGTTGGGCTTGTGAATAAACAGCACTCACTCACCTTCGATACCATGACTAAGGTGCCCTTGAGCAAGACACCTAACCCCTAATTGCTCCCCTTGTAAGTCGCTTTGGATAAAAGCGTCTGCTAAATGACGAAAAAATGAAGCACACGAGCCGTATTCAGAAAGATGCGCTTTCGTTTTACAACTCACGACAGTCTTCGTTTACATGTTTTTTTTAATTTCATTAATTAAAACTTTCAAGTGATTGTATAATATACAAGCAAAGAAACACATGAAAAAGATTATTTTACTTATCGCGAGTATTGACAGAAAGAGCCACTCTCATGTTATAGACGGAGAGA
The DNA here is from genome assembly GCA_038088235.1 of Zacco platypus. Taxonomy (NCBI): domain Eukaryota; kingdom Metazoa; phylum Chordata; class Actinopteri; order Cypriniformes; family Xenocyprididae; genus Zacco; species Zacco platypus. Next base: position 13,320,854 of record CM076071.1, on the reverse strand, counting down.
GACGCTTTAATTTTACAATTCAGGCCACTTCGTCATGTGTGTGCTTTTAAATGTTTATGTGTATGACTGTGTTAATGTGTTGACGCTGTGTGGCATCTGTGCAAACTTAATTTCCTACCGGATTAAACAAAGAGCCGCGCGTCATTTCTCTGAAAGCAAGTGATCATGAAATCATGAAAGCTCATGTTTTTAAACCTTATTCATTAAAACATTCAAGCGATTAGACAAGATTCGATCACAAGAACATATTAAAGAGATTCATTTAGAGTTTGGAAGATTTTCTGTCACACAAAAAGACGCACAGCGTCTCCTAATAATGATCGCGCCCAGTTATACAAATAACTACATCTTTACACATGCAGGGATTTTAAAAAATAAAACTAAAATATAAACTTCTGTAAATAAATCGTATTTGGATCGTTATCATTTATATTACATTCGTGCTCTCCTCATACATTGCACGCACACACATTCAGACAGTTCACGAGCCCGAGCATCTCTGTTTTAGTCTTGCAGGTTTAACCCTTTCATTGCTGTGTCCCTTTGTCTGCATTATAGGATAGGAAATCTCATAAAAATAAAGGCATAGAACCAGTTCAGTTGTAGTGCACTGACTATATGGTTCTATACAATTAGTTTAATAATATGGTTAAAAATTACGTAAAATACCTTAAGATAAATTCAATGGAACCTGGATGAATTTAAAATGAATGTGCTGTATTTCAGATCAATATATTTGTTTTCTTTAAAATATTTCTTCTGAATCTCTCTCTCTCTCTCTCAGTGCATGCTGAGAGTGTTGGGGTGCCTGTGAGGGTACTCACGAGGAGAGGACGATTGTTTTCTGGAGTTATTTTCCGCCTTGATTTTGTTTTGTTTTCTAAGTTTATGAATGTTTGTGTGTTTTTTCTAAAAATAACATTTGGTTTCTTTTGTGAGTGTTCGAGGCGGCATCGGGATGGCGTCTATCCCCGCGGGGATAGCGTCACAGGTGTCACTCCGCCATGGAATCAGGTGTGTGCCGGCTCAAGGTGTCACTGTTGAAGATGTTTTACTGGCAATTGGGGAGAAAGTTGGATATGAGAATATTACTTTGGCATCCAGGATGAATAAAGCAGTGGTGGTTTTTGTCGAGAAGGAAGACACAGTTAATCAGTTGATAAGTGAGGGAATTGTGGTAAGTGGTGATTTTCTTATTATCTCACCGCTTGTTACTCCGTCAACTAGAGTCACGATATCTAATGTGCCGCCTTTTATTCGAAACGATGAAATTGAGAAAGCTTTATCGCGATATGGAAAAATGGCTAGTGAGATTAAGATGATCCCACTGGGGTGTAAAAACGCGGCCCTGAAACATGTTATGTCTTTCAGGCGACAGGTGTTTATGTTCCTAAACAAATCTGAGTTAGACATTTCGTTCAGAGTCATGCATGAAGGGAAAGCGTACTTTATTTACGCGAATACTGGCAATATGAAATGTTTTGAGTGTGGGGACATCGGGCATAAAAGGCACGCATGTCCACACAAGGGCCAAGTTAGTGAAGTGGAAGTTAGGCCTAGTACTTCTTCTGCTGGTGAGAGGAGTACATCAGCTTCTGAGGATGTGCAGCCTCAAGCTGGATCTCAGACGAATATCGAGAGAGGTGGACTAATTGTAAGTCAGGCTGAGAACGGTCATGAAATGGTTGATTCTGGTAGAAATCTTTATGTTTCTGAAATGGATGAAGATAATATAACGAATGATGATGCAACTACGGTCAGTGTAGAAGAGGTTTCTTATGAGAACACTGAAATGTCTAATTCTGGTGAAGTGTGCTGGTTTGGGGATGATGGATGATGATGCTTTCTCTGATATATCTGACATTGGATCACAGTGTGGAAGTGTGGATGATGTGTATACATTGCAAGATATAAATAATTTCCTGGATGTAACCTTTGGTAGAACCATTGAAGTTAAAGATTTTTTTCCTGATGAAAATAAATTCATTCATACAGTGAAATTGTTGCAGAGAAATGTTAGCTGCTTTAAGTAAAGAAAAAAGGTTCAGGTTGAAGAAGATGTTAACAAAGCTAAGAAAGGATAAGATGAATGCTTCTCAAAACAAATCAAATGTTTAAACCACACAGTGTGACTATTTCTCTCTATTTCTCTTTGTCTTTTTGTTCTCTTTCTGCCCTTTTTCTATTTTCTTTCTTCTATGGAGCTGTTGAGGGTGGGCTCTTTGAATATGAATGGGGGCAGGGATAGTAATAAATTAGCAATGATATCAAAGTTATTTAGTATTAAAAAAATAAATGTAGCTTTCCTACAGGAAACACACACTAGTTTAGATAATGAATCTGAATTTAGTAGATGGTGGGAAGGTAAAAGTGTTTTAAGTCATGGGACTAATATAAGTGCTGGTATAGCCATTTTAATTTCTAAAGAAATGAATGTTAATATTTTGGTTGTTGAAGAAATTGTTAAAGGAAGAATATTGCTGTTGAAAATGGAATATGAAGGATCTGTGTTTGTTTTGATAAATGTATATGCACCCAATAATAGACCTGAGCGAGTGAGGAACTTTTTAAAGTTAAGGAGTGCTATTCAGAAAGTTGATGATAATGTTTATACCATCATTGGAGGTGATTGGAATTGTACAGTTGATTTTATTATTAATAGAAATGGAGAAGAACCCCATCATGAATCAAGTGTTGTTTTGTCAAAAATTTTAAAAGAGTTTGATTTAATGGATAATTGGAGAAGAAGAAACACAGGAATTAGACAGTATACTTGGCTCAAAGCATTTAATAATAGGGTTAGTGGAGCTAGATTAGACAGATTTTATATAGGTAAGGAATGGAACAATAAAATTATATCTGTTTCTATTTTACCTGTTGGTTTTTCAGATCACCATTTGATATTATTTTCTTTGAATATGGAAATATCTTCAAAACCGAATTATTTTTGGCATTTAAGCTACTGCAGGATGTTTTATTTTGTGAGAATTTTAAATTCTTTTGGAATGACTGGAAGTTAAAAAAGGTTTCTTTTGAAAATGTGCTTATGTGGTGGGAGGTTGGTAAAGCAAACATTAGAATGTTTTGTCAAAATTATAGTTCACATTCTACTTCTACAGTGAAAGCAGCGATACAAAAACTTCAAAGGGATATACAAGTTTTGGAGAATATTCTTGTGACTAACAATGATGCTGGAAATATACAAAATGAAGATTTGAAAAAAAAAAGAAGAACTTGGTTCATTATTACAAGAACAAGTAAAGGGAGCATTAATAAGAGCAAAAATTTGTTCTATTAAAGACATGAATGCTCCTTCCTCATATTTTTTTAATCTTGAAAGGAAAAGTTGAAAGTTCAACAAAAGCAAATGTCTCACCTCTGGCAGCCTGACGGGGTCATAACCTCTGACCCAGTGGAAATAAGGAAACTGGCAGCTAATTTCTATATGGACCTGTATGATGTTGAGACTTGTGATCTTGAATGTGTTTCTGATTTGCTGAGCGATCTACCGAAGTTGACGGATGGACAGAAAGAATCAATAAATCGGTCGTTCCCAGGAATCGATGGTTTGCCAGCAGAGTTTTATCAGGCATTTTGGAATATACTGGGAAATGACTTGTATGAAGTTCTACTGGAAAGTATAAGAAATAAGCTACTTCCTATAAGCTGTCAAAGAGCGGTCCTTTCCTTGCTCCCTAAAAAGGGGGATTTGTGCCTTCTAAAGAACTGGAGACCTGTCTCTTTACTGTGTATGGACTATAAAATACTTTCAAAATGTTTAGCAAATAGGTTGAAACATGTTTTAGAATTATTAGTTCACAGAGATCAAACATATTGTGTTCCTAATAGGTCAATTATGGACAATCTTTTTTTGTTAAGGGATGTCATTGATTTTAATCAATTTAATAATGTTGACATGGGTGTGCTTTAGTTAGACCAAGAGAAGGCCTTCGATAGAGTCAACCGTACATATCTTTTTGAGGTTTTGAAGAATTTTGGGTTTGGGAAGAATTTTATATCATATATTCAATTGTTATATTCTGAAGTTTTTGTGATTGTGAAAGCCGGTGGAGGATTGAGTGCACCAGTACCGATGTTAAAAGGTATTAGGCAAGGCTGTCCACTGTCCGGACAATTATATAGCCTTGTTATTGAGCCACTGTTGTGCAGGCTAAGAAGGGACCTCAATGGAATTAATGTTATGCCTGGAATCTCGATATCAGCTTATGCTGATGATGTCACTGTTTTTATTTCAAATCAAAATGATGTTAATATTTTAACTGAAACAATGGGAATTTATGAGAAAGCATCATCAGCAAGGGTAAATTGTGAAAGTGAGGGATTTATCATTGGGCAGTGGAAAAGTGGGCAAAGACCTCCAAAATTGCCTGGTGGATTGTTGTGGGAAAGAGATGGGATGAAAATGTTAGGGGTTTTTTTTGGAAATAAACATTTTCAGAATAAAAATTGGGAGGGAATGCTGGAAAAGGTGTCTGCCCGATTGTTTAAATGGAAACCGCTATTACCATTGATGTCATACAGAGGAAGAGTTCTGGTGGTGAATAATCTGGCCGCCTCAACGTTATGGCATAAACTTATTGTAATGGAACTACCCGAAGATTTGATTTGTAAAATACAGAGGACTTTTGTGGAGTTTTTTTGGAATGGAGAACATTGGATTCGAGCAGCCGCTCTCCACCTTCCTGTGTATGAGGGAGGTCAAGGTCTGGTGGATGTACGGAGTAAGATCTGTGCTTTTAGAATACAAGCAGCACAGAGATTCCTGTATTATAAGGACCTAACTTGGATTGAGACTGCAAAAATGATTCTACAAAAAGCAGGCGGCCTTAATTTAGACAGACATCTGTTTTTAATGGAACTGGATAAAGTGAATCTGTCTGAGGTCACACCTTTTTATCGGTCAATATTGTACTCTTGGAGAACTGTTTTTAAAGTGGAAAGAGATGTTGGTGAATCTGAGAGTTGGATACGAGAGGAATGTCCAATAATTAAGACAAGACTTTTGTCTTCTGTAAGCATGCATGCATGTTTACAAAGACATGGCATTGTGAAGCTGGGACAACTTTTAAATAATGACCGATGGGAGTCCATGGAAACCTTGAAGGAAGTAACAGGATTAAGATCCTCGCGCTTGACGGAAAAGCTGGTGGAAGAAATTGTTCATGCATTACCAAGCGGCTATAGGAAAAATATTGGACAAGAATTTCCATCAGACATAAACAATGAGCTGGACTTTCCAAAAATAAGAGTTGCTGCTGTCGTCGGTGAAAGACAAGAGGATGAATTAGCAGGTTCAATCTTGTCTTTTAAAACTCCACAGCTGGACTTGTTTGAAATGACATCAAAGAAAGCCATATATAACACTGCAGTTAAAGTTTTGCATCAAGTTTCACTTCGGGGACAAAAGATCTCAAGGTGGCCAGATTTGTTGAAGTCGGATTTTCTCGTAAGAGACAGATGGAGAACTCTGTATAAACCTCAGGTGGAGAAGAGAACTGCGGACCTTCAATGGAGAATCATTCATGGTGCAATAGCTACAGACAAACATGTGGCGCTCCTGAACCCAGCAGTAGGGGTGGGATGTAGGCTTTGTGGTGAGGAGGAGAGTTTAGAACATTTGTTTTTAAAATGTAAAAGATTGGAAGGTCTTTTTGATGTTCTTAGTAGATTGTTTCAAGCTTTTGGTGAAGAATTCTCAGAGCTTTCACTTCTAAAAGTTTTTATAGGGGGTGTGAAATATAATTTTTCGAAAAAAAGGAAGATGTGTCTGTTAAATTATTTAATAGGAACTGCGAAGTTGGCAATATGGAAAACCAGGAAAAATCAAGGGTTACAGTTGAATAGTATAAATGTCGAAGTGATGTTTATGAAGTTAGTAGCTGGTAGACTAAAAATAGAATTTGTATACTATAGTCTTGTAAATAAGTCAGTCTCCAACTGGTTCTGAAATCTCCCTTGCCTCTGTGTGTGTGTGTGTTTGTGTGTGTGAGACACAGTGTGACAGTGACACTTTTAACAGTGACACTTTTAATGGTTTAGAAAAATATATTAAAAACCCAAAGACAAAATATATTAAAATATATATTAAAAAACCAAAGTCAAATAGTGGACTTAGATTTACACTGGACTTAGACTTAAATTTTGAGCTCCAAAAGATTGCACTCATTTCAAAGTGACCTATGACATCTTATCACAAGAAATTCATCTAATTATAATTATTCTCATGGATGTAGCTGTTGTGGTTCATGGTCACAGTGGCACCAGCCGGCTGCAAATGTGGCGTATTCAAACGACTTTAACATAGTTCTGAAAGATTATGTGAATTTTCATCATCTTTAGTTAGATGCATTTAAATTGTAACTGTGCCTCGGACACAATCAACTCTGTCCTTGATGCAATCAACAGTCTGTCTGTAAAGGTGTCAACCAAATGGCCTACAGAAACTGAATAACAAAGAAACGGTTTGGTCAGAGTAGATTGCAGGGTAGAGCAACCTCCTGTAGGAGGTCCTAACAGTTTTCTATTGTTTGTAGCCCTTTTGTCTTCATGTATAAAGTTCTGTCTCACAGACAGAACTTTGGGGTTAAGTCATTTTGAAGGCTGACGCGCTGACATCGCTGCTGAAGAACTGTGCTACACTACTGCCTTCAATAAACTCTTCTCCCCACAAGAACTCTGGTCAAGCTTACTCATTTTATGTATTAGAGAAATCTAATACATTGGCGAGCCACCCAAAAAGACTGCTCAGCCAAATACAGGAAAATCTAACAGTTCTTTCCCATTTACACAGGTTAAATTCATTTTGCCCACCATGCCCAGTTGTCAAACTACCGAGGTGGCGGTTGGGCCCGCCCATCGCTGCTTGCAGCTATATTTTACTTTATCGTTTTATGTGTTCATTTGATTACCATCGTTTTTAATAATACATTTGTTATCTTTGCCAAAACTGTCCCAGTTTCTGAATATAACTAAGTCACATTTTCTACAACATTAGCCACTTTTGGTATACAACCAGACATGCCTGTCCTTTGGGTAGTACATCCAGTGTGCTTTATCTAGCTCATGCTTGTCCTGCAGCCAGATTAGACTTGTGCCACATTTTTTTTTTTTTTTACAAACGTGGCCCACATTTATTTTTGTCATATTTGGCCATTTTCCACATGGGCCACTTTAGGGCCTCACATTTCCATAAGCAGTGCAGCTTTGCCTAAAAAGGTCCACGTGTGATATGGGATATTTGGGCCATATTTTCTATTACACATGTGGGTCACTTTAGGCTCATACTAATTTTTTATGGGCAAGGAGAAAGCCAAAATTGCCACATCATTCCCTGAAGCGGCCCACATCCGGATGCTATGTGGGTTGTGTGTGTGGTGTAAAACTTCATCAGCTTTACATGGTCATGAGATGAGTAGAAAAAACTTGGATGCAATTTGGCACAAACAAGGTTGGTCAGTGATTTTATCACATTAGTTTCAAATGTATTATGTGCAGGTTACATTATCATTTCAAAATAGTGTGTATTTTAACAGTGGTGAATATTTTATCCAGGTGAATTGTTAAAATAAGTTCTTTACTGTAAAAAACTATTTTTGTGTTTTTGAGTTTGATTTTCGTGGTTCGATGATTTCGTTGAAATTATTTTATGGTAGCTGGCAACATGTCACAAATGTTGCCACAGAACTTAAAAGGTGCAATATGCAGGATTAAAAAAAATACTCATACAAAATTAATGCCTCTCAATCATTACTTATGGTCCACTACAAGTTTGTGGTGGTGTTTGTGTCTACAGAGACACCATCTTTTTCCTGTAATTTCTTATTTTCTTCTTGAATAGAGTGGTGGAACTATGATGCATTTTTGTCGGCCAAAACCCGGAAGCGAGTTAGCATTTTAGGGCTTCCATTTCCATCATCCAATGTCATCGGGTTTTTGGTTAAATGGCTGAATTGTGGTTCGTGGTTAACACAAGCTACAAGATACTTTGATGATTTATTCTAGAACATAAAAGAATACCTTAAAAACCTATGAGAAAATTAAGTCGTGATCATGAGAAAAGAACAAAGAAAAATAATTATAATCCATGGCCTCTATATTCATCTATGATAAACAAAATTTGCAAAATATCTCATCACTCATCTTTCCGCAGGTAGTTTATTGAGTCGTTGGGCTGAGATGAGCTGCACTGACATCATTTTAGGGGAGAGGGCTTGTGCTCCCAGTGGTGTTCCGCCCGAGAGGAGGGGCCAAGTTTTAATGCTGTTACAAACTATAACTGAATTCCTGCATAGTGCATCTTTAACTTGTACTGAACCAGAACATTTCTTTAAATTAATATAATGTCATCTTTTTCATAACTGTTATATTGCCATGAAAAATGTACAGACTTACCACATTTAACTTCAGAGATGACTGAGCAGCTAGAGTGAGTTACCTCTGTACAGTTCTTTAATTGATAGTTGTGATAAACACAGTTTGTGAAACAGGTTGTGTTCAATCGCACACTGCTCTGACTGAGATTGTAGACCTGTCCACAGCCAAGCTCATGGCATATCTCACTGGACACAATGTGGGCAGTGTCTTTAGTCAGAGACACAGAGGATTCTGTGTCTGGGGATTTGATAGTCCAGGAACATGGGCTAGATATTACAACCAAATAGGGAGAACCTGAGGGTGAAAGAAGAAAATCAGTATTTCAAACGCAAGTATGTAAAAAGATGGATAGGTCATTCTTAGCTGTGCAATGCATTCCCTGGGACTGATATAATAAACATAAATACAGTATTGATTTATATTAAGTAATTTACTATATTACCTGAAGACTAAACAGGATACTTAGTCATATTATTTAATAGATTGACTGATATATGTAATGCAAAATACTTTTAAGTAAAACATTTTTAAATAATACATGAAAGAAAATGAATAATATTAAAATAAATCAATCAGTTTTAAAACATTAAGTGTTGTTTTTCTTTGGAGTATCAGCCAATATGTGCCCATTTCATTTATATACTGTATGTCCCACATTTATTTTTACCACATATTTCAATCAGAGGCAAGTTCATTTTACACTTATCTTACTATCATTATTTCTTGTATATGGGAACAGTTTTTACAATTTCACATAATACATTCTAACCTACAGACATGTCCTCTTTCACTTTCCACTGGTTCTTACCACAAATAACCTCAGAGAGCACCTTGCAGTGGCTTCTCACAGTTTGAGTGCAGTTGTTTAGCTCAGAGTCATGGTAAAGGCAGCCTGTGAGACAGGTACTGTTGAATTCTGCATCAAATGCCTTTAATTTATACACATTGCCACATCCCAGGGAGAGACAGATCTGAGAAGAGAGACTTTTAATATCCTCCATGGCTATAACTGGCTTGTTGTTTCTAGAGGTGCTGAGGGTCCAGGAGCACAACCCAGAATGCTGATCTTCTTCTGACACAACTGCGAATAAAAGAAAATTTACTTTTTACAATTTGCTTTCTAAATGCATATTCCTGGTCTATAAACTATTCATCAGTACCTGTTATTTCAAAGAAAATTATAACAAAAAAATATCTCAAAATGTAATACATTTCACATGCTCTGCTCCTTTTCTATTGACGTCACTAAAATCACAAAGGCTGACTAGAAAATGTTAACCAATAGCCAAACAGTTTTTAACAAACTTGCATTTGTTCTTGCAATTGACTTTTATCCAATCAAATTTCAATGCATTGGAAATAATCCTTGATTTTTAAAAAAAATGTTAAGTAAATTAGATTTAAATCAATTGATTAAGATATTAATAGAATGTGAGAACTAATGCAAATTTTAGTTTGCATTACATTTGTTTTTCATGTTTCTGAGACACTGATGTTGTTACCAAGTGCACAAACCCAAATAAAAACACACAGCACAATTCTGCTTTTCGAACTACTAAACTGAAGACACAACATTCATTTATAATAAACTATATTAATGGAATTCAAATAGTAACAATAGCATAGAGCCCAACATGATCTGACATCTCACAGGATGCCTGTTTGATGTGCCACCTGTTTTAGTGCAACAAAGAGAAGTACAGTGGAAGTGAGCAAATTTGCAGTGGTTATATTACAAGAGCATCACCGCAACATCCTGTCACACTCTTCTAAGGGGTTAAGGATTATGTACAATTATTCTTCACAATGTATTAAAGCTTTATGTCACAACATTCAGCAGTCCACATTGGGGTAAATGTGATTGAAAAGTGAGTGATTTAAATGTAAACTACTAAAGGAAGAATAACACATGAATATCAAAATGACATACAATTTTAGGAAAACGAATAACTCACGTTTCACATTGACCCTGACCTTTGCATGCTCAGCAGAGATGAGACTGTCATATCCTGAAAAGGGGCAAGAAATTGTATAGTCTTGATAAACTGTTATAGCTGTAAAAATACCAAAACTAATGAAGAGGTGACATAAAAAGAAAAAAAAAAAAAACGACATATTTTCATTCCACCTTGTGCCAGTAACGGTGGAACCACTGCACAACAAATGTTTCTGTTAATGTTTTATTCTGTGGGTTCACTGAAAGACCTAGTCAAGTCAAGTCATCTTCATTTATAAAACGCTTTTCACAATACAGATTGTTTCAAAGCAGCTTCACAGTGATAATAGGAAAGTTGATGGACAGAGATTGTTTTGCCTTTACAGCAGCTCGAAGAAAACATTATTATCGAGCTAAAGTAGGTCTTTGACTGAATGACTTCCGTTGTAGAAATTGTTAATTATTCACATAGGGGCCGCTTAAATGACACCTTTCCAAATGAAAACCAAAGACCTTTGATGCATTTTTGCCGTTCATGTATGTGTTTAGTCTATAGGTTTGCACATTTGAATATGTTTGTGCACTTACCCTTAGTCTTTTCTATAAAGTGACATTGCCAAATTACTTGTCTGGTCCGCATAATACAGAAAAATTAGTTGTGTTCGCAGACCTATGCGAACTAGAATAATTTTCATAACGTTTTATCTATACATATACTTAGATGCAACTGAACGATATATATCGGTAGGCAAAGCTACAGATGCAGTAGTATGTTCATAATCTGCAACATGATAGTACTTTTAACAAAATAAGAGGGATTATACATTTTTTATTTAGTACTGCCATAAATATGCTATTTCACATCACAGATGTTTAGTTTACAAGACAAAATAATAGCTGAATTTACAAAAATGATCCAGTTCAAAAGTTTACAAATGCTTGATTCTTAATGCTGCGTCTTTACTTGGTTTATCTACGACTGTTTATTTAGTTTTATAATTGTTCATGAGTTTCTTGTTTGTCTTGAGCAGTTACAATGCCCACTGTTATTCGGAAAAAATGCAATTGTTTCCAGCATTTTGAGATCCATCTTTTCACACAGAGGACAACTGAGTGCCTCAAATACAACTATTACAAAAGGTGAAAACTTTCACTGATACTCAAGAAAATAGCACAATGCATTAAGATCTTTTGAACAGAAGGATATTTAAATGTTTATTTTGTTTTTCATTTATTACCAGCCTTTATAAAGCTACAGAAGGTGTTTATGTTTCTCAGAAGACAAAATAACAATTTACCCTGAAAAAAAAGTTTCACACCCAGCACATTAAGCATCATGTTGCCTTCTTGAGCATCAGTGAATGTTTACACCTTTTGTAATTATGAGTCCCTCAATTGTGAAAAGATGGATCAAATTCATAAGGAAATATTCAGAAGAGAAAGCATACAATGTTCAGGAACTGGAGGTTTTCTCTGAACAGTGAGCATTTTAATTGCTCAGGACAAAAAAGGGACTCATGAACAAATATCTCAAAATAAAAACATTTTTATAAAATACACTAAACTGTATGTAAACATTTTATGTGAAACAGCTTATTTAGGATGTGCAGTGATAAAAAAACAACAAAAAAACAATGAGTATGTTTATGATCTCTTGTTTTGTTAAAATTAAGATTCTCCTTGTGTATCTAAAATTATGACCGCAAATATATGTGCTATATTTAGAATTTGTATAATAGCACAGTTAGATGCAAACATCATCATACAAACATTTAATAATCAATCATCATTATATACTTTATAAATGCAATAATTTTTAGTCTTGATTTCAATACAATAGAACAACTTAGTATGATTTTGATTATCTTTCTATTTTGAAAGGAATTGATATTTTTATTTATTGCTTTTTTTCTTTTCTGTTTAAAAATACAATACTGTACAAAAGTCGTAGGCACGTTAGTGTTTTAACCAAAAAAGAAAGAAAAAGTTAGTTTTAAGCCAGTTATTTTTATCTTTTACTGTAGTGCATCAGCAGTTTACATTTCCAAATATTCTTTTTACCAATAATTTTAATAATCCAGTGTAATTTTTGTATGCACAAGGTGTCTGACAACAGCCGGTATGCTTCACTCAGATATGTGATCTCATCATCATCAAGTCCATCTGGGATTACATGAAAAAACAGAAAAAAAAACTTAGACTAAATCCAGAAGAACAAGATGCTTGAAGAACTTTAAATGCTACCTGAAAAACTTTGTGCAAGTGTATCTATGACAAAATCTGTTTTAAACGCAAAGGGTGGTCACACTAAATATTGATTTGATTTAGTTCATAGAAGTTAATTGATATCTAAAATCGATTAAACTTTATTTTAAAATGTACATGTTAGTGTAATCATAAATTATTTTCCATAAAAGTAAAGAGTAATAAAAATTGACAACATATACTTCATGTAATTATGTATAACATTGTTATTACTATATTAACTACATATAGCTTGTGTCACAGTACTGTAGCTTTGCAGGTAGGATTCTTCAAGCATTTTGGAGACGTACAGTTCGTCTGGATTTACTCTGGATCAGTTTCTTCTGTTTCTTTGTGTCATTTCAGATGGACTCGATGATAGTGAGATCAGATTGTCAGACTCCTTGTGCATACAAAAATCTCACTGGATTATTACAATTAATGCAAAAATATTTTCTACTGACACACTACAGAAAAATAAATAAATAACTGGCTTAAAACCTTTTTTTGTTGTTGAAAATAATTACATTAAAGACATTTAAAAGGTTACAAAGGCATCCTGAAAATAGACACTGTGTGTTTCAAAACTTCATTAACCAGAGCTGTGATAAGAAAAGTTTAAGGGAAAAAAAGCATTATTTTATAATGATTTCTAAAGGATCATAATACTGAAGTACTAGCTGCTGAAATTGGAGCTTTGTTATCAAAAGAAAAAAAAAATTAAATATGTTTTTTATATATATATATATACACATATATACATAAATCTTTATATCTTTTATATAAAAAAAATTATATATCTTTCGTGAGCACTTAACCTCATCTTTAAAAAAAAACAACATCCTTTCATTTTCTCTAATCACTCCCAATTCTATCTTATGCTACTCTGAGCAATGTCCTGTATTGTGAGCACTTCTTGTGTCTATTTGCCTCTTCGTGATGACTCGCTTGTTGTATTCCTCACTTGTAAGTTGCTTTGGATAAAAAGCGTCTGCCAAATGAGTAAATGTAATTGTAATGTAAATGTAAATATATAAATAGATTTTTTGTCAATATTTAATAACACTACTGTTTTTTTTTATTACATAAATGCAGTCTTTGTAAACATAAGAATCTTTTAAAAACAAAATCTTACTGATCTCAGATAGATAGATAGATAGATAGATACCTTGTATAAGAGCAACAGTTTGGACAATGGTCATGATCTTGAAAGACTCCATTCTTCATGAGCTGGTTGAGGGTTGTTTTCAGTACTGCTGTGCTTCACTTTCTGAATCACTGGGAGGAAGTAAAACTGCCTAGCTGTTTTTTTTTTGTTTTTTGCGCATAAACCATACACCCTTACCAAAAACAACAACAAAAAAAGTTTATTAAAGGGTGTTGATAGTAGGCTATACTTATTTTAAACTAAAAATTAGAATGTCTTCGAGGCATCATGAAAAACTGTCTTAATTGTCCAAATTTGGTTTATTTGGTTTGGAATTTGGACAAATTTTCCATCACAGTTATTAATAACTTAATACATGAGCGTGGGGAAGCAAAAAGAAAAAATGTGGGTGGGTCCTCCCCCAATTTTTTTTTACTGAGGAAGATACTACATACATTGCTATATATATATATATATATATATATATATATATATATATACACACACATATATACACACATATATATATATATATATATATATATATATATATATATATATATATATATATATTTCAATCAATAACAAATTGTGACTGGATGGTAATTTTGTTCTACAATGAGCTTGGCTACTTTGATTTGGCTGTTCTCACGTGATAAAATAATAAGTGTTAAGTGTAACTGTAAACTGCATGATGCCTATAAAAGTAACAGGCAAACAAATGATGAGTATTCACTTAAATACCGGGTTGTTTAGTGACAGTATGCGAGCACACCTTTTTTATGTAAAAGCACACATCCAGATTCACCTGAGCAGAGAGCATATGTAACGGGGTTGTTTCTGCGCTGTGTTTTGAATTCATGATGGACACCAATTCGCGCTTGAAGATTTTATTCTGTCAACAAATTAACAGCAGTGATCAGTCTCACGTTCACCCTCGTGCATATACGCAGCCGTTCACTCTCTCGGCTAGCGCGAATCTAACTTTATAACATTTATACAAACAGTTACAAACAATACAATTGAAAATTATGTACCTGTCAACAAATTAACAGCAGTGATCAGTCTCACATTCACCCTTGTGCATATGCTGTATGACAAACTTAAATGTTACCACAACGTAATGTAACATAACACAAATCATGAAATATACATTCAGACACATGTATATATAAACATTATTCCATGAGATGGTTACACAACCCATAAAATAAATTTTTCTCATGGAGCGCTCACTCACCGCAGCCGTTCACTCTCTCGGCTGGCGCAAATCTAAATTACCCTACCGGAACCAGTTCAATATCCGGGTGGAGTGTAATTAAAGGGGCCATACATGAAAATGTGTAGCAAGTGGAAACACCTTTTTGACCCTGTTACACTCCCCCCTGCTGATTTCCACTTGCTTCCGTAAACCCACAAATAAGAATGAGCACTAGAGCAATGACAAGAGTGAAAACACTGACCACAAAATAACATCAGGTACATAACTTCAAAAACAATATATAGTAATAATAAGAAAAAAAATGTATTAAGTGTTCAAAACTTCATGAAATTGTCACAGTCCAATTCAGTGTAAACACTATTCCCCACAGGAATTAAAGTAGAAAGAGGGTGGCCAATCCCCTAGACACTTTTAGACAAACATGCCCTTTACATGTTAACTAAACAATGACAATTCATACATTTGGACACAAGTTACTCCACAGCAGTGATTCATTAGACTGAGTCGTGTCCATAGCTTGTATAGTCTCAAGAACATCTGTAGCTTCCTCCACATTGTCCATGTCTGCATCATTCATGTTATCAGAAGGATAACACATCAACAACCACAGAATCAACACTCTCAGAGTCACTCAGGTGGTTTTCGGTCGTACCACTTTCCATGTCAACATCAGGAATTGGAAGAAAGTTGACTGGCATTATAAGGTTTTGATGTATAGTCTTCACATAACCAGTACGACTGTGCTGAATTTTGTAAGTATGACTGTCTGCATTGAGCTCACCAACAGTGTACACTGCATCCTCCCAAAGGTCAGCAAGCTTCCGTTTCCCACGTGCTCCCTTGTTGGCAAGCAAGACTCTGTCGTTAACATCAATTGATCCTCCCTTGACTCTCCTATTGTACAAGACAGCATGTCTCTCAAGCTGTTTTTTGGCAGATGCCTGAGCGACGCACATTGCCGCCTTCATATCTCTCCGAAGAGCCTGGATATAATTGTCATAGTTCACAACATCAGGAGTGTCCAGAACAGTTTCAAATACGAGGTCAACGGGCAGCCGGGGAATCCTCCCAAACATCAACAGGAAAGGAGTGTAAGGCTGGAGTCGAATCGTCTGGACTGAAGGACAATTTTTCCCTACTAGAACAAAGGACTTTCCTGACAATCAACATTTTGAATATTCTCCTGCATAAGTAACAGCACCATCCGAGACGCCCCATGCCGAGCAGTTCACACCTCACCAATACACTCTCCCCATCATCCTCTGTTTCCCATCCTTCTCCCTCACCTAAAACTCAATCCCAATCCATGCAACGCTGAATGTGTACAACAAATGAATATACATGTTTGGTATCATTTGAAATGTCTCAGTGCGCCTGGTAAAATGGTCTCATTCTCCCAGACATAGTACGAACTTCCAAGAAGTTCTAGAAAGCAAGCAATATTGTGTGCCACTAAAGGTGTACACACCCCCAGATCCTTCATTCAAACTACCTCCTGTATGCAAATAAGTGCCCCCTTCTACAGGTGCCAATAACCCATTCAATCTGATTGCCCATTTGTGACCCCCTGAACAGGGGACCAAACCTAATTACAATTGCAGACATCACCATTTGGTCTTATTGAATTATCTGGTTATTTAGGGAGAACTGGCAAAGGGTTCAGGGAATCTGTAGACAGATCTCCCACACAATCGCTGTGTGTTTCACTGCCAGGTAAATGCTTCTATGTTCTTTCATTATTGATTTGATGTATGTTTTATTCACTGAATTGGATTTGAATTATTGTTCTAGTACCTGGTTAATAAATTGTTATGTTTGAATTTATTCTGATTGACGCTGAAATTATTAACTCTAGTAGGTGACGTTAACTCCACAAATCTACGCTCAGGTTAGTAACTGTAACGCCGATGATGAAGACAGGAACAGGCGACAATAGTTGCAGTACAATAAACAGGTTTAATCAAATGAGAGCAGACACGTAACAGTGTGCGTAGCACAAACAACAAAAGACAATGACTGGTGGAACAGGAAGGAACACAATACACAGATGATAATTAGACACGGGTGGAGGAAGTAAACTAATGAGGGACTAAATGACGAAAGGTGCACACAATGACTGAATTAACTTAGAATGACAAGACTAGACTAAACAATACAAGACAGAACTAAACGTGACATAACGCCCCCTCGGAAAAGGCGCGTCCTCGCGCCGTGATGGAGTCCATAGAAGAAAAAGGGAGAACAACAAAAAGAAAAATAAACAAGGGCGGAGGCTTAGGAGGAGGGCGTGGAGCTGAAGACGGGCAACCCACTGGAGTCGCAGGACACCGACTCCGTGGTGGAGCTGACAGAGGGCGGATCCAGGGAGGAGTCCCGACAGCAGGGCGGGGTGACGCTATGGGGCCGCTCGATGGTAGTGGAACCACAGAGTCTGGCGGAGGAACCAGCGGAGCTTCCCAGCTGACGGACCTCGGAGCCACCGCCGACCCGGAAGTTTGGCGCCGAGCCGCTGACACAGGGGACCGAGGTGCCGACGCTGGTCCGGATAAATGGGGTGACGGTGTGGTGAGGGAGGATTACAAGGAGGTTGAAGGGAGGGAGGAGCTCACTGGTGACGTAGGGGTGACGGGTGGTGGTGTAGCCGCCAACCCGGAAGTCCGTGGCAGAGGTAGAGCGTCGACCCCCGTAGGCTGACTTGGAGGGACGACTGAGCCCACCGGAACATCCGGGCTGACGGGCCGAGGAGGTGCTGAGGGAATCGTGGGTCGAGGTGTAGGTGACGGGCTGAAGGGTTCAGGTGGTGACGCGGGCTCGGAGGCCGGAAGGGACATCGGGGACTCCGCCTCACGCTGGGCTGGCAGAGAAGCCCGAGGTGCTGGTGCGGAGCCGCACGGAGTGAGTGGCGGGGACAGAGCCGAGGAGCTTGATGGCAGCCGCGGTGGCCACGGATCCATGGGGCTGGTTGTTATCAGCGACGGGATCGGGATGACGGAAACAGGATCAGGTAGAGGGCTTCCGGACGGGACCGGAAGTGAAGAGGAAGAAATGAGGGTGGGGACTTGGGTGGGAATTGGATCCGCGGCCCACCAGTTGATGGAACTCTGGCGGGCTCCTGGTGATAGACCTCCCCGCATGCTGCAACTCCGGGGCTCCGAAGTCGTCCATTCCCGCTCCAACCGCGGTGGGAACCCCGGGTCTCCAGGCTGGGATGGAGCGATAGTCTCCCCGGATCGCCCAGAACGTGCCCACCAGATGGGGCCTTGCTTCCGGGCTCAGCAGCAGCGCCGCAGTGGGTAAGTCCATCTTCAATCCTTTTATCTCGCTTTGAGAGGTCTTTTGTTCTGTAACGCCGATGATGAAGACAGGAACAGGCGACAATAGTTGCAGTACAATAAACAGGTTTAATCAAATGAGAGCAGACACGTAACAGTGTGCGTAGCACAAACAACAAAAGACAATGACTGGTGGAACAGGAAGGAACTAAATACACAGATGATAATTAGACACGGGTGGAGGAAGTAAACTAATGAGGGACTAAATGACGACAGGTGCACACAATGACTGAATTAACTTAGAATGACAAGACTAGACTAAACAATACAAGACAGAACTAAACGTGACAGTAACGGACCAAAACTCAGTTTTGGAGCTCCGACTAACACATTGGCATTAGTCACGTGTACTTGGACTGTAGAGGCTAATAATGGGTTTTTCCGTTCAGAACAACAAAAGGGTTGTCAGACCAATCTGAATTCGGGTCAGCCTCAACCTCTGATTATTGTAATATTATTCTAACTAAGTGTACATGGGAAACCACGGCATGATTATGTAAAGTTATCATCAGAGGGAGTTAGATTGGTCGACTTGGTTCTATGATAATGGTCATGACCTCTGCATAGATATAGTGTTATTCTAATTAAGTGTTTACAGATCTATGGGGACTGAATAACATATTTTTAGAAATATGCAAGCATGGTGCGGCATTTAAAAGTATCAGTCAATTGCCTCTGTCTAGATGACCAAGACTGACGAGTTTGTGATTAAGAGATCGTATTCCCGATCGGTGCGAGACTCAAAGGGTTATAGGAATCCGAACGAACGAGTATAATTCAAACTAAGGGTTAAAAGGAATAATCAAACATTTATTCAAATGTATAGCTAATCAAATATGATTTAAACCTTTTTTCATAATTGGAGTCAGATGAAAATACAGGGGTAATGCATATAAAGAAATGTATTTAATTCAGCTGATATTGCGTTGTATAAAGGAAGACAGCAACACGCAGATCCTTTCACCCGCTCTATTGTAAATTGTCATTGGACCAGTGGGAAGGCCTTACAAATTTACTTTTACCTAAATTATATACTTCTGTTCAATAATAAATTATTGCTGTTTTTATTTCTGGATAAAATAATCTCAATGTATTATTATTATATTAATGTCAGTATCGGCGTGGCGTTTCTGAGATGGCGAGAGCTTTGCAACAAACTTTAACTTGACAGAGACGGCGCTCTTGCACGTTATTAGACAAGGTAAGCAGATGTAGACTACATAAGACTAATCAATGTTATATAGCTCAACACAACGAAGTGTTAGAATATCATCAGTATGATAATCTAATGTTGATCTAACTTACTGTTAAGACTCATACAGACAACAAACTAATACTTAACATTAGTATTACAAAAAAATTTCTGTTTTTGCCTCTTAAAATCAAACTTATAACCTACCACTCTTTCGGTGTGGGAACACTTCCCCAACATTATTTTATATAAAAAACATTTGGACTCCCTTGATATCGCTAGTTTTATCCGACTTTCCGAACATCCGCTACTAGCTTTAGCCCGTTAGCATTAGCGGCGTGGCACGCTAGCGTTTATACTCTTCTCTCTCACTATATTATTGTTCGTCTAATCTAATGGCGAGTGTATCGGATGTCTCTCTACCTTTATGTGCAGGTGAGGACACGTTTGAGCTGCATGCGGTGTAGAACTGAACGAACTGGAGGCAGTGGAGTGGCAGATCCGGATCCTTCTCGAGAAGCAGGCCAAACTACACGAGCGGCAGACAGCGTTGGAAACTTCTCGTGCTGACGCTCGGCCAACGCTCGGTAAGTTTGCAGCGCGATATTAACACTCCTGCATCCTCTACGCCGTGTGTTTCTCTGCACAGGGCCCGAGCACCCAGAACGCATTGCTTCAGCAGTGGAAGACGCGAGCCAGGCCTCGGACCAGGACCTCTCTTCTCGACGCGGAATCGCTTCTCCCCTCTCCGCGAGGCGGAACGCGACGCTGTGGTCATCGGAGACTCCATCGTCCGCCACGTCCACGCTACCACAGCCAAAGGTAAGGTGCGCAGTCACTGTTTTCCTGGTGCTCGTGTTCTCGATGTGGCTGCACAGGTTCCCGTGATCCTCAACGGTGCTGAGACCATCGGAGCTGTAGTGCTGCACGGGGGGGTGAACGACACCAGGTTGCGGCAGACAGAGGTGCTGAAGCAGGACTTCAGGAGCCTGATCGAGACGGTACGAGCCACATCGCCCGCGACGAGGATCATCGTGTCCGGACCGCTTCCGATGTATCGACGAGGACATGAAAGGTTCAATAGATTATTCTCTTTAAATGAGTGGTTGATGTCTTGGTGTAAAGAACAGAAGCTGCTCTTTATAAATAATTGGAATCTTTTCTGGGAGCATCCTAGGCTCTTCCGTGCTGATGGCCTGCACCCCAGCAGAACCGGAGCTCTTCTGTCGGAGAACATCTCCAAGACGCTTCGCACTGTATGACTAGTAAGTCAAACCTCAAATCACAGTATGTGTTCTGCCCACATAATTGATAGAAATGTGAGTGTAATGCAGTCTATAGAAACTGTGTCTATTCCCTGAATAGTGAGGTTTAGCAATAACAATAAAAATAAAGGATCTAGAAAAAACCTGATCGTGATCAAACCAGAATATTACAAAATTACTGAACAAAAACAATTTCTAAAGCTAGGGCTACTAAATATTAGATCATTGACACCTAAGGCAGTTATCATAATTGAAATAATCACAGATAATGGTCTTGATATAATTTGCCTTACTGAAACATGGCTTAAAGCAAATGATTATTTCGGTCTAAATGAGTCTTGTCCACCTGGCTACTGTTATAAAAATAAATGCCATCTGACTGGCCGTGGCAGTGGTGTAGCAACAATCCATAGTGATATTCTGAACGTTACTCAGAAAACAAACTACAGGTTTAATTCATTTGAAATTCTTATACTTAATGTTACACTCTCAGATATAAGTAAAAAGTCGCTACTATCTCTTCCTTTGGCTACCGTTTATAGACCTCCAGGGCCTTATGTTGATTTCCTAAAAGAGTTTGCAGACTTTCTCTCAGACCTACTGGTCAACGTCGATAAAGCTCTGATTGTTGGAGATTTTAACATTCATGTAGCTGCGTTTACAAATTTACTAAACTCCTTTGGGGTCAAACAAAACATCACCGGACCCACCCACCGTCTTAATCATACTCTAGATTTAATTATATCACATGGAATAAATCCTACTGATATAGAAATTCTACTGCAAAGTGATGATGTCTCTGATCACTATCTTGTAACTTGCGTACTGCATACTGATGATATTTGTCAGATTGCGCCGCGATATCGACAAGGCAGAACAATTCACCTGACAACTATAGATAAATTCACAAATAACCTACCTGATCTGTCTCAGCTGCTCATCGTACCCGAACACGCAAATGATCTCGAGAAAATGACTAGCAGCATGTGCACCATTTTCACCAGTACATTAGATATTGTTGCACCGATGAGATTTAAAAAGGTTAGAGACAAAAATACTGTACCATGGTACAACAGTATTACTCACGCAATGAAAAGAGAAACTCGTAATCTAGAACGCAAATGGAGACAAAGCCGTTTAGAAGTTTTTAGAATCGCGTGGAAAGACAGTTCGTCCCGCAATAGAAAGACTCTAAAAGCAGCCAGGGCCAAGCATCTCCGCAAACTTATAGAAAATAACCAAAACAATCCGCAGTTCTTGTTTAGTACAGTAGCTAGACTAACAAATAAACAGACATCACCTGAACAAAACATTTCATTACAGTTCAGCAGTGATGACTTTATGAATTTCTTTACTGAGAAAATCGAAAGTATCAGAAATACAATTGTAAATGTACAAACTTTAACAGAGTTTTATGATTCAGCCTCAATTATCGCCCCTCAAGAACAGTTGCAGTGCTTTACAACTATAGGACAGGATGAGCTAAATAAACTTATACCCACTAAACTACTGAAAGAACTGTTACCTGTAGCAGAAGAACCTCTTCTCAATATTATCAACTCATCCTTATCCCTAGGACACGTCCCACGACCGTTCAAGCTAGCAGTTATTAAGCCTCTCATTAAGAAACCACAATTAGATCCAAATGTATTGGCAAATTACAGACCCATTTCAAATCTTCCATTTATATCTAAAATACTAGAAAAAGTGGTTTCGGCCCAACTGTGCTCCTTCTTGCAAAAAAACGCTATCTACGAAAAATTTCAGTCAGGATTCAGGTCTCATCATAGCACAGAAACTGCGCTCGTTAAAATTACAAACGACTTACTTCTAGCTTCTGACCAAGGCTATGTCTCAATACTAGTGTTACTTGATCTCAGTGCTGCGTTCGACACTATAGATCATAAAATACTCCTAGACCGACTACAAAATTACACTGGTATTCAGGGACAGGTGGTTTAGGTCTTACCTATCAGACCGACACAATTTTGTCTATTTAAACGGGGAAAAATCTAAGATAACAATAGTAAACTATGGAGTGCCGCAAGGATCTGTGTTAGGCCCTCTACTATTTTCAATATACATGCTGCCACTTGGCAATATTATAAGAAAACATGGAATTAGTTTCCACTGCTATGCCGATGATACTCAGTTATATATTTCATCACGACCTGATGAAATCTCTAAATTATCCCAACTGATAGAGTGTGTTAAAGAAGTAAAACATTGGATGACCAGTAACTTTCTTCTATTAAATTCTGATAAGACTGAAGTATTACTTATTGGACCAAAGACCTGTACACAGAATCTCTCAGACTTCAGTCTGCATTTAGAAGGATGTACTGTTACTCCATCCTCGACAGTTAAAGATCTGGGCGTTATATTAGACAGCAACTTGTCCTTTGAAAATCATATTTCATATGTTACAAAAACAGCCTTCTTTCACCTCAGAAACATTGCCAAGATACGGAATATGTTATCTATTTCTGATGCAGAAAAGTTAGTTCATGCTTTCATGACGTCTCGACTAGATTACTGTAATGCATTATTAGCTGGTTGTCCTGCTTCCTCTATAAACAAACTACAATTAGTACAAAATGCAGCTGCTAGAGTTCTTACCAGGTCAAGAAAATATGATCATATAACACCAATTCTATCATCTCTACACAGGTTACCCATTAAGTTCCGTATCGATTATAAAGTATTGCTAATGACCTATAAGGCTCTAAATGGTTTAGCTCCCGTGTACTTAACCGATCTTCTATTGCCCTACAATCCGTCACGCTCTTTAAGATCACAAAACTCTGGACTTCTAGTTGTACCTAGGATAGCTAAGTCCACTAAAGGAGGGAGAGCGTTTTCACATTTGGCTCCGAAACTCTGGAATAGCCTTCCTCATAATGTTAGAGGCTCAGACTCGCTCACCCAGTTTAAATCTAGATTAAAGACACATCTCTTTAGCCAAGCATTCACATAAATGCATCTCATATCAGATCAATTGCTCATTATGACTATCTTTGCTTAAAGTTATGAACAGCAGCTACGCTAATTATTCTCCTTTTGCTTTTCTGTTTGACCTCGGGACACCGGAATCAGTCTGGATCCAGCCTCTTCAGAAGACCTCAGATGATCATCACCTGTGAAGAGACGGCGCCAGTTCCTGCGAGGACTTCAGAAGACGCAATCATCTGGATCAACATGCACATTGCCCAATTCTATATCCTACTTATTGTTAATGTAATTTATTTTCCGGGAGCTCTTTGCTTCCAACTTCAGTTAAACTGCTAACTCTGATTGTAAATTAATTAACTAAATTATGTTATTTGCTAACTGTATTCTTTAAATTGTAATGTTGACATCCGTTCTCTGTAAAGCTGCTTTGAAACAATATGTATCGTGAAAAGCGCTATACAAATAAATTTGAATTGAATTGAATTGAACACGTGTTTATTCTGTAACGTAGTTTCATTCGACTGATATCAGATCGTTTCAGTAGAAGGTTAAGCAAACCATCGGCGTCTATTTTTCGTTGGTTTTTGATGCTTAGTAAAAGGTTCTAGGTTGATTCTGTGTGTTATCTGGGTGGAGCCCGAGAGGTTCAGTCTAAATAAATACAGGTCCTAGAAAGCACCTGCAAAGCGGCTGGGATTTACAGCTTTGCATCGTCTGCACGTCGGCCGGAGAGCATTCGCGATCAGATCCCGACGTCTCGGCGACATTTTCCCAATGAGCAAAAGCTCTCTTAGCGATATCGTGCCGATGCAACTTTCTGCATTGGGTCGACATCGGCCCGACGTACGTGTGCTATCTGGGGCAGGTCAAGCTGTGATATGTATATGACATATGATATACGGCTATAACAGTAAATAATGCCTCCACTGACTAATACCAACTAAAACACGTGTTAACGGGCTAAATAATGGCCTTGGACAACATATTATTTTGAACTTGCCGAGTATATTCATAACACACATAACGAAGTGTACCTGTCACCGACCAACAATATATTTATGTTAAATTACCTAAGATTGTCCAGCATTTGCCATCTGACGTTGATTATCCATCTTCACACCTGTACGAATTAGCTACAGCATCCCAAAGCGGTCACGCCATATGTGCCCTGGAGAAGCGCGGTCGCGCCATCTACGCTTAAAAACAACTGCGCGTTTACACGAGGTTGCGTGGTAGGCTCAATGTGTATGCGTTTGGTTGTCGGCAGACTTTTTAAATGATATTCATAATAAAATCAAATTGTTTTCTGCAAACTCCACCAGATTCTTGTTCTACATCTCACAGACTACCACTATGGTGATTTTCATGTTGTTTTACTCTTTTTTTATTTAATAATTACCTGCCAAAATCCTATACTGTATACCTGGCTATATAGTAATATTTAATAAATTCATAACAAATGCAAATCAAATTGTTTTCAGCAAACTCCACCAGATTCTTGTTCTACATCTCACAGACTACCACTGTGGTAATTTTCATGTTGTTTTACTGTTTTATTATTTAATAATTAACTGCCAAAGTCCTATACTGTATACCTGGCTATATAGCAATATTTAATCAATTCACAAAAAATTTAAATCAAATTGTTTTCTGCAAACTCCACCGGATTCCTGTTCTACATCTCACAGACTGGCACTGTGGTAATTCTCATGTTGTTTTACTGTTTTATTATTGAATAATTAACTGCCAAAGTCCTATACTGTATACCTGGCTATATAGCAATATTTAATCAATCCGTACAAAATTGAAATCAAATTGTTTTCTGCAAACTCCACCAGATTCCTGTTCTACATTTCACAGACTACCACTGTGGTAATTTTCATGTTGTTCTTCTGTTTTGTTATTTATAATAACCTGCCAAAGTCATAACCAATACTGTTTGTATACATTATGCTGCATATTGCAAAAGCAATAAAGAAAACAATTCACCAGCCAGAATTTCTGTGAACCAAAACTTTACTTAATTTACTCTTTAGAAGCTTATGGTAAAGGGAAATCAATGAATCCATTACTAACACTATTACATGAACATGTATTTTGCAGCATACTGTACTCCAAATTACCTATGACAGTGTATGTAAGTCAGATCACACATAATTAGTGCAGATTTCACAGTTCCACTCTTCTGCGGTGGTGTCCAGCGCTTTGTGTGGGACAGACACACAATTGGGGTGGTACCAATTATTGCAGTTGCTGCACTGCACCATCATCTCATTGTAGTGTGAGGTCCTGCAGATGCAATGAACCTCCACTTGAATTGTTTCCCTTTCAGGTTTTGCAGGGGGTTTTTTGTAAGCAAATACTGGAGCCTTTTTGTTTTGGAATGCTCTGTATAGTGTTTGTCTCATGTTCCTTTCCACAAACTGGCACTCCTCTGGTTTGACACCATCGCCCAATAACGTTGCCAATAACGACCGCTGTATTTGTACGGCAGGCTTTTGAATGTCGAAATGGGGGTATTTGTGGACGAATCAACCAAGATAGTTTTTGTTTGGTCTGCTGGTTTATGATGGTGTTCAGGCTGTCGTAAAGACAAAGCTCATTGGGTCCACAGAAAAGGTTACACTCTGTTATCCAGTGGTTGTCATTTATATTAAGTATTTGGACAAATGGTGCTTGTGGTATCCCAACCACACCTCCTTGGTGAAGACTCTGATACAGTAGGCTCGACTGAAACCCATCTATATGAGGGAACTTCTGCGAAATGTAAAAAGAAGCTGCATCCACTTCATCACTGCTGAGCCAAGTGTGTGGGTGCAGGATGCTTAGCATTTGTCTCTGTTTAAGCACTACCTCTCTCACCAATTTAGTGGCTTGGATCACATCCTTTGGTGAGTGCCGTATCCAAAGGGGTCCATGGGACTTTTGCCTTTGTGCTCGTTGTGGTTTCCGCCCTTTCTATGAGATAAACACCATAAAGAAACATTTATTTTAATGTGAATTATTTGACCTCAATAGGCAGCTCCAAATTATGTTTTATTAACAAAGTTCAGATAATTAACACTAGTGAAGAGCACTCAGCAATCAACGATAAAAGGGTATATATAGATTCAGCAGTCTCACCTCATTTCGTTGATAGTTTAACAGCATCCCTCCACCACCCCTTCTCCACACTTCTAGTCCTAACGACTTACATACGGGGGAGTACTCTGGATTGGGGCCAAACTCCGAGCTTGGAGCCCTCCCCCCGGAGAGCATGCTAAATACGCATTAAACTTTACTCCCTCTAATTGAATGTGAGTGTGAACTCGTGAACTCCCCTTTCACTTAGTATATTCAGTTCTCCCTCACAACATTGTTTTGTCAGTGTGTTCCCACTTTAGGACTGTGGATGAGATCAATTGAGTTTTCTTTTGATAAATCTGTGTTTAGCTTATTATTAGTAATTTCACAAAGATGGAAATCACAATATTTAAATTCACAGGTGTAGGGACTCCAATCAAACACGGCCCCACACTCCGAATACACATCACTAAGCCGTGACCATCAGACCCTGTCTGCTGATTGAAGATGTGTATTACAGGAAATTGGGTGAATCCACAAAAGGGTCCTCCCTTTTGTTCCACAATCACAAACTCAGACCTGGCGGAACCGAGATGTAAAGCCTTTACCTTATAAGGAAGAAATTGACTCTTGGGAGGCGTTACAAGGCCCCAAGAGTCCCAGCAGGGCCCAGACAGGCCGACACCGGGGATGCCGCTTACGCATTTCAAAGACACTGCAGTTCCCCTTTGATAATTCAAGAATTATCAGAAAATGAATTCACTCCCTCTGACAAAACCGTATAAAACTGCCAATGATATGATTTAGTTACTAGCAAGTAGCTAAGACATCATGTATGTACTGTGTGTGTTTCTAGATAACTTGTGAATTTCCCTTTTTGTGTTTTAAACATTTAGTACAGGTAGACTGTTAGGAAAGTCTACCTCAATTATAGGAAGTATATACTGTTTGGTATCTGTGTGATGGATGAATGATTTCCTGTAATTTGATGCATATATATTGTTTGTAAAATGTACCACATTTGGACTGTGCAAGTTGACTTCCCTTGAGCTCAACCAACCCCTAATGTTGGGGCACAATGGACATTATGCTAATCACGGGCAGGACCCGCCCAAGTGATACCTGGTTGGTTGGAAATGCCTGGAAGGAGTGGTCAGGAAAACATGCTTAAAACTCAACGACACACACTGCTTGTCGCTTGCCGTGCCTTTCTGCCTTTGCTTGACTTTCGGGTGATTCGTGTGACCTCAACATCGTCTTGCGACACGACATCCCGTTTCAAGGACTCTCCAAGAATCACAAAACTTCTTGCACGAGCCGTCGCCGCCGCTGCCGAGGAAAAGTCTCTCCAGGTCCTGCCTCAGCAACTTCACCGGAGACGCAGAGAAACTTGGTCGCGCAGCAACGCGTACCCGGCAACAAACCCACGTGGCTCCTTCCGGCAGCCAACCATCTTTCATCCGAGCCTCGAACGCAACAAAGACCGAACCCCAGCCAATCAGCGCGGAGAGACCCACGTGCAAATCAGTCACGAAGAGAACGTGCGACCACAGGAATGCAAGTATCACAGTCTCCTCAGTTTTGCTGACGCTGGTGCAATCTTTATTGAGCAAATGAACTTAGGTTGAATTGCTAGCAATAATTCTCTCAGGTTGCGGTTAAAGAAGTAGCATTGAACGCTAGATGTTTGTGACTACAGTCACCCTCCTTAACAATAACCTCGATTTCCCTGTCACTGTATGAATGAGTGTGTGTATGTGTTTTCGTTAGATTAGTTCGTGTGTATTAGAGTAGCTTAATAAAGTCTTGTTTTAACTTTTCACCTATACAAGAGTCTGTGTTGTGTGCTTACAAGTTACTGCCTTAAACTGTCGATTAAGTTACCTTGCTCTTATTGGTAATCATAACTGTATATTATTCCCGTTGGCCACGGGATAATATTTGGTCCAGAATTGATAAAGTACCTTAACCTCAATTTGCCGGTGGACGAATAATTGAAAGGGTATTAAATATTAATTCGTAATAATTTTATATATAGTAAATCGGTTCTTATTCACTGTAATTCAATCACCTTTGAGTTATATTGATATTAGATCCCTATTCCCTTACACAGGCTTATTAATAATGTAGCGGATAAATTGGTGGCTGATCAGTAAAAAGGCTTGACGCTCACTGCCCAAAAGATTCCATTGTCCACAGCACCATTTTCCAAAACTGAAGCGTAATTTATTACAAAAAAGTAACTGTATGCAAAATCAAAACATCAAAATCTCAAATAAATAAAGGATTGAAAAGATAAGTGGATTCTTGCAAGTCTATCTCGCATGGAGTCAGGCCGTGAGGTCAAAGACTGTCACTTCCGGTTCTGGCCACGCCCTCAGGTGAAGTCACAGGTCCTTTATTTCCAGAGGCCTTACATCTCCAGCTTCAGCCCCTAGATGGTGCAACTCAAACAACAGCTCACATAAGATACTTAATTAACATAATACTTAAATTAATCCTATTTTAGCTCCTACAAATAAATTTTAACTTATTTTGTAAATTGTTGGCATAAATAACTTTTGATTGTCAAACTATTGTGATTGTAAGTGCACACTATTAATAACAGTACAGTCAAGTTCACCTCAAAAGCATCTTTGTCTTGGCTGACTGTCTTCAAGTCCTGTGCTGCCACTGATGGTGTTTGGCTGTCAGAAGAAGGTGTGCTGGGTGTCCCTAGAGCTGTAGGCATCTGCTTTATTTAAATAAAAAAAAAATAAAAAAAGTTTTTTTTTTTTTTTGAAAGTTGTGTTGTGTATCAGTAATGTATCCAAATGTGTTTAATGTTACCGCTGTTTTTTTAAAAATTGAAATGGCTTGTTGATGGAGGTAACAGACTCCTCTTCTGTTTTGCTTTCTCTGCCTCCATTTCACCTTCAGGATACGGTGCTCCTATGAAATTAAATTCATAGTAGAATTCATATATATTTGTACAAGTTATTTTTCGCTGTTGTAGTGAAGTTTCAGTTAATTTTATGAAAGACTTGGAATTGCTGTCCAAATGTGATGGTATTGACCCAATAAGGCCAATACAGTTTATTATTTTGCATTACAGTAGGTGGTGAACAGGCAGACAGTTGGACAGATGCAGTGATGTAAAATGCATCCTCAGATAAGCAATTTATTATGTGTCTGTATAATATTTACCAAGAGACATTTAAATACAACATAATGTGATTGTTTTACCTTTCTTTTAGTTATACGTTCTGCATCGCTAAATTCCCTTAAAAGTGCGGTGTGTGTGTGTCTTTGTAGGTCATTATGAAGTCTGGTCAGTCATCTTCCTTTAAAACGAATTTTTTTCAAATCCCACTGACTCTTCTCCATAATTTCTTGAGTCTTCTTGTCCTGAGTGAAATTCTGATAATACAATAAAAGGGCTATAGTATCTTAACTAAGGACTCAGAGTAAAGTAATAGGTTCAGACATTTAAACATTAGATTGCATATATTCATCCAAGTTATTCCACACCTGGCATTTTTTCTTTGAAATCTTTGAAAATTTCTTTGAGAATAGATCATATGGAGGTCCTTCACCATGCCTGCCCAGGTTTCCCCTGAAGATACAGTATAACATACTATTTTTACATCTTGTTTGGTCATCTTTTAGGGAAACTTTTCTGCATACTCTAGATTGTATCTACACAGTACTTAAAATAACATTTGTAAAAAGCTGAAAGTTATCATGATGGTGAAAGCAGAGGAAATATAATGAGACCACAATTGAGAAGATCCACACCCCATGAATAATGAATTTGCATAACAAATTGAATGTGAGTGTGATTAGTAGATTTGGAAAATTTCATTGGAGGAAGCATTTGATGGGCTGACTATGCCCATACCTGGCAATGGGGCCAAAAGAACTAGAGACATCTGACAAACCTACTATATGGTCATGTCAAGTACAACTTGACTGCTAAATTATTATATTAACCAAAGATATCTTTAAGTTTTTCTTTGAGTGACTCTTTCAATAACAAAAGTGTAACTGACCCAGCATCATGCTTGTCCAAAGAGCTGCATGAGGCAAGAAGTAGGCAGCCAAAGTGAAGATGAATGTCTCACTGTAGTACACATTTGGATCCCCTTTTTTATCGAGGGGTGCAGTGCCTATGACCTCCATAAAATGTCTGTGAAAAGACGTCTGACTGAAGGTGTCCTAAAATATGAATTTTGACATGATGTCCACATGAGTGATTTTAATCAGGTTAACAGAAGACATGATTTCAAGACATTTTTCATGTTTACTGTGTACCTCAAGGTCCTCGGGAACAATACTGCTGTCATCAACAACTGATTCCCCAATGGTGGTCAACAAAGTCTGGATGTTGTTGAAGTGCTTCTCAACATTTTCAGAGCTGCATGGGCTTGAGAAGATGACAGTGCTGCTAAGGAGCATTTCATCAAACTCAACAATGGAACTTGCTGTGGTCAAAAGTCCAAAAACATGCATGGCCAGCTTGTAGTTCTTGGGTGCACTGAGAGAGAAATAAAAAAACAACAACATTGTCATAACTCATCATGAATAATTTGTTGCCATCAATTTGATTATCTTTTTTATGGAAAAAAAAAAAAAAAAAAAAAAAAAAAAAAATATATATATATATATATATATATAATTAAAGGTTTTACTTACTGCTTCTTACAGAGGGATTTAGCATTTTTCATTATATGGCTTAAACAGCGGTGGACAATAGGTAGACTGAAGTCTTCAGTGGTGCCTTTCCCAGTCAATATTTGAAAATAACTTTGAAGCAAGGCATTGAGGTTAGTTTTGGCAGAAGACGAGTGAGATTGATTGCATGAGGACCATGGATCCATCACATATGATCATGAGTGGACTGATGTTTTTGTGTCCATATTGCTTGGCATGATCTGTATGGAAAGCACTAAGAAAATACATTACAGATGAGGTGGTGTGGTCACAGGCCACATACGTAGCTACTGGAAAAGGAGAGGAACCCTTATTTGGGTTTCGGACCACCAGCTTGTAAACATAAAAAGGACCTGTGCTCTGTTTGCTTTTCTTCACAATGCTTCCTGTTGCATCAAGATAGACTATGTCTTCTTTACATCTTTGGTGGAATATCTCAATGCTTTTCTTCGACCAAAGCATCACACCCTTAGGATGGAGGATCACTACCTATCTAACTATCATCTGGAGACTGAATGTTTCATTTTTTTGTTTCCTGTCTTTCGTTCTTTGTCTCCAGGAAATGGATTTCAGAACGCCTGGCGATGGTGCCTCATCTCGACAGCCAGACTCTACCACAGATTCTTTAAGGTTTTCCATTTTTTTAAGACAGAGTGCCCTTGGTAGGCCCTTGGTCTTCCACCTTGGGATATTTGTTTTGGATCTACAAGAGAATAAACAGTAATAATAGAAAGTCATACAATATATCATTTAAAATCGTTTAATTTGTGTTTCAACATCTGTGTTCATTTTCTAGTAGTAAATGTGTATAAGGTTAAATTGTAAATAAAATAATCTCATCACTTACATCTTCCTCCAGCTGACCTTCCTGTGCAGTGTCCACAGTTAAATCTTCATACTCTTGTATTAAGTCCTTCTCCCTCTTATGGTCTTTTTCATCTTCCTTTTGAAATGTAGTCATCTCTTGTGTAACTTCTACCTCCTTTGTGCCTTCTATCTCTTGTACCTCTTCCTCTCCATCTTCCTCTTTTAGCGGTCTTCACCTCATTTGAGTCCTCTATCTTTGCATCCACCGGCCCAAACTCTTTAATTTTTCCAGATTCTTTCTTTCCCTCTTCTGCTTTTAAATCTTCCTCATCTTGTATGATGTCTTCTTTTTCGTCTTTCTTTTGAAATTCACTCATGTCTTCTTCTGCTTGTGCAACTTCAATCTCTGGTGCATCTTCCTTCACATTTTTGTCCGTCTTAACATTTTTCACATTTTCATTTTTGTACGCCCTTTTTTAGTTGATATCTATTTGTGGATGTATTTGATACACCCAAATATTTGCAGAGTTCCTGAAGCTCCTGGATTTGTTTGAAAATATCTTCAAAAGATATGTATCGTTTTCTGGACTGTAAAAGCAAATTTCTTTGTTTTACATGCATAATGTCAACAACATAGCAGAAATAAAATTAAGCTTATAATTTAATATAGGCCTAATTCTACAGATGCTAAATTACTTCCATTAAACCAAAAACATTATACTATAGTTCTTAACTTTCCAAATGTTTTGAAGACAATTCTGTATATACAATTGAAATAAAACACACAATTAATGTTTTTTCTTTACTTGAGGATTGAGTATTTTTTACATTTTAAAATATTATCCTATAATGTGGTTTAGTTGGGGAGCTATTTGATATAGTGCTTGTTACTAGTTACAGTAGGCTATACTGTACGTTATTGCATCAGTAGGCTCAGGAAGACCTTCTTCCCTGGGCCTGTGACCCTGCTGAACTCCATACCACAATTCTAATTGCACCTATACCTCTTACAGAACTGCTTCAGTACTGGACATTATTTGCACTATTTGTATTTTGCACAGACAACACCTGTTTAATATTGCTCTATATAAGCAACTGTATAGGTTGCTATACTATGCAAAATACATGTTTCATTACTTTGCATAATGACAATAAAGTTAAATGTAAATAAATATGATATAGTCATATTCTCAGGAAACAAATTATAACAATCATATTAATTATCAAAGAAGCACTAAACATTATTCAAATCAACCACCGACAAATATTTGAAATAAGCAAAAACTCACCCATTTTTTCATCCCTTTGTCATTACTATCTTCTGATCAAGTATTTTTCGCTCGGTAACTTTTAGGCCACAATAGCCTTAGGTTTCAAAACTAATAGTTTTAACAAAATGTAGATTTGAAAAGACAATTGTTTTAAATAAAAGGTAGGCCTATTCGTATCTTAAAAGAAAAAGTGAAATGTAACGAGAAGCTGTCGTTAAAATAACTTTACTTACACCGTTTGTCAAATTAGCTAAACTATATGAGTTATGGCTTATAAAATAAAACAACCGTAAACTTTTCTCTCACCAGCAGATGGTGGACTTCTGCATCTAACACCTATATATTCAGAAACAACTCATATTTAAAACATAACCAATACATATTTAATTTTGATCATCATTAGCAGTCCCCCCCCCCCAATAAAAATAATATTTCATATATATTCTAATGGTGTAGTTAAGTAACTTGGTAAAAAATAATAATAATTAATATCCCCCAAAACACAGCATGGATGGATGGATGGATGGAATAAAACAGTAAAACAATTTGATATCAATTTATGAATTTATTAAATATTGCTATATAGCCAGGTATACAGTATAGGATTTTGGCAGGTAATTATTAAATAATAAAACAGTAAAACAACATGAAAATTACCACAGTGGTAGACAGTGATATGAAGAACAATAATCTGGTGGAGTTTGCAGAAAACAATTTGATTTCAATTTTTTATGAATTGACTAAATATTGCTATATAGCCAGGTATACAGTATAGGATTTTGGCAGGTAATTATTAAATAATAAAACAGTAAAACAACATGAAAATTACCACAGTGGTAGTCTGTGAGATGTAGAACAAGAATCTGGTGGAGTTTGCAGAAAACAATTTGATTTTATTATGAATTTCTTTTAAAAAGTCTGCCGACAACCAAAAGCACACAAATTGAGCTTACCACGCAACCTTGTGTAGACGCGCAGTATGTTTTTAAGCGTAGATGGCGTGACCGCGCTTCTCCAGCGCACAGATGGCGTGACCCCAGGGATGCAACTGCGTCGCTAGAGGATGAGCTGTCAATCTAGAACTAGTGGACCAATGGTGATGCTAGGGCCCGCCCTGATTTACATGACACTCTAACGGCAAAATTTGGAAACGCAAATGCAGATTGTGAAAACGAGCAAAGGTGAAAAGAGCACAGGCATACAAAAAAAGAAAATATAAGCAGAAAACATGATTTTGTGTGCGATTCAGATAATTTTGAATTGATGTTTCAGTTTTTTGTGCTATATTTTCACATGAGTTTTTAAAAATTTGATTCACGCTTGTTATTTTTAGATCCCTGACCGCTATCTTATTGGCGGGAAAATAACCCCATAGGTTTGTTCCCGGTTTTTTGTTGTTGTAAACAGTTTGTTTTTTCCTGTCACGTTGCAGCTCATCAGATACAATCGGGATAAACAGCCAGAACTAGTATGTTTGGATAAACTTGTTAATTTGTTTTAACTTAAGACTCATCTCCGTTAGCCAAGAATGCTGACTGGAAATAGATGGAGACTGAACTCGGACACACAGCGCCAGTCGGAGAAACTATTGAATAGAGACCAAATCAACTGTCCACATTTCGAACATCTTACAATCACATTACATTGATATAAATGCTTTCTGTTCATTGGCGGTTTTCCTAACTGTCAAAAAATAATTGGTAACTAGCATGGATTAGCTGCGGTCGTTAACCAGACTGAAACAAACCAACGTAACCAGAAATATAATTTTGTAACATTCAATATCATAAAACACATTCTCACTTGTGAAATGTAATCCCTTGCAGTCTGGTTTTTAGATTTCTTTCATTTGAACACCCATACGCAGCAAAAAAGTCTGGCATCGTCCATGAATTCAAAAGTACAGGCGGAGATAGCAGCATTACCTAGCTACTTCCTATGACAAGACCCCTGTTCTAAGATGGCGGCGGTTTTGATGTATGCTGAGAACCCCCGGGCGACGTCTATGTCTATGGTGCGAGTTGAACAAAATAGTTAGCTACCTAGCGCTACGAAGATGGTAGTTGAATGCAGTTTCTTGCCCCAAAAACATGGCAGAAAAAAGGAAGAAAACTTATCACTTTCACAACAATGTCTCCACAAAAGCTACCATGCCAATTACCCACCGGGAAGTGCACTATGGACAGAAAAAGCCCGTGAGCTAAAGGCAGCTTTGGGTAAAATAATGAAGAATTGTTTTCATTTTAAAAAGTGTTTTAAAAAATGCCACAGATTTGGTCATTAGTTCAAAATGTGACAAGCTTCATTTAAAAATATGTAAGTTGATTTTTCTAACATTACATAATTGATAACTTTTTTAAAATGATAAATGTAACAATTACTGAGATTAAAGTGCTTAATATTGATATCTGTTTCCCTCCTTATTGTCATTGTTGTTAATTAAGGTCAGAAATTATTTACATGATTAGTGTCTTCACGTAGATAAGTATTATTAATAATGTATAACTAAAGGCAAACTGAGCAAATTTGTTATTTCAGAAGAGCGTATCAAACTGGTAGCCCTTCGTATGACTTGGTACCCATGAAGTAGCTCTCAGTTTCAAAATGGTTGGTGACCCCTGGTGTAGGCTATTACCTATTGTTTATAATTTACATTAGATCAGAAATACAATCCAATAAAACGTTTCTGCAGTGGTTCAAATTACAATCAGTGTTAAACAAATAATCCAAAATTAAGACTTAATGTTAGATTTAATTAGACAATGTTGTTAAATCTATAAATGAATCTGCACAGCTGCGTGTCAGCAGGCAGATGTGTTGGTCAGTCAATACAATGGAAAATGTAAACGTTATTTTATCTTCACAAAAATGCATGCAACCAAACCTGAACTTGATTTGAGAAGTATTACACATATAGGGTATGCTATTATATGCTATTTTACTGCTGGAAAAATGAAATCAGCATCTTCAAAAAGCTAGTCAGCAGAAGGAAGCATGACATGCTCCAAAATTTCTTGGTGAACGGTTGCAGTGACTTGCAGTGACCAACAGCAGCAGATGACATTGCACCCTAAATCACCACAGACTGTGGAAACTTAACACTGGACTTCAAGCAACTTGGACTATGAGATTCTCCACCCTTCCTCCAGACTCCAGGACCTTGGTTTCCAAATGAAATACAAAACTTTGGACCACTGGGCAACGGTCCAGTTCTTCTCCTTAACCCAGGTAAGATGCCTCAACGTTGTGTCTGTGGTTCAGGAGTGTCTTAAAAGGAATACGACAACTATAACCAAATTCCTTGACACGTCTGTGAGTGTTGGCTCTTGATGCCTTGACACCAGCCTGAGTCCATTCCTTGTGAAGTTCACCCAAATTCTTGAATCGATTTTGCTTGACAATCCTCATAAGGCTGAGGTTCTCTCGGTTGGTTGTGCATATTTTTCCTCCCACTCAACTTTCTGTTAACATCCTTGGATACAGCACTCTGTAAACAGCCAGCTTCTTTGGCAATGAATGTTTGTAGCTTACCCTCCTTGTGAAGGGTGTCAATGATTGTCTAGCCTAGTGAACCAAACTGAGAGACCATTTTGAAGGCTCAGGAAACCTTTGCAGGTGTTTTGAGTTGATTAGCTGATTGGCATGTCACCACATTCTAATTTGTTGAGAGAGTGAATCTGTGGTTTTTTGTTAAATGTGAGGCAAAATAATCTCAATTAAAAGAACCAAAGACTTAAACTACTTCAGTCTGTACACACTGAATTTATTTAATACACAAGTTTCACAATTTGAGTTGAATTACTGAAAAAAACACTTCCATGACATTCTAATTTATTGAGATGCACATACATACATATACACATACATATATATATATATATATATATATATATATATATATATATATGTATGTATATACACACACACACACACCCCTCTGTATGTATTTGTATAAACGTTTGAGACTTATGAAACTTGTTTTTGGGTCAGCTTAACTATATATTTATTTGAAAATTGTTTTTGATTTTTCAGTATAAAAAAAAAAAAAAAATTATTTTGGAGTGCATTTAAAAGTAGAGTTTAGCCATGGCCTGTAGGAATTTCTTCTTTCTTTTTTGTGCTGCGAGCTGCAGGACTTCCTCCGGATTACTGGAGTTTAATTCAGTCTGTCCGATGGCCTTGATCTGTGTTCAAATAGATTTACCATCATCAGCTTCATTTCTGAAGGTGAGCTAATTAGTTTCTTTTGTGATGACCAAATGTTCCATCTGAAAAACAAGCTACTTCTGTACAAAATTTGCATTGAACTGCACTGAAATTATAGATATTGTTAGAAATTAGCATTTCTACACTATCTGCAATAAATGTTTTAGACACTCAAGAGTGGTGTAACTGTGATTTTTGAATCAATACAGAAAACAAATCAGCTTACCGCAACTTGTCTTTTGTCACTCTCTCCTCGTTTATGGTGCATGTCTGAGGGTCAAAGTTATGGTTTAACAATGGCTAGCAAATGGTTTAACAAATTGCTCTCTGGAAAGACATGCTGAAAAAAAATTCATAAAAGATTCAAATCTTTTATTAACAAATTTGCAGATGTAGAGCTTAAGACTGATAACTCCTGATTACAGATTGTTGATGGTTTGAAATGGAATGTTCTTTAAAAAGGATACATGTCAGATATTCAAGAATCGTCACATCCCAGATGTAGTCATAGAACGAATCCATAGAGTCATGACTAATGGAATGAGGGGAAAATAAAATCAGCTTCTGAACTATTTTGTAAAGCAGGTAATGATATAGCATGCATTGCGAATTCACCTGTTTTGCTCTTGTAGAGCTTTGAATGCAGTCATGTAGTCCACTTCCCTCAGAAACTGGCAGAGAACAGCCACCTGCAGAGTGTACACAATCACATCATGAATTACCTAATTACAATCATCTAAAACGAGACTCATGATGGTTCATGATGGTCTGTTACCTGAGTGTGACAGTTCAACAATGAACAACACTTGATCATTCTCTTCAGAACCTGCAGAGACATTCAGCATGTGTCAGGTCTGACAATATCCTAGTCTTTAGAGGG
Source organism: Zacco platypus (assembly GCA_038088235.1). Taxonomy (NCBI): domain Eukaryota; kingdom Metazoa; phylum Chordata; class Actinopteri; order Cypriniformes; family Xenocyprididae; genus Zacco; species Zacco platypus. The sequence continues at coordinate 13,282,251 of CM076071.1, read as the reverse complement.
CATTTAATTACCAAGACAAAAGTAAAAATAAAACATTTTCATTTGTTCACAACGTTCAGCAAATTTGCAGCACCTGGTCAGTGTAGACATCAGGAGGAACTGGCTTAGTGAAGTAATCTGAGCACACAGTCCCTGCCTGCAGGTAATAATGCATCGCCGCAGAATACTGGTTGGTCACTGAAAAAAACAAAGGAATACAAAATAAAACTAAAAAACTAATGTAAAAACTTTAAAAAGTGCTGTAACTGAAGTAATTTTAAATAACATTTTTATGCATTTCTGTATACTTCAAATTGTGGAAAAAAAAGTTATTTATATGAAATTGTAGACTAGTATATATAGACTGTGTGTGTATACACTCACCTAAAGGATTATTAGGAACACCATACTAATACTGTGTTTGACCCCCTTCAGAACTGCCTTAATTCTACGTAGCATTGATTCAACAAGGTGCTGAAAGCATTCTTTAGAAATGTTGGCCCATATTGATAGGATAGCATCTTGCAGTAGATGGAGATTTGTGGGATGCACATCCAGGGCACGAAGCTCCCGTTCCACCACATCACAAAGATGCTCTATTGGGTTGAGATCTGGTGACTGTGGGGGCCATTTTAGTACAGTGAACTCATTGTCATGTTCAATAAACCAATTTGAAATAATTCGAGCTTTGTGAAATGGTGCATTATCCTGCTGGAAGTAGCCATCAGAGGATGGGTACATGGTGGTCATAAAGGGATGGACATGGTCAGAAACAATGCTCAGGTAGGCCATGGCATTTAAATAATGCCCAATTGGCACTAAGGGGCCTAAAGTGTGCCAAGAAAATATCCCCCACACCACCACCACCAGCCTGCACAGTGGTAACAAGGCATGATGGATCCATGTTCCACGCCAAATTCTGACTCTACCATCTGAACAGAAATCGAGACTCATCAGACCAGGCAACATTTTCTTCAACTGTCCAATTTTGGTGAGCTCGTGCACATTGTAGCCTCTTTTTCCTATTTGTAGTGGAGATGAGTGGTACCCGGTGGGGTCTTCTGCTGTTGTAGCCCATCCGCCTCAAGGTTGTGCATGTTGTGGCTTCACAAATGCTTTGCTGCATACCTCGGTTGTAACGAGTGGTTTCAGTCAAAGTTGCTCTTCTATCAGCTTGAATCAGTCGGCCCATTCTCCTGCCTCTAGCATCAACAAGGCATTTTCGCCTACAGCACTGCCGCATACTGGATGTTTTTCCCTTTTCACACCATTCTTTGTAAACCCTAGAAATGGTTGTGCGTGAAAATCCCAGTAACTGGGCAGGTTGTGAAATAGTCGGATCAGCCGTCTGGCACCAACAAACATGCCACGCTCAAAATTGCTTAAATCACCTCTTACCCATTCTGACATTCAGTTTGGAGTTCAGGAGATTGTCTTGACGAGGACCACACCCCTAAATGCATTGAAGCAACTGCCATATGATTGGTTGATTAGATAATTGCATTAATGAGAAATTGAACAGGTGTTCCTAATAATCCTTTAGGGGAGTATATATATACACACATATATACATACATACACAGTCGGTATGGAAAGTATTCAGACCCCCTTAAATTTTTCACTCCTTGTTATATTGCAGCCATTTGCGAAAATCATTCAAGTTCATTTTTTCCCTCATTAATGTACACACAGCAACCCATATTGACAGAAAAACACAGAATTATTGACATTTTTGCAGATGTATTAAAAAAGAAAAACTGAAATATCACATGGTCCTAAGTATTCAGACCCTTTGCTCAGTATTTAGTAGAAGCACCCTTTTGATCTAATACAGCCATGAGTCTTTTTGGGAAAGATGCAACAAGTTTTTCACACCTGGATTTGGGGATCCTCTGCCATTCCTCCTTGCAGATTCTCTCCAGTTCTGTCAGGTTGGATGGTAAACATTGGTGGACAGCCATTTTTAGGTCTCTCCAGAGATGCTCAATTGGGTTTAAGTCAGGCCTCTGGCTGGGCCATTCAAGAACAGTCACAGAGTTGTTGTGAAGCCACTCCTTCGTTATTTTAGCTGTGTGCTTAGGGTCATTGTCTTGTTGGAAGGTAAACCTTCGGCCCAGTCTGAGGTCCTGAGCACTCTGGAGAAGGTTTTCGTCCAGAATATCCCTGTACTTGGCCACATTCATCTTTCCCTCGATTGCAACCAGTCATCCTGTCCCTGCAGCTGAAAAACACTCCCACAGCATGATGCTGCCACCACGCTTCACTGTTGGGACTGTATTGGACAGGTGATGAGCAGTGCCTGGTGCCTAGACCCACATACCGCTTAGAATTAAGGCCAAAAAGTTCTATCTTGGTCTCATCAGACCAGAGAATCTTATTTCTCACCATCTTGGAGTCCTTCAGGTGTTTTTCAGCAAACTCCATGTGGGCTTTCATGTGTCTTGCACTAAGGAGAGGCTTCAGTCGGGCCACTCTGCCATAAAGCCCCGACTGATGGAGGGCTGCAGTAATGGTTGACTTTCTACAACTTTCTCCCATCTCCTGACTACATCTCTGGAGCTCAGCCAGAGTGATCTTTGGGTTCTTCTTTACCTCTCTCACCAAGGCTCTTCTCCCCCGATAGCTCAGTTTGGACAGACGGCCAGCTCTAGGAAGGGTTCTGGTCGTCCCAAACATCTTCCATTTAAGGATTATGGAGGCCACTGTGCTATTAGGAACCTTAAGTGCAGCAGAAATGTTTTTGTAACCTTGGCCAGATCTGTGCCTTGCCACAATTCTGTCTCTGAGCTTTTCAGGCAGTTCCTTTGACCTCATGATTCTCATTTGCTCTGACATGCACTGTGAGCTGTAAGGTCTTATATAGACACGTGTGTGGCTTTCCTAATCAAGCCCAATCAGTATAATCAAACAGCTGGACCCAAATGAAGGTGTAGAACCATCTCAAGGATGATCAGAAGAAATGGACAGCACCTGAGTAAAATGTATTAGTGTCACAGCAAAGGGTCTGAATACTTAGGACCATGTGATATTTCAGTTTTTCTTTTTTAATAAATCTGCAAAAATGTCAATAATTCTGTGTTTTTCTGTCAATATGGGGTGCTGTGTCTACATTAATGAGGGGAAAAAATGAACTTAAATGACTTTAGCAAATGGCTGCAATATAACAGAGTGAAAAATTTAAGGGGGGGTCTGAATACTTTCCGTACCCACAGTGTGTGTATGTATGTATGTATGTATGTATGTAAGCATAGAACAAATAAACAATTGGAGATAAAAAAAGAAATCATGGAATTGTTTTGTTTAACAAAATTTAATCTAAATTTTTGACTCAAAGTAGCCACCTTTTGCAGATATAACAGCCGAACACACTCGTGGCATTCTTTCTACAATGGAAATCAAATATTGTTCGGAAAGTTCTTCCCAACACTGTTGCAGAAGTTGTGTTGCACTTGTAGGTTGTAGGTTGCTTTGCTTTCACCCTTCTGTCCAGTTCATCCCAAATCTGGAGTCTGGAGACTGTGCTGGCCATTCCATGATTTGAAGCCTACCGTCTTGTTCTTTTCTTCTAAGGTAGTTCTGACATAACCAGGAGGTATGTTTTGGGTCATACCTCCTGCAAAATGCTGTGGTAGCAGTTTTGGTTCAGGGTGCCACTCACTCTGTGCAAGTTGCCGACTCTGGATCCAGCAAAAGGGCCCCAGACCATCACGCTTCCTCCTCCACGTTTGACAGTTGGTGTCACACACCGAGGAACCATCCTTTCGCCTACTCGATGGCGTACAAAAACGCTGCGTGATGAACCGAAGATTTCAAATTTCGATTCATCAGTCCATAACACCTTCTTCCAGTCTTCAGTAGTCCACTGGCGGTGCTTCATAGCCCAGGCAAGCCCCTTTTTCTTATTTTGCCATCTTAGCAATGGCTTTCTTACTGCCACTTGACCTGTCAAACCTGCAGCTAAGTCTTCTCTTCACAGTTGAGACTGAGACTTCGACCAGTGTTAAGCTGTGCTTGAAGCTGTTGTCCTGTGAGCCGCCTATCACGCAAGCTGTTGACTCTCAGAAACTTGTCTTCTGATTCTGTTGTGGCTTTGGGTCTGCCAGACCCCTTCCTGTCAGTTTCCTCTAGTTTCCAAATGCCTTTTGATGGTATAGGAAACTGTACTCACTGACACCTTGGCTTTCTTTGCAATTTCTCTAAAGGAAAGACCTACACTTTTAAGGGTTATAATGGTCTGTCTGTCTTCCTTTGTTAATTGGCTTTTTCTCGCCATTATGAGAGCAATATACTACTTCCTGCGGTACAATACTGTCCAAATAATGCTTAAGAGGGTGTAGTAACACAGTCTGTTCCAACACTGCTTTTATACAGACAGAGGGTTTGTAAGTAATCAACAAAAGTTGGGACACCTGTAGGAATTGTTAGCATCAACTTTCAAGGCTTAATTTACTTCCATTGCTGTAGAACAGCTGTAAGTTGTTAACCCATTACTTGTTCCGTGAAAAAGGCCTTTTTGTATAACTCTGAAATGTACATTATTTTTCAGCTTTTGGTAACCTAAACGTTTTTTTTTTAACCTCTGGCAGTTTACCACTTACCTTTGTACCATTTCAGGTTATTCACTGGACTTGAACTGCTTAAATTTCAATAAAAACTGGAAAAATTGGGGTGTTCTAAAACTTTTGACCGGTAGTATATATATACACACACACACATATATATACATATATATATACACATATATACACATATACACATATATATATATATATATATATATATATATATATATATATATATATATATATATATATATATATAAAATATATATATATATATATATATATATATAAAATATATATATAGTGCTATACAAATAATATGACTTAACTTGAAAAAACCCTTCCGTGTTGAACCTTTACAATAGGAGTATAAGGTTTAAATTCATACAATGCTTCTACTTACCAAAGTAAATGTCCGCCTGTGTGCAGAGCCACGACTGATTGTTGGGGTTGAGGCTTAGAGCATAGTTAACCAATTCCTTTAATGTGAGGACCACAGCTTCAACATCCACAGACTGTAAACTGCATTGACACCATCATCATCATCAGAACATTTGACACCAAGATTACACCATGAAATATAAAGTCACAAATTGTTACATCAACAGATTTAAGCATGGGCATTTCTTAATCTGATGGGATTTGATTTGTTGTGACATACTTGGCGAGAGATGAAGGCCATATGGAGATATGCTCAGCTGTCACTTCATTCACTATATCATCCTGGGAAATACAAAACATAATATGCATGACGACTTGGAATCACTCCAGTCCACAGGAATGAGCCTTCCATGCAGAATGTCAAGTACATTGAACCAACATTGACCAGTAAATTTCAGAAAGTAAACAAAACATGTTGTAGATGAAGGGCTAGTGTGCTAGTTTTGCAGGACAGAAATTGTGTATTGGTGCCATCTTTGGCACATTAATCTTAATTTTCACCAATATTCATCAATTGTCCCGTTTTGTCTCGTCCGTTGGTTATACCACTGTCAATCATCAGTTTCCGATTCAGTCATGCTTTGAAATATGGCTGTCAATCCAGAAACTTTGCTGTGTACTTACCAGCATGAAAAACTAAACTTGTATTCTGTTCGATACAAGTTTTGATTGGCTACAATGCTTCAAAAACTTGCTAGAAATAGAAACCTTTAACGCTCAGAGCGCTCATACAAAGCAGTCTCTTGCAGCAGGTACCAGAATATACCAGGTACTGTCAACTTTTTTAAATACAGACTGGTATATTTTAAAATCCGAATTACAATTTAGAAAAAGTACTTAGTATGGAGTAACTTCTTCTACACCACTTAGCACATACCCGTACAATACTGTGTAGCCGCACAAACAAAGAGATGAGTGTTGTCAAAACCAGAGGCTCCTAAAAATAAATAAATAAATAAATTATATTTGCATTTTATGCAAGTTATTCTTATTTCTGAAAGCAACTTATTCTGAAATTTTACGTAAGATTTAAGTAATACTATGTACTGGCTATGTTTCACTTACCCGTAGTTTCTTCATAAAAGTCATAAATTTGCTCCTAAGAACACAAAAGGAAAAATGCATTAACATGACAAGCAGAATTATTTAACATAGTATATTATTACAGCATATTGCAGACACTGAAACTGATTTTTTTTTTCCTCAGGAAGTCATCTAGGGCAGGATTTATGAATACTGACTGATTTCTCATGTATGGTATAGTGGCCTTGCAGTAAATGCTCTGTCTCACCGGGGAAGGATACCGAGTGAGGACTCTCTCTGTTTGAGAAGGCTCACTCTACCCTCATTGGTGCGTTTGTGTTGGCTGGAAACACTGCAGATTTGCACCACCACTTCCCAGAGCTCCTTAGCGGTGCGTCTGCTCTCTTTAGGTCCTGGCAGCTCCTTACAGGTGGATGCTATCAGCTGCCCCAGCTGCATGAGTTACAAGGTGAAGAACAAAATATAACAACCTTAGGTAAAATATTGAGACCGGCATAGATTTAAATATTGAAAATTAGCAATTAAGCACATTTTCCCCAATTCTCATTACTGTACTGAAAAAAGTTAACTATATTATTTAAGCTGTAAACATTTATATAGCATGGTAGCATTTTGTTGCCTTTATTTGAATAAATCATTGAATTGTTTTCCATACTGAAATAGATTACCATATTAGAGTAATGAGAATCATACATAAATAAAAAATTAAAAATGCAGACAGTACAGAATTAGATAATTCAGATAAATTATAAACTTGTAATGGTCCTAAAACAGTTTGTTTTTTTTCAGGGGGGGGATTTGATCCGTTAGATTCAAATGTCCCACCATCTGAATGCAGTATGAGGAGCAGGGTGTTTGGGGAGAGTGCAGATACCTTTATATATGGGTTGTTGTTGACCAATGACTGGGGCACCTGCAGTGTCAGATACTCATTCTCCCTCCAGTTAAGCATGAACACAACACATTCCTCACCAACAATCTGACGCAGCGGGAGATCTGTGGGCGTGAAGAACACCCTAAGAACTACAGCACCCTCTCCTAAAATATGGATTCATCCACTTAATCTGAATTCATTAAAATAACCACACAACCCAAAGAGCTCGTTTTTTCACAGAAGAATAAACTCAACACTTTCATTGTTTCTGCATAATTTGGGTTGATCACAACCTGAATAAACAGACATTAACTAATGAGAGCAGGTGGACCTACAGCTGAACTGGCACTCACCTGTTCAATCCAAACCGACCTTAAATAGCTTTTGCCAGACTTGAATTTTCACTTTTTTTATGTAAGCACTGCATGTTTATATAAGAATGAATTTTACAAGAATGCGCTGTTTAAGGAAATATCTTATCTCTTCAAGGAAAACCAATAAAAGAAAACGTATGTCTAACCCTAGAGCACCTAGGGTTACCTATTGGTAATTAACAAAACTTGTCACAAACTTAAGAGAAATTATTCTAAGAATAATAATGATGTAAGCAATTTTGCATAAAATTAGTTTTAATTAGTCAAATTCATGCAAATTCAGCGGAGTTCACGTCAAAGAAAGCAACAGAATGGGCTTCATTTTATTTATCATAAGCTAATTTCAAAATCAAAAACCGCAACGGGAGAGAGAGCGGCATTAGCACAGGTAATATAATTTAGTCTCACTATTTTTAATGAAGACAACTGTGTGTTGAACTTCAGAATGCAACTCTGAACATTTAAATTTCATTTGCGGCAGTTGGCTGAAGAGATCTGAACTGCCCAAAAACGCATTAAGCGACCAGCATGAACGGAGTCTGCACAAGCATCACTGTCATTTGTGATGTGTGTGGAATGTTTAATGGTATTTATATACTTCATATCTCCAAAATGTATACCATTAACTTAGTTTTTTTTCCCTCAAAGCTAAGCACAACAAATAGCAGAACAAGCTGTAAGCGGTCAGTCAGTAACTTGTGTACACATGTGATGCGCAGCATTCGCTCATTCAGAGCTGCACGCTTTCATTGACTTGCATGATTTAAATTTCACACTTTAATCAATGAATGATAATGGATTATCTCAAAATGTAGATCTGTATGTAGGTGCACTGTACAGGTGCATCTCAAATTAGAATGTCGTGGAAAAAGTTAATTTATTTCAGTAATTCAACTCAAATTGTGAAACTTGTATATTAAATAAATTCAATGCACACAGACTGAAGTAGTTTAAGACTTTTAAGAATGAGCTTCTCCACCCTTCCTCCAGATGCTAGACCTTGGTTTCCAAATGAAATACAAAACTTGCTCTCATCTGAAAAGAGGACTTTGGACCACTGGGCAACAGTTCAGTTCTTCTCCTTAGCCCAGGGGTAAGACACCTCTGACGTTGTCTGTGGTTCAGGAGTGGCTTAACAAAGAGGAATACGTCAACTGTAGCCAAATTCCTTGACACGTCTGTGTTTGGTGGCTCTTGATGCCTTTACCCCAGCCTCAGTCTTGTGAAGTTCACCCAAATCCTTGAATCGTTTTTGTTTGACAATCCTCATAAGGCTGTGGTTCTCACGGTTGGTTGTGCATCTTTTTCTTGCTCACTTTTTCCTTCCACTCAACTTTCTGTTAACATGAATACAGCACTCTGTGAACAGCCAGCTTCTTTGGCAATTAATGTTTGTGGCTTACCCTCCTTGTAAAGGGTGTCAATGATTGTCTTCTGGACAGATGTCAGATCAGTAGTCTTCCCCATGATTGTGTAGCCTTGTGAACCATTTTGAAGGCTCAGGAAATCTTTGCAGGTGTTTTGAATTGATTAGCTGATTGGCATGTGACCATATTCTAATTTGTTGAGATGGTGAATTGGTGGGTTTTTGTTAAATGTGAGCCAAAATCATCACAATTAAAAGAACCAAAGACTTAAACTACTTCAGTCTGTACACATTGAATTTATTTAATACACAAGTTTCACAATTTGAATTGAATTACTGAAATAAATGAACTTTTCGGGAACTGATCCGCACATATTTAGTAGACGTAATACCATGTATCCTCATCTCCAGATATCCCCGGACCCTGCTGACCAGGTCGGATGGAGGCCTCTCCATGTTGCCTTCAGCAGCACCTGCCTCGTGTGCTCCAATCTCCATCAGCAGCAGCTCATTGAGCATGACTTGACGCAGCTTAGGAGAAAACTCAGTCACCAGCTCCAGGCACGCTGTGAATAGCTGACGTGCATGCACAAAATCCTGCAACAGCCAGAGACAAAAAAAAGGCTGGCTCAAACTACAAACTAAAAGTAAATCTTTCACTAAAAGTAAATTTGAACCCCCAAAATAGAAGCCTCAATGTAATCTTTAATTCAAATGCATTTCATTTCTGTACTGCTTTGTAAAAACAAACATAAAAGGCACTATCACATGACTGGACTTAGACTTGTGACGTAGAATCACATGACTAGATAACTGAAGTAATGCAAAGGTTTAGAGAAAGCCATTTACTGATCTATATGCCTATGTTCAAGTTACCAATAAAATATTGCATATCAACATGAACATCATTTGAGTCTTATCCCTTGTGCGTTCTTAAGTCTTTTTAGGGCCCGAGCCCTGTAAGGGCGAAGGCCCTATTGTTTTCCTTAGGATTATTAGGGCCCAAGCCCTGTAAGGGCGAAGGCCCTATTGTTTTCCTTAGGATTATTATTAGGGCCCAAGCCCTGAATGGGCGAAGGGCCCTATTGTTCTTCTAAGGATTATTATTATTTTTATTTTTTTTCAACCTTTCGGGGCTTTTTGGGGCCCTTAACATGTTCAAAAACTCTTGAAACTTTGCACACGCATTGGAACCTGCGGCCATTAGGACGTGACAGAGGCTGGGACCCGGGCGTGGCAGGGGGGCTCGACAGCGCCCCCTTGAATGGGGTCCGAAATCTTGGTCCATATATCAAACACGCTTGCACATATTGGTATGAAACTCAGAACACATATAGAACTCAACGGGCCTGACAACTTTCGTGCTCTAAGTTGTTCGCCGCCTCAACAGGAAGTGAGCTATTATGGGTTGTTTGAAAAGCACATGCTCTGGAATTTGATATACTCCTCCTAGGCGCTTAATCCGATCACCACCAAACTCGGTCAGCATGAAGTCAAGACATTGATGACGCAAAATCGCCAGGGGATTTTTGATATCTCAAACGGTTTGCCCGTGGCGAGGCAACGAATTTATGGCGAGAAAAGAGAAACAGGAAGTGTGTTATAACGTCTGCATAAATTTATTGATTGTTATGAAACTTCACCTGTGTGTTCGTTGTAGGAGGCCGAGCACATGGATGTGACTATTATGAGTCAAAGATATAGCGCCACCAATTGGCAGCAGGAAATGTGTCACTTTCAAAATGCTTTGAGATCACCCTCTTATTTTTACCCGATTTGCTTCAAACTTCTTCATTATAATGTCCAAACATTTCAGATGTAGACATGTGAATGTCTTTGTGATATCTTAAATATTGTTGCCATGGCAAGACGTCAAACTTTAATAATATTCTTGGGTGTTTTTGAGGCTCTTCACAAAAATGGTCTCGTGGCTCCCTCTAGTGGACAGCACGTGTATCACATATCTGTTCACTCAAAGAAGAACGCCCCGTGTTTGATAGTTTGATGATGTCTGTGAATGATCACAAGCTCATTTGTGTTTTTTAAACTCATAAGTTAAAATATTCCAGCGATTACGCAAGATTTAATCACAAGAATGTATTAAAAAGCTTAATTTGAGTTTGGAAGGTGTTCTGTGACAATTATAGACGCGCCGCGTCTGAGAACGATCGCGTCCGAAGCGCGTTCTTTCAGAATCTTTTTAATGTTCCTTTCAATTCTTTGAAATTGAAGTTTGAATTTTTATGTGTATGACTGTGTTAATGTGTTGACGCTGTGTGGCATCTGTGCAAACTTCGTTTCCTAATGGATTAAACAAAGAGCCGCTCGTCATTTCTCTGAAAGCGAGAGATCGTGACCGCGTGAAAGCCACTTGATTTTAAGTGTTTTTAAACTTTATTCTTTAAAACATTCAAGCGATTAGACAAGATTCGATCACAAGAACATAGAAAATCTTCCAAACTGTAAAAGAAGCTTTTTAATGTCACACAAAGAGACGCGCAGCGTCTAATGATCGCGCCCAGTTATACAAATAACTTTACACATACAGTGATTTTAAAAAATAAAATTAAAATATTAACTTCTGCAAATAACTAATAATAAACTTCTGCACATGATGACTACATACTGAAGATGCTGAAGACATTCCAGAGATTCTACAATATAAACACATGAAAGAGAGAGATCGCGTAGAGAGCGCATCAAGAGCACATCAAGTAGAGATCGCGAGCCCTGTTTGCGGTTTCATGATGTCTGTGAATGATCACGAACTCATTTACATGTGATTTTTTCATGTTCTTTTCATTTCTTTGTTTGAATTTTTATGTGTATGACTGTGTTAATGTGTTGACGCTGTGTGGCATCTGTGCAAACTTCATTTCCTAACGGATTAAACAAAGAGCCGCGCGTCATTTCTCTGAAAGGGAGTGATCACGAAATCATGAAAGCTCATGTTTTTAAACCTTATTCATTAAAGTGTTCAAGCGATTAGACAAGATTCGATCACAAGAACATATTAAAAATCTTCAATTACAGTTTGGAAGATTTATGCAGGGATTTTAAAAAATACAATTACAATATAAACTTCGGCAAATAAATCGTATTTGGATCGTTATCATTTATATTACATTCGTGCTCTCCTCATACATTGCACGCACACACATTCAGACAGTTCAAGAACACGAACGTCTCTCTGTGTTTTAGTCTGGCAGGTTTAACCCTTTCATTGCTGTGTCCCCTTGTCTGCATTATAGGATAGGAAATGGGAAGGATAGGAAGGATAGGAAGGCATAGAACCAGTTCAGTTGTCGTGCACTGACTATATGGTTCTATATAATTAGTTTAATAATATGGTTAAAAATAACGTAAAATACCTTAAGATAAATTCAATGGAACCTGGATGAATTTAAAATGAATGTACTATATTTCAGATCAATATATTTGTTTTCTTTAAAATATTTTTTCTGAATCTCTCTCTCTCTCTCTCTCTCTCTCTCTCTCTGGGTCTTCCAGGTTTAACCCTTTCATTGCTGTCTCCTTTTGTCTGCATTATAGGATAGGAAATCTCATAAAAATGAAGGCATAGAACCAGTTCAGTTGTCGTGCACTGACTATATGGTTCTATATAATTAGTTTAATAAAATGGTTAATAATAACATAAAATACCTTATGATAAATTAAATGGAACCTGGATGAATTTAAAATGAATGTACTATATTTCAGATCAATATACTTGTTTTCTTTAAAATATTTCTTCTGAATATCTCTCTCTCTCTCTCTCTCTCTCAGGGTCTTGCAGGTTTAACCCTTTCATTGCTGTCTCATTTTTTCTGCATTACAGGATAGGAAATCTCTTAGCCCTTTCTTATCCACAAATTTGTATGAAGAAATAAAGGCAAAGAACCAGTTCATTTGTATTTCACTGACTATTTAGTTTTATATAATTAGTTTAACAATATAATAAGATAAATTCAGCTGAATATATAACACTTTGAACTGCTAATGATAACTTTGCTATGATATGATCGCTTTTAGTTAGTATTATATTGAATAATCTGACTCAACTAACTGGTCAGTCTCCAACTGGAGACACCGTTTAAATTCATTTTGCCCGCAGTGCCCAGTTGTCCTTAAAACACTGAGGTGGCGGTGCCACCGGCTTGGGCCCGCCCATCGCTGCTCGCAGCTATATTTTTTATTTTTTTTCAACCTTTCGGGGCTTTTTGGGGCCCTTAACATGCTCAAAAACTCTTGAAACTTTGCACACGCATTGGAACCTGCGGCCATTAGGGCGTCACAGAGGCTGGAACCCGGGCGTGGCAGGGGGGCTCGACAGCGCCCCCTTGAATGGGGTCCGAAATCTTGGTCCATATATCAAACACGCTTGCACATATTGGTATGAAACTCAGAACACATATAGAACTCAACGGCCCTGACAACTTTCGTGCTCTAAGTTGTACGCCGCCTCAACAGGAAGTGAGCTATTATGGGTTGTTTGAAAAGCACATGCTCTGGAATTTGATATACTCCTCCTAGGCGCTTAATCCGATCACCACCAAACTCGGTCAGCATGAAGTCAAGACATTGATGACGCAAAATTGCCAGGGGATTTTTGATATCTCAAACGGTTTGCCTGTGGCGAGGCAACGAATTTATGGCGAGAAAAGAGAAACAGGAAGTGTGTTATAACGTCTGCATAAATTTATTGATTGTTATGAAACGTCACCTGTGTGTTCGTTGTAGGAGGCTGAGCACATGGATGTGACTATTATGAGTCAAAGATATAGCGCCACCAATTGGCAGCAGGAAATGTGTCACTTTCAAAATGCTTTGAGATCACCCTCTTATTTTTACCCGATTTGCTTCAAACTTCTTCATTATAATGTCCAAACATTTCAGATGTAGACATGTGAATGTCTTTGTGATAACTTAAATATTGTTGCCATGGCAAGACGTCGAACTTTAATAATATTCTTGGGTGTTTTTGAGGCTCTTCACAAAAATGGTCTCGTGGCTCCCTCTAGTGGACAGCACGTGTATCACATATCTGTTCACTCAGAGAAGAACGCCCCGTGTTTGATAGTTTGATGATGTCTGTGAATGATCACGAGCTCATTTGTGTTTTTTAAACTCATAAGTTAAAATATTCCAGCGATTACGCAAGATTTAATCCCAAGAATGTATTAAAAAGCTTAATTTGAGTTTGGAAGGTGTTCTGTGACAATTATAGACGCGCCGCGTCTGAGAATGATCGCGTCCGAAGCTCGTTCTTTCTCGCGTCTATCTTTTTAATGTTCCTTTCAATTCTTTGAAATTGAAGTTTGAATTTTTATGTGTATGACTGTGTTAGTGTGTTGACGCTGTGTGGCATCTGTGCAAACTTCGTTTCCTAATGGATTAAACAAAGAGCCGCTCGTCATTTCTCTGAAAGCGAGAGATCGTGACCGCGTGAAAGCCACTTGATTTTAAGTGTTTTTAAACTTTATTCTTTAAAACATTCAAGCGAATAGACAAGATTTGATCACAAGAACATAGAAAATCTTCCAAACTGTAATAGAAGCTTTTTAATGTCACACAAAGAGACGCGCAGCGTCTAATGATCGCGCCCAGTTATACAAATAACTTTACACATGCAGTGATTTTAAAAAATAAAATTAAAATATAAACTTCTGCAAATAACTAATAATAAACTTCTGCACATGATGACAACATACTGAAGATGCTGAAGACATTCCAGCGATTCTACAATATAAACACATGAAAGACATTCAAGTAGAGATCGCGAGCCGTGTTTGCAGTTTCATGATGTCTGTGAATGATCACGAACTCATTTACATGTGATTTTTTCATGTTCTTTTCATTCCTTTGTTTGAATATTTATGTGTATGACTGTGTTAATGTGTTGACGCTGTGTGGCATCTGTGCAAACTTCATTTCCTAACGGATTAAACAAAGAGCCGCGCGTCATTTCTCTGAAAGGGAGTGATCACGAAATCATGAAAGCTCATGTTTTTAAACCTTATTCATTAAAGTATTCAAGCGATTAGACAAGATTCGATCACAAGAACATATTAAAAATCTTCAATTACAGTTTGGAAGATTTTCTGTCACACAAAGAGACACGCAGCGTCTCAATAATGATCGCGCCCAGTTATACAAATAACTTTATACAGGGATTTTAAAAAATAAAATTAAAATATAAACTTCTGCAAATAACTAATAATAAACTTCTGCACATGATGACTACATACTGAAGATGCTAAAATTGCGAACGATTATAGTACATCTCAAATGGTGTTGCCAATGCGAAGGTTTAAATTGAGAACAAAAAGGTAATTTGGAAGTTGTCAATTATTCATTAATAATTGAAATATACACACCTAATTTCTATATTTAATAGCCATTCCATTCCAGCGATTCTACAATATACAAGCAAATAAACACATGAAAGACTTCCTGTATAAATCGCGAGCCGTGTTTTTTGACAGTTTGATGATTTCTGTGAGAGTGATCACGAAATCATTTACGTGTTTTTTAACCTTGTTCATTCCAGCGATTACACAACATTTAATCACAAGAATGTTTTAAAGAGCTTCAATTATAGCTTGGAAGATTTTCTGTCACACAAAGAAACGCGCAGCGTCTTCTAATAATGATCGCGCCCAGTTATACAAAGAACGACATCACATGCAGGGATTTTTAAAAATAAAACTAAAATATAAACCTCTGCAAATAAATCGTATTTGGATCGTTATCATTTATATTACATTCGTGCTCTCCTCATACATTGCACGCACACACATTCAGACAGTTCAAAAACCCCAACGTCTCTCTGTGTTTTAGTCTGCCAGGTTTAACCCTTTCATTGCTGTGTCCCCTTGTCTGCATTATAGGATAGGAAATAGGAAGGATAGGAAGGCATAGAATCAGTTCAGTTGTAGTGCACTGACTATATGGTTCTATATAATTAGTTTAATAATATGGTTAAAAATAACGTAAAATACCTTAAGATAAATTCAATGGAACCTGGATGAATTTAAAATGAATGTATTATATTTCAGATCAATATATTTGTTTTCTTTAAAATATTTCTTCTGAATATCTCTCTCTCTCTCTCTCTCTCTCTCTCTGGGTCTTCCAGGTTTAACCCTTTCATTGCTGTCTCCTTTTGTCTGCATTATAGGATAGGAAATCTCATAAAAAATGAAGGCATAGAACCAGTTCAGTTTTAGTGCACTGACTATATGGTTCTATATAATTAGTTTAATAATATGGTTAAAAATAACGTAAAATACCTTAAGATAAATTCAATGGAACCTGGATGGATTTAAAATGAATGTACTATATTTCAGATCAATATACTTGTTTTCTTCAAAATATTTCGTCTGAATATCTCTCTCTCTCTCTCTCTCAGGGTCTTGCAGGTTTAACCCTTTCATTGCTGTCTCGTTTTGTCTGTATTATAATATAGGAAATCTCTTAGCCCTTCTCTTCTATAAATTTGTATAAAAAAATAAAGGCAAAGAAACAGTTCATTTGTATTTCACTGACTATTTAGTTTTATATAATTAGTTTACCAATATAATAAGATAAATTCAGTTCAATATATAACACTTTGAACTGCTAATGATAACTTTGCTATGATATGATCGCTTTTAGTTAGTATTATATTGAATAATCTGACTCAACTAACTGGTCAGTCTCCAACTGGAGTCACCGTTTAAATTCATTTTGCCCGCCGTGCCCAGTTGTCCTTAAAACACCGAGGTGGCGGTGCCACCGGCTTGGGCCCGCACATCGCTGCTAGCAGCTATATTTATTATTATTATTCTTTATTATTATTTTTTTTTTTTAGGTTTTTGGCACTTTTGGGGCCCTTAACATGCACGAAAACTCTTGAAACTTTGCACACGCATTGGAACCCGCGGCGATTACGATGTCACAGAGGCTGGGACCCAGGCGTGGCAGAGGGGCTCGACAGCGCCCCCTTGAATGGGGTCCAAATTCTTGGTCCATATATCAAACAGGCTTGCACATGTTAGTATGAAACTCGGTACACATATAGACCTTATCGGGTCTGACAACTTTCGTGCTCTAAGTTGTACGCCGCCTCAACAGGAAGTGAGCTATTATGGGTTGTTTGAAAAGCGCATGCTCTGGAATTTGATATACTCCTCCTAGGCACTTAATCAGATCACCACCAAACTCGGTCAGCATGAAGTCAAGACATTGATGACGCAAAATTGCCAGGGTATTTTTGATATCTCAAACGGTTTGCCCGTGGCAAGGCAACGAATTTATGGCGAGAAAACATAAACAGGAAGTGTGTTATAACGTCTGCATACATTCATTGATTTTTATGAAACTTCACCTGTGTGTTCGTTGTAGGAGGCCGAGTACATGGATGTGACTATTGTGAGTCAAAGATATAGCGCCACCAATTGGCAGCAGGAAATGTGTCACTTTCAAAATGCTTTGAGATCACCCTCTTATTTTTACCCAATTTGCTTCAAACTTCTTCATTATAATGTCCAAACATTTCAGATGTAGACATGTGAATGTCTTTGTGATATCTTAAATATTGTTGCCATGGCAAGACGTCAAACTTTAATAATATTCTTGGGTGTTTTTGAAGCTCTTAACATGCTTCAAATTGCATGAAACTCGACACACACGTGAATATTGTCATCTAGTAGACATGGGCAAAGCTTTAAAAATGGGCGTGGTGGAGGGGCTCTGTAGCGCCTTCTTTTGACAAAAGTTGGGGGGTTAGTTTAACCTACAGTCACCAAACTCGGCACACATATTGTTCTAATTTAGCCAGACAACTTTCTAATTTACAGTCATTAGCTCCGACCAACAGGAAGTCAGATATTTTGGTTTGAATATGGCTATTTTGAATAATCAAGCTCTGAATTTTTAAAAAACGGTCTTGTGGCTCCCTCTAGTGGACAGAACTGTTCACTCATAGAAGCACACGAGCCACGAGTTTAGAACAACCGCTTTCGTTTTACAACTCACGACAGTCTTCGTTTACATGTCATTTCATTAATTAAAACTTTCAAGCGATTGTATAATATACAAGCAAAGAAACACATGACTGTTGCAAGGGAAATATTATTTTCTTATGTGTGTTCAATCAATGCTATGACTCATACATGATTAATTTTGTTAATGTTATATGAGTTATACGGATTTCCATATATGATCTTTTCATAATCTTTGAAGTATGAGAAAAATGAAATTTGATTGTTGATATATAGATATGTGTGCAACTATTGCACATATAGAAAATTGATTTTTGTTTTTTGTTGTTTATGATGTTTTCAAAAGAGTGTTGATGGTCTAAGAATGTGAGGAGATGAATTGAAGGTTAAAGAAGGTTTGCTGAAGATTGTTGCCCAGTGGAGGTTAACCCACATATGTAGGGGTCAGATCCTGATCAGTGAGCACGAAGGGATGTGTTATCTGTTAGTTTTATGGCTAAGTAAATGAATTACCATTTACCTTATACATTGCAAGGTTAGCAAATAGTTTCTCCGAACAATGACTTAAGGATAATGACTTTTCTGCCTTTAAGGTCAGTTAGCTGGGAAGAAGTTAGGGGTTTTAGGTGCCTTTAACTAATAATTATTTACATATGTTATAAGCGTATAACTATTATGGAATGTCGATGGATAGGAAGTTGTACTTATATGGTAAAAGGAAGTAGGATGGCTTTATGATAATTTACTCATTTGTTTATCCAATCAATTTTGAAAGTCTTTGTTACGCTGAAAAATGAATATGTATTATTTGACTGGATAAATACTCTGTTTTGTGTGGAGTTCACTTTGTAGTTCTCTGAAAAGAGACTACCCTGAATTTCGATTTTCAGTAAAGTTGGTTTGATAATTTTACTATGGAGTGGCCTGACTTTAATCACATGGGTGAATTTCCACCACACTGTGTTAATGTGTTGACGCTGTGTGGCATCTGTGCAAACTTCATTTCCTAATGGATTAAACAAAGAGCCGCGCGTCATTTCTCTGAAAGCGATCAGTGAGCATTTTCTGTCACACAACCTAATAATGATCGCGCCCAGTTATACAAATAACTTTACACATGCAGTGATTTTAAGAAATAAAATTAAAATATAAACTTCTGCAAATAACCAATAAAAAACTTCTGCACATGATGACAACATACTGAAGATGCTGAAGACATTCCAGCGATTCTACAATATAAACACATGAAAGAGAGAGATCGCGTAGAGAGCGCATCAAGAGCACATCAAGTAGAGATCGCGAGCCATGTTTGCAGTTTCATGATGTCTGTGAATGATCACGAACTCATTTACATGTGATTTTTTCATGTTCTTTTCATTCCTTTGTTTGAATTTTTATGTGTATGACTGTGTTAATGTGTTGACGCTGTGTGGCATCTGTGCAAACTTCGTTTCCTAACGGATTAAACAAAGAGCCGCGCGTCATTTCTCTGAAAGGGAGTGATCACAATCATGAAAGCTCATGTTTTTAAACCTTATTCATTAAAGTATTCAAGCGATTAGACAAGATTCGATCACAAGAACATATTAAAAATCTTCAATTACAGTTTGGAAGATTTATGCAGGGATTTTAAAAAATACAATTAAAATATAAACTTCTGCAAATAACTAATAATAAACTTCTGCACATGATGACTACATACTGAAGATGCTAAAATTGCGAACGATTATAGTACATCTCAAATGGTGTTGCCAATGCGAAGGTTTAAATTAAGAACAAAAAGGTAATTTGGAAGTTGTCAATTATTCATTAATAATTGAAATATACACACCAAATTTCTATATTTAATATCCATTCCATTCCAGCGATTCTACAATATAAAAGCAAATAAACACATGAAAGACTTTCCTGTAGAAATCACGAGCCGTGTTTGACAGTTTGATGATTTCTGTGAGAGTGATCACGAAATCATTTACGTGTTTTTTAACCTTGTTCATTCCAGCGATTCCATTCCATTCCAGCGATTACACAACATTTAATCACAAGAATGTTTTAAAGAGCTTCAATTATAGCTTGGAAGATTTTCTGTCACACAAAGAAACGCGCAACGTCTTCTAATAATGATCGCGCCCAGTTATACAAATAACTACATCACATGCAGGGATTTTAAAAAATAAAACTAAAATATAAACCTCTGCAAATAAATCGTATTTGGATCGTTATCATTTATATTACATTCGTGCTCTCCTCATACATTGCACGCACCCACATTCAGACAGTTCAAAAACCCCAACGTCTCTCTGTGTTTTAGTCTGGCAGGTTTAACCCTTTCATTGCTGTGTCCCCTTGTCTGCATTATAGGATAGGAAGGCATAGAACCAGTTCAGTTTTAGTGCACTGACTATATGGTTCTATATAATTAGTTTAATAATATGGTTAAAAATAACGTAAAATACCTTAAGATAAATTCAATGGAACCTGGATGAATTTAAAATGAATGTACTATATTTCAGATCAATATATTTGTTTTCTTCAAAATATTTCTTCTGAATATCTCTCTCTCTCTCTCTCTCTCTGGGTCCTGCAGGTTTAACCCTTTCATTGCTGTCTCCTTTTGTCTGTATTATAATATAGGAAATCTCTTTGCCCTTCTCTTCTATAAATTTGTATAAAAAAATAAAGGCAAAGAACCAGTTCATTTGTATTTCACTGACTATTTAGTTTTATATAATTAGTTTAACAATATAATAAGATAAATTCAGCTGAATAAATAACACTTTGAACTGCTAATGATAACTTTGCTATGATATGATCGCTTTTAGTTAGTATTATATTGAATAATCTGACTCAACTAATTGGTCAGTCTCCAACTGGAGACACAGTTTAAATTCATTTTGCCCGCCGTGCCCAGTTGTCCTTAAAACACTGAGGTGGCGGTGCCACCGGCTTGGGCCCGCTCATCGCTGCTCGCAGCTATATTTCAGTTTTGGTTTTTGATCATTATACTTGTGTTAAGTTCGGCATGACATCAAAATTGACCCTAATTATTTTGTTAGTGCACATTACTAGTCTTGTGGTAAACAATTCATCTGTGCAAGTTAACTCACACACAGAAGCATTTTTGTTTTTGTAATCTTTTATCAAAATCTGAAAATGTATTTCCCTCTAGAATAGTCTTCCTTCTATTCTGCTGTGAGCTTTGACAACAAGCTGAATGAAACAGACACTTTTCTAGATCTAATCAATTCTCAGCAGAAAAAAACAAGTCGCATTCTATTTTTCTCATTCAGTATTCCGTTTCACTTGCAAACAGAGATTCTAATTATTGGACCAAAAACTTCTGGACATAATAACCTAGAATACTGTCTAACACTTGATGGCTTAAGTCATCTTCGTCAGTTAGGAACCTGGGTGTGCTCTTCGATACCAATCTTTCATTTGAAAGCCACATTTCTAGCATATGTAAAACCGCATTCTTCCATCTTAAAAATATTTCTAAACTACGACATATGCGCTCATTGACAAATGCGGAACAATTAGTTCATGCGTTCATGACCTCAAGGCCAAGACGCAGCTGCTAGAGTCCTTACTAGAACCAGGAAGTATGACCATATTAGCCTAGTTCTGTCAAAATTGCACTGGCTCCCCATTAAACATTGTATAGATTTTAAAATCTTACTAATTACTTTAAAACACTAAATGGCTTAGCTCCCCAGTACCTGAGTGAGCTCTTAATGCATTATAGTCTTTCACGTCTATTACGACCTCAGCAGCAGCGTGGCCCTGGGGTGTCGGCGGAGACTGTGTCATCTAGCTCATCCCTTGTGAGGGTCTTACGACACATCAGCCAGTGGCACAGATAACCAGTAAACCGTTCCATACCGGCATGATCTTAAACTAGATGGAACTGGATTAAATATTTTGACTGTTGCGATCCCAAATCTGACTTATGACCTGTAACTCTGCCTGAATCAATCAAGCAAGTGTTCACTGTTGGCCAGAGGAGAACTGGCCACCCGACTAAGCCTGGTTTCTCCCAAGTTTTTTCTTTTCTCCATTTTATTGGGGTTTTGGTTACTTGCCACTGTTGCCTTTGGTTTCCTTGGTTGGGGACATTGCTTGATATTCAGCAGTGTTTTTGGTTTTTGGTATGCCTGCATTGGCACCGTTGTATGCAAACTGAGCTGATCCGGACGATTACATCACTGTTTTCTCCAGTGCTGATATACATAAATTAACTAGACTAAAAACTATTTCTCTTTCAATAGTGTGGAATAAATCAATACAAATATATAGAATAAGCTGGACAATGGCACCGTTTTCTTTGGGAAAAAAATATTTGCCAATTATTACTGTAAAGCTGCTTTGCAACAATTTGCATTGTAAAAAGCGCTATATAAGCAAAGGTGACTTGACTTGGAAATACATCAAAATACTGAAGTAAAGTCGGTTACAACTTCCAGTTCACAGTGACTTTAATGCCAACTGCATACATTTTGACAGAAGTGTGTATTTTTACTGTAATATTTCATCCTCATTTGTTTTCATAAATCTATTTTACACTAGGTTCACAAAATGTATCTGCAGTGCTGGGCTCCCTTTCTGAATTACAAATATAAACAAATATATATATTAAAAAATGGCAACATAAGGTGACAACCCAGTCTGCTTTTATCAGTGCGAGTTCTTTGGCATCAGTTTGGTGTGTCCCTACCCTAAGGACCTCAGAGTAACTTTTTAAAATTGACGCACAAGGGTTAAGAAGCTGACTTTCTGGTGTGCATGTAAACATATAGAATGATGTTAAAATGAGTCTTATGCAGATACACACCTTTATACTGATGCAGTGTAGACCTTTGGCCATAAGGATATACACCAGGTCTCGTGTCAAGTTGTCTTTTATTGCCAGTATGACATTAACATAGTCAACAGGAACTTCCCACTACAGGAAAAAAAAAAACAATTGTAAACTATAGTTCTTTTAATATACACTCACCTAAAGGATTATTAGGAACACCATACTATTACTGTGTTTGACCCCCTTTCACCTTCAGAACTGCCTTATTCTACGTGGCATTGATTCAACAAGGTGCTGAAAGCATTCTTTAGAAATATTGGCCCATATTGATAGGATAGCATCTTGCAGTTGATGGAGATTTGTGGGATGCACATCCAGGGCACGAAGCTCCCGTTCCAGCACATCCCAAAGATGCTCTATTGGGTTGAGATCTGGTGACTGTGGGGGCCATTTTAGTACAGTGAACTCATTGTCATGTTCAAGAAACCAATTTGAAATGATTCGAGCTTTGTGACATGGTGCATTATCCTGCTGGAAGTATCCATCAGAGGATGGTTACATGGTGGTCATAAAGGGATGGACATGGTCAGAAACAATGCTCAGGTAGGCTGTGGCATTTAAACGATGCCCAATTGGCACTAAGGGGCCTAAAGTGTGCCAAGAAAATATCCCCCACACCATTACACCACCAGCCTGCACAGTGGTAACAAGGCATGATGGATCCATGTTCTCATTCTGTTTACGCCAAATTCTGACTCTACCTTCTGAATGTCTCAACAGAAATCGAGACTCATCAGACCAGGCAACATTTTTCCAGTCTTCAACTGTCCAATTTTGGTGAGCTCGTGCAAATTGTAGCCTCTTTTTCCTATTTGTAGTGGAGATGAGTGGTACCCGGTGGGGTCTTCTGCTGTTGTAGCCCATCCGCCTCAAGGTTGTGCGTGTTGTGGCTTCACAAATGCTTTGCTGTATACCTCGGTTGTAACGAGTGGATATTTCAGTCAAAGTTGCTCTTCAATCAGCTTGAATCAGTCGGCCCATTCTCCTCTGACCTCTAGCATCAACAAAACATTTTCGCCCACAGGACTGCCGCATACTGGATGTTTTTCCCTTTTCACACCATTCTTTGTAAAAGACATGGAAATGGTTGTGTGTGAAAATCCCAGTAACTGAGCAGATTGTGAAATACTCAGACCGGCCCGTCTGGCACCAACAACCATGCCACGCTCAAAATTGCTTAAATCACCTTTCTTTCCCATTCTGACATTCAGTTTGGAGTTCAGGAGATTTTCTTGACCAGGACCACTCCCCAAAAGGCATTGAAGCAACTGCCATGTGATTGGTTGATTAGATAATTGCATTAATGAGAAATTGAACAGGTGTTCCTAATAATCCTTTAGGTGAGTGTATATATATATACACATATATAGTTAACTATAATGTAAACTAAAAAGTAACTGTAAACTCGATTATATTTAATAATTTAAATTGATTTATGATGAGCATTTTTCATTAAAATTGATATTGTAAATCAGTTCACAAGTTAGTTGGTTTGCTGCAAAACAAAAATCTTTCCTGACCTTACTGTTAACCCTCCAGAAGGGTCGTTCGGCCATCCCATGCAGCTCAATGAGGATTTGTCGGATATGCCGAGCATCCAATGACAGAATGAGCTGCTGTTCAAGCTGGCTGATATTCACACTGGCAGACACTGTTGAGAACAAGACACGAAATAGCACATCAAACCCAAAAACCAAGCACAGCTCCTCCTATCATAAAATCATCACAATTAAATGACTGCGCATCAGGATGTACCAGGTATGTCGTAGAATGAGAGCAGTTGTTTGGCACTGAGATTGACTGTGGCGAAGCTCTTCCTCATCTGCTCCATCAGGATCTTCTTCTCCTCATCTTGTAGAAGTTCACTGAAGAGTTTATGAGATGAAACCATGAAGGCCAGAGAAACATCCTCCAACCGGTCACAAACAGTCCTACAACAGAAACGAGAAAGAATCTAGAATCTCTGAAAAACTGGCAAAAAGCTGAAAAAACTGGCTCACTCAAATTAACAGAGAGGTCATTGAATATATTTTTGTCCAATTGTTACACAATGGGAGAGTTTAAAATAAACTGTAGTGGTGAAGACTAAAATATGTTTAAAAATGGCAAAAAACTAAAGAAATGGTAAACAGAAACAAAATGTAGAAAATGCATTGTCAAAAGTCTGGCTATATGAAAATGGTTCTTGAAACTATGTAAAGGTGCTCACTTGATGAAAAGAGCCATTTTCCTTTTGCTCGTCTCTGACAGATGCTCCTTATCCAATGACCTTGTACACACCTGGAGACATGAGAGAGAGTGTAAAAGAGCATTTCATTTCAAGAAAAGACCATGTGAACTAGATCAGTTTAGAGTGAGCGCGTATTGAATTAAGAGAATGGAGTGTGCAATGTGAATGAATCAGTAAGGCAGCAGGGTTTATATATACCTCCAGCAGAAAGGTGATGGTGCTTTTGCTGGGTTTGAGAAGCAGCTGATGGAAGAACACACAAGGGACACCACCCTCCAGTGCATCTCTTACTGCATTACACACACACAGTTTATGACATACTTCCTCCAGAGCCCTATCCCTGTCGCATAAACACAAACACGTATTAAAGTAATAAAGTAATATTCTAGGTTTAAATACAACAAGCCTATCCTTGTGGCATGACATTTACCATATGTTGACTTAACATTGTTTTTATAGTAAACCACTTATAATGGAAATATATGGGTCAAGACATTCAGGAAAGTTTATAAACAAAAATGAATATTTTAAACAAATTCTTCAGTAAAAAACACACAAAGCTATTTGATATTTTAGGTGATATTTAGGTGTCTAAAGGGATTTTTACACTGTGCTTAACCCTGGTATTTGAGGGGCATTTGTCAAATGATGATGAAAACGTGTGAATGTGTGTTTGTTTTATATACACCTATGTAGTCCAAAAAATATAAATCAGCAAAAACTTGACAGTGCAGTCTACAATATATAATATGAGGATGCGTAATCAGAGCTTTGGTAACACTTTACAATAAAGTTCATTATTTAACAATAGTTAATGTATTAACTAACCAAGAGCAATACATTTGCTACAGAATTTACTAATCTTCAAAAATACAGTTGCACATTACATTACAGTACAGTAGCTCAGCTCAAACTTTGAAGTGTCCGAGGAGCTGGCAGCCCTACAAAGTCTAAAAGGCACTATGACAGGGGAGGATATTTTTGGGAAAGTGTTCGAAACGATGGGAGAGCTGGGCCTAGACTGGTCTAAGCTAGCCAGCATCACTACCGACGGGGCTCCTAGTATGGTTAGCGCGTCAAGGGGGCTTATAGGACGCATGAATAGAGAAATGGAGGAAAGAGGTCTCAGCCCCCCGTTACAAGTCCACTGCCTGATTCACCAGCAAGCACTCTGCTGCAAAGTTTTGAAGTGGGAAAGTTTATACATGTTTATACATGTTTATACAAGTTTATAAACGACACCAGCACAGTCATGACTGAGCAAATGGACTTAAACACCGGCAGTTCCAAGCCTTTCTCGCCGAGCTTAAGTCTGCTCATGGAGATGTGCTTCAGCATGCTGAAGTCCGATGGTTTAGCCGAGGCAGAGTTGAGGTGCTTTTACGAGCTGCTACCTGAAATCAACGTCTTTCTTCTGACAAAGGGCAAAACTGTCCCAGAACTGATCGACGCAGAATGGAAATGGGACCTCGCCTTTTTAACAGATGTCACAGAAATGTTGAATGGCCTCAACTTGCAGCTCCAAGGCAAGGGGAAACTAATATGTGACATGTATTGCCACATAAAAGCATATGAAAGTGAAAGTGAAAGTCGTGACGTATTGTCAGGTATGGTGACCCATACTTGAAATTTGTGCTCTGCATTTATCCCATCCAAGTGCACACACACAGCAGTGAGTAGTGAACAAGTGCACACACACACACACACAGTGAACACACACCCGGAGCAGTGGGCAGCTATTGCTACAGCGCCCGGGGAGCACTTAGGGTTAGGGTTAGGTGCCTTGCTCAAGGGCACTTTAGTCATGGTATCGAAGGTGGAGAGAGTGGTGTTTATTCACAATCCCCACCTTTGATTCCTGCCGGCGTGGGAATCGAACCGGCAACCTTCACGTTACAAGCCCAACTCCCTCACCATTAGGCCACGACTACCCGTGGGTGGTGAGAAAGTAGCAATAAAATACTTCAAAATACAATACTTTTGAAAAGTATTTGAGGTGAAAGTAGCACTGCTTGTGGGACAAGTGCAAAAGCAAGACTTCACTCATCTCCCCGTTACCCAAAGTCTCTCAGATGAGAAACCAGCAGCTCCATTCCCAGCTGAAAAGTCCGTGGAAGTGCTGGAAATGCTGAAGGCGGAGTTTGATGTGCGGTTCCTTGAGCTACATGTCCACGCTAAAGAAATCCGCCTATTCCAGAACCCCTTTGCTGCCGACATTGACGAAGCCCTGCCTTCTTATCAGTTTGAGTTGGCGGAGTTACAGAACTGTGATGTTCTGAAAGCATTTAAGCCCAACGGTCTCATTGAATTCTATGCTGCCCTCCCAAACGAGACATACCCAAAAGGCATGCAATGAAGATGTCCACACTTTTTGGCAGCACGTATATCTGTGAGCAAACCTTTTCATGCATGAAACTGATGAAAACTCTGATGAGATCAAGACTCACTGCTGAACATTTGCATCAGTCTTTGAGACTGTGACAGGAATGGAACCTGACATTGGACTTCTCACCAGCCAGAAGCAAGCCCACAGTTCACACTAATTAGTATGCATAAGTAAGTAAATGTTCTGATTTTGAATAGCGCTGAATATGAAGAAATTTCATTATGACTAAGTAATAATGCACTTTTAATAGGCTATATATATCTCATCAAAAGTAATGATCATTTGTCTGTAAGGTGCATAACAAAAACTATTCTAGCATTAGGAAGCATAATAAATGCAATTAAAATCATAATAAAATTTCCACAAAAATACTAGTAGTCACACCGGCCTACAGTGGGTACGGAAAGTATTCAGACCCCCTTAAATTTTTCACTCTTTGTTATATTGCAGCCATTTGATAAAAACATTTAAGTTCATTTTTTCCCCCCTCATTAATGTACACACAGCACCCCATATTGACAGAAAAACAAAGAATTCTTGACATTTTTGCAGATTCATTAAAAAAGAAACACTGAAATGGTCCTAAGTATTCAGACCCTTTGCTCAGTATTTAGTAGAAGCACCCTTTTGATCTAATACAGCCATGAGTCTTTTTGGGAAAGATGCAACAAGTTTTTCACACCTGGATTTGGGGATCCTCTGCCATTGCAGATCCTCTCCAGTTCTGTCAAGTTGGATGGTAAACATTGGTGGACAGTCATTTTTAGGTCTCTCCAGAGATGCTCAATTGGGTTTAAGTCAGAGCTCTGGCTGGGCCATTCAAGAACAGAGTTGTTGTGAAGCCACTCCTTCATTAATTTAGCTGTGTGCTTAGGGTCATTGTCTTGTTGGAAGGTAAACCTTCGGCCCATTCTGAGGTCCTGAGCACTCTGGAGAAGGTTTTCGTCCAGGACATCCTTGTACTTGGCCGCATTCATCTTTCCCTCGATTGCAACCAGCCATCCAGTCCCTGCAGCTGAAAAACACCCCCTTGGCATGATGCTTCCACCACCATGCTTCACTATTGGGACTGTATTGGACAGGTGATGAGCAGTGCCTGATTTTCACCACACATACCGCTTAGAATTAAGGCCAAAAAGTTCTATCTTGGTCTCATCAGACCAGAGAATCTTATTTCTCACCAGTCCTTCAGGTGTTTTTCAGCAAACTCCATGATTCTCATTTGCTCTGACATGCACTGTGAGCTGGTGTGTGGATTTCCTAATCAAGTCCAAACAGTATAATCAAAGACAGCTGTGCTCAAATGAAGGTGTAGAACCATCTCAAGGATGAACAGAAGAAATGGACAGCAGCTGAGTTAAATATATGAGTGTCACAGCAAAGGGTCTGAATACTTAGGACCATGTGATATTTCAGTTTTTCTTTTTTAATAAATCTGCAAAAATGTCAAGAATTCTGTGTTGTTCTGTCAGTATGGGGTGCTGTGTGTACATTAATGAGGAAAAAAAAAGAACTTAAATGATTTTAGCAAATGGCTGCAATATAACAGAGTGAAAAATTTAAGGGGGTCTGAATACTTTCCGTACCCATTGTATGTAATTTTTTGTTATAAATCAAACCAGCCCCCCATTAAAGAAAGGAAAAATGATGTGGCCCTTACAAAGAAATGAAGGGGCTATAATTTTAAAAATAAATAAATAAATAAATAAAATAAAATAAAAAAACGCATAGAAAGGTTATAAATTGATTTGCATTTCTGTGAGTAAAATAATTATTTGATCCCAGAGGAAAAAACGAGGCACAGAGGCAAGATGTTTCTTGTAGAAAAAAAAGCGCTATATAAATAAAGATGACTTGACTTGAATAGATGGTTACCAGGTTTGCATACATCTCAGGAGGGATTTTGGCCCACTCCTCTTTACAGCTCTTGTCTAAATCCTAAAGGTTTCTTGGCTGTCGCTTGTCAACTTGAAGTTTCAGCTCCCTCCACAGATTTTCAATACGACTAAGGTCTAGAGACTGGCTAGGCCACTCCATGACCTTAATGTGCTGCTTTTTGAGTCACTCCTTTGTTGCCTTGGCATGTTTTCAGTCATTGTCATGCAGGAAAAGCCATATTCAGTGTTCTGGCTGAGGGAAGGAGGTTTTCATCCAAGATTTTACAGTACATGGCCCCATCCATCGGCGCCTCAAAGTGGTGAAGTCATCCTGTATCCTTAGCAGAGAAACATCCCCAAAGCACAATATTCCCATCTCCGTGCTTGACTGTAAGGATGGTGTTCTTGGGGTCTTTGTCAGCATTTCTCTCCCTCGAAACACAGCAAATTGAGTTGATGCCAAAAAGCTCAATTTTGGTCTCATCTACTGTTTCACAGCACTTTCTCCCAAGCCTTCTCAGAATCATTTAGATGTTCACTGGCAAACTTCAGATGGGCCTGCACTGCGGTGTAGTGTGTTACCAATGGTTTGCTTGGTGACTGTGATCCCAACTGCCTTGAGATAATTAACAATCTCCTCCTGTGTAGTTCCTCACCTTTCTCATAATCATCCTTACCTCATGATGCATCGAGCTCTAGACTGAGGGTAACTGATATATATGTGTTATTTCTTCCATTTCCAAGTAATCGAACCAACAGTCTCCTTCTCACCAAGCGTCTTGCTGATGGTCTTGCAGCCCATTCCAGTCTTGTGCAGGTCTATCTTGTCCCTGACATCCTTTGACAGTTCTTTGGTCTTACCCATGGTGGTGGAGAGGTTGGAATAAAAGATACTGATTCTGTGGACAGGAGTCTTTTAGCCTCTCAATTCAACACTTGCCTTGCCTAAAATCCATAAATATATAACACACTTCAAGCATATCACAGTGTTAGCTTCAACATTTAGTTAATCACCACCACAGTAAAAAGGCATTTTTGAAAAGCTGAAGGAGGTTGCTCTGTTGCCCGCTAAATAAAATTAAAATAAATCTAAATAAAATTAAAAAAAAAACATGTAGGTTGTCCTCCTCCAGTGAACTGCCACCTTATCGTGGTGGAGGGGTTTGAGTGCCCGAATGATCCTGGGAGCTATGTTGTCGGGGGCTATATGCCCCTGGTAGGGTTTCCCAAGGCAAACAGGTCCTAGGTGATGGGCCAGACAAAGAGCAGTTCAAAACCCCATATGGATTTTAAAAAAACAAAGGCCGTTACGTCGCCCGGTATGGCGCAACCGGGGCCCCACCCTGGAGCCAGGCCTGGGGTTGGGACTCGTAGGCGAGCGCCTGGTGGCCAGGTCTTTCCCCACGGGGCCCGGCCGGGCTCAGCCCGAATGAGCGATGTGGGGCCGACCTCCCGTGGGCCCACCACCTGCGGGAGGAACCATATGGGGCCGGTGCATTGTGCATTGGGCAGCGGCCGAAGGCAGGGGCCTCGGCGACCCAATCCCCGGACACGGAATCTGGCTCTAGGGACATGGAACGTCATCTCGCTGGCGGGGAAGGAGCCTGAGCTTGTGCGGGAGGTCGAGAGATACCGACTAGAGATAGTCGGGCTCACCTCCACGCACAGCTTGGGCTCTGGAACCCAACTCCTTGAGAGAGACTGGACTCTCCGCTACTCTGGAGTTGCCTGCGGTGGAAGACGGCGGGCTGGTGTGGGCTTTCTCATAGCCCCCCAGCTCAGCCGCCATGTGTTGGAGTTTACCCCGGTGAACGAGAGGGTCGCTTCACTGCGCCTTCAGGTCGGGGATAGGGCTCTCACTGTTGTTTGTGCTTACGGGCCGAATGACAGTGCAGAAACCCGGCCTTCTTGGAGTCTCTGGGAGGAGTGCTGGAAAGTGCTCCGAACGGGGACTCTGTCGTTCTACTGGGGGACTTCAACGCTCACGTGGGCAGCGACAGTGCTACCTGGGGGGGCGTGATTGGGAGGAACGGCCCCCCTGATCTGAACCAGAGTGGTGTTCTGTTATTGGACTTCTGTGCTAGCCACAGTTTGTCCATAACGAACACCATGTTCAAGCATAAGGGTGTCCACCATTACACGTGGCACCAGGACACCCTAGGGCGGAGGTCGATGATCGACTTTGTAGTTGTTTCATCTGACCTCCGGCCGTATGTCTTGGACACTCGGGTGAAGAGAGGGGCGGAGCTGTCAACTGATCACCACCTGGTGGTGAGTTGGATCAGATGGCAGGGGAGGAAGCTGGACAGACTCGGCAGACCCAAACGTACTGTGAGGGTCTGCTGGGAACGTTTGGCCGAGTCCCGTCAGAAAGATCTTCAACTCGCACCTCCGGCAGAGCTTCAACCAGATACCGAGGGAGGCTGGAGACATTGAGTCTGAGTGGACCATGTTCTCTACCTCCATTGTCGACGTGGCCGCTCGAAGCTGTGGCCGTAAAGTCTCCGGTGCCTGTCGTGGCGGCAATCCCCGAACCCGGTGGTGGACACCGGATGTAAGGGATTCCGTCAAGCTGAAGAAGGAGGCCTATCGAGCCTGGTTAGCTCAGGGGACTCCTGAGGCAGCTGACGGGTACCGGCAGGCCAAGCGGACTGCAGCCCGGTTAGTTGTGGAGGCAAAAACTCGGGTCTGGGAGGAGTTCGGTGAGACCATGGAGAAGGATTATCGGTCGGCCCCGAAGAAATTCTGGCAAACCGTCCGGCGCCTCAGGAGGGGGAAGCAGTGCCCTGCCAACACTGTTTACAGTGGGGGTGGGAATCTGCTGACTTCAACTGGGGACATCGTTGGGCGGTGGAAGGAATACTTTGAGGATCTTCTCAATCCCACCGACACGTCTTCCACTGAGGAAGCAGAGGCCGAGGACTCAGAGGTGGGCTCACCCATCACCCAAGCTGAGGTCACTGAGGTAGTTGGAAAGCTCCTTGGTGGCAAGGCAGCGGGGGTGGATGAGATACGCCCTGAGTACCTCAAGTCTCTGGATGTTGTGGGGCTGTCTTGGCTGACACGCCTCTGCAGCATCGCGTGGCGGTTGGGGACAGTGCCTCTGGACTGGCAGACCGGGGTGGTGGTCCCTCTTTTTAAGAAGGGGGACCGGAGGGTGTGTTCCAACTACAGAGGGATCACACTCCTCAGCCTCCCCGGGAAAGTCTATGCCAGGGTACTGGAGAGGAGAATAAGGCTGATAGTCGAACCTCAGATTCAGGAGGAACAATGCGGTTTTCGTCCCGGTCGTGGAACACTGGACCAGCTCTATACCCTCTCTAGGGTGCTGGAGGGCCTATGGGAGTTTGCCCAACCAGTCCACATGTGTTTTGTGGATCTGGAGAAGGCATTCGACCGTGTCCCTCGTGGCACCCTGTGGGGGGTGCTCCGGGAGTATGGAGTCCGGGGCCCTTTGCTAAGGGCTGTCCGGTCCCTCTATGACCGGAGCAGGAGCTTGGTTCGCATTGCCGGCAGTAAGTCAGACCTGTTCCCAGTGCATGTTGGACTCCGGCAGGGCTGCCCTTTATCACCGGTCCTGTTCATAATCTTTATGGACAGGATTTCTAGGCGCAGTCAGGGGCCGGAGGGAGTCTGGTTTGGGGACCACAGGATCTCATCCCTGCTTTTTGCGGATGATGTGGTCCTGTTGGCTCCATCGGGCCAGGACCTCCAGTGTGCATTGGGGCGGTTTGCAGCCGAGTGTGAGGCGGCTGGGATGAGGATCAGCACCTCCAAGTCTGAGACCATGGTTCTCAGTCGGAAAAGGGTGGCTTGTCCTCTTCAGGTTGGTGGAGAGCTCCTGCCTCAAGTGGAGGAGTTCAAGTATCTTGGGGTTTTGTTCACGAGTGAGGGAAGGAAGGAGCGTGAGGTTGACAGACGGATCGGTTCAGCTTCTGCAGTAATGCGGTCGATGTACCGGTCTGTCGTGGTGAAGAAGGAGCTGAGCTGCAAGGCGAAGCTCTCGATTTACCGGTCAATCTACGTTCCTACTCTCACCTATGGTCATGAGCTTTGGGTCATGACCGAAAGAATGAGATCCCGGATACAGGCGGCCGAAATGAGCTTTCTCCTCAGGGTGGCAGGGCGCTCCCTTAGAGATAGGGTGAGGAGCTCGGTCACTCGGGAGGAGCTCAAAGTAGATCCGTTGCTCCTTCACATCGAGAGGAGTCAGCTGAGGTGGCTCGGGCATCTGTTTCGGATGCCTCCTGGACGCCTCCGTAGGGAGGTGTTCCGGGCATGTCCCACCGGGAGAAGGCCCCGGGGAAGACCTAGGACACGCTGGAGAGACTATATCTCTCGGCTGGCCTGGGAACGCCTCGGTGTCCCCCCGGAAGAGCTGGAGGAAGTGTCTGGGGAGAGGGAAGTCTGGGAGTCTCTGCTCAGACTGCTGCCCCCGCGACCCGGCCCCGGATAAGCGGTGGAAGATGAATGAATGAATGAATGAATGTAGGTTGTCTACCTTACACCTATCCACAAATCAAATATAAATCAGATATTAAATTTCCACGCTAAATGCAAATTTAACGGAGTTCACATCAACAAAAGTAACAGATATGAGGTGAGCTGCATTTTATCATCAGCTAATTTCAAGATCAAAGACCGCAAAAGGAGAGAGGGCGGCAACAGCACTAGACCATTTAGTCTCATTAGCCTTTTAATGAAGATTGTTTTAACTTTTAGATTAATTTGTGGCAGTTTGCACGTTGGCTTGCTAAGAGATACTAATCTGCGGCGATTTGTCTTGCTGTAGCGCCGTCATTTCTGGCAACAATCATATAGCGTAGGCTATAACATGTTCTCACACGTTTATTTTTTTAACATTTTGAGAGTAGTAAAATTTACATATGTGGTTTCAACAATCAGATGCATTTACACTTGTCCAGTTTCAACAGGAATGTGTCCCAGACCATCTCCTGAAGTGGTTTGAGTGATTGGATTTAAATCCTTCTCGTAAAGCATTTTGAAAGGCATTATCACCTGGTCTTTTCATATCGAATAGATATCTGATCAGATATCTGATCGGAGAAAATGCACAGGTGTAAAATGGCCCTATAATAGCTGCTCTGAAAGAATGCTCACATCTCATAGTTTCTTTTAGTTAATGAATGTATAAAATAAAAAGCAGCAGCCTAAAACTGGCCCGAAGCCCGGCCTTAGTGGCTTAAATAATTCGGGGCCCATCGGGCTAGAGCTAAAACGAGAAGTGCTTTCTTAAAGTGTTTGGATTGGTTATGTATGCGAGGCAGAATTCTTGCTGGTTGGTAAGGAATCAAATACTTATTCACTCAATCAAATGCTAATCAATTTATAACCTTTATAGAATGTGTTTTTTCTGGATTTTTTGGGTCGTATTCCCATCTCTATCCGTTAAAATAAACCTTCCATAAAAATTAGAGCTTTCATTTCTTTGTAAGTGGGTAAACTTACAAAATTAGCAGGGGATCAAATAATTATTTGCACCAATGTAATGTTACCGGCAATGTGTGAAATCCAGCATTGTAAAGAATGCCTAGGGAATATACAGAATACCTGAAGTTTGTAGGCAAAGTATGAAATGGTTTATAGTTCAAACATTTCCTAGGCATTCTATACAATGTCAAAAGGCCAGCCGGCTTGTCATATTGTATAATACCTAGGTAATGTATAGAATGCCTAGGAAAAGTACGCAACATTTACAAAAACCAGACATTTCATACTTTGCCTACACACTTCAAGCATTCAATATATCCCCTCTAGGCATTCTATACAATACATGATTTTCACACATTGCTGGCAACATATACATTACAATTTATATGGTTTTTGATGAAATAAGATTTTTGTTTTTTTTAATAAACTGTTTAATTTTCATTTCTGGTTTAAAAAAAAAAAAGGAATGAGACAAAAGTACACAGATCTATTATACTGTACTGTCATTTTCTTAAAAAAGTGATTCACAGGGTTGCCTTCTTGGTTGACAGACTTTCAGTTTGTTTATTTATGCACACTGAAAAATGAGGCTCTACACATTTCAGTAGTGATTGAAAGCATGTCTCAGATACCGTCCAAAATGTCATTTTGAAAACTGAATACACATACAATTATCCATTAAGCATCTAAAAAGCATCAAGACATGTCTCACCCTTGTTGAAGCTTGTGCAAAAGCTCTAGCTGAATTGAATGTCTGAAGCTGTTGGGTAGACTGAACATAACATTGTCCCTGATAAAGGCCTCGATCAATGCCTGCAGCAAAAAGAAACAAAACAGATACTTTTACTGTTATACAGTTACTGATATACAAATCAACAAATTTACATTTCACCAACTGCACAGTCCTAGGCCCAATCTCTGCCAGCGAAAAATAACTACTCAAATATATATATATATATATATATATATATATATATATATATATATATATATATATATATATATATATATATATATATATATATATATATATACATATATATACACATACATATACAGTTGTGTTCAAAATTATTCAACCCCCCAATGCTGTAAATGGTTTTAGAGAATTTAGAGTACATTTGTAATTGAATTCAGAATGAAATCCTACAAGGACTTCTTAAAGAAGCATATGCAACTAAAATGACATCAATTGGTTTTGTAATACAGTAGTAAATGTTTCTTTTGTGAATTCTTCATTGACACAATTATTCAACCCCTTAAAGACTACCACTCTGAAGAACAGAGGTCCATTGAAGTGTTTTCAATCAGGTATTGAAAGCACCTGTGGATGTCAGGGAGCAGCAATAAAGCCTAATAAGCACCAATTAGGCAGCTTTAAAATGACTGTGATACTCAGCTCCTTCTAGACATTTACTGGTGTGGTTACAAACATGGTGTAGTCAAGAGAATGGTCCAGGAAGACAAGAGAAGAGGTGATTACTCTTCACAGGAAGGGCAATGGCTATAAGAAGATTGCAAAGATGTTAAACATACCAAGAGACACCATAGGAAGCATCATTCGCAAATTCAAGGCAAAGGGCACTGTTGAAACGCTACCTGGTCGTGGCAGAAAGAAGATGCTGACTTCGACTGCTGTGCGCTACCTGAAGCGTAGAGTGGAGAAAAGTCCCCGTGTGACTGCTGAGGAACTGAGAAAAGATTTGTCAGATGTAGGTACTGAAGTTTCTGCTCAGACAATACGGCGCACCCTGCGTAATGAAGGCCTCCATGCCAGAACTCCCAGGCGCACCCCCTTGCTGTCTCCAAAGAATAAGAAGAGTCGACTGCAGTATGCCAAAAGTCATGTGGACAAACCACAGAAGTTTTGGGATAGTGTTCTGTGGACTGATGAAACAAAATTAGAACTGTTTGGGCCCATGGATCAACGCTATGTTTGGAGGAGGAAGAACAAGGCCTATGAAGAAAAGAACACCTTGCCTACTGTGAAGCATGGCGGGGGGTCAATCATGCTTTGGGGCTGTTTTGCTTCTGCAGGTACTGGGAAGCTTCAGCGTGTGCAAGGTACCATGAATTCTCTTCAGTACCAGGAGATATTGGAGGACAATGTGATGCAGTCCGTCACAAACCTGAGGCTTGGGAGACGTTGGACCTTTCAACAGGACAATGATCCCAAGCATACCTCCAAGTCCACTAGAGCATGGTTGCAGATTAAAGGCTGGAACATTTTGAAATGGCCATCGCAGTCACCAGACTTAAATCCGATTGAGAACCTCTGGTGGGACTTAAAGAAAGCAGTTGCAGTGCGCAAGCCTAAGAATGTGACTGAACTGGAGGCTTTTGCCCATGATGAATGGGCGAAGATACCCGTAGCTCGCTGCAAGACACTTGTGTCAAGCTATGCTTCACGTTTAAAAGCTGTTATAACTGTAAAAGGATGTTGTACTAAGTATTAAGATTGAATGTCACTTGGGGGTTGAATAAAACTGATAATGATGTGAGCAGAGAAAAGACATTTGTGGTTATTTCATTATAAATGTTATGTTATATTTGTCTGACCTACACGTGCCTCTTTGATTTAATTGTAAGCAGGATGACTGAATGATCAAAATCAATGTCAAACCGGCCAAAACAATCAATTTCAGTGGGGGTTGAATAATTTTGAACACAACTGTATATACACATACATATATATATACACACACATACATATATATACATATACATATATATATATATATATATATACAAATATACACATATATAAATATACACACACATACACATGAGAAATTTTATTTCAAAATGAAGATATGATATAGCTTTTTTTACTTTTATAATCAAAATTAAAACAGCAGCAAATTACAAACAGTATGACAAATAGAGCAAAGATACAAATTAGATAACTAGGGCTGGGACAATACATCAATTCTTGATACGAAGAATCTGGAGAAATTGATATTATCGCGATTCTCTCTCGGATCGATTCTAGGACATTACACTACATCAGGGTTTTTCCAGCATTGAAAAATTTAGCCGCCTGCTTTAAAATGCTTTTTGTTTATTTCGCTGCTGGCCCTTTAGGGAGCCATTCACGTCTTGTCTTAAACGAGTGGACAGCGGGCTGAGGCGTTTTCTCCTTTCCAAAGCGCTTGTGCTCCCGTGGCATCTGTCGTTACAATGCAATAATGAACTGCGCTCTCCACAATGATGAGGAAGTATCAGCAAAGGATTAATTAATTTCTAGCCTTTGCATTAGCTTTACTACTACTACATATATTTATGGAGATGAGAAATAAAAACCCACCCTGTACAGCTATGATCAGTTGTTCAGATGAGCTTTCGATGTTACGGAAAGGACGAATCAGAAACAGATGCCCGAGCCACCTCAGCTGACTCCTCTCGATGTGAAGGAGCAACGGATCTACTTTGAGCTCCTCCTGAGTAACCGAGCTCCTCACCCTATCTCTAAGGGAGCGCCCTGCCACCCTGCAGAGAAAGCCCATTTCGGCCGCCTGTATCCGGGATCTCATTCTTTCGGTCATGACCCAAAGCTCATGACCATAGGTGAGAGTAGGAACGTAGATTGACCGGTAAATCGAGAGCTTCGCCTTGCAGCTCAGCGCCTTCTTTACCACGACAGACCGGTACATCGACCGCATTACTGCAGAAGCTGCACCGATCCGTCTGTCAACCTCACGCTCCTTCCTTCCCTCACTCGTGAACAAAACCCCAAGATACTTGAACTCCACTTGAGGCAGGAGCTCTCCACCAACCTGAAGAGGACAAGCCACCCTTTTCCGACTGAGAACCATGGTCTCAGACTTAGAGGTGCTGATCCTCATCCCAGCCGCCTCACACCGGCTGCAAACCGTCCCAATGCACACAGGAGGTCCTGGCCCGATGGAGCCAACAGGACAACATCATCCGCAAAAAGCAGAGACGAGATTCTGTGGTCCCCAAACCAGACTCCCTCTGGCCCCTGACTGCGCCTAGAAATCCTGTCCATAAAGATTATGAACAGGACCGGTGATAAAGGGCAGCCCTGCCGGAGTCCAACATGCACTGGGAACAGGTCTGACTTACTGCCGGCAATGCGAACCAAGCTTCTGCTCCGGTCATAGAGGGACCGGACAGCCCTTAGCAAAG
The DNA here is from genome assembly GCA_038088235.1 of Zacco platypus. Taxonomy (NCBI): domain Eukaryota; kingdom Metazoa; phylum Chordata; class Actinopteri; order Cypriniformes; family Xenocyprididae; genus Zacco; species Zacco platypus. The sequence continues at coordinate 13,243,676 of CM076071.1, read as the reverse complement.
GGCCCCGGACCCCATACTCCCGGAGCACCCCCCACAGGGCGCCACGAGGGACACGGTCGAATGCCTTCTCCAGATCCACAAAACACATGTGGACTGGTTGGGCAAACTCCCATAGGCCCTCCAGCACCCTAGAGAGGGTATAGAGCTGGTCCAGTGTTCCACGACCGGGACGAAAACCGCATTGTTCCTCCTGAATCTGAGGTTCGACTATCGGCCTTATTCTCCTCTCCAGTACCCTGGCATAGACTTTCCCGGGGAGGCTGAGGAGTGTGATCCCTCTGTAGTTGGAACACACCCTCCGGTCCCCCTTCTTAAAAATAGGGACCACCACCCCGGTCTGCCACTCCAGAAGCACTGTCCCCAACCGCCACGCGATGCTGCAGAGGCGTGTCAGCCAAGACAGCCCCACAACATCCAGAGACTTGAGCTACTCAGGGCGTACCTCATCCACCCCCGCTGCCTTGCCACAAAGGAGCTTTTCAACTACCTCAGTGACTTCAGTTTGGGTGATGGGTGAGCCCACCTCTGAGCCCTCGGCCTCTGCTTCCTCAGTGGAAGACGTGTCGGTGGGATTGAGAAGATCCACAAAGTATTCCTTCCACCGCCCAACGATGTCCCCAGTTGAAGTCAGCAGATTCCCATCCCCACTGTGAACAGTGTTGGCAGGGCACTGCTTCCCCCTTCCTGAGGCGCCGGACGGTTTGCCAGAATTTCTTCGGGGCCAACCGATAATCCTTCTCCATGGTCTCACCGAACTCCTCCCATACCCGAGTTTTTGCCTCCACAACTACCCGGGCTGCAGTCCGCTTGGCCAGCCGGTACCCGTCAGCTGCCTCAGGAGTCCCCCGAGCCAACCAGGCTCGATAGGCCTCCTTCTTCAGCTTGACGGCATCCCTTACATCCAATATGATTTAGCATATCGTTAAAACATTAATTAAGATATTATCGCACACGATATATATCACACACCTCAAGTTGACGTTTATGTGACTTGTCTTTGTTGACAGAACTAGCTACAAACAGTAAAGAATAATTGTGTTCCACATGACTGCGCGAAACAAGCTAGTTGCTTAATAGACGCTACAAAAACTATTTCCACATTTGTCCATGAGATGTTGTCATGGTTTCTACGGCAGTAAAAGCTGAAACCGAGGGTAACGCGGATATGACGTCGTTGACAGGCTATTCTCGCACACGTTCAGGAACCTTGGTTAAAATCGCAATTTTCTCAATTTACAAAGAGTTGAAAACATTTGGGATATTGTAAGTACTCAACTGAACAAAATAAATAACACTGGCCTAGTGGTTTTTGGATATTTTACTGCAAAAATTTTACACCTTTGCACCTTTAATGTTTTTTCTTGTTGCTATTCTTCTGTTAAAAAGGAAGGATCTAACTTAAGGATGTGTTCATGTCCCATAAAGTTGATGCCTGTTTGAAGAATGTCATTTAGTGGCATAGAAACCATTATACTTGAATTGTTTAATACTTTTTCATGCTCTTCTGCGATGTTTGAGGCAAATCGAAACAGATGTACCTATATACTTTTCATGCTTTTATTCTGGCCTAATTTCAGTTGCATTTACATTTTAGTCTATGTAGTTTTATTTTTAGATTTTTACTCTATTAACAACTTAGCAGTATGTGGACACCTTAAAATGCATATCGCAATTTTTTTTTGATGCAAATAAAACTCCCATAGTCCATAACTACTGTATTTTAAACTTATTTTAATAAATAAATTCATTTAAATCATCAAATATTTGTATGACTTGCTTCTCCCAAAGAGACTTCACCACATCTGGATGAAGTCTCTATTCCCCTGGCTTGAGCCCCTGCCTCGACAGGACGTCTGCCCCCTGTTTCATTGACCCTGGGATATACATAGCCCTCAAAGATAATAGCTTCCCCTGGGCCCACAGGAGGATCTGATGTGCCAGTTTGTAAAGCAGGCGAGATCTCAGACCCCCTTGATGATTTATATATGTCACCACAGCTGTGTTGAGTGGACTAAAACATGGTGCCCTTTGAGGTCTGGGAGGAAGTGCTTTAGTGCTAGAAACACCGCCATCATCTCTAGTCCATTTATGTGCCAGTTGAGATGATGGTCCTTCCACAGACCTCGTACTGAGCGCCCTTCCAGGACCGCTCCCCAACCCATGAGAGAGGCATCTGTCGTTAGCACTAGGCGACGGCAAGAAGCCCCTAACACTGGACTTTGGGACAGGAACCAGCGATTCTTCCACGCCGCGTGACCTTGATCATGCGAAATGGGTTCCCTCTCGGGGAAAACCCTCTGGTCCTGAGTCACCACTGTAAAGGTCTCATGTACAGCAGTCCAAAAGGTATCACGTTGGACGCTGCTGCCATGAGCCCTAACAATATCTGTTTCACAGTGATGGACTGGCCTAGCTTTAGCTTGTTTACCGCTACTAGTATTGACTCGACACGAGCAGAGGAAAGAGTTGCCCTCATCCACACCGAGTCCCATACTACTCCTAAAAAAGTGGTCTTCTGGGCTGGAATGAGCACACTTTTCTTGGAATTGAGCCTTAACCCCAGTTTCTTGATGTGGCTGAGAACGACATCTCGATGTCGAACCACCATCTGTTCGGACTGAGCTAAAATGAGCCAGTCGTCTATGTAGTTCAAAACGCTAATGCCCTGGAGTTGTAAAGGAGCCAGAGCTGCATCCACGCATTTTGTGAACGTGCGGGGTGACAAAGCTAGGCCGAATAGGACCCCGTTGAAACTGGGTGGTCGAGAACCAAACTGAATTCTGTAACCCTTTTCTATAGTTTGCAGGACCCATTGAGAGACGTTCGGCAGAAGTTTCCACGCTGCCAGAAAATCTACTAAGGGAACCAGCCGCTCGAGGCTGGCCTCTGGATTTATTTGCGCAATCATCTCGGTGCCCTGAAGTGGCGAACCGGCAGGGAACAACCGAACTGACTGCAACATCCTCATAAGAGGATGTGAGCTCCCCGGCGCCGCAGCGTCGAGGGAATGATCCCATAGCATCAGTGACGCAGTATTGTGGGACAGAATCATATGCTCGCTGGAAACCTCTGCTCCCCGAAACACCAGAGGTGGCGGGGTTGGCAGAAAGGCCTCCTGAGGGCCCCGGGAGGAGACGGGCACCGTGAAATGAGGTATATATGGCGTCAGGACTTCTTCGCCGTAGCCTTCTTCGAGATGAGAAAGGTCCTCAGATCCGCTCTACCCGAAGTTGGCTTAGGCTGAGAGTATCGGCCCGTTCCCCAGTTTTTTTGAGGAGGAGCCCGGGTGGCGACACTGCTTTTGTTGCGATCTATAAGAGGAGCTCATACTTGGTTTTTGCTGCTCCCGCCCAGCAGCAGCAGGGACATGAGAAGTTTTTAATGGAAGAAACTTAGAATAGACTGCAGCTTGCTTCCTTGACTCTTGAAACCTCTCAACAACTGTGGTTACAGCGTCGCCAAAGAGGCCCGCGGGGGAAACGGGGGCATCAAGGAGAAAACTTTTATCACGTTCCTTGATGCCTGACAAATTAAGCCACAAATTAAGCCACATATGCCTCTCCATGGCCAGCAGGGCTGCCATAGACCGACTGATTTGGCCGTCTCCTTGATGGCCCGGAGAGATAAATCTGTGGCTCGACGCAGTTCTTTGATCGCGTCAAAACATAACCTCCATAAGCTCCTCATATGCTGGAGTGTGGGGTGGCGAGTCCAACACATCACCAGGATCCATGCTCACCTCATCCAATTCCTCAGAACCAGACAGGTGAAGCGCGGGTGCTTCCACCGGGACGGAAGAAACCGCAGCGCTGGCTTCTAAATCCAGAGAGAAAGCACTGGATCTGTGCAGAGATAGGGCAGGACCAGTCTCTAATCCCTCCACTAAATCCATCTGCGATCCCCACGATTGCAGCCGCCGTCGTGCCTCAGCAACAGCGGGACCAGAACCGCGAGGAACGCTTGCCAGATCACTTCCCTCGAAAAGTGACTGACGGGAGCGGAGCGTCTTCATGGAAAGGCTTTCGCAGTGCTCGCAACCAGCCCCCTCGAGGGCTGCCCGAGCATGCTCCGCTCCCAAACAAACAATACACAAATCGTGTGTATCCCCGTCCGGAATATAACGAGGACAGGGAGGAACACAAGGTTTGAATTGTTTGCTCGCCATAATAGTGATATTGTTTTGTGCTTGATGCAATTCAAAGACAGACAACAATAAATAGGACTGACAGTCACACAGATCGCTTACTGAAGACACAGAAGCTAACACTATCTGGTCTGGGTATGCTTTATAGATTCCTGGTCAATGACGTCCCCGCCTTTGACGTTCATTCACTCCATTGGACTGATTTTACACGGGCTTCACGACGCATTCACGCAGAGGCGTTCCCATTGCGTCAGAACGATGATGCAGCTCGAATTCCCTGGAAAGGGAACTGACTTATTCTTTAAAAGTGAAATTTTAGCTATATTATTTGTGTCCCCTTAAAAAATTCCTAGAGAAATTTGAGATGAAATTTACACCCCGGTACTGCTCGTGCTCATTGGAAAAGCAAGGTCCACTCAAATTATGCGCTGACATGAAATTTCTATGTTGTAGTGTACTTGTTTCTGTTTGCAATAGCCATACTCCGCTGTAACATGGTGTGGTATAGTCGTGCTGGGTAATGCTAGTAAAATGACACTACCCTCTCATTCACTAATCCACTCCAAGCTACATGATAGCTTAATAGCTTAGATAATAGTAGCTTTGTAGGACACATACATTATTTGGATAATTTGGTAAAAATAAATAAATAAATCTGTTAAATCTTATTCTGTTGCATAATTAACAGCATCTGATCTAAATCTGATTTATTGATGGGAGGAAAAAAAAATCAATGCATCGCAATTCTCTCTTCAACGATTCTGGATCGTCTGAGAATTTCGAAATTGATTCTGAGCTTAGCTTTTAACTGCAGATCCGCGTTGGAGCTGCACATTCTGTTTCCTCACACACACACACACACCACTCGAACCATCCATAAAATAATCTATAATCTTCCATAAAGAAAGGTTGAAGTGAATTAAAATTACATTAGCGGGCTTCATTGCATAGGATATATGTTGTGAGAAACAAGAATCAAGAGTCAATGAAGAATCGTTTTGGAATCGAATCATGACTCTCAGAGTCAGAATTGGATCAGATCATGAGGTACCTAACTTATGGTCAAAAACAATGAACAGTTGTAATAACCTACAGTATACGACAAGCACTCACTGAGCAAGACCTGCTCTTAATATTTTTTTGTATGTTTAAATATGTATAAGATCTCCTTTACTAAGGCGGAACTCTTATTTTGACAGGTCTTCTAGTCAACTGAGTGATACGGGTTATGAAAGGGAGAGCACGCAGTTCTTTGGAGTTACTTTGCAGATTTAAAGTTTGCCAGTTTATTAAGCACCCCCCGAAAAAGGCGTAAGGTCTGTATATATTTGTTAACAGTTGGTTGTAATAAGTGTTTTGTGTAATTCGCCTCGGTTTGGTGTGTTAGGGCAATTTGACCCAGACGCTGCCGACAAGAGCCAACCCCGCAGTCTGCTTTCATTGCCACTAGTTCATCAGCGTCAGCTTGGTGTGTTCCAGGCTTAAGATGAGTCGCAAGTCTTCTATATGTCGAGTTGAGTCGCAAGTCATCAAATTTGGGACTCAAGTCCACAACCCGGTTTTAACTTTTGTCATGTGATCATTAAGGCTTTTTAATCAAAAAGAGTTCCATAGTACTCTTTTCATCTCAACATGTTTAATGGCAGAACAGAGCATTGAGTATTCTTGCTGACCCCATAATTGTGGTTCCTCATGAAGCTGCAGATCTGGCCATAAGGGGTGTGTTGGCTCTCACTGGGGTCTGAGGTTCCGGTCAGAGTTCTGCAGGCACTCCAGTATCCAGCCAACCGCTGCTCGTCCAAACAACAGAGAGATGCAGAGAAATCCAGCTGCCATCAGACAATAAAAATAATAAATATTATAAATAATAATAATATTATGATTCAGAATGCTGATCATCTCAGATTAGTACAATCCTGGATGCCGTTTGATCAATATAGCATTTTAGTTATGAATGAAAGTAAATAATGACAGCATGTTCCTTTTTGGGTAAAAGTGCTCCTTTAATTTGATTATGTCTCACCTTTGTGAGGAGTTCTCGTGCCATTCTAAAGTGTTCTCTGGCTTTCTCATACACTGATGTCTCAGAACAGCCTTGCTGAAAGTAAATACCACCTAAATCGTAATGCACCTGTCAGACAGAAATGAACATTGTTCACATTTAATAACAGAACATATTTTTACATGATGAATGGGCACATTTATATTCTCTGTAGGACACACCTGACAGTGCAGGTGATCGGCGCTGATGTGCAGCCCTGCGGTGGAGGACTCAGTCTCTCCATTGGCTGTACTGGGATCAGCAGCTAGCAGGTCAAGGGTTCGAAGCGTGTGGATGTAGAAGTCTTTTTTAATGTTTAGGGCTCTTTCTAACACCATGATAGAATCTGTGGCCTGTTCTCTAAGCTGAAGAACAGAGTGTTAAACAAGTGACAGTGATATGATGAGCTTTCTTTGAGAAGGAAAATGGCATTTTGAAGTATTCAAAAAACCATTTAACTCTAGAAATAAGGGGTGCATACTAGGGCTGTGCCAGTAAACTTGACAACCGCATGACACGATTATGACCATGAGTGAAGCACAAAGCTTTGTTCACAAAAGACATAATAGGTTAGCAATCAAATGTTACATTGCAGCTATTTAAACATTTGGATTTATGCCGAATGAGAGGTACGTGAGCCCATAAATTTAAGCTTTGTCGGCTTGTATTCTGTTTTGCTATCTGGTGACCCGATTAACAATATTCCATTAGTTATTCCACTGGACATGGCATCTCTTGTTTCTTTTCCCAAATCGTCACTCACATCTCACCCATTTTCGCAGGGGATTATAAATGTTACCTTCTTTAGTTTGCTTTTAATTAGGCTATAATATTTGCATTCTTTACTATGGTAAAGTAGAAAAACGCTGTATGACATACCTATTTGCTTGCACGTCAAATTCTTTTTAACACAGTTTGTGCTCATTATTAGACTTGGTTAGGTAAGGCACGTCAAGTAACAAGAACTTGTTAGAAAAGAGATGGTCTTTTTCCTGCTCATGTCCCACATCCCTCACTAAGTGGAGAATGGTATTATCAATGTTGAAAACAATTGTGTATCATTTCTTTTCAGGATTATTTGATGAATAATGAATAGAAAGTTCAAAAGAACAGCATTTATCTGAAATAGAAAGCTTTTGTAACATTATCACTCCCATTCAAAACTGTGGGGTCATAATACTTTTATTCAGCAAGTTCTCTTTCAGATTCTATTCATCAAATAATCCTGAAAAGAAATTGTACACAACCATTTAACATTGAAAAAAGTTTCTTGAGCAGCAAATTTGCATATTAGAATGATTTCTGACCATGTGACACTGAAGACCAGAGTAAAGATGCTGAAAATTCAGCTTTGCCAATATAGAAATAAATTGCATTTTAAAGTATATTCAAATAGAACAGTTATTTTAAATTGTACACATATTTCACAATATTACTGATTTTGCTGTAATTAGGATCAAATAATGAAGCCTTGGTGAGCAGAAGAGACTTCTTTTAAAACATTAAAAAACCTAATAATTTTTTGTTTTTCTAATAATTTCTAATAATTTTGGCCACCACTGTATACAAAAGAGCGTGTCTGTGTGACACTAGTGTTGTAGTACTTGAGACCGGTCTTAAGACCATTTCTTGAAGGTCTGTCTTGGTCTCGGCTGCATTTGGACTCAGACTAAAAGGACTTGGGATTTTATTTCAAGACCAGTGAAGACCACAACTGTGGGGATCTCGCTTAATTGCCATTTGATTTCTTTGTTAACATAATTAATTTGATTGGATGTAAAACTTCCTGCTTCAAATGCAATCAACAACTTATTTCTAATTTCATTTATTTTGTTACTGTTGCTACAAATGCCCACAAAATTCAAGATATGATTGCAAAAAAGTAGATCTTGAAACTTATAACATATGATAAAATTAAGCAATATCACAAGCACAAATGTAGACGTGATATAGATTTTAATCTCAACATTATTTATGCATTTGTAATTGCACCAATTAATATGGAACTTCTGATCCACCTCTTCACTGTAAAAATGAATTGTGTTAGTGATTCCAATTGATTGGTAATAGCTCTATATATAGTGTCTTATTCTAATTTTAATTACTGATTAAAAATAAGACATTTCTCAAGCAGTAAATATGGATCTTTCAGATGAATTTGATGAGTGCTAGTCTGGTCTTGACTCGGGCTCAACTTGACTACAACACTATGTGACACACAACTCACAAAAAGACGCGTGTCAGTATCGAGTTCTCTTTCGCTCTTTCGAACAAACAATAACAGAAAATTAAGCCAAAATGCCTGTTTTGTTGAGCATTCTCATAAAAGCAGTCTTAAATAAGTTAAATTACGTCTTAAATGAACTTACAGAGTTTTGAAAAAATGCGCATCAGATCCGCATCAGATCCGCATCATGTTCCGCAGTGGCAGCTCTTAAAGTCACAGCAGCCTAATAAACCAGTTACTGTGATGTCTGTCATTAATGTTAATCAAAGAACAAAGGTAACAGAAAATTATAGCTTTAATAAGAAATAATCTACATTTAATTTATGCAGTTAAGTCTGTTAAGTGTTTGATAACTCAATTTCTGCATATGTCTGCATGTTTCTACTGTTAGACATTTAGGAAGACCACAGGTAAATATGACATTTATTATAATGGGTTTCTCTGAAGAATGTTTTAAGTTCACTTAAATTAAAAGTTGTTATTTTTTGAAGCCAAATAAATGTTGAAATTAATAGCTTTCAATTATACCGTAATGGTGAATATCTATCTGTTTTTATAGATACATCAGTACCAGTATTAGTATCAGTAATTTGGAGAGTAACTGAAATTATTAGAATTTAAAAATGCTTTTAAAATCGCGATTAATCATGATTAATGACAGAAAAAAATGTGCGATTAGTTTTATTTAATTGATTGACAGCACAAATTTTTATAGGCTATATATACACGTGACGAGCAGGGCGGGCGAGAGCCGTGAGGGAACTGCTCGAGGCCAGTGACGCGAGCTGCACCGGTCTTGTATCTCTCCCGGAGGAGCTCAGGAAGCATAAAAGAGGAGTGACGACAGTGAAGGACGAGAGAGGACCAGGCCTGGATTTTATGTTGTGTTTTATTATGTTTCTGTGGGCGGCAGTCGCCGTGAGGAACTGCCGTCATTTTACTTTCATTTTATTGTTGGTTTATTTATTTGATTTGATATATAATATATAATATATAAGGGATATTATATATTATTATTCCGATCAAAATCAAATCCAAGTGAAAAGAGAGTTATATTTAACAAAAGAAAATTACGTTTATGGGTAGCGCAATGGTTGTTTAAGTCCCACCCCTCACTTCTGGTTGTTGTTGTTGTGGTTCTGAAATTGCGGTACTGAAAATGCTGGTGCTGCGGTTTTCCCGCTAGACATGTCTCGACCGGACTAGAGAGTTTCTGCTGATATTTCACCTGTCAGTCAGTGCAGTTACATTGTTACACTAACAGCAAGGGACTGTCTTTTAGTGAGTTTTTAAACCGTTCATTCAACTATACGTTCAAAAATACTGATTCATTCAAACAGAGATGTAATGAAACAAGCTATGAAATCACTTTAACTTTGTACACCACTTTAGAAGGCTCAGCTGACCAGCAATGCATTGATGCTATGACAGAGATTTCGCTTTCCTTGGAAACGACAACCTTTTTCACGAATATATGCGTCGCGGACCAGAAGTACAGACGCAGGTAAACGCACGTGCTCAGTCAATTTCTCTCACGTTCACCATCTGTTTAGGCTTGTTAAGTGCAAATCCAGCAAATAAAAATCCAGCCTCTGTACAAATCACCATGATAACCATTATGTTATCATTACTAACTTATTTAATATTCAGTACACATGCACAAAGTGTAAAACGAGAAGGGCAAAACCTTATGAAAAAAGAAAACACGCAAATATTGCAGTTGCCACGGTTCTTGCATTTGCCTGGGGTTGGCTCATCAATAGCACAGTATAATGATATTGCGGTTAACGCGACAGCCCTAGATATCAGTATATAAAACACACTGAAGACAGCTACAATCATTTATCCTACAAGCAAGTTTCAGTCATACCACACTCAGTATGTTCTCTGTGAGTTCCTTTTCCTGCTGGACCAGACTCATCCTACAGGACACACAAAACTATTAGCACAAATTCAACCCCACACAACACAAAGAACTGACAACCCTGTCATTTCTTTCTTACATATTCAGCTGATGTGGTCCGGGTTTGGTCTGTTTCTCAGGAAAGCTGCTCAACACAATGGTACGAATGGCCCTATTGAGAGAAAGTCATATTACACTTTCGACAAGTTGCTGGCATGGCATCAGCTTAAAGGGTTAGTTCACCCAAAATTAAAATGATGTCATTAGTTTCTCAGCCTCATGTCGTTCCAAACTCGTGTGACCTTCGTTCATCTTTGGAACACAAATGAAGTTATTTTTATTGAAATACGAGATGTCTATAGTCTGTTCCTCCATTGACTACCTTTGCATGTTCATGTCAACAGCTCATATCCTACCACTCAACAACAACAAATATTTCAGTGCACTTCTGCCCGGCCAACTTAAGTCGGTTTTTGTCCTACACAATTTGAAAAGACTCAAACGGAGAGAGGCAGATCTGGACTGGATTTTTTTTCCCCCAATCAGGTAGGATACAAGTGATTTCAAAACATTTCAGCCGGTTCTAATTTGATTTTTGGATGCTGCAAACATGTTTAGCTAAAAAGACTGCAACTTCAGTTTAGCGTTCATTGTCTCTGCAGTTAAAAAGACAAAGTTGACAATTCTGGCTATACTTTCATTATTTAAATAAATTTCTTTATCGAAATTATTATTTATTGATCACTCCGTGTTATTTAATTTTACTATTTGTTGCTTGTGTTTTGAATATATGTTCGCCTGCACTAGGCATTTTGCACACATTTGTTCTGCACCTTGTGACTTGATTGAGTTCTGTTCCAATTCAATTCTTTCAATTAATTTTTGATTGTTGTGCTGTAGGCTATTTAGAGCAATTTAGCTGATTTAATTAGATTTCTTTAATTCAACATTTCAGAAACGATCTCAGTCTACATTACACGGCCGGAAACGCATGTCACATGACCACTTATGCACACTGGGCATACACATACAAAAGTGTAAACAGTTACAAGTGTAAACTCTTGCGCAAGCAGGCAGCTGCAATATTTAAAAAAAAAAAAATACAGTTTAACTGCACAAGGGCCTTAATGTACCTCAGATTTGAGCTGTCTCCTTTGTTTGAACACAGTTGCAGTGATTATTGACTGTTTTGAGATTTTTACAGAGAAAATATAATTTGAAAGTGCATGCTTCAATCTTTTGTAGAATTGTACCATAGAAATGTGCTGATGTATTGCACCTAGAATACTATATATAATTTTAAGGGTGACACTTTACAATAAGGTTCATTAGTTAACATTAGTTAAATACAGTAGTTAACATGAACTAAGTGAACTGCACTTATACAATCATTTATTAATCTTTATTGATGTTAATTTACATTCATTTACATTATTAAAATCTGGTTAACATTAGCACACTGTGAACGAACATGAACAAACAATGAACAACTGTATTTTCATAACCGTAAACGAAGATTAGTAAATACAGTAACAAATGTATTGCTCATGGATTAGTTCATGATAGTTAATACATCAACTAATGTTTATCTAATGAACCTTAAGTTTTTTTTTTTTTTTTTTTTTTTTTTTTCAAAAAATGTGGTGTTCGTCTTCTTGTAATTAACACTTTAAGAGCCAAACAAAGTATGCAAACTAAATGTATACAACAGGTAAGTGATTTGTAGTTTTTTTTTTTTTTTATGAATTAATGAATTAATTTTACAATCTCTTTATGAACATTTTGAAGCGTCAAAGTGGTAATTGCATAGCTGTAAAAGGAGGGACAGAAAGCTCTCCGATCATCAAAAATATCTTCATTTGTGTTCTGAAGATGAGCAAAAGTTTTATGGGTTTGGAATTTTCATTTTTGGGTGAACAAACCCTTTAAGGGTCAACTTTCATGTTTGCTCCCTACTTTATTTTCATCAGAAATCCATTAGTATAAAACACTGATTTAAGTGAAGCAAATTTGTCATTATAATATAATATAATATAATAAATGTTTCAACTGATTATACATGTATTACTGATTTATATTAGAAGGCTAGCGAACAGAAACACCATAAAGTGGCTTTGATTAGAAGTAGGACAGGGGTTGGCAACTTATGGCTAATTATGGGTAATCGCTGGCACGCGAGCAAAAACGAGGAGAGGGGGTTCAATCTTCAACTGGTTGGTGGCAGCTGCCAATATGATTATTTTCTTATTATGAATATAATTGACCCTTCGCAAAGACTCGCCCCCTTTAGTTATTATTGCTATGCCCAACAAGCCTGCGCTCTCACGCCAAACATCATGTTCTCACGCAGTGAAAAATACATCGTGGAGCAAAGAGGACATTGACAACATATGAAACTGTGTCATATTTAAAATACTGTAATTTTTTAAAGACGTTTAAACAAATGCCATATAGTGGCTGTTTAATGTGTCGTGATTGCTGTAGCTCCATCAAGTAGCTCATGAAACAATCATTTCTTCATACTAGTTCATTTATAGCATCAAATAAACACGAATGGACATCAGAAGTAATGTTTTCAAGTGCGGACAGAGTATACACAATTTTCAAGTTCACCAACGTTAATCTACTATACTCCCCAGACATTTACATTTAATCATTTGGCAGACGCTTTTATTCAAAGCGACTTACAAGTGAGGAAAACAAACAAGCGATTCTTCATGAAGAGGTAAATAGACACAGGAAGTGCTCAGAATACAAGTTTCAGACATTGCTCAGAGTAGCATAAGCTAGAGTAACTGACTGCAAACCTTACTGTTTTGTCAGAGAAAATTTGGGGTTATGAATGGTCAGATCGCCAGTCAATCAAACTTGTTTTACTTTTATTAAATTAAAAAGGATTGCTGTAGTTTGTCTTGTCACTGAAAATATTAGAAAGATTTAATTAGAAAGAAAATCACTTAGAAAGATTCATGCTATCTATTCATGATATTCTTCATCTACATTATTCAATAACATAAGCGTTATCACATAACATACATAAAGTCACAATAGTGGCAGTATCTATACAAATTAGAATAATTTCCTTGGAAATAGCTGCTAGATTGAACGTCCACAAAGCGTCAGTAAGCTGCCAGTCGTGATCACGTTCATTTGACTGCTTTAATTGGGACAAACCCCCCTAAAATGTCAATTATACAAAAGAATAGAGTCATAAGAATATATTCAAAATAATAAAACAATGTGTTTCCTTGGAGCAAGAGTGATAGGGAATGCATTTTACTCGCAGCTTAACCGCAGCTGGCTGGATTGAAGGTCAGATCTCGCAGATATGCAGCAGCTGAGATTGCCAGCCACCAGCCTGCCACTGGCAGGTCACGTGACCTACCAGAATCAGACAGGCAGCTGCTGCCAGCCAGTTGAAGATCGAACCCATATAGAAAGCAAGAGAGGTGTATTTATTTCATTCAAATAAAGTACCTCATGCCTGCATACAGATCTACACTTTGAGTTGATCATTGCTCATAGTAACCCAGCTTGTTTCATTAAGTTAGGAGTTATAAACACTAGTGCAACCACTGTGCATCACGTGCACACAAGTGCACTTGTTACTGACTGACAGCTTACAGCTTATAAACGGTTTTATTTCGAAGGCTGCAGTTGGTATTGATAATGTCTCATTTCAGAAAAACAACCATTATAAACTTGACTACTGTGACACGTGCTCTTTTGAAACATAAAATACTGTAATTTCTCAGTTACTTTGGAATGTAATGGTAACTTATGAAATGAAGCAGTCTCAATGACGTTTGTCACCAATAACAACTGCGACCACCAAGAAACGCAGCCTTCGAAATGAATCACACCCATACACATTATAAACCTAATCTTATCTTTCACTGCCTAAGCTGTGACATACAAATGAAAACCACACTGACCATCTGTTGTAGATCAGCACAGCCATAGCTGTGGTGGGCGGCAGGGTGGACAAATCCAGATCTACATGTTTAACTCCAGGAGGAACACGACTGACACACAGAAGCTCATTCAATAACATATTGAGAACAGGGATGGTCAAACTATGATACAAACAGAAAGACAAAAACAGGACACTTTACTACTTTTCCATCAGTAACAATAGGGGCCTTCGCACCGGAGGAACCTCATCATAGCTCCTAGAACTATTGGCTGAAATACCATGATTTGAGTTCTAGTAACTCCGTTACTTCACAGTAGGGTCTAAAGGGGCTTATTCTGACCTTTTAAGATATGATATTTTAACACTTTTTTAAAACACTTATTTCCAGACGTACTTATGTAGCTACCTCGATACATTTGGACAGTAAAATAAATAAGATAATTGATCAAATGTTGAACTTTTTGTGGAAAAACAGTATTTATATTAGAAAACCTGTAATTGTTAAGTCATATAAAAAATGGTGGTCTTGAATATTTAGATTTTTCTATTTTAAATAATGCCTTCAAAATTAACTGGTTGAAATATTTACTAAAAACTCAGAATCTTTGAGGAATATAATTTGTAAGTCTGTTTTTGACCAACTTGGTGGCCTTTCATTTTTGCTTATGTGCGATTACAGAAGAAATTCCAGTTAAATTTTCAGCTTTTCATAGGCAAGCACTTTTGGCTTTGAAGTTTTATTTAAATTTTCACCACACCAATATTACATATGGAATAATTTTAATAGTTTGTATAAGCATAAGAGTAAGTAAAAAGAGTTTATTTTTGAAAACTTGGTTTGGCAAGGGCATTCCTTTTGTTGGACAATTGTTGAATCATCAAGGGCATTTAATGACTTATGATGAATTTCTTTCACACTTCATCTTCTCTGTACCTCCTAAAGAATTTGCCTCTGTAATTGGTGCCATTTCTTCGGATGTTGTTTCTTTATTGTAGAGGTATTTCATACTCTATACATGTATCTTTATTGCATCCAGCTGATACTTTTTGTGGTAAAGTTTGTTTTTTTAATGAGCAAAAATAAGTCTATACGTTCCCCACTTGAAAAAGAAATAGAGAGTAAACCACATGTCATTTCCTATTAGTCAAGGTTTATTGGAACTATTAATTGGAGTAAGGTCTGGCTGTTACCTAATAAATACACTCACCTAAAGGATTATTAGGAACACCTGTTCAATTTCTCATTAATGCAATTATCTAATCAACCAATCACATGGCAGTTGCTTCAATGCATTTAGGGGTGTGGTCCTGGTCAAGACAATCTCCTGAACTCCAAACTAAATGTCAGAATGGGAAAGAAAGGTGATTTAAGCAATTTTGAGCGTGGCATGGTTGTTGGTGCCAGACTGGCCGGTCTGAGTATTTCACAATCTGCTCAGTTACTGGGATTTTCACGCACAACCATTTCTAGGGTTTACAAAGAATGGTGTGAAAAGGGAAAAACATCCAGTATGCGGCAGTCCTGTGGGCGAAAATGCAGGGTTGATGCTAGATGTCAGAGGAGAATGGGCCGACTGATTCAAGCTGATAGAAGAGCAACTTTGACTGAAATAACCACTCGTTACAACCGAGGTATGCAGCAAAGCATTTGTGAAGCCACAACACGCACAACCTTGAGGCGGATGGGCTACAACAGCAGAAGACCCCACTGGGTACCACTCATCTCCACTACAAATAGAAAAAAAGAGGCTACAATTTGCACGAGCTCACCAAAATTGGACAGTTGAAGACTGGAAAAATGTTGCCTGGTCTGATGAGTCTCAATTTCTGTTGAGACATTCAGATAGTAGAGTCAGAATTTGGCGTAAACAGAATGAGAACATGGATCCATCAAGCCTTGTTACCACTGTGCAGGGTGGTGGTGTAATGGTGGGGGGGGGGGTTGTTTTCTTGGCACACTTTAGGCCCCTTAGTGCCAATTGGGCATCGTTTAAATGCGTACCTGAGCATTGTTTCTGACCATGTCCATCCCTTTATGACCACCATGTACCCATCCTCTGATGGCTACTTCCAGCAGGATAATGCACCATGTCACAAAGCTTGAACCATTTCCAAATTGGTTTCTTGAACATGACAATGAGTTCACTGTACTAAAATGGCCCCCAGTGTCACCAGATCTCAACCCAATAGAGCATCTTTGGGATGTGGTGAAACGGGAGTTTCGTGCCCTGGATGTGCATCCCACAAATCTCCATCAACTGCAAGATGCTATCCTATCAATATGGGCCAACATTTCTAAAGAATGCTTTCAGCACCTTGTTGAATCAATGCCACGTGGAATTAAGACAGTTCTGAAGGCAAAAGGGGGGCAAACACAGAATTAGTATGGTGTTCCTAATAATCCTTTAGGTGAGTATATATTATTAAAAATTTCCTTGACCTTATTTGTTTTAAGATACTGCATAAATTTTACCCTGCTAAACATTTTCTATCCAAGTATAACAAAGACATAGATGTAAATTGTTCATTTTGTTTAATGGAGCCAGAAACTGTACCTCATATTTTTGGCATTGTCAATATACAAAGTGGTTAAGGTGGGAGGTTTCTAAATTTGTTAATGGCAAATTGATATGGAATTTTAATTTGTTAAATGAAAAATACGTTGTTTCACCCCATGACCTGTAGGGTATGGATAATTGATAACTGAATTAGAGATAATTGATAATTAGATGAGGGATAATTTTTTTATGACTTTGACCGCCATAATTGAGGGTAAATTCCGGGTCACGAGGATGGGTCACATGCTCGGTTCACACTGTCGGGATCACATGTCCACCGGGTCACATGTCCACCGGGTCACATGAACAACGGCATCCGCATTCCGGCTCATGGGTCTCATCTCGTCCTTCTCTGTGCAAGTGACAAAAATAAGTTTCTAATCATTTCAAAAAGTTGTTTGAAAACATTCCCTTCTTCAAAAGACGATAAATAAAAATATATAACTGTATGTAAGGATCAATACAATAACAAACATGAATAAATAAAACATTTACCGCAGTTTTAGTTAAATATCTCACATTTTTGAAAGCGCTCCTTACTTGTTGGTGTCCTGAAATGGTTACAAGCGCTATTAGTTTATGCTGAAATCTAAAATCTCTCTGACGGACTCTCCAAAGAGCTCCTTCCAGCTGCGCTGTGAAATGCAGGACAGAGGGGGAGAGTGGTGGGAGGATGAAACATTTGTTTTATTCATGCTAACTGTATTTCAAAGCATAACTGCAAAAGTTTTAAATGACATCTTTTAAAATGAAAAATTAAATCTTTAAAAGTTTTTTTTAAATTATATTTTTAAAGTCTTAGTAAAACAAATCTTCTATTGATCTTCTTACAAGACTGATGTCCTCATGGTAGAAGTGATCTGACTTAAACCTAAAGTATAATTTTCATGTATCAGCATATGCAAAAAAATATCTCTCAAGACATCTCACACAATGTGTAACATTTTCAATATTTCCTTAAGAAAATCACCAAACATTTTCAGAGAGTGAGAAACATTGAATACATTCAGAACATGAGATGCCTCAGGCTGCTTCTATAAAAGGAACTTATCTCCAATTTAAATGAAATATGTTACAACAAATATGTTACTAAAAAAATATTTAAACAAAGTTTTAGTTATAGCTAAATTAATATATAAATTAAAATATATATATTAAAATATCCTTACATTTTCAGTGAGGTGAAGAAATAGTTCTTTGTACAATGATAAAAAATAAAATAAAAAGCAAATAGTTTAAGTTGTATCATAAACAAACAGTCCCAGATCCTCCAAGGGATTAACTCCACAGTGAAATGAAGGCTTCAGACCCTCACAGAGATGGGAGGAGATACTGACCAGATGAGGCTCCTTTCCAAAGTGAATTCTTTTTGTTTTGTTTTTTACTGAATTTATTTCAAAGCACAATCTTAAAAGTTTAAATATGATCTTTTAAAATTATAAGGTTGTTTAAATCCACTCTTTAAAGTTTATTAAACTCAAATATTCTTCCTAGAAGTCTACTGTATCAAGATAACATCTGATGCTCAATGGTATATGATTTTGCTTAAATCTAACCTAAAGCATTATTTTTTATTAAACAACATTTGTTCAAAAACTTTAAAATGTTAAATCAAAACCTGCGCTTAGTTGTCTTAGATCTCAACTATACAAATAGATTCAAGTGGTATTTTTGTCCATGCGAAAATAAAATGAGTTTAATAAACTTTAAAGAGTGGATTTAAACAACCTTATAATTTTAAAAGATCATATTTAAACTTTTAAGATTGTGCTTTGAAATAAATTCAGTAAAAAAAACCAAAAAGAATTCACTCCGGAAAGGAGCCTCATCTGGTCTGTATCTCCTCCCATCTCTGTGAGGGTCTGAAGCCTTCATTTCACTGTGGAGTTTATCCCTTGGAGGATCTGGGATTGTTTGTTTATGATACAACTTAAACTATTTGCTTTTTATTTTATTTTTTATCATTGTACAAAGAACTATTTCTTCACCTTACTGAAAATGTAAGGATATTTTAATATATATATTTTAATTTATATATTAATTTAGCTATAACTAAAACTTTGTTTAAATATTTTTTTAGTAACATATTTGTTGTAACATATTTCATTTAAATTGGAGATAAGTTCCTTTTATAGAAGCAGCCTGAGGCATCTCATGTTCTGAATGTATTCAATGTTTCTCACTCTCTGAAAATGTTTGGTGATTTTCTTAAGGAAATATTGAAAATGTTACACATTGTGTGAGATGTCTTGAGAGACCTCCACATTTTTTTGCATATGCTGATACATGAAAATTATACTTTAGGTTTAAGTCAGATCACTTCTACCATGAGGACATCAGTCTTGTAAGAAGATCAATAGAAGATTTGTTTTACTAAGACTTTAAAAATATAATTTAAAAAAAACTTTTAAAGATTTAATTTTTCATTTTAAAAGATGTTATTTAAAAACTTTTGCAGTTATGCTTTGAAATACAGTTAGCATGAATAAAACAAATGTTTCATCCTCCCACCACTCTCCCCCTCTGTCCTGCATTTCACAGCGTGGCTGGAAGGAGCTCTTTGGAGAGTCCGTCAGAGAGATTTTAGATTTCAGCATAAACTAATAGCGCTTGTAACCATTTCAGGACACCAACAAGTAAGGAGCGCTTTCAAAAATGTGAGATATTTAACTAAAACTGCGGTAAATGTTTTATTTATTCATGTTTGTTATTGTATTGATCCTTACATAGTTATATAATTTTATTTATCGTCTTTTGAAGAAGGGAATGTTTTCAATCAACTTTCTGAAATGATTAGAAACTTATTTTTGTCACTTGCACAGAGAAGGACGAGATGAGAGACCCATGAGCCGGTCATCCCCCGGAGGGGCGGGGTCAATGAGGTCAAAGTTATTAATCATTTGACAGGGGTCAAAGGTCAAAGCCATTAATCATTTTTTTGACAGGTCATGTAGTATATTTACTACTCGTATATTAATGATTTGAGATTGTATTTGATAAATTTCATGTTCATCCGTGTAAATTTAGTAATCAGAAACCCCTTTTTTCCATAGTATTGAAAGAATTCGAAAATTATATGGTTTCTATTAAGGACAGTACAAACAAACTAGAATGTAAATTTCCTGAAGAAAATGTTAATGGTGCTTGCAGTGGGTAAATTCGGCAATCGGTTGCTAAGGTGTTTCTAGGCAGTTTCTAAGGTGTTCTAGGTGGTTGCTAGGCGGTTGCTATGGTAACCTGGGTGGTTGCTAGGCAGTTGCTAAGATACTTGGGGTGGTTGCTAAGATGTTGCTAGGCGGTTGCTAGGGTGTTCTGGGTGGTTGCTATGGTAACCTGGGTGGGTGCTAGGATGTTGCTAGGCATTTGCTATGGTAACCTTGGTGGTCGCCAGGGTGTTACCAGGCAGTTGCTAAGGTAGTCACTACGGTGTTGCTAGGTGGTTGCTTGGGTGTTCTGGATGGTTGCTAGGCGGTTGCTATGGTAACCTGGGTGGTTGCTATAGTGTTACTAGGTGGTTGGTAGCTGTCACAGACAGTTACTATGGAGTTTTTATAGAGTTCTTAGCATGTTCTCAGCCCACTTTAGCACTTAGCTAATCATTATTAGCATGTAGCTATTCACTGCTAGCATGTGTAGCATCTTGGAAGTCCGGTTTTCTAGCATGAGTCAAAAGACCCAAAAACCATGTCTGTACGATGTTCTGATGCAGAGATATAGGTCTTGCTATACAGTTGCTAGGGTACTTTGTTTGGTTGCTAAGGAGTGGCTTGGTAGCCATCAGTGATGATACTCCAAAGGCTGCTTGCAGGTAAGAATGATATAAACCAACCCTATGATGTTAAGATTTGAAGATAACCCTCTTTGGGTTTGCTAGGGTGCTCTAAATAGTTGCTAAGGCATGGCTAGACAGTTAACAGGCTTAAACTAATAGACTGCATGTGTGCCCAAATCAAAAGATCCATACTCGCATGTCTCTATGATGTTCTGATTCATTTATATCCATCTCATCTATTTTTCAATGGAAGTCTTTGAGGTGGTTGCTAGGGTGCTCTAAGTGGTTGCTAGGGTGTGGCTATGATGAAGATTTTAGGTCATTACTGATTGGCTGCTTGAGCAGATGTCAAATGAGTAAGAGACAGTGAGAGAGAAAGGGTTCCTCAGGCGCTGCGTGTGTGTGTGTGTGTGTGTATGAGTGAGAAAGTGACAGTTGAGACTGACGGAATGTTCGTGAATTTGAATTTTTCAATGGGGCTTTTTTGGCTGCTTCATCGTCCGCTGTGAACATCGTAGGTCCGATCGCTTATAAAAGTCATAGCACACCTCCCTTCAATGAGCCGGTCGATTTGACACCTCATTCATGGGTCTAGGACAAATGGCACGGGACGAATTACGCGCCAAAGTTTTGTCCAGAAGATAACAATAATGATGCTTTACCTTTGGCAAGCACCATTAACAAGTATGCAGAAGAATAAGAATGGAGCTTTGCCTTTGGCAAGCACCATTAATAATAATATTAAGTATGCAGGAGAACAATAATGATGCTTTGCCTTTGGCAAGCACCATTAAAAAGCTGTCAAAACCATTAATTTAATACATTTAAGATTGTGAAACATCAAGGTTTGTTGTAATTGTTGTTCAAGCATTAAAAAAAAAAAAAAAAAAACCTGCTGTCTGCAGGGTTGTGTTCTTTTCTCTGCCTCGACACTGAAGCTGCTGTCAAGCCAGCCGCCACCGCGAAATGCATGGTCAATCTAGCCGCCACTATATTTCGGGGTTTGCGCATACACTGGCTATTATGGTAAGACCGTCAGAGAACTGAGTCAGTCTGTCTGAATAAATGAAAATAAATAAATGTTTTACAGCCAAATTTCACCTGAAAATGATAGTACACCTCATATGTACACCTCATATGAATTCCAAAATAAAAGTCTGCCTGAATAAATAAAATATATATTTTACAATATATATTTTAGTATACCTCACAGTCTGACACTGTCTGCTGCTGAATTCCAAAATAAAAGCCCTCCAACACTCATATGTTTTGTCCATACATTCCGTAACTAAGAAATGTCCTAGTTTCCACAAACCAATTTCACTTCATATTGAGATGACACCTTCTCACAGTGTCAACCTCAACATTTCAGGACAGTCTGATGTTGTATTCCAAAATAAGAGCCCCCTTAAAATTCATATAACCCGTTCTGTCGATATATATTCAGAAAATCAAAAAAAGAAAAGTCCTAGTTTCCACAGGCCAATTACACCCAAGATAAAGAGTATACCTCTCAGTGTCAACTACACCATTTCAGGATGGTCTGATGTTGTATTCCAAAATAAGAGCCCTCACCCCAAAAAATGCATATGTATGCTGTTTTGTCTATACATTCAGAAAAATAATAAAAATAAAATTTCTTGTTTCCACAACACAACCTCACCTCAGGTGGACAGTGCACCTTCTCACAACTATACCATATCAGAATATTCTTCCAAAATAGCCTGAATAAATAGATATGCCTAAAGAAATGATATGGCTAAATAATAAAAAAAACAGGCTTAAATAAATAAAAAGACAGAGAGTGAGAAGTTGTACTCCCAATTAGAGGTGAAATTGGTCTGTGGAAACTAGGACTTTTCTTAGTTTATGAACACAGTGTATAAGTGCTGGAGGGCTTTTATTTTGGAATTCAGCAGCAGACAGTATCAGACTGTGAGGTGTACTATCATTTCCAGGTGAAATTGGCCTGTTGAATATTTATTTAGGCCTGTTTTTCATTTATTCAGGCAGACTTATTTTGGAATCCATCATCATACAGTGACAGGCTGTGAGGTACTATCATTTTAAGGTGAAATTAGGATCTGATTTTTTTTTTATTTATTTAGGCTGACTTTTATGTTGGAATTCAGCAGGTCACAGTGAGGTGTACTATCATTTTCAGGTGAAATTGGGCTGTAAAATATTTGAGTTATTTATTTGCATTTATTCAGACAGACCGAATGAATAAAAGAATGTGAAATCGCTTCGACAGAAGATTACTTGTTTTCAGATCAGTTCTCTAACGGTCTTACCATAATAGCCATTGTATGTGTGAAATATAGTGGCGGCTAGATTGACCGTGCATTTTGCGGTGACAGCTAGCTTGACCGCAGTAAGTTGTCATAGAAGATTTTTTCTCTTAGCCCCACTTTTTGCTCTATCAGTAGCGCAGTTTATGCGTTTACATTCCATCTCCATTACGAAACCCAAGACACACAACAAACAGCTCAGATCACGGCACCCACCATTCAGCAGTTTTAGCGTTCGTAAATGCCACGCTTAAAGACGCCGCTGTTGGCCACTTCAGAGTTCCTATTCCCAGTGTGACTGCAACCAGGAACATTGCCCACGGGAGAAATTAGTTCCTGGGGAACTATCCAGGTGGCTAGTTCCTATTACAGAGCTCCTAAAACTATTCGGTGCGAAAGCCCCTAATATCAATTGTAACACAATCTTGTTATTTGAGAAAAATGGGGAAAAGTACCTCCTACTCCCAGGCACGGAAGATAAGGGTTAACGGTGTTCAATTAACAGGCTTACAATGATGTTCCGTACTGAGCATATAACTTGATTTCAATGGCAAAAATGGACAATTTAACTGATCGATTGAGAGCCATTTCTTTAACTGAAGAAAACATTTAAATAATTAAGATAGGTGAATACCTTTTTATTTGGTTAAAATTTGGTTAAGTTTATTGCTGGTAATTTGGTAAATTAATAAGCTAGAGGACCATGCATGAGAAGTTTGGCATGATTGTGTCTTGAATTAATTTTGGCATGCGAGTTAAGCATGAACCCTGTGAAACGTTAGTGAATAACTTTGCCAAATCTTTCTGAAGACAAAAAAAGGACAAACTATTTGCATTGATTTAAAAAATGTAATGATTAACCAATGTGAAAATTTCAAAACATAAATGATTGATGTGTGTCTGTTTGCCTGTCTAGGCTGAGAGTGTTGCCAAACGGTCATCGCTGGCAATTTAAGTTTACATATTCCCATTTCAAACCATTTATTTAACAAAAGCTAATATATTTAACAATTTCTGATTACATAATATTTATTTCATAAAGACTGTAATAGTGTGAGAAGAATTGATTAAATCGAAATGTACATTTTCGCTGCTCTAGTTGTCTCCCCACCCAAGCTGGAGTCTGAAGTGTAGCTTGCCCGTCCATTTTCAAGCGCAGAGGGTGCACCTTGCAAACTTACTAAAATCTCACTGGAACAAACAGCGCGGGCATCTGTGTCTTGATAGGGGGTGAAAGACGAAGAAATGAAGATGACACAGATATATAGTCTATGTATGAGTGAGTATTTATTCACTAATCGGTGGAAAAATGTCATCTGTACGGAACATCATTGTGTACGGAACATGGTGTCATGACAACACTACAATTCAACGAAGCCCCATCATCTTTCTTTACAAATGGCTTTGGGCAGGCATTATGTCAATATTTTGCATTGTGATGCAGACGATGGCTTTTTGGCAGATCTGGAGCAGTAATTTGCAGATCTTATACAAACACACAAATATATGGATTACACACTAAAGGAAAAGAAAAACATTAAAAAGCATAATATAATCCCTTTAAATGTAAATGGGGTTAGCCCTTGCAAAAATCCTTGTCACAATAGCCAAGCTCTGATTTGTGAGTGTCTGTTCTAAATTTGTAAACTTGCTAAACATAAAACTCAAAAATAAAAACAACACTTAATCAAATTTATCTTCACTCACCCTTTCTCTAGTATGTTCAGGTCCCATCTCAGATGGGCGGCAACTTTAAGTGCCATTAGTTTCAGTGTGCGGTTCCTCCGGTTGTCCACTGGTGGCTGAACCTGGTTCTGCTCATTCACAGAAGGTTTGGAGGCTTGCTCAAGAAATTGAATGATGAGCTGAACAGGAGATGGATCTGTGGAAAACATAAAATTAAATCCTAAATCTCATCTTAAGAAAACTAACGTTATCTGAACTTTATTCTTTGTTGACGCATGTGGAAATTGTTAAAGTCAACATACAAAGAGCATTTGCAGCTGATTTTATTTCTGTATTGTGACATATCCAAGTAAAACAGCACATTAAATGACTGGCAGGATTTGATTTTGTCAATGCAGAATAGACTTTGGATGGTGAAAAAGTGGACGGTAAAAGACATATTTGCAGGAGTGGTGTAAAACAAATTTGATTTGCAGAGCAAATCAGCATTTGCAGCGATTATAAAGACATTTTAACAAGTTAAGATTTTCCATCATATTGTTTATTTACTTATATTGTCCTGCCAGTTTCATAAAATGAACCAAAACTATTTTACATTTCTCATGGTAACATTCATATGTAGCATCTAGCATTGTGTTTTGTGCATTTGCATTAGCAAAGCATCTTTCAGTCGAACTTTAATCAAAATCGCAATATGGCATGGGGTGCTTGTCAATTCACAAAAGGCTGCCATTTAATTAAATAGGTATATACTGTAGTCTGAAGCACAACAGTGTATTCATTTATTTACACACAAGCAGTTCCGTGATGTTTTTATTTTAGCATCTCAGAGTTTAAAGGTGAAAGTTCTCAGATCAACCATCGTTTGAGGTTGAAATGGCAGTGTTTTCAGTTAGGAGTCCAACTAGTGGTAACTCTAGTTACCCGGATGAGGTCCCTGTAAATGCTGCTCCAGTAATGATGGATCAAGCAGAAATTCAAACCAGGAAGTCTGAGGTGGGGTACAGGGCCGACTGCCACTCACCGCCTCCCGGTCTGCAGCCTCAGCACTCATATTAACCTGCAGAAAAACATCAGTGTATACAGCACTGTGCATAAAGCATATTAAACTCTGCCTCAAAAATATAGCTGATGAACTAAACAGTATTTTTGGGCTTAAGTTTAGAATGTACTGTAGATATATGCCAAAAATTATGTATAGTATAGGTAGGCAGCTCACTAGGTTTTGGCATACAGTCCAAGCTTTTAATTGCAATCATATTATTTCATTACGCTTTAGTAACTGATAATCATTAAAGATAGCGATATTAGTGACAGTAAGGCTTAGATTTACCAGTATCAGGCTCTTGTTAACTGTTGAGGGCTGCGTTTCCCAAAAGCATCGTATGCCTAAGTGGTTCGTACAACTATTGTCACCAGAGGTCTCTATGCTTTTGGGAAACGCAAACCAGATGGTTGATCTCAACGTTTGTCTTTGATCAATATGGTCCCAATGAAAGAGATACGCTGAAAAGTTTTTACCCTTTCCTGCATTATCACTTACCTGTTTAGAACGCCTGAATAATTAATACGATAGATATCACAAACTGTTTCTATGAAAGCAAAGAGTAAAATAGCCAAGCCTTCCTAAGACGCCATGAGTTTCTTCATTGTAAAAGATCTATGAAAGACAAAGCGAAACAGCGCCACTTACTGTGCAGGCGGTTACATCATCTTCTTTCGATTCAAGGGCGGTTGTCAAGCAAAAAAGTATTTAAATAATAAAAGGCATCAATTAAAAAAAAAACTTAAATAGGCTAAATAAACCAATAAAAAGGACAAATGTAAATATGTATTTCCACAATTGAGTTGTAAAGTTCAGTGTACATGTATACTTATTGTTCAAGATTTAAGATTCAAATCTACAATTTCTTATCACTGTCTTAGACTACACTACCTACTGTACAAATGAGCAGGTTATATGAAGCCCAGAGACAGCAAGCTTCTTTATTTATAATACTTCTTTATTTAGATATTTAGATTAAGAGTAAACCGTCCATGGAATGCTGCAAAGAAACTTAAGCAGAATTTGCGGAAAGAGATTTTTAAGATAATGGTATGGAAACGTGCCCCTATTGAGAAAAACAACTCAAGCTAGTAGCTGGTCCAAACTGGATTAAGCTGCTGGTCTTTAGCTGGTCCATGCTGGTCATTTGCAGGTCCACCAGTACCACCAACTTGGAACAGATAAGGACCAGCTAATGACCAGCTTGACCAGGCCTCCACCAGTTACGGACCTGCCACATTCCTTATCTTACATAATGCAAATGAATAAAGAAGGTAGTAGTCTGTAGATAGTATGGACAGTCTTTCAGATATTGTTGAATCAATAAACAATATAAAAATAAACAAATACCCAGGTTTTAATGGGCTATTTGGAGAACTCTATAAAGCATTTAACCGAACATTGGCATTGGCACTTTTTTATTTTTTTTTTTTTACATAAAATGTTTCTGGAGAGTATTGAGAAAACAACACTTCTTCCCTCTTGACACCCCTTCAACTAATAAAAATAACAATAAAAAATATGTATAATAATAATAATAATAATAAAAAATATGTATAATAATAATAATAATAATAATAATCTGTATAATAATAATAATAATAATAATATGTATAATAATAATAATAATAATAATATGTATAATAATATGTATAATAATAATAATTTTATATATATATATATATATATATATATATATATATATATATATATATATATATATATATATATATGCACACACACACACAGGTGCTGGTCATATAATTAGAATAACATCAAAAAGTTGATTTATTTCACTAATTCCATTCAAAAAGTGAAACTTGTACATTATATTCATTCATTACACACAGACTGATATATTTCAAATGTTCATTTCTTTTAATTTTGATGATTATAACTGACAACTAAGGAAAATCCCAAATTCAGTATCTCAGAAAATTAGAATATTGTGAAAAGGTTCAATATTGAAGACACCTGTTGCCACACTCTAATCAGCTAATTAACTCAAAACACCTCCAAAGGCCTTTAAATGGTCTCTCAGTCTAGTTCTGTAGGCTACACAATCATGGGGAAGACTGCTGACTTGACAGTTGTTCAAAAGACAACCATTGACACCTTGCACAAGGAGGGTAAGACACAAAAGGTCATTGCAAAAGAGGCTGGCTGCTCACAGAGCTCTGTGTGAGTACATTAATAGAGAGACGAAGGGAAGGAAAAGATGTGGTAGAAAAAAAGTCTACAAGCAATAGGAATAACCGCACCCTAGAGAGGATTGTGAAACAATACCCATTCAAAAATGTGGGGGAGAGTCACAAAGAGTGGACTGCAGCTGGAGTCAGTGCTTCAAGAACCACTACGCAAAGACGTATGCAAGACATGGGTTTCAGCTGTCGCATTCCTTGTGTCAAGCCACTCTTGAACAACAGACAGCATCAGAAACGTCTCGTCTTGGCGAAAGACAAAAAGGACTGGACTGCTGCTGAGTGGTCCAAAGTTATGTTCTCTGATGAAAGCAAATTTTGCATTTACTTTGGAAATCAGGGCCCCAGAGTTTGGAGAAAGAGAGGAGAGGCACACAATCCACGTTGCTTGAGGTCCAGTGTAAAGTTTCCACAGTCAGTGATGGTTTGGGGTGCCATGTCATCTGCTGGTGTTGGTCCACTGTGTTTTCTGAGGTCCAAGGTCAATGCAGCCATATAGCAGGAATATTTAGAGCACTTCATGCTTCTTGCTGCTGACCAACTTAATGGAGATGCAGATTTCATTTTCCAAGAGAACTTGGCACCTGCACACAGTGCCAAAGCAACCAGTACCTGGTTTAACCGTTTCGCACCTAAGTTTAAAATATTCTAGCTGAGCCCCCAGCGTGAGTTTTTCAAGGCGACCGTTATTTAGAACGTGTCACTTTATTGTTTCCATAGTGACGCGTCATTGCTTGTCACGTGACAGACGGTAGCCACAATAGCGTTGTATGACTGATGATCTGCTGTCATTTCATTTTTCTTTTTTTATTCAAAATATTAACAAATGTGATGACTATAGCATGAAATATCTGATATTCTGATTGTCAAATATGTGCAAGTGGATGTGTTTTTCTGTTTAAACACTTTTATAATGATCGCGTTAGTTGAGATATATACGCGCAATGGGCGCCGCCATGTTAGTTTGCCCCGCAGTACAGAGAATCGCGTCTGTTGGTTTTAAAACACGTGAATTCATCCACTTATCCCGAAATACATGAATGTAAGTGAGCCGGTGAACTGAGAGAAGAAGAGAGTAAACTTTAAAGTTACTTACACAATGTGTATCTGATATGAATAGAGCGTGTCGTCTAATTATTATGGAAATTATTGTTATTGCCGCTCCCATAGACGTCAGTGTGTATTTTACAAACTCTAAATGTATTGATTTGTTGGTACTTACGTGCATTTAAATGTCTGAAACCTAAAATAACCATTATGTGGTTGAAAACACTGCATATTTGTGATATATTGACAGCGCTGAGCGCGTCGGTCACTGGCTCAGCGCCAGAGAACGCGCGCAAGGACATTTGAATTTGGCAGTTGATCACGTGATGCGCTGAACGTTCTAATCACACCGGTGTGATCGTACGCGTCAAAGGGTTAAGGACCATGGTATCCCTGTTCTTAACTGGCCAGAAAACTCGCCTGACCTTAATTCCATAGAAAATCTATGGGGTATTGTGAAGAGGAAGATGCGATATGCCAGACTCAATTAATGCAGAAGAGCTGAAGGCCACTATTAGAGCAACCTGGGCTCTCATAACACCTGAGCAGTGCCACAGACTGATCGACTCCATGCCACACCGCATTGCTGCAGTAATTCAGGCAAAAGGAGCCCCAACTAAGTATTGAGTGCTGTACATGCTCATACTTTTCATGTTCATACTTTTCAGTTGGCCAAGATTTCTAAAAATCATTTTTTGTATTGGTCTTAAGTAATATTCTAATTTTCTGAGATACTGAATTTGGGACTTTCCTTAGTTGTCAGTTATAATCAACAAAATGAAAAGAAATATACATTTGAAATATATCAGTCTTTGCGTAATGAATGAATATAATATACAAGTTTCACTTTTTGAATGGAATTAGTGAAGTAAATCAACTTTTTGATGATATTCTAATTATATGACCAGCACCTGCATTTACATATATTCCTCTCTCAATTTATTTTATATACTTTTGTTCAAGTGCCAAACAGGCCTTAATCCTGTCAATAAGTTAACTCCGGATGGCTTATTAAAAACCACCTGTATATATGAAGGACTTGAAAGGGAGAACGATCAAATTAAACTCACAGGAAACATCAATTCATTTGCACATTTATTTTAGAAAAACCATCAAGAATCACATACCCCAACACAGCAAAAGATAATACTCAGCTTCAATTATCATGGTTAAGACAGGCTTACATTTTATTTAAACATCTCCACAGAGGACAGGGGGGTATTCCAAAAAGCAGGTTATGTGACATACCTGGGTAAGTTTAAGGGTAAGTAGGCGGATAACCTCGGCTTTCGGTTCCAAAAACGGAGGTAAGTTTCAAGGTATGCAAGTAGCCATAGCAACTTAACCTCTGAACATAACCTGCTCCGGGGCAGGTTTAGTTTCAGGGTTAGTTTGTTTCAGAGAGGCGACGGGGCATGGCATACCCTTTTGAAGACAATCCAGTGGATGTGGAAGCACAGATTATACGAAATTTTTTCTGCCGTGAGAGGGTGATAAGACCACGTATCGATGTGTTTTCGTTTCCAAATGGATATTTGAGGGAAATACCATTTTTCAAAAGATTCGTTAATTTGTTTAACAAATCTTTTGAAACCTTACATATTAAACGTGACGCATCACGAATCAGCGCTTAACACAGAGCACATTTTGTGCATTTCCCTTTGTTTTTTTGCGACGGGGAGTTTTTTGTATAACGTAGGCGATGCAGAGCATTTGGGAAAGGCAACTGTGTGTAGGGCTGTTCGTACAGTACGCCTTGCACTCAAACTTACGCCTTGTTACTACAAACTTTTGTGCAGTTCCCTGGCCATAAACCATT
Source organism: Zacco platypus (assembly GCA_038088235.1). Lineage (NCBI taxonomy): Eukaryota > Metazoa > Chordata > Actinopteri > Cypriniformes > Xenocyprididae > Zacco > Zacco platypus. The sequence continues at coordinate 13,213,026 of CM076071.1, read as the reverse complement.
AAAGAGGAATTCCACAGAGTGGCGGGTTTTCAGGCGGATCTGGTCATCGAACTCCAATTAAATGGGACTGATTATCATGGCTGGAGGGAGGATAGTTTCTGGAGTAGTGGATTCCAGTTCTGGGGCGTCTAAGCGGGAAAGTGCGTCCGCCTTCACGTTTTTATCTCCTGGACGATAGGTTACTATGAAATTGAAATGGGTGAAGAAGAGGGCCCATCGTGCTTGTCTGATGTTGAGCCGTTTGGCATCCCGAAGATATTCCAAGTTGCGGTGGTCCGTGATAACCTCAAACCTGTGAGTCACTCCTTCCAGCCAATGTCTCGATTCCTATAAGGCTAGTTTGATGGCCGGCAACTTTCCCACGTCGTAGTTTTGCTCTGCCGGGGACAGCTTCCGTGAGAAGAAGGCGCATGGATGGAGACGTGGATGGTTGCCCTGCCGCTGCGAGAGGATAGCTCCGACTCCAGTGAGCGAGGTATCTACCCCAACAACGAATGGCAGGTCAGGGTGGCGAAGGACTGGAGCGGAGCTGAAGGCTTCTTTCAGGTGGTCGAATGCCTGAGTGGTCGTTGGTGTCCAGGACAGAGACTTGGGCCGCTGTTTGAGCAGGTATGTAAGTGGGGAACTGAGCTGGCTGTAGTTCTTGCGATAAAATTTGGCGAAACCAATGAATCTTTGGAGTTCTTTGATGGAGCTCGGTTCCGGCCAGTTCCGGATAGCGTCCACCTTCCACTGGTCCATCTTCATGCCGTGACGGTCAATGACTTAACCAAGGAACTGGACGGATGGAATATGGAACTCACATTTCATGAGTTTGAGGAATAGTTGATGTTCCTGGAGACGTTGAAGGACTTGGCAGACATGGGATTTGTGTTTGGTGAAAGACTTGAAGTAGATGAGTATATCATCGATATACACAATGGCAAATTTATTGAGAAGGTCTCTGAAGATCTCATTCATATAATTCTGGAACACAGACGGAGAGTTCGCCAGGCCATACGGCATCACCCGATACTCGTAGTGGCCTGACGGGGTGATGAAGGCTGTCTTCCACTCGTCTCCCCTTCGAATGCGAATCAAATTGTATGCGCTTCTTGGATCCAACTTCGAGAATATGTTAGCTCCGCGTAGTTGTCCACGAAGAAGAAGCTCAATGCGGCAGGGGACGTGGATGGTCGTATAAACTCCTGTTGGAGAGCCTCCGTGATGTACTCCTCCATGGCCTTCTGTTCCGGGATATACCTTGCCTTTGGGTAGGGTGGCCCCAGGCAGCAGGCCAATAGCACAGTCCCATGGCCGATGAGGGGGTAGACGAGTTGCCAGTCGCTTACTAAACACATCCTGGAATGCCCGGTACTCTGTGGGAATCTGTATTTGACAGGAAACTTCGGGGCTGTCTACCGAGGTAGAATTCAACTGGATAGGGGCTTGTTGGACGAATCTTGACGAGGAAGACCTAGGAATTTTCTTGACTGAAGTGACACAGGATTGGAAGCATTCATCGCCCCATTTGAGAATCTCACCGGTGTTCCAGTTGATAGTGGGGTTGTGATCAGTCATCCACGGGTGTCCCAGGATGATTTCAGTGGTGGATCCCTCCAGCACCATGAATGATATGTCCTCCTTGTGCAGACAGCCAATGCGGAGCATGAGTGTGGGGGAGAAACTGTTCACTCGGCCTCGGCCCAGCGGTTTTCCGAGGATGGTTTGTATCTTTAAGGGTTGAACACAGTTTCCTGGAGAGTTGGAGCGTCCGGAGGAACTGGTGGGAGATGAAGTTCCCTGCAGACCCCAATAAGAGGTGGATAAGGGCTTGCGCTGCAACATAAGTATTACGGTTAAGGATGTACACAGGGATTCGTATTAAATGAGCAGTCTTGGGATACACCTGGATCGTACTCACCACGGGCCGAGGAAGTCTGATGGGGCAGTTCACGATCTGATGTCCTTCTACACAATACAGGCAGAGACAATGTAGTAGTCTCTGTTGATGCTCCGCTGGGGTCAGGTGGTAAGCATCAACACACATGAGTTCTGGAGCTGGGAGGCGGAGGCTGCCACACGGGTGTGGGTGGAGTGCAGGCTGAGTAGTGTTGTGACACACAGATAGCTTTTTCAATAAAAGTTTCTAGACAGATGCTGTTGTCGTAAACGATCATGAACTGCCGTATGTTGTTATTGAGCCCTTGACGGTATGCAGTGAGCAATGTGGTTTCGTTCCAACCACTGGTAGCTGCCAGGGTACGGAACCGAAGGGCGTAATTGCCCACGGGCTCCGTGCCCTGGCGGATGTTGAACATTTGGTCGGAGACAGATAAAGTGGATGTGATTTGTCCAAAGACTCCCTTGAAATGGTTGTTGAAGACAGAGACAGAGGACAGACAGAGAGGTGGTTACTTCCGCATTGTACATCCACTATGCTTGAGCCCATTGTAGCACTCGGCCAGAAAGATGATTTATCATGAAAGCTACCCATGATTTATCGTTGACAAACAGATGAGGTTGCATCTCAAAGAACAACGAACATTGAAGCAGGAACCCATTGCAGTCCTCCACCTCGCCAGAGAAGGTCACTGGTCGTGCCATGGGACATGCAGAGGCAGCCAGTGAAGAAGATGTGTATCCAGAAGAGATTGATTGACGGCCTGGACGAATTCAGAGGACAGATCTGAGGATCTTTCTCCGCTAGTTTCTGCTGTTGTCTGCATTGTGGTGTTTGGTCTGGTCTTCTGTCAGACACAGACAGGGAGAGATGGTAAGGTTTATAGTCTTTTATTTGCAAACAGGTAAACCGAGTCACAGGCTGGGTAGGGTAAGTGAATACAGTCTCTGAATCAATCTGGTGATTTAGCTGAGTGGTAACGTGCGGTTTCTCCGTGTTGTAGGTGACTGGTGAGCTGAAGCGGACACCAATGAGGTGACGGATGAGATCTGGATGGCTCACGGGATCAGACGGGCAGACGGACAGGAAGCAGGTAAGCAGAACGTGCAAGTCTGTGTTGTCTTGCATTGACGAGACCAGGCATAGAACTGACTGTGAGGTGACTATTTATGGTGAGAGACGGTGATGAGGGACAGGTGCAGGTGCTCAGTATTCAGGTGATGGTTATCGAGTGGGTGGAACTGGCTGTGATGATGTAGTTGCATCGGTGACTGACTCCGTGACAGAGCGTCCCCAAATTTTCAATTTCTGTCACAGCAGAAGTGGTCTCACCATCTTCATCCTACAGTGCAAATAAGAAAGAGTGTATGGTCTAGCAAACAGAAACCTGAAGAACCAAAAACAATAATCACTTACAATTGTAACAAAGTGTGGCAGGAGGGTCCAACAATACAATGTGGCCATCAGTAACTGCAAGACAATTAAACCAATAAGATACTCAATGTATATTCACAAATACAACTAATAAAGAAACACATTAGGGGCATCTAAGAGTACTAGAAATAAGATTACAGTATATGCAGTAAAAAGAAAGCCATGCATAATACACAAGTGAAACAGTACTATAAAATGCATTCAAAATGCTTTTAAATGGTGCCAGTGTTGTTGAATTTATTTATTAAAAACAGTGAAAATTAAATTAAAAAAGTACTCATATGATGCACCTACATTTTCCAAGTCACTTGTGAGTGTAGATGAGTCTGACGAACTGCCCCCCAGAATCCCATCTACCACAGGTCTCCCTTTATTAAGGGATAGTGCCAGCTCCTCAGCCAGGGTGAGGGAAGGTGGAGATGGACCCCCACCTGTTTTACGGCCCTCAGCCTTCTTCCTGATCTTCCTGAATTTATTTATTAAAAACAGTGAAAATTAAATTAACAGTTAAAGATCTGGGCGTTATATTAGACAGCAACTTGTCCTTTGAAAATCATATTTCATATGTTACAAAAACAGCCTTCTTTCACCTCAGAAACATTGCCAAGATACGGAATATGTTATCTATTTCTGATGCAGAAAAGTTAATTCATGCTTTCATGACGTCTCGACTAGATTACTGTAATGCATTATTAGCTGGTTGTCCTGCTTCCTCTATAAACAAACTACAATTAGTACAAAATGCAGCTGCTAGAGTTCTTACCAGGTCAAGAAAATATGATCATATAACACCAATTTTACGTATCGATGATAAAGTATTGCTAATGACCTATAAGGCTCTAAATGGTTTAGCTCCTGTGTACTTAACCGATCTTCTATTGCCCTACAATCCGTCACGTTCTTTAAGATCACAAAACTCTGGACTTCTGGTTGTACCTAGGATAGCTAAGTCCACTAAAGGAGGGAGAGCGTTTTCACATTTGGCTCCGAAACTCTGGAATAGCCTTCCTGATAATGTTAGAGGCTCAGACTCGCTCACCCAGTTTAAATCTAGATTAAAGACACATCTCTTTAGCCAAGCATTCACATAAATGCATCTCATATCAGATCAATTGCTCATTATGACTATCTTTGCTTAAAGTTATGAACAGCAGCTACGCTAATTATTCTCCTTTTGCTTTTCTGTTTGACCTCGGGACACCCGCCCCGAGGTGACTAGAGAGCACATCAGCTTCAGTCCAGATCCAGCCTCTTCAGAAGACCTCAGATGATCATCACCTGTGAAGAGACGGTGCCAGTTCCTGCGAGGACTTCAGAAGACGCAATCATCTGGATCAACATGCACATTGCCCAATTCTATATCCTAATTATTGTTAATGTAATTTATTTTCCGGGAGCTCTTTGCTTCCAACTTCAGTTAAACTGCTAACTCTGATTGTAAATTAATTAACTAAATTATGTTATTTGCTAACTGCATTCTTTAAATTGTAATGTTGACATCTGTTCTCTGTAAAGCTACTTTGAAACGATATGTATCGTGAAAAGCGCTATACAAATAAATTTGAATTGAATTGAATTGAATATATAAATATATACATGAACTCACCACAGTGTTAAAGGGAACAATCCACAAACATCGACCAGGAACAAAGGAAACATGAGGGTTTAAATACACAGACTAATGACAAACGATGAACACCTGTGAAACAATGATTAACCCGTGAACCAATCAAAACACGACATGAAACAGGGGAATCACATGACAAGGAGCACATGGCAGGATCACATGACAAACAGGGGAATCACATGACAACTGGAACACAAGGATAAACAAACAAGACTCATGACACATGACAATGAAACATGAATGGAGATAAGGACTTTATAAGTAAGTAATTATAGGACTATTGGTATTCTTCCGATAGTCTCAAAAGTTCTGGAGAAGATTGTTGCTGAGCAATTAGTGGAACATTTAGAGTCTAACCAATTGCTGTATCCACAGCAGTTTGGATTCAGAGACAAATATTCCACAGAAACAGCTAATTGCTATTTGCTTGAAAAAATAAAAGCCTCACTGGATAAAGGGAATGTTGTCGGGGCTGTGTTCTTAGACCTAAAAAAGGCCTTTGACACTGTTAATCATAGTGTTTTATTAAATAAATTAAATCACTTTAAAATGTCATCTGAAGCCTTGCAGTGGTTTAGGTCTTATTAGCGTGAAAGACAGCAAAGCGTTAGGGTCAATGGGGTGATGTTATCTGTGCAGATAAACAGCATGGGAGTGCCACAAGGTTCTGTACTTGTCCCATTGTTGTTTACGATGTACATAAATGACCTACCAAATTGCTGTCCGGGTGTCAGCTGCCAGATGTATGCTGATGACACTGTTGTCCATGTGTCTACTACAACACCTAGCCTGGCAGGTGAGCAACTGACACAGGCATTAAATAATATTTCTAAATGGCTCGAGTTGTCTCACTTAACTCTTAATCTTAAGAAAACCGTTTCGATGTGCTTCTCCATACGAAATAGGCCTGAAAGGGATGCATTTGAAGTGCGGATTGAGAATGAAGTAATTGAATCAGTGAATGAAGTCAAGTTTCTTGGGATTATTCTAGATAAGAATTTAAAATTTGATAGTCATATTAAGTACATTTGTAAGAAGGTCAAACCAAACTTAAATTGTTTTCGTGTTATTAGAAGGGACTTGTCATGTCAAACTGCAAAAATATACATGCATACAATGATATTTTCGCATTTATCATATTGTGTCACATCGTGGTCACAAGCCTCTGCAAATAAACTAAAGCCTATTATTGCAATAAAAGTTATGGATCAGAAACCCATGAGATGGCATCATTGTGATGTTTTAAGAAAGCATAACCTTCTTAGCTTTGATAGCTTTGTTGATTTTAATCATCTCAAATTGTTATTTAAATGTTTAAATAATCGTGTGTCTCCATTGTTTTCTGAATTGGTCAGTAGGCGCCAGAGTACTCAGAGGGCAAATACACGAGCCACTATTAGTGGTGACTGTCTTGTCCCAAAGTATAAAACTTCTTTTTGGTCAGTCTGCTTTCTCGGCAAAGGGGCCAAAACTCTGGAATGCTTTACCAACTAATCTAAAACAAGAGACCAATGGTAATGCTTTTAAGAGAGGACTTAAACAATGGTTAAAAACAAAACAACAGTGCTCACATGAATAATCCTTTATACTTAATTACTTTTGTGTTGTTGCCTTTGCTTTACAGCTTATGTATGTAAATAATTTGGAATGTCTATTTTATTTTTATTTTTATTTTTTTTGTACTATTAGTGTTGGTATTATTATTTACATTTTTAACACTGTTATTATTATGTTTTTTATTGGTATTGTTGGTTTGTTTTTATTTTTTTTTCTCCTAAAAAGCCTCCTGTGGACTAGTGTTGAAAATTAGTATATGTGCTAAAACACTTAAGCAAGTATGGTCTGTCCAATGTAACTGTGATGTCCATGTCAAATAAAGAGAAGAAAGAAAGCTAAAAAAAACTATACATGAAACATGAACAATGAAACAAGAAAGATGAGCATGAACAAAACCAAAACTAGACCTTACATAAACTCACACATTTACACTGTTATTTTTTGCCAAGCCAACTCTCTTTCTTTTGCTGATGCTGCAGTATTGATTTTTTTTTTTTTTTTTTTTTTTTTTTAGTTATAATGGGATTATATTCTCCAACTCCATTTCACTGAAGTATGTTGCACGCCTTTTTTCTCCACGCGTTTCCATGGTGACTCCTGAAATTGGCGATCCATTGAAAATGCCTTCATGTACTCGCCGTCCTTGCGCATTTACTCTCGGTTACCAACAGGAGGTTGATTGAACTAACTCCTCACAGGTGTTTTGGAACCAACATATCCAGAGTAAGCAAGTTTTGGGTTAATCAACCGAGAGTTCTGGGTAAATGTGACGGTAAGTTAACCTTCCTTTCTGGAATATCTTTAGAAAAACCATCAAGAATCACATACCCCAACACAGCAAAAGATAATACTCAGCTTCAATTATCATGGTTAAGACAGGCTTACATTTTATTTAAACACATCTCCACAGAGGACAGAGGGGTATTCCAAAAAGCAGGGGGGTATTCCAGAAAGCAAGTTATGTGACATACCCAGGTATGTTTAAGAGTAAGTAAGCTGATAACCTCAACTTTCGGTTCCAAAAACTGAGGTAACTTTCAGGGTATGTAAGTAACCATAGCAACTTACTCTCTGAACATAACCAGGTTAAGTTTGAGGGTTAGTTTTCTTAAGAGGTATTCAGATGTGTGTTATTTAATTAATATAGTTTTATCACGGTAACTACATTTCTAAATTTGTACATAGTTACTGTTATATATATATATATATATATATATATATATATTATATTATACAATACATACGTACATATATGTATAAAGTATAAAGCACTATTATAATGTTTAAATGTTTATTCAATTTATATATAATATAATATATGTAATTATTTTATTGTAATCTCACACATGGATCTGCTTTTTTTCCTTTTTATAACAGGATGTTTTCTATTCTATAATTTCTATAATAAAATACATATGTAATATTTTATTAAATATTTAGCATCAAACAAACAATATAAGTCTTATTCTCAGTGAATAAAGATTACTTATTCAATAAAAAGATTGAAAAAATTATTACACAATCACCAGATAGGTGGCGATGTGCACTAAGTAGGTTTTGTAAATCGCCATTAAACAAAAGAAGAAGAAGGAAGTGGAATGGCGCGCTTTTTCTCAGCGTCTGTTTCCATGGTGAATCATCGATTCGTCGCTCGGTTGAGAATGTCTTGTGTGTTAACCGGGAACATACTCTGGGTTGGCTGAACTTACTCCCTGATGCGTTTTTGGAACCAGCATACCTGGAGTAAGCAAGGTTTGAGTTAATCAACCTTGAGTTCAGGGTAAATGTGACGGTAAGTTAACCTTGCTTTCTGGAATTTATTTAATCCAGTTCCATCTAGTTTATCACGCTGGTATGGGATGGTTTATTAAGGATCTGTACAACTGGCTGATGTGTTGGTAAGGCCCTCACAAGGGATGAGCTAGTTCACACAGTCTCCGCCGACATCCCAGGGACACGCTACTGCCACACACAGGTGCAGGTTCCCCATCCGACCTGGACACGGCCCGGATCCAGCCAATCACGTTAAATGGTAGAACCTTGGGAAATGTGAAATGTGTGCATTGTTTGCGTTGCACTGCCTTCTACGGGTGATAGTGGTGTGTAGGCGAGCAACAACAGGAATATGTTGAAACCACATGCTGAGTATGAAAGCAAAGAAGAAGGGGGAAGGGAGATACTTAAGTGTCCTGTCAGTGTCCTAGATCGGTGGAGGTAGAGTCGCTGGTCTTTAACCAGTCTAAGTCGGTCTTCACATGAGGAGGCTGAACACGACAGCTGAACGCTTCCGTTGATACTTCCGCGGCAGTGCGCAAACGCTAAATAAATATCTTGCTTGCCAACGTATGAGTGAAAACAGCAGTGTCTGCCCTAATAATTAGCTCAGCAAAAGCGTATCGCCGTGAATGGGCCAAATCGAAACTACTGCAGGAAGTGCATGTACAGGACTTAAGTGCGAAACCGAGCAATACCAAAACTGACAACCGCTGCAGTTATTGTAAATGGCAGCGAATACAAGTACAAACAGATTCAAGTCAAAGCACAAACATGCAAATAAGCAGAGAATCGATATGAATCCTTCCTAGCAGCAAATAATAACTAAGCAATAGAACAGAAACGGGTATTAAGTAAAAAACACTCGTGCACTGTGGGATTACAAATTTATAAAAAGTTAGGTACATTGTGTTTTAAATTTTGAGCTACAGTCTATTTGGCATGACAAGCTTAAGGCACAGCTGTGCCTTTGTCTCTATGATAATGTAAAGGTGTGGGCAAAACTGTCAGACTGATTTAATTAGCACCCCGTGCATTTGAATGACACTGTTATGCTGATTAGATCAGGGCTAAGGAAATGCCGAGAACGGGCATTTGTCTCCACCTACACTGTATGTATCCCTCCCTGTTGAATGTATTTAAAATGGCAATGTACACTAGCTTAGAGAGACTTGGATGACTACTGCGATGCACAGCACATTTCTCAATAAAGAGTCACTTCTGCTTGAACGATATCCCAAGGTTTTCTGGTCTCACTTCGACGAGGAAAAAGATTCCTACAGTTTTGGTGCCGTGACCTGGATAGAGCTCCTCGCCCGAATCCTGATTGAAACTTCAAGCCAGACTGAATTCTTCTGTACAAACAAGGGTTGGTGAGTGGCACTCTATCCAAAGGAACCTTTAAGACCAGTACAAATTTGTGTGATCCTCTGCGCCGTCAGAGAAGAGTTAACAGAAAGCTGTAAGGTTTGGTTAACTAAGTTATCCTCTAAAAACGTCTCGGTTACGACTGTAACCTTAGTTCCCTGAAGAGGGAACGAGACGCTGCGTCTAGAGTTTGACGCAATGGGAACGCTCTGCGTGAATGCGTCGTGAAGCACTTGTGAAATCAGTCCAATGGCGTGACGGAAGGAGGTTGACGTCATGACCAGGAGGCTATAAAGCACACCCAGACCAAACAATGTCAGCTTCTGATATGCCGAAGCAAGTCGATCACAGGCATGCCGGAAGTATAGAGGGCGACGCAGCGTCTCGTTCCCTCTTCAGGGAACTAAGGTTACAGTCGTAACCGAGACGTTCCCTTTCTAGGGAACTCGCGCTGCGTCGAGAGTTTGACACAATGGGAACGACTATACCCACGCAGCCATACTGACCAGTGCCTGTCTTGTGTGAATTCAGCGAGCACACCTAAGACAAACAACTGGGCCATACTCCTCCTGATCAGACACACCACGAAGGAAACACCAGTGGAGTTCTCCCCAAAGACACCACTCAAAAGGTGTGTGGTAAGCAGCTAGGCCGCCACATAACCTTTAGAGTGGAGGGGGATAATCCTGCAGAGAATCAATTCAGCAGAATTCACAGCACTGTACCAACTGGGCAATAACTGGATCCAGCTGACGATTTCTGCCAGTTTCCTTGTGCAGGGAGCTCTGGAGTAGCGTGGTCTCACAACCTCAGTTGGGAGACCCGAGTCTATGAGTTTGGCCCCCTCAGAGGCCACACTCCACAACGCCGCTCTCCAGACCTTCCAGGAGCAAAACAATCAGGGAAAAGTGTACAGACACAGCCTCAGCCACATCTGCACCTCCATATGAGCTCCACCACCTCAGGGTGGAGTCTCCATTCCCCGGGCCTCAGCCCCTGCCTCGACAGGATGTCTGCTCCCAAATTCTGGACCCCAGGGATATAAGCTGCCCTGAGTAAAAGCAGCTTCCCCTGGGACCACAGGAGGATTTGGTGCACCAGTTGCAGGGTGGATGCGAACGCAAACCCCCCTGGTGACTCATGTAGGCGACCACCGATGTGTTGTCTAACCGGACGAGCACATGAGGTCTGGGAGGAAAATCTTGAGAGCAAGAAAGACAGCCAACATTTCCAGGCAATTGAAATGCCAGGAAAGATGGTGCTCCTTCCACATACCCTGAGTCGAACGACCCTCCAGGATCGGACCCAACCCGTAAGGGAAGCATCCATCGTTAGCATACTGCGACGGCATGGAGCTCCCAGCACGGGACCTTGGGATAGGAACCAGGGCTTCTTCCACATAACCAAAGCACGTAGGCACTGCTACGTGATCTTGATCATGTGAAATGGATTTCCCCTCTGAGAAAACCCCCTGGTCCTGAGCCACCACTGCAGAGGTCTCATGTACAACAGGCCAAAAGTATAATGTTGGACGCTGCTGCCATCAGACCCCACAGTCTTAGAACTGCTTCACAGTGAGTGACTGGCCTAGCTTTATTCGGTTTACGGTAGAAAGGATAGGTTCTGTGCGAGCAGGCGAAAGCTGCGCCCGCATCGCAACAGAGTCCCAAACCACGCCCAGAAAAATGGTCCTCTGTACTGGAGAAAGCACACTTTTCTCGGCGTACAACCTCAACCCCAACTTTCTTATGTGAGCGAGAACGAGATCTCGATGACAAACCGCCAACTGACGTAACTGAGCTAGGATTAGCCAGTTGTTGATGTAATTGAGAACACGAATGCCCTGCAGACGCAGCGGAGCCAGCGCTGCGTCCATACATTTGGTGAAAGTGCAGGGTGATAGAGCTAGACCAAACGGAAGAAACCGCTATTGGTACGCTTCGCCCCCAAAAGCGAACCTCCGGTACTTCCTGTGTTTGCGGAAGGATGTATAAATGGAAGTATGCGTCCTTGAGATCTATTGTGACAAACCAGTCCTCGGACTTAATCTGTGACATGATCTGTCTCCAGGTTAACATTTTGAATCTGAGCTTCATAACTGACTGGTTCAGAAGACGCAGATCCAAAATGGGACGCAACCATCCATCCTTCTTTGGAACGATAAAATACCGGCTTCCTTCCCCAACAAAGTTTTTACCTCCTGTTCCATTACCAGAGCCTGCCTGGGGTCCACCACTACTGGCGGGGCCCCCATAAATTGGGCGGGCGGGCGCGACCTGAACTGGGTGGCAATCCCGCTTCCGATTGTATGCAGGACGCAATGAGAAATATCTGGCAATAGCTTCACGCTGCCAAAAATTCTACTAAGGGAACCAGCCTCTCGAGGCTGGCCTCTGGTGCTCCCCGAACAATCAATTTGGTGTCCTGTAACTTCGAACCGGCAGGAAGAACTGAGCTGACTGCTCCGGGACCCTACTGAGAGGGAGCGAGCATCCCAGTACCGCTATAAGGCGGACACTGAGATATGGGCTCGCTGGAGACCCCTGCGCCTTGAAGCACACGAGGTGGCAGGGTTGGCAGAATGGCCCCCCTGAGGGCACCGAGGAAAAAATGGGCACCGTATGATGAGGTGTTGACCACTTCTCTTTCATTAGAGAGAAAATTATAGCCATGCAACTGTCTACTACAGTATCACATCAGACAGTGGATTGTAGTATCCCTGAGGAAAATTCCATTCATTCGCTGCTATAGGAAAGGAAGAATTGTCTAAACTTATTAAATCATCAAATTCAACAACATGTATGTTAGACCCTATACCGACTAAGCTATTGAAAGAGATGCTTCCAGAGGTCATAGATCCTCTTCTTAAGATCATTAATTCATCTTTATTACTAGGTTACGTACCGAAAAATTTTAAGCAGGCTATTATCAAACCTCTTATTAAAAAACCACAACTTGATCCTGGTCAATTAGTCAATTACAGACCGATTTCCAATCTACCTTTTCTGTCAAAAATACTAGAAAAGGCAGTATCATCTCAACTTAGTTCCTACTTGGAAAGAAATGGTATCTCTGAGGATTTCCAGTCAGGATTTAGACCGTATCATAGTACTGAGACTGCTCTCATTAGAGTTACAAATGATTTGCTCTTATCATCAGATCGTGGTTGTATCTCTCTATTAGTGTTACTAGACCTCAGTGCTGCTTTTGACACTATCGACCACAATATTCTTTTGAATAGACTAGAAAATTATGCTGGAATTAGTGGAAATGCATTGGCATGGTTCAAATCATACTTATCTGACCGTTATCAGTTTGTAGTAGTAAACGAAGAGATGTCATTTCGATCACAAGTTAAACATGGAGTACCACAAGGCTCAGTTCTAGGACCGTTGCTTTTCACTCTGTACATGCTACCCTTGGGAGATGTCATTAGGAAGCATGGCATTAGCTTTCACTGTTACGCTGATGATACTCAGCTCTATATTTCCTCGCGCCCTGACGAAACCTACCAATTCTCAAAATTAACAGAATGCGCAGCTGATATAAAAAATTGGATGACTAGTAATTTCCTACTACTAAATTCAGAAAAAACAGAGATTCTAATTATTGGACCAAAAACTTCTGCACATAATAACCTAGAATACTGTCTAACACTTGATGGCTGCTCTGTTAAGTCGTCTTCGTCAGTTAGGAACCTGGGTGTGCTCTTTGATACCAATCTTTCATTTGAATGCCACATTTCTAGCATATGTAAAACCGCATTCTTCCATCTTAAAAATATATCTAAATTGCGACATATGCTCTCAATGACAAATGCGGAACAGCTAGTTCATGCGTTTATGACCTCGAGACTAGATTACTGTAATGCTCTACTGGGTGGTTGCCCTGCTCGCGTGATAAACAAATTACAGCTGGTCCAAAACGCAGCTGCTAGAGTCCTTACTAGAACCAGGAAGTATGAACATATTAGTCCGGTTCTGTCAAAACTGCACTGGCTCCCTATTAAACATCGTATAGATTTTAAAATCTTGCTAATTACTTACAAAGCACTAAATGGTTTAGCTCCCCAGTACCTGAGTGAGCTCTTAATGCATTATAGTCCTTCACGTCTATTACGATCTCAGAATTCTGGCCAGTTGTTAATACCTAGAATATCAAAATCAACCGCGGGCGGTAGATCCTTTTCCTATTTGGCACCTAAACTCTGGAACAATCTTCCTAGCATTGTTCGGGAACAGACACACTCTGTCAGTTTAAATCTAGACTAAAAACGCATCTATTTAACCTGGCATACACATGACGCACTATAAACTCTTGTCCTCATATCCGTTAAAGGATTGTTAGGCTGCATAGATCAGGTCAGCCGGAACCGGGAACACTTCCTATAACACCAGATGTACTCGTTACATCGGAAGAAGAATGGCGTCTACGCTAATTTTTTGTCTCTCTGCTTATCCCGAGGTTTACCAATTAACATGATTGGCTGGATCCGGGCTGTGTCCGGGTCGGACGGGGAACCTGTGCCTGTGTGCGGCAGCAGTGTGGCCCTGTGGTGTCGGCGGAGACCGTGTGAACGAGCTCATCCTTTGTGAAGACCTTACCGACTCATCAGCCAGCGGCACATATCCCAACAAACCGTCCCATACCGGCGTGATCAAAAAGATCTTAAAATAGATGGAACTAGATTAAATATTTTGACTGTTGCGATTCCAAATCGGTTTAATGACCTGTAACTCTGCCTGAGTATCGGACAAGTGTTCACTGTTGGCCAGAGGAGAACTGGCCCCCCAACTAAGCCTGGTTTCTCCCAAGGTTTTTTTCTCCATTTGTTGGAGTTTTGGTTCCTTGCCGCTGTTGCCTTTGGCTTGCTTAAGTTGGGGACACTTGCTTGATATTCAGCAGTGTTTTTGATATGCCTGCATTGGCGCCGTTGTATGCGAACTGATCTGAGCCGGACGATTACGTCACTGTTTTCTCCAGTGCTCCTATACCTAAATTAACTAGACTAATAACTATTGATCTTTGCAACGGAATGAATCAATAATATATAGAATAAGCTGCACAATGACACCATTTTCTTATTAATGTAAAGCTGCTTTGCCACAATTTGCATTGTAAAAAGCGCTATATAAATAAAGATGATTGATTGATTGACTTCTCCCCGGAGAGGACTGCCCTCATGCAGCCTTCTTAGAGGTAAACATGGCCCTCAGGTCCATCTTACCCCAGAAGACTATTGTATCCAAGAGTACCAGCCTCTCAAGACTGGTTTCCAGCACAACTTGTGTAGCCAAAACATGGAACCCTCATCAGAGGGGGCGAACATCCTAGTGCCGCTACATTTCTGGGCGGACACTGAGATATGGGCCCCCCGGAGACCACTGCGTCCCGACGCACACGAGGTGGCGGGGTTGGCAGGATGGCCCCCTGATGGTACGGAAGGGAAACGGCACCGTAATGTGAGGTGTTAACCACTTCCCCCCCGGAGGCCAAGAGAACCAGCCTCTCGAGACAGGTCTCTGGTAATGCTCAAGCAACCAATTTGGTGCCCTGAAGCGGCGAACCGGCAGGGAACAGCCGAACTGATTGCTTTGAGACCCTCCTCAGAGGGGCGAGCATCCCAGTGCCGCTACATTTCTGGGCGGACACTGAGATATGAGCTCGTTGGAGACCACTGCGTCCCGACGCACACGAGGTGGCGGGGTTGGCAGAATGGCCCCCTGAGGGCACTGAAGGGAGATGGGCACCATAAATGAGATGTAATCCATTTCCCCCCAGAAAGGATGCCTTCAGAGGTCTGACACCAGTGATGTCAAAACCTTTTCGCCAAAGCTGCCTTTGCAGTAACGATGGTCCTAGAACCGTCTTACACAAAAGAGACCTCAGCTAATAACGCCGAAGGAAAAAAGGGCACCGTATGATGAGGTGTTATCCATTTCTCCCTGGGAATTCACCATTCAATTCCTCAGCCAAAATCAACCAGACAAGTAGAATGGTCTGAAAGAAAAGGCTGACTATAGTGAATAAAACAGGCATCCAAAAATCAGTTGAGTTTAATTCTTCTGACATGAGATACAAAAAGAATAAAGCTGGTATAGTCTGCATGCAATCATAGGGAACAGAGAGAAAGGGAAAGTCCCGTCTGCTCAGTTCCCTCCAAATATAAATATATATGTACATAATGAATTGAGGGCACATAATCTGCACGCTGTCTCAGCAAACGCGAGATCCGAGCCACATATTATTGCAGACAAGAAATCTACGCGTTGCCTCAGCAAACGCGAGATCCGAGCCACATATTACTGCAGACACGAAATCTGCATGCTGCATCAGTAAACGCGAGATCCAGCCACATATTATTGCAGACAAGGAATCTACGCGCTGCCTCAGCAAACGCGAGATCCGAGCCACATATTACTGCAGACACGAAATCTGCATGCTGCATCAGTAAACGCGAGATCCAGCCACATATTATTGCAGACAAGGAATCTACGCGCTGCCTCAGCAAACGCGAGATCCGAGCCACATATTACTGCAGACAAGAAATCTACGCGCTGCCTCAGCAAACGCGAGATCCAGCCACATATTATTGCAGACAAGAAATCTACGCACTGCCTCAGCAAACGCGAGATCGCTACTATTCTTTATTGATCTTAATTGCAGACCATAATCCACGTGCTGCCTCGGCAAACACGAGATCAGAGCCTTGCTTGAATAAAGCCAACCGGAGCGGAGCCAAAAACAGCCGAAGATAGTAAACACTTCGGGACATTTTTATGAATGAACACGTCAGCCCATAGAGAGTCAACGTGCATGCTCCACTCCCAACAAACAACGCATAAATCATTTGTATCCCCACTCTTAGCAAGTGCAGGGAGAAACACGCGATTCAGTCACGGTTTGCTCGCCATTAAACTCCTGTCTAGATACAGATATGCTTGAGGACAAACAACAATAAATAGACAGAGACAATTCACATAGAGCGCTTGCTGAAGGCACAGAAGCTGACATTGTTTGGTCTGGGTGTGCTTTATAGCCTCCTGGTCATAACGTCACCCTCCTTCCGTCACGCCATTGGACTGATTTCACAAGTGCTTCACGACGCATTCACGCAGAGCGTTCCCATTGCGTCAAACTCTCGACGCAGCGCGAGTTCCCTAGAAAGGGAAATGTTCTTTTAGAGATGAAGTTTATCCTCTGTTCAGGCAGGGAAGAATTGGATATCCTCTGTTTCAGGCAGGGAAGATTAGCATCAAGTGCTAATATTTGCTATCCTGTTTCAACAGGGAAGAATTAGCGTAAAGTTCTAATAATTTGTGTTTTCTTCTGTTTTGCCAAGGAAGGTTAACAATAGTTGATCTGTGTTCACAAGTATACCCTCTGTTGTTCAGAGAAGTTTTGGTGTTTTGATTGTGTGGTAACAAAAGAAACTGCTAGACTGATTTCCACAACTGAAAAAGATGGTCTCGCGACTTTGTGGTCAGATAGCGAATTCAAATCAGAATTAGGAGTGCAAATTAACCTTAATAGTCACTGAGAAAGTTAGGCAAGAACTAACTCAGAAATATGAGATCCATCCAGACAAGACTCTCTGTAGATGAGTGTAAAAAGGTTTTAGGAGCATGTATTTGCAAGAACAATGTGAAAGGCATTATCTGCTGCCATAGAGAATTTGGTTTAGCGCTAGCTAGACAACAGTTTCAGCGTAACTCAGAGATAGAGGAACAGAACAAAGAGCTCCGTGCTAGAGTATCCTCTTTGACTAAGAAATTTAACCGCAACAAAGCTGCAGCAAAAACTGATGTGGATGAAGTTAGTCAGGCTGATAACAATTATCCTGACTTACAAGCTTTCTTTGAAACAGATGTAGCCATCCAATCAGTAACTGATGTGCCTGTAGATTCAGTGAAGGTATGTGGTGCTAGGAGAAGATCTCAGGGAATTGAGGGAATTGAAAGTGTTCCTCCAAACTCTTCTGTTGTCTAAGTACAAACTGTTGCCAAAGTGCTAGGACCTAAAGATATAGAGAGACTATCCCAGAGCTTACCCTCAGCACACAGAAATTTTCTGAATTTAGAAGGGCATTGATGAGCAAAATGCATCTTATGACATGTCGTTAACAGAAGTCACACAGCTGATGTCATAAATTCTAACTGAATCTGAATTCAACAGTTTTGAGTCTGCTTTCACTTCTGAACTACAACATGTCAGTAAAGGCGATTTGAGAGAAGGTGTTTTGAAAATTCTAAAGAATATCATGGAACCCAAAATAGACTGGTCCAGAATTACTAACTGTGTGCAAAGGAAAGAAGAATCTGTGAGTGAATACACTGAAAGGTTTTGTCAATTAGCTGTAACTTACAGTGGAATAGTTGAGGATTCTGTATATGTGCTAGATGACAAGGGACCCTTTGTCCGCATCTGGTCAGATGGCCTTTTAGCCGAGTACAGAAAAGCATTACCATTCCTAGATCTAACTTGGTCTAACAAAACCCTCAGAAGTCACTTAGAACAGTTAGCTACATGGGAAAGAGATGCTGAGGTCAGGGCAAGAGTAAAGATTGCGGCAGCATCCTTTAACCCTCTGAGGTCGGCCGTCACGCCCGCGTGATTTACTCACTTTTTTCTTGTCAGTGTGAAAGAGACTCAAAATGCTCCGTCAATTTTGAACATACAATTAAGAGATATATACCATTGCAATCTGTGAAATGTCTACTTTTACTTGTGCACACTCATAGTAAAAACAAAATGTTGTGCTTTTTGCAAAATAAACAAAACTAACATGATGCGTGAGCTGCGATCTCTCTCCGAATGAAATCCATTCTGATAGTCATAAGAAAATGAACGGTAACTTCGTGAATACTATTCACACAAATATGAAACGCATGTCTAAATAAACGTTGAAATGTCAGGTTTTAAATCATGTAAGTCAAATCTAAAACAAATATTCTCTGTTTATGTAATCTGTTTGAAAACGGAGAGAAATCAGTCGTTCGCGAGCCAGCTCATTATCTGTAATGTGACCACGCCCACGGAGAGCGCGCGCTATTCAAACACAAATTCTGAGGCGATTACTGTAACAGAGAGTTAACGCCCACATAACATTCTTAGTTCAAGATGCTTCACAGCTTTGGCCTTTGGATGGGCCGTTAGCCACTGGGGGAGTGTCTTTTGTCTCCCCTGGTGTGAATTACTAATGTATTCATGGCCATCACCACTCCCATGCATACAGCAGTGGTGACACAAAAACTGATTTACAAAATTTAAATCATTATATTGTTGTTTGTGTTGAAGCATTCAGAATGATTTCCACATCATTGTGTAGTAAAAATTCTAGCCTACAAGCTTGATAACTCAAAAGTCTTGTGAACAACTATTCAGTATGTGTTTTATGGCCTTATTGCAAGGGCATTTTTTTGCCAAAACTTACTAACCACGCATAATCTTTATTTGTAAAAAGATGCAAACATGTACATCTATTTTGCTCACATGTTATTGTAGCAGAGTTTGTGCTGAATACAGCAAAATTACATGTTGGCCAATAGTATGTTATAAGTAGCTGAAATAAGCACAAATGTCAGAGCATGTAAAACTACTCCAGGACCCCAAATCAGCCTCAGACCCCAGAGGGTTAAGGCCAACATTGAGAATCAACAGAAATGTTAATGTCCTAAGAGAGAGGGCATTTGTCATTATTGTGGTAAGCCTGGACATTGGTTGAAAGACTGTAGGAAAAATAAAAAGAACTTAAGAGAAATTAACAATGTCACTCAGCTCCTACTCGGTCTTTTGGCAACTCTGAAGCAGCCCCTCTCCTCGTCATTAAACTCGTGGGGCAGCTTGCTGAGATGTTAACCATTTGGGCTGGGAGTGCTTAATTTCCTCAGTAATTTACAAGAAATTGAAAGACCCATTCTGAATGAAACTTGACTGTCACTTCCAGCATATGGGGAAACACTTGTTAAGTACACTCACAGCCATAAAAGCCATACTACAGCACACTCCATTCACTTATCCATACTCTATGGGTTATGATGTCTGCTATGACTGATGTTTCATTGGAAGATGGAGATGTAGTACAGTAAAGTTTGCAAATTAACTACAGAGGGTTGAGAGGGATCTAAGATCAATATAACTCAAAGGTGATTGAATTACAGTGAATAAGAACCAATTCAATATATATAAAATTATTCCGAATTAATATTTAACACCTTTTCAATTATTCTTCCACCGGCAAATTGAGGTTAAGGTACTTTATCAATTCTGGACAGAATATTATCCCATGGGCAACAGGAATAATATACAGTTATGATTACCAATAAGAGCAAGGTAACGTAATCGACAGTTTAAGGCAGTAACTTGTAAGCACACAACACAAGATACTTGTATAGGTGAAAAGTTAAAACAAGACTTTATTAAGCTACTCTAATACACACAAACTAATCTAACAAAAACACATACACACACTCATTCATACAGTGACAGGGAAATTGGGTTATTGTTACGGAGGGTGGTTGGAGTCCCAAATATCTAGCGTTCAATATTACTTCTTTAACCGCAACCTGAGAGAATTAATACTAGCAATTCAACCTAAATTCATTTGCTTAATAAAAATTTCACCAGCTCAGCAAAGGTGAGGAGATTGTGATACTTGCATTTCTTGAGCGCGCATTCCTTTCGCGAGGGATTTGCACGTGGATCTCTGCGCACTGTTTGGCTGGAGGTCAGTCTTTGTTGCGTTCGGGACCGATGAAGTATGGTTGACTTTGCCGGAGGGAGAGCTGCGTGGGTTTGTTGCCGGGTTACTCGTTGCTGCGCAACCAAGTGTCTCTGCGTCTCTGGTGAAGTTGCTGAAGCAAACGGACCTTGAGAGGTTTTTCCTTCGGCAGCTGCGACGACGGCTCGTACAGGGAAGTCGATGAGTCTTGAAGAGTTCTTGAAGGGGCTCTCGTGTTGCAGGACGCTGGTGAGGTCGCACGAATCACCCGAAGGTCAAGGCAAAAGCAGAAAAGGCAAGCGGCAAGCACATGGAAATGCATGTCGTTGAGTTTTAAGTATGTTCCACTGACCACTCCCTCCGGGTGTTTCCACCAACCGGGTATCACTTTGGGTGGTTCCTGCATGTGATTAGCATAATGTCCATTGTACCCAAACTTTTAGGGCTTGGTTAAGCTCAAGGGAAATCAACTTGCACAGTCCAAATGTGGTGCATTTTACAAACAATACACTTGCATCAAATTACAGGAAATCATTCGTCCATCACACAGATACCAAATAGTATATACTTCCTATAATTGAGGTAGACTTTCCTAAAAGTCTACCTGTACTAAATGTTTAAAAACACGAAATTCACAAGCTATATAAAAACACACATAGTACATACATGATGTCTAAGGCTACTTGGTGGTAACTAAATCATATCATTGGCAGTTTTAGACTGTTTTGTTGGAGAGAGTGAATTCATTTTCTGGAAATTCCTGAATTATCAAAGGGAACTCTGCAGTGTCTTTGAAATGCGTAAACGGTATTCCGTGCCGATGTGTCTGGGACCCTGCTGTGAGCATAGGGTCTTGTAACGCCTCCCCAAAGTATCGGTCTCCTTATAAGGTTTAGGATTTACACCTCAGTTCCGTCTGGTCTGAGCTTGTGATTGTGGAACAAAGGGAGGACCCCTTTGTTGATTCACCAAATTTCTTGCCATAAACGTCTTCCAATCAAGCAGACCTGGGGGGGCGTCTCCTACACCCGTCTCATTTCTGAGTTAATTGTCACAGCTTAGTGTTGGTGTATTCGGAGTGTGAAGCCGTGTTCATTTGTGTTCCTACATATTCCCCCCTTCGGTCGGCGATGTTCCCGGTGCGGACATTGGTGAGCGCTGGAGAAACAGGCAGAGAGAGAGAGAGAGACAGGCACACAGGCAAATACAACACAACACTCCATCACTAGCTGAACCCTGGTGCAAGAGTTTGATATTGGTATATCGGTATTGGTGCGACTGGTTAGTTGTTATGAAGATGACGGGCAGGGTGCTAGGTTTATCTCTTGGCTACTTCAGTATTCAGTGGTGTGACGCATTGGTAAGGGCGTAATCTCAATTAAACTGGTTGGACCCTTGGGTCGTTATTTGATTGGTTGCGAGAGTGCCATGACGGTTAGCTCATGGGACTCTGCAGTCCGTGGTTTAGGTCGCACTGGGTGTAGCGGGTCAATCCTACTTTTAACTTTAATTTAGTTCTCTGTTGGTTTCATATAGTTTAGGAAGACAAGAAGGAAGAGAGTGAGCTTTAGTAAAGACACCTATGGAATAAGAATTACTCCTTAGCGGTGACAATCTAAACAGTGTGGGATTGAATAGTATTGGGTAAGGTGTTCGGGAAGACATGGATGTTTTCCTAAATGTGGTGCATAGGCATTGATCTGTGTCAGTCACTTTTGACCTCCCCCCTTTTCTTGGCTGTTGGAGCCCAAGTGTTTTGATCTGGTTTCAATGGACCCAACGTAGGACTGGCTCATTACGCTTTTGGCACATCTTGATTCGGTATGCGACAGGTGAGAGCTTGTCCACGATTTCATGGGCACCGGTCCAGTGAGGCAGACTTGAAAGACGATGATTGTCGTGGCTGCACGAAACTGTAGTACCACACTTTGTCTCTAATGTCGAGTTCTTGGTGAGACGCCTTCTGGTCATAGTAGGCTTTGCGTCCTTCTGCACTCTTCTGTAGCTGTTGTTGTGCAAAGGCGAATGTGGCTCGTAGGTGGTGATGCAACTCTTCCAGGTATTGGTGGGTTGTATATACTGTGACAAGGCTCATGTCACCTGGCTGATAGAGCAGGTGGAGAGGCAGTGTCATTTGCCGTCCTGTCATCAGCTCAAAGGGTGGCAGCCCTGTGGATTGGTGGGGAGTTGCTCTGATCGCCATCAGCACTACGGGGAGCTTGATGTCCCAATCCTTTTGGTTCGCAGATACATACTTCTTCAGCATGCTGACAACGGTTCTGTTTGTCCGCTCCACTTGCCCAGAGGAGATAGGATTGTGGCTGATGTGCAGCTTGGCCTGTATGCCTAGGATTTTCCAAACCTCCTGCATGATTTCAGCAGTGAAATGTGTCCCACGGTCGGAGTTGACTCTCAATGGCAGTCCAAATCTTGAGAAGATATGGTTCATTAACAGACAGGCAGTGTTTTGAGCTGTCATTGGGAGCCGGGAGACACTCTACCCACTTGGTGAATTCGCAGACGACAGTGAGGAAGTATTTGTTACCCCTTGTTGTCCTAGGTAGGGATCTGACCCAGTCGATTTGGAGGTCCGACCACGGATAGGACATTCCTTTTCGTTGTAGTGGTGCTCTGTGGTTCGGGTTTGCCGGTTGGAATTGGCAACACACCAGGCGCCCTTTTACATATTCTGCTACATCTTGTTGCATGCCAGGCCAGTATACCACTTGTCTTAATGTTTCGTGGGTGGCTTTGGCGCCGTGGTGTCCGGCACATGGTGCATCGTGGGCATATGTGAGCATGACCCCCCTTTGGCTCTGAGGGACCACAAGCTTGGGCGAAGTGAGGTCATCAGGGGCATATACCAGGATGCCGTCTTTGAGATGCAGCATGTGGCGACATGCATTGAGATGCCGGAGATCGGAGCAAGGTCAGAGGTAGTTATAGGGTTTGAATTTGGGTCCGCGAGGTGCCTAACCATAGTTTGGATGGCTGCATCCGAAGTTTGGAGAGTCAAGATATCGTCATTAGAAATTAGGGGTGAGCTGTTCATTTGGGAGGAGGCGGGGTTTAGCACGGCTGTGGCGTGCTGGTGGCGGGTGATGACAGAAACAGAAGGGCTGGGTGGGAAGGTTTCAAAAGTCCAAGGGTCGCCATGTAGGGCACCAGCTTTGGCAAGGGCATCGGTTTGGTCATTGTAGTCTTTGTCTTGCCCTGGTTACCGCGAGTGACCGCGGACCTTCTTCCAATAGACGAGTAAATCGTGTTTTGTGACAATGTCGTCGCAGGCTTGGAAGAGATCTTGATGCTTGACTGGTTTGTTGTTGGACTTTTTGAACCCATTCTGTTTCCATCCATGCATGTGGCATGTAAAGCTGAGTCGAGCGTAGTTCGAGTCAGTGCAAATGAGGAGTTCCCTGATGTTGTGGGTTGCAGCAAATTGGAGGGCAATGAGGGTACCTGTGGTTTGTCTGTTCTGGTTGTGGGGGTTCTTTAGGTTGAGGTGCTATTTGAGGGACGTCATTGGAGCAGTTTTGGCAGGCTGCCAGTCCATTGCCCAACGATGATTTGTGATTTTGAGCATAACGTGCCTCGACATCGCGTCCTTGGAGTGTCATTAGCCATGTGGCTATGCGTGCGTTGGTAACCACACCATCTCTGATTCGCTGGCTGTTCAGGAAAGTTACGGGATGGTAGCACGTCTCTATGATGACCTTTTGTGCACCAATGTAGTTTGAGAAACGTTGAATTGCCCAAACCGTGCAGAGCAAGGCTTTTTCGAAGTCTGAGTATTTACACTCTGGTGGAAGCAGCGTCTTGCTAGCATAGGCGACCACTCGCTTGTCTCTGTCGTACAGTTGGTAAAGGCCTGCACTGAGGCATTGACTGGAGAATCCGGCCTCCAAGTAGAATTCTTTCCCTGGGTCGGAATAGGCTAAGCACGGAGCTGAGCAGAGGCGTTGTTTTAGTGCCTTCATGGCCTGGTCTTGAGCCTCTGACCACATGAACAGTTGATCCTTCTTGAGGAGTGAGGTGAGTGGACGTGCAGTATCAGAGTAGTTTTCAATCAACTGTCGCGAGTAATTGCACACCCCCAGAAAGCTGCGCAGTTCTGACACATTAGTGGGTGTTTTAATGTTCTGAATTGCTTGAATGCGGCTTGATTGTGGCTCGATAAATTGCGGTCCAATGCACAGGCCCACATAGTTTACTTTGGTTCTGCACCATTGTCCTTTGTGGAGGGCGATCTTAGCACCTGCAATTTTCAGTTGGTTCAGAACATGATCTATTTATTTCAGATGATCCATGACGTTGGTACTCTTCATCAATACATAGTCTACATAAATAAGATTGCCCCTGGTTCGGGCATCAGGGCATGCTTTGTCGAGGAAAATGTTGAATTCTGCTGGTGAATTGGCATACCCAAAGGGACACCTCGTGAAGGTGTACTGTCGGTTTCCAAAGGTGAATGTCCGTTTGTGTTGGTCATCTGGGTGGACAGGAATTGTCCAGAATCCTGAAGCCACATCCAGAGTCGAAAGTATTGTTGCACCTTTGATTTTCGGAAGTTCTTGGACCAGTTGTGTCATGGGCCATCGTGACAGAGGCACCTATTGGTTCAACTTGCGATAGTCTGTGGTGGGCCTCCATTTGCCATTGGGTTTCAGGACTGGCCATATGGGGGCTGAATAGGTGCTGTTGCAAGGACGGATAACTCCTTTTTCCAACATTGAGTCGATGATTTCCTGTACCGGCTCATATGACGCGATTGGGATTTTGTACTGCCGTACAAAGGTGGGTGGTGCATTTGAATGTGTTGGTATGTGTACTGTGTGAATATTGGTGAGACCACAGTCTAAAGAGTCTTTTGCAAAGAAGTCTTTGTACTTGTACAGGACTTTGCGCAGTTCCTGTCGGTCAGCCTCATTGTGTAGGGCATCTGCCTCGTTCACGATCTGTTGCAGTTGGGCATTGAAACCTGGGTACGGTTCTTCCGCTGCAGGGTCGTCGGGTAGACACTTTGTCGTGTTGACCATGTGTTGGTCTGATTCTACCACAGATTGTGTTGAGATGGTGTACACCGAGAGATGTGCATCGTCCGTGAGTTCTGCTCTGCAAACGTTTTCTTGGGGTCCAGGTTATCATGGTCGATGAACAAGGACTCAGAGGGAAGCGATTATGCTTTTTGGCATGTGGCGGTTCAGGCTTGTCCTGTTACAAGGCTCTGAAAAGCTCCAAGCTGATGGCTGAGTTTTCTGCCCATAGAGCTAGCAGGGCATCAGATACTTTCGTGCCTTGAAAGTCTATAGTGGTCATCAATCGAGAGCCTTGTGAGTCTGAGTCTGTGGTTTGGAATGCGCACAGATACGGAGTTTGGCTCTGGCCTTGTGGCACCAAGTTTGGGACAGGTTTTGGACTTGTGTTTTCTCTTTGCGAGATGGGTCTAGTGTCTGTGACTTGACACTGTGCCTCTGTGAAATCTCCTGATTGAAAGGGCAGAGGCTCTCGAACTTGGGCCCATATCTTTAAGTGTTTAAAGTCTATTAAAGGCTCAAAACGATTTAGCAAGTCTTTGCCAATGAGGAGGGGGTATTTGTCCAATGGTGAGATGTACACGGGGTGTATCAGGCTCATTTGTCCGACAGTCAGGTGGATTGGGGCCACCTGCTCCAATCGCAATCCTGTGTGGGAATAAGCTTGGATGTTGAGTGCACATTTTTGAAGTCTGAGGGTTCCACTGGTCCTTTTGGTCCTTTCTGGAATTTCTTCCAAAAGTTGAGTGGACATTAGTGTGATGTCAGCTCCCGTGTCCACTAGGGCCTCAAGCTTGACATAGTGTTCTATCGTTATGGAGAGATAGAACTTCCTTGCCACGCCCTTTTTGATGAGGTCGCCCAGAAGTTGGGGAACTGGGGTTTGGGTTGAGACAGGTAACGTATTGTGGCTTGTTTGCTGTTGCTCGCAAGAATGACAGACGACTAAGATGGCGCTGTGGAACGAAGTGACAGTTGTCGGGTCAGGTTCTGACTCTGTTGCTAGGCATTCAGGTTCCCTCTCTTGTTCCCTTGATGGTTCTGCTGTGGCAGTGGTGCTTTGAGGATGGTGAGTGTGGGATGGGTGGCTATTGTTCTGAAAATTGTTGTGTACCAGGTGGTCGCTGTTTCCTTGCGTTGCCACTAGTCACGCGGAGTCCGGCTTGTCTTTCTTTTCCCATTTCCTGTCCTCTTCATTGCATCTGAAGAACTCTTTCATGAACATTTCCATCATTTCTTGTGAGCTCATGCCTGTTTCAGTCTTTTGTTCTTGTGTGGACCCATTGTTGAGTTGGTCTGATTGATGCTTTGGTTGGTTTCGCCGTCGATTTCTGGGGCTTGTTGTGCCACTTCATGGTTTGTCAATGTCCTTTGGACTTCCTGTTGGCTTCCCATGAACCTTTTCCCCTTGAGTGTCCATGTGACTGTTGCTGGTTCCAGGAGTTGTCCCAGTGATTGTCTTGCGGATACGACTGGTCCCATGATTTCTCCCAGCGGCGCCCAGATGCATGTGGCTGTTCTCGTTGCCCGTACCCATGGTTATTTGACTGTTTGGGTCTGACACCAGCATAAGAATCTCGTTCTCTGTTGAAGGGTGATTCTCTTCGTTCTTGACTTGGCGGCTTGGGGCTGTCGTGATGTTGGGTGCCCTCCAGGGCGAGTCCTTGATTTTGAGTGTTGAACTCACAGACTGCTGGGGGCCTGGTTCCCTTTTCTGAAGCCATCTTCTGTTTGCCATAAGCTTTGTACGCCAAATCTCTCAACTGCGGTGTAGTTATTGTGCGAGGGCAGGCCAGGACACCTAGGTGGTGGCTTACCCCAGGGTGAAGGTTTCTAAGGAAAAGGATCTCTTCCAAAAGGATCTCTCCCTCTTCCATGTAAGATTCATTGCGTGTATCAAAGTACGCTCGTCTGAGTCTGTTGTAATAGGCTTGGGGTGTCTAGTGCCGGCCCTGTTTGGTTTCTAGAGCGGCCACCAGTCCTTCGTCAGACTCTGGGTCTGCGAATTCTTTGATGAGGGCTTCTCGTAGGAGGAGGTAGACCGACTTGATGTGTGCAGGCTGTGTGTCCAAGAAACTTCGCACCTCAGGACTGGATGTTGCTCAAAGCAAATGGAGTCTGTCTCTGTCTGTGACGTTAGTTCTCACCTCCAGGTTAAAATCGACGTCTTGCAGGTATGTTTGTACATCATGCCGTCCTGCCACATTTGGGGTGAATTTGTTGATGTTCCAGGCTCCTCAAAGCCTGTTGCATTTGGTTCTATCCTGGGCTTCTCCTCACATTTCCAAATGAAACTGGTTATAGATATTCTGAAGTGCAAGACTCAAACAGTTATTCGAATTTCTGAATTCGCTCCCCCTGCACAGCAGAATACTCTCTCAAAATTTGGCGTCCTGCCCAGCCTAGGTCAAATAAATTGATAAAAGGAACTAGAAGCGACTGCCACTTGCCTAACGCACTCTAAAAAGAAAAAGAGAAAAGAAAAGAGCACATTAACAGGTGTACGGTGTCAATCCTATAAGAGAAGAAGAAACACAATTATTGATGTTAGAACTTCCTTCCTAGCCGGAGAAAGTAGAGCAGCAATAATACACTTCAAGAGATTGTAGTTCGAAAATTTTCCTTAAATTACTCGACTCCATTTCAATTTGATCCTCATCGAAGAATTTCCATTTAAC
Organism: Zacco platypus; assembly: GCA_038088235.1. Classification (NCBI taxonomy): domain Eukaryota; kingdom Metazoa; phylum Chordata; class Actinopteri; order Cypriniformes; family Xenocyprididae; genus Zacco; species Zacco platypus. The sequence continues at coordinate 13,184,954 of CM076071.1, read as the reverse complement.
TTCTTAAATTCCCTGATTCCCTTTTTCAGTAGCAACTATTTTAGCCAAAAGACAAAATAATTCGCTTTGTTTTTGTCTCATGCGTTGTCGTTGCTTTGCTCTGATCGTTATCCGCTTGGAGTATTATCTTGCATTTTCTTGTGTTTGCTTTCTCCCTCTCTCATTCCTCAGCTGTGTCCTCTAAGTTGTATGCACTATCTTCTCCCACAGAGACTACGAGTTAGCAGTACACCTCACTAGAGGCCCCACAGTTCCAGCAAACAACACTTAACTCATCACACATTTAGCTTACACAAGTTTAGGTCTACGATCTGTGTCAGTCTCTTTCCTAGGTCTCTAAGTGCCAACATGTCTCGCACTGCTGCCTCCGTCGCCCACTGGGAAGACTTAGAGAACTGGCTGAGTACAGTTACAGGAAATCTCTTACCCCAGGCTGCCGAAAACCTACGGCAACACACTCAAGAACAACTGGATGCCAACATAACAGACCTCATGGCACAAGACCCAGTACACAGCTACAATCTGGAGTGGCAAATTCCTGCTAATATGTCTGATTTGCAGAAAGCTGATTTTGAAATTGATTCTATCTATTCTAGACTGACAGAAAATGCCAAGCAAGGCAGAGAAATGGTCTTCAAGGGTTCTACTTTTTGTTTAGAGAATGACCTTCTGTATCGTAAGACCAGAACCACACAACAAATGGTTCTTCCTAAGAGTGTACGTAACATGGTGTTGGAAATGGGCCATTCCATTCCTTGGGCCAGTCATTTGGGCCGTCGTAAAATGTATCACAGAATCTGTAAACACTTTTTCTGGCCAGGGATGACCCAAGATATTGCAGAGTTTTGTAAGACGTGTCATGAATGCCAATGTACTGCCCCTCGTGGTCCTCCAAAAGCTCCCTTGATGCCTTTGCCAGGGATAGAGGTGCCTTTCCAACGACAAGGCATGGATATTGTAGGTCCTTTAGACAGGAGTAAAGCAGGTAACAATACATGCTGGTAATTTGTGATTATGCGAGCCGATATCCTGAGGTCTTCCCGTTAAAAAACATTAAGGCAAAGTCTGTGGCCTTTTGCTTACTGCAGTTTTTTTCCAGAGTGGGTTTTCCCCAGGAGATACTGACTGATAGAGGGACCAATTTTACCTCGAAGTTACTGCAACAGGTTTATCAATTGCTGAGTATAAGAGGTTTGAAGACCACACCATACCATCCCGAAACTGATGGTCTTGTAGAAAGATTCAATCAAACCCTTGTGCAGATGCTCCGTAAATTTGTGAGTGATACAGGGTTGGATTGGGATCAATGGTTACCTTACTTACTTTTTGCATATAGAGAAGTCCCACAGGCTTCTACAGGTTTCTGTCCCTTTCAGTTGATGTATGGCCATGATGTGCGGGGTCCTTTGTCCTTGTTGAAAGAGTCCTGGGAGCAAAGTTCACAGACATCTAGTAAGGTAAATGTCATTGATTATGTGTTGCAAATGAGAGAGAAGTTGGAGAAAATGACTAAGTTGGCAGCAGAACATTTGCAAGAAGCACAGCGTAGGCAAAACTGCTGGTATGACACAAAAGCAAGGAAGCGATCCTTTGAAGTAGGTCAACAGGTTTTGGTCATGCTTCCAACGGAAGAGAACAAGCTGCTGGATAAATGGTAGGGTCCGTTTAAGGTTACTAAGAAATTAGGACCTGTAACTTTTGAAATTGCTACTCCTGGTGGGTCACGTTCTCATAGAACACTGCATATTAATCTCTTGAAAGAATGGTTTCCACGGAAAGAGTCTTCAAGCGTGAATTTGATCTGGTTAGTAGAAGATGAAGAGGAGATAGAAGAACAGTACCTGTCTGTTAGTCAGGATACCTCCTCTGTTAATCTTGAACATTTATCAGGGGAGCAGAAAAAACAAATTCAAGACTTATGTGATCCGGAACTGTTTAAGAGCACTCCTGGTTGTACTCCTCTCATCCAGCATCGAATTGTGTTGAAACCTAATGCTCAAGTGAAAAGAATGAGTTATCGTATTCCAGAAAGGATGGTGCCCGCATTTGCGGAAGAGGTTAAGTTAATGCAGGAGATGGGCATTGTAGAACCTTCTCAAAGTGAATGGTGTAACCCAGTGGTGTTAGTACCGAAAAAGGATGGAAGTTTGCGATTTTGTATTGATTTTCGCTACTTAAATCTCCAAATTAAGTAAAAATTAAGTCTCCAAATTTGACTCTTTTCCAATGCCCCGCATTGAGGAGCTTATTGAGAAGTTGGGAAAAGCCAAATTTATTAGTACTTTAGGACTTGTGTAAAGGGTATTGGCAAGTGCCTCTGGCTCCTGAATCCAGGGAATTGACTGCTTTTCGTACCCCTGCAAGTCTTATGCATTTCCGGGTCCTTCCTTTCGGCTGCATGGGGATCCTCCTACTTTTCAGAGGTTAATGAATACGGTTTTGCAGGATTTAGGTGAGTTTACAGCAGCTTATCTCGATGATGTGGTAATATTCAGTGACAGCTGGAAGATGCATCTTCATCATCTTGCAACAGTGTTTAAGCGATTTAAGGATGCTGGTTTGACAATTAATCCAGTCAAGTGTTCAATAGCCAAGAGTGAGACCGAGTACTTGGGCTATGTATTAGGTAACGGTGTTATTAAACCCCAGGTCCAGAAGATACAAGCTATTCAGACTTGCCCACTTCCAAGCACTAAAAAGCAGGTTAGATCTTTTTTAGGATTAGCTGGGTGGTATCGAAGGTTTATACCTTATTTTGCCACTAGGGCAGCGCCACTAACCAATTTGACACGAAAGTCTGCCCCAAATCAAATTCAGTGGACTGAACAATCCAGACTAGCTTTCCAGGATTTGAGGGATGCACTAGTGACTAATCCTGTCTTGTACAGTCCTGATTTTGAAAAGATGTTTGTGCTTCAGATAGATGCCTCTGAAGTGGGTTTGGGAGCTGTCTTGAAACAAGAGCAGGGAGGTAAGTTACATCCTGTGGCTTATTTGAGTAGGAAACTGTATCCTTGAGAGACCAAGTATTGTCATTGAAAAAGAGGGTTTAGCACTGAAATGGGCTCTTGACTCCCTTAAATACTATTTGTTGGAACGAGATTTTATTGTTGAAACGGATCATAGGGCACTCCAATGGATTGCCAAAATGAAAGATACTAATGCTCGTGTAACTCGTTGGAGTTTGGCTATGCAACCTTTCCACTTCACTGTGAGACATAGGCCAGGGTCAGAAAATGTGACTGCAGATTTTCTCTCTTGCTTGCCTTGCGAGAGTTTGGAGGAGGGGGGAGATGTGAAGACCTCATAAGTTTATTTGGTGTACCCCCTGTTTTGGTTTGTTTAGTTTGTGTAGAAATGATTATTGTTTAAAAATTCTTTGTTTTCTCCTAGTCTAAGGTGCACATTGGATGAAAGAGACAACACTAAGAGTTTTCCTTGTTTGTTTTATTTTCCTTGTTTGTAGTTTACAGCTTCATTTCTTATCTTTTTTTTTGTCTCTGGTTCATGGCTGCAGCATGGTTCCAGGGGTGGGGGTATAAAAGTCAAGTCAAGTCAAGTCATCTTTATTTATATAGCGCTTTTTACAATGCAAATTGTGGCAAAGCAGCTTTACATTAATAAGAAAATGGTGTCATTGTGCAGCCTATTCTATATATTATTGATTCATTCCGTTGCAAATATCAGTAGTTATTAGTCTAGTTAATTTAGGTATAGCAGCACTGCAGAAAACAGTGACGTAATCGTCCGGCTCAGCTCAGTTCGCATACAACGGTGCCAATGCAGGCATATCAAAAACACTGCTGAATATCAAGCAAGTGTCCCCAACTTAAGCAAGCCAAAGGCAACAGCGGCAAGGAACCAAAACTCCAACAAATGGAGAAAAAAACCTTGGGAGAAACCAGGCTTAGTCGGGGGGCCAGTTCTCCTCTGGCCAACAGTGAACACTTGTCCGATACTCAGGCAGAGTTACAGGTCATTAAACCGATTTGGAATCGCAACAGTCAAAATATTTAATCTAGTTCCATCTAGTTTAAGATCTTTTTGATCACGCCGGTATGGGACGGTTTGTTGGGATATGTGCCACTGGCTGATGAGTCGGTAAGGTCTTCACAAAGGATGAGCTAGTTAACATAGTCTCCGCCGACACCACAGGGCCACATTGCTGCCGCACACAGGCACAGGTTCCCCGTCCGACCCGGACAAGGCCCGGATCCAGCCAATCACGTTAATTGGTAAACCTCGGGATAAGCAGAGAGACAAAAAATTAGCGTAGACGCCATTCTTCTTCAGATGTAACGAGTACATCTGGTGTTATAGGAAGTGTTCCCGGTTCCGGCTGACCTGATCTATGCAGCCTAACAATCCTTTAACGGATATGAAGACAAAAGTTTATAGTGCGTCATGTGTATGCCAGGTTAAATAGATGCGTTTTTAGTCTAGATTTAAACTGACAGAGTGTGTCTGCTTCCCGAACAATGCTAGGAAGATTGTTCCAGAGTTTAGGTGCCAAATAGGAAAAGGATCTACCGCCTGCGGTTGATTTTGATATTCTAGGTATTAACAACTGGCCAGAATTCTGAGATCGTAATGGACGTGAAGGACTATAATGCATTAAGAGCTCACTCAGGTACTGGGGAGCTAAGCCATTTAGTGCTTTGTAAGTAATTAGCAAGATTTTAAAATCTATACGATGTTTAATAGGGAGCCAGTGCAGTTTTGACAGAACCGGGCTAATATGTTCATACTTCCTGGTTCTAATAAGGACTCTAGCAGCTGCGTTTTGGACCAGCTGTAATTTGTTTATCACGTGAGCAGGGCAACCACCCAGTAGAGCATTACAGTAATCTAGTCTCGAGGTCATAAACGCATGAACTAGCTGTTCCGCATTTGTCATTGAGAGCATATGTCGCAATTTAGATATATTTTTAAGATGGAAGAATGCGGTTTTACATATGCTAGAAATGTGGCTTTCAAATGAAAGATTGGTATCAAAGAGCACACCCAGGTTCCTAACTGACGAAGACGACTTAACAGAGCAGCCATCAAGTGTTAGACAGTATTCTAGGTTATTATGTGCAGAAGTTTTTGGTCCAATAATTAGAATCTCTGTTTTTTCTGAATTTAGTAGTAGGAAATTTCTAGTCATCCAATTTTTTATATCAGCTACGCATTCTGTTAATTTTGAGAATTGGTAGGTTTCGTCAGGGCGCGAGGAAATATAGAGCTGAGTATCATCAGCGTAACAATGAAAGCTAATGCCATGCTTCCTAATGACATCTCCCAAGGGCAGCATGTACAGAGTGAAAAGCAACGGTCGTAGAACTGAGCCTTGTGGTACTCCATGTTTAACTTGTGATCGAAATGAAATCTCTTCGTTTACTACTACAAACTGATAACGGTCAGATAAGTATGATTTGAACCATGCCAATGCATTTCCACTAATTCCAGCATAATTTTCTAGTCTATTCAAAAGAATATTGTGGTCGATAGTGTCAAAAGCTGCACTGAGGTCTAGTAACACTAATAGAGAGATACAACCACGATCTGATGATAAGAGCAAATCATTTGTAACTCTAATGAGAGCAGTTTCAGTACTATGGTACGGTCTAAATCCTGACTGGAAATCCTCACAGATACCATTTCTTTCCAAGTAGGAACTAAGTTGAGATGATACTGCCTTTTCTAGTATTTTTGACAGAAAAGGTAGATTGGAAATTGGTCTGTAATTGACTAATTCACCAGGATCAAGTTGTGGTTTTTTAATAAAAGGTTTGATAATAGCCTGCTTAAAATTTTTCGGTACGTAACCTAGTAATAAAGATGAATTAATGATCTTAAGAAGAGGATCTATGACCTCTGGAAGCATCTCTTTCAATAGCTTAGTCGGTATAGGGTCTAAGATACATGTTGTTGATTTTGATGATTTAATAAGTTTAGACAATTCTTCCTTTCCTATAGCAGCGAATGAATGGAATTTTTCCTCAGGGATGCTAAAATCCACTGTCTGATGTGATACTGTAGTAGACATGGCTAGTTGGTAGTTACATGGTAGTTGCATGGCTATAATTTTCTCTCTAATGTTGTCAATCTTGCAAGTAAAGAAGTTCATAAAGTCATTACTGCTGTGCTGTTTGGAAACATCAGAAGTTGAGGCTTTATTTCTCGTTAATTTAGCCACTGTATTAAATAAATACTTAGGGTTGTGTTTATTTTCTTCTAAAAGATTTGAAAAATAAGCAGATCTAGTGGTTTTTATGGCCTTTCTGTACTCCATCATTTTCTCTCTCCATGAAATCCGAAAAACTTCTAGTTTTGAATTCTTCCAGCTGCGCTCCATTTTTCTTGCTGCTCTCTTAAGGGCCCGAGTGTGCTCGTTATACCATGGCGTTGGACTAATATCCTTAATCTTTTTTAAGCGCAAAGGAGCGACAGAGTCTAGAGTGTTGGAAAAGAGAGCGTCAATAGTTTCTGTTGCAACATCGAGTTCTTCTAAGCTGTCTGGTTTGCTAAGTTTATGAAACTGATCAGGAAGATTATTTATAAAGCAGTTTTTAGTGGTAGAAGTGATGGTTCTAACATATTTATGGCAGACAGGCGGTTTTCCAGCTTTGGTTAAATGTAGCACGCATGAGACTAGATAATGATCTGAGATGTCATCGCTCTGCTGCAGAATTTCAACGGCATCAATATCGATTCCATGTGACAATATTAGATCTAGAGTATGATTACGACAATGAGTTGGTCCTGACACGTGTTGTCTAACTCCAATAGAGCTTAAAATATCTGTTAATGCCAATCCCAAAGCGTCTTTTTCATTATCTACATGTATATTAAAATCACCAACAATAAGGACTTTATCCACAGCCAGTACTAACTCCGAGAGAAAATCAGCAAATTCTTTGATAAAATCTGTATGGTGCCCTGGTGGCCTGTATACAGTAGCCAACACAAATTTCAAATGAGATTTGTCACTTACATTATATAACGTTACATAGAGCACCATCACTTCAAAAGAGATATATTTGAAAGACTTCTGAGTAATACTAAAGATATTACTATAGATAACAGCAACACCTCCCCCTTTACCTTTCTGACGAGGTTCGTGTCGATAATAGTAACCTTGAGGGCTAGACTCATTTAAAGTAATGTAATCGTCTGGTTTTAGCCAGGTTTCTGTCAAACACAGCACATCTAGATTATTTTCTGTGATAATATCATTTACAATAAGTGCTTTTGAAGAAAGGGATCGAATATTCAGCAACCCAAGCTTTATCATTTGTTTATCTTTATAATCTCTGTTTACTACTTGTTGAACATCAATTAAATTATCACCCGTAAATGGGTTTGGAAGTTTTCTGTATTTATTAGTTCGGGGTACAGACACAGTCTCTATGTGATGATATCTAGGAGAAAGAGTCTCTATGTGTTGGGATTTATCTGAATTCTGTGACGTGAGACAGCTATCAGACGGTCGGTTTAGCCAGTCTGTCTGCTTCCTGACCTGGGCCCCAGTTAGTCAAGGTTGAGCTCTAAGACTATGTGCCATATTACTAGAGAGAAGAGCGGCACCACCCCAGGAGGGATGAATACCATCTCTTTTCAACAGGTCAGGTCTGCCCCAAAAACTTTTCCAATTGTCTATGAAACCTATATTATTCTGTGGACACCACTTAGACAGCCAGCCATTGAGTGATGAAAGTCTGCTAATTATCTCATCACTCCTACGAGCAGGAAGGGGTCCAAAAAAAATTACAGTGTCTGACATCATACGTGCAATTTCACACACCTCTTTAATGTTAATTTTGGTGATCTCCGACTGGCGAAGTCGAACATCATTAGCGCCGACGTGAATAACAATCTTAGAGTATTTACGATTAGCATTAGCCAGCACTTTTAAATTTGCTTTGATGTCAGGCGCTCTGGCTCCCGGCAAACATGTGACTATGGTGGCTGGTGTCTCTATTTTCACGTTCCGTGTAATAGAATCGCCAATAACTAGGGCACTTTCAACAGGATTCTCAGTGGGTGCGTCACTGAGTGGGGAGAACCTGTTTGATGTTCTAATCGGAACGGAAGAGTGGTGTTTTTTCCCACGACTAGGCCGCCTCACAGTCACAAAGTTGCCCTGCTGCACGGGCTCTACAGCCGGAACCGAACAATATACGGAGTTCGCTAAGCTAGTCGCATCCAAAACAGTATCTGAAGCCCTTGCATTCTTACTATCCTCAATTAAAGTTTGGATGCGTGTCTCTAATTCTGAGATTTTCTCTGTCAGCCTGACTATTTCCCTACATTTATGACATGTGAATCCCTCATCGCTGACAGAAAAAGCAATACTATGCATGTGACAGGCAGTGCAAGTAACAATGAAAGGAGAAGACGACATGGCTTACCGTGTTTGTAGACCGATCCGACTTACCAGTTGTTTGATGAACTTGTAGAAAAAGGAGAGCGCGACAGAAATGACGGTGGGAACGGATAACACAAACTAGTGTAATGCTAACACGTTGTGATGGTGATTTAGATTAAAAACTAGCGATGTCAGATAAATGTGATAGGCAATATAAGACAATATCAGATATATAGTGAAGAGGAATAAAAGGAAGTGCAGCCAATTTGTTTCCCTTTTTATTCCAGCAGAGGGAATCCTGGGTCATGTAGACCTAGTCTACTAAAAGGCTCACTGTGCTAATGAGGAGTCAGTTGTGGTTGGGGCCTCCGTGAGGAGGGTCAACACTGGTGTCATGAAGAAAAGTTGTTTTTTGAGTCAATAAATATGTTTATATTGACTACAAGCAGTGTCTCCCCGCCTTTATTCTGGTCATGTCCCCACAAATGTATTTAAAACAGCAATGTGCACTAGATTAGACTTGGATGACTACAGCGACGCATAGCACGTTTCTCAATAAAGAGTAACTTCTGCTTGAAAGATATCCCAAGGTCTCCTGGTCCCTACTTCGATGAGGAAAAAGATTTCTACAGCGCTCTCACCGTCTTCAGTGACCTCACGCTTGTCCTTCACTTCTTGTAATTCACAAAATGTCAGTCACCTAACCGAAATGAGCACTTGTCTTAAAAGTAGGTTTTAAGAAAATAAAGATGCATATTTAAATTTCAGGAAATTTAGTTTATAAAATCCGCTAGAACTATAATATAAATAATTTAAAATCAACTTTCACAGCTAATTAGCGACATCACTATAACTATTTTCTGACTGACTCCGGTGGTAACTATTATCAACATAGTTATATAATGACCAAATACAACCAGAAACAAATGTTCAGCCTTACCTGTGAAAGGTTATTCCCCGAGACCTGTATTAAATGGTGCGGCGATTTGTACAGCCCCACTTATGAGCGTTATGGGAACGTTGACCTGCACAATATGGCGGAGGCCAATTGGGTGTCTATTTATTTTTTTTTCTATGTTCAGCCTGGTATGAGTTGCGAGGTCTTATATTTACCACGGTATGCAATTCCACAAAAAAGAGTTTTTTTCCCCTGTCTTGTGTTCCTGTCGTGATCCTGTCTGACTTCCGTTGTTTGATTCCCGCTGCCTGTCCTGATCCTTGCTTGTTGTACTGGACTGTGAATGATATCTGCCTGACCTGACCTTCTGCCTGTTTAACGATCACGATTCTGCAAATTCTCTGCCATTCCTGTTTGCTGTTGTTTGACCATTGCCTGTTTGACTACGCTTGCTTTCACTGTTAATAAAGCCATCACCTGGATCTAGACTCACATTGTCATGCACCCCTTCATTACAGGTTTAATCCACAGTTTGCAATTAACTCTGAACCGCATGCACCTCACGAGAGAGCCGTGCAATTCACTTAGAGATCTTTATGAAAAATCATGAAATTAAATGCATTTACAAAGCAGGATTAAAGACTGCTGCTTCATTTGACAAGGCAGCTGAAATAAATTATCTGACTATATCAATTCATGTGAATCAAACAAATATGCCTTATTTATATAGTTTCATAAAGACCTCAAAAGAATACAAATAAGCTTAACCTGTTTTAAAGCTTATATATTAATTCATGTATTATATATTTTAATTTAGTAGCAAAGTTTAATATTGTCAATTAATATAACAATTATATGAATGTATTATATGTATTACACATTATTATTCATATAATATAAATTTAAATAACTACTAGCAAAGATGGGTAATTTTGTCTCTAAAACCTTTTCACTATAAGTGAAGGTATTAAACGTAATTTCGGGAGGAGTACACCCATCTAATCTTCCAATTAATACAAAGGTATAAAACCAGCATCTTGCCTCCTTCCTGTTATTAGTTCTTTTGGCTCGCCCAAACCCGCATCATGACTGACTTCCAGGAAATCGAACTATGTCCCTCAGACGATGAACTTTCTAACGTGCCAGAAACACCTGCACGTTCTTCCCCCAACAGGTTGGATCCTCCTTCCCTTCACTTTTCACCTACTGATCGCCCAGGTCACAGTTCTCACCGCTCCACAAGCCAGCTCAACCCACCTCGCTCTAGAAGACCACTTTCTCCTCCTCCTTCTAGATCATCTTGGGACTCGGCCGTTCCTCGCCGTGATGAATCTCATCTATCATCATCATCATCCTCTTCGGCAGCATGCCCTTCCGTCCCTCATGTTGAGAAATGGTCCGTCAACGCACTCAGGCAAGCGTTATCCAACGCAGGTGTAACGGGGTTCAATGAGAACGGGAAGAAGGAGGCGGGAACCGGGAGTCCTCAGCCAGCCGAGAGGCTCTTCCTCGCGGTGCCATGCGATGGTATTGGACGCTCGGGGGCCGGCTCGATCCTTCTCTGCCCCCTGGTGGCCGGCGATGGCACCTCCGGCTGAGGGCAGCCGGCAGCAAGTCCCCCATTCCCTGCTCCTCCCCATCATGGCGCAAGGCAGCAGGCTTCGGCCCCTGGCGAACGGCGGCGACTCCTCCGCTCCCTCCTGGACAGCAGCCACCCCACCTCGTCCCAGGGGCACGGCAGCGAGCTCTCCATCCCACCAGTTGCTCAGTTGCTCCAGCACCACCGCCTCTTCACGCTCCCGTGCTGCCCGACCTTCTCAGATCCCCCTCAGCAGCGAGGGCTCTTCGACAGCATGTCCCTCCTTCCTCCCAGGTTTAGGTACCAGTGTAATGGGGTTCAATGAGAACGGGAAGAAGGAGGCGGGAACCAGCGAACGTTCAACATAACTTTTAATATCCAAAGTAAACAAACAATAAAACGAAAGTAAAAGGGCGGCAGTTCCTCACAGCGACTGCCGCCCACACAAACAAAATAAAACACAACATAAAATCTAGGCCTGGTCCTCTCTCGTCCTTCACTGTAGTCGCTCCTCTTTTATGCTTCCGGAGCTCCTCCGTGAGAGATACGAGACTGGTGCACCGCGCAGCTGACGCTCATTATCTCTCGCGTCACCGGCCTCGCACCGTTCCCTCATGGCTCTCGCCCGCCCTGCTCGTCACAGTGGGTATCCATTTCTCCCGGAGGAATTCAAAGGCGCAACTTCATGATCTGCTCATGCGCTTTCACCAAAACTCTCCGCGTTCTCCTAGCAACGCGGAAGCTTCTAAGAAATCAGCGCCACGATCCATACGGTTCGCCTCCAACCCGCCTCAGTTTCAGCCTGCAGCTGTGGCCACGGCTCACAATAGTTTGGCCGCCCGTAATAGTTCCGCGGCCTCTCCGGACGTGACTGTTACTTTTCCTCCTCCTATGGGTAATTATCTCACAGCTTCCTCTGTCCAAGCTTCCACTATTTCTCTTCCTCCTGTTCTGCAGTCTCAGTTGAATCCATCTACCCATGGAATTCATAAAAATACGAGGCTACCATTGCAAATGGCACCCCTTCCCCCCCGTTCCATTTCTTTCTCCTCCGCTATTGGAGCAGACCCAAGCGTGAGGCTGCCTCCGCAAACGGTCTTGCCCCCCCGCCCATTCCTTCCCCAACAGCTATCGGAGCCGATCTAAGTATGGGGTTGCAAACGATCTATCCTTCTGCTTTATTCCACCCAGCTACTGCTTCCTCAGCAGTCCCTCGCCTCCCAACATATACGCTCTCAACTGCGTCTGCCCTTCAAATTCCTTCGAATGGAGTTGCTATGGATCCACCACCCGTCTTCACTCTTTTACGCTCCCAGATTTTAGCAGGTGCGGATATTGATCTCGCTTCTCTTCTCCCCTCTGTTTCAATAAGTGAACCCTATCGCACTCTTGACTTGACCCTTGGTCCTATAACGTTCAATCTGAAGAGCCCAAACTCCAAATCAAATCGCATTCTTACTATGGCTGAATTTTGCATCGCTTTCGGGAGGTATACAGAAATTATTTGTTCTGTCTACCCCTTAAGACGCAAAGAGCTGAATGACTTTTTATCTATCATAGCCGAAAAAAGCCTGTAATGGGTGAAGAAATGAGTACCTCCGAAGGAGTGAGACAGTTAAATGCGCAGCTCGAGTCGCCCAGTAGAATCAGTGTCCTTATTGGGGAGCTCTCGATCTGGAGCTGTACAATAAGGTTTTTCTGGGCTGCCGTAGCGTCTCTTGCGTTTTGTGTAATTCCTCCACCCATGAGCCTTCCTCGTGCCCTCTTTTCAATCCCGCCCCTCCAAGCAATCAGAGCACTAATCCAAGCTCTTCCCAATTTGTCAATTCCACATCTTATGTACCACAGTCCAGGGACGATTTCAAAAGCCGCAATTTCAGGTTCACTTCAGGCAGACAAGTGTGTAATAATTTCAATCAGTTTGACTGTACTAGACAACGCTGCAAATATTTACATGTGTGTAATTTCTGTGGTGGAGCTCATGCTCGCTCTGTATGCCCTTTTATCGCTCTTCAGCAAACTCTAATAAAGAATTGAGAAAGTATCTGTCTTCTCCAATCATTGTTTCCTCTTTAGCACACGAATTGGAGAATCACCCAGACCAAAACTTCACACAGTATCTACTTACAGGTTTAAAGGAAGGTTTTAATCCCGGTTTGGCGAGCTTACTGACTACTAGCCTTATTTGCAAAAACCTACAGTCCGCTTCAGCAGAACCTGAAGTAGTCGACACGTTAATAGACAAAGAGCTAGAGTCTGGATTGGATTGGCCCCTTTGACTCCCCTCCTTTCAAATTATTTCGTATAAGCCAAATCGGTGTAGCCACAAGGTAATTTTCAGGGAAAAAACGCATGATCATCGATCTCTCTGCTCCCCATAACAGCATTCATCCAAGCATAAACAGCCTTATTCTGCTAGAAGAATTCTCCTTGTGCTACCATAACATTGACCAAGCCATAACATTGACCAAGCCATTAAAGTTGCCGGTTGCAGATCCTGGTTAGCAAAAGTCGACATTACTTCAGCATTCAAAGTTATGCCCATACATCCAGACTTTTGGCACCTTTTTGGCATTTTTCTTGCATCTTCCATTCAGGAATTGGATAACCCCATATCTCTAACCACATCTTGCCTCGCCGATCTGAATCTATGGATCATGTTTTTAAAACAATGGAATGACCTTACTTTCTTTTACAATGACATTCAATCTCATCCCAGTGACCTCCCTCTGTTTACACATGCTGCTCCCTCAATAGGCTTCGGAGGTTTCTACAAGAATCATTGGTTCGCTTCAACCTGGCCTCCAGAGCTCTCCATATCAAATCAATGTGTCACATCCTCCGCTCTTTTTGAGTTATATCCAATCGTCACAGCTGCTTTTTTGTGGGGTCACGAATGGTCTTCTAAAAACATAGAATTCCACTGTGATAATCTGGCCACTGTTCACTGTATTAACAAAGGCCGTTCAAATTCCCCGGAAATCATGCCCCTCCTGAGATGCCTCACCTGGTTATCCGCTGTAAATGATTCATCTTCAAAGCCATTCATATTCCAGGCCACCAAAACCAAATCGCTTACGCACTCTCTCGCCTTCGGTTTCAGAAATTCAGAGCATTAGCCCCAGAGGTGGACACAGACCCAACCCCAGTTCCTCCCTATTCAGACTTAATATTCCTGTAACTATTCTTCTCACTCCTTCTGCATCGGAGCAGCCACCACAGCAGTCAAAGGTCTTAAAACCGCCCCTACAGTGCTCTGTTTTACTTGATACTGCCGCTCCAGTGCTTTGCTTAACTTGATACTGCCACTGCAATGCTCTGCCTAACTTGATACTGCCGCTGCAGTGCTCTACCCAATTTGATACTGCCGCCGCAGTGCTTTGCTTAATTTGATACTGCCGCTGAGGTGCTTTGCTTAACTTACATTTACATTGAGTCATTTAGCAGACACCTTTTATCCAAAGCGATTTTCAAGTGAGGATTACAAACAACCGATTCTTCATGAATTGGCAAGTAGACACAGGAAGTGCTCACAATACAAGTTTCATGCATTGCTCAGTACCATAAGCTAGAGTAGGAAGGGAAAAGGGAAGGATAGGGTTTTTTTTATTTTTTATGAAGGGATTAAGTGTTCAGGGAAGAGATGAGTTTTCAGCTGTCTCTTGAATATTGCCAGGGATTCTGTATTCCTGATGAAAGTAGGGAGATCATTCCACCAGCAGGGAGCAGTGAAGGAGAATGTTCTGGAGAGTGATTTTGTGCCTCTCTGTGACGGTACCACAAGCCTTTGTTCCTTTAATGATCGCAGGCTTCTGGTGGGGACGTAGCGTTATAGCAGTGTGTGGAGGTAGGAGGGTGCAGAGCCTGTGGTGGATCTGTGAGCAAGCATCAGCGCCTTGAACTTGATGCGAGCAACAAGGGGTAGCCAGTGCAGAGAGATGAAGAGGGGCGTGACGTGGGCTCTCTTAGGCTCGTTGAAGATAAGACGTGCAGCAGCATTCTGGATCATTTGTAGAGGTTTGATTGCACTTGACGGCAGTCCAGCCAGAAGAGCATTGCAGTAATCAAGCCTGGACAAGAAGTTGTGTTGCATGCTCAGTCAGGAAGGGCCGGATTTTCCTGATGTTGTGAAGTGCAAATCTGCATGACCGTGCCGTCTTTGAGATGTGGTCTCTGAAGGTCAGTTGGTCATCGAAGATAACTCCAAGATTTCTGGCCGACTTTGATTGGGTAATTGTGGTTGTACCAAGCTCTATGTTGATGTCATGTTGTAGAGTTGGAGTGGCAGGGAAGACTAAAAGTTCAGTCTTTGCCAGGTTGAGCTACACGTGGTGTTCTTCCATCCACGTCGAGATGTCCACCAGACAGCTTGAGATCCGTGCAGCTACTGTGGAATCATCTGGTTGGAAGGACAGGTAGAGTTGTGTGTCATCAGCATAGCAGTGGTTGAAGAAACCATGTGCCTGTATGATGGGACCCAGTGATGTAGTATAAATGGAGAATAGAAGGGGATCAAGAACTGAACCCTGAGGAACCCCAGTGATCAGTTGATGAGGTTTGGATACCTCCCCTCCCCAGGCGACTCTGAAAGACCTACCTGTGAGATAGGACTCAAACCATTGAAGTGCAGTACTTGAGATGCCAAGTGACGAGAGGGTGGACAGAAGAATTTAATGGTTTACGGTGTCGAAGGCAGCAGATAGATCCAGTAGAATGAGAACAGATGATTTGGAACCAGCCTTTGCTATTCGCAGGGATTCCGTGACAGACAGTAGTGCAGTCTCGGTGGAATGGCCGCTCTTGAATCCAGATTGGTTGACGTCCAGATGGTTGTTCTGTGTGAGGAACGATGAAACCTGGTTGAACACAACTCGTTCAAGTGTTTTCGATATGAATGGTAGGAGAGAGACAGGTCTGTAATTGTCTACGAGTGATGTGTTTAACGTGGGTTTTTTTTTAGCAGTGGGGTTACCCGAGCCTGCTTGAATGTGGTGGGGAAAGTGCCTGTGTGAAGAGATGGCTTGTAGAAGGTGTGAGGGGATGGGGTCTAGAGGGCAGGTGGTGGGATGAGTGGAGAGGAGAAGTTTTGATACTTCCGCCTCCGTGAGAAGAGAGAAGGAAGAGAGAAGATTAGTGGATGAGGAGGGGCTGAGTTCCTGTTTGGGTGGTGCAGAGAATTGGCTACTGATGGAAGATGTGAAGTGATTCGCTCCGGCAGCAGCAAGGGATCAAGTGAAGCACTGGAGCGGCAGTATCAAATTAAGCAAAGCACTGCAACGGCAGTATCAAATTGGACAGAGTACTGCAGCGGCAGTATCAAATTAAGCAAAGAACTGCAGCGGCAGTATCAAATGAATACTGTATCAGTGCTCTACCCAATTTGATACTGTCACTGCAGTGCTTCACTTGATACTGCTGCTACTACTGCTATTAATATATACAGATATGAAACAAGCTGTAGAATAGATAACACTTTAAAACTGATTAAATTTTTAATCATTTTTGCAATCATTTTTTAATCAAAATTGCAGCCAGCTGTACCACAACTTCATGTGATAGGATGTCATAGGTCACTTTGAAATGAGTGCAAAGTTATCTTTTGCAGCTCAAAATTTAAGTCTAAGTTGTGGAAGAAATTTTAATTTGTAGTGAATATTAATGATTTTTCTATAAGCTTAATCATATCTTTCTGACCTGAGACCTAAAAAGGTCATCCTGTCTTAAATCTAGACTTAAGGTCATAGTGGAGTGTTTTTCTGTCACCATGTGTGGAAAAGTACTGTTAAGAGATGTTGTAATGCTTGGGTGTTCGACAGAAGACGAAGACATAGGTTTCCAACACAGACTGATTTATTCAAATACACAAAGTAACAGGGAACATGCGCGACAGTGTGCATCAGCACAGACAACAACAAACAAATGAACATACAACAGGCAGGAACTTAAATACACAGATGACGATGACTAAACAAGGACAGCTGACAAGACTAAACAAGACTAACCCCCCCCGCCCCGGAAAGGCACGTCCTCGCGCTGTGACAGAGTCTATGGAGAAGGAAAGAGGGCGGAGGCTTCCGAGGAGGGCATGGCGCTGGTGACAGGCAGCAGATTGGAGACGTTGGCCATGGGCACCATGGTGGTGTCGACGGAGGGAGGAGTCAAGGTGGAGTCCTGACAGCAGGGATGGGCGGAACCTTGAAGCCGATGAACGGCTGCGGAACCACGGTGCATGGCGGAGGAACAGGTGAAACTTCCCGGCCGATGGACCTTGGTGACACCACAGGCCCGGAAGCTTGGCGCCGAGCCACTGGCTCACGGGACCGAGGTGCTGACGACGGCCTGGATGACCGGGACGATTGTTTGGTGAGTGAGGATGATGGGGAGGTCAGAGGGAGGGAGGAGCTCGATGATGCTGTAGGGGTGAGGGGTGAAGTCGCAGCCGCCAACCTGGAAGTCCGTGGCGGAAGCTGAGCGTCGACCCCCGGAGGCCGACTGGAGAGACAAGGCAGCCCAGCGAAGCTTCCGGGCTGATGGGCCAAGGAGGTGATGAGGGAGGCGTGGGCCGAGGTGATGGTGACGGGCTGACGGGTCGAGATGGCAACACGAGCATGGAGGCGCGAAGTGAAGCCGGGGACTCCGCCTCAAGCCGTGCTGTAACCAGCGACGGTGAGGGGATCGGGAAGGTATGGGTACCGATGGATGGCTTCCGGACGGGATCTGAAGTGCAGATGAAGAAACAAAAATGGGGATTTGGGTGGGGAAAGGATCCGCGACCCACAGGTCAATGAGGTGGTGGTCCGCTACTGGCTCTGCGATGGACTGACCTGCTCGCGTCAACGGGCTTCCAGGCTGAGGCAGAGCGGGTGAGTCCATCATTCTTTCTTTTAGTCTTGTCTAGAGAGGTCTGTTTTTCTGTAATGCTCGGGTGGTCGACAGAAGACGAAGGCATAGGTTTCCAACACAGACTGATTCATTCAAATACACAAAGTAACAGGGAACATGCGCGACAGTGTGCATCAGCACAGACAACAACAGACAAATGAACATACAACAGGCAGAAACTTAAATATACAGATGATGAAGACTAAACGAGGGCAGCTGACAAGACTAAACTAATTAGACAAATGGTGATTAACTTGAACAAATAATGACAAGACAGAACTAAACTAAACAAGACATACACGTGACAGATGTGACCTTGAAGCCTGGAGGAGAGATATAAAGGTGAAAGAGCCCGCCCTTCTTGGTCACACTCTGCAGTAACCTATGTTTCTGTATGACTGTCTGGTCTTCTTTGCAAAGATTCAAATAATTATAAAGACAATTGGAATGAGTTTGTCTCTTATGCAGTGTGAGAGTCATGAGTATTAGTTTTTGCCACCACAATTTGGTTTCAGAAGTGGAATTCCTTAGACGTGCCCTTTGGTCCCGAGAGTGGACAGTGACTGATCATCCTGGGACTCAGATTCACAGCTCTACCCCCGAATAGATTGAGTGAAGAGGTACCGACCACCAGGGCCCGGATGGAACACCACTGGAAACAGTAAACGAACCCAGGTGGCATCAAATATCTCACTGGTAAGAGACAAATCAAAATGTTATAGAAAATTAACCCATTTAATCCCAAATTTTTCCCAGAGATGACATATATGAGTTTGTGTGGCATTTGTAAGTATATTAAACAATCAATGTCAATAATGTAAAAAAAAATTTGAAAAGTCCATGAAAAAATGAGTTTTATCTCTGGTCACAATTGTGACCGGTGGTAGAACACAGGGAGTCTAAGTCTATGGTGTATATAAATAAATGAAAAATCTCCAGAAAAGTTTAAAGACTGGATTAAATTGTTGAAGTGTTTTATTCGATTAACAAATAGGTAAACATTGTCTGGCTCAGTTTCAAAAATGAAAAAATAGTAATCCTATGCAGCAGCATGGTATATTTTAATAAAATTATAATAATATAAATTATAGGAAATTGCTTAGAATGTAATCATTATAAATGACAGCAGCTGACATTGTGGATGGCCTCCCTTGTCCTTTTGGTGTGGTACCAAATTTTTTCAGGAGACTTTGGGCAACTATTCGCTGAAATCCAAGAAGATCATAGTCACCATTCATGACATCTCTGTGGAACAGCCAACTGTTGACTACAGCACTGTGGAGAGTCCAGGCATAAATTGGCCACCACCACTTTTTTGATCTTATTGTGCTGTGGTAACGGGACACCTGAAGATCATGTAGATCTACTCCTCCCATTCGCTGGTTGTAAGAGTGGATTATTTGAGGTTGCTGGAGGTAGTCATATGCCTTTCTTTCCTTGTTCCATCTCCTAACTGGTAACTCAGTGTAGACATGTTCCACATTGCTTGCAACAGTGACCACACTGTTATCCCTCCACCTCACCAGTAGCTTTTCTCCTTCAGACAGAACTTCTGTGAAGCCCCTCTGTAACTTCTGGAATTCCTTAATTGGTTTGAATGGCACATCAAACAACTGGTTTTGCCGCATGGTCCCAGTGCACCCATATCCTCGCTTTGTCATCTCATCATTCAGGGATAATGTGGTGAAAAGGTTGTCATGCGTGAAGTTGCATCCTCCTGGAACACCAGCTTGTTCAGCCAAACCCAGCACTACACTGGGCCCATGACCTAACCCAGTCTCTGGAAGAAGGGTATGCACTCCAGCATAAGGCTCCATGTGGTAGAGGTAACCCCCTGAGGACGCCAGGCTCCAAACCTTGTAGCCGTAGCAGATTGGTTTTCCCTTTATGAACTGCTTGTACCCGTGGCGCCCATAGTAGGGAATCATACTCTCATCAACTGACAGCCATTTACTGAATGGCAACATTTTATATGAGTTATTGAGCTCCTGGAAGATTGGCCTCACCTTAAAGAAGGGGTCAGTGTTGCACTTTGTGTTGTCCACAACATGGATGGAAGCCATAATTTCATCGAATCTGTTTCTTCTCATAGCATTGGAGATGCTGCTGTTGTGGACATCACCATCTAGTGACCAGAGCAAATGCCGTCGTGGAACAGTACAATATCCAGATGTGAGGAGCACACCATAGAATGCGAGTAGTTCATCCATGCTTAAATTAAGAGGTTTGTATTTGTTCTGAACAGAGTAGAGATTTGACGTTTCTATGGTAAGATCTCTCAGAGATGGGGGGTACATTTCTAAAAACACATCCAATGGATTCAGATTAGTTGCTTTTAGACATTGTGCTGCTGTTGGTTCATACACAATGTAATCAGGCAAATAGTTTTTTGCTGTTTTTTTAGACTTTCTGAAACACCTACTCTTGTTGTTCCTTTTAATCAGCTGAGCAGGGGTGCTTTCTGCCGAGGGCACTGGTACGGTGGTAGTAGTAGCATCTGAAGATGGCAATACAGATGATGAAGCAGCTTCAAGTTGTTTTGTACGATTTCTTGTTCGGATTGTGAACTTTGGTTGGTCATCGCAGGCAGGTTCAGGGATGTTTTCTGCCAAGGGCACTGGCATGGTGGCAGTAGTAGCATCTGAAGATGGCAATAAAGACGATGAAGCAGCTTCAAGTTGTTTTGTTCGATTTCTTGTTTGGATTGTGAGTTCTGGTTGGTCCTCGTATTCAGGTTCAATTTCCTCAAAATGATCAGATCCAAACAATTCTGCAGTAGAATTCAAAATTCTTGATGGTATGTGAGCTGAGTCACCAGTAAAATCCATGTCAGATGCATCGCTATCACAGTCGCTTTCTATTGCATCCTTCTCTATCTTAGGGATCACTGCTATATTACAAATTGCAGGCTCTGGATCATCAGTGTCAAGTAAATCCAAAACTTGACTTAAAGTCAGTCTGAAATAGAGTTCATAAAAATAACACAGAATTACATATGGGGAACATAGACTCCCTGTGTTATACCACCGGTCACAATTGTGACCGTCTTCATTTATCTGCAGTTTGACAACAGAATAAAAAATGCATTCATTTAATTTCAATGTGTATGTATAGATAACCCTTTCATGATGATATGTGCAAAAAATGCATGAGCTATTCAAAAAGGAACTTAGTATTCTTACCTGTCCTTTCTGAGCTTTGATGTTATCCTTCTGTTAAGATTGCAGCACCAGGAAATAAATGTGTGTGGTCACATGACCAAACAAACCAATCATGTTAGACCTGCCATAAACTCATTAAGACATCTTACATTTTCATTATATATGAACATGTGCTTCATAATATTAGTTATTTTTCAATTTCACACTAAAATATGCAAGGAAAAATTGTGGTCACAATTGTGACCAGTGGGATTAAATGGGTTAAGGTTTTGAGAGTTTTGAAATTGAAGGTTTGAAATTGAATTTTTAAATTGAGATTGGGTAAAAAGGGGGATTAAAAGATATCACGCCATGTGATTAAAAGGTATCACAACCTACGTGATTAAAAGATATCACCACATTAGCGCTCTCATGCATTGTGATTAAAGGATGTCACGCAGGTCAGGACAGCGTAGTCAAGAAAGAAAACAAAGATCTATTTGAGATCTATTGGAGATCTATAAGACCACGCGGGTCAAGATTCCAAGCATGGATTTCGGAGAAAACAAAGAAATTTTGAACAGTGCGGGTGCAGGAAGTGCTTCCCCTGGGCGATTTTGGGTGTAAAATTGGATCTATTGGAGACGTCCGATGGATTATTTAGACGTGCCGAAAAAGCCACAGAGAAATATTACCAAAATGGGGAAGTCCCAGAGCAAGCTTGCAAAATTTGATACACCGGTGTTCTGTCAAATGAGAAAATTGTATGGTCAGAAATGCATGCAATATATAGGAAAGCTACTCAAGTATGATTTTCCAGAAGAAGGGACAATGAGTGTCATTAGATTAAGTGTTGTGAAGGAATCAGTGGAAGAGGGAAGAAAAAAGCAGAAAGGGTGTTGTGTGATGCATATGTGTGAAGAATGTGAGCAGATGGTGAATTGTTGGTTGGAGGAGGCAGATAAGGGGGAAAGAAGGACGATGCAGAAAGAATTAGAATTTTTTCTACTATCGAGGTTTTAAGTAATTACAGATGGAACTTTTTGTACACCACATACATTTATAAACCACTGAAATCGGTTGATAAATGTAAACGCAGCTCCTCAGTTTACTTGCATTTGTTTACAGAGCAGTCTTGCCCTCAGAAATATGGTGGACACATTACAACAACGTTTCAAAGCGGCCAATGTGGTCTGTGTATTATATTATGTCTATGTGTATAGTGTATGCGAGTATGGGAGTGTCTGAGGTTGAGTGCCCTCTAGTGGCTCTTTAAGGGATATGCCAGTGGATAACCCTGACATAGCCCCCCTCCTAAGGAGTGGCTCTGCGGTCGCATCGAGGCAAGCAGACAGTTCTGACTCAACCTCGGCGGTTGTGTCAAGGCAGAAGGAACCACCTCAGTGATCGTATCCGGGCAGACAGGAAGCTCAGAGAAGATCATCGTGATCATTTCAGGACAGACAGGAGATTCGGGGATTACCCTCGTGGTCATATCAGGACAGACAGATGACTCATGGATGACCTTTGTGGTCATATCAGGACAGAAAGACAACTCAGAAGCTCCCTCCGTGGTCGTATCAAGGCAGACAGGAATCTCAGGGATGATCTCTGTGGTCAGATCAAGGCAGACAGGAAACTCAGGGGACATGACTGCATTGGCAGGGAGGATGACTCTTTGGTGAACAGGTTCAGCTACGGACTTAGAAACATCAGGAGGAGAAATTATCTCTCCTTCCCTGTGCATACCATATGACATTACATGTTCGTACAGACTTGGCTCATGAAGCTTATACTTTCTCAAATACATTATACATTGGATTATGAATATAAATAATATTAAAACAATGAAATTTTAATCTTCAAGTTGAATCATGGCGAAACTTTGGGAGATCAGCTTAAACATAACAAAGTTCAGGACTGGTGGCCATCTTGTGTACAGACTCTGGGATGGTCACCATGTTGTGAACTGGCTCCGGTGTGGGAACTACAGGGCAGGAACGTACATACAGCACAGGGCTATGGATTATTGTAACTGGGGCTGCTGGTGACTGTAATGAGCCAGGTTTCGTGATCACTGGAGCTTGAGATGCGGTGCCTCCCAAGGTGAAAGGGGGACCCACTTAACCATAACGCATAGTCCAAAAAGTCTCTGAATGAGCTTTGAGGAGCATCATGCATTACTATCTCCTTAAGAGGAGAGATGAGCCCATAAAAAAAAAAGTCAATGAGAGCACAGACTGGTAAATCAGACATTCTGGCTGCGTCCGAAATTGCCTACTCAATGAGTAGGTACTTAATTTCAATGATTAGGTACTTAAAGAGCACTAAAAGAGTATGAATGAAATCTCATTGAGTATGAATTCGATCCGGAAATCATCCACCATGTTGACGTTATCATGTGACCTACGACGTTATCGCAAGTGTAACAACTTAAAAGATATGAGTGACAGGTATAGCACTCTATATGTCCCTGTGTTTAGAGTGCCCTGGGTTCGTTTAATGATTTTCTTAATGAACTTAAATAATGCAGTAAACTCACATGTCAACTTAGACAGAAGAATAAAGAATCAAATGTTCAAATAATCATTGGTTTCCTTTTACTTGAATTTTTACCTAATTTGAGAAACTGAATATTCAAACAATGTGTTATTCACACTATATGGGTTCACTTTGGGTCCATTTCACACTTTTACACCACTTTTCACAAATTTCAAGTATGGGTCACCATACCTGACAATACGTCACGACTTTCACTTTCACTTTCACTTATCCGATACTCAGGCAGAGTTACAGGTCATTAAACCGATTTGCAATAGCAACAGTCAAAATATTTAATCTAGTTCCATCTAGTTTAAAGATCTTTTTGATCACGCCGGTATGGGACGGTTTGTTGGGGATATGTGCCACTGGCTGATGAGTCGTAAGGTCTTCACAAAGGATGAGCTAGTTCACACAGTCTCCGCCGACACCCCAGGGCCACGTTGCTGCTGCACACAGGCACAGGTTCCCCGTCCGACCCGGACACGGCCCGGATCCAGCCAATCATGTTAATTGGTAAACCTCGGGATAAGCAGAGAGACAAAAATTAGCGTAGACGCTATTCTTCTTCTGATGTAACGAGAACATCTGGTGTTATAGGAAGTGTTCCCGGTTCCGGCTGACCTGATCTATGCAGCCTAACAATCCTTTAACGGATATGAAGACAAAAATTGATAGTGCGTCATGTGTATGCCAGGTTAAATAGATGCGTTTTTAGTCTAGATTTAAACTGACAGAGTGTGTCTGCTTCCCGAACAATGCTAGGAAGATCGTTCCAGATTTTAGGTGCCAAATAGGAAAAGGACTTACCGCCTGCGGTTGATTTTGATATCATGGAGCACCGTGCCATAAGGCAAAAGTGATAACTAAGTGGCTCGGGGACCAGAACATTGAAATTTTGGGTCCATGGCCTGGAAACTCCCCAGATCTTAATCCCATTGAGAACTTGTGGTCAATCCTCAAGAGGCGGGTGGACAAACAAAAACCCACTAATTCTGACAAACTCCAAGAAGTGATTATGAAAGAATGAGTTGCTATCAGTCAGGATTTGGCCCAGAAGTTGATTGAGAGCATGCCCAGTCAAATTGCAGAGGTCCTGAAAAAGAACGGCCAACACTGCAAATACTGACTCTTTGCATAAATGTCATGTAATTGTCGATAAAAGCCTTTGAAACGTATGAAGTGCTTGTAATTATATTTCAGTACATCACAGAAACAACTGAAACAAAGATCTAAAAGCAGTTTAGCAGCAAACTTTGTGAAAACTAATATTTATGTAATTCTCAAAACTTTTGGCCACGACTGTAGACAGTTGCATGGCTATAATTTTCTCTCTAATGTTGTCAATCTTGCAAGTAAAGAAGTTCATAAAGAACAAAACAATGCGATTACTCACGATTGTAGACGGAGAAAAACGCGGCATCATGTACACACATAACATCACCGTGCAGTTCCGATCTGGGAATCTAGCTATGCCGGGGGAGCATTCAGGAATTCCTGGCTACCTGAAGCTGCCTGGATATGGAAATCGAATGTGGGCAGAGGAGCTCAGTCTCCGGTTATTTCGAATCAATTGAGAATAATAAGTGCATCACAGTCACATGTCTGCATTATCCGCACATACATAATTACTACTGTGGCAGGAGTTCGACACTTTACAACACAACTTCTGTACGAAGTTACATAGACTCACTTCACTTATTATAGCTAAATTAACACCGTATTCTTAACTGTGTCACACTCTGTCTCGTCTTCGTCCCCACTCCTCTCTTGCGCTCTTCCTCTTCCCCCCTGACCAATCACATATTCCCAAACTGAACTGACATGTGTAAATACCCAATCAGAGCCTAGCTAAACTTTATACACTTTTGACAATGTAAAGTTTTATTTATAATGCACACGAAGAGAACACATATACAATATATATTGAATAAACACAAAAACAATATAAAGATAAATCTTGATAAAACGCAAAATATCTGTAAATATCTTGATAGAACTTTTTGTGGTCTTGTTGAAGAAACAGCTCCCCATTTATTTTGCGATTGTAAATTTGGGGTTAATTTGAGTTCTTATATTTTCAACCCTACTAATGTGACCCACAGTTTTATCCTTAAAGATATATTTTATCATGAAAACCCAATCGCAATCTCTTGAATATGTTAATTTTATATGCAAAAATTTTCATCCACAAGCAAATGGAACTTAAATCTCCTTTGTTTCCCTCTTTTTCTTGAATTTAACTGTCATTTCATTCATCAGGCTTATAACAAAATAAATATATATATTTCTTGATGCATTATGATGAATTATTCAGATATTTAACCTCTCATTTTTTCCGTGCCTTTTTGTGCTCTGTATTTAATATCATATTATGATGTACACAAACCCATGTTTTTTTTGTTAATGATTGTTAAAGATACAACCATGGTATGTTCCCTGATCTTGTATGTAATTGCAAGTTCTGCAATCAAAAAGATGAGTGACAGGTGTACTAACACCACACAGCATCAACCCTACCTAGTGCGGTTTCAGGCATGAAAATGGGTCAGGGGTGAAAAAGGTGAGAAGGACATTACCCCTCTAGGGGGGTCCGGGGGCATGCTCCCCCGTAAGAAAATTTTTAAATATTCCATATTTTAAAGCATCGATCTGATGCATTTTGAGATGCTTTTTTTGCCAACCTGGGGAGAGCTGGAGAAACTTGACTTCAGCCATGAGTCAAAAATTATTATGGCGTCCTTACTAAGTATTATGCAAGCCATTTCATGCCAGCCTGTCACTGGGTCTAACATTTACAGTATATGAGGCACAATGTGGTAAGGGCACCACAAATGGCTTAATGCATAACCCCCACAAGAGATGGTGGACATGCTGTAACTTAACTCGTCTACTCTTCCATCATGATTGACAGCCAATACAATGTTATGTAATTTAATACATTTTACTGCCAAAGATAACAATTTACATAAGTTTGTAATACTCTCAGAACCAGATCTCATATTTTCTTCTTTGCCTGAACCACCAGTGTCTCCATGGCCCGCTTTTGCTGTTTTGCCACATGTCTCAGCCTCGCCCTTTTCTCTTATCCCAATATCCTAATATGATACTAAATACCACAGGGAAAAGGGCTTCTGTTTGTCACGTGCTGTCTTTGCATTTGAACATTGTAGGCCTACATTTTAAACAGGGCACACATTAGCTGAATAAATGTTAGTCAGTACAAACATATTTATAGTTGACAATGAATAGACAATGAACTGAAGTCCAATAATAGCAAAACGAATCACTTCTTCTAAAAAGAATGTCAAGTATAATTTAGACGAATCCGACATGTAATGAGGGCTGTGTTAACAGCAAAATGTCCGTCATTTAACTAATTTTAAAAACACGGATGGATAATACAAAATGCTTTCTGACATTTTGACAGAAAAAAACACAAGCAAGAACAAAATTTAAACTTAGTCCGTCAATTTTCATTTTACAATTATCTTATGTCTGTGTGCGCGCGTCCGTGTTTGTGAGAGACAGCTCGCGCAGCACTGATACTACGCTACTTTTTAATCCATAATTAACTACACGCTAGTTTTCATACAAAATAAATATGTAACATAATTAGGTACTCGAGTTATTATGAACACAATAACGTAACACATGCAGGCTACGTTGCTCAACACGGAGAATTAATAAACGTACGCCTGTTTCTCCAGACTCGCGCTTATCGATAAGATGATCAATCATCCACAAATCACAGCACTTTCATAATCACTAAGCCATAGCGATTTCAAATTTATTAAGATTTATTGTTCAGCTTTACTTGAGCATTTTATCATTTGCATGGCTGAATGAGGTCTTCCTCTTATCTGAGGGAACATAAATGACGGAGTATTTTAAGATAATCCGTGCGATCATCGAATCCAGAGGATTAAGTTAACTCAATACAATATTTCACCTTTCCACATCGAGCCCAGGCCGTTTACCTTCAGGAGTCAGAAGTACCGCGATTACTGTTGCCTACTGTTCATCAGTCAAACGGCGGGAGTGGAAGCGGGATCGAGCGGGAATCTTTGGTGTCGATTTTCAGTCTCTTTTTAATGATAGGGCTTTACGCATCTGTCAATCATCCCTCACTTATTTGGGGGAAGAACCTAGCGCTATGATTGGTCAAACTCTTCTTTTGCTGTTGCTTGATTTGAGGACTGCGCGTGCACAGAGGCGTCACCAGGTTTTTGCGTAGTTTAGAGTGACAAATCGTACCAGCGTACATTGGACCTGTTCGCAGTTCCTTGAATATGAATACCCCCCCCCCCCCAAAAAAAAAAACTTTTCTCATCGAATCTACACGATTCACGTAGGTCACCTATTTTGGTTTCAAAACGGCGAATTTCGCCGAAAGGTGAGGGATTTTCATGCCTGGGTTTCCATCAACGTTGGGCAGCTGCTCGAGAAGAATGTTGATTTTGTACTCCGAAAATGTAAGTATTAATAGTAAAAAATAAGATTACCCCAGAATGAATTGCATTGCCAGCCCACCCCAACACACACAATAATAATGATAAATGCTGCCCAATACTTAATTACATTACTTCTTACTGAAAATGATGTTTAAGTAAAACAAGCAAAATGTCATTTGTTATATCATATGACAGCTATGCATGAACACACTAGATAAGTGCAGTCAAGGTGAAGACAACTCAATTTTCAGTCAAGCAATAAATTAATCAAAATAATTATTTTATTTACTGACATTAAGAAATGAATAAAATTATGAATAATAAAACTAACCACAATAAATACATACACAAGTCAACAACACATGAAACAAAGCTTTATTGTATTGACTTATTGTACTAATATTGTCCATCCTTCTGCCATCTCAACACAGCTGTACCAATTTTGCAGCTTTATTTTGATGAAGCAGCAGACCACTGTGAACACCTTCACCGGTCTTTGCCGTCCATCATGTCCCTCATTGTTGCTCTTCTCAATGGGAACACTGTTGATCCAGAGGATAAGGAAGACCATGATGATGGACCCCTGAACCCCACAACCTTGAAGCAAGAGGAGAAGATGTGGGGGACAATCTGGCTGGCGCTGTGTCTGCTCCAAACATTCGTGTACCTGCTCTCCATGAGCATGACTACCTGTAAAACATTTAAAGATTAAAACATTTGACAATCCATGTCAGCATTCCGTGATTTCACGCCAATTTCTGATATAGTTTTATTATTTTTGTGGTGTAGTGCGCTAAACCACTGAATTGCAGAAGGGTAAGCAGAAGGTTGCTGGTTTGATCTCCGCAGCCGTCACCAGCAGTTTGTCCTTGAGCTAGTCACTTTGCTCCAGGTTGCTCCAGCGGGATCGTCCCTGTAATAAGAACACTGTAAGTCGGTTTTGATAAAAGCATCTGCCAAATGGATAACTTGTAAATAAAAGTAAATGGAATTTTTATAAATCCTTTTTTGTTAGTGTCTTGGGCAAAAAAACACTCAGTAAAGCTGCTTATTTCTTAAAGTTTACTTTGTCAAGGTACTACTATAATATAAGCACATACATTTATTACAGTTTCTGTTTGGGGGCTTATAGGGTTAGTTCATACAAATATATATTCATTCATTATTTACTCACCTTTAAGTTGTTCAGTCCGTGTGGATTTTTTTTTTTGAACATAAAGGATAATTTTGGTCAAGTTTGTCCGGCTGGTTTCTTTTTCTCACAAATGCTGCCGTCACCTTGTCTTGCAGGTCCAGCTCAACCAACCACAGAAGATCTGCAGCAAATGCACAGAAATAAAGAAATCACAAAAGTGTGGTAGACTCGAGTTTCCTGTCTGCAGTGGGCTCTGTCGTTCACTCCCTGCCGTGTGTGGGCGGTGGCTGGCTAGGGCTCTGGATTCAGAGTAAGGCTGGTAATGTTGTCCTCAGCATACATTAATGAATCTGTTATTCACTAGCACCCACTCCACAAACATGCCAAAATTTCTCTGAGGACCAACTCCAGGTAGGCTTGGATTGCTCAATGGAGGTAAGAGGTAAGTCCATAATGAAGGGGGGAGGGTGAAAAAAGAAAGAAAAGATAATATGCAAAAATAATCTATTTGAGGGTCCAGTATTCTGGTGGCTATATACAGCAATACATAAACATGTAAAGACGATACTGTACAAAGAACTAAACAAAACAGGGGCTTACATACATGTGTAATCGAGAATAAAACAGAACAGGTGTAGGAACTGATTAACAACCAGAGAAAATAAATGGAGAACTAAGGCAGGCAAAACAGGACCAGAACACAGTGAAATGACACGACAATTGAACATAATCATTACAGTGTCAAACAAATATTGTATTAATTCCAAAAGCTGGATAAGATAAACTAAAAGTGAATAGAATAGAAATATACTGGATGATAGCTGTTGTAAATATTCTTTTATATATTTCTGACCCTGAAATGTCCATTCCAACATTACTCAATCTTCTTGAAAAATAGTTTCTCTTGATATAAAACAAATTGATGAAAAAGTGAATTAATCTATATTAAAAGAGACAAGCATTAAGAGACCTTAAATAAAACCAGATTTACATTTAATCATTTAGCAGACGCTTTTATCCAAAAATCACTAAAAAGCCTGAAACATTATTGAAACTGAATTGGAAAAACAAAACTGATCAACTTAAAGATAATATTTTCTATAAGACACTAGATAAATAAATAAATAAATGCTATTATACTACAGGGCTGTTGAATGCTTGAATCTGATTGGTTGATGGACATTGTAAGGTCTGCAGTTATTTTCAGGGAAATTCATGGCTAAAGTAGTTCTAGGCAGGTCTTGACCGCGTAACAGTTCCATATCACGTCGCCACATAATTTCAGTTATTTTAATAGGTCCTTACAGCCTACAACCACAAAAGAAACAAAAACCAAACAAGCAAATTGTTAATTTAATGATTTTAACCATTTTACTTTTCAAACTATTAATTCATCCACAAACCGATAATGTCCAAATACACCCATATAATTATAATGTGCAATACAAATCCAATTTCATACAAGAAAAATAAATAAATAAATAAAGTTTGGAAGCTCACCAGCTGCTACTTCGTGTTTTTGTAGTAGGCTTAATTCTGTTTGCAGTGCTTACATTCCAATCCTACTTTCTGCTGCTGCTCTGCCTAATTAGCAGATCAGCTTCACCTGGTGCATACTGGTTGGTACATTCTGGCTGGGAGGGGCATGGCCAGCAGTTTGCCAACACACCTCTCACTCGATCTCCCAACGCAACTGCTGGAAAGGTCGCAAAAATCCATGGCAAACTTGCGGTCAAGGTCCCTCTTCTGGGCCTTCTGTCTGCTCCTCCACTGGCAGCAGGATAACCAGACATCAGACATCCCTATGTAGGACTGCAGACTGAAAGTTCTTCTGGACCCTGGAGGCAGGATGCTTGAATGCAGATTTTGCAGGTCTCACCTCAGGGAAACAGCAGCTTGAAACGATTCTAAGATTCACATCCCGCACAACACCTCTGGAGTCAGGGTTAACACTAATGACTCTTCCAAGCTTGAACTGTCCTCTCAACGTATTCTGGTCACACTGCCAAACAACATCTCCAACAGCAACGTTCCTTTGTGAGGTATGCCATTTGCTTCTCACAAACAAGTTGGGTCAGGCGAGCTGGCTCAAGACCTCCAGAACCTGTTGACCTGGCAAAGCATTTCCCGGAGTCTCTTGTAGGGGTTGCTAGTAAAGTCAAATGTCTTAAAGTCTCCACTTGAAGATGCTCATCCCAGTAGAAGTGTATGGTCTAGGTGCACACGATGGTGCCATTGAGCTGCAGCGATGTGAGTGTGCACATAAGTACTTCCGCTCACACCCTTCCAGTCTTAGCGACACTTGCATTTGGTCATAGATATAGACACTAGATGTCGCCTTGGCTATGGCTGTTCATTGGAATGCGTCAATAGAGCCCCCATCTTGGAACAGGGGAGCCCCTCCTCTTTAATGCAACAGCATCAATGTAGACAAAGGTCTAACAGAAATAAAATCACCATAAATCGTCATGAATGCAATTTTCTAGTTTTTTTTTTTGGTTCGTACCAACAGTCAGACATAATTTAAGGTTTCGATATTAAGATAATCTACTTTATAAAATTATAATGCATAGTGCTAATAGGCCTAAGTTTATTAGTCACATTCTTCCACTTGAGTAAACTTCGAATGTGTTACGGGAAGACACTCACACGGAGGATTAATAAAACATAGTTCATTTATTAAACAAAGCCTCTTGTATTTCAGATGGAGAAGGATTCTCGGGAAAGCAGATAGTTATATGCACACACCTCTGAATATCAAGTTGGTCAGAATCACACAGTAATGATGTCCGTAATTCAAACAGGAAGGATCTGCTTGCGTGTAGAACGGAGGATGTCAGAAGACACAAACAGGAGACTCAACAGGAGACTCAACTGGAGACTCAACTGGAGACTCAACTGGAGACTCAACTGGAGACTCAACTGGAGACTCAACTGGAGACTCAACTGGAGACTCAACTGGAGACTCAACTGGAGACTCAACTGGAGACTCAACTGGAGACTCAACTGGAGTGAACGTCCTCTTCGCATAAATGAGACCGGACACTGAAGTGGGGTGAGGTGTGTGCTTATAAAGCCGGTAAGTGATTGGCTGATGAGGTGCAGGTGAGTGTAATCAGTATTCGGGTGATGGTGTGCGTTGTGATTGGTTTGTGTTTGAGCCTGGCAGATCTGTGACAGAATGAACTATCACTACTTACCTTAGCCTACTGCATGCAAATTGCTACAATGGTGTGACCATACATGTTAATTTAAACCTTTAAATTGTATTGGTTTATTAAACATGATAATGATACACAAAGCAATTTGCAGGTGGAAGCAAATCACAAATTTAAGATGAACATAATATGAAAGTTAGATAGTTGAGGTGCCAAAGACCGTTCAATCCTTTCTTTATTCCGGTCCCGCAATACTTTTGCCACATTAAATAAATATGTACTAAAGTCACATTCATACCAAATGCGTAATTTTTACTGGAGCACAAATGGAGAGTGAGGCAGAACATAATGAGACTGACAGCCTGAGTCACAATTCTCCATCACTGTTTCTTTTCTATTGGTGACTGAGACTCTCTAACTCTCCTTTTGTGTTCCACAAAAATAAATACATATGGCTGAGTAGATGGTTTATAAAGAAATCTTACCCTTGAAATTAGAGGACAGAAGAATATAACAGATGAATTGGTTTTCCTTTGCGATTAAAATGTAAGTTCCTCACTCTTGTATTATCAGGAATGTAAACTCCTTGGGTGAAAAAGGTGACAAAGATGTAACCAACAATTTCAATACCATAGACAAAACCATTTTTAAATTACTTTTTTAAAAACATATTATGGGGCAAAAAAGGGTTTAACTCTCTCTGAAAAGTCATTATTAAATACCCATGAGAAGGATACAATACTAGAGAAACCAGAAAACTATATGATCATTGGACAAGAAATACTGATCGGGTCAGCAGGGTCCAGCCAATCCCTTGTTAACAACTGAATATCACTTGTTTATATATTGATTATATACACAATTAATAGTAGTTAATAAGATGGATGTGGTTTGGCAAAATTTGATTGGAAAAAAAATTAATCAGAACATCGACCCAAATTATGCATGTGCTGTATAATATCTAGTATTATTGTAGCAAAACTGAGCACCTGTGACAGTGGAATTTGTATTTGTAGAGAATATTTCAGTAAAGTCATTGAGAATGTGTATTATGAGTTGCAAACTTGTAGTTTTCTTTTCTCTCTCACAAACACAGTTACATTCATACATAAACAACATACAAATCCTATTCTACAAACTACAAACTAAGAGACTCATAGGCTCACATTTTTGTAATCACTCAAATAAAGTTTGTAATGAAAAAATCCTATCATCCATAAAAATGACTTATATCCCTCTCAAACATAGTCCTGAATACTGATTGTAAAATTGTAATATTTATAATAATTAGCTAGTTTTCATTTATTGCCAAACCGCAATTCTACAGTGCAAGGCAATTTCTGGGTGCTGCTGTGTTGATTACTGATTGATTAATAATGACAAGAACATGTTTATCACTGAATAGAGCATAAGTATGTGAGTCGGATCTCATATACTGATATGTCATATGTCAGATTTCGCATATCAGTTCACAAAAAAAAATTTGTCTATGACTTCACACTTTTGAAACAGGTGTGCAGCAACTGCAGAATAAACGCTTTTCATTTCATTCATATGCACACAAATGCGGGAGACCAGAAACGCAAGCTCATGAAAAAAGGTTGGTTTGGTGAACTCTGACCTGTGACTTCCCATCACACGAATGTGTGTAAAGAGTAGATAATTGATACATGGTGTGATCTCTCAGCTAAATTCAAAGAATTTTTTATTTTAGTAAAGCCGAGGGGATTGTATATTTTTATATTTTGGATATACAATTTGTTAAATGTTGAATTCATGTTTATAAAAAGATGCTTCAGATCATGACGTCATATCACGACTGTTACAATGTCCGAAGAAATTTCGCATTCTCAAAGTCTAGCATGTCCGCAGCTTAAATGCGAGTATAGGAATTTCTTAATTTATGAGTTATACAATAGGACACATGTACCACCAGAAAAGAATTTGAAAAGGTATAACCGTTTTTTGGGAGAGAGAAGTTTGCAACTTCTAAAAAACCTTTTTCTCAGTGACTTTAAATTTACTCATGTGTGACTATAATTTAAAACTACAAACCCCACTGTCACAGGTGCTCAGTTTTACTATAGCAATACCCTCACAGATCATGGTAGTAATCAGGCGTCCATGCAGAAACAGAGGTCAGTGTGGTGTACTGTTGGTACATCTGTCCAGGCCAATATCTGATGTCTTCATGCCTTCAACTGGAGATCCCAGAGAATCTGGAATAACAATAGTACAGTTCAAAAACCATCGTACATATTCATTACAAAGCATCTCATCTGGCATAACTATCATTCCAGGTTCAATTTAATTTTAGCTCAATACACAATATTTGTGGCATAATATTGTCCAAAAGAAACGGTTTTGACTTGCACTCTGAAAATTACTTTAATTTAACAAAATGAATGTAAAATTAATGTAAAATATAAAGCATCCATGCATTTACAAACCTCATTTGGGTTAATATGATGGTGGAAAACTTGAATCAGTGTTACACAGGAAAGCCTGTCAGTGATGTGCTGTAAAGAAAAAGGAAAGACATAACACAGTAAAGCTGTATTTTCATAGTTGGTCATTTTATAATAAATTAATTGTTTTTAAAAGATCTTGTTAATAACTTTGCTTAATAATACTAACTTATTATTATTAGTAGTAGTTGTAGTAGAATATATACATTTTTCCTAAATGCAAATCATGCCCTATGTCTCCAATGTTTATAGTCAAATTAGCATATTTTCCAAGCTAATAATGTAACATTAAAAACCTCTTCGGGAACATACGAGAATGAACTTTGTTGATTACGCAGCACATTTGAGCTTTCAGAGAGGTTTGTTCTTTGTGTTGTTCAAGTTAGGTTGAGCTTCTGCTTATGTTCGCCAGTCATTGTTTACATGCAAGTAAAAGTCTAAATTAAATCTGTTCATCATAACAAGCGATCACTTCTCTTCAGAAAATCTGGACTCAACCACTCGATTCATATGGATTAGTTTTCCGATCTCTTTATGAAGTTTTTGAAGCATCAGGGTGGAAGTTACAAAGGCAGTCTATGGAAGGAAATCTGACAGCATTCTATCATCAAAAAGATCTTCATTCTTGTTCCGAAGATGAACAAAAGTCTTACTGGTGTGGAACGACATGAGGGTGAGGAATTTATGACAGAATTTTCATTTTGCAGTGAACTAACCCTTTAATTCGTTCCTATGGAAGTCAAGCTTCACGCTCGCTCTGCTCCGCACCGGTGAACACGCACCATAAAAGGAAGCAGATGTGTGTCACTTCATGGTCAGAGACAGGAGAAAGTGAGAACGCACAGCTGGTATCGTTTCAGATATTCTAGCATTGATACATATCGATATATCAATATTTTTGACACCTGCTCACAGAAGTTATATCATGTAACTCACATGGTGAGTGCATACAAATTGAAGTCTGTTGTGTTCGGTCAATTGATTTGGGATAGTGGCAGCTATTGGGAAACTCACCATCTTCATGTAATGTGTGTAGATGACATTAAGGCCTTGTCCTGAAGAATGTCAGCGCCAAAAGCTAGGGATTACATCTGTTAACAAGAGCACAGCCATAACTGTGAGAACTCTAATGATATCTTTACCCCCAGATATAGTATTGGTGATATAAGTCAAATATTTTAGAGGCTAAGTGAGTAAACTGACCAGATTTCTTTGAAAATTAACTTGCATGCCTAAAGTTGTCAACCCCCTGAACCACAGTCAGCATTTAAAGTAAAAAGTATTTAAGAATTTATCAGTATAAAATACATACAAATAAATGAATAAATAAATAACAGTGAAACACTGCCGTATGGTGTTTGGGAAACGTGACTCAAAACAGAACTAAAGAAAATATATTAATCTTTTTAGTTTATCATAACTATAAACTATCATAACATTATATTTGTCACTTTTCACAGACAATCTCACTGAGGTTTAAACTGTGAGACTTCTTTCAAAAACATAAATTAGTAATGTAATTCGTATTAAATTATTTAACATGAAGTTAAATTGTGGTCATTTGTTTGAAAGACCAAAATGCGTTTCAGGTCATTTTCGCGCTTCCTGCACGTGACGTCATCGATTAAGTTCAGTACTCTTTATTTTAAATAAGGCCTAGCTTACCTCCAACTACCCATTGGCAGATTGCCAGCAAAACTTTAACAAAATGATCAAAACCTCTCTTCTGCACACAAAGATGAGATTAAAAACTCAAATATACAGTTAGCCAACCTCTTCTGAAAATGGTTAAGATGCTAACGGACTTTTTCGAAGACACTAAACTATTTCAATAAAGAAAATATTCAACAGAAGCATGCCAATTGCAAGTAAGAAACGTGTCCAGAACAGTTTTATATTACTTGTGTGATTTTAGGGACTAAACTTAGCTGAAAGCAGAGAAAACAACAACGAGAAACATAGTTTTACAGCTTGTCCATTACTGCGGTGCCGCGCCGTTTCCATGGTAACTTAATGTGCGCCAGTATTTGAATATTCAACGCACACACGTCAAAGTCACGCAGCATTTACAAAAACAACAAAAAAACAAATCTACCAACAATCTACCAACCAAAAAGCGGTGGTCGTGGCCTAGTGGTGAGGGAGTCAGGCTTGTAATCTGAAGGTTGCCGATTCGATTCCTACGCCGGCAGGAATTGAAAGTGGGGATTGTGAATAAACAGCACTCTCTCCACCTTTGATACCATGACTAAAGTGCCCTTGAGCAAGGCACCTAACCCCTAATTGCTCCCCTTGTAAGTCACTTTGGATAAAAGCATCTGCTAAATGATGAAAAATGACAATTACCAGTTTAATGACCTGGTCCGCTTATTTTGCAGATATGTTCAGATAACTTCGCCACTAGAATGAACATTTCTGAACTAAAAACAAGTTAGGTGACCTCGCATCCGCCGCTCATCTAGCCCTTCAACTCCGAGAAATTGTGATTACAAACTGCCTGTAGTAAACCGAGTGCCTTAGTAACTTTTAAGTGTCAGAATTAAAAAAAAAAATTTTTTCTAAAATTTACCTCAAGCAAAAACTTACCTGAAAACACGCCATAGTCGCTGTAGTCGTCTTTTCTCTGGTGGGTTGAAAGAGATGAATGATCACGTGACAGATAAGCGTGGCATCGGCCTTCAGTCGTGCACCGACCCAAAGCCGACGAGCCAGAAATAGAGCACTGACTGAAGATATTTGCCAATGCCTGGCCGATACTTCATAGATGTTATAGATTAGAGGCCGACGTACCGATTTGGAGCTGACGTCGGCCACATGTATGTGTGCTATCTGGGCATAGTATTTAGTGTACTTCAGGGGACATAGCCAAGTGAGAGCAGGGTAAAGGTCCTGGCTGAAAAGGTTTGTTCCCAGTTTTTTGTTGATGTAAACAGTTTCTGTTTTTTTTAGTCACGTCGTAGCTCATCAGATACAACCAGTATGTTTTGATAAACTTGTTCAGGTGAACGTTTTAACTTAAGACTTATCTCCGTTAGCCAAGAATGCTAGCTGTAAATAGACTGAACTTAGACACACAGCGCCAGTCGGAGAAACTATTGAATAGAGACCAAATCAACTGTTCCAACATCTTACGATCATATTACATTGATATAAATACATTCTGTTCATTGTTGGTTTTCCTAACGGTCAAAAACTAATGGATAACTAGCATGGATTAGCTGCGGTCATTAACCAAGGACTGAAACAAATCAACGTAACCAGAAATATAATTTCGTAACATTCAATATCATGAAACACATTCTCACTTGTGAAATTTAATCCCTTGATGTCTGGTTTTTAGATTTCTTTCGTTTGAACATTCATATGCAGCACAAAAGTCCAGCATCGTCCATGAATTCAAAGTACAGGCAGAGAGAGCAGCGTTACCTAGCTACTTCCTATGACAAGACCCCTGTTCCAAGATGGCGGTGGTTTTGACGCATGCTTAGAACCCCAAGGCAACATCTAGTGTATGGCATTTGGTGCAAGAAGACACTTAAATATGAAACTTGGCTAGATATAATGAATGTTTTTTTTAAAAATGAATGTTTTTTTTAAAAAAAGAGAAAATTGTGGTCTATCAGAGACAAAAGAACACATCCTTCTTATTTTATTGCGTAAGTTACCTCTGTGTGTTAATTCTACGAGATACATGGAGATATGCGATCTTTTGATCTTTCTCCTGTTGATTTTGAGTTCCAGGCTCAGCGATAATCCATCATGATAATCTAAGATTTGCTATTGTCAACCATAGTATCAATCCTTATCAGAGAAAAAAATAAACAACTTTATTTGATAACATTGTTATCGCTGTATTATTTAGTACTTAAATGCATATAATTTTGAGTGTTTGGATTTCCCCTGTGGGTTTCTATTAATTACTGTATTATATTTAGTTTCCAATGAGACGAGAAAGATTTATGCATCTGTTGCATAAATCATTATTTGTCCGGTCTATAAGCAGCAAAAACAAACTTAGCCATGCCTATATTAAACTGTTTGTGTTGTAACGTTGGTACCCTAACTCCAAAAATTTACATTAAATTAATTAATCCATTGAAATAAATATCCACTAATTCGGGCGCCAGGCAGACTTAAATCCACCACAAAACAAACAAAAACAACTTCTTTTAACCTAGGATAGCGCAAACCAACAATTACACACAAACAAACATAAATGCACTATAGTAAAATTAAGTCAAAACCCACACAAAAAGTTGCCATATCAAATTGTAATGTGCAGTATCAAAAAAGGGAAACAAGTTCACAGAAAATCAACAATGCACATACACAAATAGTCTGATGGTGTGGTGTAATGTATAATTCAATGAATAATAGTCCAAAAATTTGTTTAACCAGCACAAAAGTACAAAAATAACAAGGCTGACCAAAACACCGTTCAATAATCATAACAAAGAAAAAAACAACCAACCAATCAAAATCAAACAATTGCCTTAAGAGAAAAAAAACTAAACAAAAATAAATCAAACTTTAGAAATAAAGTGTGTGTGAGTGTGTGTGTGTGTGTGTGTGTGTGTGTGTATATGAGATTTGGACGGAAAATGCTACTCAGGGAAGCTTTGGAAAGTTTGCAGCGGTTGGTAAGAAGTACCTGAGGAGAGTCGGCAATTTGGCAGCTCTACACCCCTGCCCGCCCTGCAGTCAACGTTGAAGAGAAATTACAGTCGTGCGGCACTAATCCTTTTTCCAAACGCTGACGTAGTATGCCAGCGCTCCAATCCAGCAACGCTCTGCAATCGTCAGAAGCATAGAACCAAACGCGCTCACCAGACTCTCCCTGCAGCACCAGGAAACAATCGCGCACTGCCATCCACGCCAGGGTAATCCGGAACAACCGAAACAGCAAAGTTTGTCTTCTTCAGAACAGCATTTCAGTACGCCAAAACAGGCGTGCACTGGGTTTGAGTGGCCCGCGACTCGACAGTTTTCTTTTTTCCTGCACTCTCACTGCAACTCACCACGTCACTGACACACCTTTCACCACTCCTTCCACTTCCCTTTTTTATTTAGTCATTTCCGCTCACACCTTTCCCTTAATTGACTCGTGTCAATAAAGCAATGAAGTGCGATTCAACCTGAAATCGTCACATTCCCCCTCCCCTGAAAAAACAACCCATGGTTGACAATGAGTGTTAAAATCCCTTAAACTCCTCCTCTTCATCAGAGGTGTCTCGGAATATTTCTAGGAATTCTCCTTTCGCTTGGGACTCGAATTCCTCAGCTGCCGGATAACACGGTTTCATATTACACACATTGATAGTGCGAACATCTTCCCCAGTGGTCTCCAGTGCCACACGGTAATTAAGTGGACCCAGCCGTTTTATTACACGGTAAGGACCTTTCCATTTCCTGGCTAGTTTAGCAGTGAATTTAGCTTTTGCGCTAGATTGTGGGAAGTTCCTTATCCACACACGGTCTTTTTCTTTAAAAGTCAATTCTCGTCGATGTTTGTTGTAATTTCTTGTTTGTCTAGCAAGAGCCTTTTTGCTGTTTTCTATAGCTTTGAATTGTAGCTGAGTTAAACAATGCACAACATCGTATGCTGGCCCATCAGGAGGGAGATTTTTACCTTGGAGGAGTTTGTCCATTGGACCATGCAGCTTTCTTCCAAGTTGCAGTTCAGCAGGGGTCATTCCTATGGTCTCCTGGACCGCAGAATTTATGGCAAATCGGAACTCTGGTAAATATTGATCCCACTTGTTGTGATTTTCATCCAGGTATGCAGCGATCATGTACTTAAGGGTGCGATTGACTCTCTCAGTCATATTGGTCTGAGGGTGGTAAGCAGTAGTCAATTTAGGCGTTACATTCCATTTATCGCAGACCCCTTTAAATACAGATGACACAAATTGTGTACCTCTATCCGACAACAGGAAATCAGGCACACCCCACCTGGTCAGAATTTCCTTCTTAAAAATGGTAGCAACTGTTTGGGCAGTGGCATTTCGCATGGGGAACATTTCAACCCAACGAGTGAAATAATCAATGAACACTAAGAGATATTCATTTCGGTTGGAACTACACGGCAAAGGCCCCATTATGTCCACCCCCAGCATTTCATTAGGGTGTGTAACAGTGGAGTGTTGCATTTTGCCAGCAGGTTTTTGATTGTCACCCTTGTGTTGCTGACATTTGATGCATCTTTTCACCCACTGCTTGACATCAGTCCACATTCCTGGCCAAAAAGCCACTTCTTGAATTCTCTTATAGGTCTTATATATTCCTCCATGGCCACTCAAGGGACTATCATGGTAATGCTGAAGAATCTGTGGAATGAGGCTACTAGGAACATACAACCGATAATGCAGCTGGTTATCTGCCAGATGAACTTTACGGTAAAGTTTGTCTTCCAATACATCATATTGTTCTTTCAACTTAACATCACCTTCTGCCATGGTTTGTAATATTTTCATAATTACAAAGTCTTTGTGCTGTTCTTCCCAGATCTTATCCAGAGTGATCGGAAAATCCTCTGGCTCCTTGTGGCTAGTATACAAATTGCAACTGACACTGAGGGGAATTCGAGAGAGCGCATCTGGGGCCACATTTAGCTTTCCCTTCCGGTATTCGACAATGAAATCGAATCTCTGCAATCTCAAAGCCCACCTGATCAATCGACTGGATGTCTTGGTGGACCCCATCACCCACTGCAATGCAGAGTGGTCAGTAACAACAGAAAATAACTTATGTTCAAGATAATGCTGCCACTTCTCCAAAGCCCATACTACCGCCAAACATTCTTTTTCCGTTGCAGAGTAATTTACTTCGGCTTTGTTCAAGGCTCTGCTAGCATAAGCTATGACTTCCTCTTTTCCTTGGTCCCTCTGTGTCAACACAGCGCCCAGACCGGTCTCACTAGCGTCTGTGTAGACAATGAAAGGATGCTGTAAATTTGGATGTCCCAAGATAGGAGGTGTCATTAAGCTTTTTTTTAACTGCTCAAAGGCCTGCTGACAATGTGGTGTCCACTGAAAAACTCTGCCTTTCTTCTTCAAGGCATTAAGGGGTTCAGCAATCTGGGAGAAATGTGGAACAAACCGGTGGTACCATCCGGCTAAACCAAGAAATCGCTGAACCTCCTTGAGGTTCCTTGGGACTGGATAGGAACGAATAACCTCAACTTTACCTGGGTCAGCAGAGATGCCTTGAATACTCACGACATGGCCTAAGAATGTTAATTCTTGCAGACAAAATTTGCTTTTTTTAAGATTGACAGTCAGACCAGCCTTCTTCAGCTTGTGGAGAACATTCTGGATGTCAAGAAAGTGCTGTTCAACAGTTAGAGAATAGATGATAATGTCATCTATGTACACAAAGCAATTGTGACCACGTAATTCACCCAACACCCTTTCCATTAATCTTTGGAAAGTAGCGGGAGCATTTTTCAAACCAAATGGCATAACGTTAAACTGGAACAATCCAAAGGGTGTAATAAACGCCGTCTTCGCTGTACTTTCAGGGTCCATGGTCACCTGCCAATA
Organism: Zacco platypus; assembly: GCA_038088235.1. Classification (NCBI taxonomy): domain Eukaryota; kingdom Metazoa; phylum Chordata; class Actinopteri; order Cypriniformes; family Xenocyprididae; genus Zacco; species Zacco platypus. The sequence goes on along the minus strand of CM076071.1, from coordinate 13,142,805 downwards.
TCCACTATTCAAATCAATAGTGGAAAAAATAGCAGCTCCAGAGAGAGATTCCAAGATCTCTGTGATGTTTGGCAGGGGATATGCATCACTTTCCGTAATAGCATTCACCTTACGGTAGTCTACACAAAACCGGAGGCTCCCATCTTTTTTGGGAACAAGGACGACAGGTGAGGCCCAACCTGAAAAGGAAGGTTCCACAATGCCAGCACTCAACATCTCCTCCAGTTGTTTTTCCACAACAGATTGTTTAGTAGGGGACATGCGATATGGTCGCTGTTTTATTGGTACTTGCTGAGTGAGGTAAATACGATGCTGGAGAACCTCAGTACAACCAGGTCTGAGTGCACATACCTGTGGATTGTCTTCCAAGAGTTGACGTAGCTGGCTTTTTCCATCAGCTGGTAAGTGGGCTTTGTTCACGGCATTGTCAATCAAGTTTTGAATGTCCATCTTATCTGTACTGAATATCAATGTAGGTTGAGGAGGAGGAATTGAACTCAAGAGAGAAACACTCTGATTGGTATTTCCTTGGTGCTTTCCTTTCCTGGATCTATTCTCAGGTACACTGGCGCTACCTGGTTGAAATGGGTATTCCACATCAGGGGCAGATTTAAAAGTATACGTTTTGTCAATTACATTTATTTGTAACCCACTAAAGAAGATGAAATCCAAGCCAAGGACTACTGTATATGCAAGGGCTTTAGGTGCCAAAACTACAGCTGGTATAGTGAATACTTGATCATGAAGGTTAAACTCAATGTTTATCCATCCAAGAGGAACCTCTGCTTCCCCATTAGCCAAATACAGAGGTCCAAGTGTCCAGGGTTGGAGATCATTTGGTGATTGAACAAAGTTCTTACCAAGAGTCTCGTGGATAAGAGTGTAACTTGCACTGGTGTCCACAATGGCTTTTCCCGTCCATGAGCCAACACTGACAGGGACAATTAACTGTTGTGGTACACTAACAGGATTTTTAGGAATATTAGATGTACTTCCAGATGTAACAGTGACGATGGGTTTATCTGAGCGTGTTTGAGAGTTCTTTGTAAATGTAGAAGTGACTGAATTATTGGAAGGCTGACCAGGCTGCTTGGGTGAGTGGAAATTCCGTTTATTACTGTGGGACTGATTACCTGAAGTCTGGGATAGTTGGGCGGGGGAAATAAAATACGGACAAGTACCTGGTGCATGAAATCCTTTACACCGCCAGCATTGTACTGCAGGTTTAGTAGAAGTAACCCCTCTGGGTGTTGCTACAAAAGATTTGGTGCCAGCTTTACCATCACATTGTTTCTGTTGTTCATGGTCTTTCTCCAGCTGGTGACCCAATCTAACCAACTCTTCCACGGTGGTTACTCGGCTACGAAGGTGACTGGCGAGGTAAGGTTTTATGTTTTTAAGGATCATCTTAACTATATCTGCTTCCGTTAAACTTGGTTTCCACCTTTTACAGAGAGCTCTGTAGGTGAAAGCAAAATCCCTAATGGACTCCGTTTCCCCTTGGATCCTATGTCGAACACGTTCAGCTAGCTCATCCTCATAGTCCTCAGCTAAAAAAGCAGCAAGAAAAGCGGACTGAAACTCACTCCATGTTGTAATAGATGATCTTGCTACTTCCCACCAGTCACGAGCAGTGCCATATAAAACTGTCCTGAAAGTGGCCAAGATGTCAGTGTCCATTAGAGGATGTACAGCAAGAAAGTCGTGACAACGGGTTATATACAACAAAGGATCTGAGTCATCAGCTAGCCTTCCAAACGTGGGGAATGTTAGCTTAATGTGGTCATTTTTAACAATAGTAGGGGCTGCCGGAGAAGTTACTGATGTTGAAGGTAAGAGGTTAGAAGTAGTAACACTTTTTCCACTCAAGTCAGCCATTGTTTTACCTTGACTCTCAAACTTAACTTCCATTTGAGTTTGCAGTTCCTTCATGTTGGTGGATAATTTGTCAGCGAGTAAAGTCAATTGACTACTTTCTTTCAGCAGTTGGCCATAATCCTTCTGAAAGTGCTCTTGAACAGCTTTAATGTCCTGCTGAATCTCGGACTGCAACTGTTGCACCATGAAACGTACTTCTGACACTACAGTTTCCTCTATCTTTTGGAGTTCCTGAGTTAACAATAATTTCATAGCTTTAATGGTCTGGTCCGTCTCAGTTTCAACTTGCTGCTTTTTTGTAGTTAAGGTTGTAGAGAGTTGTTTCTTGACTTCTCCAATCTTTCCAGCAAGTTTAATGAACTGACTCTCATGACTGGATGAATTGGCCTTTAATTCTTTGTTAAGTTCAATTACAGCTCTTTCTTGTTTGGTCATGAAATCATGCAACTGGTCCCAGTTACCTTGTGCTTGTGCAGTGAGGTGGCCCATCTCTCTTCCAGGCGTTGGAAGAGTTCCAGGCAATTCATACTGTACGCCTGAACATGGAGGAGAAGGGGAAGAAGTAATGGCTGATGATGAGGTTTTGTGTGGTGGAGTACATAATTGCATAGGTTCGGGATTTTTCATCTCCTGTGGAAAATTTTGAGTTGGAGTGCTACCACCTACTGGTGGAAATGCAAACTGCACATGGGCTCCTGGCTGTGCAATACGCCTGAACTGAGAGGGCGTATGACAAAAGGTAGGAACATAGGATTCCTGAGGGGTTTGACTGTGCACAGCTGGCCAATTGGGAGTGGACACATCCGAAACCTCCATCTCAACAAAGGTTGAATGTGAAGAAAACTGCTCTGCCATGATTATATAAAGAAAGAAATTTAACAAAAATAAAAAGAAAAATATTATAATTCATTGTATGGGTCAATAAATGCGCAATTGAAAACAATGTAAATTGCATACAAGTGTACTTTCACATTTCATACAATTCACAGCATTAAAGCAATTATCCCGCAAGTAAATTATTCAATCATTAGTCCTAGTTCACTAGTTACAACAATTGATATGCAATGCAGTCACAATGTTTCAATTAAGTTTGTTCTTCACTACAATTCCATACAGAATAAGGGCGACACCAAAGAATTAGAAAGTTTAGTTCAGTTCTCAAGGTTAAAAAATTAACAGGTGTGGTAAATTCAAAAGATTTCCACACTTCAATTCCAAAATTCAAAAGTTTCCCCTCAAATGACTTTTCGAAAACAACAGTTCAGTTAACAAATTCAAAAAGTCAACAAAAATTCAGGATTATTCACACTTAATTATTCAATAGTCCCTGTTCGGGCGCCACTTATGTAACGTTGGTACCCTAACTCCAAAAATTTACATTAAATTAATTAATCCATTGAAATAAATATCCACTAATTCGGGCGCCAGGCAGACTTAAATCCACCACAAAACAAACAAAAACAACTTCTTTTAACCTAGGATAGCGCAAACCAACAATTACACACAAACAAACATAAATGCACTATAGTAAAATTAAGTCAAAACCCACACAAAAAGTTGCCATATCAAATTGTAATGTGCAGTATCAAAAAAGGGAAACAAGTTCACAGAAAATCAACAATGCACATACACAAATAGTCTGATGGTGTGGTGTAATGTATAATTCAATGAATAATAGTCCAAAAATTTGTTTAACCAGCACAAAAGTACAAAAATAACAAGGCTGACCAAAACACCGTTCAATAATCATAACAAAGAAAAAAACAACCAACCAATCAAAATCAAACAATTGCCTTAAGAGAAAAAAAACTAAACAAAAATAAATCAAACTTTAGAAATAAAGTGTGTGTGAGTGTGTGTGTGTGTGTGTGTGTGTGTATATGAGATTTGGACGGAAAATGCTACTCAGGGAAGCTTTGGAAAGTTTGCAGCGGTTGGTAAGAAGTACCTGAGGAGAGTCGGCAATTTGGCAGCTCTACACCCCTGCCCGCCCTGCAGTCAACGTTGAAGAGAAATTACAGTCGTGCGGCACTAATCCTTTTTCCAAACGCTGACGTAGTATGCCAGCGCTCCAATCCAGCAACGCTCTGCAATCGTCAGAAGCATAGAACCAAACGCGCTCACCAGACTCTCCCTGCAGCACCAGGAAACAATCGCGCACTGCCATCCACGCCAGGGTAATCCGGAACAACCGAAACAGCAAAGTTTGTCTTCTTCAGAACAGCATTTCAGTACGCCAAAACAGGCGTGCACTGGGTTTGAGTGGCCCGCGACTCGACAGTTTTCTTTTTTCCTGCACTCTCACTGCAACTCACCACGTCACTGACACACCTTTCACCACTCCTTCCACTTCCCTTTTTTATTTAGTCATTTCCGCTCACACCTTTCCCTTAATTGACTCGTGTCAATAAAGCAATGAAGTGCGATTCAACCTGAAATCGTCACAGTGTTAACTACAGTTAAAAATGTACATTAATCACAGTCTTTTACAGCCCTTGTTTTTATCTAAAAAGATGATGCAAAGAAAACATGTAAAATATGTGATGATGGTGCAATTGATGGAGCCTAGGTAAGTGAAAATATGTGGACAATTGAGAAAATAGTATTTATGGAGATATATTGTAGCTTAGGGCACACAAGTGAATATTCACGAGACATTTTATGCAAATAACTCTAATTGTACTACAGTAGGCATTATTGTCATAGTATAAGCGTATGCCCCATGAGTACGTTTATTAGTCTAACCCATACATCGTTTAAATGCCATTGGCTAATGTGATATTACAAACCACTTCAGTGCTTGTTTCATGGCAGCCAAGGAACTTAGGGGTGATGTCTGTAATTGTTTCATGGCAGAAAGGGGAATCAGGTGTGAGCTCTGTGATCGTTTATGGGCAGATAGGACGTTCACTGGTGACTTCAGTGATTGTCTCGGGGCAGACTGGGTAGACAGGGAATTCCTGGGTGATAACCGTGGTGGTATCAGGACTGACAGGAAATTCGTAAATGACCTCCATCTCCATATCAGGCCAGTAAGGACGCTCAAGAGCGACTTTCATGGTCATGTCAGAACTGACAGGAAATTCAAGTGCGAACCCTGAGGTCGTTGCAGAGCAGAACGCGAACTCGGAAATAACTTCTGTGGTTATCTCAGAACAGACAATCAGTTCATAGTCGACCTCCATGGTCATATCCGGACAGATAGGGATCTCTTGGGTAACCACCGTGGTAGTATCAGAGCAGACGGGAAGTTCGTGGATGGCCTCCAGGGTTGTGTCAGGACATACAGGGAACTCTGGTACAATTTCTGTGATCATTGTAGGACAGACAAGAAGTTCCGAGATGATCATCATGATCTTTTCTGGACAGACAGAAGATTCACCTGTGACAACTGTGGCTTTACCAGGCATATTAGTGACGATTTCCGTTGTTGCATCAGGGCAGACAGAAAGTTCAGGAACAAACTCTGTGGTCGTCTTAGGGCAGACAGCAGTAACCACTGTGGCTGTATCAGAATAGACAGGAAGTTCATTGGTGAACACTGTGGTCATTTCTGGACAGGCCGAAAGTTTTTGGAGAACCTTTGTGTTCAGGTCTGAACAGGCAGAAAGTTCTTGGATGACCTCCGTTGTTGTGTCGGAACAGACCGGGAACTCGGGTTCGATTTCTGTGATCACTGCAGGGCAGACAGGAAGTTCAGGGATGATCATTGTGATCATATCAGAGCAGACCTTAAGCTCAGGGGCAACTTTCGTGGTTGTATCTGAACAGGCAGGAAACTCAGGGATGGCCTCTATGGTCCTACCAGGACAAACAGGAAACTCTGGAATGACCTCTGTGGTCGTTGCAGGGCAGACAGGAATCTCAGGTGCGACCTCTTTGGTCGTTACAGGGCTAGTTGAAATGCCCTCCAGGGCTGCACTGGCGGGCTCAGCTCCTGACTCAGGAGCGCTCTCTTGGGTTGCACTGGTGTGTTCAGTGCTTGACTCGTGAACGCCCTCTTGGGCTATACTGGCGTGTTGAGGGACTGACTCTATTTGAGGAATGACCTCTGGGACAGACTCCTGGGTTGACATTGTTCCTGGAACTGACGCCATTGAAGAGCAGCGCACGGCCCAAACACACCAGATAGCCATCGGCGTATCAGGAATTACCACAGATAGTGGAACCTCCTCTGAAGCCCCCAGACTGGGCGATGCTGCTAAGATGCCAGCTACTCGTACCAACGTCAGTGGTAAATCCTTTAGACTTGCGACCAGTCTCCAGGGATGAGGGAAAGCCTTAATGTCCACAAGTGCAGCACTCACGACAACCGGCAATACAGATGGGGCGTCCGTGGTGGCTGAAGACTATGGCGTACTGTCCCTGAATGCTGGGAGTTCTGGCGTGGTAACCATGACAGGGTGAAACTCTGGAAGGTCTGCTGAGACGTGACGAGGCTCTGGAGGCTCTGCAGAGACGTGATGAGGTTTTGGTGGTTCTGGAACGGATCCAGTGAGTTCGTGAGCGGATTCAGGTGGAGCTGGCGTAGATTCGTGGATCTCTGTAGCGGTTTCGGGGAGCGCTGGAGCGGGTTCAGGGTACTCTAGCAAAGTCACAAGATTTGTAGGTTTCTTTTGGTCGCCCATCACAGTGCTGGCAGCGACCGTGCGGATGTGAGGCTCGGTTGCCACGGTCTTCTTTCGGCGCGGTTTGTGCTTACGTCGTGGCTGGTGAGCTGGTCGACCAACAGTGACTTGGCTTGACTCATGAAGATCAAAGGTGGTTTGACTTGGCTCTGGACGATCAGCTGAGGCGTGTTGTGACTCTGGAATGGTGGCCATTTTGTGAATGGGTTTGGCTCTGGTCGCCATATTGTGAATGATGTCAGGAGTGGAAATCACAGGACAAAAATGGTTATAAATTACCGGGCTTGATATTACCACAGCTGGTTTGGTTGGTGTTTGAGCTAAGTCATGTTCCACCTCCTCCACAGTAAATGGAGAACCACTTAACACGGGTGCATAATCCATTAGTTCTTTGAGACTATAGTTAAAATCTTCCTCAGGAAGGCAGTATTTTAGGGGTCTGTTTAGTTCCCGACGAAATAGGTGTTTAAACAAGTTCTCATCATACATAACATGCTCAGATAACTCACAGAATTGAGGAATGTAGTATATGAGCTATTGAGGAATAAAACATAATGAGCTGATCGAAATAATCCATCCTGGGACAGAGATTGCTGAGGAAGTCTTCTGTAATGATTGGCGGGTCAACGGAATGGGATTCAAATGCAAGTTTTATTATAAAGCAGAATGGTCTTAACAGGCAATGGTCAAAACAATAGCAAACAGGAATGTCAGAGGAAAAGCAGAGTCATAGAGAGCGGGCAAAAACAGGCACAATCAGGAACAGGAAAACAAAATACGGGGAATAGCGCTCGGAAATGACCACTGAAAGCAAATCAAGACTTCGCGGAGAAGTGATGTGTGAGCTGTGATTAAGTAGTGAGATGTGATTTGGGTCAGCTGCGAGTGCAATCAGTTCAGGTGTGGAGGCTTCTGGGAAATGTAGTGAAGAGTGACTGATGTGGAAGTGCATGTGTGTGTGAGTGAAAGTCCAAGGTGGAGTGCCCTCTAGTGGTTATCATGGGCACTCCTGCTGATGATCATTACTGATGATACCCAGGTAGGTTGTTTGATTATTCTGTGAAAAAGATAGCGTTGGTTGCTCTGGAGCTTGTATGTTTTGTCTTGTTGCAGTAACATCTGGCATCACGGTCACGGATGCGGAGATGTATATCTTTATTGCAGAGTTTTCTCTGTTCATCTGCCAAATCATACATAGGTAGGTCGGTTGCACCATTGACCATGCGTTGTTTCTTTTTTAAGCACGTGTTTGGTGGTAGTAACAAATGTGGTTACACATTGCTTAAATTTGTGATTATTTAATACAGGAAATATCATGGAGGTAATTGAATGTGGTTTTAATGTTATGAAAGTACAATGTAAATATATGGTCTAAATGTAAATTGTATATTTTTAATGGTGTAATTGTGTTTTAGCAGATCTACGGGGGAACTGATCATATAGTAGACCACTGTTTTCCCAGTATTCAAATGTTTATATAATATTGTTTTTGTTAATTTTGATTGATTTTGTTATGTGAACATTGTATGGTTCGTGTCTTGTGTTATTTTTATTTGGTTTGATTTTGTTATGTGAACATTGTATAGTCTATTTGTTTTGTTTTTGGCCACCTTGGGCTTTTGACCTACTTAGTAACTCAGTATCCCAGCAACTGGGGTGTACGATGCAGTGATAACACTTGTAGTTGTTTTGTTTGATGGTTGCATATCACCTTGCATGTGTGGATGTTACATGTTTCCATGATTGTACCAGAATTAGCTGAGATGGCTGCTTTGAATCTAAGACTGGTATTCTAAGGTAGCCAGTTTGGTCATCTTATTATTGTTGTTCGTTTGTATGTAATCTGTTGTTTTTTTTATTTTTGTACTTAGATAATTTTGTTTTGATTGTGTAGCTTTAGGAATTGTTTTTTAAGAAGAGAAATAAAGAGACCATGTACTGCACCAGTGCGTAATATTCATTTAGTTGAATAACTTGAGCGGGTCTACTGTCCCTATTGGTCATATTCGGTTGGCTTATGCTGGCCTGGTCACACACACACACACACACACATATATATATATATATATATATATATATATATCAACACTGTGTCAATAATGGTGTTGAGGGAGGAAGTGAGGACTCAGTAGCAGTGTTCAATGGGTTTTTATTTGCAATATAATTAATATCAAAAGTAGCAATCGGTATTTGGTGTGGCCACCAGCTGCTATGTGCTTGTTGAGCTGTATGTGCTTGTTCTTGCTGTGAGTGTAACAGAGTTATTTTAGTTATATTATTTTCATTCAAAATCCTCATTTTTCTATTAAATATGCGTAATTTTGTTTCTTTGATATGATTTTCAAAATTTGTTCAGGAAGTGCATTTTCACTGTAAGAGTACAAACTTGTTCGTGCCCGCGCACTAAGCTCGCTCAGTTCACTTCCTTCTGAGCCGAGAGAGGGTCGCCTTGTTGTTCTCGAGGCATTAAACGATAATATTACTGAAATTTGATGATATATTTTGATTTGAAGCTGTTTGTTGCTTTGTTAAACATACTTTGCAATGTGGGAATATGAAATTGTATTTGTATGATTGCAATTGTGACTGTTTATGATAAGTGAGTGAGATTCGCTCATATTAGCCTGCTGTATTTACTCCTCGTTTGCCAACAGGTGTCGTTTAATGAAGTCACCAAATTCATGTCAATATATTTCCCATTTATTTCGGCATGTTGTTGTTTTGTTCCCATCTTTGTGATTAATTTCTTATGATTATTTGTTTTGTCTTAATGTTATCTTTTGCTAAACAGAATTGAATCAATGTATTTTCCTGTATAAAAAGCTCGCTCAGTTCACTTCCTTCTGAGCCGAGAGAAGGTTGTCTTGTGGTTCTCGAGGCATTAAACGGTGTCGTTTAATGGAGTCACAAGATTCATTTCAATAAATTTCCCATTTATACTGAAAATAAAGACCGTGCCAGGCAGTGAGAGATCTGAAGTCCCTTTATTGACTGATAACTACAAAACGCAGAGTGGATTCCCCTTACCTGGGACCCATTACATGAGGTATTACTCCACTCTTCCAAGACACTTTCAAATTCTCACACACATCTGGGGGAACATATGCAGGGATCAACGCTAAGGATTTTTGGTAGAGATGTTCCGATAGCCTTTCTCCCTTCCTGATACCGATTCCGATACCTGAGCTCAGAGTATCGTCCGATACCAAGTACTGATCCGATACCTGGGTGTGTATCTGTATATACAGCTGTATACTACTAGCCCTGTATGAATTGAAAGGCAGCTAAACGCGATGTATCCGGGGCGCATAAACAGCACGCAAAATGCTCACTGCTAATAGAAAATTTAAAAAAGGCACCTCTCACTGCAAAAGATGCATTCTGTCTGATTGGGGCCCCTATCACACTGAACGCGTTTTGTGCAGTGAGAGGCACCTTTTTTAATTGTTTTCTATGGCAGTGAGCGTTCTGCATGCTGTTTATGCACCCCAGATACATCGCGTTTAGCCGCCTGTTGTGCCTTGTGTTATTGTAGGAGCGTTCTGAGTGCCTGAAGTTGAAAAAACAAAAAAATCAACTGAGCAGAAAAGCTTCTGACATCATTTGCGTTAATTTTTTTCCATTGTCCAATCGCATGAATGGAGAGGCAGGCCTTCCGTTGTGGTGACTTGGAATGTCCAGAGACTTCAGTGATGGAAGAGATGCATGTTTTTACACCTCTCACCCTCGATCAAGGTTAGAGCAAGCGTCCTTTTTTTTTTTTTTTTTTTTTTAAGTTTCTGGTAAAATGACTCCCTGACTTAACAAACCAAAGATTCTAGAGTGCTTGTGCTATAATCCTTGATTAGCTGATCTAGTGGTTGCCTTGCAACATAAAAAAATTTTCTGCTCTTTTCTAAATTAAAAAAGTTAAAAACCACAACAAAAAAAGGCAGTGCTGTAAAAACATGTTCTGTCTGATCAGGGCCTTATTCAGCCAATTTTAACTGAATTACAAAAACCTGATCTCAAAAAACACAATACTTTTTATACACCCTATTCTTTGGTTTGTTGCCCTTACAGCTCCTCATGTATAGGCACTTCCTCTTCCTCATTTACTATGATGTTCAGTTCATCTTCAGTTATCTTGCCATCTGTGTTGCGGTCTTGATTTTTGAACATGTCCTTTAGGACAGTGTCACTGTCTATTCCTGGATGAATGCGGCCTCTGCCTTCAGCCACCTGTAGCATAATGAATGTTGAAAACTGCAGAAGAAAAACAAACAAAAAAAAAACAATTGGTAATCAGATATGTTACAAGTCATACCAGTCACAAAGGTCTCTTTATTCACACTTAGTATTTGTGTGAACGGTGGGGATCTGTTTAATTGCATGCTGACTTGATTAGACATCTTGATTCTTGCGCACAGTAGACAGAGACTCATTTTGCGTGAACATCTTGATAGCAGCCGAATTGATAACCAACAGTTTAAAAAAATAAAATAAAATAAGGATGCCACCCAGTACTGTAGAGGAGAGTGTAGTTTAGTTACAAAGTTAGTTTAAGTAAGTTTAGTTAGTTCTCTGGGCTCAAGCTCATCTCAGATGGTCTAAAAGACCATGGAAATGTGTGCTGTGGTCAGACGAGTCCGAGTTTTTCCAAGCTTGTTTTTGGAAAAAATGGACATTGAGTTCTTAGTGCCAAAGATGAAAGGGACCATCTAGACTTTCATCAGCGACATGTGAAGACTCAATTCAAGATTCCTATCCTGTAATAAAAAAATAAAACTCACTAATCTGAAGAGAAGATCTGCGAGAAAACACAGGACAACAGCTGATCCAGTCTCATCCCCTCACCTCATGCAGAGTTCCTGACTGCTCACATCCACTCCCTCCCCTCAGGTTTTAACTAGCCATGCAAATCTCACAAAGCTCTGTTTGAATTGACATCAACATAAATACCTCTGGTGTGACTGGTAGGATGGTTTCGTTCCAACATCAGCATAACAGACAAGAATAAAGAAAACAATGCCTGTTCTTCTGGTGTGCGAGATGCCCCATAAAAGATTTTTTAACCATCTGTTCATCCCTTTTGGGGCCCGAGAAAAGGTCAGACAAAAGCTGCATGAATATTCGGGTGCTAAATGTTTACAGTCTTTTTGTTAGATTTGGGGTATTTAAAGGAACTAGGCAAACCACTGAAGGAAGCATCTGTACCCAGAACTTCCCACACAATTGCTGTGTGTTTATATTTGCCAGGTATGCTGACACTAAGAAACCTTACTTTTTATATTGCATTTGTAATTATGTTTTGTAGTTTATGCTGATCAGTTGTGTGATGTACTTTGCTAATTCTTTTAACTGCTATGTAATTCTGCCTGGCAAAACAATAAATGTTAATCTTGATTTATTTTGAAATCTTCTGAAATCATTGTCACTCAGAATATGGTCACACTAAAATCTCAATGAATGGAGCAGGTGGCACATCATATGAGATCTTTAGACTTCTGTCTATCATGACTTAGCAAGTTGCAGTATCGTGGCTAAACAAATGGCGCTTTTGTACGAATAAGCAGGTGGCGATTCAACATTTGGCTGGCGAGTTTGTGCCGTGAAAACATATTCGGCCGATACGGCTTTCTAAGTGATGCAACACCCTAATGAAAGGATAACTGAAAATAAGTCAAATAAATCAAAGATCTAAATTAATTCACATTTAATGGCTGAGTCTTGATCATGTAACGTTATATAATATAAGTGACAAATCTCATTTGAAATTTGTGTTGGCTACTGTATACAGGCCATCAGGGCACCATACAGATTTTATAAAATAATTTGCTGATTTTCTATCGGAGTTAGTACTGGATGTGGATAAAGTCCTTATTGTTGGTGATTTTAATATACATGTAGATAATGAAAAAGACGCATTGGGATTGGCATTAACAGATATTCTAAACTCTATTGGAGTTAGACAACACGTGTCAGGACCAACTCATTGTCGTAATCATACTCTAGATCTAATATTGTCACATGGATCAATATTGATGCCGTTGAAATTCTGCAGCAGAGCGATGACGTCTCAGATCATTATCTAGTCTCATGCGTACTACATTTAACCAAGGACGCAAAACGGTCTCTCTGCCACAAATATGTTAGAACCATCACTTCTACCACTAAAGATTGCTTTATAAATAATCTTCCTGATCAGTTTCATCGTCTTAGAAAACCAGACAACTTAGAAGAACTTGAAGTTGCAACAGAAACTATTGACGCCCTTTTCCAGCACTCTAGACTCTGTCGCTCCTTTGCACTTAAAAAAGATTAAGGATATTAGTCCAATGCCATGGTATAACGAGCACACTCAGGCCCTTAACAGAGCAGCAAGAAAAATGGAGCGCAGCTGGAAGAAATCAGGTAGAATTTTTTCGTATTTCATGGAGAGAGAAAATGATAGAGTACAGAAGGCCTTAAAAACCGCTAGATCTGCTTATTTTTCTAATCTTTTAGAAGAAAATAAACACAACCCTAAGTATTCATTTGATACAGTGGCTAAACTAACGAGAAATACAGCTTCAACTTCTGATGTTTCCAAACAGCACAGCAGTAATGACTTTATGAACTTTTTTACTTGCAAGATTGACAATATTAGAGAGAAAATTATAGCCATGCAACGGTCTACAACAGTATCACATCAGACAGTGCATTGTAGTATCCCTGAGGAAAAATTCCATTCATTCACTGCTATAGGAAAGGAAGAATTGTCTAAACTTGTTAAATCGTCGAAATCAACAATATGTATGTTAGACCCTATACTGACTAAGCTATTGAAAGAGATGCTTCCAGAGGTCATAGATCCGCTTTTGAAAAACTGTTTCATTTCTGTTCACAAGTTTCATATGAATAAGCCATTTCACATAACAGATATTTACATGTACTCCACAAGACAAAATGACTGGATTTATAAAAATTGCCCAATGTAAACAATGTATATACCCTTGAATCTTTACTATCCTGTCAATACTGGATGATCCATGACCGTTCATGTTTTGTGATAGTTGTTTGTGAGTCACTTTATAATTGTAAAAACGGTAATTGTGACTTTACCTCACAATTCGACTTTTTTCCTCACAATTGCGATTTTGCATTTGACAATTCTGACTTTTTCTCAGAATTGGGAGATTTAAACTCATAATTGCAAGTTATAAAATCAGAATTGCGAGATAACTTGCAATACTGAATTTTCTTGCAATACTTATCAACTGGGATCGTAAGTACAGTGAGACAGAGATTCAGAAGATTTAACAACATTTTAAACAAAAATTAAAATCTAAACCTGACAAAAAGTAATCTTTGATAACTCAATATACATTCACCTAAAGGATTATTAGGAACACCATACGAATACTGTGTTTGACCCCCTTTCGCCTTCAGAACTGCCTTAATTCTACATGGCATTCAACAAGGTGCTGAAAGCATTCTTTAGAAATGTTGGCCCACATTGATAGGATAGCATCTTGCAGTTGATAGAGATTTGTGGGATGCACATCCAGGGCACGGAGCTCCCGTTCCACCACATCCCAAAGATGCTCTATTGGGTTGAGATCCGGTGACTGTGGGGGCCATTTTAGTACAGTGAACTCATTGTCATGTTCAAGAAACCAATTTGAAATGATTCGAGCTTTGTGACATGGTGCATTATCCTGCTGGAAGTAGCCATCAGAGGATGGGTACATGGTGGTCATAAAGGGATGGACATGGTCAGAAACAATGCTCAGGTAGGCTGTGGCATTTAAACGATGCCCAATTGGCACTAAAGGGCCTAAAGTGTGCCAAGAAAATATCCCCCACACCATTACACCACCATCACAAGCCTGCACAGTGGTAACAAGGCATGATGGATCCATGTTCTCATTCTGTTTACGCCAAATTATGACTCTACCATCTGAATGTCTCAACAGAAATCGAGACTCATCAGACCAGGCAACATTTTTCCAGTCTTCAACTGTCCAATTTTGGTGAGCTTGTGCAAATTGTAGCCTCTTTTTCCTATTTGTAGTGGAGATGAGTGGTACCCGGTGGGGTCTTCTGCTGTTGTAGCCCATCCACCTCAAGGTTGTGCGTGTTGTGGCTTCACAAATGCTTTGCTGCATACCTCGGTTGTAACGAGTGGTTATTTCAGTCAAAGTTGCTCTTATTGAACCAGTTGCCCCATTCTCCTCTGACCTCTAGCATCAACAAGGCATTTTTGCCCACAGGACTGCCGCATACTGGATGTTTTTCCCTTTTCACACCATTCTTTGTAAACCCTAGAAATGGTTGTGCGAGAAAATTCCAGTAACTGAAAAGGCTGTGAAATACTCAGACCACCTTGTCTGGCACCAACAACCATGCCACGCTCAAAATTGCTTAAATCACCTTTCTTTCCCATTCTGACATTCAGTTTGGAGTTCAGGAGATTGTCTTGACCAGGACCACACCCCTAAATGCATTGAAGCAACTGCCATGTGATTGGTTGATTAGATAATTGCATTAATGAGAAATTGAACAGGTGTTCCTAATAATCCTTTAGGTGAGTGTACAAGCCAATAGTGTAAGGGAAAACCATTGATTATACAAATTATCGTTTTTTTAAAGCTATTCAGAATTGTATCTAACCTTGTTTAAAAATAACCCTATAGTGCCATCTTTTGGTTGTTACTAAATATTAGATTTATTGTCCTCAAACAGATCATTAATCAGTTTATTTTTAAGTTAAACATACTACATTGATTAAAAAAAAATGTTTAAATTTCTTATTCAATGTTAGTATTATTGTATATAGAAACTAGAAGCTAAAGTTCATAGAACAAACTTTTATGTTCGCTTGGGAAAGCCTTGAAGTGCAACCAGGGGGACCATACACACTCATTATGCATTCAGAAGTTTAAAGCATCTAAGTTATTGCCCCTTTAATTGAGAGCTTCGGGGTTGTGAACTGTCAGAATGTGTGTGCGTGCAATGTATGAGGAGAGCACGAATGTAATATAAATGATAACGATCCAAATACGATTCATTTGCAGAAGTTTATATTTTAGTTTTATTTTTTAAAATCCCTGCATGTGTAAAGATTTAGTTATTTGTATAACTGGGCACGATCATTATTAGGAGACGCTGCGCGTCTCTTTGTTTGACAGAAAATCTTCCAAACTGTAATTGAAGCTCTTTAATACATTCTTGTGATTGAATCTTGTGTAATCGCTGGAATGTTTTAATGAACAAAAACATGTAAATGATTTCATGATCACTCTTGTTCACAGACATCATCAAACTGTCAAACAACACGGCTCGGGATCTCTACATGAATGTCTTTCATGTGTTTATTTGCTTGTATATTGTAGAATCGCTGGAATGTTTTAATTGGTTAATATACACTACCGGTCAAAACTTTTAGAACACCCCAATTTTTCCAGTTTTTATTGAAATTTAAGCAGTTCAAGTCCAGTGAATAACCTGAAATGGTACAATGGTAAGCGGTAAACTGCCAGAGGTTAAAAAAAAAAACGTTTAGGTTACCAAAAACTGAAAAATAATGTACATTTCAGAGTTATACAAAAAGGCCTTTTTCAGGGAACAAGTAATGGGTTAAAAACTTACAGCTGTTCTGCAGCAATGGAAGTAAATTAAGCCTTGAAAGTTGATGCTAACAATTCCTACAGGTGTCCCAACTTTTGTTGATTACTTACAAACCCTCTGTCTGTATAAAAGCAGTGTTGGAACAGACTGTGTTACTACACCCTCTTAAGCATTATTTGGACAGTATTGTACCGCAGGAAGTAGTATATTGCTCTCATAATGGCGAGAAAAGGCAATTAACAAAGGAAGACAGAAAGACCATTATAACCCTTAAAAGTGTAGGTCTTTCCTTTAGAGAAATTGCAAAGAAAGCCAAGGTGTCAGTGAGTACAGTTTCCTATACCATCAAAAGGCATTTGGAAACTGGAGGAAACTCTGACAGGAAGAGGTCTGGCAGACCCAAAGCCACAACAGAATCAGAAGACAAGTTTCTGAGAGTCAACAGCTTGCGTGATAGGCGGCTCACAGGACAACAGCTTCAAGCACAGCTTAACACTGGTATGAAGTATGAAGTAAGCAAGTCTCAGTTTCAACTGTGAAGAGAAGACTTAGAGCTGCAGGTTTGACAGCTCGAGTGGCAGTAAGAAAGCCATTGCTAAGATGGCAAAATAAGAAAAAGAGGCTTGCCTGGGCCATGAAGCACCGCCAGTGGACTACTGAAGACTGGAAGAAGGTATTATGGACTGATGAAGCGAAATTTGAAATCTTCGGTTCATCACACAGGGTTTTTGTACGCCGTCGAGTAGGCGAAAGGATGATTCCTCGGTGTGTGACACCAACTGTCAAACTTGGAGGAGGAAGCGTGATGGTCTGGGGCTCTTTTGCTGGATCCAGAATTGGCGACTTGGACAGAGTGAGTAGCACCCTGAACCAAAACTGTTACCACAGCATTTTGCAGCGCCATGCAATACCCTGTGGTATACGCCTAGTTGGTCAGGGGTTCATCCTACAGCGACAGTGTTGGGAAGAACTTTCCGAACAATATTTGATATCCATTGTAGAAAGAATGCCACGAGTGTGTTCAGCTGTTATATCTGCAAAAGGTGGCTACTTTGATGAGTCAAAAATTTAGATTAAATTTTGTTAAACAAAACGATTCCATGATTTCTTTTTTATCTCCAATTGTTTATTTGTTCTATGCTTTAATTTCAGAGTACATTGAGACATTAAACTGCGTAAATTTCAATAAAAACTGGAAAAATGGAGGCGTTCTAAAACTTTTGACCGGTAGTGTATATATATATATATATATATATATATATATATATATATATATATGACGAAGTGGCCTGAATTGTAAAACGAAAGCGAACTTTCTCTCTGTCTATAACATTAGAGTGGCTCTTTCTGTCAATACTCGCAATCAGTAAATTAATCTTTTTCATGTGTTTCTTTGCTTGTATATTATACAATCGCTTGAAAAAACATGTAAACGAATACTGTCATAAGTTGTAAAACGAAAGCGGATTTTATAAACATGGGGCTTGTGTGCTTCAATGAGTGAACAGAAATAATGTGATACACATGCAGTACTGTCCACTAGAGGGAGCCACGAGACCATTTTTCTAAATATTCAGAGTTTGATTATTCAAAATATCCATATTCAAACCAAAATATCTGACTTCCTGTTGGTCGGAGCTAATGACCGTAAATTAGAAAGTTGTCTGGCTAAATGAGGACAATATGTGTACCGAGTTTGGTGACTGTAGGTTAAACTAACCCCCCAACTTTTGTCAAAAGATGGCGCTCACAGAGCCCCTCCACCACGCCCATTTTTAAGGCTTTGCCCATGTCTACTGGATAACAATATTGACATGTGTGTCGAGTTATATGCAATTTGAAGCATGTTAAGAGCCTCAAAAACACCCAAGAATATTATTAAAGTTTGACGTCTTGCCATGGCAACAATATTTAAGATATCACAAAGACATTCACATGACACATGACAGAAATCTTCCAAATTCTAATTGAAGCTCTTTAATACATTGAACAAGGTTAAAAAACACGTAAATGATTTCGTGATCACTCTCACAGAAATCATCAAACTGTCAAACAACACGGCTCGCGATCTCTACAGGAACGTCTTTCATGTGTTTATTTGCTTGTATATTGTAGAATCGCTGGAGTGGAATCGAATCGCTATTAAATATAGAAATTAGGTGTGTATATTTCAATTATTCATGAATAACTGACAACTTCCAAATTCCCTTTTTGTTCTTAATTTAAACCTTCGCCATGGCAACACCATTTGAGATGTACTTTAATTGTTCGCAATTTAGCATATTTGTATAACTGGGCGTGATCATTATTAGGAGACGCTGCGCGTCTCTTTGTGTGACATTAATAAGCTTCTTTTACAGTTTGGAAGATTTTCTATGTTCTTGTGATCGAATCTTGTCTTGTCTTGTCGCTTGAATGTTTTAAAGAATAAAGTTTAAAAACACTTAAAATCAAATGGCTTTCACGCGGCCATGATCGCTCCCTTTCAGAGAAATGACGCGCGGCTCTTTGTTTAATCCATTAGGAAACGAAGTTTGCACAGATGCCACACAGCGTCAACACATTAACACAGTCATACACATAAAAATTCAAACTTCAATTTCAAAGAATTGAAAGGAACATTAAAAAGGAATGATAAGATTCTGAAAGACGCGAGAAAGAACGAGCTTCGGGAAGCGATCATTCTCAGACGCGGCACGTCTATAATTTTAACTTATAAGTTTAAAAAACACAAATGAGTTCGTGATCATTCACAGACATCATCAAACTGTCAAACAACACGGGGCGTGCTTCTATGAGTGAACAGAAATAATGTGATACACGTGCAGTACTGTCCACTAGAGGGAGCCACGAGACCGTTTCTGTTAAGAGCCTCAAAAACACCCAAGAATATTATCACAAAGACATTCACATGTCTACATCTGAAATGTTTGGACATTATAATGAAGAAGTTTGAAGCAAATCGGGTAAAAATAAGAGGGTGATCTCAAATCATTTTGAAAGTGACACATTTCCTGCTGCCAATTGGTGGCGCTATATCTTTGACTCATAATAGTCACATCCATGTGCTCGGCCTCCTACAACGAACACACAGGTGAAGTTTCATAAAAATCAATAAATGTATGCAGACGTTATAACAAACGTCCTGTTTCTCTTTTCTCGCCATAAATTCGTTGCCTCGCCACGAGCAAACCGTGTGAGATATCAAAAATCCCCTGGCAATTTTGCGTCATCAATGTCTTGACTTCACCGAGTTTGGTGGTGATCGGATTAAGCGCCTAGGAGGAGTATATCAAATTCCAGAGCATGCGTTTTTCAAACAACCCATAATAACTTGCTTCCTGTTGAGGCGGCGTACAACTTAGAGCACGAAAGTTGTCAGGCCCAATGAGATCTTCGTGTCTACAGAGTTTCATACCAATATGTGCAAGCGTGTTTGATATATGGACCAAGATTTTCGGACCCCATTCAAGGGGGTGCTGTCGAGCCCCCCTGCTACGCCCGGGTCCCAGCCTCTGTCACGTCCTAATGGCCGCAGGTTCCAATGCGTGTGCAAAGTTTCAAGAGTTTTTGAGCATGTTAAGGGCCCCAAAAAGCCCCGAACGGTTAAAAAAAAATAAAAATAAATATAGCTGCAAGCAGCAATGGGCGGGCCCAAGCCGGTGGCACCGCCACCTCGGTGGTTTAAGGACAACTGGGCACGGCGGGCAAAATGAATTTAAACGGTGTCTCCAGTTGGAGACTGACCAGTTAGTTAAGTCAGATTATTCAATAACATTTTAAACAATAAGAATAAAGTCTACACTGTGACAGAATTTAAATTTTGACATTGTCTTAATATATACATTCAAATATAATACTAACTAAAAGTGATCATATCATAGCAAAGATATCATTAGCAGTTCAAAGTGTTATATATTCAGCTGAATTTATCTTATTATATTGTTAAATTACTAATTATATAAAAAAAACTAATTATATAAAACTAAATAGTCAGTGAAATACAAATGAACTGGTTCTCTGCCTTTATTTCTTTATATAAATTTATAGAAGAGAAGGGCTAAGAGATTTCCTATCCTATAATGCAGACAAAAGGAGACAGCAATGAAAGGGTTAAACCTGCAAGACCCTGAGAGACTTTTTTGACTTTTTAGTCTTCTTTATTAATTCAATAAATACATAATTTAACTTTTTTTTTTTTTTTTTTTCTTCCAAAAAATCATCAAGATAACAACAATTCAAACACACATATGGGCCTTCTTGCACTTTTACATGCTAAAAAAAACAAAAACAAAAAAAAACACTTAAATATAAAACAGCAAACACTCGTCAACACCAACATCGCAAATACAATGGTTTACAGCCCATTTACCTTTAAACATCTCCATATCATTGACCAGCTTATAATATGTAAACTCGATTTTAATACGTGATTTTAATAACCCTTTAAAAACAGACACAACATCAGTTGACCCCACATCAATCAAGAGATTCTTTTTTGAAAAGAAAAGTTGAAAGTTGATGAGAACATGTACTTCCCTCCTACTTTTACTATACTTCGGTCCATTGATGAAAAGTGCTGGAGTAAAAAATTCTCCCAGAGTATGAACCCACTCTTCTAAAATACAAAATAAAGATTGTAGCCTTTCACACTCTAAAAACAAATGAAAAACAGTTTCCTGCTCTCTACAAAAAGGACAACCTTCCCCTACCTCTGGATCAAGGTGTGCTCTGTGTCTGTTCATAGCTATAATCCCGTGCACTATTCTCCACTGAAGGTCTCCAGACCTTTTCTCAATGGGTGGTTTATACAGGGACCTCCAGCATCCTTTAGGGGAGGCACCTGGCCCCAGAAAGTACAGCCATTTTGACTCGCTGACACTCTCCAGTGTGTTAAGATACCACAATTTCACACACAAAATGTAAATGGCTTTCCTGTCAGCATCACCAAAAGCAGCCAACTTAGGAGTCTTAAAAGACAGTAAGCAGCCCTCTTTTTCTTGCCATGTGCTAGCTTGTGCTGAGAAAAACAACTCTGGAAAGTCGCAATTTTCTGCTTCTTCATCAGAACTCTCCATTGCCATTCTATAGTCCTGAGGCAGAGACTCTAAAATCTGAGTAAACATATTTTGTGCCAGTCTGACAGATTTTATTCCCAGTTTTGAAGCAAAATTTTCAGGGCTAATCCAAGTCTTTTAAATGTTCAATCTTTTTCATATTTGCAGTCCACATGGCTTGTCTGAAAGTTTCTGATTTAAAAAGATCTGAGTCCAATGCAGGATTGAAAAAAAGTGGTTCCTCCTTCAGCCATAAATTCTGTGTGCCATCTTCACTCCGTGAAAAAGTAAAAAGTGTCCATGATTTTAAAACTGATCTGTAAAAGATACTCAGCCCACTTAAATTCAGTCTGTTAATGTCTATTAAGAACAAATGACGGTCCAGACCCATGTTTCCTGCTCTTCTTAGGAGGGCACAGGCTACTTCAGCCCAGCTCACATCCACTCCATATAGCAGTCTTTGAACCGTCTGCATTCTGAAAGTCCTGAGTCTCGCTCTGATATCAATCAAGCCTTGGCCTCCTTCTTGTCTGGGTAGATACAGCACCGCCGCCTTCAACCAGTGCTGTCCCGACCAGAAAAAATCCACTAGTCTCTGTTGTATTCATTGCAATAGATCCTCAGAAGGCTCAAGTATTGACATTCTGTGCCAAAGTGAAGAAGCAACCAAATTATTGCATATCAGAACCCTCCCCCTATTTGCACACACTTGCTCCACGAGGCCCTCCCAATTTTTCTTCACAAACTCTTCTGTCCCTAAAAACACTCCCAAATATTTAAAACCTGCCCTTCCCCACTGTAACCCACCAGGAAGATTTGGGCCTTTAAAAACACTACCACACCATAAAGCATCACTTTTCCCCCAGTTAACTAATGCTGATGAGGCTTTTCCATAAAACTCTAATGCCTGTTTAAGCATCTGAATGTCACTTTGATCTCTGATTATAACAGTGACATCATCAGCATAAGCAGAAAGTTTAATTGAACGGTTTAAGGTGTTGACCTGAAGGCCCTTTAACTCTCTTCGCAATTTACACAACAAGGGTTCAATCACGATACTGTACAGTTGACCTGAAAGTGGACAACCTTGTCTGATTCCTCTTTTAACATTAATAGGGATACTTAACCCACCACTGATTTTAATCATGCATGTAGCTTCATTGTATAAAAGTTTTACTTTTGAGATAAATTTTTCCCCAAAACCAAAAGCATTAAGAGCGTCAAAAAGAAAACCATGATCAACCCTGTCAAAAGCCTTTTCTTGATCCAGAGACAACAGACCCATACTAACATCTTTAAAATATGCATAATCAACAACATCTCTGATTAAGTGAAGATTATCCATAATTGACCTATTTTTAACACAATATGATTGATCCTTGTGTACAATTTTATACAACACATTGTTTAATCTGTTTGCTAAAACTTTAGACAAAATTTTATATTCTGTGCACAAAATTGCCTCAGGTCTCCAATTCTTTAAAAGTGTTAAATCTCCTTTTTTTGGGAGCAATGATAAAACAGCTCGTTGACAGCTAGTAGGAAGAACACCTTCACTACAGCATTTCTGAAGTACTTCAAAATAGTCCTCTCCTATTATTGTCCAAAATGAATTATAAAATTCTGCCGGTAGTCCATCCAAACCAGGACTCTTTCCTGAAGAGAGACCCTTAACCACGTGAGAGACTTCCTCAAAAGAGATATCAGTCTCTAAGAGCTCCTTGTGATCTTCTGGTAAAACCGGTAAATCGTTAAGCAGCTCTCCTCTGCATTGTTCATCTGAGATTTCCGTAGCATACAATTTTGCATAGAAGTCAACCGCAAGCTTTCGGATCTCCTGTGGGTCTGAGGTGACGTGTCCATTATTGTCCTTCAACGAAAGCATCGATTTCTTCTGACCCACTTTACGCTCTAAATTAAAAAAGAAAGTTGTAGGAGCATCCATGTCCTTCAGCGTTGAATAACGACTTCTTATGAGAGCTCCTTTAACCCTTTCATCCAGAATTGAGCTTAAAAGGTTTTTCTTTTCAGTCCAATGTTCTTTTAAATTAACATCATCATTAACAGTCATGTTCCTTTCAATTTCAACAATCTCTGTTTCAAGCCACTTTATAGTATTTTTTAAAACTACAGAGGAATAAGCAGAATATTTCTGGGAAAAGTCTCTTATGTGCACTTTACCAACTTCCCACCACTGTATTATACTTTCAAAATGACTCTTTTCTGTTTGCCATGCTTCCCAAAATATCCTTCACCAAAGTCTTTGTCTTTTAAAAGTTTAGCGTTGAAATGCCAATAACAGCTCTTATGTGTATTTTTAGAGAGGGTGAATCCAACCCTAATAAGCTTATGATCAGAAAGTGTATTAGGAATAATTTCTGTACTAATAACTCTATTTTTTAGATTACAAGATATATAAAACCGTTCCAAACGTGCAGCAGAAATTCTATCATTACAGACCTTCACCCATGTATACTGTTTTATGGAAGGATTGTGTTCCCTCCATATATCTGAGAGATTCAACCTTTTTATTACACCAGCTAGAGAGGAAGCTGACAGTGCATGAGGTTCTTCCCCATTTCTATCAAGAGTAAAATCAAGAGTGCAGTTCCAGTCCCCTCCAACAATAATATGCACATCTTCATTTTCTTCTTTAACAATATTTTCAAACTTCTTAAAAAGTGAACTCCTTTCTGCTCCAATATTAGGAGCATAAATATTTACAAACAAAAATTTTAAATTGCTAATTTCAGCCTTAACAATTAAAAACCTTCCTGACTCTACTTCATTTTTTGATAACACTCTCACATTTACAGTCGGAGAAAAAAGAACAGCCACGCCAGCACTTAAATTAGTTCCATGACTGAGAACATACTCTCCTTTCCACCACAAACCCCAGCTAACTTCATTACTACAAGTACTATGAGTCTCTTGCAAAAATGTAACACTCAAGTCTTTCAAATTAATGATTTCCGATAAAACCTCATTTTTTCTCCCATCCCTCATCCCATTGACATTAAGAGAACCAACCCTTAAAATCTCCATAAGGAAGATAGAGAAAAAAAGAAGACAGATCAGATAAGAAGAATTATTTTCAGTCATTGTAATTATTTAGATTTTCCCCTCGCTTTTCCCGTCCTTTTTCCTGATCTAACAACAGTTAGGTACGTTTTAAGGCGAAATCTTTTCTGTTGTGAAAGCTCAGCTGCTTTCTTTCCTAAACCACATTACTGAAGCAATAAACTTCTCAATATCAGGAAAGTAATATTTTATTTCAACTCCTGCTTTTCCTTGTCTTATCAAGAAAAGAATTAATCTGCTCAAGGGGGTATAAATCCTTCGCCATCTCAGACATCTCAGACCACTGCTCATCATCTCTCATTCCATCATCAGTATACTGTGATAAACTTTCAGTCTCATCAACCATATTTTCCTCAGAAACACATTTCTGTACATCCATTTCATCAGCATCACTCTGATCATTTTCAACGCCAACACTTCCAACATGATCAGATCCAGGTTGCTCCACACAGCCAGCATTAACATTTAAGTCACTCACCTCCTGCTGCTCGTTTACTCCTTCAGTTACTGCTTTAGGTCAAGTAATGCATTATAGTCTGCATTATAGGATAGGAAATCTCTTAGCCCTTCTCTTCTATAAATTTGTATAAAGAAATAAAGGCAAAGAACCAGTTCATTTGTATTTCACTGACTATTCAGTTTTATATAATTAGTTTAACAATATAATAAGATAAATTCAGTTGAATATATAACACTTTAAACTGATAATGATAACTTTGCTATGATATGATCGCTTTTAGTTAGTATTATATTGGAATGTATATATTAAGACAATGTCGAAGATTAATTTCAGTCATAGTATAGACTTTATTCTTATTGTTTAAAATGTTATTGAATAATCTGACTCAACTAACTGGTCAGTCTCCAACTGCACACACCGTTTAAATTCATTTTGCCCGCCGTGCCCAGTTGTCCTTAAACCACCGAGGTGGCGGTGCCACCAGCTTGGGCCCGTCCATCGCTGCTTGCAGCTATATATATATATATTTTTTCAACCGTTTGGGGCTTTTTGGGGCCCTTAACATGCTCAAAAACTCTTGAAACTTTGCACACGCATTGGAACCTGCGGCCATTAGGACGTGACAGAGGCTGGGACCCGGGCGTGGCAGGGGGGCTCGACAGCGCCCCCTTGAATGGGGTCCAAAATCTTGGTCCATATATCAAACACGCTTGCACATATTGGTATGAAACTCGGTACACATTAAGATCTCATCGGGCGTGACAACTTTCGTGCTCTAAGTTGTACGCCGCCTCAACAGGAAGTGAGCTATTATGGGTTGTTTGAAAAACGCATGCTCTGGAATTTGATATATTCCTCCTAGGCGCTTAATCCGATCACCACCAAACTCGGTCAGCATGAAGTCAAGATATTGATGACGCAAAATTGCCAGGGGATTTTTGATATCTCAAACGGTTTGCCCGTGGTGAGGCAACGAATTTATGGTGAGAAAAGAGAAACAGGAAGTGTGTTATAACGTCTGCATACAATTATTGATTTTTATGAAAATTCACCTGTGTGTTCGTTGTAGGAGGCCGAGCACATGGATGTGACTATTATGAGTCAAAGATATAGCGCCACCAATTGGCAGCAGGAAATGTGTCACTTTCAAAATGCTTTGAGATCACCCTCTTATTTTTACCTGATTTGCAGCTTCTTCATTATAATGTCCAAACATTTCAGATGTACACATGTGAATGTCTTTGTGATATCTTAAATATTGTTGCCATGGCAAGACGTCAAACTTTAATAATATTCTTGGGTGTTTTTGAGGCTCTTAACAAAAATGGTCTCGTGGTTCCCTCTAGTGGACAGTACTGCACGTGCATCACATTATTTCTGTTCACTCATAGAAGCACGCCCCGTGTTGTTTGACAGTTTGATGATGTCTGTAAATGATCACAAACTCATTTGTGTTTTTTAAACTTATAGGTTAAAATATTCCAGCGATTACACAAGATTTAATCACAAGAATGTATTAAAAAGCTTAATTTGAGTTTGGAAGGTGTTCTGTGACAATTATAGACGCACCGCGTCTGAGAACGATCGCTTCCCGAAGCTCGTTCTTTCTCGCATCTTTCAGAATCTTATCATTCCTTTTTAATGTTCTTTTCAATTCTTTGAAATTGAAGTTTGAATTTTTATGTGTATGACTGTGTTAAAGTGTTGACGCTGTGTGGCATCTGTGCAAACTTCGTTTCCTAATGAATTAAACAAAGAGCGGCGCGTCATTTCTCTGAAAGCGAGTGATCAGGGCCGCGTGAAAGCCACTTGATTTTAAGTGTTTTTAAACCTTATTCTTTAAAACATTCAAGCGATTAGACAAGATTCGATCACAAGAACATAGAAAATCTTCCAAACTGTAAAAGAAGCTTTTTAATGTCACACAAAGAGATGCGCAGCGTCTCCTAACAATGATCGCGCCCAGTTATACAAAACTCTTTACACATGCAGTGATTTTAAAAAATAAAATTAAAATATAAACTTCTGCAAATAACTAATAATAAACTTCTGCACATGATGACAACATACTGATGATGCTAAATTGCGAACGATTATAGTACATCTCAAATGGTGTTGCCATGGCGAAGGTTTAAATTAAGAACAAAAAGGAAATTTGGAAGTTGTCAATTATTCATGAATAATTGAAATATACACACCTAATTTCTATATTTAATAGCCATTGCATTCCATTCCAGCGATTCTACAATATACAAGCAAATAAACACATGAAAGACGTTCCTGTAGAGATCGCGAGCCATGTTGTTTGACAGTTTGATGAATTCTGTGAGAGTGATCACGAAATCATTTACGTGTTTTTTAACCTTGTTCATTCCAGCCATTCCATTCCATTCCAGCGATTACACAACATTTAATCACAACAATGTATTAAGAGCTTCAATTAGAATTTGGAAGATTTCTGTCACACAAAGAGACTCCTAATAATGCGCAGTGTCTCCTAATAATGATCGCCTATCTTAAGGTTCTAATACCTTAAGATAAATTAAATGTAACCTGGATGAATTTAAAATGAATGTACTATATTTCAGATCAATATACTTGTTTTCTTTAAAATATTTCTTCTGAATATCTCTCTTTCCCTCCCTCTTTTTCTCTCTTCTGAATATCTCTCTCTCTCTCTCTCTCTCTCTCTCTCTCTCTCTCTCTCTCAGGGTCTGGCAGGTTTAACCCTTTCATTGCTGTCTCCTTTTGTCTGCATTATAGGATCAGAAATCTCATAAAAATAAAGACATAGAAGCAGTTCAGATGTCGTGCACTGACTATATGGTTCTATATAATTATTTTAATAATGTGGTTAATAATAACTTAAAATACCTTAAGATAAATTAAATGTAACCTGGATGAATTTAAAATGAATGTACAATATTTCAGATCAATATGCTTGTTTTCTTTCAAATAATTCTTCTGAATATCTCTCTTTCCCTCTCTCTCTCTCTCTCTCTCTCTCTGGTGCATGCTGAGAGTTTGTGGAGGAGCTGAGCGCGTGTTGAGAGCGATTGTGAATTCTTTTCTGTTTTCTTTTCTCTCTGCATTATTATATATATATTTTTTCCCCCTCTCTTTTCCCTCGCTGTTTTTTAATCAAAGTCAGTGTAGAAAGAAGCGGTTTTGTGTGTGTGCGGCTTGTAGTCGCCGCGATGGCGACGGCTCAAGTGCCAGGAATGCCAGCCCTGTCACTCCGAAATGGCTGCAGGTGTGTTCCTGAGGCTGGGGTGACAGTGGAAGATCTACTTTTGATTATCGGTCAGAAACTAGGGTTTGAAAACATCGTCTCGGCGTCACGGATGAACAAAGCGGTTGTTGTGTTTTTAAAATCTGAAGCACTTGTTAATGAGTTGACTGTGAGCGGATTATGGGTAAAGGAAACTTTTGTTCCGGTAACCCCGCTATCCGCTCCAGCAACAAAAGTAACTGTTTCCAACGTGCCTCCTTTCATAACCAATGAAGTTATTGTGAAAGAGTTACTTAGATTTGGTAAGATAGCGAGTCCTGTAAAAGCGGTCCCACTCAGATGTAAAGACGCCGCACTAAAACACGTTCTTTCATTCAGACGAAATGTTTTTATGTTCCTTAACTCGCCGGAGCGGACTTTGGATGTTTCTTTCCGTGTAACTCATGGAGAGAGTTCTTTCATGGTATACGCGAGTACTGAGAGTATGAAGTGTTTTGAATGTGGCAATTTGGGCCATAAGCGTTTAATGTGTCCGCATAGAGATGAACAGCGGCAGTTGACCTGAACCTAAAGCAGTAACTGAAGGAGTAAACGAGACAGCAATGAAAGGGTTAAACCTGCAAGACCCTGAGAGAGAGAGAGAGAGAGAGAGAGATTTTTTTTGATTTTTAACAACAAACTTTAATCAATCATAATATATATAAAAAAATAAATATTACAACAATTTCAAATCCACAAAAGTTCAAAAAATAACTCCTCCTCCACAAGTGTACAAAAAATAGAATTGTAACACCACTGTAATTTGAAAGTTTCTATATCATTCATTGCTTTGTAATACTTAAACTCCACAACATTTCTTGACTTGATAAAAGCTTTAAATAAAGGTATAATCTCCTGACCACCACTATTTTCAATTTTATTCTTCCTTGTTTTATAAATTGCGAGCTTTGCCTGTCCAAACAGAAAATTAAGCAACTGCCATTTAATCTTTTGCTTTTGATTGTATCCTGCCCCTACAATAAAAACATCTGGAGTAAACTTTTCCCCACATTTATCACATAACAAATCCAACAAATTAAAAAGTGTTTGAAGTCTTTTACACTCCAAATAACAGTGAAAAATTGTTTCTCTAGATTCACAAAACACACATTTATCATCAGTATCTGGATTAATGACTGAAACAAAAGCGTTAACAGCCACAGCCCCATGTAATATTCGCCATTGTAAATCACCAGATCGTTTGGTCAATGGTGGTTTGTACAGCACTCTCCACACAGGTTTCATGTCCTCTTTCAACCCAAGCTTATCCCTCCACACTGTATCAACCCTCCCATTTAGTGTTCCTTTATTAAAAACTTTTACAAAACATTTATACATCACTTTCCCTCTGACTTCATTCAGATCTAGAACTTGCAGTCCATTGAGATCCAACAAAGGACCTGACATTTCTTTTAAGTCTGGTGTAATCCCAAGTTTTGGAAAAGGGTCTCTTATGTCCAAAGTCACTCTTCCATTCTTAAAATCCTTTATTAAAGTCAATTCCTTCTTCGTTAGTCTTTTTTCCCACATATCCATTATGGTTAGCATGTGACGCATTGACCTCTGACCCAACAGAGTGGCTACTGCATTTATATCGCTCATTTCAGGTCCAGCCACATTAACAATGTGCCTCAATGTCACAGTTTTAGAAGCACACAGTATCTGCGTAAGTCCCAGAACATTCTCACCCGCAATATCCATGCGAGCTCCTCTGATCAGAGGTTCTTCAAGTAACCAATACAAAGAGTTTGTCTCCTCCAGTCTGCAAACATTTAAAAAAACCCACATTTTGAAAAGCTCACAATAAAAACGAGGCACTCCAGTCAAAAGTAGTTGCTTAGCATCCATTAGAAACAGCGCAGCATCCAGTCCAAGTCCGTCTACTGTGTGCAAAATCGCTTTTGCCATCTTCCTCCACACAAGCGCAACAGGGCCAGTCAGAAATTTCTGAATAAACTGCAGCCGAAAAGTAGCATGTCTGCTTGGTAAGTGCACCAAGCCTTGTCCTCCCTCTTCTTTCGGAAGAAAGAGCACACTTTGGGGAACCCAGTGTAAACAATCCCAAAAGAAATTCACTAGGATTACCTGTAATCGGGACAATAGTCCAACAGGTGGATCCACACAATATAACCTATGCCACAATGTAGAGGCAACCAAGTTGTTTATTATTAAAACTCTTCCTCTAAATGACAATTGTGAGTGAATCCATTTCCATTTTTTTCAATTTCCCTCCTATTTTTTCAATCACCCCTTCCCAGTTCTTTTTTTGGGTGTTTAAATCCCCAAGATGTACTCCTAGATATTTTAACCCTTCTTTCTTCCAACTCATCCCACCAGGTAGTTTTGGCATCCCTTCCTCCCATTTCCCAACAGACAGTGCTTAACTCTTCTCCCAATTAATTTTTGCAGCTGAAATTATTCCAAAATCATTAACAACAGAAACCAGCTGATTAATGTCTTGTTGCCCATTTACCAAAACCATAACATCATCGGCATAAGCTGAAATTTGATGTTGTATATCATGATTCAATGTTAAACCTTTAATTCTATTTCTTAATTTATTCAGCATTGGTTCAATGGCTAAGGAGTAGAGCATACCAGACAGAGCACAACCTTGTCTGATTCCTCTACTAGCTTTAAACGGGGCACTCAAACCACCACTGACCTCCAGTAAACTCTCAGTGTCCTGGTACAACACTTTAATCATATCAACAAAAACAGAACTAAAACCAAAAGCTTCTAGGGTGTCCCATAAATACTGATGCTCAACTCTATCGAAAGCCTTCTCTTGGTCAATAGAGATAAAACCCAAATTTACCCCTAAAAGACTCGAAACACTTAAAACATCCCGCATGAGACAGACATTATCTGTGATTGACCTACCCGGCACACAATATGTCTGATCAAAATGAATGACCTGCCCCATCACTTTTCTCAGTCTGTAAGCCAGAGTCTTAGAAAGGACTTTTAGATCAGAACAAAGCAAACTCACAGGTCTCCAGTTCTTAATCTCCTGCAAATCACCCTTTTTAGGTAGCAATGTGATCACTGCTCTCCTACAACTCAGGGGCAAAGAGCCATCAGCCAAGCTTTCATTCAGGACAGCCAGCAGGTCCTCGCCCAGCACAGCCCAAAACTCTTTATAAAACTCAGCTGGGAGTCCATCCATCCCAGGAGCTTTTCCACTCTCCATGCCCTTGAGAGCGTTCAGAAGCTCCTCTTCCGAAAGAGGCCTCTCCAGCTCTGCCTTTGAGTCCTCAAAGAAATTTGGCAGACCTTCATAGAAGCAAGCAGACAGCTCCTCATCTTTTCTATATTCACTACTATACAATTTTCCATAGAACTGTACAGCTCGTTTTCTAATTTCAGATGTTTTTGTCAATTCCTGCACGTTTTCAGAGCGTAAGGAGTGAATATAGCGACTCTGACCGTTCTTTTTTTCGAGACTAAAGAAAAACTTAGATGGGGCATCCATTTGCGTTAAGTTTTGAAAGCGAGATCGGACCAAAGCCCCTTTTGCTTTAATGCCGAGCAAATCTGACAGAAGAGATGTCTTAGTTTTAAGTGTCTCAATAGGTCTTCCCTCCCCAGTATTCTCTGCTAACCCTTGTGCCTCCATTATTTCAGCTTCAAGTTTTTTCATTGCTCTAGTTATGTCCCGAGAGACACTAAAAGTATACTGTTGACAAAGTACTTTCACTTCAACCTTTCCATAGTCTCACCACTGACGTAAATTTTCAAAGCATAGTTTTCTTAATTTAAAATCATTCCAAAAAGAAACAAAAGCACTTCTAAAATTCACATCACTTAACAGGGAAGTGTTAAAATGCCAATATGCACTCTTTGGCTTCACATTTGTTATAAACACATTACATGTGACTAGACAATGATCAGAAAAACCAGTTGGTGTAATAAAACAACTTTTCACAACATTAAACTGATGCTTAAAACAATAAAGCCTATCCAATCTGGCTAAAGAAATAAAATTCTCTCTATTATGCAACCACGTGTATTGTTTTACATTATTATTTAGATCCCTCCATATATCACATAAACTATGAGTCTCGATCAGTTCATTTAAAGCACGACTTGAGGCAATATGCGGTTCCATATGATTCCGATCTAGACGGATCAATTTCATTAATACAGTCACTGTGTGTTTCTTGGACAAAAGTCACATCAATTTTCTTTTGTCTGATAAGCTCAAACAGCATTGCTCTTTTATGTATGTCTCGGGCTCCATTCAAATTAAGAGAGCTCACCCTCATCACACTCATTAAAATAAATAATATGAGGGGACATAAACCAACCAAAAACATAGGAAAGCAGCGATTATGTGGTTTCGAAGCCATCTTCAGTTTGTACTTCTAGTTTCAGTTTGGAAACAAGTTTCTTTAATCTGTATATTTCTTGAACTGTAAACTGTTCCCCTCCTTCACTTCTCATTAGCATTGTCACTGAGTCAATAAACATTCTGCGGTCAGCAAAAAAATCCTCAAACTGGACATTTTTCACATTTTTCGTTCTTTGCAGAAATGATTTTATTTTATCAAAGTTGTAATCACTGCGTCGACTTCGTCCTGTCCTACTGTCCACTACTTCACTATCAGAGTCATCAATCATCCTGCCTTCAGTAACAAGTTTATCAGATTCTGGTTTTGTTTGTCTACTCATTTTTGCCATTTCCGTACTCTTCCTATTTCTCTTTCTCTTAGTATTGGGTACTTTAAAAAATGTTTCATCACAAGTAATGTCGGTCACCATCTCTTCCTCCTCCACAATAGACTCAGCCACATTAACAACATCAGTAGACAATGTAACCAGTTTTTTCTCAACATTTTCTGTATTTCCCCCCGCAACAACAATAGACACTGTATCAGTTTCTTTCTCCCCACTTTCTGTATTTCGGCCCGCGGCATTACCGCCATCATCATCCTCTTCACTAACAGAATCCACCGTCACCATCGCGCTGCTGTTATCGCGCGCGGTTTCTCCACTCGGCCCCGGCTCTAGGTCTAGGTCTAACTCATCCGCTCTCTCAGGACACGCACGCCTAACGTGTCCTGTTTGCCCACAGCCAAAACACTTCATAGTATCAGATGATACAAACACCACGTAATCAAAGCCGTCAATTTTGAATTTAAACGACACATTCAGTTCATCCAAGGCAACTGTGCATGCGGGCAATAGGCATTTCAAATGGGTAAATATAAAAGGACTATGTCAAAGTCATTTGAATTCACCACATTTACAGCAGCAGTTGGTCCCCACATGATCACAAACCACAACTGACACATCTATGAGATAATTTAAATTTAGATTATTTTAATTTCATAGGATATCATATGTCACTTTCAAGTGAGTTGAGAATGTGTTTTTTGGCCTGGCTGAGCTACCGTTTGCGCACCAATATTATGGGTGGTATCCAACGAAAAAATAACATTATAAAATTAACAAATGGAGCCAAATAAGCGTCAGGTAAGAGTAAGATGTGTGTCTAGATTTTATTTCTCACTTATGAAAGATTATTATAAACAGCCACTTTTATAAAATCGTGTGAAATTTAATCTTTTTTTATAAAATATAATTATACAAATAAATAATTAATCTAAAGACATATTTGTCATACGTGATGCTTGCCAACACGGCATGTGACCTTGTGTAACGTCCATGTCTAGAAAACACACACTCCCTCCTATGTGAAAAGCAGACTGATTTGATTTCTGTCTAAATCAGCACATGAAAACACAGATGTTGGATGATAAGAATTGAAACTCAAACAACATTTAGAAAACTAGTCTTGTCCGGATAGTGATATCGTGTCATAGCTCAGTTTTAAATAAGTGTGAAGTTATCATTAGCAGTTCAAAGTTTTTATAAGTACATCAGTATTTATCTTTGGTTAATTAAAATATATAAATAACACAATTATCAAACTTTGTATATAATACTATGTTGTCAGTGGCCAACAAATAAACTGGTTTGATTAACTGCCAGACTAACTTAGTTACGTATTTAAAATACAAAATGTGAGTAACTGTATTTCATTACAGTTGCATTTTAAATGGGTGGTAATCAAATTACAGTTACATCCGAAAAGTGTTTTAGATTACCAAAGTGATTACTTTGAATTTAAATGCCATTTAAACATTAACAAAAACTCTGATGGGCAATCAATGTAAACAGCAAGTCATTCTCCGACTCTGACAGTCTGAAAAACTGTTTCATTTCTCTTCACAAGTTTCATATGCAGAAGTTTATATTTTAATTTTATTTTTTAAAATCACTACATGTGTAAAGTTATTTGTATAACTGGGCGCGATCATTATTAGGAGACGCTGCGCGTCGCTTTGTGTGACAGAAAATGCTCACTGATCACTCGCTTTCAGAGAAATGACGCGCGGCTCTTTGTTTAATCCATTAGGAAACGAAGTTTGCACAGATGCCACACAGCGTCAACACATTAACACAGTCATACACATAAAAATTCAAACTTTAATTTCAAAGAATTGAAAGGAACATTAAAAAGGAATGATAAGATTCTGAAAGACGCGAGAAAGAACGAGCCTTCTCAGCCGCGGCGCGTCTATAATTGTCACAGAACACCTTCCAAACTCAAATTAAGCTTTTTAATACATTCTTGTGATTAAATCTTGTGTAATCGCTGGAATGTTTTACTTTTTAAGTTTAAAAAACACAAATGAGTTTGTGATCATTCACAGACATCATCAAACTGTCAAACAACACGGGGCGTTGCTTCTATGAGTGAACAGAAATAATGTGATACACGTGCAGTACTGTCCACTAGAGGGAGCCACGAGACCATTTTTGTTAAGAGCCTCAAAAACACCCAAGAATAGTGTTAAAGTTTGACGTCTTGCCATGGCAACAAAATTTAAGATATCACAAAGACATTCACATGTTTGCATCTGAAATGTTTGGACATTATAATGAAGAAGTTTGAAGCAAATCGGGTAAAAATAAGAGGGTGATCTCAAACCATTTTGAAAGTGACACATTTCCTGCTGCCAATTGGTGGCGCTATATCTTTGACTCACAATAGTCACATACATGTGCTCGGCTTCCTACAACGAACACACAGGTGAAGTTTCATAAAAATCAATAATTGTATGCAGACGTTATAACACACTTCCTGTTTCTGTTTTCTCGCCATAAATTCGTTGCCTCGCCATGGGCAAACCGTTTGAGATATCAAAAATCCCCTGGCACTTTTGCATCACCAATGTCTTGTCTTCATGCTAACCGAGTTTGGTGGTGATCGGATTAAGCGCCTAGGAGGAGTATATCAAATTCCAGAGCATGTGTTTTTCAAACAACCCATAATATTTCACTTCCTGTTGAGGTAGCTAACAACTTAGAGCACGAAGGTTGTCAGGCCCGATGAGGTGTATATGTTTACCGAGTTTCATACCAATATGTGTAAGCCTGTTAGATATATGGACCAAGTTTTCAGACCCCATTCAAGGGGGCGCTGTCGAGCCCCCCTGCCACGCCCGGGTCCCAGCCTCTGTGACGCCCTAATGGCCGCAGGTTCCAATGCGTGTGCAAAGTTTCAAGAGTTTTCGTGCATGTTAAGGGCCCCCAAAATGCAAAAAACCTTGAAAAAAATATATATATATAGCTGCAAGCAGCGATGGGCGGGTGTCACCGCCACCTCGGTGTTTTAAGGACAACTGGGCACGGCGGGCAAAATGAATTTAAACGGTGTCTCCAGTTGGAGACTGACCAGTTAGTTGAGTCAGATTATTCAATAACATTTTAAACAATAAGAATAAATTCTATACTGTGACAGAAATTAATCTTTGACATTGTCTTAATATATACATTCAAATATAATACTAACTAAAAGCGATCATATCATAGCAAAGTTATCATTAGCAGTTCAAAGTGTTATATATTCAGCTGAATTTATCGTATTATGTTGTTAAACTAATTATATAAAACTGAATAGTCAGTGAAATACAAATGAACTGGTTCTTTGCCTTAATTTCTTTATACAAATTTTTAGAAGAAGGGCTAAGAGATTTCCTATCCAATAATGCAGACAAAAGGAGACCAGCAATGAAAGGGTTAAACCAGCAAGACCCTGAGAGAGAGAGACAGCGAGAGAGAGATATTCAGAAGAAATATTTTGAAGAAAACAAGTATATTGATCTGAAATATAGCACATTCATTTTAAATTCATTCAGGTTCCATTGAATTTATCTTAAGGTATTTTACGTTATTTTTAACCATATTATTAAACTAATTATATAGAACCATGCAATGATCTCCCTACTTTCATCAGGAACGCAGAATCTCTGGCAATATTCAAGAGACAGCTGAAAACTCCCCTCATAAAAAAATAAAAAAATAAAAAAATAATCATCAATTTCATAGGATATCATATGTCACTTTCAAGTGAGTGCAGAATGTGCCTCGACCTGCCCCCAAGAAGTTGCTTAGATAGGAGAGAGAGAAGGACTCATTCCCACTGAGTCAACCAACCATGCACGTTTGTAATTGTTCCTTCATTTAAAGCAGAAGACATCGATTGCAACTTCAGCATCATCGGACCGAACTCATGACTTTCTACTGCAACCATATATTCGGACTCTCTTCAATCTCTGAGGCAGAATGCAAGTGTCGTATGATATACTAAATTGCTGCTAGTTAGTTAAAGTTGTGAACCTCCTTTGTTAACAAAGGATCTTTGTAATGAATCCTAATTATTCCATCCGGGTTGTTGACTAAACTCCACTTTCTGTTCTCGCTTCCGGTTTCACTCTCACTTCTCTTTTTACCTATGTATGTGTGATTTGTTTGTATGTGTTCACTAGTTAGTTATGTGTTCGTGATATAGTTAATAAAACTTGTGCACAATACATATTTGGTTATGACTCCCTGTCTGCTGAATAAATTGTCACTTAAATTATTTCTGATTCTGTACATGCTCTTAAAGTACTGCAAATGGTAAGAAAGAATTATTTTTCTGTCGGTGCAAAATATCCTTTTCTTAGAATCAATTAATAATCAACACTGAGGGTTTACAGGACAAACTGATTGATTGATTGTAATTTGAATGTAGCTACATTAAGTTAATCTGATTAACTGATTCAAATAATCATAATGAATAATGAGTTATGAATAATTATTAATATTTCCCCTTTGAGCTAATTTGCTACAGTATTTAGAGCTCCTTTTCAATTTTACTTGAGTGAAAGTACAGTCGTGGCCAAAAGTTTTGAGAATTACATAAATATTGGAAATTGGAAAAGTTGCTGCTTAAGTTTTTATAATAGCAATTTGCATATACTCCAGAATGTTATGAAGAGTGATCAGATGAATTGCATAGTCCTTCTTTGCCATTAAAATTAACTTAATCCCAAAAAAACCTTTCCACTGCATTTCATTGCTGTCATTAAAGCACTGCTGAGATCATTTCAGTAATCGTCTTGTTAACTCAGGTGAGAATGTTGACGAGCACAAGGTTGGAGATCATTATGTCAGGCTGATTGGGTTAGAATAGCAGACTTGACATGTTAAAAGGAGGGTGATGCTTGAAATCATTGTTCTTCCATTGTTAACCATGGTGACCTGCAAAGAAACACGTGCAGCCATTATTGCGTTGCATAAAAATGGCTTCACAGGCAAGGATATTGTGGCTACTAAGATTGCACCTAAATCAACAATTTATAGGATCATCAGCAACTTCAAGGAAAGAGGTTCAATTCTTGTAAAGAAGGCTTCGGGGCGTCCAAGAAAGTCCAGCAAGTGCCAGCATCGTCTCCTAAAGAGGATTCAGCTGCGGGATCGGAGTGCCACCAGCTTGCTCAGGAATGACAGCAGGCAGGTGTGAGCGCATCTGCATGCACAGTGAGGCGAAGACTTTTGGAAGATGGCCTGGTGTCAAGAAGGGCAGCAAAGAAGCCACTTCTCTCCAAAAAAAACATCAGGGACAGATTGATCTTCTGCAGAAAGTTTCGTGAATGGACTGCTGAGGACTGGGGCAAAGTCATATTCTCAGATGAAGCCCCTTTCCGATTGTTTGGGGCATCTGGAAAAAGGCTTGTCAGGAGAAGAAAAGGTGAGCGCTACCTTCAGTCCTGTGTCATGCCAACAGTAAAGCATCCTGAGACCATTCATGTGTGGGGTTGCTTCTCATCCAAGGGAGTGGGCTCACTCACAATTCTGCCCAAAAAAACAGCCATGAATAAAGAATGATACCAAAACACCCTCCAACAGCAACTTCTTCCAACAATCCAACAACAATTTGGTGAAGAACAATGCATTTTCCAGCACGATGGAGCACCGTGCCATAAGGAAAAAGTGATAACTAAGTGGCTCGGGGACCAGAACGTTGAAATTTTGGGTCCATGGCCTGGAAACTCCCCAGATCTTAATCCCATTGAGAACTTGTGGTCAATCCTCAAGACAAACAAAAACCCACTAATTCTGACAAACTCCAAGAAGTGATTATGAAAGAATGGGTTGCTGTCAGTCAGAATTTGGCCCAGAAGTTGATTGAGAGCATGCCCAGTCGAATTGCAGAGGTCCTGAAAAAGAACGGCCAACACTGCAAATACTGACTCTTTGCATAAATGTCATGTAATTGTCGATAAAAGCCTTTGAAACGTATGAAGTGCTTGTAATTATATTTCAGTACATCACAGAAACAACTGAAACAAAGATCTAAAAGCAATTTAGCAGCAAACTTTGTGAAAACTAATATTTATGGAATTCTCAAAACTTTTGGCCACGACTATACAAAAGTACTTGATTTTTCATGTACTTAAGTAAAAAAAAAAGTACTCATTTATGAATGTTTATTTCGTAACTTTATACAGGCCACTTATATAATACATTTTATGTTATATATTTTATATAATCGTATTGCTCAACATAATTATGAATGATTATGAATTGTCAAATAGCCAGCACTTGTATGGATGTAAAATTAGTGGCTGCAGAAACATAATATGTAATGTGTGTTGACAAACAATAAAAACACACAAAACATATAGGGCTAAGTACATAAAATTAAGAAATTACTACAGCAGCGGGGAAGATGAACGTACATGCATTATTTTAATTTGTGTTAGAGTTGCATGATTCTGGATAAAATGAGAATCAAGATTTTTTTAAATCATAATCCTCCCACGATTCTGAACAGACACCTAAACAAAATAAGATAATTATTTACTAGGGGACAAAATAT
The DNA here is from genome assembly GCA_038088235.1 of Zacco platypus. NCBI lineage: Eukaryota > Metazoa > Chordata > Actinopteri > Cypriniformes > Xenocyprididae > Zacco > Zacco platypus. The sequence goes on along the minus strand of CM076071.1, from coordinate 13,103,621 downwards.
TAATTGCTGCAATCTATTTAAAAAAAATTAATTTAATTATTTAAAAAATGGTTTTGAGTGAATGATTCAGTGACTTACTCATAACTACTTCACTTGTTTCATTACTGGATGAATCAATGTTTTTGAACAAATATTTTACGATTTTTACGAATACGATTTCTTCATTTTATTTCATTTTAATAATGAGTAATGTAGCGTCTGGACTGTATCACTGATGATCAATTCATTTTTAGGTTTTAGGAAAAGCTTTTAACCTTCTGACTTAAAATAGGTGAATCTTAGCTGGCTCCGGCCTGTCCTGGCCCCCCACGGGCAAGTGACATTTTAATGTGGCCAGGTGTTGATGTAAAACAGGATCACTCTAGAAGTCTCCCTGACTTCAAAAAGATCGGAATCAACTCAAGTTAAATTCTTTCCCCCACACAACAGCGACGCGTGTGGGCCAGGAAGACCACGCACACACATAGAGACCTTCATCAAAATATAAATATTCCCAAGTGTTTTTCCTGTGTTTTTCTTTTTGTATGCATGTCTCTATATTACCCCCACTTAGTTACATCTGTTAGTTGTGTTAGTTTCACTGTAAAATGCTCATATTCAAATGTAAGAATGTATTTGTCCTTTAGAGAGTCCTAAACTCATGATTCTTGGATTCAAAACATTACTCTGTGAATTGCATAACTAGATATTGCTGTTATATCAGCATATATCAGCATATATATCAGCATATATGATAATATGCATTATTCTACTTTTAAGGTCCTTTGGAGGGAAAAAGGACTCAATCAGACACCTCAGCAGATCATGCAAATTAGGCCATGAAAAGAGACAAAGAAAAGCTCTCCCGCTAAAAGTCCATGTTTTCTATTGGTCCGTACGACCAAAATAGGTGTGCCCAGAGTTATCTTTATAACACCAAAACACGAGCTCATCCATGCTCAGCCACTTCCATCCTAGACGAGACATTCTTCTTCTTTTATTTTCCGGCATCTTGCAAACAGTTAATTCCGTTTTGAAACTCCCGCTGAAGAATCACCTGAGGAAGAGACCAATAGAAACTCCAGCCCCACGCACGGAAGTTTGAATGGCATTCACTACAGCACAAAGTACTAATGCAAATATCTGAATTAATTTTCGGTGCGCTTTAACTTGATTGTCTGAAGTGATTTCGTTGCTGGCTCTCAAAAGGTTTAACTGTTTGTAATCTTGCTTTCTTTGATCAACCTCTCTTTTCCATTCTTTCCTTTCATTGTTTTATTGTATGCTCTGCTTACATTTAGTTGTATGTATTCATGTATATATCATGTATTCATATATTAAACGCACTGTATTCACACAGTTCATTGTCTCTGATTGTAACTCACACATGAACCAAGTCCCTTTAACATTTGATTTCGCTAGCTACATGCTTTTCAAGTACTAGAATAAGTTTCTTTTTTGTGGCCAGAGAAGACAACTTCCTTTCTAAAATTGATAAGAAAATCGGACTGATAGTTTTGCTGGACAAAACAAACCAGTCTTTCTAAATTAATCCTAAACCTAGAAATAATTTTAGACCATTTATATTCATGATTAATTATAATTTGTCGTAATTGATTATCCATATATATACCTAATTCTCTTTGTGGTTGATTCATATTCATAATTAGTCATAACGTGTTATGATTCAGTTGTGAATATATGTCATCCATTTGAGCAATTTACTACAGTAACGATATGTTTCATGAAATGTAGTTGTCAGAGATTGGTCAGGCTCTGTCAGCACCCAATCGCAACAAGCACCGTCACCTGAATACTAATCACGTTCACCTGATTCGCATCACCTCATCACCACCACCACAGTATAAAAGAGTGCACACTCCACCACAGCACTTTGTCTGGTCTCAACTTTGAGAAAAGGACTCACTTACCCGTTCTGCTTACCTGATCCCATGTTCCTGCGCCGTTGTCTCTCCCGCTCCTGTGTCTCCATTGTATCTCCGTTCGTCTGTCTCACCTGCAATCTCCACTCTCCGGGTTCATCAAGTTCACCACCGCCATCATCGAAGAGTGTGTTCCTTAGCGCTCATCCACGATCTCCACCCTTCTCCTGTAAACCCAAATGACTGTCAGTATTATTATTTCTCCATTCTCAATAACGTGAACTACTCATTACCTGTGAGACCATTCTGTGAGTCTGTGTTCCATAACAGAAGACCAGACCTCTTACAGTGAGCACACTGAATCCTTTCCAGGAGATCGTGGAAACTCTCTGGCTCCTACTATCTACTACCGCAGCCTGGCCGAACATCGCCTCCATGTTGTGGAGGTCCTCCAGCGTCTCTGAGAACACCAAGTCTTCCTCAAAGTGGAGAAGTGCACCTTCTATCAGTCGACAACCCAGTTCCTCGGATACAATATCAGTAAGCACGGGATCAAAATGGACGAGGGGAAGGTGGACGCGGTCCGTAATTGGCTACAATCTGTCACCATCAAAAATCTCCAACAATTCCTGGGATTCTCCAATTTCTACCGCCGATTCATCAAAAACTACAGTACCATTATGTTTCCACTCACCAATCTCCTTTGGAACAAGCCCAAGTCTCTGTCCTGGACCCCAGCCACCACACTAGCTTTCGAAGCTCTAAAGACTGCTTTTACCGAAGCACCGCTGCTAACTCATCCTGACCCCAACAAACAATTCATCGTCGAAGTCGATGCCTCCACCACCGGAGTATGAGCAGTGCTTTCCCAGCAGCAGGGGACTCCTTCATGACTACATCCATGTGCCTTCTTCTCCAGGAAGTTCATCCCGGCGGAGGTGAATTACAACATTGGCAACCGGGAGCTGTTAGCCATCAAGCTCGCATTGGAGGAGCGGCGGCATTGGCTGGAGGGAGCTAAGGTACTCACAGACCATAAGAATCTCCAGTATGTCCGGGACGCCAAACATTTGAATACTCGACAGGGAAGATGGGCGCTATTTTTTACCTGGTTCCATTTCTCAATATTCTATCGCCCTGGAAATAAAAATATCAAGGCTGACGCCCTCTCCCATCTTCACACTCTGGTGGAGTGTTCAGAGCATCCTTCTTACCTACACAAATTTCCCCATGTCCAATCTAATGGGCTGTTTACGAAGAATTTGCCTCCTCTAATGCCACCAAACAGTCTCCACCAGGGTGTCCTCCAGGCCGCACCTATGTCCCAAGATCCCAATGCACGATCATCACTCATGCAACACATACCTCAATGGGCACTGGCCATCCAGGGGCCAACCGCACCCTCTCACTGCTGCAAGATCGCTTCTGGTGGCCCAACATGGCTCCTCCCTCTGCCCGTTCCTCAAGATCCGTGGTCACACCTAGGAGTGGAGTTCGCCACTGATCTTCCTCCCTCTGATGGCTACACCTGCATCCTAGTCATCGTGGATCGATTTTCGAAGTCCTGCAGGCTCATACCCTTAAAGGGTTTACCAACAGCAATGACCACGGCTGAGTTGCTCTTCAACCATGTCTTCTGCCACAACGGAATCCCTGAGGACATCGTGTTGGACCGAGGACCGCAATTCATTTTGGTGTAGTTTCTTCAAGCTCCTAGGTGTGGCCGTCAGTCTATCCTCAGGCTACCATTCATAGTCTAACGGGCAGATGGAGAGGACGATTCAGGAGATTGTGCACTTCCTGAGAACCTTCTGCCACCAGAACTCTTGGAACCAATTTCTGGGCTGGGCCAAGTACGCACAGAATTCCTTCCGTCAAGCTGCCACTGGACTGAATCCCTTCCAGTGCATACTCGGATACCAGCCCCCTTTCTTCCCGTGGTCAGGGGAACCTTCTGATTTCCCCTCTATCGATCATGGGTTCTGAAAGAGTGAGTGGGCCTGGGACTCAGCACATCACCATCTACAAGGGGCAGTGTGCAGACATCAGGTACATGCTGATATCAGAATGTCCGATACTCCTACCTATCAACCCGGGCAGTTAGTATGGCCGTCCCTTCCCCATCACGAAGCCAATCAACCCGGTCACGGGTCTACAGTATTATAATTTCTCCATTCTCAAAAATGTGAATTGCTCATTACCTGTGTGTATCGATCCTGATGTGTCAAATAAACTCATTCGTCTATTCTACCATTTTGTGAGGGTGTTCCATAACAGAAGTGGAGGAAAAAGTATGATCTTACGCTTTGGAATGTGGTGATTTAAAAGTAAAAGTTTTCCACACAACTTTGATTTTACCCTAAGGGTAATGTCTTATAACCACTTCATGATATCTTATAGATGTTTATAAGAATACCTAACTTTTGCTACTTTACTAAAAAGTAGACAAAGACCACTTATAAATATTATTACCACATTATAACACTTTTTAAATGTTTATAAGAAGTCACTTTAAGCTGTAAAGAAGACACTCATAAGATGTAGTTTTCTACTGTGCAGATCTAAAGTAAACAATGTAAATGTATATTACTCTGTAACTTAAGTGGATAAAATTATGTTCATTATTTGTTATAAATCATCATACTCTTAATATTTATAACCACAGAGAGGTAAGTATTATTACTGTTGTCATGATTATTCATGAGATGATATTACGCATTATAAGATTGTTTATAAGGCATTTTGCATGTATTATAATGCACTAAGAATACCCTTATGATGCATCATAAATGCAGGCTTCATCTGGTGTTATAATTCATTGTACTCTTAAAAGTTATAACCACAAATAGGTAAGTATTATAATGTATTGTGCCTGTTGCTATGATTATATATAAGATGATACAACATATTATAAGGTTGTTTATGAGGCATTATGGATGTATTATAATGCATTAAGAATACCCTAATAATGCATTATAATACAGGCTTCATAGAAAGTGTTACCCGGTAGAATGTAGAAGTACCCCCATAGAAGTAGAATGCTTATATGCAAGCCATTATACATTTTTGGTTGTGTTTAATGTCTGCATTCTTGGCAGACATTACAGCAACAAAAGTGATCGAGTCATTACTTTATAGAATGAAAGAAGAAGAAGAAGAAAGTAACAGAATTGCTCAGAGCAGCCACTGGTCAAATGGGTCCTCTTCCCCCCTTGGCTGAAATCTATTTCTGGGGTTGGGGTGTGTTGTTGATGGTGCCCCCATAGAGGGTGGGATGGTGTCCCCTTGGTAGTTGGTGGCCTACACAGACCGTATATTCTGTGTATATGGAAGAGTGGTACTGGAATCGCTGTAGAAAAAGCTTTACATGAAGCTTTTACTGAAATGAAAACATGAAATTGTTGCCAGTGATCAACAACAAATGCAACATACATGGCCTTTGGTTACTATGGAAGCTTTTTTCTGCCACAGAATAAAAAAAAAGTATAAACTGTAATTGACTTTTATCAGAGAAATCTGACTTTGTTTCCTTGCAATTGTGAGTTTACATCTCACATTTCTGACTTTTTTTTCTCAGAATTGTGAGATATGACTAGGAATTGTGAGGGAAAAAAGTCAGAATTCAGAGGGAAAAAAGTTTTGAGAGATAAAGTCACAATTACCTTTTTTATTTTATATTGATGTCAGAAATAAGCTTTCATAGGTTAATATGTTTTCATATGTGTGAGGGGGAAAAGCATAATAGAGATGGACAGTCCAGCACACATTCTTCCTCCTCTCCCCTACCTTATCTTCTCCCTTGTCCTGATCCAAGTACTCCTCCCTTACAGCAACAGTGTCGGCCCAGATCCAGCCCATATCTGGTCCGGGTGTAATCCACATGTACCAAATGTGGGCCGGATCTGTGGTAATGTTGTTTGTTTCACATTGGAAAACAGAATTAAACTAACAAAAAAAGGACCCAAAACTATGTGCTTGATAAAACTAAAAGAGCTCTCTTGTAATGTTCTTGTAATGTCAATGTGACATAAAAAACATTCAAATAAAACATTAAAATATTTACTTCCAAGTAAAAAACAGAATCAAATTCAATATTTACAACCCAGGTCATCAGTGAGTTAAACCTCTGTGCACACAATCACCTACCATGCAAAATTTCTTATGGTAACAAAATGATTACTAACTTGCCAAAATAAAGAACTCGTGAACTGCGTTCTAAATAGAAATTTTTGGACATATTAATATCACAAGAACGCTCAGTAGGCTAGATGCTTTGTTTTTAATTACATTTATTCGTATTATTTAGTAAAGTTTTATGTTAATACAACCTCTGTTTGTGGGGGGCCTATATGAGGTATTCGGTCCATGGGTTGTATATAAGCCAGACAGCATAGAACATACCTCCTCCAGTGGTACCTCCTGGTCTTGGTTCATATCCATGACAGGAAACAGTGGCTCAGGACTGTCCTGAAGCCAGATGAACAAAAAGCCCTCAGGAACACCCTTCTGCAACTGTAGTAGTTCCAGCTCAAACAGCAACACTGCACTGCTGGGTACACCCAATGCTTGAGGAATGGAGAGAGAGACAGACAGACAGAATCAGGGAAAACTGGAATATCTAAGAGACCAAAGTCTAGATCAAGATTCCTCAATTAGTTTTCACCTAAGGCCAAATTCTGCCAACATCTGACTCAACCGATATTTTTTTTTTTTATGGCCGATGGCCAATATAAATCCGATGTATATGTATAATTTATATTTATTTTAATTTATATTTAATAAATTAGAAATATGTTTGTCATTCGCGTTTCCAGTGAAGCTGAACTGAGATACGCATTCACTTCAAACAGACACTTCAGAAAATCTCAATGCTGGATTCGAATAAATCTGCAAGGTCTGTGAAATTAAATGTTAATTAGACATGACAATGAAATAGATGTGCATTTGCTGAATGTTGACGGTACTAAACTAATAATATAAAAGCAAACACTATACTTTCTCACATTCCGTTTACTTTCTTTGACTCTTTGTTGTGGGCTGGTCAGGCAAAATAAACCAAAACATTTTCAGTTCATTTACATTTGAGTTGTCTATTATCCGTGCCCACTTTTCTTTTCTTCACACTCACTTTTCACATTCTTCACACTTGTTTTCGCTGACAGACTAACTGTGCGTGTCCACTAGTGCGAAGAGAGAGGAACAGCGCGAGCATTTTCAATGCACCAGTGGTTAACCAACCGTATCAATTGACAACACTATTTGACACTAGTGCGGGCCAAATATTTTTCTTCACATCGGGTCCACAGGCCTATTGAGGAACCCTGGCCTAGATGGTATATACACCATATATACAACAAGAACATGTTTCGCATACCATCATAGTTAGCAAGGCTATCAGTGGGCAGTAATACTTTACACTATTTATATATGAGAATGATCTAGAAACAAGTGTTGTTGTTTATGGTTTCCAAACATCACAACAATTTACACTGATGTCAAATCAAAATGGACCATTTTTACATTGAATAGAATCATATATTTATTATAAATGATATATCAGTGCACATTATTATTTTTTTGCCTCATAATCTTTATCAAAATAACTTCCTCTTCCTCTTGGAAGACAACCTGTCACTGCAGCAACAGCAAACCACAATCATCCAATAAATTCTCCATGGAAAAAAATCAGCATTTGGAGGCCCTGCACCTGGGAACGGCAGGTCAGAGGCTCAAAACCCCCAATAGCCAGAGATGTCCCCCCCAAGACAAGGAAATGGCTCCAGAAGAATTATAGAAGGCTATAATCAGGTATGATAGGAAGACTTAAATAATTCAGGGAGTTAAAGAAAAATCCAAGAACAGAGAACAGCAGACTCGGGATCAAACTAGAAGGTCAGGCCATGAAAAGAAATTGTACAACTGCCATGAGACAGAGAGGAAGCCGTCATCACGCCCTGAGTGCAAAACAAATCCTAAATGGAGGCCAGGGGAAGATAGAGGAGAGTAAAATAGTAATAAAAACCAAAAACAGAGATAAGAGGTATAGGGAACAATCAAAGCCAAGAACAAACAGGGGCACTATGGGTTCAAGTGAACTATTGGTCTGCTGAGACGTGACGAGGCTCTGAAAGGTCTGCGTAGGCGTGATGAGGCTCTGGATGGTCTGCTGAGACATGACGAGACTTTGTACTGGCAGCGGAATCATGATGACTGGCGGCCATTTTGTGTACAGACTCAGATGTGCTAGCCATGTTGTGAACTGGCTCCGTTGTGGGAACTACAGGGCTAGGGAACTGGGTCTGTTAGTGACTGTGATGAGTTAAGCTCCGTGGTCACTGGAGCTTAGGATGTGACTTCCCCTAACAAATTTTTAAGTGAAGAGTCCCCATCCGCCACTCCCACGGTGAAAGGGGACCCGCTTAACTACAACGCATAGTCCAAAAAGTCACTGAATGAGCTTTGAGGAGCACGATGCATTAATATCTCCTTAAGAGGAGAGTTGACCCCATAACAAAAAAAAAGTCAATGAGAGCACAGTCCGGTAAATCAGATATAATGGCAATGTCCAAGAAAACCTGTATGCGATCCTCAATGTCTCCCATACCGGCGTGATTAAAAAGATCTTCAACTGCTGGATCCATGGTGTGACTGGAAACCCTCTTGAAAGCCACTGGACCTTGGTTAGGCAAGGTCTTCTGTAATGAAGGGTGCAGACAACGTAGGTGTAGATCCAAGTGCAGGCTTTATTAACAAGGAGAGCGTAGTCATAAAGGCAATGTTCAAACAACAGCAAACAGGAATGGCAGAGGATAGGTTGAATCGTGGTCGTAATACAGGCAGAGAGTAAGGTCAGGTAGATATCAATCACAGAACAAAGTCCAGGCAGAAAGTACACAGGGCATGCAGCAGAGAGTCATAACGATAATCCAACAGGGTCAGTAACAGAAAGGCAAACACAGATAATAACCCTCAGAAATGCAAACCGTAGTAGTACAAGACTTCGCACAGAATACAAGACTGAAGGCCACTTAAATAGTCCAGGTAGTGGACTGGGATATGGATGGGGTGATCAGTGTCAAGGTACAGGGCTGCTGGGAAATGTAGTCTCTGTGTGTGTATGAGTGTGAGAGTGAAGTCTGTAACGGATCACTGATGGGAAACAGGTGAGTGTGTGATTACTTCCTGTATGATGAATTGTGGGAAATGGAGTCCGATGGTGTGGCAATAGTTCAAGGTGGAGTGCCTGTGGGATTACAAATTTATAAAAAGTTATGTACATGGTGGTTTTATTTTACATTTTGTGTTACAGTCTAAGGGGATTAATTCAGGCAGACATTAACCTTTGGTCTGTGGGTATCTTCCTGTTTATTTGGCATGACGAGTTTCAGGAACAGCTAACCCTTTTGTCTCTATGATAATGTTAAAGGTATGGGCTATACCTGTCAGAGTGATTTGACTAGCACCCCCTTCAGACTGATCTGATTAGCACTCCCCTTTGAATGACACTGTTATGCTGATTAAATCAAGGCTGGGGAAATGACGGGAACAGACATCTTGTCTCCACCCACTGTCTCCACCTATACTGTTGAATGTATTTAAAACTGCAATGAACACTAGCTTAGAGAGACTTGGATGACTACAGCAACGCAACGCAACGTTCTCTCAATAAAGAGCAACCTCTGCTTAAAAGATATCCCAAGATCTCCTGGTCTTTACTTCGACAAGGAAAAAGATTTCCAACAGTTTTGGTGCCGTGACCCGGATAGAGTTCCTCACTTGAATCCTGTGAAACTTAAAGCCAGACTGAATTCTGCTGTACAACCAAGGGTTGGTGAGTTCCACTCTATCCAAAAGAACCTTTAAGACCAGTACAAATTTGTGTGATCCTCTGCGCCGTCAGAGAAGAGTTAACAGACAGCTGTAGGGTTTGGTTAACTAAGTTATCCCCTAAAATATTCTTTTAGGGAAGAAGTTATCCTCTAAAATATTCTTTTAGGGAAGAAGTTATCCTCTAAAATATTCTTTTAGGGAAGAAGTTATCCTCTAAAATATTCTTTTAGGGAAGGAGTTATCCTCTGTCTTTTTTTCAGGCAGGGAAGATTAGCATCAAGTGCTAATATAAGTTAGCCTCTGTTTTTCAAGCAGGGAAGATTAGCATCACATGCTAATATAAGTTAGCCTCTGTTTTTTTTCAGGCAGGGAAGTTTAGCACCATGTGCTAAAATTTTGTGTTGTCCTCCGTTTTGCCAAGGAAGGTTAACAATAGTTGATCTGTGTTTACAAGTATACCCTCTGTTGTTCAGAGAAGTTTAGTGTTTTGACTGTGTGGTAACAAATGAAACTCACAAAAATGTTTAGAAAGAATGCTAGACTGACCCCCACAACTGAAAAAGGTGGTCTCGCGACTCCTTTGTGGTCAGACAGTGAATTCAAATCAAAGTTAGGAGTGCAAATGGACCTAATAGTCACTGAGAAAGTTAGGCAAGAACTAACTCAGAAATATGAGATCCATCCAGACAAGACTTGGTCTGTAGATGAGTGTAAAAAGGTTTTAGGAGCATGTATTCGTAAGAACAATGTGAAAGGTATTATCTGCTGCCATAGAGAATTTGGTTTAGCACTAGCTAGACAACAGTCTCAGCGTATCTCAGAGCTAGAGGAACAGAACAAAGAGCTCCGTGCTAGAGTAGCCTCTTTGACTAAGAAGTTGAACCGCAACAAAGTTGCAGCAAAAATTGATGTGGATGAAGTTAGTCAGCCGGATAACAATTATCCTGACTTAAAAGCTTTTTTTGAAACAGAAATAGCCATCCAATCAGTAACTGATGTGCCTGTAGATTCAGTGAAGGTATGTGGTGCGAGGAGGAGATCTCAGGGAATTGAAAGTGTTCCTCCAAACTCTTCTGTTGTCCAAGTACAAACTGTAGCAAAGGTGCTTGGACCTAAAGATATAGAGAGACTATCCCAGAGTTTACCCTCAGCACACAGAAGTTTTTCTGAATTTCGAAGGGCATTGATAAGTAAAATGCGTCTCTATGACATGTCGTTAACAGAAGTCACAGCTGATGTCACAAATTTTAACTGAATCTGAATTCAACAGTTTTGAATCTGCTGTAACTTCTGAACTACAACATGTCAGTAAAGGCGAATTGAGAGAAGGTGTTGTAAAAATTTTAAAGAATATCTTGGGGCCCAAAATAGACTGGTCCAGAGTCACTAACTGTGTGCAAAGGACAGAAGAATCTATGAGTGAATACACTGAAAGGTTTTGTCAGTTAGCTGTAACTTACAGTGGAATAGTTGAGGATTCTGAATGTGTGCTCGATGACAAGGGACCCTTAGTCCGCATCTGGTCAGATGGCCTTTTAGCCGAGTACAGAAAAGCATTGCCATTCCTAGATCTAACTTGGTCTAACAAAACTGTCAGAAGTAACCTAGAACGGTTAGATACATGGGAAAGAGATGCTGATGTCAAGGCAAGAGTAAAGATTGCAGCAGCATCCTTTAAGGCCAACACTGAGAATCAACAGAAATGGAAATGTCCTAAGAGAGAGGGCATTTGTCATTATTGTGGTAAGCCTGGACATTGGTTGAAAGACTGTAGGAAAAATAAAAAGAACTTAAGAGAAATTAACAATGTCACTCAGCTCCTACACAGTCTTTTGGCAACTCTGAAGCAGCCCCTCCCCTCGTCATTAAACACGTGGGGCAGCTTATTGAGATGTTAACCATTTGGGCTGAGAGTGCTTCATTTCCCCAGTAATTTACAAGAATGCTGAAAGACTCATTCTGAACAAAAGACTGTCACTTTCACCATTTGGGGAAACACTGTTTAAGTACACTCACAGCCATAAAAGCCATACTACAGCACTCCGTTCACTTATCCATCCTCTATGGGTTATGATGTCTGCTACGACTGATGTTTCATTGGAAGATGGAGATAGCACAGTAAAGTTTGCCAATTAACTTCAGAGAGTTGAGTCGTGTTGGCAGATTCCACCAGAAGGTGGACACACAATCATCCCAGGTCAGTGGGTGATGATGAAGTCATTCAGAAACAAGCCGTTAGAGCCTAAGTGGCACGGACCACATCAAGTGATGTCGATTACAGCAGCTGCAGTGTTGTGTCAGGGAAGGAAAACTTGGACTCATGTGTCACACTGTAAAATTGTTCCTCCACTTACAGGGATAGAATAGGACACACGGACCAGTGAGGAGCCCAGGAAAGAACCGAATGCAATAAGCTTCGGGGGCCAATCCTGTGGTGAAGATTCCCTCATAGGCCTTCCCCCACTCACTAGTCCATCCTTACCTCACTGTTCTTTAGGTGTCACAGGAATTAAGAAATAGGGAAAGAAGGAACAACAATAGCAGACTCAGATTGAACAGAGGATAAAACCCTAATGTTTGCAGTCTTTTACAACAAATACTGCTCTGCTGTCTTTTGTTTTCTTTCTTACTCTGTGCAGATACCACTTGATGGCTGTCCCAAGACCCATACGTACCAACCTCCTGACCTGCGTATGAAGCCACAACCTCTAAAAGACAACAAGACCCACTACCGAGCCAACTGTCACGAAAAGAAAAAAATACACAACGCAGAGAATCACATACGGGAACTTCAGTCATCCGGCAGCATGATCAAGATTGCCGTACTAGTAATCGTCATGGACATTGCACAAAGTGTAGACACCAGAAACAACATATTCTGTGAGCTGCTGAATATGTCAAGAAATGCCTTGTTTGCTGGAAAGAACGTTTGCATGCCACACCCGCCTTCAGTAGGAGCAGGAATGCCATGGGTGGCACACCCCATATATTGGACCTGAGTGCGGTACCGGGTTAGTGGATCCAACAGAGAACTTGAACAAAATCCAACAAGACATTCTTGATCTTTCAGCAAAATTACACCAGATGACTGAAGATAAGTTTTCATGGTTCGGAAACTTGTTGGGTAAATTTTGGCTGTGGATCTAGGAAATAGCAATTCTGCTGTTGTTTTTCTTACTGCTGTACTATCTATGCATCCACAGTATCAAATGTTTCACCCAACAAATGACCCACTCCCATCGCGAGGAAAGGACCGTTCCAACCAGAAAAGACTATTACCCGTAAAAACTACACGGATCCTAGCTGCATGTCTGTTTCTGTGTCGACATGCACCCATTACTACAAACAATCAACACAGAGCAAGTAAATGTGCCTGTAACGATCACAAGTTACAAGAATGAAACTTTTGAGTGTCTAAATTTGTATTTTTGTGAGAGTTATTAGAACTCTCAAAGGGGGAACTGTGGGATTACAAATTTATAAAAAGTTATGTACATGGTGGTTTTATTTTACATTTTGTGTTACAGTCTAAGGGGATTAATTCAGGCAGACATTAACCTTTGGTCTGTGGGTATCTTCCTGTTTATTTGGCATGACGAGTTTCAGGAACAGCTAACCCTTTTGTCTCTATGATAATGTTAAAGGTATGGGCTATACCTGTCAGAGTGATTTGACTAGCACCCCCTTCAGACTGATCTGATTAGCACTCCCCTTTGAATGACACTGTTATGCTGATTAAATCAAGGCTGGGGAAATGACGGGAACAGACATTTTGTCTCCACCCACTGTCTCCACCTATACTGTTGAATGTATTTAAAACTGCAATGAACACTAGCTTAGAGAGACTTGGATGACTACAGCAACGCAACGCAACGTTCTCTCAATAAAGAGCAACCTCTGCTTAAAAGATATCCCAAGATCTCCTGGTCTTTACTTCGACAAGGAAAAAGATTCCCAACATGCCCTATGGTGGCTGTTAAAGGGCACTCCAGCAGATAACCCTAACAGCTCTAAGTGTACTGTAAATACAATTTTTAAATACAGAGATATAATATTAAAAGCACATTTTAGTTCATATTTCATGGTGTCTCAAAATAGCACAGTTGAGAACACTTTAAGTGCATTATTGAAGTGTTCTTTTTTTTCATCTGGGGAGGAGGCTCCCCTGAAAAAATGCTCTTCTAAAGGCTGAAGAAAAATATAAGAGATTATATAAAACTTATGATGAAACCACATTCCGTAAACCAAATCAGAGAACTCTAAGGAAGCTAGAGAAAAGTCAAGCAACTGGACCGCCTAAATCACAAAGGCAATTACAAATGTTATTAGGAACACTGACTTTTATCAAATAATTGATCCCCAAATATTCCAGGGAAGCTAAACTGTAGGAATTGAGGACGAATCAGACAAATAAATCTTCCAGATGATTTGTTAAAATATAACCTCATACAAAACTCATCTCAACACTGAAGATCACAAATCAACATGCAGGACCCAAAATCAGGGAATCATTTTATTGTCCTTTGCGGCTCCATAGAAAACCCCACAGAGACTTATATATAGTGGGGAGAACAAGTATTTGATTCATTGCCGATTTTGCAGGTTTGCCCACTTACAAAGCATGTAGAAGTCTGTAATTTTTATCATAGGTACTCTTCAACTGTGAGTGATAGAATCTAAAACAAAAATCCAGAAAATCACATTGTATGATTTTTAAATAATTAATTTGCATTTTATTGCATGATATAAGTATTTGATACATCAGAAAAGCAGAACTTAATATTTGGTACAGAAAACCTTTGTTTGCAATTACAGAGATCATACATTTCATGTAGTTCTTGACCAGGTTTGCACACACTGCAGCAGGGATTTTGGCCCACTCTTCCATACAGACCTTCTCCAGATCCTTCAGGTTTCTGGGCTAGCTCTGGAAAATACAGACTTTCAGCTCCCTCCAAAGATTTTCTATTGGGTTCAGGTCTGGAGACTGGCTAGGCCACTCCAGGACCTTGAGATGTTTTTTTACGGAGCCACTTCTTAGTTGCCCTGGCTGTGTGTTTCGGGTCGTTGTCATGCTGGAAGAACCAGCCATGACCCATCTTCAACACTCTTACTGGTGGTAAAAGTCTTTCAAATATATCTGAAAGTCTCTCAAATATATCTCTTTTGAAGTGATGGTGCTCTATGTAACGTTGTATAATGTAAGTGACAAATCTCATTTGACATTTGTGCTGGCTACTGTATACAGGCCACCAGGGCACCATACCGACTTTGTCAAAGAATTTGCTGATTTTCTATCGGAGTTAGTACTGGCTGTGGATAAAGTCCTTATTGTTGGTGATTTTAATATCCATGTAGATAATGAAAAAGACGCATTGGGATTGGTATTAACAGATATTCTAAACTCTATTTGAGTAAGACAACACGTGTCAGGACCCACTCATTGTCGTATTCATACTCTAGATCTAATATGTTCACATGGAATCAATATTGATGCCTTTGAAATTCTGCAGCAGAGCGATGACGTCGCAGATCATTATCTAGTTGTCACAGTCACGTTTAGTTTTGTTTTGTCTAGTCTCGTCATTCTTAGTTAATCAGTCATTGTCATCACCTGTTATCACTTATCTGTTTAACCTCCGTCAGCTGTGTAGTATTGTCATCTGTGTATTTAGTTCCTGCCTGTTCCACCAGTCATTCTCTTTCGATGTTTGTGCCACGCACACTGTTATGTGTTATCCTTGCAATAAACCCATCTGTTATTTGTTACCTTCGACTCCTGTCATCATCCCCGAGAACCCAACGTTACACTAGTCTCATGCTTGCTACATTTAACCAAGGCTGCAAAACAGTCTCTCTGCCACAAATATGTTAGAACCATCACTTCTACCACTAAAGATTGCTTTATAAATAATTTTCCTGATCAATTTCATCATCTTAGCAAACCAGACAGCTTAGAAGAACTCGATGTTGCAACAGAGACTATTGACACTCTCTTTTCCAACACTGTAGACTCTGTCGCTCCTTTGCGCTTAAAAAAGATTAAGGATATTAGTCCAACGCCATGGTATAACGAGCACACTCTGGCCCTTAAGAGAGCAGCCAGAAAAATGGAGCGCAGCTGGAAGAATTCAAAACTAGAAGTTTTTCGTATTTCAAGGAGAGAGAAAACGATAGAGAACAGAAAGGCCTTAAAAACCGCTAGATCTGCTTATTTTTCAAATCTTTTAGAAGAAAATAAACACAACCCTAAGTACTTATTTAATACAGTGGCTAAATTAACAAGAAATACAGCCTCAACTTCTGATGTTTCCAAACAGCAGAGTAGTAATAACTTTATGAACTTCTTTACTTGCAAGATTGACAACATTAGAGAGAAAATTATAGTCATGCAACTGTCTACTACAGTATCACATCAGACAGTGGATTGTAGTATCCCTGAGGAAAAAGTCCATTCATTCGCTGCTATAGGAAAGGAAGAATTGTCTAAACTTGTTAAATCATCGAAATCAACATGTATGTTAGACCCTATACCGACTAAGCTATTGAAAGAGATGCTTCCAGAGGTCATAGATCCTCTTCTTAAGATCATTAATTCATCTTTATCACTAGGTTATGTACCAGAAAATTTTAAGCTGGCTATTATCAAACCTCTTATTAAAAAAACACAACTTGATCCTAGAGAATTAGTCAATTACAGACTTATTACAGAATTATAGTTCCCTTTCGAGGGAACTTCAACGCTGCGTCATATGACGCTTTGGGGAATCCCCTCTGCGTCAGCGCGTCTGAGTCTGAATGTCAACTAGCCATTGGCAGAAGTGAGCGTCGCGGGCAGGTGACGTCACGACCAGGAAGGATAAAAGCACTTCCGGAAAGATCGCTCGCTAGCTTTTCTGTCTCAGCAAAGCGCTCTCTGTGTAAACTGTCTGTCTATTTACTGCTGTTTGTCAAAGTCACAAAGCATTAAAAATGGCGCAATCATTTAGGAAGTGTGTTCCTCCCTGCCCTCGTTTTCTCTCGGGTGCGGATACACACGACCTTTGTGTAATGTGTTTGGGAGCGGAGCATGCTCTCTCAGCCTTCGAGGGGGCTGAGTGTGAGCATTGTGAGAAGTTGCCGTTACGTTCGCTCCGCTCCCGCCTGGCGCTTTTTGAGAAAAGTGCTCAGGATAGCGTTCCTCATGGCTCAGGACCCGCTGCTGCCGAGGCAGAGCGGAGAATGAGATCATGGGGTTCGCAAATGGATCACTCGGAGGGGTGTGAGACGGGCGTGAGCGCCTTTTCTCTGCCTTCACCTGAGAGATCCATCGCTCAATCTCTGGGTTCGGAAGCCCGCTCTGCGGTTTCTTCCGCCCGGGGAGAGAGCCCGTCATTTCAGCTGTCTAGCTCTGAGGAGTTGGATGTGCTGGGTGGCGGAACGGGGGAAGATGACTCGCCATCTCTTTCCCCGGCGTATGAGGAGCTAGTGGAGGTGATGACCCGCGCTGTGTCTACATTAAATATCGACTGGCCAGCCGAGAAGCAGGGCGCTCATCCTAAAAGCAAGTTAGACGAGCGTTTTCTGTCTTCGAAGTCATCATCTCCACCGAGGGGCCTTCCTTTCTTCCTCGATCTGCACAGTGAGCTGTCTAGATCGTGGAAGAAGCCGTATTCAGCCAGACTTTTCAGCCCTCAGGTGAAAGTTTATTCTGATATAAGAGGGCTGAAAGAATACGGTTATGGGGCGATGCCGCGGGCTGAACAGACACTTGCCAGCTATCTGTCTCCCGGTTCAGCATTGTCCCTGAAGGCCCCCACGCTGCCCTCCAGACCGTTAAAAACAACATCTAGTCTGGTGGGTAAAGCGTACACGGCAGCGGGTCAGGCTGGTGCATGTCTACACACTATGAGCATATTACAAGCGTACCAGGCTGACCTGCTGAGGGATATGGATGGCGGTGAGGGGATTGGCCCTGACGCAGTTCGCGAATTGCGTCGGGCTACAGATCTTTCTCTGAGAGCCACCAAGGAGACCGCCAGAGCAATTGGGCGGTCTATGGCAGCCTTGGTGGTGACAGAGAGACATTTGTGGCTCAATTTGTCAGACACAAAAGAAAAGGACAGGGCCTTTCTCCTCGATGCCCCGCTTGCGCCCCCTGGCCTCTTCGGCGACGCTGTCAACACAGTCGTCGAGAGGTTTCAGGAGTCCAAAAAGCAGGCGGAGGCTTTTAAAAAGTATCTTCCATGCCGCCATCAACCCTGGGCGTGGGCGTGGGCAGTCCCAGCCGTCTAGCTCCTCATACCGCGAACAACAGAAGGAGAGTGTCGCTTTTCGAGCCCCACCTCAGAGACACGGGGGGCAGAAGCGGCACTCTCAGCCCAAGCCTTCCAAACCGAAGACGGACCTGAGGGCCGTCCTTCAGGCGAGGAAGGCTTCGGGAAAAAGGTCCTGACGCCCGTTAAAAATACAGTCGTGTCGGTTGCTTCCTGCCAGTGCGTTTCAGGTCACCGACACGGCTGTATTAACTTCACCCTTAGTAGAATTTTTTGGAAGAGTGGAAACGTCTACCAAATATATCTCAATGGGTCCTGCAAACAATAGAACTAGGGTACGGAATTCAGTTTGGTGTGCGCCCGCCTCTATTCAACGGGGTGATGCTAATATTAGTTCATCCCGAGCAGGCTCTGGTCTTGGAGCAAGAAGTAAAAACCCTATTAGCAAAAGAAGCTATAGAAAAGGTTCCTGCAGCCGACAGAATGTCGGGCTTTTACAGCCGTTACTTTATTGTTCCAAAGAAGGATGGAGGGCTGCGGCCCATTTTAGATCTCCGTCGTCTGAACCTCTCAGTAAAGAGACTGAAATTCAAAATGTTGACGCTCAGGCAGATCGTGACTCAAATCAGGTCCGAGGACTGGTTTGTCACGATAGATCTAAAAGACGCATACTTCCATGTCTCCATCCTTCCACAACACAGGAAGTTCCTAAGGTTTGCTTTCAGGGGCGAAGTGTACCAGTATCGGGTTCTTCCGTTCGGCGTAGCTCTATCACCCCACACGTTCACGAAATGCGTAGATGCAGCGCTGGCCCCACCCAGGCTGCAGGGCATACGCATTTTGAACTATTTGGACGACTGGCTAATACTAGCACAGTCGGAACAGTTGGTGGTTCAACATCGAGATGTTGTTCTCACGCACATACAGAAATTGGGGTTGAGGTTGAATGCCAAAAAGAGTGTGCTTTCTCCAGCACAGAGGACCACTTTTTTGGGCGTGATTTGGGACTCAGCGTCGATGCAGGCTGCCTTGTCGCCCGCTCGCATCGCTGCAGTTCTTTCAGCCGTGGAGGAAGTAAAGCTAGGCCAGTCACTCACTGTAAAGCAGTCCCAGAGATTGCTGGGGCTGATGGCAGCAGCGTCCAACGTGATTCCTTTTGGCCTGCTGTTCATGAGACCTTTTCAGTGGTGGCTCAGGACCAGAGGGTTTTCCCTGAAAGGGAACCCGTTCCGTACGACCAAGATCACGCGGCGAGCGCTCCGCGCCTTGGCGATATGGAAAGAGAAATGGTTCCTGTCCCAGGGTCCTGTGTTGGGTGCACGGGTGCGACGAGTCGCACTGACCACAGACACCTCCCGCACAGGCTGGGGAGCGGTAATGGAAGGCCGTTCAGCTCAAGGTCTGTGGAGGGGTCATCAGCTCTCGTGGCACATAAATTAAGTTCTTCCTCCCAGACCTGTGGGGCCATCATGTGCTTGTCCGTACAGACAACACATCAGTGGTCGCCTACATAAATCGACAGGGGGGTCTGCGCTCGCGACCACTTTGCAAACTGGCGCACCAGATCCTCCTGTGGTCCCTGGGGAAGATGCTCTCCGTGAGGGCGGTCTTTATTCCAGGGGCTCAGAATTTAGGAGCAGACGTCCTGTCGAGACAGGGGCTGAGGCCAGGGGAATGGAGACTTCACCCCGAGGCGGTGAAGTTTATTTGGGAGATGTATGGCCAAGCAGAGGTGGATCTGTTCGCGTCTCAGGATACAACGCACTGTACACTTTGGTTCTCCCTCACACATCCAGCTCCTCTCGGACTGGATGCCATGGCACAGACGTGGCCGAGGCTGCGTCTGTATGCTTTTCACCCAATCGTTCTGCTCCCAGGAGTTCTGGAGAAAGTTCGCCGGGAAGGAATAAGTCTACTGCTAGTAGCGCCTTACTGGCCGAGCCGAATCTGGTTTTCGGACTTGGTGACTCTCCTCGACGGACCTCCCTCGGAGATCCCGCTCAGGAGAGACCTTCTGTCTCAGGCGCGGGGCACGATTTTTCACCCCCGTCCAGAGATGTGGAGCCTATGGGTTTGGCTTCTGAGGGGGCCCAACTCATAGGGATGGGTCTTTCGGCTGAGGTTGTTGAGACTATTCTCCAGTCCAGAGCTCCTTCCACGAGGAAACTATATGCGCTGAAGTGGAAACTGTTCGTCTCGTGGTGCGCCGCGAGACACCAAGATCCAGTTAACTGCCCAGTTGGTCCAGTGCTAGAGTTCTTACAAGACCGTTTCTCAGCAGGGTTAACCCCTTCCACTCTAAAGGTATACGTGGTAGCTATTGCAGCATACCACAACCCTTTGGATGGTACTTCCTTGGGGAAAAACCCATTAATAATTTGTTTCCTTCGTGGCACTTTGAGGCTGAGGCCAGTAGCACGCTCCAAGCTTCCTGTTAGCGGTGGTTTTAGAGGGTTTATCTTCCGCTCCATTCGAGCCACTTGAGTCTGTCTCGGAGAGATTTCTGACGATCAAGACTGCCTTCCTTCTAACTATTTCGTCCCTTAAGAGAGTAGGAGACCTTCAGGCCCTTTCGGTTTCTCCCACGTGCTTAGAGTTTGCACCTGGCATGGTAAAAGCGTTCCTCTACCCGAAACAGGGCTACGTTCCTAAGGTTCCGACCCATGTACCGCGGCCTGTAGTGCTGCAGGCTTTTTGTCCTCCTCCGTTTACGGATCCAGACCAGGAAAAGCTGAACTTATTATGTCCAGTTCGTGCACTGGACACCTACGTCCACAGAGCTGCCCTGTGGAGAAAGTCAGATCAGCTGTTTGTCTGCTTTGGACCACACAACAGGGGTCTACCAGCGTCAAAGCAGACAGTAAGCAGGTGGATAGTCGAGGCTATCTCAGCTGCTTACGAGTCTTCTGGACAGCAGTCTCGTTTGGCTGTCAGAGCTCATTCTACTCGGGGTATGGCGGCCTCGAAGGCCTTACTTTTGGGGTTTTCCTCGGCGAAATCTGTGATGCGGCAGGCTGGTCCTCACCGCACACGTTTGTGAAATATTACAGCCTTAACCTGGTCTCAGCGCCAGGCTCCTCGGTGCTCTCGTCTTGATGTGCCAGCAGTTTCACACAGACAGGCACTTGGAAGTATGGCGTTTTGGCATATCGTTCCCAAAGCGTCATATGACGCAGCGTTGAAGTTCCCTCGAAAGGGAACGTCTCAGGTTACGACTGTAACCCTAGTTCCCTGAGAGAGGGAACGAGACGCTGCGTCACCTTGCCATACTCCCTGCATTCCTGTGATTGTTTGCTTCGGCTATTCGAAGCTAGCGAGCGATCTTTCCGGCAGTGCTTTTATCCTTCCTGGTCGTGACGTCACCCGCCCGCGACGCTCACTTCTGCCAATGGCTAGTTGGCATTCAGACTCAGACGCGCTGAAGCAGAGGGGATTCCCCAAAGCGTCATATGACGCAGCGTCTCGTTCCCTCTCTCAGGGAACTAGGGTTACAGTCGTAACCTGAGACGATCTCCAATCTACCTTTTCTGCCAAAAATACTAGAAAAGGCAATATCATCGCAACTGTGTTCCTACTTGAAAAGAAATGGTATCTGTGAGGATATCCAGTCAGGATTTAGACCGTACCATTGTACTGAGACTGCTCTCATTACAGTTACAAATGATTTGCTCTTATCATCAGATCGTGGTTGTATCTCTCTATTAGTCTTAATATACCTCAGTGCTGCTTTTGACACTATCGACCACAATATTATTTTGAATAGACTAGAAAATTATGTTGGCAATAGTGGAATTGCATTGGCATGGTTCAAATCACACTTATCTGACCGTTATCAGTTTGTAGTAGTAAATGAAGAGATGTCATTTCGATCACAAGTTAAATATGGAGTACCGCAAGGCTCAGTACTAGGACCGTTGCTTTTCACTCTGTACATGCTACCCTTGGGAGATGTCATTAGGAAGCATGGCATTAGTTTTCACTGTTATGCTGATGATAGTAAGCTCTGTATTTACTCGCGCCCTGACGAAACCTACCAATTCTCAAAATTAACAGAATGTGTAGCTGATATAAAAAATGACTAGTAATTTCCTACTACTAAATTCAGAAAAAACAGAGATTCTAATTATTGGACCAAAAACTTCTGCACATAATAGCCTAGAATACTGTCTAACACTTGATGGCTGCTCTGTTAAGTCGTCTTCGTCCGTTAGGAACCTGGGTGTGCTTGTTGATACCAATCTTTCATTTGAAAGCCACATTTCTAGCATATGTAAAACCGCATTCTTCCATCTTAAAAATATATCTAAATTATGACATATGCTCTCAATGACAAATGCGGAACAGCTAGTTCATGCGTTTATGACCTCGAGACTAGATTACTGTAACGCTCTACTGGGTGGTTGCCCTGCTCGCGTGATAAACAAATTACAGCTGGTCCAAAACGCAGCTGCTAGAGTCCTTACTAGAACCAGGAAGTATGACCATATTAGCCCGGTTCTGTCAAAACTGCACTGGCTCCGTATTAAACATCGTATAGATTTTAAAACCTTGCTAATTACTTACAAAGCACTAAATGGCTTAGCTCCCCAGTACCTGAGTGAGCTCTTAATGCATTATAGTCCTTCGCGTCTATTACGATCTCAGAATTCTGGCCAGTTGTTAATACCTAGAATATCAAAATCAACCGCAGGCGGTAGATCCTTTTCCTATTTGGCACTTAAACTCTGGAACGATCTTCCTAGCATCGTTCGGGAAGCAGACACACTCTGTCAGTTTAAATCTAGACTAAAAATGCATCTATTTAACCTGACATACACATGACGCATTATCAATTTTTGTCTTCATATCCGTTAAAGGATTGTTAGGCAGCATAGATCAGGTCAGCCGGAACCGGGAACACTTCCTATAACACCGGATGTACTCGTTACATCAGAAGAAGAATGGTGTCTATGCTAATTTTTGCCAATTAACATGACAGGCTGGATCCGGGCCGCGTCCGGGTTGGATGGGGAACCTGCGCCTGTGTGCGGCAACAGCGTGGCCCTGGGGTGTCGGCGGAGACTGTGTGGACTAGCTCATCCTTTGAGAAGGACTTACCGACTCACCAGCCAGTGGCACATATCCCCAAAAAAACGTCCCATACCGGCGTGATTAAAAAGATCTTAAACTAAATGGAACTGGATTAAATATTTTGACTGTTAGATTTTAGCGTGAGTATGCCCCATCCATCCTCCCCTCAATACGGTGCAGTCGTCCTGTCCCCTTTGCAGAAAAGCATCCCCAAAGAATGATGTTTCCACCTCAATGCTTCACGGTTGGGATCGGGTTGTACTCATCCTTCTTCTTCTTCCCCCAAACACGGCGAGTGGAGTTTAGACCAAAAAGCTGTATTTTTGTCTCATCAAACCACGTGACCTTCTCCTATTCCACCTCTGGATCAACCAGATGGTCATTGCCAAACTTCAGACGGGCTGCAGGATTTTAATTAATGACGGTGTAGTGTGTTACTAATGGTTTTCTTTGAGACTGTGGTCCCAGCTCTCTTCAGGTCATTGACCAGGTCCTGCTGTGTAGTTCTGGGCTGATCACTCACCTTCCTCATGATCATTGATGCCCCACAAGGTGAGATCTTGCATGGTGCCCCAGACCGAGGGAGATTGACTGTCATCTTGAACGTCTTCCATTTTCTAATATTTGCGCCAACAGTTGTTCCCTTGCTACCAAGCTGCTTGCCTATTGTGTTGTAGCCCATCCCAGCCTTGTGCAGGTCTACAATTTTATCCCTGATGTCCTTACACAGCTCTCTAATCTTGGCCATTGTGGAGAGGTTGGAGTCTGTTTGATTGAGTGTGTGGACAGGTGTCTTTCATACAGGTAATGAGTTTATACAGCTGCAGTTGATACAGGTAATGAGTGGGGAACAGGAGGGCTTCTTAAAGAAAAAGTAACAGGTCTGTGAGAGCAGGAATTCTTACAGGTTGGTAGGTGATCAAATACTTATGTCATGCAATAAAATGCAAATTAATTATTTAAAAATCATACAATGTGATTTTCTGGATTTTTGTTTTAAATTCCGTCACTCACAGTTGAAGAGTAACTACAATAAAAAATTGACTTCTACATGCTTTGTAAATGGGCAAATCTGCAAAATCGGCAGTGTATCAAATACTTGTTCTCCCCACTGTAAGTGCCTGTTATTACCTACACTTATCCGTAAGTACAAAATAGTTGAATATTCAAAAATAGACAAAAAGGATTATAGAAATGTCTGATATATAAAGATAAAAAAATGAATGAGAGAGAGATGCTAGAAGTGGGTTTTATAACAGTATTATACACTGACCTGTCATATGGAGACGTCTGAAATTTGTATCTCGTTGTCTCTGGGAGACAATTTGATCCATTGCAGAGATTGAGATTTTTGGATTATACGAATTAGACTTGTGCATTGAGTTGAATAAGATTGAGTGACCAAGCTAAACAGACATTTTTAACAGACATGTTATACAGATTTTACAACAATAAGACTCATTGATTTAACCCTAAAAGGTTTGAGAGAATAGGTATCAATATGACGAGTGATAAAAATACTATGGTATATATGAGACTTAAAACAAGGTAAGCCAGACAAACTGAAAGGCTGCTATTTTCTGCATTTTGCAAGAAGAAAAATGCTTGCTCTTTTCTGCTTTATTAAAATAGCATTTGGAAACTGCTTTTGTTAACCAGATGTAGAAATTATAAAAGATACATTTGATTAATGTGGAACTCTGCATGTTTAATTTCCAGATGACACCAGATGACTGCTGGGACGGCTAACTCAACATAGTCAAGTCAAGTCAAGTCACCTTTATTTATATAGCGCTTTTTACAATGCAAATTGTGGCAAAGCAGCTTTACATTAATAATTGGCAAATAATTTTTGGCTGCACAGCAGCTCCCAAAGAAAATGGTGTCATTGTCCAGCTTATTCTACATATATTATTTATTCATTCCGTTGCAAAGATCAATAGTCATTAGTCTAGTTAATTTATGTATATCAGCACTGGAGAAAACAGTGACGTGATCGTCCGGCTCAGCTCAGTTCGCATACAACGGTGCCAATGCAGGCATTCTAAAAACACTGCTGAATATCAAGCAAGTGTCCCCAACTTAAGCAAGCCAAAGGCAACAGCGGCAAGGAACCAAAACTCCAACAAATGAAAAAAAAAACCTTGGGCGAAACCAGGCTTAGTCGGGGGGACAGTTCTCCTCTGGCCAACAGTGAACACTTGTCCGATACTCAGGCAGAGTTACAGGTCATTAAACCGATTTGGAATCGCAACAGTCAAAATATTTAATCCAGTTCCATCTAGTTTAAGATATTTTTAATCACGCCGGTATGGGATGGTTTGTTGGGGATATGTGCCACTGGCTGATGAGTCGGTAAGGCCTTCACAAAGGATGAGCTATTTCACACAGTCTCCGCCGACACCCCAGTGTCAGGATGGAATGAAACTCAGGATCCAAATGCAAGTGAAAACAATAGAGAAACTGGGAAGAGAACTGCAAACAGCAACACAAGACATGATCAAACAACGATCTGACAATGAACACAGCAAACACAGGGCAGATATAGGAGTGGTAATGCACAACAGGTGCAACCACTCCAATCAGCTCAAGGCCAAGGTTACTAGGCAACACTAATTGAGCACCAAACCAAAAGACAACAACAGACAGACATGCAGAGATGAACACACAGACCCATGAACCGTGACACCCAGGGCCACGCTGCTGCCGCACACAGGTGCAGGTTCCCCATCCGACCCGGATACGGCCCGGATTCAGCCAATCACATTAATTGGTAAACCTCGGGATAAGCAGAGAGACAAAAATTAGCGTAGACGCCATTCTTCTTCTGATGTAACGAGTACATCCGGTGTTATAGGAAGTGTTCCCGGTTCCGGCTGACCTGATCTATGCAGCCTAACAATCCTTTAACGGATATGAAGACAAAAATTGATAAAGCGTCATGTGTATGCCAGGTTAAATAGATGCGTTTTTAGTCTAGATTTAAACTGACAGAGTGTGTCTGCTTCCCAAACAATGCTAGGAAGATCGTTCCAGAGTTTAGGTGCCAAATAGGAAAAGGATCTACCGCCTGCGATTGATTTTGATATTCTAGGTATTAACAACTGGCCAGAATTCTGAAATCGTAATAGACGCAAAGGACTATAATGCATTAAGAGCTCACTCAGGTACTGGGGAGCTAAGCCATTTAGTGCTTTGTAAGTAATTAGCAAGGTTTTAAAATCTATACGATGTTTAATAGGGAGCCAGTGCAGTTTTGACAGAACCGGGCTAATATGGTCATACTTCCTGGTTCTAGTAAGGACTCTACATAAATGAAAGCAAGCTGGACAGAGCTGGACTTCCTGATGATCTTGTCCAACTTCTTCCTCTCCCTCTCAGTGATGCTACTGCTCCAGCAGACCACACCATACAGGATGGCTGATGCCACCACAGAGTCATAGAAAGTCTTCAGGAGCGCCCTCTGCACTCCAAAAGATCTCAGTCTCCTCAGGAGGTAGAGCCTGCTCTGACCCTTCCTGTACAATGCATCTGTGTTGAGAGTCCAGTCCAGTTTGTGGTTCAGGTGAACACCCAAGTACTTATAAGAGTCCACTCTCTCAATGTCCATACCCTGCATGTTCACCGGTGAGGGAGCAGGCGGAAATCCACCACCATCTCCTTGGTCTTCCGTGCGTTGATAAGGAGGTGGTTTGGATGACACCAGTCTACGAAGTCCCGCGTCTGTTTCCTATACTCTGTGTCATCGTCATCGCTGATCAAGCCAACGACAGCGGAGTCGTCACTTTAGCAGCACACAGCCGTCAGTGTTGTGTCTGAAATCTGCAGTGTAGAGGGTGAAGAGGAATGGCGCGAGCACCGTGCCCTGGGGGGCGCCCACACTGCAGGTCAGGAGGTCAGACACACAGTCTCGGACTCTCACAAACTGGGGTCTGTTTGTCAGGTAGTCCAGGATCCACTCAGCCAGATGTAAGTCCACTCCAGCCTGCTCGAGCTTGCCTCTCAAAAGCACCGGCTGAATGGTGTTGAATGCGCTGGAGAAGTCAAAGAACAGAATCCTCACAGAGCTGCCGGGCTTCTCCAGGTGATTTAGAGTACGATGTAGCAGGAAGATCACAGCATCCTCCACTCCGATCCCAGGTCGGTAGGCGAACTGCAGTGGGTCCATCGCTGAGCTCACCTCAGAGCGGAGTTGGCGCAGGACCAGTCTCTCCAGTGTCTTCATCAGATGTGATGTGAGAGCCACTGGCCTGAAGCTGCTGAGATCTCTAGCGTGCGGTGTCTTGAGCACTGGTACTAAGCAGGAGGTCTTCCATATCTGTGGTACCACCCTCAACTTGAGGCTCAGGTTGAAGACCTGCCCAGTGATCCCACACAGCTCATCTGCACAGGATCTCAGCAGCCTGGAGCTGACGCTGTCTGGTCCAGCTCCCTTTCGTGCTTTGATCCTTCTCAGCTCTTTCCTCACTTGGGCTGATGTGAAGGTCAGGGGTGGGCTGAGGGGGTGGGTAAGTCCTTGGGACAGTGATGAGTTGGTGATATGTGTAGGGCCAGAGTTGTGAAGGGCTGGGGGAGTGTGACATTATTCAGGTAACTGGTCAAACCGGTTGAAGTAATGGTTCAAGTCGTTGACCCATTGCATGTCGCCCTCAGCCTGAGAGTGGGGTGCTTTGAAGCCTGAGATGGTTTTTAGGCTCCTCCACACCCCCCTGGTTCCTCCATCTTCCTCTTGTAGCTGGCCTTGCCCTCCCTGATCTTCCGTCTCAGCTCCTTCTGTACAGCTCTGATCTCCCCCCTGTCCCCTGACCTGAAAGCTCTCTTCTTCTCCTTCAGCAGAGCTTTGATGTCAGAGGTGATCCACGGCTTATTGTTTGCAAAACACAGAACCGTTTTGGAGGGCACAGTGTTTTCAAAACAAAAGTTGATATAACCCGTTACAGTGTCCGTGATCGCATTGATGTCCTCCCCATGTGGGTTAGAGAGCTCAGTCCACACAGTGGTGTCGAAGCAGTCCCTCAGAGCCTCCTCGCTCTCAGTAGTCCACCTCTTCACCACACGTGGCTCCACAGGCTGCCTGTGCACTACAGATTTATACACAGGCTGTAGATGGACAATGTTGTGATCAGCTCTGGGCACATACACAGCTATCACAATAACATGTGTGAACTCCCGTGGCAGATAGTATGGCCTCATGCTAACCACTAACAGTTCAATGTTCCTGTTACAAAACATTAAAAAACATGTAAACAAAGACTGTCGTGAGTTGTAAAACGAAAGCGGTTTGTCTAAACACAGGGCGTGTGCTTCAGTGAGTGAACAGAAATAATGTGATACACGTGAAGTACTGTCCACTAGAGGGAGCCACGAGACCGTTTTTCTAAAAATACAGAGCTTGATTATTCAAAATATCCATATTCAAACCAAAATATCTGATTTCCTGTTGGTCAGAGCTAATGACTGTGAATTAGAAAGTTGTCCAGCTAAATAAGAACAATATGTGTAGCGAGTTTGGTGACTGTAGGTTAAACTAACCCCCCAACTTTTGTCAAAAGATGGCGCTACAGAGCCCCTCCACCACGCCCATTTTTAAATCTTTGCCCATGTCTACTGGATCACAATATTGATGTGTGTGTCGAGTTTCATGCAATTTGAAGCATGTTAAGAGCCTCAAAAACACCCAAGAATATTATTAAAGTTTGACGTCTTGCCATGGCAAAAATATTTAAGATATCACAGACATTCACATGTCTACATCTGAAATGTTTTGACATTATAATGAAGAAGTTTGAAGCAAATCGGGTAAAAATAAGAGGGTGATCTCAAAGCATTTTGAAAGTGACACATTTCCTGCTGCCAGCTGGTGGCGCTATATCTTTGACTCACAATAGTCATATCCATGTGCTCGGCCTCCTACAATGAACACACAACTTAAGTTTCATAAAAAACAATGAATGTATGCAGACGTTATAACACACTTCCTGTTTCTGTTTTCTCGCCATAAATTCGTTGCCTCGCCACGGGCAAACTGTTTGAGATATCAAAAATCCCCTGGCAATTTTGCGTCATCAATGTCTTGACTTCATGCTGACCGAGTTTGGTGGTGATCGGATTAAGCGCCTAGGAGGAGTATATCAAATTCCAGAGCATGCGTTTTTCAAACAACCCATAATAGCTCACTTCCTGTTGAGGCAGCGTACAACTTAGAGCACGAAAGTTGTCAGGCCCGATGAGATCTTCATGTGTACCGAGTTTCATACCAATATGTGCAAGCGTGTTTGATATATGGACCAAGATTTCGGACCCCATTCAAGGGGGCGCTGTCGAGCCCCCCTGCCACGCCCGGGTCCCAGCCTCTGTCACGTTCTAATGGCCGCAGGTTCCAATGCGTGTGCAAAGTTTCAAGACTTTTTGAGCATGTTAAGGGCCCCAAAAACCCCCGAACGGTTGAAAAAAAATAAAAATAATAAATATAGCTGCGAGCAACGATGTGCGGGCCCAAGCACCGCCACCTCGGTGTTTTAAGGACAACTGGGCACGGCGGGCAAAATGAATTTAAACTGTGTCTCCAGTTGGAGACTGACCAGTTAGTTGAGTCAGATTATTCAATATAATACTAACTAAAAGCGATCATATCATAGCAAAGTTATCATTAGCAGTTCAAAGTGTTATATATTCAACTGAATTTATCTTATTATATTGTTAAACTAATTATATAAAACTAAATAGTCAGTGAAATACAAATGAACTGTTTCTTTGCCTTTATTTTTTTATACAAATTTATAGAAGAGAAGGGCTAAGAGATTTCCTATCCTATAATGCTGACAAAAGGAGACAGCAATGAAAGGGTTAAACCTGCAAGACCCTGAGAGAGAGAGAGAGAGAGAGAGAGGGAGAGAGAGAGAGAGAGAGAGAGAGAGGGAAAGAGAGAGAGAGAGAGAGAGAGGGAGAGAGGGAGAGAGAGAGAGAGAGAGAGAGGGAGAGAGGGAGAGAGATATTCAGAAGAAATATTTTGAAGAAAACAAGTATATTGATCTGAAATATAATTACATTCATTTTAAATTCATCCAGGTTCCATTGAATTTATCTTAAGGTATTTTACGTTATTTTTAACCATATAATTAAACTAATTATATAGAACCATATAGTCAGTGCACTAAAACTGAACTGGTTCTATGTCTTCATTTTTTATGAGATTTCCTATCCTATAATGCAGACAAAAGGAGACAGCGATGAAAGGGTTAAACCTGGAAGACCCAGAGAGAGAGAGAGAGAGAGAGAGAGAGATTTAGAAAATTTTTTTTAGAGAAAACAAGTATATTGATCTGAAATGTAGTACATTCATTTTACATTCATCCAGGTTCCATTGAATTTATCTTAAGGTATTTTATGTTATTTTTAACCATATTATTAAACTAATTATATAGAACCATATTGTCAGTGCACGACAACTGAACTGGTTCCATGCCTTTATTTTTATAAGGTTTCCTAACACATAATGCAGACAAAGGGAAACAGGAATGAAAGGGTTAAACCTGCCAGACTAAAACACAGAGAACTGTCAGAGCTCGTGAAATGTCTGAATGTGTGTGCGTGCAATGTATGAGGAGAGCACGAATGTAATATAAATGATAACGATCCAAATACGATTTATTTGCAGAAGGTTATATTTTAGTTTTATTTTTTTAAATCCCTGCATGTGTAAAGATGTAGTTATTTATATAACTCTTTGTGTGACAGAAAATCTTCCAAACTCTATATGAAGCTCTTTAATACATGGCCAAGGAGGGGCCAGTGTTTAACCAGAGGGGCACATTAAAAATGGTAACATTATATTTAAAGATTATAAACTTTGTTTTACTTTACTTGCTGATATCTGTAGAAAGATGTACAGTAAACATAGGGCACAAGTACATTTATTTACTTATGCATGTACACTACCAGTCAAAGTGTACAAGAAAAACAGTATTATTGTGAAATATTTTTACAATTTAAAATATTTTTTAATATTTGAATAGGGTATATTTTAAAATGTAATTTATTCCAGTGATCAAAGCTGAATTTTCAGCATCATTACTCCACTCTTCAGTGTCACATGATCCTTTACAAATCATTCTAATATGCTGATTTTCTGCTCAAGAAACATTTATAATTATTTCCAATGTTGATGATTATTATCAATGATTTGTGAAGGATTTGTGAAGGATCATGTGATACTGGAGACTGGAGTAATGATAAATTCAGCTTTGATCACTGGATATAAATGACACTTTACTATATATTCAAATAGAAAAGTCATTTTACATTTTAATAATATTTCACAATATTACAGCTTTTCTTGTATTTTAATAACATAAATGCAGCCTTGGTGAGCAGAAGAGACTTCTTTCAAAAACAACCAAAATAGTTCAGTTTCCAAACTTTTGACTGGTAGTGCATATCTGCATGTATTTCAAAATGTAGGCCAAGTATTTACTTAAAAGAAAGAAACATTAGAGCCATATTGACACAAAAAATTATTTACAGGAGAAAGCACCATTTTAAGGACATACAGTAGGCCTACAATGAAATTATAATTGAACTGCTTTGCAAATAGTAATAACCTTCTTCATCACAAACCTGATGGTGCAGTATTTGATCCACATGGATCCCCTTTCTGTCCCTCTGGCTGTTCCTCTCTCTGTCCCTGTATGTTTTCTTCCTCCTCACCCTCTTCTTCATCCTTCTCACCCTCTGGAATTTCCCTCTCTGTGTCAGAGTCCTCACTTTCATCACCTGCCCTCTCTCCAGCCTCCACTGAATCCTCTGGCTCTCTCAATACCTTGATTTGTTTCTCTCACTTTTTTGTTTACTGGGGCAAAAAGGACGCTATGTCCCTTCCTCGTTTCATTATAACTATCGGAAGAAAAAAACGTGCATTACATGTCGTTGTCTAACCATCCCACTTAACACGGGCAGATAACCTGTTGATTACTTTACTCAAATGTATGTTATCGCAATGCAACAGCCAAGACAGATGAAGTTACATGGTTAACATCACAACATTGTGCAAGAGCAACAAGAGATACGAGTCACTTACGCGTCCGGCGCCGCTCTAATTTACCCGTGTAGAACGTTCCGTCACATTAGTTCCGCTTTTGGCGCTCGCGTGTAAAATCATGCCTTTCGTGTTTGTTTGCTTGTATATTGTAGAATCGCTGGAATGTTTTAAATGGTTAAATATATATATATATATATATATATATATATGACGAAGTGGCCTGAATTGTAAAACGAAAGCAAACTTTCTCTCCGTCTGACATATTTCAGCAGTGTTTTTGATATGCCTGGATTGGCGCCGTTGTATGCGAACTGAGCTGAGCCGGACAATTACGTCACTGTTTTCAGCAGTGTTGCTATACCTAAATTAACTAGACTAATAACTACTGATATTTGTAACGGAATGAATCAATAATATATAGAATAAGCTGCACAATGACACCATTTTCTTATTAATGTAAAGCTGCTTTGCCACAATTTGCATTGTAAAAAGCGCTATATAAATAAAGATGACTTGACTTGACTTGACATTAGAGTGGGTGTTTCTGTCAATACTCGCGATCAGTAAATTAATATTTTTCAGGTGTTTCTTTGCTTGTATATTATACAATCGCTTGAAAGTTTTAATGAATGAAATGACATGTAAATGAAGACTGTCGTGAGTTGTAAAACGAAAGCGGTTGTTCTAAACTCGGGGCTCGTGTGCTTCTATGAGTGAACAGTTCTGTCCACTAGAGGGAGCCACGAGACCGTTTTTTAAAAATTCAGAGCTTGATTATTCAAAATAGCCATATTCAAACCAAAATATCTGACTTCCTGTTGGTCGGAGCTAATGACTGTAAATTAGAAAGTTGTCTGGCTAAATTAGAACAATAAGTGTGCCGAGTTTAGTGACTGTAGGTTAAACTAACCCCCCAAAATTTGTCAAAAGATGGCGCTACAGAGCCCCTCCACCACGCCCATTTTTAAGGCTTTGCCCATGTCTACTAGATGACAATATTCACGTGTGTGTCGAGTTTTATGCAATTTGAAGCATGTTAAGAGCCTCAAAAAAAAACAAGAATATTATTAAAGTTTGACATCTTGCCATGGCAACAATATTTAAGATATCACAAAGACATTCACATGTCTACATCTGAAATGTTTGGACATTATAATGAAGAAGTTTGAAGCAAATCGGGTAAAAATAAGAGGGTGATCTCAAAGCATTTTGAAAGTGACACATTTCCTGCTGCCAATTGGTGGCGCTATATCTTTGACTCATAATAGTCACATCCATGTGCTCGGCCTCCTAAAACGAACACACAGGTGAAGTTTCATAAAAATCAATAAATGTATGCAGACGTTATAACACACTTCCTGTTTCTGTTTACTCGCCATAAATTCATTGTCTCGCCACGAGCAAACCGTGTGAGATATCAAAAATCCCCTGGCAATTTTGCGTCGTCAATGTCTTGACTTCATGCTGACCGAGTTTGGTGGTGATCGGATTAAGCGCCTAGGAGGAGTATATCAAATTCCAGAGCATTCGCTTTTCAAACAACCCATAATAGCTCACTTCCTGTTGAGGCGGCGTACAACTTAGAGCACGAAAGTTGTCAGGCCCGATGAGTTCTATATGTGTTCTGAGTTTCATACCAATATGTGCAAGCGTGTTTGATATATGGACCAAGATTTCGGACCCAATTCAAGGGGGCGCTGTCGAGCACCCCTGCCACGCCCGGGTCCCAGCCTCTGTCACGTCCTAATGGCCGCAGATTCCAATGCGTGTGCAAAGTTTCAAGAGTTTTTGAGCATGTTAAGGGCCCCCAAAGTGCCAAAAACCTTGAAAAAAAAATAATAATAGAGAAGAAGTTTAAGAATAATCCTAAGGAAAACAATAGGGCCTTCGCCCTTTGGGCTTGGGCCCTAAATATAGCTGCAAGTAGCGATGGGCGGGCCCAAGCCGGTGGCACCACCACCTCGGTAGTTTAAGGACATCTGGGCATGGTGGGCAAAATGAATTTAAACTGTGTAAATGGAAAAGAACTATGTTAAAGTCGTTTGAATATGCCACATTTACTGCAGCCGGCTGGTGCCACTGTGATTTTGATTATATCAGAATAAAACCAGTTGTTTCTTGAAGATCCCACCATTCGTAGTGCATGGAACTGCAAAGAATTTCACCATGGTTGGAAAAGTGCTTTCAAAAGGCCTCCGGGATAAAGCTGTAGAAAGG
Source organism: Zacco platypus (assembly GCA_038088235.1). Lineage (NCBI taxonomy): Eukaryota > Metazoa > Chordata > Actinopteri > Cypriniformes > Xenocyprididae > Zacco > Zacco platypus. The sequence goes on along the minus strand of CM076071.1, from coordinate 13,069,350 downwards.
CACAACTTAAAAAGGCTACAAAACATTTAGAACACTTTAGCTATCCCTCTGACTACTGTTCAGAGCATCATTAAGAAGTGGAAAGCATATGGCACAACCAACACATTGCCTCGATCAGGCCATCTGTCCAAACTGGATGACCGAGCCAGTAGGACATTGATTTGTTTTTTTTTTATGTTTGAGCTTATATATCTCCATACTAATAACAGACTGTTGAGTCTTGAACTTTAAACTCCCAGGTGTCCTATCTTTCTAAATATATGTTAATTATTATCTATCCAGAATGACTTATGAACAGCAACCTTTTTATATTAGATATGTTAGGTATGCCATTTATTTAGGTGTGTCCTCACTTGCGAAAATGGGGGTTGTGCAGTGAGGGGTTAAATGAAAAAAAATAATTCCAACCCTGTCAATCTAGTTTCAGGTTTTTTTTTTTAAATAAATTTTCAGAACTGTTGCCTTTTTCTTTTTTTGTAAGGCTAAACTTGTAAATAAAGCTGGAATTCTTTTTTTTTAATAGGTTTTGATTTCAGCCTGTACAACAAATACAGTAACTTTTTCAAAGGGGTATGATGATTTTCTATAGGGACTGTAAATGTGACGCTTCCTTGAAGTTCTGCAATAAAAAGCCATTTCAAAAAATAGCATAATTTTGCTGCTAACCTTTTGCAACAGCCTATGGAAACCTAGTTAGGAGATTCACTATGTTTCACTATGTTTTGGTGCAATTACACTGAAACATCACTTTTCTCAATCTGAATTGTCTTTCTATAAAATGAGTTAGAAAAGTTTATTTTGATGTATGGTTCCCTATCAGTCAGTCACGTTCGACGTTACGTCGGACTGACGTCATGGGATCTTGCTTGGGAGCCCTATCACCTCCGCGTAGTAAAAAACAAGCCAATGAGAATTTACATGCCGGGCCCCTCCCCCGGCATCCGGGTATAAATAGAGCCGGCATTACTCACTTCAAGCGCTCACTTCATACTTTTGCTTCGGAGCCGATCGCTGAACTGATCTCCTGTTATCTTCTGCGAAGGAAAACTTTGAGAGAAAAACAGCAATTTTCATTGCTATAGGGAACGAGCTTCCCGACAACAGCAATTTTCATTGCTATTTGCAATTTCCTGCTCTATTGTTTCTCCGTTGGCGTGACAACACAGCAGCGGTGGTGGTGTGAAGGCGCTGGTGGGGAACGATCAGCGCGGCATCTCCATCCCTCGGTGTTCCAGTGGGCAGTGCAATTCTAAAAGAGCAACACGGGAGAAAAACGTCTTTTTCAAGATGTCTTTTCGCCCGTGTGTTTCTGGATGCGGTCGTTTCCTGACCTTGTCTGACGGCAACGAGCACTGTGTGATGTGTCTGGGCAGACAGCATGCTGAAACAGCGCTTGTGGATGGTTCATGCTCTCACTGCGAGAGCATGACCATGTTGGCATTAAGATCGAGACTCTCTTTCTTCAATGCGGAAGGCGGAGTCCCCTCTGTTGCTACCCAATCCCCCGTGGCTTTTCAAGGAAGAGCTGCGTGGATGGTTAGCACTCTGGGAGGTCTGAGAGTGACGGTGGGAGCCTTTTCGTCGGGTCTGCCCCCACGAACCTCCCACTCCTCTCTAATGCCATGTGCCGTCGAGTTGCCGGGTGCTGATGCGGGTCCTTCTCGTGAGGTTCCCCGCATCTCATTCGGCGCTCCAGATGAGGATCGGATGTCGATCGCTGCATCGGAGAGTGGGCTGTTATCTTCTGCAGATGAAGATGAAGCTGAACTTCCGCCCTCCGGGGTGGTTGCGCAAGCTGAGTCAGATGCGGAGCTGACAACTATGCTGGCTAGGGCCGCCGCGGGCATCAGGCTCGAGTGGAAGCCTCCACCGTGTCCCGAGCGCTCGCGGCTTGATGATTGGTTTCTAGGTGCGGGGCGCGGTTCACAGCCGCGTCCCGCCCCAGTGCCATTTTTTCCCGAGCTGCATGAGGAGGTTCAGAAGTCGTGGAAGGCACCCCACACTGCCAGAAGCCGTACTTCTGCCTCCTCTACTCTCACTACCCTCGATGGTGGGGCCGCCAAGGGGTACGTGGACATTCCACAGGTGGAACGGGCGATTGCGGTTCACTTGTGTCCGCAGTCGGCTGCCACCTGGCGGAATCGTCCGCGTCTCCCGTCCAAGGCGGGTAAGACGACAGTGGCTCTCGCCGCTAAGGCTTACTCCGCCGCTGGACAGGTGGCCTCCGCCCTGCACGCCATGGCCATCTTGCAGGTCCATCAGGCGAAAGCTCTGAAAGAGCTGCACGAGGGTAGTTCGGACCCAGGGGTGTTGCAAGAACTGCGTGCTGCGACCGACCTCGCCCTCCAGGCGACGAAAGTCACAGCACGTGCCCTGGGTCAGACGATGTCCACTCTGGTGGTCCAGGAGCGCCATCTCTGGCTGGACCTGGCTGAAATGAAGGACGCCGACAAAGTTCGCTTTCTCGACGCCCCCATTTCCCAGGCCGGCCTCTTCGGTGACACCGTCGAGGACTTTGCCCAGCAGTTCTCGGCGGTGCAGAAGCAGACTGAGGCCATCAGCCACAACTTGCCTCGGCGAGATGCGGCTCCTGTCCCTCCTAGGACTGGCCCTCAGCCTGCTCGTCGTCGAGGGCGCCCCCCTGTGGCTGCACAAGCTTCGGGTGGATCGGAGAAATCCCGTCCCCCGCAAGCTTCCCGCAGGAAGGCGGCACAACCCACTCAGGCCGCTAAAACTGCTAAACGAAAGCAGAGGAGGCGGTCCTGAGACGGGTGGCCCAGAGATGGTGGGAGTTGCTCTGCCCCAGGAGACGGTGAAGGCACCGCTCCTTCCCCCCGGAGTGGGCCGGGGGGTAAATCCTATGTTCCCTTTTCTTTTTGTTTCGCCGCACCCACCTCATCAATAAAAGAGCAATTTCCACTATCTCTGAGTCAAAAAGGGTCTGTGTTGACAGTGTGCGATGCACCGCCTCCTCACTCTCAACCACTCCCGCTTTCGCCACAAGCAGGTCTCGGGCATGTCAGGGACGCACTGCCTCCCCATGCCCCCCGCCTCGTCCCTCACAGGACACACGGAGCCAAGTGAGTTCACATCACTCACTGCCTCTACTTCGGGACGCTCTGCTTCCCGGGTTGGGCCCCAGTGCTCCATGCTGCCCCCCGCGGGTACTTCTGGTGTTTGGATTATACCACTCGTACGGTATCTGGGGGCCTGGCTAGGCCTTCCCAGCCCGTCCCGTTGGCTCATTCAAACAGTCAGACTCGGCTACACAATCCAATTTGCCAGGCGTCCTCCCAAATTCAGTGGCGTCCTATCCACTTCAGTGGTGGGCAGAGATGCCGCTGTTTTGCGGGAGGAGATTACGGTCCTGTTGGCGAAGGACGCAATAGAGCCGGTCCCACAAGCCAAGATGAAGTCAGGGTTTTACAGCCCGTACTTCATAGTACCCTAGAAAAGCGGAGGGTTACGACCAATCTTGGACTTACATGTCTTGAATCGGGCCCTGCACAAGCTCCCGTTCAAGATGCTCACCGTGAAGCGCATGCTCACATGCATTCACGCACAAGATTGGTTTGCAGCAATCGACCTGAAGGACGCGTACTTCCATGTCTCGATCCTCCCTCGACACAGACCGTTTCTACGCTTTGCGTTCGAGGGTCGGGCATACCAGTACAAGGTCCTACCCTTCGGGCTGTCCCTGTCCCCCAGTGTCTTTACCAAAGTCGCGGAGGGGGCCCTTACCCCACTCAGGGAAGTGGGCGTTCGCATCCTCAACTACCTCGACGACTGGCTCATTCTGGCCCAGTCCCGAGAACAGTTGTGCGAACACAGGGACCTGGTGCTCACGCACCTCAGCCGGTTGGGGCTTCGGGTCAACTGGGAAAAGAGCAAACTCTGTCCAGCACAGAGGATCTCTTTTCTCGGTGTGGAGCTGGATTCGGTCAACATGACGGCACGTCTCACCCACGAGCGTGCAAAGTCGGTGCTGAGCTGCCTGAATTTGTTCTCGCAGAAAACAGTGGTCCCACTGAAACATTTTCAGAGGCTCCTGGGGCATATGGCATCCGCAGCCGCGGTCACGGGCCGGGGTGCCCCTAGGACAAGTGTCCAGGCATGTTGTTGTCACAACAGATGCCTCCACCATCGGCTGGGGTGCTGTGTGCAATGGGCATGCTGCGTCGGGCTCCTGGACAGGACCCCACCAGCAGTGGCATATCAATTGCCTCGAGTTGCTAGCAGTACTGCTGGCCCTGCGCCGGTTTCGGCCGTTGCTGCAGGGCAAGCATGTACTGGTCCGGACGGACAACACATCGGCAGTAGCGTACATCAACCGTCAAGGTGGTCTACGCTCACGCCGCATGTCGCAACTCGCCCGCCACCTTCTCCTCTGGAGTCAGCAGCGACTCAGGTTGCTGCGTGCCATGTATATCCCGGGCGAGCTCAATCGTGCGGCCGACACGCTCTCACGACAGTTCACGCTCCCGGGGGAATGGAGACTCCACCCCCAGGCGGTCCAGCTGATCTGGAGCAGATTCGGGGACGCACAGGTAGACCTGTTGCCTCTCAGGAATCTGCTCACTGCCAGTGGTTTTATTTCCTGACCGAGGGGACCCTCGGCACGGATGCACTGGCACACAGCTGGCCCCGGGGCCTACGCAAGTATGCGTTTCCCCCAGTAAGCCTTCTTGCACAGCTACTGTGCAAGGTCAGGGAGGACGAGGAGCAGGTCTTGCAAGTTGCGCCATACTGGCCCAACCGGACCTGGTTCCCAGAACTCATGCTCCTCGCGACAGTCCCTCCCTGGCGAATTCCCCTGAGGAAGGACCTGCTTTCTCAGGGACGGGGCACCATATGGCACCCACGTCCCGACCTCTGGAACCTCCACGTGTGGTTCCTGGACGGGACGCGGAGGACTTAAGTGGCCTACCGCTCGCGGTAGTTGACACGATCACTTCAGCTAGAGCCCCCTCTACGAGGCACGCTTATGCTTTGAAGTGGAGTCTCTTCGCTGCTTGGTGTTCTTCCCGCCAGGAAGACCCCCGGAAATGCCCGGTCAGTTCTGTGCTTTCCTTCCTTCAAAGTGGTTTGGAGCGGAGGCTGTCCCCCTCCACCTTGAAGGTCTATGTGGCCGCCATCGCAGCACATCACGATGTGCTCGATGGCAGGTCACTAGGAAAGCACGATCTGATCATCAGGTTCCTGAGAGGTGCTAGGCGGTTAAACCCTCCTAGACCTCCCCTAATTCCCTCTTGGGACCTTTCTGTCGCCCTAGCTGGGCTACAGAAAGCTCCCTTCGAGCCCCTTGAGTCAGCCGAGCTGAAACACCTGTCGCTGAAGACGGTGCTCCTGACGGCGCTCGCTTCTTTTAAGAGGGTAGGGGACCTGCAAGCATTTTCGGTCAGCGAAGCATGCCTGGAGTTTGGGCCGGCTTTGTCTCACGTGATCTTGAGACCCCGGCCTGGATATGTGCCCAAGGTTCCCACCACTCCCTTTCAGGACCAGGTGGTGAACCTGCAAGCGCTGCCTCGGGAGGAGGCAGACCCAGCCCTTGCGTTGCTATGTCCTGTTCGCGCTCTCCGCGCTTACGTGGACCGCACGCAGAGCTTGAGAAGCTCCGAGCAGCTCTTTGTTTGCTTTGGAGGACAGCAGAGAGGGAAGGCTGTCTCCAAACAGAGGTTGGCCCACTGGATAGTGGATGCCATCGCCTTGGCGTACCATTCCCAAGGCGAGCCGTGCCCCCTAGGGGTGAGAGCACACTCCACTCGGGGTGTTGCCTCCTCCTGGGCATTGGCGCGCGGCGCCTCTCTGGCAGACATCTGCAGAGCTGCGGGCTGGGCGACACCGAACACATTCGCCAGGTTTTATAACCTCCGAGTGGACCCGGTGTCCTCTCGTGTGCTGTCTACAGCTAGATAGCCACGGGAAACCGCTTGCTGCGCCATTCTCCTTTCACGAGGAGATGCGAGCGCTGGTCTACTTCTCAGTCAGTTCCCCAGCTGGTGAACCCTGTGGAGTTCCTCCTGCATCCTTCGGCAGTCAGACGCGGCGGAGGCGTCAGATGCCAGGTCCAGTACTCGTGTACATGCCCCCAGTGGTCAGTCCTTGTACTGGGCTAGATGCCCATATGGTTGTGGTTCCCTGCGGGTAATCCCATATGTGTTAGTCCACGGTACGGTTTCCCCGAGGGTAAACCCGTGTCTTCCCTGGGCGGTTAGCCCTGCCCCTGAGCTGTAGCGTTCCTCCCCAGGCTGGGTAGGACCTTCCTCAGGGAGCTCTCCATATGCAGATACTGCCCAGCAGGTCAGTGCATATGTGCCCCACACATTACCTCCCTTCGGGCAGGGTGTGGTCTCCGTAGCTTCCCCTAGAGGGACGCTTTCCCAGCGTTTTTGGGTCATGGCTGCAAAAATGTGGGAGTTGAGTCACCGAAGCACTCTTCCCCCGAGGTGAGAAACAACAGCTTCGACCATCTCCTGAGTAAGACCCTGTCCTCTCCATCCCTCTGGTATGGAAGACATTGTAGGGCTTTCTCCGGGCGCTGGAGGGTTACGACATTTGCGGTTGCATTTGCAGGTGGCACGCTTAGGCCTGCCAGCATCTGCTTCCCCGACGCTCGTAGCGTGGCTCGGTTGCTATGGCGTTTTCCACGGGATCCCATGACGTCAGTCCGACGTAACGTTGAACGTGACTGACTGATAGGGAACGTCTGGGTTACTAATGTAACCCCCGTTCCCTGAAGGAGGGAACGGAGACGTTACATCCCCTTGCCATAGCACCGAGTCACTGCTGAGCGGCCGAGATCAGTTTTCGGCTCCTCAGCAAAGCATGAATGAAGTGAGTAATGCCGGCTCTATTTATACCCGGATGCCGGGGGAGGGGCCCGGCATGTAAATCTCACTGGCCAATTCTCATTGGCTTGTTTTTTACTACGCGGAGGTGATAGGGCTCCCAAGCGAGATCCCATGACGTCAGTCCGACGTAACGTCTCCGTTCCCTCCTTCAGGGAACGGGGGTTACATTAGTAACCCAGACGTTATTCTTAGTATGCTTACTGACCTCCATTGATGCCATGTCCGAGGTGGGGTGGCACAGTGATCTGTCTCCTTTCGAACACACACATGCCCTGCAAACCTTCCTCCAGACCAGAGATCAACTTCCCTTGACCTAACGTGACATGTGGGGGTTCTGGGTAGTCATCTCTGCAAAAAAATACATTAATAATGCTAACAACATTTCAAACATAATATTAATTGTACACAACAGCAAACATAACACTAAAACTCAAAAACGGTTAGCATATTACACTTACATTACAAACAGACTTTCGCTAACAATCCACAAAAAATGCTTACCATTTTTCCCATTTCAATTTGAGAGTTAAAAATATTGCATAATATAAGCATCTGGTATTTCATATAGCCATGGCCAAAAGTATTTGTAGTGAAATAAGTTTTAGGTTTCACAAGTTTTCTGCTTCAGTTTTTATGGTGTTGATTCATACATCTTTCTGTGCAGATCAGATGCATTTTAAATAATTGTAAAAAGCTTCATCGGCCAACATAAATGAACTTTACTACAAAATCTCAAATTTCACTTATTTTTCTGGCCCTGGCACAAAATGATCAACAAACATAATTTCACTACTCATATCATCAAACACATAGGAAAGTGTGAATCACAATCCAAACAAAGATGCTACACACATTTAACATGAGCAATTCTTTTTGATTTAATAACAATAATAATAATAATAATAAATATAGCTGCAAGCAGCAATTACAGGGCCAAGTACAAAGAAGGCACAACAAGTCATGCCAACATGGTTGGGAGCATCAGACAGACTGCAACAGTGAGCAATTAAAGACCTATCAAGATCATTCACGGAGGGTGCAATCTGCTTCAAAATACGACACATCAGTCCCATCCTCATCGCCAAACTTGTCATGTATTTACTGGAAAAACATATATGATGATGGATTCGCTTTTTGACTGATGGTTTTTATTTGCTGATTAACAAAGGGATCCCTAAATAATGAATTCTTGAATAAAACACGTAGTCAACATGGAGGAAACTCTCATTCTGCACATTCACCTAATGGCGCTCCACCTTTTCAAGGTCAATATGCATGTATATATAAATGTTTCAAATCAATAAATGTAAATTTCAAACATTTTTATACTAGTGAAAAATATTAAACTAGAGGCTAAAGTTTGAGAACAAACTGTGATGTTGACATGAGAAGCCTGAACGTCGAGCCATGACTAAAACTCAGGTTACCTTACTCAGGTTGCCTTGTGCACAGCTGTGGCATATGTCAGAGGCTATTGTCTGATCACACTCTTAATACTCCATGCAAAGCCTTCTAATTCTTCTATTAGAAAACCACACTATCGCTCTAAATACTCCTATGCAAACATGTAGCGTATTTAATTCACATTTTCTATAGTTTTCGAAGATTAGGTGTGGCTTTACAACATGCTTGGCACAGGAAACTCGAAGGAACAATCTTTAATTACTCAGAATATACAAAAGAATAAACAAGGATGCAACACACTAACACTGATAAGACCAAATGATGAACAGAAAGAACTCAGCGTCAAATATTATAATAACAAAACAGCTGACTGGGTTTTCCTTTATAGTTTACACCATTAGTTTAGATTTTTTTCCTTGAGAAAAATTAACGTACTATACCATATATATCAAAATGAATCAATATTGAATAAAATTGAATCTATTTCAAATTGCAAGCTTATGAATAGAAATTGAATCGTGAATTTGTGTCAATGCCAAGGAAGAAAACCTGAAGGAGATTGGTCTGTTCAGTTGGTTTGAAGTTCAGTAAAAGGAAATTTTCAAATTTTCTTGTTTTATTTATTAGTTAGAATAGGAATAACCCAATATTCTACCTAACTGCAAAAGCTGAATAATATATCAAACCTAGTTGATTAATTGTTCTAATAATCGTTAGATTAATCGATTAATTATTTCTAGCAGCCCTATAGTTAGTGTATTTACAGTAGTAACCTCAGACAGCCTACAGAGCTGATACTCACTGGTTCGGCTAAGGGATTTACAGAGATCCCAAAAGTTATGTTACTTGTTATGCTAGCCACAGGCCATGCTGACCCATATAGTCACCTTATTAAATTAACCCTCTGGGGTCTGAGGCTGATTTGGGGTCCTGGAGTAGTTTTACATGCTCTGACATTTGTGCTTATTTCAGCTACTTATAACATACTATTGGCCAACATGTAATTTTGCTGTATTCAGCACAAACTCTGCTACAATAACATGTGAGCAAAATAGATGTACATGTTTGCATCTTTTTAAAAATAAAGATTATGCGTGGTTAGTAAGTTTTGGCAAAAAAAATGCCCTTGCAATAAGGCCATAAAACACATACTGAATAGTTGTTCACAAGACTTTTGAGTTATCAAGCTTGTAGGCTAGAATTTTTACTACACAATGATATGGAAATCATTCTGAATGCTTCAACACAAACAACAATATAATGATTTAAATTTTGTAAATCAGTTTTTGTGTCACCACTGCTGTATGCATGGGAGTGGTGATGGCCATGAATACATTAGCAATTCACACCAGGGGAGACAAAAGACACTCCCCCAGTGGCTAACGGCCCATCCAAAGGCCAAAGCTGTGAAGCATCTTGAACTAAGAATGTTATGTGGGCGTTAACTCTCTGTTACAGTAATCGCCTCAGAATTTGTGTTTGAATAGCGCGCGCTCTCCGTGGGCGTGGTCACATTACAGATAATGAGCTGGCTCGCGAACGACTGATTTCTCTCCGTTTTCAAACAGATTACATAAACAGAGAATATTTGTTTTAGATTTGACTTACATGATTTAAAACCTGACATTTCAACGTTTATTTAGACATGCGTTTCATATTTGTGTGAATAGTATTCGCGAAGTTACCGTTCATTTTCTTATGACTATCAGAATGGATTTCATTCGGAGAGAGATCGCAGCTCACGCATCATGTTAGTTTTGTTTATTTTGCAAAAAGCACAACATTTTGTTTTTACTATGAGTGTGCACAAGTAAAAGTAGACATTTCACAGATTGCAATGGTATATATCTCTTAATTGTATGTTCAAAATTGACGGAGCATTTTGAGTCTCTTTCACACTGACAAGAAAAAAGTGAGTAAATCACGCGGGGTGACGGCCGACCTCAGAGGGTTAATAAATAACCACAAGTTGCAAATGGAGAGGACTTACGAAGAGTAGAGACGAGTGCCATCCAGCAGAGAACAGTTGTAGTGGTATAAAATCACGTCATTTGCAGCACTTGTCAGGTTGCAGTCAGCTGGTTTGTAGGTCACTCTGATGTTCACTTGGTCTTTAGGGTTGTGAAAGTCGATGATGTGCAGGTCAAAAATGAGCACAGCAGATCCTGGGATCAGCTCGCCTGAGAATATTTTTACGAAAAATAGAGCAGAGAAGAAAAAATCTGTCACATTGAATATGCGGGATTCTACCATTAGTCTCATTCCACTTAAAGCCAGATTGAGGAATTTGTATAATGTTAAATAAATTAAATATGTCAATTACTTGAATATAATATAACCTACTATGCCATATAATGGCGATTAACAACAATAAAATGCGATAATTTTATATTTAATCCTCGCACTTTGGTGCTCTGGCACTAAAGCTACAAGATACTTCAGAAGGTCTCGTACACACACATATGGGAACACCATGAAGTATTGAACATAACAAGTTAGAGAAATACCTTTATGCCTGTCTGACACATACTCCATTTGCAGTGCATATGCGGTTTTATTGTACCCAAGTTAACAGGTTAAAGTTTTAACACTCCACACGGATGCGGTCCAGCAGCAGTGCAACAATCGTTCCCTTTCGAACAGTGAATAAGACACTGCGTCGATGATGCTGTAAAACTCCGCTTATCGACAAACATTGTAATAAGGGATTTCACAGCACGCTTCAAAGGGACAGGTTGGATTGATTGCGGATACATGAAATATTTGATAAGCAAAAAAAAAAAAAAACACAGGGGAGAAAACCCCAACACATCACAAAAAAAACAGCACACTTCATAGATTGCTTAACATTTTCTCCCTTCATACAATCATTTGTTTACATTGATCATGATTATGTATCTTTTTTACGTATCTTCAGTAGAAACAATTCAAATTCATAATGGTCCACTGTAACAAGAATGAGTCCACTGAATCCATTAAAACATTTTCCCACAGCCCGTTTCCTTAAAGCCTCTTCAAATTTAGTCTACTTTAAACGGGTCCGTTTCGCAGCCGTTTGCATTGGCAAAAAAACATAAACAGAACACATCGGTTCATTCTTGCAAAACTCCCACCGCTTACCACACCGGCATTTTGGGACAGCGCCGTGCACATGGGAAAAATAACGTGTGCTCCATTCAAAAAGTCCAAACCAGGGCCCATTCATTCGACTTTCGAGCAAAGTATTCCACATCAGAAAAACATAAGTCAACTCCAGTCCGGTATTCACGGGGCATGAGTTCAGCCGTTCCTCCTTTACTCCACTTAGTCTTCTTCTTCTTCCTAGAGTTGTTCCCGCTGTCATGCAGGGTCCGCTTTTCGGTATTGTCTTCTCCATTTGGCGCGGTCTAGAGGATCTTCGGGGGATACATTGATCAACCTCATGTCTTCCTTTATTCGATCCATCCACCGCTTTATCGGACTTCCGCGTGAACGGCGGCCCTCTGGCTGAGCATCCTCATCTCCATAGTGTGGAGGGCTTGTTCGTGTGCAGATGTGGCTGGCCAACACTCAGATCCATAGAGTGCCACCGGGCAGACGATGGTCTTATATATCTTGCCCTTCAGCCTGTCCGGCATCTTCCGATCACAAAGCACTCTGGTGAATTGCCTCCATTTCATCCATGCCACGTTGACTCGTGATCTTACATCAGTCGTGACGCTGCCATCTGAGCAGATGGTGGAGTCCAGGTACTTAAAGTCCACCACTTTCTTCAGATCTTCCTCATTAATGCTGATGGTGCCGTCGGTTTGGGGCCCACACTCCCATCTTTTTGATGTTGAGCTTCATCCCATTTTAGTCCACACGTTCCTTCCATAGGCGCGTCTGCCTTTCTGCTTCTCCTCTCTCTTCATCCGAGAGGAAGACGTAATCCGCGTAGAGGAGTGACCATGGCAAAGGTGTGTGCAGGTCGGCAGTAATCATGTCCATGCATAGGATGAACAGAAGTGGTGATAAAGTCAATCCTTGGTGCACTCCGGCGCTGATGGGGAATGGTGGTGATGTTCCAACTGTGCACCTGATTACACTTGTAACATTCTTATACAAGAGTTGTACCCAATGCACATAGATTTAAGGGACTCCATGGGATCGAAGTGAGTGCAAAATGAGGTTGTGGGGGACCCTGTTGTATGCCTTTTCCAGATCGAGAAATGACACGTGGATCGTTTTATTCTTTTCCCTGTGCCTTTCCAGTAGGAGCGAGGATCTTCCAGGCTTCAGCGGGAATATTGTCTGGTCTGGTCGCTTTTCCATTCTTCATTCTCTTGATGGCTTGTTCCACTTCGGTGATGGAAATGGGCAGAACGGGGCCAGGGATGGGGTCAGCACTAATAATTGGTGGGTGGGGAAATTCCTGGTTGCAGATTCCAAAGAAATAGTTGCACCAGCGTTGAAAGATGGCGCGCATCTGCCAGTTGGTAGATCTTGTTGGCACCTTCGGGGGTGTCTCATTCGACATAGAATTGGTCATATTGAATTGATTTTGCCGCTGCTGATTTGCAGTTCCTGTAGTTTTGGTAGTCCAGATCCGCAAGCGTTTGGCGCCACTTCTTGAAAGCTGTCTTTTTCTATTTCACTGCTTGCTGCACTTCTTCATTCCATCACCATACTTGCTTGTCGATAAAGCGCTTTCCCGGCTTGTTAACCCCAGAGCTTCAGACGCTGCCGTGTGCAGTTGACCAGTGAGTTCTTCCAAAATTGCATTCACTGGTTGGTTGGTATTTACATTGTAACACAGTTCGTAAGAACAGGAAGAAGGAGGCGGGAACCGGCAAACGTTAAAAATGACTTTAATAATAAAATAAACAAACAATAAAACGAAAATAAAAGGGCGGCAGTTCCTCACGGCGACTTCCGCCCACACAACCATAACAAAACCCAACATAAAATCCAGGCCTGGCCCTCTCTCGTCCTTCACTGTAGTCGCTCCTCTTTTATGCTTCCGGAGCTCCTTTGTGAGAGATATGAGACCGGTGCGCAGCACAGCTGACGCTCATTATCTCTCGCGTCACCGGCCTAGCACCGTTCCCTCACGGCTCAAGCCCGCCCTGCTCGTCACCCACATCGATCTGGCTAAAGGCGTCTCTTAGCTGATCCTTGCATTCTTTCATCCGCCACCACTTGATTTGCTGCTGTCCCGTTTTTGGTGGGCGTTGTCGCTGGCCAATGTCCATTTTCATGTCCATGACCAGTACGCGATGTTCCGATGGTATGACTTCGGCATTGGTCACCGTTTTCAGCTTATCCCTCTTGACCAGCCAATAGTCGATTTCGGTGGATCTGCTACCACTGGCGTAGTTGATTATGTGGCCTCTTCTTGAAGGACAAGATGATGGGCTTCTGCGAAATCCAGGGCTCAGCCTCCTTCTTCGTTCCGAATGCCATATCCTTGGCCGCCATGGTTTCGAGGGTATCCATCCCTGATATTTCCAACGTGGCCGTTGAGATCTCCGCCAACCACTAACTGCTCTTCTCCATTGATCGTTTCCATGTGTCCATCAAGTTGTTCCCAGAATCTTCTTTGATATCTGCTGGGCAGCCCGGCTGTGGTGCATAACAGGACACCACCTTTAGTTGCAGCCTATTTGAATCGAGTTCGATGGACATGAGGCGATCAGAGAAACGGTAGACAGCCACAACATGGTCTCACAGGTTTTGGCTGACAGCAATTCCGACGCCGTTTAGGGTGTTTCTTTCACCATTGTAGAACCGGACCATACATCATCAACACACCAGTTCCTTGAGGGAAGAGGGCTAAACATCTGGTCCCTGTGGTGAAACATCGGGTCCCACTTGTGCTGAAGCAGAGTGGAGACTCAGAGGAGACTCAGATCGTGGAGTTCCCAGATGGAGCTTGCCGAAGAGTTCGAGAGGGGAGTAAACCTCTCACGCCTTTCGGCGGCTGACGCGAGCTGCTAGAAGAGGATGTGTTGTCACTTACATCCTCTGATCCAGCAACTCTTCTGGCATCTATCCCAAGAGAGCAGGAGATGGTTGATGAGGATGAAGATGGTGAGCCTCCTGAGTCCTCACAATCGGCCAGCCCCGCAAATGCAGAGCTGGTAAAGGTTATGGAACGTGTTTCTAGCAGGCTTGCCCAGTTGTCATGGGAACGTTAGAAAAGAGACCACTCGAGGATGACACAATGAGCAGTTCCTTTCCGGCCATAATCCTCCAGCTCCCGAGAGCCTTCCATTGCTTCCTGATCTTCATAGTGAAATCAAGAAGGTATGGAAGAACCCATAGTCAGCCCACATTCATCAACATCAGCGGGCTAATTTCCTATTGACGAGATGTTCGGAAACTCCGGCCCTGCCTTCCCATCCCCTTAAGATGATATCTTGCTTGAATGGCATGGGATCCACGGCAAGGGGGTCAGGCTGGTGCTGCCTTGCACACAATGGCTGTGTTGCAAGCGTACCAGGCAGACCTGCTGAAGGATTTGGACCAGGGGCAGGGTCTTTCCGAAGCAGTAAAAGAGTTGTACAGTACCACAGATCTACCAGAGAAGGGCTTATTATAGCTTGGGCTGTGGCCATAGAGAATACTGTCACTGACAGCCTATTTGTGACTCTCTTTCAAAGTCAACACGTGGCTTTTTGCATCAGGTAAAGCAAGGAAAACAACACCTTACCTTGCATTTAGATAAACTAGGACATAATGGATAGCACTCGTCTCTGCGTGAGGTGGAAAAACAAAAGTTCTTCATGACCTGGAGGACTTCTTGTGTAAAGATTTAAAAGCGAAAGAAGAGACGAGGTTGGATTGTTCTTGTCTATTGTTTGTGATTTTAACATATAGCTGTATTTAAATGTTTTGCCACTTGCTTGAGCAACATAATATATAAATCTAAAATATTTTTTTATATAAATATAATGTAATGAATTGAATAAAAATGTGTTTAAATCTAGTGTGTTTAAACGTGATTTATGAAAGAGTGTAGGCTATCTACAAAGAGAATCGCACTGCAAATGCGGCATAAGGGAAAGCACAATAGAGCGTGTTTGCTCCTGCATCGCATATGAACTGCAAAACACACCGCATCACACACTACAAATGGTGTATGTGTGAAACAAAATACATTTTTATATGTACTATGCCTTTAAGTCTGGGGAGGTTTATATATATATATATATATATGTATGTATATATATAGATTGGCCATAGAAGCTTTAACTGCCACATAAAAAAACAAAACTATAATTACAAATTGAGTACATTTTGAATTTTAAACCTTGAAAACTTCTTTTATTCCTCTATTCTAATTTCTTAAAGTCACCTGATCCATTTTCTCCATAGGCCAGATGAGGTGGCAAAGTGACTCGTCTCCATTCACCCACACATACCCCCTGCAGGGCTTTGTCCATGCCAGCAATCACATAACCCATGCCAATAAATGTGTTGTAAGTGCTGTTTCGAGAATAACTAGGGATGTAAAAAAAAAAAAGTTCAGCATTTTGCTAACAGCACTTTATCACAAACACGTCCAATACTCCTTTTTATGTGAAAATATTTATTTTCTTTTTTATTTATTATTTCTCACCTGGAATCAAAGACAGTGCCATCTTGAAACGTTCCATTATAATGGTAGCGTATGAAATCTCCCACCACTGCCTTTCTCCTACATGGCTGTGGAATCTTTTGAATCTCCACGTCCACATCATCCTTCACATTAAACACGTCCACCAGTAACACATCAAAAATTACAGTTGCATATGGAGGGATCTTTGTACCTAAAGATAAAGTTCCTTCAGACTATGCTTCAAACAAATCATATTTAAACACAACCAGGATTTATTAAAACAGAGTGTACATAAAAGGTCCACACATTCACTAAAAAAGCTGTTTTTTGGAATGTAAAAAATGATACAAAGACAAATCATATAAGAACTTTTGCACCTTTAACCCTTTACACCTGAATTGTTCCAGCGGCGGGCAAACCCCCACTGCGAAAAAATTCATAATCATACTACTAAGCAACCACTAAGAGGAATGACACAAAAAGGCTTAGAAACTCAGCTTTTTAATGCATCCAGTCATTGCTTTCAACTCTTAACGAGTGCTGAGTTATCACTCTAAAACGGAGTGTACCGCCCATGGGCGCATCCTACCTATAAAAATATTAATAGTCATATTTTTCAAAACTCCAGCCTTCTTCATCACAAAATAGGTGTCATTTGAAAGCTTAGTCTGAATTTTACAATGAATGTAAGCACTTTGAATAAATCCTAAGTACTGCAGAGTTATTTACTGAAAAGTAAAAAAAAAAAATTTCATAATTTATGGGTTTTTTTTATTATTATGTACGCCAATGTGTCAAAAGCATCATATAGCTCAGATAATCATTTTTTATATGTCATTTGAAAGGTCTCATGGAGTAGAATACAACGAGCATAATTGTTTTGGGCTTTGACTAAACTTGAGTGATTTTTTTGTATGTGAAACCCCACAAGACCCAAATGTAAAAAAAAAACTGATGCAGCATTTATGTCACGTTTTGGCTCCTAACGTGATGAAACATGCACCGATTGTGGGAAATTGGGCATCATTATTCACAGCAGATTCTCATGATTAAAATGAACTCAACATCCTCATAATCCAATGAAGTGATCACGAGATATCGTTCACGCAATTACGACACATAAACCCCCACAGGCGCATAGCTGCTATAGCTAAAATGTAGATATCAAGTGGCATTTCAGCATATAACTTCATGAAACAGGCATAGATTGTGGAAAATGGCACATCATTACTTACAGTGGATGCTCCCAATTGAAATGAGTCCAAGATTAACAAATTCCCATGCGTGGATCACGAGCTACACCACATGAAAGTGCGATTTTAAAAATACCGACTAGGGGGCGCCAAGGGCTAAACAAAAAAGGCCACCATGATTCCAAATGCTCCAACTTTTGAATACTTCATGGGATCACCACAAATTAGATATTCAAATACAGGTCTCAGAATTTTCCTCCTACCTCATTTCATTTCTGAGTTATTGCATATCAAATATGAAATATTTGAAATATGAAATAAGCAAACTTTAATTTTTTTTGTATTTTTTCAGCGGTGTTTCAGCAAGATATTGTCCGAATTTAATTTTTTTTTTATTTAAAAAAGTAAAAAATTATGTTTCTAATGATACCAACCTTTTGACTCTCCTTGTAAGCGATTTGGAGTTATGAGTCATTATTTCGGTGCATGTCAAAAATAAGATAAAAAAAATTAAAATTTAAAAATTTGTTCCCAATGCTGTAACTTTTGAAAACTTTATCCGATCACCTCAAAATTTGAGCCAGATACAGCTCACATATAGCGGAACATCACAAACAAAGAATGAACTCGCTACCATATTTTCTTAATTTTTAATTCCTTTTTAAAATGATAAATATATGAATTTTTTTCATTTTTTCCAATTTTTTTTGCTGTTTATTTGCTGTTTCTCAACATACAAATGTCCAAATTAAAAAAAAATTCAATTAAAAAAAATTTTTTAACAAAATTTAAAAAATTTCCTTTCAAACGATACCCACCTTTTGACTCTCCTCGCTATAGTTTTGGAATTACGAGTCTTTACTTTTTTGTGTGTCACTCAGAAAAAAGAACTCTGAAAATACCCTTAGGGTGTAAAGGGTTAAAATTACAACCCTTGCAATGCCACCGAAAACCAGGGACAAGAAGAACCAGGGTGGAGATGAAGGTAGGAGGAGCCAGGGTCTAGACAGGAGGAGCAGGAGGATGACCTAGAGCAATGACAGGTAGAAGGGCCTGGAGCCGTAGTGGAGCCTTGGTGGGATGACCAAACGGAACCAGCGAGATGACTGACAGAGCTATAGCTGGTAGAGCTGGAGACCCAGGTAGAGCTGAAGAACCAAAGAGACTGGACAACACCAAAGGTCCTGAAGGCCAAGGCGAAGTCATGGTGATGAGAGGCCGAGGTGGATCCAGGGTGACAAAGGACTGAGGCAGAGTCGGTAAGGCCGAGGACCCAGACGGGCAAGGGCAGAAGCCTGACAGAGCCAAAGGGGTGGAAGGACAAGGTGCAGCCAAAGGCACAGAAATCTGTGGCGTAGGCAGAGCAATGACTGACCAAGGTGCAGCCAGAGGGACAAGGAAGCCCGGTTGGGCCATGAGGACAGCGGTCTCAGGTGGGAGCCATGGGATCCACTTGCCAAGGCCCGAGGCAGAGACGGGCAGCAAAGTAAAGCAAGCAGAGGAGGAGCAGAGGAACTAAATGGGGACAGCAGAGGTGAGGCAGAAGAACTGGATGGCTTTGAAAGTGGAGGAGCCTTGGTAGATACTTGGTACTGGGCAATTAAGACTTGGTGCTGGGCTTAACCATGGATGACTTGGACGACTTGGACTTATCCAGCAATGAATTGGAGCTGGACTTAACCAACCTAGATGCAGAAGACTTCGAGCTGGATAGAACCAGTGGGGGTGGGAGACTTTGGGGAAAAAATTCACACATTTTTTAGGGATCTGGCACAGCTCACCCTCAGCAGAGCAGGGCTCCATCCCATGCCCTCATACTCCACTAAAATGCCCTCTTCACAGAACAATATTGCCAGTTCACACACAAGATCAGACTCATTGTTAAGCTAAGGCTCCAATTTAGTTTCATGCATTGGCTCTGGCACTGGCATCAAGGCTGCCTTAGTGTCTGTGGTTGGCTGTGGTGGGCTCTAAGTCCATGATGATCTGTCAAATTACGAGGTCATCTCCTGTACATGTCCCTCTTTGAGTTTCCCTACAGATTTTCTATAGGATTCAGGTCTGGGCTCTGGCAGGGCCACTCCAAAAAAATCATCTTCCTTTGCTGAAGCCATTCTTTATGATGTTTTATCAACAAAGTTCGGGAGAAACACGTTCAAATGATCTAACTAATCATCACATCACTCCAACCAGCTGTCATTAATCAGCAATCAACATGTCTGCCCAGTCGGCAGGAGTAAAGACCTATATATATCGACGCAATCGACTCACCTATGCTTTGGACAGTTTCAGCATCCCTTCACCACCCCGTCTCCTCACACTTGCCTGGTTACTTCCTAAACCAGAATACGGGGGGAGTACTCTGGGCTCGGGCCAAATACCGAGCTCGGAGCCCTCTCCTCGGACAGCACGCCAAATATGCATACTAATTACTCTATCTGATTATTTGTAAATGTGAACTCGTGAAGTATATTTATATACAAAGATATTATATTTATAGTGTTTTGGATCATTTTCATGCTGAAATGTTCTCTTCATTTTCAGCTTTCTTGTAGATGTCATAAGGTTATGTGCCAAAATCAAAAATGGTACTTTCATGGTAGCTATTCATGATTCCTTACACTTTTGCTAAAGCTCCAGTTGCAGCTGAAGAAAAGCAACCCCAAAGCATGATGCCGCCATCACCATGCTTCACTGTCGGTATAGTGTTCTTGTGATGATGTGCTCTGTTGTTTTTGCTGTGTTGTTTTTACAGTATTTATTTTAGTTATAAAAGGCTTACATCTTGCAAGCTTTGTTTGTTTTGATTTTTGTAGCCCTCACCTGAGTGATACATTTTAACAATGAGATTCTGTTGATGCTTTGTAAGCTCTTTGTGTCCCATGGCTAAGTAGTAGCATGCAACCAAGATCTTACAAGAACAGCTGAAATTTATTTAAAGTTAATCATAGCGACTTAAAGATTAGTGTGTGCTATTTCATATGAGATCGATAATCAGTTAATTCTGAAAACAGCCCCAAACCCAAATATAAATGTTATTTCATTTTTTACATCACAAAAATCAGCTGTTTTAGGGGTGTGTAGACTTTTTATATCCCTTCTATAAAAATATTATACTTAAAAATTTGGTCATATATACTTATACTTCATTATTATGCATTATGAATTGACAGCTGAACAATAAATGTATCATTGGGTATGTAAAATAAATGCATCAAGATTAATCAATTTAAATCAAGTACATCATGAAATCAATAATTATACCATATCCTTTGTCATCATAAGCCAGAAATGGTGGGATAATAATTGATCGCCTCTCCCCAACACACATGCCCAAAATGCCTTCCTCCATGCCTTTGATGAGACTGCCCTCCCCCACATATGTGTTGTATGTTGAGTTTTGAAGATGGCTGTGATAAGAATTTACAGACATTAGAAAAAAACACAATATATTAATATTCATAATTACATACCTATAATAATTACATACATACAGTGGCCTCAACATGTATGTGGAAAATTTAAGCCACAATTAAAAATGAATAAAGGTGTTTGCATTATTTTTCAAAATATAAAAACAAGTGTCATAATAGCATTTATTTTAAAAAATAGTAAAAAAAAAAAAAGGTTGTCAGAGATCGGTCAGGCTCTGTTGGTACCCAATCACAGAGAACACCGTCACCTGAATACTAATCACCCACACCTGATTGTCATCACTCCATCACCACTGCTGTATGAGAGCACACACACTTCACTCTGGCACTTCGTCTGGTCTCGTCAATGAGTGAAGGACTCACTTACCCGTTCAACTTACCTGCTCCATGTTCCTCTGTGTCTCTAGTGTTTCCCCGATCGTCTGTGTCTCCAGTGTTCTCCATTCTTCAGTTCCTTTCCACTCTCCACCGCCATCACCGAAGTGTGTGATCCGCAGCACTAAGCCACGGCTTCCTTCCTTCTCCTACAAAACCAAAAGACTGTCAGTATCATCATTCATCCTTATTTACCAAAGTGAACTGTTCCTTACCTGCTTGTATCGATCCTGGTGTGTCATTAAAACTCATTATTTGATTCTACATCTCTGTGAGTCTGTGTTCCATAACAGAAGTATACTTTTGAATCAAAACATAGAAAGTTAAGTAATTAAGGTTAATAAAAAAATTAACCCAAAATAGATAATATAGAACAGCAGTCAGAATAAGGTTAGTCTAAAGCCCCCCAAAGAATTGTGGAGTGCGAGGATATGGGAATGGTACTCATGGGATATTGGGATAGAGGGCTCGCACAGTAATCCAACGGGAGCTGACAGTACTGCTCACAGCAAGCAATGCAAGCAATGGAACGGGGATGCTCACAATGAGTGGCTTGAGACTGAGGGTATGGCAATTGCGAGAGCTTGTGCAGCAATCCGTTGGGAGCTGACGGTATTAGTCTGAAATATAGCTCACGGTACTAGATGAGAGTCAAAGGGGATGCACACTGTACTCAGACAGGAGGGGTTGCTCAGTGCTTCAAAGTGGTTGGTCCACAGGACGGGTGTGAATTGGCACAGTGAAGACAGTCTCCGAACGGGGAGCCCACGCTGCGACATGAACGAGAGCACACCACGGTACATTAGAAAGAGCGAGCTCTTGCTCTGATTCGAATGGGAGGGTCCTGACTATAACCAGTGGGCTCAAACAGCATTAACATGGGGGAGCCCACATTTGATGTTATGATACTTTGGTGTTGGAGGACGGGTTGCATTAAAATGTACATGTACAGTTGACCTCAAAAGTTTACATACCCCTTGCCGAATACGCAAAAATGTTAATCATTTTAACAAATTTAGAAGGATTATGATTATATGTTATATTTTATTTAGTACTGTCATGGATTAACCTATTTCACATAACAGATGTTTACACACGTCTCAGGTTACGCATGTAACCATGGTTCCCTGAGAATAGGGAACAAGATGCTGTGTCCCCTAGGGGTCGCTATGGGGAATGCCTCTGGCATGCCAGGTGTCTGAAGCGTGAGTCTAAACACGACAATGAACTTGAGATTGGCAGGTAGCAACCTATGATGTCATCACTGGTGTGACCTTGAGTATGAAAGGGCACCTGTGAATAACATCATCCACTTATTGTCTGAAAGAGACCGGAGCAGAATGCCTGCAGCACGTCAAAGGGAAGCAGCATCTCGTTCCCTACATGCGTAACCTGAGATGTTCCCTTTCTATTGAATGATAAACAGAACCTCAGATACTTTGATCTCCTGAGAGACGGACAGTACAAACACATAAAGCCATTTGTCTCCACAACCCACATGGTGACGTTGTGGGAAAGCTTCTTTCTATCCTGTCCTTCCTTCACGTTTGGTCCTTCTCCCCCACTTCCTTCCCTTTAAACATTCTTCCCTACACTTTGGTTTTTGGTTTGGTTAGAAATATTGTATAAAAATGATAATGTTCTGTCAATGCAAGTGAATTTACAGTCATGTTTGGTATCATTTAAAATGTCTCTGGCACAATGGTCTTGTCTACATGGAAGTAAACCAAAAGAGTTTAGAGATCATCCTTTGCTTACTATCGTAGGCGTGCCCCTTTCACAGGGTCCTTCATCCAAACTACCGCCTGTTTACCAACAAGGTGCGAACTCCCTAGGTCTGTGACCCTAGTCCATGAAAATTCCTATTGTAAGTTCATGCCCCACATTGGGAGATGATTCTTCTTGGTCAGAATAGTTAGTATTTAAAGAAATGTTGCAAAAGGCTCAAGGCGATTCTGTAGCCAGATCAGCCCATAACGCAGTGTCTTCCAGACACTCAGCGTTATGTATTTTCAAGTTGTCAGGTATGCATCTTTTACTATTATTTCTTAGCATTTGATGTTTTGTATTGATCATCTTTGAACTGATTATGTTATTTGTATGATACATTTTCCTGACAATAATAAATTAATACATATATTAATATACAAATACATAACAAATAATACATTTGATTTTATTCTGACTTACTCTGAAATTATTGACTCTATTACGTTGCATCCATTATTACCACAAACTTGCGTCAGGTTAGTAATGGAGCATTGAAGCACGCCAACTGAGATAGTAGAGCTCCGATTAACTCTTGGCGTTAGTTCAACTGTACTTAGTTCAGACTGTGAAGGCTAATAAAGAGAATTTCCGTTGAGGGCCATAGAATGTGGACTGAACAATCTAAATAGGGCGAGCCTTACCTCTGTTTAATGTAATGTTACACTAGCCAAGTGTACGCTGGAAACCATAGCATGATGTAGCGTCTGGATTGGATCACCGATGATCAATTCATTTTTAGGTTTTTAGAAAAGCTTTGAACCCTTTGACTCGCATAAGTAAATCTTAGTCGGCTCCGAATGTCCTGGCCAAGTGACATTTTAAGTGGCGAGGTGTGAGGCAAGGCAGAACCTCTTTGGAAGTCTCCCTGACTTCAAAAGATACTAATCAGCTCACACCAAATTCTTTCCCCCACACAAGACCAGGGACAAGGAGTCCACGCACACACATAGAGACATTCATCAAAATATGAATACTCCCAAGTGTTTTCCCTGTGCTTTTCTTTTTGTATGCATGTCTATATTACTCCCACTTAGTTACATCTTTTGTGTTAGTTTCACTGTAAAATGCTCATATTCAAATGTAAGAATGTATATGTCATAAAGAGAGTCCGAAACGCACGATTCTTGGATGCAAAACATTCCTCTGTGAATTTCATAACTAGATATTGGTGTTATATCGTGATAATATGCATTATTCTACTTTTAAGGTACTTTGAAGGAAAAGGGACCCAGTTTAAGCACCTCTGTAGATAATGCAAATTAGGCCATAAAAAGAAACAAAGGAAAGTTCTCCCGCTAAAAGTCCATGTTCCCTATTGGTCCGTACGGCCAAAATAGGTGTGACCGGAGTTATCTTTATAACACCTAAACACGAGCTTATCCATGCTCAGTCGCTTCATCCTAGACAAGACATCCTTACTCTTTTATTTTCCGGCATTTTACAAATAGTTAATTCCGTTTTGAAATTCCCGCTGAAGAATCACCTGAGAAAGAAACCAATAGAAACTCCAGCTCCGCACGGAAGTTTGAACGGCATTCACCACAGCACAAAGTACAAATGCAAGTATCTGAATTAATTTCGATGCGCTTTAACTTTATTGTCTGAAGTGATTTCGTTACTGGCTCTCAAAAGGTCGAACTGTTTGTAATCTTGCTTTCTTTGATCAACTTTTCCTTTCTTTCCTTTCGTTATTTTATTGTATGCTCTGCTTAGATTTAGTTGTATGTATTCGTGTATATATATCATATATTCATATATTAACGTTTGATTTCGCTAGCTATATGCTTTTTAAATACTAGAATAAGTTTCCTTTTCGTGGCCAGAGAAGAATAAAATCTGGATTATTTGCTAACCCCGACTTCTTGGTCCTTTCTTATTTGAACATTGTTAAAATTGTGCCAAAACCCAGGACGAGGAAGTCAGCATGCCGCCATGCTGCCAGCTCCATCAATGCCACTTGCAAAGCTAGTCAAGGGCCACTCTTCAAAGGGTTGGTCGCTCCCCTGAACATCATCGCCAGCACTTCCGCTCAGTGGCCTTGAGTCGACCTTCCATGATGGCCCAACAGCTCAGAGACGCTTGCCGCAAGTGTCTGATAGCCGTGCTGGAGCAGTTTGTTGCTCGGCATTACCGAGGAACGGCTGATTGAGCCCAGTGCCACCACACAACGTCACTGGCACAGGCCATCCAGCTGGCTGAGGATCATCTCGTGGTGTGCCCTGGGGTCGGCGAGCCCCTTCCTAAACTCTCTCTATCTAACCCCTCTCTCCCTCTTTCTGCTCTCTCTCGTCCTATCTCTGCTCCCAGGTTGCATAGCAACATGCCCCCTCGAGCCCCCCAGAGAAGAGCTTCGTTCCAGGCGCCTAAGCTGGTGATACAAGGGGGGATGGCAGAGAGGAAGGGAGCCGCCAATCCATTTCCCTCTTCACCTTTTCCTTCTCTCTGTCTATCTCTTGGCCATCCTTCATGGCCAGCCTGCTGGAGATGCAGGGACCCAGGTCATTTCCAGGACAGTTGTCCAGTGATGATGGAGGTAGGAACGATGATTCGAGTCCCCGACTCCCTGGGGGCTGCCCCCGATCAAGCCGGGCAATACCACTTACCTATGCGTATTAAGGGGGTTACCTATCAGGCTTTGGTGGATTCAGGCTGCAACCAAACCTCCATTCATCAAAGCCTGATGCAGCAAGGGATATTGGATACGAGGTGCAAGGTTAAGCTGAGGTGTGTGCACGGGGATGTGGTGGACTACCCGTTGGTGCCTGTTAATATTCAATTTCGGGGGGAAACGCATAAAACTAAGGTGGCAGTTAATTCCCATCTAAGGCATCCGCTGATTTTGGGAACAGATTGGCCAGCATTTACACAAAATTTATGGGGAATTTATGTACGGATGCCTCTTGGGGAACAGGGCTAGAGGCAGGAGATGCGGTGGCTCAGGCTGGGGCCCTCACAGCCTGTCTCAGAGGAAACAAGAACGAGGGCAGAACTAATGCCAACTGAGATGAATGACTTTCCTCTTGAGCAGTCTCATGATGAAACATTGAAAAATGCCTTTGACAGGGTCTGCACCATCGACAGACAGCTACTTCAGCCTGATCAGCTACTCTTCTATCCTTATTTTTCTATTATATAAGACGCCCAGACAAAAGACAATTTTAAAGACCCAATTATTAGTGCCAAAAACGCAGAACTTTTGGGCATTAAATCAATTCGCACCAGCGTCTATCATCCACAAACAGACGACTTGGTGGAATGCTTTAATCGTACATTGAAATCCATGGTTTGTAAATTTGTAAAGATGCCAAAAATTGGGATAAATGGCTTGACCCCGTTATTCGCGGTGTGGGAGGTTCAGCTGTCAAAACCAGTCTCCTCGCTCTGGTCCCGGGGGGATATCACCTTTCACAGCTGCAGCTCACCGACTTAACCAAGTTGCAAGTAGATTGCGGATGTGTTTTCACCCCTGCCTGGTCGTTCAAATCTCATACAATACCATATCGAAACGATTCCTGGGGAAGTGGCTCACAACCGTCCCCATCGTTGACCTGAACACAAGAAAAAAGTGGTACAGGATGATCGTGGACCTGAGAGTGGGAAAGAGAGAGAAAAACTTTTGATGCTGTTCATATTGTGCTTGGCAGAGAGCCCACAGGATTGTTTGTGTTTGTGTTTATCCTGGTGAATAAAATCTGGATTATTTTCAGACCCCGACTTCTTCATCCTTCCTCTTTTGAACTTTGTTACACACAGGTTGTATAGTTGAGCTTTATTTAATATGTGTGAGAACTCGATGTCTGAATTGATCAAAGTTTGTCTCAGCACTTTAATGGTGTGGCAGGGATGGCTGGATGGGCTGGAGTAGATAAAGATGTAGAGGATGTCTCTTGGTGTGCCGGGACCGGCTCAGATGGGCCAATGTCCCCAGGATGATGGCAGGGGCTCTGCAGCAGTGTTCTGTGCAGGAAACTCATTCCTTGGACTGGTGGATTGCAGCGGAGATTCCTCAGAGACAAAAAAATTTGTCAGACGGGCAGAGCTCGATTTGGGACATGATGGACACTGAGGGCAGGGTGAGATGATAGAAAACTTTTGATGAACAGAGGTGAGAGTTGGCTGTTTACAGTCTTCCCCTTGTACTGTTTGGCTGGATTACCTGAACATGCTTCTCCCAAACTTTGTTAAAATAAACTTGATTTAAAATAAAGGCAAAAGGAAAATGTTTTTGTTAATGTAATAAACAACACCTGTGATTATTCTGCTAGGACACCTGTGTGAACTTGAGTCGGATTGACGGGATACATCCTTGACAAATTACCTTGAGACCAGTAGGTTAAGAATAATTGAAAAGCCTCAGAAAATCTCTGGCATATTTGATTGCTTGTTTGCAAATTCCACTTGGTTTGATATTTTGTACCTAATGCTGTGAAATTCAGACAAAGTACTTTATGCACACACTGCAATAGCTATCATTGCTCTCTATAATTTCTTTTCACAAAAAGTCAGATTTGTTATTTTGACCCACCTGGACTCAAACACGTTTCCCACCAACAAAGATCCATTGTAATGATAACGGACAAAGTCTGTGGGCATCACTGTCCGCTTGCACTTCTGCTGTCTGTGAAGCATACGAATTTGAACTTTGTCTTCTTTATTCCACAAATCCAGCAAGAGCACATCAAACACCAGTGTTGCATCTGGTGGAATAACTGAACCTAGAGAGAAACATCAATGTTGAAATAAGTGGGATAACAGAATATAGAATACTGCAATACTGCACTGGCTCCCTATTAAACATTGTATATATTTTAAAATCTTGCTAATTACTTACAAAGCATTAAATGGTTTAACTCCCCAGTACATGAGTGTGTTCTTAACCCATTATAGTCCTTCACGTCTATTGCGATCTCAGAATTCAGGTCAGTTCATAATACCCAGGACATAACATCAACTGTAGGCGGTAGATCCTTTTCCTTTTTAGCACCTAAACTTTGGAACATTATCTACTTCTAAAACTCAAATCATGTAAATTGTTAGGCTGCATAATTTAGGTCAGCCAGAACCAGGAACACTTTCCATAACACCTAATGTACTCGCTACATCATAAGAAGAATGGGGTCTACGCTAATATTAGTCTCTCTCTGTTTATCTATAGATACAACGTAATCAAAATTATTCCACTTCGCATATATCTGCGGACACGATGCGGACCAGACAAGTAATTTGGCAATGCAACTTTGTTAAAGACTAAGCGTCTGTGCACAGTATGAGAATCAAGAGATTGCTGAAATAAGGGACAACATAAGGGTGATTTTGAATAATTCACTGTGTATGTTGATGATAATACAAGGGAGAGAGAGTTTATTATAGATAAAAGACTTTAATGCACACTTCTTGTACCGTTTTATTCAGCTCTTATGGTGATTTTCTGGAGTGAAACCGCACGCTTCATGTTTTGGTGATGTATAATAAACTTCATAAAGCTCATCAATAAAGATTTGGCCATCATTCAGACAGGGTCCGCTACAACAGGCTTCTACTAAGAATGGATAAAAGCAAGATGACAACGAGTTATAACCACAATTAAACTAAACAATACCTATTCTATCTCCTTGCAGTATATATTCTCTGGCTCTGTAGGCATCATTTTCAGACTCCAGTTTGAACTGAACACCGCTATTCAGAAAGTTTCTGACATTATTAGTGCATGAGCTTGATCTGTCACCGGAGCATCAGCTCTTGAAGCTCTGCCCTCTTAGGCCGGAGCTGCAGTTCCTTTACATTTAAAAGGACACACACTAAAAAGGCGCATTTTTACTCAACCCCAAAAAATGGCAATTTAGACATGTTATAAAAAAATATCTGTGGGGTATTTTGAGCTAAAACTTCATATAAACACACTGGGGACATCAGAGACTTATTTTACATCTTAAAGGGGTGGATTCTGGAATCCACTGCCGCTTCGATATATATATTTTGAGTAATTTATCATGAAGTTATTAATCAACATTTATCTTTCTAAATATTAATTATTTGAATAACTTCAACTTATATTAAAACATTTATTTTCATTTTCATTTTCAAACACTGGAGTCAAGAGTTTAAAAAAAATAAATTGAATAAAATGAATAGAATAGAATTGAATAGAACACTGAGCGCACATACAAAGATATACAAGATTCACAGCTTCTTCAAGGCTGAAGTTGATCTAAGCTCTGCTCTGAACAGGAAACTTTCCCAAACATACTGATAAGTTGTACTTTTCTCTCAGTGAGAGGTACAGACAAAAGGAAAATAAATATTTTAATATGAGTTGAAGTTATTCAAATAATTAATATTTAGAAAGATAAAGGTTATAATGTATATAATGTAATAACTTCATGATAAATCACTCAAAATGTATATTTTGAAGCGGCAGTGGATTCAAAATTGTTGTCTCACTCAAAATAAACAACAATCTCTTAAAAAGGGGCATAATTAATTTTTTTTTTTTTTAATAATTATGTGTCACATGGATGGGAACATGCATGGAAATGATATGCAGATGAGGTTATGTATAGTAAAACTAGGCGTTGTAAGCTCCATATATGGTGATTTCGGGGAGGAGACAGGGTGGAGATGCACTTACGGACAATCTTCCACTGACTGGGATTTATAAAGGGATTTTTGCGCAGGTTCTGGTGTACGCATGGTTTTATAAATCTCATTTTTTTCTTGTGTACACCATTTTCAGATTTATGTTGTACGTTCACTTTTAGTAAGGTTTATACGCAAAGTTTTATAAATGAGGCCCCAGGACAGAAACACATGTAACATAAGGTAAGACTATTAGTGGCACAGAATGAATTAAAATATCATTTGAAAAAAAGCAAAGGAACCGCACAGCCAAGCTATGGAACACAGTTTTTATACTTCTAACACAAATAAACATTAGGAACCAATGAAATTGGTCACTAAAATAAACTCTGCTAAGAAACATAATACAGCATTGGAGAATCTACAAAGAGCAAATGAGCTAAATGATTTTTATTTGAGATTTGAGACACAAAATGTCATAGCATATTGCAATCATTGCCTGATACTAAAGATACACCCTGGGTGCACCTTTTCAGGTGCTTGTGCACCAACAAGGCTACTGGGGTAGATGGTTTAGCAGCTCTATTGTTTAAAAAAATGCACTGAAAAGCTTGCAACAGCATGGTGACCCTTATTTCAGCGATCTCCTGGTACTCATAATGTGCCAGCTCTGTGGATAAAGTCCTATTTAACACCAATTCCTAAAAAACCTGGCACTAGAGCAAATAATAATCTTAGTCCTGTGGCTTTTACCTCAAATGTCCTATAGTGTTTGTAGAAATTTGTAATTTCATTGCTGGGAAAAGAAGTAGATTATTAGATACCTGTCAGTTTGCCTATAAGCAGAACAGAGGTTCTGAGGAAGTTCTTAGCATTCATCTTGTGTCTAAGCATTTTGAGAATACTAAAGCCTATGCTCGTATTGTACTTGTTTTTTTTTGTTCAGCATTTGATACAGTGCAGACACATCTGCTTTTAGAGAAGCTTCACTGTAAAAAAAAAGTTTTAATGGTAAAAACGCTGCGGTGAAAAACAATTAATAATTGCATAACTGTAGTAGAACTAACGGTACATTTGATATCATTTTACGTTAAAATACTGTTAAATTTACAGTTTTTTGAAGTCAAAAATAACAAGTCATTATATAATTTACAGTGAAAAACTGTAAATTGGCATTCCCACAATTCCCTGCATGACGCTTCACATTTGATGTATTTTTGCTGAAATCACTATGTTTCTTCTTAGTTTTTTCTAATCAATTATGTACATTGCGATTTTATGTTACATCTAATGTTGTTAAATTAATGTTTATTGCATTTTTAAAATTTCATGTGTGTCACCATGATGGTGTTTAGTGTTTGTGTGAATCACACTGTGTGCACCTTCTATAAACTAGTACTGTTCTGTTTAACTTGTGGAAAAGCTGCTTGTGATGAGCTTTGATTCATCATGTGACTCTCATCACCACTGTGATCGGTGGTGGTCACTGTAGTACAACGGTTCAAAACAGTTATTAGAACTTCAATAGATTGGTAATTTAACATTATGTCAGATAATAAAATACATTTTTATACTGTAAATTTCTTTTTTATGTAATAAAACTCAGCAGGTTAGAGTCAATGGGACAGTTTCTGAGGTCGCATACAATAACACAGGAGTGCCACAAGGTTGTGTGTCATTGCCTGTGCTTTTTGCTTAGTACACGAATGACAGCAGGAGCACATATACTAATAATTATATCATGAAACATGCTGATGATGCTGTCTCTTACACAAAGACATATCCTACCACAGTGAAATACACTTTCATTCAGTAGTGTGACAAGAACTGTCTTGTGTTAAATGTTAAAAAGATACAAGAAATGGTGATTGACCCAAGAAGTGTATCTGAGCACAAGCCTGTGATCTTTAAAGACACAGTGATATATAGCAAGTGACATCTTACAGATACCTGAGGTTTAATATGGATAATGTTTTTTGTTGGAAGACACACATTGATAGTCTGTGCACACGACTACAACAGAGGCTTTATTTTTTTCAAAAGTCTGAGACTGTATGGGCTGGGTAGCAACATCTTGTTTTTTACCGAGCCACACTTGAAAGTCTTATTCACTATGGAATCAGTCTGGTTTGGAAATTTGTCTGTTCAACTGAAAAACAAATTGGCCCATGTTAGTCGTTTCCGCAGATCCATCTGAACTATAATCATGTTGATAACCATTCTTCTCCTGATGTAACGAGTACATCCGGTGTTATAGGAAGTGTTCCCGGTTCTGGCTGATCTGATCTAAGCAGCCTAACAATCCTTTAACGGATATGAAGACAAAAATTGATAATGCATCATGTAGATGCCAGGTTAAATAGATGCGTTTTTAGTCTAGATTTAAACTGACAGAGGGTGTCTGCTTCCCGAACAATGCTAGGAAGATTGTTCCAGAGTTTAGGTGCCAAATAGGAAAAGGATCTACCGCCTGCGGTTGATTTTGATATTCTAGGTATTAACAACTGGCCAGAATTCTGAGATCGTAATAGACGCGAAGGACTATAATGCATTAAGAGCTCACTCAGGTACTGGGGAGCTAAGCCCTTTAGTGCTTTGTAAGTAATTAGCAAGATTTTAAAATCTATACGATGTTTAATAGAGAGCCAGTGCAGTTTTGACAGAACCGGGCTAATATGGTCATACTTCCTGGTTCTAGTAAGTAGTGCTGTAGTACTCGAGTCCAGACTCGAGACGTTTTTTTATTGTCTCGGACTAGTCTTGGACTCGTTGGTATTTGCACTCGGACTTGTCTCGGACTTGGTCATTGGCCTCGCCAAATGTTCTAGTTGGTCTCGACCGAGTCCAGCACTATATGAGAGCGCTTGATCAGAAAATTCACAACACATCTAGAATGGGCATTGACTTTGTTCGCCTGTTGTTAAAAGGTTAATTCCAGTCCTTGATTCTGATTGGTCTATAGCTGTGTTTTTTTATTTGTTTTGTTTTTCACAGTGAAACATGGCTTCACCCAATGGTTCTGTGTATCACTGCGCAACACCCTGAGCAAGCACTCTTAACAACGTAAACATTTGTTTGTTCTCAATTGTCCTTGTCATTGAAGCTTACTGTATTATGGGACATATATCGAGTGACCAAGTGTATTGACTTACCTGCATTCAGATTTCGCATTTTCCTTCAGGCCAGTCCTATGTTCATAATAAAAAATTTGCTTGAATGTCCGCTGCGATCTTGTCCTTTAAACAGTTAATGGGTTTCCCGTGCCCTGCTGACACTAAGCGTTTGTCATTTGCATCTTGTTTCATGTTCAGATTCAGATGTGTCAAATATAAAAGTTTTTGACTGAGTTACTTGCTGAAGACAATCTTTGCCGCCATCTAATGGCTTCAAATATGTAACTTTTGTCGCTGATCAAGGTCAGGGACTAATTTGTCCAGCGGAACGGATCGCTTTTAGTGATTTTGCTAAATGAAAGTTGTATTGATGCATATGGCTTTAATATTTGTATTGTGTGGTATCTATCACTCATGCGTCGGCTCCTCTAACACTAAGGGGCCGTTCACATATTGCGTCTTTTGCTCGCGCATATTCATTGTTTCCTATGTAGGCTCCCGGTAAGCGCGTGCAAAATGGAAGCGACACGGTCGCGATGCGCATGCGGTGCGACGCTCTCGTTTTTTCCAGGCACGCCTGTGCCGTGGCGAGATAAAAACATCTAGACTTTTCAGAATGTCGCAAGCGCACCGCAGGTCATGTGACAAGAACCATCCAATCAACCCTTTCCCCTTCCCAAACGGTAGCCTAATTACCTCAGACAAACACAGAGCTCTGTTTGGTGATGCTTGGGCCAATTTTTCTTAAAAGATGATCAAACTGTTCCTTGTCAACTCTGAAATAGGCTTTGAATCTCTCATCATCCAGACGGAGCTCTTGGATGCGTTTGTGAAATTCTCCGTAGTGCACCCAAATACTGCGGCAGTTTTTTTCTCTTGTCCATAAATAAATCGCTGCAAGGGCTTTTCGATGATGAAAATCAATTGAAACTACCACGTAGTCGTGGAGAAAGCTGGTTGCATAGCAACGACAGACACTACGTTTTTAGGCGCGATATGTGAACGGTTTTTTAGTAAAGAAGCAAGTAAAAAGACAGTTAGTAACTTGCTGCTGTAAACTGTAAATGTGAAGTTACACTTCAGCTTTATGTGAAATTGCTATACCTAAAATATGTAAAATGGTCTAATTTGATTCTGCAGTGTTGTTACTCTGCACATGATTTTTGATCATTACAAATAATAATGCAAAATGATTATCTTAGAATAGAAGATGTGCTGTTTCTAACATCACATAAATTATCAATAGTTAAGTCTGTAGTCTTGAAGACGATTGTTTGTTTCATTTGGACTCGGTCTTGACTTGGACTCGAACCTCTTTGGACTTGGTGTAGCGTCTGGACTGGATCACGGATGAACAATTCATTTTTAGGCTTTAAGAAAAGCTTTTAACCCTTTAACTCGCATAAGTAAATCTTAGTCGGCTCCGAAGGTCCTGGCCAAGTGACATTTTAAGTGACGAGGTGTGAGGCAAGGCAGAACCTCTTTGGAAGTCTCCCTGACTTCAAAGAGATACTAATCAGCTCACACCAAATTCTTTCCCCCACACAAGACCAGGGACAAGAAGTACACGCACACACATAGAGACATTCATCAAAATATGAATATTCCCAAGTGTTTTTCCTATGCTGTTCCTTTTGTATGCATGTCTATATTACTCCCACTTAGTTACATCTTGTAGTTGTGTTAGTTTCACTGTAAAATGCTTATATTTAAATGTAAGAATGTTTATGCCCTAAAGAGAGGCCGAAACGCACGATTCTTGGATGCAAAATATTCCTCTGTGAATTTCATAACTAGATATTGGTGTTATATCGTGATAATATGCATTATTCTACTTTTAAGGTACTTTGGAGGAAAAAGAACCCAGTTTAAGCACCTCTGTAGATAATGCAAATTAGGCCATAAAAAGAAACAAAGGAAAGTTCTCCCGCTAAAAGTCCATGTTCCCTATTGGCCGTACAGCCAGAATAGGTGGGACCGGGTTTATCTTTATAACACCTAAACACAAGCTTATCCATTGCTCAGTCGCTTCATCCTGGACGAGACATCCTTCCTCTTTTACTTTCCGGCATTTTACAAACAGTTAATTCCGTTTTGAAATTCCCGCTGAAGAATCACCTGAGAAAGAAACCAATAGAAACTCCAGCTCCACGCACGGATGTTTGAACGGCATTCGCCACAGCACAAAGTACAAATGCAAGTATCTGAATTAATTTCGATGCGCTTTAACTTTATTGTCTGAAGTGATTTCGTTGCTGGCTCTCAAAAGGTTGAACTGTTTGTAATCTTGCTTTCTTTGATCAACTCTTCCTTTCTTTCCTTTCGTTATTTTGTTGTATGTTCTGCTTAGATTTAGTTGTATGTATTCGTGTATATATATCCTATATTCATATATTAAACACTTTGTATTCACACAATTCATTGTCTCTGGGTAACTCATACATGAACCAAGTCACTTTAACGTTTGATTTCGCTAGCTATATGCTTTTTAAATACTAGAATAAGTTTCCTTTTCGTGGCCAGAGAAGAAAACTTCCTTTCTAGAACGATAAGAAAATCGGACTGATAGTTTTGCTGGACAAAACAAACCAGTCTTTCTAGATTAATTCTAAATTAATTCTAAACCTATAAATAATTTTAGACCATATATGTTCATGATTAATTATAATTCGTTGTAATTGATTATCTATATATACCTAATTCCCTTCGTGGTTGATTCATATTCATAATTGGTCATAACGTGTTATGATTCAGTTGTGAATATATTTCATCCATTTGAGCAAGTTACTACATTGGACTTGACTTGGACTCGAACCACTTTGGACTCGGTCTTGACTTGGACTCGACTAGTCCTGGACTTGGACTTGTCTTGGACTCGACAAAGGTGGACTTGACTACAGCCCTACTAGTAAGCACTCTAGCAGCTGCGTTTTGGACCAGCTGTAATTTGTTTATCACGCGAGCAGGGCAATCACCCAGGAAAGCGTTACAGTAATCTAGTCTCGAGGTCATAAACGCATGAACTAGCTGTTACGCATTTGTCATTGAGAGCATATGTCGTAATTTAGATATATTTTTAAAATGGAAGAATGCGGTTTTACAGATGCTAGAAATGTGGCTTTCAAAAGAAAGATCAAAAGTAGATGAAGAGTATCAAAGAGCACACCCAGGTTCCTAACTGACGAAGACGACTTTACAGAGCAGCCATCAAGTATTAGACAGTATTCTAGGTTATCATGTGCTGAAGTTTTTGGTTCAATAATTAGAATCTTTGTTTTTTCTGAATTTAGTAGTAGGAAATTAATAGTCATCCAATTTTTTATATCAGCTACGCATTCTGTTAATTTTGAGAATTGGTGGGTTTCGTCAGGGCGCGAGGAAATATAGAGCTGAGCATCATCAGCGTAACAGTGAAAACTAATGCCATGCTTCCTAATGACATCTCCCAAGGGTAGCATGTACAGAGTGAAAAGCAACGGTCCTAGTACTGAGCCTTGTGGTAATCCATATTTAACTTGTAATCGAAATGACATCATAATTTTCTAGTCTATTCAAAAGAATATTGTGGTCGATAGTGTCAAAAGCAGCACTGAGGTCTAGTAACACTAATAGAGAGATACAACCACGATCTGAAGATAAGAGCAAATCATTTGTAACTGTAATGAGAGCAGTCTCAGTACTATGGTACGGTCTAAATCCTGACTGGAAATCCTCACAGATACCATTTCTTTCCAAGTAGGAACACAGTTGCGATGATATTGCCTTTTCTAGTATTTTTGACAGAAAAGGTAGATTGGAGATCAGTCTGTAATTGACATTCTCCAGGATCAAGTTGTGGTTTTTTAATAAGAGGTTTGATAATAGCCAGCTTAAAATTTTTCGGTACGTAACGTAAAGATGAATTAATGATCTTAAGAAGAGGATCTATGACCATGAGATCTATGATCTATGACAAGTTTAGACAATTCTTCCTTTCCTATAGCAGCGAATGAATAGAATTTTTCCTCAGGGATACTACAATCCACTGTCTGATGTGATACTGTAGTAGACCGTTGCATGGCTATAATTTTCTCTCTAATGTTGTCAATCTTGCAAGTAAAGAAGTTCATAAAGTCATTACTACTGTGCTGTTTGGAAACATCAGAAGTTGAGGCTATATTTCTCGTTAATTTAGCCACTGTATTAAATAAATACTTAGGGTTCTGTTTATTTTCTTCTAAAAGATTTGAAAAATAAGCAGATCTAGCGGTTTTTAAGGCCTTTCTGTACTCCATCATTTTCTCTCTCGATGAAATACGAAAAAGTTCTAGTTTTGATTTTTTCCAGCTGCGCTCCATTTTTCTGCCTGCTCTCTTAAGGGCCCGAGTGTGCTCGTCAAACCATGGCGTTGGACTAATATCCTTAATCTTTTTTAAGTGCAAAGGAGTGACAGAGTCTAGAGTGTTGGAAAAGAGAGCGTCAATAGTTTCTGTTGCAGCATCGAGTTCTTCTAAGCTGTCTGATTTGATGATGAAACTGATCAGGAAGATTATTTATAAAGCAATCTTTAGTGGTAGAAGTGATGGTTCTAACATATTTGTGGCAGAGAGACCATTTTGCAGCCTTGGTTAAATGTAGCACGCATGAGACTAGATAATGATCTGAGACGTCATCGCTCTGCTGCAGAATTTCAACGGCATCAATATCGATTCCATGTGATAATATTAGATCTAGAGTATGATTACGACAATGAGTGGGTCCTCACACGTGTTGTCTAACTCCAATAGAGTTTAGAATATCTGTTAATGCCAATCCCAATGCATCTTTTTTATTATCTACATGGATATTAAAATCACCAACATAAGGACTTTATCCACAGCCAGTACTAACTCCGATAGAAAATCATCAAATTCTTTGATAAAGTCTGTATGGTGCCCTGGTGGCCTGTTTACAGTAGCCAACACAAATGTCAAATGAGATTTGTCACTTACATTATATAACATTACATAGAGCACCATCACTTCAAAAGAGATATATTTGAAAGACTTTTGAATAATACTGAAGATATTACTATAGATTATAGCAACACCTCCCCCTTTACCTTTCTGACGAGGTTCGTGTCGATAATAGTAACCTTGAGGGCTAGACTCATTTAAAGTAATGTAATCGTCTGGTTTTAGCCAGGTTTCTGTCAAACACAGCACATCTAGATTATTTTCTGTGATAATATCATTTACAATAAGTGCTTTTGAAGAAAGGGAATATTCAGCAACCCAAGCTTTATCATTTGTCTATCTTTATTATCTCTGTTTTTCACTTGTTGAACATCAATTAAATTATCATCCTTAAATGGGTTTGGAAGATTTTTGTATTTATTAATTCGGGGTACAGACACAGTCTCTATGTGATGATATCTAGGTGAAAGAGTCTCTATGTGTTGGGATTCATCTGACTTCTGTGACGTGAGACAGCTAGCAGATGGTCGGTTTAGCCAGTCTGTCTGCTTCCTGACCTGGGCCCCAGTTAGTCAAGGTTGAGCTCTAAGACTATGCGCCATATTACTAGAGAGAAGAGCGGCACTACCGATGAATAACATTCAGATAGATCAAATGTGTAGTGCTGGCCCACTGGGCCGCCTGACATTGTTACCTGGTTTGGCTGTTCTGGTCTGAGGAGTGCCAGGTAGGTCTATGCTTTGTTGGCTGGCACTCACCAGGACCACCCTGACAGCTGGCCTAGGCAAAACATTCCTGCCTCTGCCTCAAAAATGAAATCCCTAGTGCTGGCCTCCTCAATAGAGTTGTCTGGCCAATACCCACACCCTCTGCATTGGGGTATAATGCAGGTTGGTGTAGAGGCAGAATAGGCGTTCCAAAAAATATTTACATTTATATTTGGGAATAGTAAATGATTTTGTAAACGTCTCGCATTTCATAGGCTGAGCTAATGTCAGGCCATCACTAGACTCTGCTTAAGCCATCTGAACTAACCTTCAAGCGCTGGGTTGATTATGGGTGGCTTTTCTATGAAAGGCCCCATTCGCCTAGGGCTGATTACAGATATCATTTCTGTCATGATAGAGTCTTTGTGGTTGGCCTCCACCCTGTAGGGTCAGGCGGATAGTACTCCCTGGTAAAACAAGGTGTTATCTGAGTGCCTCGCTTATAGCTCTGTCATTATCTGCCCTGCACCATTGTGGCGCAGGTCGAGCGGTATTTGACCTTCACTGCGGGCTGGTCATTTAGTACGCTCCCTTGTAGCCCAGCATGGGCTGATACCCGTGTTTATCTGGTGTAGTAGGCCCAAGTGGGCCTCCTCCAGGATATGTTGCTGTAAATTTGTACTCCCCTTGCTTAGAGGGTAAAAAGTGTTTTTACTGAGTACACTGCTTGTCGGCGATGTGAATAGGTCCCAGGCTTAGGCGCTGTTTAATAGTCTATCGTTGCTACTAGACTTGTTAACCCTTGTGTTATGTTCCGGGTCAATTTGACCCGTTTAGATTTTATAGTTGTTGGAAATACTGGTTAACCTATGTTTTTTTTCTTGATATTTTGTGACTTTTTCTCATTTATCATCTGGAACATGCATGCAAAGTTTCAACATGCTGGTGTTTTTTGACATATACAAACAAAATTACGGTTACGTTTGTGATGTCAATTTGACCCGCATATTTCAATGCTCTAAGGCAACTACTGACCCAAAATAATAACATTTCTTGGTTATATTTTGTTATTTTATTTTTTTACCACCTTATGAAGCTAAAAAACGAGGTTTTCCACACTTATTTCAATACAGAAAAATGTTTTAACCAGCACCATGTGTGTGGAGATCATTTGCAGAAAGCATGTGTCAGAAGTAACTTCTTTATGAAATGAGTTTACAAAACAGACAACTTAGGAAAAGTAAATATTTTCATTATACAGCTACATTTAATTGTTCAGTTATGATGTTCTAAGAAAAAAAAAAAGTTTAAAAAAAATGTATTTATTGTATTTAAAAATGTACTATTTATTTTCAAATTTTGTCAAAACAAAACAGTTTTAAAAAAAAATGGTTAAAAACATTTCATGAAATCATATCTTCAGATATATATTTTTTGGAAAATTTGACAAATGTTGATATTAAAAGTTTACAATTTGTACCTGAATCTTTGTTGTTTTTCATAGTGTGATTTTTGAGGAATTGTATTGAATCCAATTAGGGTCAATTTGACCCGCTCCATAAAGGGTGTACACAGAAATCGAACAGCACATAAGGGTTAAAAGGTAGTAAGCCATAGTAGGACTCCCTTCAGAGTGAGTCTCTACAATGTTGGGCTCCTAGCAGCCAGCATAGGCACTGTCAGTTAGCTGGCCTTAGCAGGCCGCCCTGTGAACAGTCCCCAGTAAATGAGTTTCTGGTAGCTATTTTGATTGCTTTCAGATAGTAGGCCTTATCAGGCCTCCCTGTGAGCGAGTCTCCAGCACTTTTGGGTATGTGACTGCTAGCAGAAGTTTGCTGTCAGGTAGTAGGCCTTGACAGGCCTCCCTGTGAGCAAAACCCCTATGGTTTGGGGTTCTTAGCAGTTAGCAATGACTTGCTTTTGAGATAAGTAGGCCTTAGGAGGCCTCTTTGTGAGCGAGTCCCCTATAGTGCAGGTACTTTTAGATTGGGTTTTCTGGTAGAGGTGCATGGGGTTGCTTCAGATCGCAGGCCTCTCTGAGGACATATTCCAACCAACGTGGGTATCTGGCAGCCAGCAATTGCTTGTTTTCCGTTTGTTGGCCTTAGCAGGCCACTCTGGGAATTAACA
This sequence comes from Zacco platypus, assembly GCA_038088235.1. NCBI lineage: Eukaryota > Metazoa > Chordata > Actinopteri > Cypriniformes > Xenocyprididae > Zacco > Zacco platypus. Next base: position 13,029,302 of record CM076071.1, on the reverse strand, counting down.
GGCCTCCCTGTGGGCGAGCCCAAGGTTGCAGGCGTTGAACAGCTAACTAGACTTGCTATCAGGTAGCTGGCTTTAGCAGGCCTCCCTGTTTGTTAGCAGAACTCCCTGTGGGCGAGCCCCAAAGTTGTAGGCCCTAGGCAGCTAGCTATCAGGTAGTGTTGGGAAATTCACTGACAATTGTTGATATGAAATTACAGCTTTTGTCCCCATTATAGTTGAATCACAGGACCGGATACCAAGTTGCCTTGCCAAGGAAAACTTTTTATTATCATATGTATATTAGACATAGGAGAGAAGATTGTTCTATTGTCTTCAGGCCATCTTCATGTGCTTCTCTGAGGGGCAGTGTGTTACATCAAGCTTATATACCATGACTAGAGATCTTACAATTCCTTTCAAGGTAGAAAAACAAGTTTGGTTTCTTTAAAATAGAACGTATACTTCATGCTTACACATTCTACCCTCCTTATAGGGAATACTGTACATCAATAGATGTTTACATCATAGAACAACTGCATCAGCTGAAACATGTGCTACGTGCACCCTTCCATAATACACGTATGCATACCATATGACATACCCCTGTGCATACCATATGACACCAACATGTTCCTGCAGACTTGGCTCATGAAGCTTATACTTTCTCAAACACATTATTCATTTGATTATGAACACTATATATATATAATATATTAAAACAATGAAATTTTAATCTTCACAACTGACGTATTACGTATTACAGCGCTTAATCCGATCACCACCAAACTCGGTCAGCATGAAGTCAAGACATTGATGACGCAAAATTGCCAGCGGATTTTTGATATCTCAAACGGTTTGCCTGTGGCGAGGCAACGAATTTATGGCGAGAAAACAGAAACAGGAAGTGTGTTATAATGTCTGCATACATTCATTGATTTTTATGAAACTTCACCTGTGTGTTCGTTGTAGGAGGCCGAGCACATGGATGTGACTATTATGAGTCAAAGATATAGCGCCACTACTAATACTGCTAATGATAACTTTGCTATGATATGATCGATTTTAGTTAGTATTATATTGAATAATCTGACTCAACTAACTGGTCAGTCTCCAACTGGAGACACCGTTTAAATTCATTTTGCCCGCCGTGCCCAGTTGTCCTTAAAACACAGAGGTGGCGGTGCCACCGGCTTGGGCCCGCCCCATCGCTGCTTGTTCTTCTAAGGATTAGGGCCCAAGCCCTGAAAGGGCGAAGGCCCTATTGTTTTCCTTAGGATTATTAGGGCCCAAGCCCTGAAAGGGCGCAGGACCCTATTGTTTTCCTTAGGATTATTATTAAACTTCTTCTCTATTATTTTTTTTTCAAGGTTTTTGGCACTTTGAGGGCCCTTAACATGCACCAAAACTCTTGAAACTTTGCACACACATTGGAACCTGCGCCCATTAGGGCGTCACAGAGGCTGGGACCCGGGCGTGGCAGGGGGGCTCGACAGCACCCCCTTGAATGGGGTCCGAAATCTTGGTCCATATATCAAACAGGCTTGCACATATTGGTATGAAACTCAGAACACATATAGAACTCATCGGGCCAGACAACTTTCGTGCTCTGAGTTGTTCGCCGCCTCAACAGGAAGTGAGCTATTATGGGGTGTTTGAAAAGCGCATGCTCTGGAATTTGATATACTCCTCCTAGGCGCTTAATCCGATCACCACCAAACTCGGTCAGCATGAAGTCAAGACATTGATGATGCAAAATTGCCAGCGGATTTTTGATATCTCAAACGGTTTGCCCGTGGCGAGGCAACGAATTTATGGCGAGAAAACAGAAACAGGAAGTGTGTTATAACGTCTGCATACATTCATTGATTTTTATGAAACTTCACCTGTGTGTTCGTTGTAGGAGGCCGAGTACATGTATGTGACTATTGTGAGTTAAAGATATAGCGCCACCAGGAAATGTGTCACTTTCAAAATGACATATTTTTACCCGATTTGCTTCAAACTTCTTCATTATAATGTCCAAACATTTCAGATGTAGACATGTGAATGTCTTTGTGATATCTTAAATATTGTTGCCATGGCAAGACGTCAAACTTTAATAATATTCTTGGGTGTTTTTGAGGCTCTTAACAAAAATGGTCTCGTGGCTCCCTCTAGTGGACACAAGTATCACATCTGTTCACTCATTGAAAGACACGCCCTGTGTTTGACAGTTTGATGATGTCTGTGAATGATCACGAACTCATTTGTGTTTTTTAAACTCATAAGTTAAATTATTCCAGCGATTACGCAAGATTTAATCACAAGAATGTATTAAAAAGCTTAATTTTAGTTTGGAAGGTGTTCTGTGACAATTATAGACGCGCCGCGTCTGAGAACAATCGCGTCCAAAGCTCATTCTTTCTCGCGTCTTTCAGAATCTTTTTAATGTTCCTTTCAATTCTTTGAAATTGAAGTTGAATATTTATGTGTATGACTGTGTTAATGTGTTGACGCTGTGTGGCATCTGTGCAAACTTCGTTTCCTAATGGATTAAACAAAGAGCCGCGCGTCATTTCTCTGAAAGCAGTGATCGTGACCGCATGAAAGGCACTTGATTTTAAGTGTTTTCAAACCTTATTCTTTAAAACATTCAAGCGATTAGACAAGATTCGATCACAAGAACATAGAAAATCTTCCAAACTGTAAAAGAAGCTTTTTAATGTCACACAAAGAGAAGCGCAGCGTCTAATGATCGCGCCCAGTTATACAAATAACTTTACACATGCAGTGATTTTAAAAAATAAAATTAAAATATAAACTTCTGCAAATAACTAATAATAAACTTCTGCACATGATCACTACATACTGAAGATGCTGAAGACATTCCAGCGATTCTACAATATAAACACATGAAAGAGAGAGATCGCGTAGAGAGCGCATCAAGAGCACATCAAGCAGAGATCGCGAGCCGTGTTTGCAGTTTCATGATGTCTGTGAATGATCACGAACTCATTTACATGTGATTTTTTCATGTTCTTTTCATTCCTTTGTTTGAATTTTTATGTGTATGACTGTTAATGTGTTGACGCTGTGTGGCATCTGTGCAAACTTCGTTTCCTAACGGATTAAACAAAGAGCCGCACGTCATTTCTCTGAAAGGGAGTGATCACTAAATCATGAAAGCTCATGTTTTTAAACCTTATTCATTAAAGTATTCAAGCGATTAGACAAGATTCGATCACAAGAACATATTAAAAATCTTCAATTACAGTTTGGAAGATTTATGCAGGGATTTTAAAAAATAAAATTAAAATATAAACTTCTGCAAATAACTAATAATAAACTTCTGCACATGATGACTACATACTGAAGATGCTGAAGACATTCCAGCGATTCTACAATATAAACACATGAAAGAGAGAGATCGCGTAGAGAGCGCATCAAGAGCACATCAAGCAGAGATCGCGAGCCGTGTTTGCAGTTTCATGATGTCTGTGAATGATCACGAACTCATTTACATGTGATTTTTTCATGTTCTTTTCATTCCTTTGTTTGAATTTTTATGTGTATGACTGTTAATGTGTTGACGCTGTGTGGCATCTGTGCAAACTTCATTTCCTAACGGATTAAACAAAGAGCCGCGCGTCATTTCTCTGAAAGGGAGTGATCACGAAATCATGAAAGCTCATGTTTTTAAACCTTATTCATTAAAGTATTCAAGCGATTAGACAAGATTCGATCACAAGAACATATTAAAAATCTTCAATTACAGTTTGGAAGATTTATGCAGGGATTTTAAAAAATACAATTAAAATATAAACTTCTGCAAATAACTAATAATAAACTTCTGCACATGATGACTACATACTGAAGATGCTAAAATTGCGAACGATTATAGTACATCTCAAATGGTGTTGCCAATGCGAAGGTTTAAATTAAGAACAAAAAGGGAATTTGGAAGTTGTCAATTATTCATTAATAATTGAAATATACACACCTAATTTCTATATTTAATAGCGATTCCATTCCATTCCAGCGATTCTACAATATACAAGCAAATAAACACATGAAAGACTTTCCTGTAGAAATCGCGAGCCGTGTTTGACAGTTTGATGATTTCTGTGAGAGTGATCACGAAATCATTTATGTGTTTTTTAACCTTGTTCATTCCAGCGATTACACAACATTTAATCACAAGAATGTTTTAAAGAGCTTCAATTATAGCTTGGAAGATTTTCTGTCACACAAAGAAACGCGCAGCGTCTTCTAATAATGATCGCGCCCAGTTATATAAATAACTACATCACATGCAGGGATTTAAAAAAATAAAACTAAAATATAAACTTCTGCAAATAAATCGTATTTGGATCGTTATCGTTTATATTACATTCGTGCTCTCCTCATACATTGCACACACACACATTCAGACAGTTCACAAGCTCTAACAGTTCTCTGTGTTTTAGTCTGGCAGGTTTAACCCTTTCATTGCTGTGTCCCCTTGTCTGCATTATAGGATAGGAAATAGGAAGGATAGGAAGGCATAGAACCAGTTCAGATGTAGTGCACTGACTATATGGTTCTATATAATTAGTTTAATAATATGATTAAAAATAGCATTAAATACCTTAAGATAAATTCAATGGAACCTGGATGAATTTAAAATGAATGTACTATATTTCAGATCAATATATTTGTTTTCTTTAAAATATTTTTTTTCTGAATATCTCTCTCTCTCTCTCTCTCTCTCTGTCTCTCTCTCTCTGGGTCTTCCAGGTTTAACCCTTTCATTGCTGTCTCCTTTTGTCTGCATTATAGGATAGGAAATCTCATAAAAAAATGAAGGCATAGAACCAGTTCAGTTTTAGTGCACTGACTATATGGTTCTATATAATTAGTTTAATAATATGGTTAAAAATAATGTAAAATACCTTAAGATAAATTCAATGGAACCTGGATGAATTTAAAATGAATGTACTATATTTCAGATCAATATACTTGTTTTCTTCACAATATTTCGTCTGAATATCTCTCTCTCTCTCTCAGGGTCTTGCAGGTTTAACCCTTTCAGTGCTGTCTCCTTTTGTCTGTATTATAATATAGGAAATCCCTTAGCCCTTCTCTTCTATAAATTTGTATAAAAAAATAAAGGCAAAGAAACAGTTCATTTGTATTTCACTGACTATTTAGTTTTATATAATTAGTTTACCAATATAATAAGATAAATTCAGTTGAATATATAACACTTTGAACTGCTAATGATAACTTTGCTATGATATGATCGCTTTTAGTTAGTATTATATTGAATAATCTGACTCAACTAACTGGTCAGTCTCCAACTGGAGACACAGTTTAAATTCATTTTGCCCGCCGTGCCCAGTTGTCCTTAAAACACCGAGGTGGCGGTGCCACCGGCTTGGGCCCGCACATCGCTGCTAGCAGCTATATTTAGGGCCCAAGCCCTGAAAGGGCGCAGGACCCTATTGTTTTTCTAAGGATTATTATTATTAGGGCCCAAGCCCTGTAAGGGCGAAGGCCCTATTGTTTTCCTTAGGATTATTCTTAATTAGGGCCCAAGCCCTGAAAGGGCGAAGGCCCTATTGTTTTCCTTAGGATTATTATTATTATTCTTTATTCTTATTTTTTTTTAGGTTTTTGGCACTTTTGGGGCCCTTAACATGCACCAAAACTCTTGAAACTTTGCACACGCATTGGAACCCGCGGCGATTACGATTTCACAGAGGCTGGGACCCGGGTGTGGCAGGGGGGCTCGACAGCGCCCCCTTGAATGGGGTCTGAAAACTTGGTCCATATATCAAACACGCTTGCACATATTGGTATGAAACTCGGTAAACATATACACCTCATCGGGCCTGACAACTTTCGTGCTCTGAGTTGTTCGCCGCCTCAACAGGAAGTGAGCTATTATGGGTTGTTTGAAAAGCGCATGCTCTGGAATTTGATATACTCCTCCTAGGCGCTTAATCCGATCACCACAAAACTCGGTCAGCATGAAGTCAAGACATTGATGATGCAAAATTGCCAGCGGATTTTTGATATCTCAAACGGTTTGCCCGTGGCGAGGCAACGAATTTATGGCGAGAAAACAGAAACAGGAAGTGTGTTATAACGTCTGCATAAATTTATTGATTGTTATGAAACTTCACCTGTGTGTTCGTTGTAGGAGGCCGAGCACATGGATGTGATTATTGTGAGTCATTATTTCTGTTGTTCTGTTTGTTCCGCCCCGTGTTTGACAGTTTGATGATGTCTGTGAATGATCACGAACTCATTTGTGTTTTTTAAACTTAAAAAGTAAAACATTCCAGCGATTATACAAGATTTAATCACAGAATGTATTAAAAAGCTTCATTTGAGTTTGGAAGGTGTTCTGTGACAATTATAGACGCGCCGCGGCTTAGAACGATGCGTCCCGAAGCTCGTTCTTTCTCGCGTCTTCCTTTTTAATATTCTTTGAAAATGAAATTTGAATTTTTATGTGTATGACTGTGTTAATGTGTTGACGCTGTGTGGCATCTGTGCAAACTTCGTTTCCTAATGGATTAAACAAAGAGCTGCGCGTCATTTCTCTGAAAGCAGTGATCGTGACCGCGTGAAAGCCACTTGATTTTAAGTGTTTTTAAACCTTATTCTTTAAAACATTCAAGCGATTAGACAAGATTCGATCACAAGAACATATTAAAAAGCTTCAGTACAGTTTGGAAGATTTTCTGTCACACAAAGAGACGCGCAGCGTCTCCTAATAATGATCGCGCCCAGTTATACAAATAACTTTACACATGCAGTGATTTTAAAAAATAAAATTAAAATATAAACTTCTGCAAATAACTAATAATAAACTTCTGCACATGATGACTACATACTGAAGATGCTAAAATTGCGAACGATTATAGTACATCTCAAATGGTGTTGCCAATGCGAAGGTTTAAATTAAGAACAAAAAGGGAATTTGGAAGTTGTCAATTATTCATTAATAATTGAAATATACACACCTAATTTCTATATTTAATAGCCATTCCATTCCAGCGATTCTACAATATACAAGCAAATAAACACATGAAAGACGTTCCTGTAGAAATCGCGAGCCGTGTTTGACAGTTTGATGATTTCTGTGAGAGTGATCACGAAATCATTTACGTGTTTTTTAACCTTGTTCATTCCAGCAATTCCATTCCATTCCAGCGATTACACAAGATTTAATCACAAGAATGTTTTAAAGAGCTTCAATTATAGCTTGGAAGGTTTCTGTCACACAAAGAGACGCGCAGCGTCTCCTAATAATGATCGCGCCCAGTTATACAAAGAACTACATCCATGCAGGGATTTTAAAAAATAAAACTAAAATATAAACTTCTGCAAATAAATCGTATTTGGATCGTTATCTTTAGGGGCCGTTCACATATCGCGCCTAAAAAAGCGTGTAAAGAGCGGCCGCGTTGCTTCCTCCTTCTTTTGCAAGCACTCGGGAGCTCGCGCTTCTGTAGCGTCTGTCGTTGCTATGCAACCATGAACTGTGCTCTCCAAGTTTCAGCAAGGGATAAATTGATTTTTAGCCCTTGCTTTAGCTTTACTACTAGATATATTTATGGAGATGAGATATAACAACCCCCTGTACAGCTATGATCAGCTGTTCGGCTGAGCTTTCCATGTTTTGTTACGGAAACGTCGAACCTGATCGGTTGGTTCTTGTCACATGACCTGCGGTGCGCTTGCAGCATTCTGAAAAGTTAAGATATTTTCATTTCGCCGCGGCACAGGCGCGCCAGGAAAAAACGAGCGTGCCGCACCGCATGCGCGTCGCTTCCATTTTGCGCGAATGAAAATGCGCGCGTTATGTGAACGGCCCCTTAGAGTCTGTACAACCTTGGCCGAGGTGTACGGCATAGTTTTCTAACAATGTTTACATATTGTTTGTGTCTTGTGTGTTATTCTTTTGCCATTTATTATTTCTACTGGAAAACCAAAATGTTTCCACACAAACGTCTTCAATAATAATTTCACCCTCACACTGATAGCACGACGAGACAACTTTTCACCTCGACGTGGTACGAGATCTCGTCACACCCCTACTAATGACAACTTTGCTATGATATGACCACTTTTAGTTAGTATTATATTTGAATGTATATATTAAGACAATGTCAAAGATTAATTTCTGTCACAGTATAGACTTTATTCTTATTGTTTAAAATGTTATTGAATAATCTGACTCAACTAACTGGTCAGTCTCCAACTGGAGACACAGTTTAAAATCATTTTGCCTGCCGTGCCCAGTTGTCCTTAAACCACCGAGGTAGCGGTGCCACCAGCTTGGGCCCGCCCATCGCTGCTTGCAGCTATATTTACATCTTATTCCACTAGGTGGCGATAAGTGACTGTGAAATTTATTTGTCATTGAATCAATCATTCAAAAGATTAGTTCAAAAACACTGATGCATCCAGTAATGAAACAAGTATTTATCATATTAAATGCTGGATGGTCTGTGTTGATAAATGGCATGCAATTAATTTTAAAAAGTACTGTATGATGGAGGAAATTCCATATTACTTTTACTAAAAATAAAGCTGCATCTGATTGTGCTGTGTTAGCTAACATTACTTGACAAAATAGTGTTTTTTAGGCATGGTAACTTACTCGCAAAAAATTTAAAAAATTAGATTTAAACAATAAGACTAAATGCGTTGAGCTAACTATTTAGCAATGATTAGTTTTCTGACTATAAAAGTATCAAAACAGATTTTGCCCTGTCTAATAAAATGTGACATATTAAAACATCTTTGGTGTTTCCATGGTTTCTACGAAATAAAACCGGAAACCGAGGTTAATGTGGATATGACGCCATTGACAGGCAACTCACTCACAAATCCCGGATCTCTGGTTAAAATAGCAATTTTCTCACGATTTGCAAATAGCTGGAAACATTTGGGATATTGTAAGTGCTCAACTGAACAAAATATATAACACTGTCCCAGTGCAAAAATCTTACATATTGCAGCTTTAATGAATCTTGTTTCTTGCAAGAAGGTCAAATAATAATTTGTAAATAACTTTAATAAATCAGTCATGTTAATTAATCAAATAACAAATCCACTGTGGAGGACCACTTTGAACACATTAAGATTTGTGTAAAATTGGGGATATTTTATTGCCTTTTTGGTCTCTCTGTTATTTATTTATCAGGGGGGGAAAAAGAAGACATTGTTACCAGCTCCCAAGACTCCATAAGCAAGGTGAGGAGGTATGGTGATCTTCCTTCTCTCGTTTACACACATGCCCTCAACTCCTTTATCCAAACCTGGAATGACTTTAGATTCCACACCCACCTGCCCCATGAATGGAAAACCCTTATCCAGGCTGAGAGAGAGAGAGAAATATTTTGAATTTAAAAAAAAAAAAAAAACCTTGTATTACATTTTCAAATGCAATGTCAAAAAAACAGCAACAATTATAACATAAAAACAACCATTAAAAAATTAGGGGGAGGGTATTATTAAAAAAAATTCACCTTCCTAGACAGTTCACATAGAGCTTCATGTTGCCCCTTCAAATTGCCCCTATAATGCTTTTCGGTTATATTACAGTTTTTCTCAGTCGCTTTGGTGCATTTCTCACATCATTATTTACATTTGCACAACAGTTAATGCAGTTCTCAAAACAATTAGTACAAACTGCAAAACCTAGTTGATAACCTGCAAAAGCGTGTCACTTGCTCAAAATGGATAGCTCATTCCTTAAAAACAAGTATTCATATCAATGAAAGTGTCAGTGTCATCAAAATGAAAAGTCCTGACACCATTGTTATGAACAAGATAGTCAAGTGAAGAACAGCCATTTGAAAAATACAGTAAAGTTACACATTACTGTATTTAGTGAGGTAACTGAGTACAAGACACTGAATTTGTATGTTTCACATTTTTACTGCATATGCTCTTTGCAGTTCTAATTTGTTCACAACATTGTGCAAAAGAAAAAATACACCCTTATTTTCAACAAACATAAACTCCCTTTGGGTAGAGCTGTGCACAACTGTAAACAATATTGCAGTACATTTTGGAACTGAACATACAACATACATAGTACTGTAATCATTCATGCACATCCAGACGTTCCTCTCTGTCTGGCCACATAATTTCATCTACATCACAGCAAATATCATCTCTTGCAATGCAGCGAGGAAAGTATCTCCTCGAGTGGCGAATCCACCCTCTGCAGGACTCTTCTGTGATGTCATCACACGGCCGCTAGCAGGGCCATTTGGGTATGTGGATGCCAGTCATATACCTTCCACCTCCAGGAAGAGAAAAACTCCTCTATTGGATTTAGGAATGTTGAGTAGGGAGGGAGATATTCCACCAGCATCCTATCATGTGCTGCAAAACAACTGACGACATCTGAGTGGTGAAAACGCACATTATCCAAAACAACAACATGCTTGCTCAGATGGTCTCCAGATAGCCCCTCTCATTCTCAGGGATCATGTCCCTGTAAAGAGTGTCTAAAAATTTTTTTTTGTTTGTCTAAAAGATTTTGACAACTAGTCCAACATTTTTGTATGTGATGACTCAAGCAATGAAATGAGGACTATTAGTTTTATATGGAATGACTATTCAGCATTAACAAGTATAGCCAATTTTGACTGACATGACATAAGCAAATGATAATGTTATAGAACAGCAGAGAGTTGTATGAAAGCAATTGATGCATGTCCAAAAGCATTTGCAATTTGTTGGAAGGAATGAGAAACTGCTACTATGATGTGCACAACTGACTAAATGTTGTGGAGGTTGAACTAACTGTTGTGCAAATGTAAATAGTGATGTGAGAAATGCACCAAAGTGACTGAGAAAAACTGTAACTTTCAAGCAGTTGTTAGGTATATGGATTAGTTTTTGCCACTAGAGGCCCTCATTGAGTTTCATTTCAGTTCCCTGCCATTGTATCATTTACTATGGTTCCCTATCAGTCAGTCACGTTCGACGTTACGTCGGACTGACGTCATGGGATCTCGCTTGGGAGCCCAATCACCTCCACGTAGTAAAAAACAAGCCAATGAGAATTGGCCAGTGAGATTTACATGCCGGGCCCCTCCCCCGGCATCCGGGTATAAATAAGAGCCGGCATTACTCACTTCATTCATACTTTTGCTTCGGAGCCGATCGCAACTGATCTTCGCTTCTCTCCTCTACAAAAGAATAGAGCGCAAACAGCAATTTTAATTGCTAGGGACAAGTTCCCTTCAAGAGCAATTTTCATTGCTAAAAATTCAATTCCTTCTACAAGCTCTTGTTCTCTCTCGTTGGCGGTGACAACACAGCAGCGGTGGTGTGCAGCGGGCGCTGGTGTGGAACAGATCGGCGCGCATTCCATCCCTCGGTGTTCCAGCGGGTAGAGCACCTCTAAAAGAGCAGCACGGGAGAAGAGCGTCTTTTTCAAGATGTCTTTTCGACCGTGTGTTTCTGGATGTGGTCGTTTCCTGACCTCATCTGATGGCCACGAGCGCTGTGTGATGTGTCTGGGCAGACAGCACGCTGAAGCAGCACTTGTGGATGGTTCATGTTCTCACTGCGAGAGCATGACCATGTTGGCATTAAGATCGCGACTCTCTTTCTTCAATGCGGAAGGGAAAGTCCCCTCTGTTGCTACCCAATCCCCCGTGGCTTTTCAAGGGAGAGCTGCGGGGATGGTTAGCACTCTGGGAGGTCTGAGAGTGACAGTGGGAGCCTCTTCGTCGGGTCTGCCCCTACGAACCTCCCACTCCTCTCTATTGCCATGTGCCGTCGAGTTGCCGGGTGCTGATGTGGGTCCTTCTCGTGAGGTTCCCCGCATCTCATTCGGCGCTCCAGATGAGGATCGGATGTCAATCGCTGCATCGGAGAGTGGGCTGTTATCTTCGGCAGATGAAGATGAAGCTGAACTTCCGCCCTCCGGGGTGGTTGCGCAAGCTGAGTCAGATGCGGAGCTGACAGCTATGCTGGCTCGGGCCGCCGCGGGCATCGGGCTCGAGTGGAACCCTCCACCGTGTCCCGAGCGCTCGCGGCTTGATGATTGGTTTCTGGGTGCGGGGCGCGGTTCACAGCCGCGTCCCGCCCCAGTCCCATTTTTTCCCGAGCTCCATGAGGAGGTTCAGAAGTCGTGGAAGGCACCCCACACTGCCAGTAGCTGTACTTCTACCTCCTCTACTCTAACTACCCTCGATGGTGGGGCCGCCAAGGGGTACGTGGACATTCCACAGGTGGAACGGGCGATTGCGGTTCACTTGTGTCCGCAGTCGGCTGCCACCTGGCGGAATCATCCACGTCTCCCGTCCAAGGTGGGTAAGACGACAGCGGCTCTCGCCGCTAAGGCTTACTCCGCCGCTGGACAGGCGGCCTCCGCCCTGCACGCCATGGCCATCTTGCAGGTCCATCAGGCGAAAGCTCTGAAAGAGCTGCACGAGGGTAGTTCGGACCCAGGGGTTTTGCAAGAACTGCGTGCTGCGACCGACCTCGCCCTCCGGGCGACGAAAGTCACAGCACGTGCCCTGGGTCAGACGATGTCCACTCTGGTGTTCCAGGAGCGCCATCTCTGGCTGGACCTGGCTGAAATGAAGGACGCCGACAAAGTTCGCTTTCTCGACGCCCCCATTTCCCAGGCCGGCCTCTTCGGCGACACCGTCGAGGACTTTGCCCAGCAGTTCTCGGCGGTGCAGAAGCAGACTGAGGCCATCAGCCACATCTTGCCTCGGCGAGATGCGGCTCCTGTCCCTCCTAGGACTGGCCCTCAGCCTGCTCGTCGTCGAGGGCGCCCCCCTGCGGCTGCACAAGCTTCGGGTGGATCGGAGAAATCCCGTCCCCCGCAAGCTTCCCGCAGGAAGGCGGCACAACCCGCTCAGGCCGCTAAAACTGCTAAACGAAAGCAGAAGAAGCGGTCCTGAGACGGGTGGCCCAGAGATGGTGGGAGTTGCTCTGCCCCAGGAGACGGTGAAGGCACCGCTCCTTCCCCCCCGGAGTGGGCCGGGGGGTAAATCCTATGTTCCCTTTTCTTTTTGTACCCACCTCATCAATAAAAGAGCAATTTCCACTATCTCTGAGTCAAAAAGGGTCTGTGTTGACAGTGTGCGACGCACCGCCTCCTCACTCTTAACCACTCCCGCTTTCGCCACAAGCAGGTCTCGGGCATGTCAGGGACGCACTGCCTCCCCGTGCCCCCCTGCCTCGTCCCTCACGGGACACACGGAGCCAAGTGGGTTCACATCACTCACTGCCTCTACTTCGGGACGCTCTGCTTCCTGGGTTGGGCCCCAGTGCTCCATGCTGCCCCCCCCGCGGGTACTTCTGGTGTTCGGATGATACCACTCGTACGGTATCTGGGGGCCTGGCTAGGCCTTCCCAGCCCGTCCCGTTGGCTCATTCGAACAGTCAGACTCGGCTACACAATCCAGTTTGCCAGGCGTCCTCCCAAATTCAGTGGCGTCCTATCCACTTCAGTGGTGGGCAGAGATGCCGCTGTTTTGCGGGAGGAGATTGCGGTCCTGTTGGCGAAGGACGCAATAGAGCCGGTCCCACAAGCCGAGATGAAGTCAGGGTTTTACAGCCCGTACTTCATAGTACCCAAGAAAAGCGGAGGGTTACGACCAATCTTGGACTTACGTGTCTTGAATCGGGCCCTGCACAAGCTCCCGTTCAAGATGCTCACCGTGAAGCGCATGCTCACATGCATTCACGCACAAGATTGGTTTGCAGCAATCGACCTGAAGGACGCGTACTTCCATGTCTCGATCCTCCCTCGACACAGACCGTTTCTACGCTTTGCGTTCGAGGGTCGGGCATACCAGTACAAGGTCCTACCCTTCGGGCTGTCCCTGTCCCCCGTGTCTTTACCAAAGTCGCGGAGGGGGCCCTTACCCCACTCAGGGAAGTGGGCGTTCGCATCCTCAACTACCTCGACGACTGGCTCATTCTGGCCCAGTCCCGAGAACAGTTGTGCGAACACAGGGACCTGGTGCTCACACACCTCAGCTGGTTGGGGCTTCGGGTCAACTGGGAAAAGAGCAAACTCTGTCCAGCACAGAGGATCTCTTTTCTCGGTGTGGAGCTGGATTCGGGCAACATGACGGCACGTCTCACCCACGAGCGTGCACAGTCGGTGCTGAGCTGCCTGAATTCGTTCTCGCAGAAAACAGTGGTCCCACTGAAACATTTTCAGAGGCTCCTGGGGCATATGGCATCCGCAGCTGCGGTCACGCCGCTCGGATTACTCCATATGAGACCACTTCAGCACTGGCTACATGGCCGAGTCCCGAGGTGGGCATGGCACCATGGCGAGCTCCATGTGGTCATCACGCCGAGCTGTCGCCAAACATTCAGCCCGTGGTCGGACCTTGCTTTCCTACGGGCCGGGGTGCCCCTAGGACAAGTGTCCAGGCATGTTGTTGTCACAACAGATGCCTCCACCACCGGCTGGGGTGCTGTGTGCAATGGGCATGCTGCGTCAGGCTCCTGGACAGGACCCCACCAGCAGTGGCATATCAATTGCCTCGAGTTGCTAGCAGTACTGCTGCCCCTGCGCCGGTTTCGGCCGTTGCTGCAGGGCAAGCATGTACTGGTCCGGACGGACAACACATCGGCAGTAGCGTACATCAACCATCAAGGTGATCTACGCTCACGCCGCATGTCGCAACTCGCCCGCCACCTTCTCCTCTGGAGTCAGCGGCGACTCAGGTCGCTGCGTGCCATGTATATCCCGGGCGAGCTCAATCGTGCGGCCGACGCGCTCTCACGACAGCTCACGCTCCCGGGGAATGGAGACTCCACCCCCAGGCGGTCCAGCTGATCTGGAGTAGATTCGGGGACGCACAGGTAGACCTGTTTGCCTCTCAGGAATCGGCTCACTGCCAGTGGTTTTATTCCCTGACCGAGGGCACCCTCGGTACGGATGCACTGGCACACAGCTGGCCCCGGGGCCTACGCAAGTATGCGTTTCCCCCAGTGAGCCTTCTTGCACAGCTACTGTGCAAGGTCAGGGAGGACGAGGAGCAGGTCTTGCTAGTTGCGCCATACTGGCCCAACCGGACCTGGTTCCCAGAACTCATGCTCCTCGCGACAGTCCCTCCCTGGCGAATTCCCCTGAGGAAGGACCTGCTTTCTCAGGGACGGGGCACCATATGGCACCCACGTCCCAGCCTCTGGAACCTCCACGTGTGGTTCCTGGACGGGACGCGGAGGACTTAAGTGGCCTACCGCTCGCGGTAGTTGACACGATCACTTCAGCTAGAGCCCCCTCTACGAGGCACGCTTATGCTTTGAAGTGGAGTCTCTTCGCTGCTTGGTGTTCTTCCCGCCAGGAAGACCCCCGGAAATGCCCGGTCAGTTCAGTGCTTTCCTTCCTTCAAAGTGGTTTGGAGCAGAGGCTGTCCCCCTCCACCTTGAAGGTCTATGTGGCCGCCATCGCAGCACATCACGATGTGCTCGATGGCAGGTCACTAGGAAAGCACGATCTGATCATCGGGTTCCTGAGAGGTGCTAGGCGGTTAAACCATCCTAGACCTCCCCTAATTCCCTCTTGGGACCTTTCTGTCGCCCTAGCTGGGCTACAGAAAGCTCCCTTCGAGCCCCTTGAGTCAGCCGAGCTGAAACACCTGTCGCTGAAAACAGTGCTCCTGACGGCACTCGCTTCTTTTAAGAGGGTAGGGGACCTGCAAGCATTTTCGGTCAGCGAAGCGTGCCTGGAGTTTGGGCCGGCTTTGTCTCACGTGATCTTGAGACCCCGGCCTGGATATGTGCCCAAGGTTCCCACCACTCCCTTTCGGGACCAGGTGGTGAACCTGCAAGCGCTGCCCCGGGAGGAGGCAGACCCAGCCCTTGCGTCGCTATGTCCTGTTCGCGCTCTCCGCGCTTACGTGGACCGCACGCAGAGCTTGAGAAGCTCCGAGCAGCTCTTTGTTTGCTTTGGAGGACAGCAGAGAGGGAAGGCTGTCTCCAAACAGAGGTTGGCCCACTGGATAGTGGATGCCATCGCCTTGGCATACCATTCCCAAGGCGAGCCGTGCCCCCTAGGGGTGAGAGCACACTCCACTCGGGGTGTTGCCTCCTCCTGGGCATTGGCGCGCGGCGCCTCTCTGGCAGACATCTGCAGAGCTGCGGGCTGGGCGACACCGAACACATTCGCCAGGTTTTATAACCTCCGAGTGGACCCGGTGTCCTCTCGTGTGCTGTCTACAGCTAGATAGCCACGGGAGACCGCTTGCTGCACCATTCTCCTTTCACGAGGAGATGCGAGCGCTGGTCTACTTCTCAGTCAGTTCCCCAGCTGGTGAACCCTGTGGAGTTCCTCCTGCATCCTTCGGCAGTCAGACGCGGCGGAGGCGTCAGACGCCAGGTCCAGTACTCGTGTACATGCCCCCAGTGGTCAGTCCTTGTACTGGGCTAGATGCCCATATGGTTGTGGTTCCCTGCGGGTAATCCCATATGTGTTAGTCCACGGTACGGTTTCCCCGAGGGTAAACCCGTGTCTTCCCTGGGCGGTTAGCCCTGCCCCTGAGGTGTAGCGTTCCTCCCCAGACTGGGTAGGACCTTCCTCAGGGAGCTCTCCATATGCAGATACTGCCCAGCAGGTCAGTGCATATGTGCCCCACACGTTACCTCCCTTCGGGCAGGGTGTGGTCTCCGTAGCTTCCCCTAGAGGGACGCTTTCCCAGCGTTTTTGGGTCATGGCTGCAAAAATGTGGGAGTTGAGTCACCGAAGCACTCTTCCCCTGAGGTGAGAAACAACAGCTTCGACCATCTCCTGAGTAAGACCCTGTCCTCTCCATCCCTCTGGTATGGAAAACATTGTAGGGCTTGCTCTGGGCGCTGGAGGGTTACCTCCTTCAGGGAACGGGGGTTACAATAGTAACCTAGACGTTCTCACCTGTGCCTGTGAGTGTATTTAAGTTGCTCTGTTCCTGTTTTTTTGGCTCAGTGTTTATGTTGAGACCAACCTCTCCAGTCTTCTGGTAAATCCCTCTTGTGATTTGCTTAGGATTTATTTGTTTAGTTTGATTATTTTGCATTTTGTTGTCCTTATGTTATCCCTTGGAAATTTTTGGATGTTATTTTAATTACCTTATTGGGAAACATCATTTACCCTTTGATGTTTCTAGATTCTCCTTTGGATTTTTTGTATTGACTCTTTTTTTGCTACAACATGGGATTAATCAATGCATTCTTGATGAATAGTTGTCTTAATCTTAAATACATTAAATCACATTGGCTAATGGCTGATATAAACCTGATATATATGTATAATTTTATTTATTTTAAATCATATTTAATAAATTAGAAACATGAAAATTAAATTAATTAATATATATAAAGCCTTAATAATTATACATAAAACCTTAAAATATTTTGATTTCGATTTAACGTGAATAAATTGACAATAGATTAGGCTACTGTTTTTGCCTACAGTAGATTGAGCTACATCTCTATGTAATAATAATAATGCCTAGATATTTGCTTATTTTTCACTTTTTTTATGTTCCTAGATTTATTTGTTGCACTGTTTTTTATACAGTTATATTGTAAAACTAAAATACCTTTTTCAGTTTGCTGTGTTAGATTTGTGGCTGCTTTTGAAGTTCTTTTTCGCTTAAGAAAGATAAATAATATTACTGTGAAATACGTGTCAGATAATAAAAATACTGTAATAAATACAGTGGTTCACTGTATGTATTTGTTCATGTTTTATTAAGGGATAAGTCTGAAGCACACCATAAAATAATTCTAGCAATTCATACAACTGTATATACAGATACACACCCAGGTATCGGATCAGTACTCGGTATCGGCCGATACCCTGAGCCCAGGTATCGGAATCGGTATCGGGAAGGGAAAAAGGGTATCAGAACATCTCTAGTTACAATCACTTCAGAAAATCTCACTGTTGTATTCGAATAAATCTGCAAGGTCTGTAAAATTAAATGTTAATTAGATATTCATAGATTTGTTTTAATGATGTGTATTTGCTGAATATTGAAGGTAAAAGAGAAAATATTAGCCTTTAGTTTACCTTTCTGGAACTAATAATATAAAAGCAAACACTATACTTTCTCACATACAGTTTACTTTCTTTCTTTGTTGTGGTTGGTCAGACAAAATAAACCCAAAATCTTCAGTCCATTCACATTTGAGTCATCTATATTGCTTAATCAGTTTTTGAGTCGCTGACAGACTAGCTGCGTGTGTCCATTGGCGCGGAGCGCAAGCATTTTCAATACACCAGTGTACCATCATTCACTTTACATTTAGAAAAAAAATTGTATTTGTGAGAGTTAAATTCATCATTTGCAGCACAGAGTGGTGGTTCATTTCTGATGTGTGACCCCCCTTAACTAAGTGCATTAAAAGGTAGAAATTGTGCT
The DNA here is from genome assembly GCA_038088235.1 of Zacco platypus. Classification (NCBI taxonomy): domain Eukaryota; kingdom Metazoa; phylum Chordata; class Actinopteri; order Cypriniformes; family Xenocyprididae; genus Zacco; species Zacco platypus. The sequence continues at coordinate 13,010,943 of CM076071.1, read as the reverse complement.
ACTAAATGGTGTTTATTAGTAGGCCTATGTTAATAATTTCAAATAATGTAAATAATATAAACGAAATCGCTCAAAATAAAATACCAGTTTCAACCCCATTCCAGGGGCGCTGTCGAGTCGCCCTGCCACGCCCGGCTACCAGCTTCAGGTAGGGATGGGCGATACCAATCGTTTTCTTTTCGATCCGATACCAAGTACTTTCAAGATCAGTATCATCGATTTCGATACCGATACGATACTTCTATTAAATATTTTTATAATGTGTGTGATTTTATAATGCATTCTGAAATGCAACCTTATTAATATTAAATAAAAAGGAATAGACTTTACTATTTTATAAAAAAAAAAAATTAATTTATGTAATCATCACTTGGTACCTGGATAATGCCTGCCTCTCTGAAAGGATTCTGCTATAGAACTCCATAGACATAATAAAATACAGACGCTTGAGGCCTCTGGATCGTACGTCAACGGCGCCGCCATATTGTGCAGGTTAGCTGTGAAAGTTGAGTTTAAATGATTTATATTATAGTTCTTTCTTGCGTATTTTATCTTATTTTATAAACTACATTTCTTGAAATTTAAATATGCATCTAAACCGACTTTGAAGACAAGCACTCGATTCGGTGATGTGACTGACATTGTGAATTACTGTAACGTTAGTTAGTTAGTTGGCTAGTTCACTTTTCTCACACATTGAAGGTTTCCCAGAGACAAAGAGTTGAGGAGACAGTGGGAAGTAGCTATGGGAAGGGAAATTTTTTTCCGCAAGCGAGTTCTCCGTTATGCAGGACAGGTCTGTATAGGGACGGAGCTAAACCATCGGTATTAGTATTATATATATGCTACCGGTATTATCAATATATTATTGTGATATTATATTATTGTACTTATACTATTATATATTTATACTATTCATTACTATTTTATTTGCTGTATACTGTTTATTGACAATATTATACACTTTATTATTGACTATATTATATTATACATAAACTATTTCCTATATATATTATATACAACAAACTATTTACTATTCCTTCTCACTATTTCTTTTATTTACTATTTGCATTCAACTGTAGTTGCACCATATATGTATTAGCGTAAAGGATCCATCAGTTATCTTGTTATTGTATGTTTTGGAGTATCTAGCTGTAAATATCTGTATCATTTTAGTGCTATAAAAATACAGAAAGCAGCGTGTGTGAGTTGTATTTGACTTCATTTTCACAATGAGGAGTGAAATAACTCCTTCTTTCAGCCATCATGACCGCAGCATTGCACTCTGTGTGTGCTTTTTTGCGATTATGCGCTGTGTGCTTTGAGTGAGAGATCGCGGCGCTCAACGCTCTGCCGCTGACATGAACACGTGATCAGCACAGACACAGCGGAAGAAGATTTCATATTTAAGTAAATTTATATACTATACGGCCTACTACTATTATAAACATATTCTAAAATCACTTGTTTAAAAAAAATCCCAGGTAGGATCGATATTTAAATTTGAGAATCGATCCTTTTGATACAATGCCAGTATCGAAAATATCGATACTCTAGGATCGATCCGCCCATCCCTAGCTTCAGGTACTTTTTCTGAAATTTTCACGAGTTTTTGAGCACGTTAAGGGTCCCAAAAGTTTTCCGAGAAGTCGGGAAAATAATAATAATCATTAGGAAAACAATCTAGGACCTCCGTCCCTTTGGGGCTTGGGCCCTATAATAACGCAATAATTATAACTAGCTATGATTACAGCGAACCCACACAACTCAGCTTTAGGATTTTTTTTAGCACATAAATTATTGCATATAAAGTTCACTCACCTTGACTCAAACTTTCGTCCATCCTTGAATGTGCCGTTGTACTGATACCGAACAAAGTCTCCGACCTGAACCTCTCGCGAACAGTGTGTTGGTATAAAGTATCGATCAATAATCACGTCTTCTAACTGACCATATACAACATGTATGAGAGTGAAGAAAAATGTGAGCACTGCTGTTCTCGCCATTTAACATGAGAAGACGAGAAGCTACAGCGTTGTTCTTTGTTTTTATCGATGATATACAGTGGTATTCTGCAAGAGAAACTGAAGCAAAGATAAACCTTTCGTTTTATGATAAAATACAGCAAACGGTAGCAAATGATAATTTAACTAGTTGTCGTACTGAAGCATGTGAAATTCTGTTGAAACACGCGGTAAATAACTTGAAAGACGTTTTTGTTCACGTAGGCTGTGTTACTGTGCTGCGTGTCAGAACTCAGAGAAAGGCAGCAATAATCGCACGGTCCTAAACTCCATCCCTTGCCACATTTTGGGCTTTATTGTCTACTCCTACAGGGGTAGAAAAAACGTTCAGCTAAAAATGCAAAAAAAAAAAAAGACCTATTATAACAATTATAAAATAAACAACCTTATTACATTATTTGTATGGGTGTACAACTCCTAGAAAAAAAAGAATATAAAACATATTTTAAAGTCTTATTCAAAATTGCAGTTGGAACTAGATAGAAAAGTTAGTTGAAACAAACTCAAGTTGGCTTTAAAAAGCCTAATTAGAAAGTCTGAAGTTTTAAAAGCTTAAAGTTTGAAATTGTTAAAGTTTTACTTTAGAAGTTTTGATAGACAGATAGGTAGATATGGTCAAATGATAGATAGATAGATAGATAGATAGATAGATAGATAGATAGATAGATAGATAGATAGATAGATAGATGTAGTCAAATGATAGATAAATAGAAATAGTCAGATGATAGATAGATAGATAGATAGAGTCAGATGATAGATAGATAGATAGATAGATAGATAAAATGAGTTTGAATGAGTTTAATTGGCTTAGAAAAGGACATACAATGGCAGTTTAATTGAGTCTAATGGGCTTCCATAGTCTTGGCTCATTTTAACATTCCTTCAATGAAAGTCAATGGGATTTTTCAGAGTTTTAATCAGGATTTTTAGGAAAACCGTGAGTCTGATCAGTTAGAAAAGATATAGCATACCAAGTCAGAATAGTCTGAAGGTCTGACCCGAGTTTGGAGTATTTAGAGTTAAAGCTCTAGGAGGAGTTAGAGTCAGAAATTTTCGTCTCAGAAGAATAATAACTAGAATGTACATTTCCTGAAGGAAATGTGAATGGTGCTTGCAGTGGCAAAATTCGGCACTCAGTTGCTAGAGTGCTTCTAGGCAGTTTCTAAGGTGTTCTGGGTGGTTGCTGAGGTACTTGGGGTGGTTGCTAGGGTGTTTATCTGTTGTTATCTGAAATCATGCTGAGTCTTCCTTTCTTGAAATGTCCGCTTCGTCATGAGAGCGCAGCTTCTGGTTGCTTAGCAATGACATATGCCATTTGAGCTCTCTACTTGTTCACAAAATAAAATGCACACAAACATGTTCCTACTCTTGATAAACAATCAGATTTTAATTGGAAAACGCTATACTTCGAATGAACCTCTTTCATGCTACTTCCAGCCCATTTGAGAATGCTGGTTTATGTCAAATTTATGTTTATTAACAATCGTAAAGAATCGCGAGCTTAATCGTACAACTATAGTAGATTTGATGCTAAGCATTAAACACCAGTTCTTTGTCAATAAATTAAACTCAATGTACTAATGAAATTGATTTGTGGACACCAAAAGGTTATTTAATTTTTTGTAATCGTTAGTCCTGACATTAAATATTTTAATTAAAAATATGTCAACAGTGAAAATATGCAGACATATTGTGGTCTTGATTAAAAGAAGAATAAAAAACATTTTTGGAACCAGCATACCTCAAGTAAGCAAGGTTTGTGTTAATCAAATGACCATAAGTTAACCTTGCTTTCTGGAATACCCCCTGGACCTACTGTGAAGTTCACAAGAACACATTTTTAATGTGCCATTGAAGAAGATTCAATAAAGACCAAAACTCATGATATGCCAATTCAACCAAAATGTTTATTAAAAGATTTAGAAAACGCCTGTTGTGCCAAATCCCATCCTAATGTCGGACTAGCTCACATTTAAATACTATTTTAACTTCATATTAAAAGGATCTAATATCTGCATTAACTCTAAGATTATAAAAATAAAAACATAAATGCCTTACTTTTGCAATAATACAATTTTACAAAGAGAAAATGATATATTTTATTTGTTAACTTGTTTTACACAATACTAATTTTATGTTTTAAATTCTTCACTTTCACATACTTTACTGTTACAATAATGTCATTTTACTAGGGGATATATATATTTATTCATAGTAACTAACTTATTTGTTAACTTGTTTTACACAATACTAATTTTTGCTTCAAATTCTTCACTTTCAAACCTTTTTCACTTCCATCATTTCTAACACATCAGTTTCTATTTTGGCAGAATACTGGCGAAAGCGTTTGACTTATAGTATAGATATAGTGAAACTTGCGCAGTAATTCACGGAATCATGGGCATTAATTGAGTATTTTACAATGGCTTTGAATGCAACTTGCACAAGTATTTATAAAAGGAATAAGCCCATAAACCCTGTGATTTCAGAAAACCAGTGGGGCTTTTAACAATGCCCCTTAGCAGTTCTGAAAGCACTGTAAACCATGGCGTCACAGGGCTTACTGCTTTATCGTAAGTTACTAAGCCATAACATGATTTCATTTTTATTTCAAATCAATTGTGGAGCCTTGTTTATTTAAATTTTTATGATTTAATTAATAATAAAAATATTCATCGACTCGCAAACTGTTGTTTTGGAAACCCTGGTCGCCAGGGACCCGAGAGGGACACAGGATTTGACACAACACCCCCAGTGAGCAAGCCAGTGGCGACGGTGGCAAGAAAAAAACTCTTAAGGAGATAAAAAAAAACCTTGAGATGAACCAGACTCATGAGGGGGAACCCATCCTCCTCTGGCATGGCGTACACATTATAATAGCATTCTTATTTAGGCTAATATATGAAATATTAAATTGAAACCAATTATTTAATATGATAATAAGATAATTTATAAATATATTAAAATTAATTAATTGATCATCTAATGATTAGATGTGATCAGTGGTGTAATGAAGCATCTCCCGCCATCTAGCCGCTGGATCTGACATGGCAAACAGGCTGGACACCCTGAGGTACAGAAGGTAAAACAGATATGATCATGTTAGTTAATTAAATTGAATTGTTTTCATTCTGCAAGACTTATAGAGCATAACGTTTCAGGTCAGATGTCTTGCAAGAGACATTTGTGTTCTCTCACTTCTGAGAACCATCATAGACTTTAAAATCTAACTTTCACATCAAAGCACATGCCTCTGAACAAACACATTGTATGATAAAATGCACTGAAACACTAGACCTTACCAGTAGTATTGACAAACTTTACCTCAGTGCTTTAATGTGCTTCTTCAGTCGTCAGCATTGTCCTCAACTCCAAACACATCTGGTCCCGTCCTCTGCCAATGAAATTAATAAATGAATAATGGGATCACTACATACACATTTACTAATAAACTAAAAAAATAATAATAAAAAAGTAGACCCAGAACTAAAACTTACTGAAAGAAATTAGCACATAAGCTGGTATCCAGCTCATCATAATCATCAGTGTTGTAGCACACTTGATCTTCTCAGACATTCTGACTTGCCAGTTCCTGAAAAACATCAAAATCAAAATTAGATTAAAATATTCCTTTAAATGTGGTTATCGTGTGCAGTAGTACAGTGACTGAAGTGAGATCTTTTAACACTTAGCTTTAGATGGTATATTGCACACTCATATCCAGTGTTGGAGAGGACTGCTATTGTCTCCAAAATCTTCCTGCAACTTTACAGAAGAGAACGTATCAATATTAGAATAGCAGAGGACTGCAAATAATACATCCAGTACACGTTGTACAGATTGAACACAAATTCATTTAGAGCAAATGTTATGTTATGGTCAAAATCAAATACATCACAACAGTGTCTTACTACTTCTCACTTTACCTTACTGTCTTTTATGACTTACTGCCGTCGTTGCTCTCACTGTCTGTGTCCTCCCTGGAGTTGCCACACTAATCCTCACTGCTTCCTGTATGTTGCTGCTGCTACCGTTACTTCCTAGTGTCCTCCCTGGAGCTGTCACACTACTCCTTCATCCTTCCTGCTGTTGTATTCTTTATGTACCTCAGTGGCATAACACCTTTATATGACCATAGACACCACAATCTAACCGCAACACGGCCATACGCGCCAACCCGTCCGGCTAAGGCTGTCGGAGCCTCCACTGTTGTTGGGTAACAAAGGTTCAGTGGCCGACGGTTCCGTATGGTATAACACAACAACACGGCCATACGCGCCAACCCGTCCGGCTAAGGCTGTCGGAGCCTCCACTGTCGTTGGGTAACACAGGTTCAGTGGCCGACGGTTCCGTATGGCAACAACGCAACACACAATTACCACAACAGACAACAATACCCATCCACCATAAAAACTACTGTACAGAACGCGACTAATCATTTGCGCAAAATACAGTACACAGGATTGTGATAACTATGATAACTATGTAACACCCGATTGAAGACACAAATCCGGATGAGAGATGTAAATGTGATCCAGCAGAGTGTTCTTTTTAGTCGTTGCTGTGTTGATCAGTTGCGTGTAGCGTTTCGATTGGAATAATTCCAGAACAGTTTTTTCCCCTGCACTTAAAAGATCCTCGTTGAAGTTGCCACAGACGATGACCTGTTCATCCACGATGTCCAAATAATCCAGCAGATTCTTCAAGTTCTTCATGAAATCTTCAAAACCGTAGTGTGGCGGCCTATACACAGCAGCGATGGTTGCTTTGATTGGACTATTTATTTTGATGATGACAAACTCCAGATCGGTTACGTTATGTATAAACTGCCTAGCCTGAGCTGAAATATGCTCTTTACAATATATCGCAACTCCACCTCCACCTTTATTTGCGATCTCTTGATGTGTCGAGTAGGAGACATGTCTGTTGCGCATAAACAAGTTGTATCCGTCCAATTGGAGATGGGGTGTAATGGATGATCCGGTCAGGTGAGTTTCCGTTGTGCAAAAAATGTCTGCTAGTAGCAGCTCATGATGGCATCTAATGTCTTCAATGTGGGCTGCCAGTCCTTCTGTGTTATGATGAATTATTTTAAATGTTTGATCCATGTCAGTTTCCCTAATGTGCTGCAAAAGTGGCATGATTCCTGTCAATGTCGCTCTTGTCATGTTTTGTAACGAGGCGGTGACTGCAGGATCGGCATAAATCTTCTTTTCACTGCAGTCAGTAATGTGTAACCCACGAAGTGATGTCGTTCTGCTAAGTTCAACGTAGGCCATTCCTGGCTCGAAAATTTTCTTCAGTGACACTACGGCATTCTGCATCGTCATTCCTTGCACTTTGTGAGCTGTGCAGGCATAAGCTAACTTAATAGGAAATTGACGACGAATTGCTCCTTTCCTTAGACTTTCTTCGGATCTCTCAATATAAACCAAGTCGTCGTCTTCACCTTGCACTTTTCTGCAGTGTTTCTTACCCGCGTTTGGATTGTCGAGCTGAAGCCCTAGCATTTTAACGGTGCCTATTCCATCCACTGTTTTAGTGACGATATGTGCAATTTTCCCAAAACATCCATTAACGACTCCATCCTCAACGTCCAGATTCCTAGTTATCACTACACGAACTCCCACTGCAATTTCTATGGAGTCAAGCAAGTCGTCCTTTTTTCCGATGACAGGCTTCTTTTGTTTCTTCATTCCTCCTGTTCTTGGGTCTTTCCTGTAGTCTTCGGCATCAATGGTTATGATGTCAGTGTGAAGAGAGTGGATTGTCTTGGTGTTGTGTCCGTGTACTTCCTTGTTGGTGGCAAATATGTGCAGTGCATCACACGGGCAGTCTTTGGGATCCTTCACAGCCTGGAGTAACAAACCTCTATCTTCTTTGACCTCTGAGAGGGTAATCATTTGGAAATGTTCTTTCCAGAAGTCCAAAACATCTTCTTCGTAGACACAGAGTGGTTTGGCTTTACCGGTAGGTGGCAGTTGGTAAAAGTCACCAACGGCGAGGACAGAGATGCCCCCGAAAGGTTTCTTGCTGCCTTTGATTTGCTGAAACCTTCAGTTGATGTAAGCAAAAAGATCCTTCGAAATCATGGACCAGAATCAATGATCAGAATCTCCACGTCACGTAATCTTGCTTGCAGTTCATCCAGGGCGTTTCCAAGTCCTTGATATGGTGGCTTCAGATTCCTTGGAAGTTTTAAAATGGAGTGCAGAGTTTTACCGGAAATATTGAAAGCTGCGGTTCCAGTAAATGCACTCAAGAGCACTGTAGGCACGGAGAGATCCCCCTCCTCCCGCAGTCGAGGCAGCTGTCGCAGAATCTTGGTCGCCTCCGTGTATATGCACTTGAAGACGTGTGATTTGCCACAACCAGCTCCACCTGATATGAAGTAAAAAAACTGTTCTGGATTTTGACCCCACACACGTTTCTGACACCAATGGCAGACAGTGTAGAATATGGCTGCCTGTGTCTCATTTAGACTTCTAAACAGCTTCCGAACAAATTCAATACTGAGCTGCAGTGCCTCTACTTGTGGAACAACTCCATCTCCATGTTCAAGAATCTGATACTCTGGGACATCGTCTTGTACATCCTCATCATCTGGATTGACGTCTTCTCGTTCGGCAATGCACTCCAAACGATCCGCTTCAATTTCAGGTGCAAATGCCGTCCAAGCGTTTTCTGGTGGTCCTTGCTGATGCAGCTGATCTAATGCCTTATCCACTTCTTCACTGTGTTTTTCGAACTTCTCCTTGTGTGCTTGCACTACAGCACGAACAGGCATCAGGAGACCAGGGTGTGCTGGAAGTTCCACAGATGCACATTTGTAAAACTGCTCATACGTCGGAAATCTAGGAGGTTTTAGCTGTGCATTGAAGCGATGTGGCATGTAAAGCTTAAGTAATCTGCAGTAAAACTTTTCAGGTTGTTTTTCTTCCGAATACCGTGCATATCTAATAACTGCAGCCTTACCAACAGTCCGTTTCTGAAAAAATCCCTTACCGTTGAGCAGCTCGTGAACATTTTTACCTTTCGTTTGCTGACCATACACAATACGGTATTCCGAAGCAAAATCTGCCAGACATATCTTTTCAAACTCGGGTGTTTGTGGCCTTGCTCTATATTTATCCATTATCCCTGACATCCAGGCATCCTCTGAATCGGGATGTTTGTTTTGGAGGGCACTAAGACTTCAGCGCATCGTCATCCGTCGGTATAAACACAACGCATCGTGAACATTTCTTCAATGGTAAGCTGCATGTTCGTGCCACCGACTCCTGAGCGCTTACTCGCCGGTGTTTTGAGTAGGCCTGCATTATGTGCTTCATTTCGTCTTCCTCGTTAAAGTTAGTTTCGCGCACGCCCTTGATTACGTTCTTCAGTACCTCATTCATTTCATGCTCCGGCTTAGATATATACGATAACATATACATGACGCAGCTAAAAGGGTCAAGAACGAACTGAATATCCATGTTAGCGTTCCATGCCCTCAACAAATTAGGATTGTATCCATTCACCCAAGACTCCTTTGGATCACGCTTCAGCAAAACCACGTTGGCAGTGGACAATGCCTCAACGTTGACGTCGTACTCTTTCCTGGTCATGTTACATTTTGTCAGAAGCTCTGACAAGCTGTCAAAGGAGGCTTGGGGATCATTCAACAAATCCCACACCGGTTTGAGTTTTAGCCTGGCTTCGCTCATTGCTTTTTGAGCAGCCTCCTTTCTCGCCTTCTTTCTGTCTTTCTGTCTATCCTCTTCTTCATGACGCTGAGGGTCATCCGGGTCATCCTCTTCTTCAGGACGCTGTGGTCGCGGACGAGTGATCGTGGTGCTAGACATCGGTAGTTTAGGGAACCCAAATCTACATAATAAATTCCCTTTTTTACATGACTTTGAGTGGTTCCTGCTGTGAAGCTGAACCTCTGTGACAATTCGGTGAAGCTCAGGATTGGCCACGGAATCAGGCAATCGGCACGATATGCAGTGGTCAATGAAGTCGCACACGACCTTATCGTCATCGTTTTCAAACTCGGGTGCATCCTTTATCCAAACAAGTAGATGGATAATGTGGGCTTCCTCTGGCTTGAAACTCAACTCTGTAAAAGTAGTCCTCTACTTTACCGATGGGTTGGGCGGGCAACAAAAGCAGATGGGTCATTAGCGCATCCACACGTTTCTCAAACATGCGCATGACAGTGACTGGGTTGCTTCGGAGGATTTCACATTTCGTCATCCAGTCAAGCTTTGAAAAGTCAATCTGTTCACCTTGCTGGGCCTTGATTGCGGTTATTATTTCAGGCCATCGCATTTCGGCTGCACTGAATGTACAAAAAAACGTAGGGGTTCCTAACTGTCTAATCATAGCCTGTAGATCTCTCAACGTTTTCTCCCAGTAAAACAGAGAGCCTCTCAGTGGTTGCATAAAATGTGTGGCGTCCCTATTGTGTACCAATCGTTCAATTTCGCGGTTGTCCTGAAGCAGCTTGTTGGAAATTCTTCTGCCATCTATTGTAATAGGCTTGCCCTTGCGCAACTGGATACTCAGGCTGTTTCTAGCGAGCTGAGTCTCTGTCACAAACTGGGCAAAGAAAAGGTAACTCTGATCACTTGCAAAACGAGTGTCCACGCAGAACAATCTTGCGTTGAAATACATACTAGGAGATATTGCTATTTGTCTTGCCTCGTCAATTGTATTCTGTCCAGTGGGGAATTGAACAGGGAACGCCATGGCTTCCAGCTTTGGGATTTTAAAAAATCCAACAGGCTTTTGTCCTTGAGCAGGTGCGACGCTAAATATTCCCTCGCCGTACGACAAGATCTCCTGTCCGATGTCAGGTGGCTGCATACATGTTCATACTTCTCCTCAACACTAACCTCCTGCTCAGCAACATTGACGACTTGTTGCTCCTCTGTGTCGTCATCTTCTCCATCTACGTGACTTTCAAATATCGCAGTTTCTCTTCAGTTTTTTTCTCTTATGGAGATATCCCTGTACTCAGAATGCACTGCTTTCAACTGGAAATGGAAGACATGTTTCCTCTCTTAAGATGGCTGTCACACGTGTGGCAAATCCACTCCTGTCTTCTCTCCTCTGGAACTACACAAGGACCTGAGCAGGCACTATCACAGGCATGAACATATTTCCCGGTTAAGCAAGATGCTGAAACTTTAGCGTTTTTGTTGTAACTCGTTCTATTACAGACCTTGACTTGATCAGGAAAAAGGGCTCTGTGACAGACTGTGCAGACATGTGTAGGGCCTTGCCGAATTTTACAACGGAACGCATGTATGGCGGTTTCCATCGCTTTGCTAACCAAAGGCTGGGGTATCTCCTGGTTATAACGGATGTGCGCCTTATATTTATTTTTGATCTTGAGTGCGCATTGCAACCGATGAAGAACATGATATGTTGCATCACCGGCATATGTTTCTGTGTCTTGCGCAGGGTACATCTCAGGATGTGGTGTGCTCTTAACTCTGGGTCACCTGCGTATCTCCTCACCATGTACTCTTTCATCTTCCTCTGGAATAGAGTATCTGTGCTGTACCTCCTGACCATATAATCTTTCATCTTCTTCTGGAATAGAGCATCTGTGTTGTACCTCCTAACCATGTATTCTTTCTTCTTTGACTGCACTAGGGTATCGGTGTTGTACCTCCTAACCATGTACTCTTTCTTCTTTGACTGCACTAGGGCATCTGTGTTGTTCCTCCTCATCATGCTTTCTTTCTTTTTCTGAACAACCTCATTTATTTTGTACTGTCTGGCCATATAGTCTTTCTGTTTGTTCCTGAAGTGAGAATCCTGGTTGTATTTTTCCTTAATGACTTCTTTTTTATTTGTCCGGTATTGTAAACATCTGATATACCTTTTTCTCTCAAGTTCCCTTTTTTATATTTTCTCATGGCAGCTGCAAATGTGTCCTTAGGTCCTCCGCGTGGTTTTAAAATGTCTGTTGTTTTACGCATTTCTTTTCTTCTCCTGTGCTTATTTCTTTTATCTATCCTATCCTGGTTTTTAGCTCCTGAGCCAACAAGATTTAGTTTGGCTCCAGCATTTGTTCCTGGTTCTGGTTGGCTGAAATCAGTTGTGATACCTGTTCACAAACCGATGGTGAAGGCAGTTGGCCACACTGTTGCTGTTTCAAAAGACACAGGTATGAATTCATATCTGGCCTCAGGAGAATAATTCTGTAAGAGCTTCAGAATTCTGTCTGTCATGTCACTGAAATGGGTGAAAGTTAACATAACAGCAGTTCCACCAGGAGTAGGCAAGCCTTCGGCAGTTCTCGAGTGCGAATCAAAGAATCCATATCTTCCAGATCTGTCTCTGAAAACAGTAATACACTCTGGAGCAACAGTGAGCAGTGCATGGCTTACATCCTCTGAGAGACACTGCAGTCTATCCATTAGAGGAATCCACCACCACGTCAGACTTCCGCACATTGAGTGTTTGGTTAAACGTTGAAACACTCAGCGGTACTTCCTCCATACTGAGATGGTTCCGATTAAATCTTTTCTCAGCAATGAGCTGCATTTTAATCCTGACATACAAAGCATCACCCTCCTCTAAAACTCTATCCAGGTCAGGCATTTTGAAGTGAATCCCTTCACTCTGGTTGGCCAAAAATCTCAAAGCTACACATGTGCACTGATGATTTCTCGAGAATTCATAATACCTTACATCATTCTGACATGCCTGCACAGGCATGAGCTACATCAGCACTGGTGCTTGCCTGTTCAACCTGTAAATAATCATTCATGGAATCAGGCTGCTGTTTAAAATGAGTGTTGATTCTGTGTTAAATTGCACTCCATGTTTAGGACAAAGGCATTTTGCTTAACAATTTTAAGATAAGAATTGGTGTGGGAGGACTAAAGAAAAAGCATTTGTACACATCAAGTGTGCACAAAATACAAATGTTCAATATTTTCTTGAAAATATTTTCTTTGCAGTGATAATACACTTAAAGAGCATATTGCAGATTAGAGCTTCAGTGATTCAATGTATAGAAAAATAATGTAGGAAACAGATTTTCTAAAAACATGTATAAATACGCTATTTAGGCTTCTGGAGTCGTTTTTTGTGATAATTTTACTTCCGCATCTGAAAAATGCCAAATCGGAAGTGACGTAAGTGAAGGGAGAGTAATCAATATAAACAATAGGAAAACAATGGATCGAGGAAATTGTAAATGTTTACTCATACTCATATAACAGACCATAACCATACAATTAGCCAGCTATATGACCAAGAGAGCAGCGACAGGCCAGAATTAGACAGAACAACGGTCAAAAGAGACAAATTGAGCTGTGGTGTGAGGAGAACCAGTGGAGAACAGGGCAGAGACCGGTGTTAGCTTATAGATATACACGTTAGCTAACGATATTGTAGCACTGTGCTCAGATCACAATATTGTACAGATTATTATCATGAATTAGGCAATAGCAAAGCTAGTATTGGTCATCTAGAAGTAACGTTATTGATTAACATAAACTAATAAAGTTTGATCAGGCGCATGTTACACTCGTATCCATCCACACGTTGCGTTATATACCGGTTTCTCATCACAACTGATTTGGTAGTTAGCAAATGTAAAAAAAAAAAAAAAAAGAAGACTTGCGGTGCATAATTCACGTTTTCATTGAGCTGCAACTCTGACATAATCATGTCTCCCGCCGGCGGACGAACATAATGTTACTGTATGTGTTTCACGTTATACTTTTTATTCATTAATTCTGTGTTATGAGTTTATTCTATGCCAATCACTGTTTGGGGATGCATATGACGCCATGATTATAGTTGTGTGAACTTGAAAGTATATACGTTTACAGTCAAGTTTACATACATGGCATGGATGAAATTGGAGTACATTACCAGCACATAATTCAGAACTGTTTTGCGTGAGTGTGAGACTGTATGCATTTGTGAACATAATTTGTATTCATCAGTGTTGAAATGATTCAAGTAAAAACGGTGAAGAAGCATCGCGTGTGTAAGTTTATTCATTTAAAATTATCATTTACAGTAGCATTACAATGTTGAACTCCATCATATCGCCGGGATGATAATCCTCCGGTCAATAATGAACGCGTTTATCGAAGCAGATGCAGAAGTGAAGTCCCGTCTCTTCACATGTACGGAATTTAACAGCATTATTTTTCTTGTTAGTAAACCTCTGGACTCGATGTCCTGACAGGCTGGAGTTTGTGCAGCTTCCACAAACACAATAATTTACCATGACGATGATGAATAGAATACAAAAACTTGACCACAAAAAAAGTGGTTTTTACAAAGACGGTCACTTTATCTACTAAATTCATGCCCTTATGTCCTGCAAAAACGTTTTAAACCCTGCAGTACCTTTTTATATGGTATTTTTGTATAAGGTTATATATTCAGCTTGAAAAAAAGATTTAGCCTGCAATATGCACTTTAAAATTGGAATTACATAAGTAACATTTGCTGTTATTAGACGTTAAAACAGTATACGGTTTACTTAGCCAAAATAAAACCCAATTTACCAACAACTAAATTATATTGGAGCGGGCAGTGATATGATGTTTTAACACTATTTTAAGAAATCTTCAATAATGAAATATGACTGGAAAAATGGTATATTCAAATGAAAGTCACAAAATGCAAAGCAAGTGCATTTTGCTCCACTTCTGGTATTTTCCCAGTTTATTGTAATGGGTAAATTGCAATCAATTTTTTTTTTTTTTTTAAATAATCAAGCACTCAAATTTAATTGAGGAATTAAGACAGCCCTAGACCCAAATATTAAGGTGTAATCCAAGACACAGATATCAATAGTACCTTGTTAATCCTGGAGAGTCTGGTCTGTTCATCTTCCAGGTCTTCCCAGGACAACTTTCTCCAAAGGATTTTTTGAGCCTGAGATCTTTTTCCTTTCCGCGGCATCCTCAACAATATAAAGAGATAAAAAGATGAGACACAAAAAAATCTAGACAAATATATATGACTAATTCACTAATTGCAATGAGAGATTATCTATCTTTTATATATATATATATATATATATATATATATATATATATATATATATATATATATATACAGTCAAACCAAAACTTATTCAGACATTTTTTTAAATATTATTACTAGTGGGTGCAGGACACTATAGTTCATTTGTGTGAGGATAGCAAAATAAAGTAAACTGTGACATATTATACCCAAAACATCTTCATTCAGTGGACTACCAGTAAAATTGATTAAAAAAAGATTTTTTTTCTGACACAGTTAAATCTGAAATCGTGTTATATTTTATTACCATTTGTTTTAAACTACTGTGAATAAACTGTATGAATAAAATGTTCGAGGTGTCTGAAGAAATTTCAGACTGTACATGTCACTTTGACATATGTATGCGCATATAACTGTTCGAGCCCAATTAGTGGCTTAAAAGCACTCAGTCCAGTTCTCGCGCACTCTATGAGCAGCGAATTCATGTCATGTGTCTCTCAGACAGTGAGAGTGCCCATATACTTGCTTTTTGCTGCTAGTTATGCTTCAACAGATTAAAATTACCTGTTTTTAAACAGCAGTGCTTAAAAACGCATGCAAACTATGAGCTTTCATGAACATACAGCAATGTCACATGATGTAACAGCGATAGAGATGATAATCCAAA
Source organism: Zacco platypus (assembly GCA_038088235.1). Lineage (NCBI taxonomy): Eukaryota > Metazoa > Chordata > Actinopteri > Cypriniformes > Xenocyprididae > Zacco > Zacco platypus. Next base: position 12,995,259 of record CM076071.1, on the reverse strand, counting down.
ATCTCTACCGTTGACACATTTCTACCAGTTAATCGTGAATACCGGTATATCGCCCACCCCTAAAAGTAACCCAATGGGTTTCTTTTTAATCATCAAAAGTAGTGCCACTAATAAACATACTGAAATACACTTATTTGTTATTCAAATTCATTTTAATTAATTCGCAGCAGGACATTTTTATTTTAATAGGCACATACTTTTGAAAGTCCTCCTGGCGTAACTGCACTTGAGCCTGAAAAGATAAAACCTGTAGTAGTCTTAGGAAGAAAAATAACAGTTAAAACAATGAAAGAGACACTGTGTAAACTTGTAAAATGCAATAATATTTAGGGGGTTTTTTTTCAAGAAAAGAACAAGTAAAATAAACTTATTAATGTATGAGAATATAGAACAAAAAGAATCAGAAAAAGAACTAATTAGTATTTATAAATTAGATTTCTAATTAGCCAAAAGCCAAAGCAGAAGGAACCTGAAAAAGAAAGAGAAAAAACAAAAATGAAAAAATGGGTCGCAGGAACTACAATTATGGTGATGTGATGAAAATGTCACAGTACTGTTTAAGAAACACATTAATACTGACCAAGGAGAAAAGTGCAGTGATGCAGGTTGTGCTCAGATCTGTCAGTCTGAAAAAATAACAATGACAACATAATGAAAAATTACTAAAGTCAAGTCAACTGTGCATTACTTCTTAGTATGTTAAATATTAGTTATATATGTAGAATATCATTTTAGGAATTTATCTCAAGTATGTATTTTTGTTATTTTCAACAATCCAAGTTATGTCAAATATGCGGCTTAAAACCTGTGATTCCATCTATCCAGGTTTACTATATAGGACAAGTGGTCTGGAGAATGGATGGGCGAATGTCGTCTTAATTATTTGTGGTATTAACAAAACATAGTTTCTATGACCCTGATCACTTTTTTTTATTATAACGATTTTCTTATCAACAAACCAAAATATGAAGCATTTTCTACTTATGGCCATGTTACTAATTAAACTCTTACCTCAAAATGCAGTAAAGAGTGCTCGTGAAACAGTATTCTGAAACAGAGAAACAAGAATGTCATAAAACTCAAGAACTCCAGTCTCACAACATAACTTTAACTTTCATTGCAAATAATGAAAACTCTTTTCAACTGTAAACATCTCACAGACAACCTGCAATAAAGTGAAATGTAGTTTCTCTGCTGTTCCTTGTTCCATTAAAATCACGTTTTCTAAAAATCTTGCGTCTATAAATGTCAAAATAATTTTAATTGTATATATTAATAATAAAAATAATGCAACTGTAAATGTCGTCAAAATAGTAATAAATGCGATATGACTGACATTGTGCGTTATTTTGCTGTATTCTAGGTCTATTTCCTACTTAAACCCATTCAAACAGACTGACAGCGCTGATTGGTGCCAAATGAACCACGTGACTGCGCGGCACGAAATCAAGGGTTTTCGCGGCTCTCTCAAATAGTACCAAAGAATGGACAAAAACACCCGTTAGATTCAATAAATCTGTCTGCATCGCATAAATGAATTTTTTACATACATAATATATCTGCACTTTGTTGTTTATGACAGAGAATTCTGTCAGTGAGCGCGAAATCTGTTCTCACCCGGTTTCTTCACCGGTGACTAATCAACCGCCTTCGATTGGACATTGCGTTCCTAAGCTCAGCGAAAACGCGCGTGATTGGTCAATGACATGACAGTGACATATGAACCTAAAATCTAAATTTAATGTAGCAATCGACACTTTTCATCGTAATATCTATGCATCCATATGCCTGAATGTAAAATATAAACTTGTACATCATCTCATAAGCTACCATAGTGGATGCTATAACGTGTGCTATAACGTGAGGACAAGCGTGAGATCACTGAAGACGGCGAGAGCGCGTGAGTGTTGACTTCATACCCGTTTCTGCTCTATTGCGAAGTTATTATTTGCTGCTAGGAAGGATTCGTTCGATTCTTTGCTTAGTTGTATGTTTGCGCTTTGATTTGTATCTGTTTGTATTTGTATTCGCTGCCATTTAGTAGAACTGTAGCGGTTGTTAGTTTTGGTATTGCTGGGCTGTGAACTTAAGTGCTGTACGTGCGCTTCCTGCAGTAGTTTCGATTCTGCAGCACTTACACACATCATTAACTCGTCTCTCCACACAGGCACTTTCCCTACCACATTCAAGCAGGCTCGAGTAACCCCACTGCTTAAAAAACCCATGCTAGACACATCACTCGTGGACAACTACAGACCTGTCTCTCTCCTACCGTTCATATCAAAAACACTTGAACGAGTTGTATTCAACCAGGTGTCATCCTTCCTCACACAGAACGACCATCTGGACGTCAACCAATCTGGTTTCAAGAGCGGCCATTCAACAGAGACTGCGCTACTGTCTGTCACGGAATCCCTGCGGATTGCTGAGGCTGCTTCCAAATCATCTGTTCTCATCCTACTGGATCTATCTGCTGCCTTCGACACCGTAAACCATCAAATTCTTCTGTCCACCCTCTCGTCACTGGGCATCTCAGGTACTGCGCTTCAGTGGTTTGAGTCCTATCTCACAGGTAGGTCTTTCAGAGTTGCCTGGGGAGGGGAGGTATCCAAACCTCATGAACTGACCACTGGGGTTCCTCAGGGTTCAGTTCTTGGTCCCCTCCTATTCTCCATTTATACTACATCACTGGGTCCCATCATACAGGCACATGGTTTCTCCTACCACTGCTATGCTGATGACACACAACTCTACCTGTCCTTCCAACCAGATGATTCCACAGTAGCTGCACGGATCTCAAGCTGTCTGGCGGACATCTCCACGTGGATGGAAGAACACCACCTGCTGCTCAACCTGGCAAAGACTGAGCTTTTAGTCTTCCCTGCCACTCCTACTCTTCAACATGACATCAACATACAGCTTGGTACAACCACCATTACCCCATCAAAGTCGGCCAGAAATCTTGGAGTTATCTTCGATGACCAACTGACCTTCAGTGACCACATCTCAAAGACGGCGCGGTCGTGCAGATTTGCACTTCACAACATCAGGAAAATCCGTCCCTTCCTCACTGAGCACGCAACACAACTGCTTGTCCAGGCCCTGGTCATTTCAAGGCTTGATTACTGCAATGCTCTTCTGGCTGGTCTGCCGTCAAGTGCAATCAAACCTCTTCAAATGATCCAGAATGCTGCTGCACGTCTTGTCTGCAACGAGCCTAAGAGAGCCCACGTCACGCCCCTCTTCATCTCTTTGCACTGGCTACCCCTTGCTGCTCGCATCAAGTTCAAGGCGCTGATGCTTGCTTACAGATCCACCACAGGCTCTGCACCTTCCTACCTCCACACACTGCTACAACGCTACGTCCCCACCAGAAGCCTGCGATCACTAAAGGAACGAAGACTTGTGGTACCGTCACAGAGAGGCACAAAATCACTCTCCAGAATATTCTCCTTCACTGCTCCCTGCTGGTGGAATGATCTCCCTACTTTCATCAGGAACGCAGATTCCCTGGCAATATTCAAGAGACAGCTGAAAACTCACCTCTTCCGTGAACACTTGATCCCCTCATAAAAAAAAAAAATAAATAAAAAAAAACCCTATCCTTCCCCCTTTTTCCCTTCCTACTCTAGCTTATGGTACTGAGCAATGTATGAAACTTGTATTGTGAGCACTTCCTGTGTTATTTGCCAACTCATGAAGAATCGCTTGTTTGTTTTCCTCACTTGCACTTGTAAGTCGCTTTGGATAAAAGCGTCTGCTAAATGACTAAATGTAAATGTAAATGTATATGTGCTTAAAATGAGCGCCAAAATTAATACACTCCTCAGCACGCAGAAGGTAACGCTAAATGCATATGGCAAACATAATATCCATCAAACACACACAATAACACATTACGTTTTCACACACAGATAGAAGTGTGGCTTACATTATTAGCTGTAAACATTAATTTACATACAGTGTCAAACACATTATGATCTTTACAGAAATGAAGGTACATGCAGTGTCAACAAATACGACATAAAATACAGCTCACATTATAGTACGAATAATGTTGCCTGCTATATTTAAAATAAAGAGCTATATTTCTCATTACAGGACTTTATGATACAGCATTGAACACAGCCGTCTCATTCACTTCAAGAGAATAGTGTGGAACGATCACTTGGCAACGGCTCGGGTCGTCGATTTCGCAGCCAATCAGCAGCAAGCTTTGATTGTACAACCAATAGAATCACACCTTTGCTATATATTATTTTCATAGACTTTTGTGATGAGGCAAATCCGTGATTAAAGTAATAAATCTCAATAATAATGTTATAAATATCATAACAATATTGTTAATTTAATCTTTGATTTAATTAAGTAAATGTGAGCGCTTCACGTTTCAAAGCCTGAACGTGACGCTGTTTGTGCGTTCTTCAGACTGCTTCAGAGCAGCTCGCAATCAGATAAAAGCATACATTTAAGCGAATGCTTATCAACTAATGCTGATCAATTATGACAATGTTTACTTTACAGTGTTTATATGGTAATGTGTTGTATAGGTTGTAAGAACGATATTTTTTCCATCGATTGAATTTAAGTGAGCAGCCTGCAACAATAAAGCATTAGACATTTCAAAAAAGGAGTGCCGGTGTATTTCGGCCTTGTTTATAAATAAAACTCACCCAATGTGTCCAATTACACCCAGATTATTATTTGTTTAAACAAACTTATTTAATCTAATTTAAATGTAATTTATATTTAATTTAAAGTGAACTACTGTAGCTTCTGCCCCATCACAGGAAGGAATGACTAAGGACATTATTGATGCATGTTATTAAAAGTAAAAAGATTTTACTAGTGTTAATATTATTATATTAAACAAAAACTAAAACAATGAAAAAAACATTTGTCATTACTTGAAATAAATAAATGTTGCTAAGGTGTTGCTATGTGGTTGCTAAGTGGTTGCTATAGTAACCTGGGTGGTTGCTAGGGTGTTGCCAGGCAGTTGCTAAGGTACTAGGGGTGGTCACTACGGTGTTGCTAGGTGGTTGCTAGGCAGTTGCTATGGTAATCTGGGTGGTTGCTATGGTGTTGCTAGGCAGTTGTTAAAGTACTTGGGGTGGTTGCTAAGATGTTCCTAGGCGGTTCCCAGATAGCACACATACATGTGGCCGACGTCGGCCCCAGATCGGTACGTCGGCCTCTAATCTATTACATCTATGAAGCATCGGCCAGGCATTGGCGAATATCTTCAGTCAGTGCTCTATGGACTAGGTGCACAAGATGGCGTCGATCAACTTCCGGCCTATGAGTGTACGCGCCAGTACTTCCGTTCTAAGCTTTTCCGCACTGCTAATAACAAGAGTTACATCGACACAAAGATCAAGCTATATTTACAAATGAGCGGATTCAGGATTAAAGAAAGGCGATTGGCCTTCCAACGGGTGAAAAAGTCGGCATTACATTGTTGTGTACCACTTTGTAGTAATTCGTCACGTTACAACTCAGAAATAAGTTTTCACTCGTTTCCCGTAGATACTGCGGTACGGGCTCAGTGGCTAATCAAGATCCGAAGGGACAGCTTCAGCCCTACGAAAATCACTCGTGTGTGTAGCAGACATTTTCAGCCAGGTGACTTTGTAGTGACTGCTGGGGGGTTGAGGAGACTAAAAAAAGGAGCTTTACCGGTTCTCTTTTCTTGGAATGAGTACGCTCTACCCACACCAAGATCTAATGTTTGGGAGCGTAAGCCGAGGGCAGAGAGCCTTACCCCGGACTTGACTGCAGAGTCCGAGTCCGAGATGGAAACAGCGGCTCCCGATCACGATTACTGTGTGACTCCAGCGACGGCAGTGATGGCAAATGAGATGGCCAACGACAATGAAGCCTTGCATCGGACAATTAGGCATCTCCAACACCAACTGGAAGTGTTACAGCTGCGAACCCGTTTCGGCATACAACGCTTCGCAGGGTCGGACGAGGACATTCGTTTTTACACCAGGTTGGTTAATAAGGCTTTATAACAACCTGTTAATCAATGTGTTGTGTACGAGTTGGGAAAAAATTTTTCATTTTGTGGAAGCTAATTAAAAAAATAAAATGAAACCTAACATGAACATCATTACATTCTTAGGTTTGCCTCATACAAACATTTCCAGGCTTTTTGGAAACTCGTGGAGCCTGCAGTCAACACCAAGATGGTGCGGATCACCAACACCAGGGCTGCCTCTGCCAGCAGCTCTGAGTTCTCTCAACCAACAACGGTATGCACGTGTATAATAATTATGTGGTGGTGGACATATTCAGATTCTTTAAGTAAAAGTACTAATACCACCATACAAATGCTGTAACTGCATTAAATATGTTACTTAAAGGGTTAGTTAACCCAAAAATTAAATTTCTGTCAGGAATTACTCACTCATGTTGTTTCACACCTGTAAGGAAAATGTACTTTTAAGTATTAAAAGTAAAAGTACTCAATGCAGGAAAATCAACAAATCCACACTTTTGTGAACCATGAAATTGTACTTGAGTAAATGTACTGAGATACATTCCACCACTGTGTATAACAGTATGAAGGCCTTTTTTTATTTTTACAGAAACTTCAACCCATAGATGAGCTACTGCTGTTCCTCATGCATCTGTCAGTGGGCCTGCCTCTCAGGGATCTAGCAGAACGGTTTGACATTCACCGCACCACAGCCAGCAGGATTATTGCCACCTGGACACACTTCCTATACACCCTGCTTGGAAGCCAACGTCTGTGGATCCCACGTGAAACTGTCAGAGCTCATCTTCCACCAGAGTTTTCAGCTTTCCCTGACACACAAGTGGTGCTTGACTGCACTGAAATATTCTGCCAGACTCCATCCTCTCTCCTGTTGCAGAGTGAGGTATTTTCCACATACAAGTCTCATGCTACATTCAAGGCCATGATCGGCATGGCACCCCATGGTGCCATCACATTCGTGTCTGGTCTGTATGCAGGATCCATGAGTGACCGTGAGATTTTCAAGCTGTCTGGCATTGCAAACCTTCTCACACCAGACATGGCAATTATGGTTGACAAAGGGTTCCTTGTGGACAATCTGGCTCCATGCAAGGTTTACCGGCCTGCCTTTCTCTCAAGAAACACCCAAATGAGTCGAGAGGATGTCAGGCAGACTCAATCCATTGCACGTCTGAGGGTCCATGTGGAGAGGTGCATCAGGAGGGTGAAAGAAAACAAACTTTTTGACAGAGACATACCACTTTCTGTGTGTGGAAGCATTGAGGAGTTATTCAGTGTGGCTTGCTTCCTGGTCAACTATCAGTATGGACCACTGGTAAAGGCGTGGGCAAACTATTACAATTAGAAATGCGTTCATTGAAGTATTTACAAGAAACTATTGTTGTAGAAATAAACTAATGAAGGCATTTCTAATGTAATAGTTTCTTGTAAATACTTTCTAATGAATACATTTCTAATTAATAGTTTTTTGTAAATACTTTCTAATGAATGCATTTCTAATTAATAGTTGCTTGTAAATACTTTCTAATGAATGCATTTCTAATTAATAGTTTTTTGTAAATACTTTCTAATGAATGCATTTCTAATTAATAGTTGCTTGTAAATACTTTCTAATTAATGCATTTCTAATTAATAGTTCCTTGTAAATACTTTCTAATGAATGCATTTCTAATTAATAGTTTCTTGTAAATACTTTCTAATGAATGTTCTATAATTTTATTAAACATTTACTTACCATGATTGATTCTATACAGAGCCTTGTTGACATCTTTTACATTGTTAAAAAGGTAATTATTTTCAAACAAAACTGTATACACGTATGTTATGAATGTATATAAACCCCCTCCTCCATGACTTATGAAATGGGCAGTTAGACGTTACAACTAAGGAAAGTGTAGAGTTCTGCATTGTTTTACACATCTTGCTCAAGGAATTACAGCATTAAGAGGAGGCCACACATAGAAGCACATTTAAGATAATATATTTATTATAATACTTATTTATTATGAATGATGCATTAAAGAATCAATGCTATCAGTATTATGGAATTTAACATGCAATACATTTTTAATCTTTAATCGAAGGGAACTCTAAATGACAACGTTACATGTAAAAATAAAAATAATCTCCCTTCTCCCTTATGGTTTTAGCCACCTCGCAGTCTCTGTAGATGCGTTGTATGAGAATATCCTCCTCAGCAAAAACAACAAAATCGCACCACTCCATCCCTGTTAGAAGCAGCTGGCCTTGTACCTGCCAATAATAGCTGTGAGTGTGCTTTAATTTCAATGTGCCACTCTGCATTTTCAAGTAGCTACAGTCCACATAGCTCTTTGCGTTGGGACATTTAATTTCCAGCAATCCGAAGGGTGGGCTCTCAGTCGGGTCAAACACCAGACCGTCAGGAGATGACCCTAACCAGGGGGCATCTGGGTGGATGATGAACCCACAAGGCCAGTAATTTGTGTTTTTTACTCTGCAGTATTCCTTGATGGCAACCGGTTCCAGTACCAGTCCCCTCTTCATTGCAGCTGTCTGAGCCACTCCCTTTTTAATCCTTTCTGCCAAGTTTTCTGCAGAACTCTGGCCTTTGACATGGCATATTTCCCTGAATCGGGAAGAAGTTATTCTTGGCCTCCTGACACGGTGCCACTCTACAGTGTTGCTCTGCTCCCTGGTGGCAACCTCTATTTTCCTTGCCATGTCTATTGTAGTGTCAAGTGACTGTAGATGGAGGTGTTGCTGGTGACTGCACACAAACTGACAGGTGGTAGGCTCCAGCCTATAGCCATCTACAGGTAGAGGTGGTGGTGGAGGGGCATCTGGGTGGAGTACTACAACCCGGCTCACTAGTACAGGATGTTGGTAAGATATAGGACTACCTTCCTGGACTTTCCCAAAAGCAGAGTCAACCAATGGGATGTCAGCATTTATTGCCATGGTGGTGATGAGTGGAGCGATGTTTGGCAAGAAATCAGTGTACACCTCATCAACTTTGAGGACATCTGGATCTGGCAGCTCCCCACGCACTGCTTTGTAACGTGTACTCCTTTGGTTAATTTAATTTCACAATTAGGACTTTAAGAACAATTTTACACAAACAACAATCAAAGAGTTATATAGTAGGTTATACAATTACATAGAACAATAGGTATTACCTTACACCATCAGCAACCATAAACTGCTTCGGCTTTGTGGAAATGAACACCATGTCGCTCACTCTGCCTGGTTTCACACCCTGTTGATTACACAAAAGAATTATCAAATTAAATTGTTGATGCAACATACTAGATCAGCTCTTCACAAATGAAAGAAAAATACTATACTAATTTATAGTAAATACTAGTGTTTTTGAACCATACTATAGTAAAAAACTAAAGTATACTACAGTGTTTATTACGGTTTATCAGTTTACTGTAGTTAATACTACAGTATGCTGTTGCATTCATTAACAAAGTGTTGTAAATACTAGCATACAGTATAATACAATTTACTTTCGTTTACTATAGTATTTTTTCTCACTAAACCATGGTTTGGATGTGAATACATGCTTACCATGGTTCTTGGCTTGTGCCAGAGCTGCTCTGTGTCAGTGCAGCTCAGGACAGGGGGTACAGCAGCCAGGTTCAGAGTGGAATAGTGCGCAGTCTGAAACAGCAGTGCAACATTGTGGTTGCAGAGCGCTCTTCCAGCCACACAGGAACACTCTGCCACTGATATGTCAACTGGGGAGCAGTCCTCAAAAACAATCTACACATTAAAACAAAATGTCTGTCAATTCACATTTAGGGCACAACTTCAATACAAAACAGAAAATGAGAAAGCTGAGAGCAGGCTGATCAGGTAAGTAGTAGGTATGGGAATAGGCTCAAACATGTCAGGTTATCAATGGCATCATACACAATGCTGTAATCTTAGGATATCCAAAGAGATCAACCTGTCTCAATTTACTCACTTTCATAAAGTAAAACAGTGAACGTTGAACAAGTGAACGTTGAATGCATAACATAGGTACAGGGTACAAAATCAGCACTTACCACTGGCCAAAGAACCATAAAGATGACTGGACATGGTTTATAATAAACATACAGTAAAGAACAGCAGCCATCACAACCAGTTTCTGTGGTTTCCATGAAAGCTAAGTATATGCTTAGGTCATTTAATTATTTTAAAACAAAGGATCGAAAACTAAAATTAAGATATAAATTAGGCTTTTCATGCTACACACATATCTAGCAAACGTTACCAGTTGAAGTTAGCAACTGTTACTCTGCAACCTGTTGCAAAACGTCAGCTAACTAGGCTTATTTGAATCCTAAATTACAGGTTAACGTTACATCTCCTAGCCACATCAAAACCACAGAAAATGAACTTGATTGAGGCTTTGAACACTTATTTCTACTCCCTACTCTGAGGTCGTGAGGCTTCTCGCTCTTTCTCATGGACCTGTAACAGGTCGCCCTGACGCTCACTCTCCCTGATGAATCTTTGTTTGAAACTGTGGTGGATTAGACATCATTCACGTTTAGGGTTGGGTATCGTTTGGATTTTTTTCGATACCGGTGCCAAATCGATACTTTTAAAACGGTACCGGTGCCAAAACGGTGCCTGAACCGATACTTTAAAAAAGCCACAAAATGATGGTGGATGACTCAGTCAAGAATACCTTTTTACTGGACAAAAAAAGTTCTTTAAATTGAACAATATATTAAAAGTTTAAAGTATACATGAATATATAAGTAAATACAAAACACAACAACAGTAAAACCTAAGCCAACTAGCTCAACTACAATAATTTAACAGCTTCAAATTTCAGCAATTTTTTTGCAGAAATATGACCATATTTGCCTTCTCTGGCAAAATAGACACCTCTCCTGACTTATTGCATGTCCTGCACAGGAGAAAACTCTCTCAGATGGTGTCGATGAGGCCTGTTTGAAAGTGCAAACAATATGGGAAGACTGTCCCGCTTCCTGGGGCTGATCGTGCCAGCTGATGTCCGTGACCTGTCAAACACGGAGCATATTCCATGTGCCCTCAAATGTTTCATTAGGTTTGACATGTTTCCCCCTTTACACGCAACTGTTGTAAAACATTTGCTGCACGTCGCGGTGTCGGAATCCTTTCTGGTGAAATATAGCCACACTTTGGAGCTTTTAGTTTTAGGCATTTTAATTTAAGCGCGTTTAATTTAGCTAGCTAAGCTAACGGTAGACCACCTGCTGCACTGCAGTCAGCGCAAGTGTAGTTGCTGCGCTCACGCGCTTCACGGATGGTCTCACTTCCCGACGATTTGGGATTTTTACTTCGAAATGTGAAAACAAAATGGACAGTAACATTACTACAAAGATGTATTGGGTTTGTCTCATCAAAGCTTTCCAACGTTCACGTGAGTTTTCTCATTCAGGAAATAATTTTTCCGAGCATTCTGACACCCCATGAACGCAGTATTTAAATTTAACTAGAGATCTGGCGTGTTGATGAATCTGATGCTGCTTACGTCCGTGTCATAGCACCAGAGGACAAGTATTTCTATCACTTCAGGCATTTAAGTGGCACCGAAACGAGGCACCGACATTCGCATTCTGATTCGATCCGGTACATACCGGTTCTATAGGTACCGGTGCCGTATTGGCACCGGGTTTCGGTACCCAACCCTATTCACGTTATGCTTACACTTAATCGTACATCATCAAAACACTACACTGCATCAAATAGCCTGTCAAGTTGTCAAAGTTAGCCAGTAACGTTAACTAGAGCTAGCTAGCTTGCCAGTCAGTTAGCTAATGTTGTATAACTTACCTTCATAGTTGTCGATGTAACTAGATATGTACATCTTGAACCCCTTTTCCCTTTTGCTCCTCGGGGCTGAGCTTGCCGCTTGTACTAGACGGTGTACATCGCTGATTGTTACTTTCGGAAGGTCTTGGAGACATCGTGTGTAAAATAGCGCCATCTTCCCTCTCTTCATATCTCAGAACCGGAAGCGTACAAGCGTACACTCAAGAAAGCGGAAATAGAAAAACGTCATCCCGTGCAACTAGTCCATTTCTGGCTCGTCGGCTTTGGGTCGGCGCACGACTGAAGGCCGCTGCCGCGCTTCTCTGTTCACGTGATCATTCATCTCTTTCAACCCACCAGAGAAAAGACGACTACGGCGTCTGTGTTTTCAGGTAAGTTTTTGCTTGAGGTAAATTAGAAAACAAAATCATTTTTTTTAAATTCTGTGACACTTAAAAGTTACTAAGGCACTCGGTTTACTACAGGCAGTTTGTAATCACAATTTCTCGGAGTTGAAGGGCTAGATGAACTGCGGATGCGAGGTCACCTAACTTGTTTTTAGTTCAGAAACGTTCATTCTAGTGGCGAAGTTATCTGAACATATCTGCAAAATAAGCGGACCAGGTCATTAAACTGGTAATTGTTGGTAGATTTGTTTTTTTTGTAAATGCTGCGTGACTTTGACGTGTTTTAATGCGCGTGCGCGTCAAACATTCAAACACTGTGGCGAGCAGGAAATTACTATGGAAACGGCGCGGCACCGCAGTAACTGACAAGCTGCAAAACTCTCGTTGTTTTCTCTGCTTTCAGGTGAGTCTAGTCCCTAAAATCACACAAGTAATATAAAACTGTTCTGGACACTTACTTGCAATTGACACACTTCTGTCGAATATTTTCTTTATTGAAATAGTTTAGTGTCTTCGAAAAAGTCCGTTAGCATCTTAACCGTATTCAGAAGAGGTTGGCTAACTGTGCTTTAGCTCTAATGAAAGTTTGAGTTTTAATCTCATCTTTGCATGCAGAAGAGAGGTTTTGATCATTTTGTTAAGGTTTTGCTGGCAATCTGCCAATGGGTAGTTGGAAGTAAACTAGGCCTTATTTATTTAAATTAAAGATTACTGAACTTAATCGATGACGTCACTTGCAGGAAGCGCGAAAATGAGCTGAAACGCATTTTGGTCTTTCATGGTAAATAAATCACCACAATTTAATTTCATGTTAAATAATTTAATACCAATTACATTGAAGAAAAAATATTCTGTGATTTCAGGAGTGAAAAAATAATAATTGTACATCAGCGGAGGGGGGAAGGTCTGCTGACAGAGAAGTAGGAGACTCAGGTGAACTGAGGAACACATTAAATAACTTCATACGCATTTTTTTCCACATAAGGTAACACTTTAGTATGGAGAACAATTCTCAGTTTTAACTAGTTATTAATTTGCATACTGACTGTTTATCAGTACTTATAAAGCCTTATTCTGCATGACTATTTTCTACCTCCCATAATCCTGCCCAATAATGCTACCTAAATTTAAACACTACAACAACTTCCTTACTATCTATTAATAAGCGGTAAATTAAGAGTTTTAGGCAAAAGTTAATAGTAAATGTGTTCCCTGTACCAAAGTGTTACCCCACAAAATATTCACCTATAATTATTTTTTATCTATTACAGTTTGTAAGGTTCTGACATCCAAGCGTAAGTAACACTGAACAAAGTAAAATGAAGTAACCCTAAAACAAATTCTGTTAAGAAATTATTGTATGTATATTCTGTAAATTCTACTTTATCTGCATTTCACCTCTGTTTTGGTTTGTTTCCTTCTATTAAACCTGTCAACATATAGGCTCTGTGATAAACTGTTTCCTATGTTCCTAGATTCTTCCATGCTGAAGGCCAGCACCCTGTCGAAGAAAATCTCACGCTAAAAACCTTATGACTAGTAAGCAAAACCTCAAACATACTCTACTGTTCAAAAGTTTGGGATCTGTTAGATTTATGTTTTTGAAAGAAGTCTCACAGTTTAAACCTCAGTGAGACTGTCTGTGAAAAGTGACAAATATAATGTTATGATAGTTTATAGTTACAATAAACTAAAAAGATTAATATATTTTCTCTAGTTCTGTTTTGAGTCATGTTTCCCAGACACCATACTACAGTGTTCCACTGTTATTGATTGATTTATTTATTTGTATGCATTTTGTGCTGATAAATTCTTAAATACTTTTTACCTTAAATGCTGACTGTGGTTCAGGGGGTTGACAGCTTTAGACATGCAAGTTATTTTTCAAAGAAATCTGGTCAGCTTACTCACTTAGCCTCTAAAATGTTTGACTTATATCACCAATACAATATCAGGGGTGAAGATATCATTAGAGTTCTCAGTTATGGCTGTGATTTGTTAACAGATGTAATCCCTCGCGTTTGGCGCTGACATTCTTCAGGACAAGGCCTTGATGTCATCTACACACATTACATGAAGACGGTGAGTTTCCCAATAGCTGCCACTGTTCATGTGAGTTACATGATATAACTTCTGTGAGCAGGTGTCAAAAATATTGATATTTCGATATGTATCAATGCTAGAATGTCTGAAACGAGACCAGCTGTGCGTACTCACTTTCTCCTGTCTCTGACCATGAAGTGACACACATCCGCTTCCTTTTACGGTGCGTGTTCACCGGTGTGGAGCAGAGCAAGCGTGAAGCTTGACTTCCATTGGAACGAATTAAAGGGTTAGTTCACCGCAAAATGAAAATTCTGTCATTAATTCGTCACCCTCATGTCTTTCCACACCAGTGAGACTTTTGTTCATCTTCGGAACAAGAAAGAAGATCTTTTTGATGACAGAATGCTGTCCGATTTCCTTCCATAGACTGCCTTTGTAACTTCCACTTTGATGCTTCAAAAACTTCATAAAGAGATCGGAAAACTAATCCATATGAATCGTGTGGTTTAGTCCAGATTTTCTGAAGAGAAGTGATCGCTTGTTATGTTGAACAGATTTAGACTTTTACTTGCATGTAAACACTGATCAGTGAACATAAGCAGAAGCTCAACCGAACCTGAACAACACAAAGAACAAACCTCTTCCAGAAGCTCAAATGTGCTGCATAACCAACGAGGTTCATTCTCGTATGTTATGTTTGAGCTTCCGGAAGAGGTTTTTAATGTTACATTATTAGCTTGGAAAATATGCTGATTTGACTAGAAACATTGGAGACCGGTAAAGCTTCAAGTTATGAGGAGGGCATGACTTGCGTTTAGGAAAAATGTATATATTCTACTACAACTACTACTAATACTACTAATAAGTTAGTATTGTTAAGCAAAGTTATTAACAAGATCTTTTAAAAACAATTTCTTTATTATAAAATGACCAACTATGAAAATACAGCTTTACTGTGTTATGTCTTCCTTTTTCTTTACAGCACATCACTGACAGGCTTTCCTGTGTAACACTGATTCAAGTTTTCCACCATCATATTAACCCAAATGAGGTTTGTAAATGCATGGATGCTTTATATTTTACATTAATTTTGTTAAATTAAAGGAATATTCAGAGTGCAAGTCAAAACCGTTTCTTTTGGACAATATTATGCCACAAATATTGTGTATTGAGCTGAAATTAAATTGAACCTGGAATGATCATTAGTGATGCCAGATGAGACACTTTGTAATGAATATGTACGATGGTTTTTGAACTGTACTATTGTTATTCCAGGTTCTCTGGGATCTCCAGCTGAAGGCATGAAGACATCAGATATTGGCCTGGACAGATGTACCAACAGTACGCCACACTGACCTCTGCTTCTGCATGGACGCCTGATTACTACCATGTTCTGTGAGGGTATTACTGTAGTAAAACTGAGCACCTGTGACAGTGGGGTTTGTAGTTTTAATAATAGTCACACATTAGTAAATTAAAAGTCACAGAGAAAAAGGTTTTTTAGAAGTTGGAAACTTCTCTCTCACAAAAAACACAACGGTTTCACCTTTTCAAATTCTTTTCTGGTGGTACATGTGTCCTATTGTATAACTCACAATTAAGAAATTCATATGCTCGCATTTAAACTGCGGACACGCTAGACTTTGAGCGTGTGAAATTTCTTCGGACACTGCAACAGTCGTGATACGACGTCATGATCTGCTGCGTCTTTTTATAAATATGAATTCAACATTTAACAAATTGTATATTCAAAATATACAATCCCCTCTGCTTTACTAAAATAAAAAATTCTTTGAATTCAGCTGAGAGATCACACCGTGTATCAATTATCTACTCTTTACACACATTCGTGTGATGGGAAGTCACAGGTCAGAGTTCACCAAACCAAACTATTTTCATTAGCTTGGGTTTCTGGTCTCCCGCATTTGTGTGCATATGAATGAAATGAAAAACGTTTATTCTACAGTTGCTGCACACCTGTATCAAAAGTGTGAAGTCATAGACAAATTTTTTTTGTGAACTGATATGCGAGATCTGACATATGACATATCAGTATGTGAGATCCACTCACACTTGTGCTCTATTCAGTGATGAACAGGTTCTCCTCATTATTAATTAATCAGTGATCAACACAGCAGCACCAGAAATGGCCTTGCACTGTAGAATTGAGGTTTTTGCTATAAATGAAAACTAGCTAATTATTATAAATATTACTATTTTACAATCAGGACTATGTTTGAGAGGGATACAAGTCATTTTTATGGATGATAGGATTTTTTCATTACAAACTTTATTTGAGTGATCTAAAAAAATGAGCCTATGAGTCTCTTAATTTGTGGTTTGTTGAATAGGATCTGTGTGTTATTTATGTATCAATGTAACTGTGTTTGTGAGAGAGAAAAGAAAACTACAAGTTTGCATCTCCTAATACACATTCTCAATGACTTTACTGAAATATTCTCTACAAATACAAATTCCACTGTCTCAGTTTTGCTACAATAATACTAGATACTATACAGCACATTCATAATTTGAGTCGATGTTCTGATTCATTTTTTTTCCAATCACATTTTACCCATGCCAAACCACGTCTGTGTTATTAACTACTATTAATTTTGTATATAATCAATATATAAACAAGTGATATTTAGTTGTTATCAAGGGATTGGCTGGACCCCGCTGACCCGATCAGTATTTCTTGTCTAATGATCTTATAGTTTTCTGGTTTCTCTAGTATTGCAACCTTCTCATGGCTATTTAATAATGACTTTTCAGTGAGTTAAACCCTTTTTTGCCCCATAACATGTTTTTAAAAAAAGTCATTTAAAAGTGGTTTTGTCTATGCTATTGAAATTGTGGGTTACATCTTTGTCACCTTTTTCACCCAAAGAGTTTACATTCCTGATAATACAAGAGCGAAGAACTTACATTTTAATTGCAAAGGAAAACCAATTCATCTGCTATATTCTTCTGTCCTCTAATTTCACGGGTAAGATTTCTTTATAAACCATCTACTCACCCATATGTGTTTATTTTTGTGGAACACAAAAGGAGAGTCAGAGAGTCTCAGTCACCATTAGAACAGAAACAGTGATGGTGAATTGTGACTCAGGCTGTCAGTCTCATGATGTTCTGCCTCATTCTCCTTTTGTGCTCCAATAAAAAAAACGCATTTGGTACAAAAGAACATGACCAGTTTTATTCTTGAGTAATATTGCATTTTGTAACTTGAGACTGTTTATATTAGCCTGTAATTTACTTGAATACCTCTTGTGTATTTGAATGTAAATGTCTGTTCTGTTAGTCATATTGAAGGTTTGAATATAGTATTTGTAGGCTGTAACTATTTTGTAAATATTAAAGCAATTTTAACTGAATGTGATGTGTGATTATTACACAAAGGCAAATTTATCTGTTAGTATTTAAGTTTTTTAAAACAGAAAATGTATTGTATAAAGCTTTTACCCAACTGAAATCAACATCGTTTCAACGTGAGGTAATCAAACCAGATCGATTTCATGTTGAACACGTGTTTATTCTGTAACATAGTTTCATTCAACTAATATCAGATCGTTTCAGCAGAAGGTATGCAGAAGTCGTTGGTTTTTGATGCTTTGTAAAAGGTTCTAGGTTGATTCTGTGTCAGGGTGCTACCTGGGTGGAGCCCGAGAGGCTCAGCCTAAATAAATACAGGTTCTAGAAAGCACCTGCAAAGCGGCCGGGATTTACAGCTTTGCATCGTCTGCACGTCAGCCGGAGAGCATTCGCGATCAGATGCCGACGTCTCTGCGACATTTTCCCAATGAGCAAAAGCTCTCTGAGCGATATCGCGCCGATGCAACTTTCTGCATTGGGTCGACATCGGCCCGACGTACGTGGGCTATCTGGGTTGTTAGGGTGTCCTGGGTGGTTGCTAAGCGGTTGCTATGGTAACCTGGGTGGTTGTTAGGCAGTTGCTAATGTACTTCGGGTGGTTAATTGGTGTTGCTAGGCGGTTGCTAGGGTGTTCTGGATGGATGGTAGGTGGTTGCTCTGGTGTTACTAGGTGTTGGTAGTTGTCACAGATAGTTACTATGGAGTTTTTATAGAGTTCTTAGCATGTTCTCAGCCCACTTTAACACTTAGCTAATCAGTATTAGCATGTAGCTATTCACTGCTAGCATGTGTAGCATGTTGGAAGTCCAGTTTGCTAGCATGAGTCAAAAGACCCAACGACCATGTCTGTACGATGTTCTGATGCAGAGATATAGGTCTTGTTAAACAGTTGCTAGGGTACTTTGTTTGGTTGCTAGGGAGTGGCTTGGCAGCTACCAGTGATGATCCTCCAAAGGCTACTTGCCAGTATGAATGGTATAAACCAACCCTATGATGTTCAGGTTTGAAGATATCCCTCTTTGGGTTTGGGTTGCTAGGGTGCTCTAAATGGTTGCTATGGTATGGGTATGGCTAGACAGTTAATAGGCTTAAACTAATAGACTACATTTGTGCCCAAATCAAAAGAGCCATACTCACGTGTCTGTATGATGTTCTGATTCATTTATATCCATCTCATCTATTTTTCAATGGAAGTCTTTGAGGTGGTTGCTAGGGTGCTCTAAGTGGTTGCTAGGGTGTGGCTATGATGAAGATTTTAGGTCATTACTGATTGGCTGCTTGATCAGATGTCAAATGAGTCAGAGACAGTGAGAGAGAAAGGGGTCCTCAGGCCGTGCATGTGTGTGTGTTTGAGTGAGAAAGTGACAGTTGATACTGACGGAATGTTCGTGAATTAGAATTTTTCAATGTAAGTCAATGGGACTTTTTTAGCCACTTTTTCATCCACTGTGCAAACACCGTAGGTCCGATAGCTTATAAAAATCATAGCACACCTCTTCTCAATGAGCCGGTCAGTTTGACACCTCATTCATGGGTCTAGGTCAAATGGCACGGGATGAGGTACGTGCTGAAGTTTTGGCCGGAAGAAGAAGAAGCAGAACTAGAATGTACATTTCCTGGAGAAACTCAGGTACCGGCTCAAAGGTGGACTTAAACCCAGTTTCTCACTACTCAGAACTCATCTTTCCATAAATCACCCACTAAAACCCTTCCATGATGCCTCTCTCAGTTCCATTCTTCAAGCCATTTCTCCTAGAACCCTCCAATCTTCCTAACTGCAAGGAAGTGTTTTAAGGCTATCCACTTCACATACAACCTGCATTTGCCGATTTTCTCTGCTTACCATCACCTAATTCATGTCTCATCTCAATGGCATCAAGAACCTACAAGCATGATTCCATCAACTTCGCCTGAATACTTGATGCAATCTTCATATTGGCTATTGTTTTCCTCAGATGTTCTAACTACATGCGCACCTTATCTATTTAACACCACCAATCCACTTATAGTGGAAATATTTCCATCCTAACTGTGGCATCAGCATCCACCCACGTGCTCAAGCAGGAACCAACTTCACTATTCAACTGCTGCAACAGCAATACTACCTTAGGGGCCGTTCACATATCGCGCCTAAAAAAGCATGGAAAGCACGGCCACGTCGCTTCCTCCTTCTTTTGCATGCGTTCGGGAGCTTGCATTTCTGAAGTGTCTGTCATTGCTATGCAACCATGAACAGCTTTCTCCACGACTACGCGGTAATTTCAATGGATTTCCATCACCAAAAAGCCCTTGCAGAAGCTCTAGTACAAGATTTATTTATGGAGTAGAAAAAACAAACTCCCGCAGTGTTTGGGTGCACCACAGAGAATTTCACAAACTCATCCAAGAGCTCCGTCTGGACGATGAGAGATTCAAAGTCTATTTCAGAGTTGACAAGGACCAGTTTGATAATCTTTTAAGAAAAATTGGCCCAAGCATCACCAAACAGAGCTTCTGCTGTGAAACCATCACAACAACTCTGCGTTCGTCTGAGGTCAATAGCCTATCGTTAGGGTAAAGGAAAGGGTTGATTGGATGCTTCCTGTCACACAACCTGCGGTGCGCTTGCAGCTTTCTGAGAAGTTGAGATGTTTCATCTCACCGCGGCACAGGCGTGCCTGGAAAAAACGAGTGCGCTACACCGCTTGCGCGTCGCGACCGCATCGCTTCCATTTTGCGCGCGCTTGCCGCGCGCCTACATAGGAAATAATGAATATGCGTAACCAAAAGATGCGATATGTGAACGGCCCCTTAAGCTTCCAGAGAAGATCCGCTTTTCCATCCAATTTGTCTCGAAGCACCTTTTCTCCACTGTCACAGCAGTGACGTTCCTCCACGCTCCTGCAGGAGCTCCATTTTGAAAATTTTCTCCACTGCTGTGTCTGATTCCAGTGATTGGCGTGGAGAGAGCGCATAAAGAGGCCAGTGAGAAGCGAGAGATGGAGAGAGAAGGACTGCTGGCTGGTGGGCACAAACAGGAGCTCTGGAGAGCATTTGATATTTTGAAGGGACTGTGATTTTGTGACAGACTGAGTGCTGGTGTGCACACTGTTCATCTGAAATTACAGCTTTAGTCCCCGTATAATTGAATCACAGGACCGGATACCAAGTTGCCTTGCCAAGGAAAACTTTTATTGTGTGTCAGGAGAGAAGTTTGTTCTATTGTCTTCAGGCCATCTTCATGTGCTTCTCTGAGGAGTAGTGTGTTACATCAAGCTTATATACCATGACTAGGGATCTTACAATTCCTTACAAGGTGCAGAAAAACAAGTTGGTTTCTTTAAAATAGAACGTATACTTCATCCATACACATTCTACCCTCCTTGTAGGGAATACTGTACATCAATAGGTGTTTACATCATGGAGCAACTGGATCAGCTGAAACATGTGCTACGTGCAGCCTTTCAGAATACATGTACACACATACATTCCATTGAAGCCAAAATGATCTCCCCTTGCCTGTGCTTACCATACGACACTACATGTTCATACAGACTTGGCTCATGAGGCTTATACTTTCTCAAACGCAATATACATTTGATTATGAACATATAAATAATATTAAAACAATGAAATGTGTTTATTGTGTTTATTGTTTATAATAAAACCCCCGCAGTCACAGTAACACCGACCCTGTCCTCTTCCTGAGTATTGATTCATTGACTTTGTTACACTGGCACCGAAACCCAGGAAGGAAGAAGGAGAGATATCGCCATCATGCAGACTCCGCCAATTTGGCCGTTTACGGTGATCATTTCATCCCTCGCAGTCCTCCATCAGGAACAACATCAAGTCGAGTCAAGTCAATTCACCTTTACTTATATAGTGCTTTTTACAATGCAATTGTGGCAAAGCAGCTTTACATTAATAATTGGCAAATCATTTTTGGCTGCACAGCAGCTCCCAAAGAAAATGGTGTCATTGTCCAGCTTATTCTATTATTATATTATTGATTCATGCCGTTGCAAAGATCAGTAGTTATTAGTCTAGTTAATTTATGTATATCAGCACTGGAAAAAACAGTGACGTAATCGTCCGGCTCAGCTCAGTTCGCATACAACGGCGCCAATGCAGGCATATCAAAAACACTGCTGAATATCAAGCAAGTGTCCCCAACTTAAGCAAGCCAAGGCAACAGCGGCAAGGAACCAAAACTCCAACAAAATGGAAAAAAAAACCTTGGGAGAAACCGGGCTTAGTCGGAGGGCCAGTTCTCCTCTGGCCAATAGTGAACACTTGCCCGATACTATGCATCTTAACAATCCTTTAACGGATATGAAGACAAAATTCTGGCCAGAATTCTGAGATCGTAATAGACGCGAAGGACTATAATGCATTAAGAGCTCACTCAGGTACTGGGGAGCTAAGCCATTTAGTGCTTTGTAAGTAATTAGCAAGATTTTAAAATCTATACGATGTTTAATAGGGAGCCAGTGCAGTTTTGACAGAACCGGGCTAATATGGTGATACTTCCTGGTTCTAGTAAGGACTCTAGCAGCTGCGTTTTGGACCAGCTGTAGTTTGTTTATCAAGCAAACGATAAACACATGAACTAGCTGTTCCGCATTTGTCATTGAGAGCATATGTCGTAGTTTAGATATATTTTTTAAGATGGAAGAATGCGGCTTAACAGAGCAGCAAGTGTTAGAGTGTTAGACAGTATTCTAGGTTATTATGTGCAGAAGTTTTTGGTCCAATATTTAGAATCTCTGTTTTTTCTGAATTTAGTAGTAGAAAATTACAAGTCATCCAATTTTTTATATCAGCTACGCGTTCTGTTAATTTTGAGAATTGGTAGGATTCTTCAGGGCACGAGGAAATATAGAGCTGAGTATCATCAGCGTAACAGAGAAAAATAATGCCATGCTTCCTAATAACATCTCCCAAGGGTAGCATGTACAGAGTGAAAAGCAACGGTCCTAGTACTGAGCCTTGTGGTACTCCGTATTGAACTTGTGAACGGAATGACATCTCTTCGTTTACTACTACAAACTGATTACGGTCAGACAAGTACGATTTGAACCATGCCAATGCAATTCTACTAATGCCAACATAATCTTCTAGTCTATTCAAAAGAATTGTGTGTATCGATAGTGTCAAAAGCAGCACTGAGGTCTAGTAAGACTAATAGAGGGATACAACCACAATCCGTAACCTAGTGATGAAGATGAATTAATGATCTTAAGAAGTGTCAGGGTTCTGTCACTTCGGTCTAGTTTATTTTATTGGTTTTGTGACAGAGCTCTGACACTCCCTTTGTGTGAGCATACGGAGTTCTCGAGCCGTGCGTTCTCTTGTCTGCGTGTTTTGTTTCATGATGTTCGGATCCCGGCATTCATGTCTGGTTTGGTTTCAGGTCGGGATTCGGACATTCACGCTCCCTGTCCTGTCTTCATTGTGAGTGTACGGTCTTTGTATTTCACTCACCGTGCGTTCTTGTGTTTTGTGAGTGTTGTCGTGTTTTGTGTTGCACACGGTTGTTTACACCTAGCGCGTGCTTTCATGTCGTGTTTTTTGTGAACGCGCGGTCTGTGAGTGTGCTCGCTGGCTGCGCGTTCGTGTTGTGTTCATGTCTCGTTTTGTGAGCACGTGGCTGGTGATTGTTTTTATTAGCCATGTGCTCGTGTTTTTGTCATGTTTGGTGTGAGCACATGGCTTGTCATGTTTCCTTTTGCCATGTGCTTTCTTGTCCATTGTCTTGACCCCACCCATCTTGTTACCTGTTTATTGGTTTATTTGCCCCACCTGTCCTCCCTCATTACCTGCCTTGTTTGTTACCCTTTTTATTCTCCTGGATTCTCCGTCGCTGAGCCCGCTGTAGGCCCGGAGGCCGCCACCGAGCAGCCCGCTCTCCCTGATGCGGCCACGGAGGCTGCCACCGAGCAGCCCACTCTCTCCTGATATGGCTTCGCCCTTCTGTGTGTCTGGGCCACACACACATCTGCCGGGCAGCCCGCTCTCCCTGATGCGGCCACTGAGGTGGCCACCGAGCAGCCCGCTCTCCCTGATATGGCCATGGAGGCCATTGAAGCCACTCTCTCTTGCTTTGGCTTCGCTCTTCTGTTTGTCTGGGCCACACACACGGCCCTCCTGACTTCCTCAGCTCCAGCCCTGAAGTCCCTAGAGACAGCCACAGAGACTACCCTAAAGTCTGTCCCTGTCCCATATGCTTCTCTGACTAGTGCCCATAACATCGGTTGTGTCTCCCTGGGTGTAGTAGTCTCTGTGGGGTTCCCCTTTACTCCGAGTAATGTCCTGTCGGTATTTGATCCGCCTATCCTGTCCAAGCATCCTGCCCTATTGGCCCCGGCCAAGCCCTGTGAGCTGTGGGCATCATCCTGGCCCTCGACCAGGACTGTAGATCCGCTGGAGCCCGCCTGGTTTGTCCCTCCAGTCCCACCCTGGTTTTCTGTTGGGGTTCCTGGTTGGCCGGAGCCTCCCTGTTTGGTCCCTCCAGTCCCACCCTGGTGTTCTGCTGGGGTTCCTGGTTGGTCGGAGCCTCAACCCGCCCATCCCTCCCTGGTTCCTCTCTGTGACTGTGTGACATTCCTGTTGGCTCTGACTTGGCTTCCCTCCCTTCCTCCCTTCTTTGTCTCTGTGTATTGATCTTTTTGTCTTGTCATGATGTGTTGGTTTGTGTTGTCGTGTATGTTGGTCTTGTGTCGTGTTTTGTTTCTGTCTTGTGTTCCCTATTTGGGGGGGAGGGGGGTAGTGTCAGTGTTCTGTCACTTCGGTCTAGTTTATTTTATTGGTTTTGTGACAGAGCTCTGACACTCCCTTTGTGTTCGGTCTTTGTGTGAGCGTACAGTCTCGAGTTCTGTCTTGTTTCATGTTGGGGCGCGTGGTGTTCGGATCCTGGCATTCATGTCTGGTTCGGTTTCAGGTCGGGATTCAGACACTCGCACTCCCTGTCCTGTCTTCATTTTGAGCGCATGGTCTTTGTATTTCACTCACCGTGCGTTCTTGTGTTTTGTGTTGCATGCGGTTGCTTACACCTGCCGTGTGCTTTCATGTCGTGTTTTGTGTGAATGCGCGGTCTGTGAGTGTGCTCGCTGGCTGCACGTTCGTGTTATGTTCATGTCTCGTTTTGTGAGCACGTGGCTGGTGATTATTTTCATTAGCCATGTGCTCATGTTTTTGTCATGTTTGGTGTGAGCACATGGCTCTCTTCTCCATTGTCTTGACCCCGCCCATCTTGTTACCTGTTTATTGGTTTATTTACCCCACCTGTCCTCCCTCATTACCTGCCTTGTTTGTTACCCTTTTTATTCTCCTTGTGTTTGCAGTCCTGTGCTGGATCGTTTTTGTATGTGAGTGTTCTTGTATGTGGTCTGTTGTCAAGTCAAGTCAAGTCTGTTTTCCCCCTTGGGGTAGTTTTTGTTCTTTGTTTTGTTTTTTATGAAAATTAAAACCCATTTCTTGTGCGATTGAGTTCTCGCTCCCTTTCTCCACCATCCAAACCTGACAAGAAGAGGATCTATGTCTGCTGGAAGCATCTATTTCAATACCTTAGTCGGTATAGAGTCTAACATACATGTTGTTGATTTCGATGATTTAACAAATTTAGACAATTCTTCCTTTTCTGTAGCAGCGAATGAATGGAATTTTTCCTCAGGGATACTACAATGCACTGTCTGATGTGATACTGTAGTAGACAGATGCATGACTATAATTTTCTCTCTAATATTGTCAATCTTGCAAGTAACTAGGCCACCTCACAGTCACAAACTTCAGCCGGAACTGAACAATGTACAGAGTTCACTAAGCTAGTAGCATCCAAAACAGTATCTGAAGCCCTTGCATTCTTACTATCCTCAATTAAAGTTCGGTTACGTGTCTCTAATTCTGAGATTTTCTCTGTCAGCCTGACTATTTCCCTGCATTTATGACATCGAATCCCTCATCGCTGACAGAGAAAGCTATACTATGCATGTGACAGGCAGTGCAAGTAACAATGAAAGGAGAAGATGACATAGCTTACCGTGTTCATAGACTGATCTGACTTACCAGTTGTTTGATGAACTTGTAGAAAAAGGAGTGCATGGCAGAAATGACGGTGTGCACGGATGACAAGTTTACGAACTAGCGTAATGCTAACACGTTGTGATAGTGATATAGATTAAAAGATTAAAAACTAGCAATGTAATGTGATAGGCAATATTAGACAATATCTGATATATAGTGATGATAAAGTAGACAACAAACAATGACAATAAATAGATTCAAAACAAAGCTATACGGAGCAACAGACTCAAACAATTCAGCAGCGAGGCAGACAGGAGCAATGGTTAGTCACCTCATTGACCATATACTGCAACTTGCCTTTGTTGAATTTCACGTTTAGACTCACCGCTTTGTTCATCACTTTCTCGAGGATGGCATCATGCTCTGCTTTGGTGGATGCCGCTATGATCATGTCATCGGCCACCATAAAAACGCCTTCAATGTCCCCAAAGCTCTCTGAGTTCAAGCGTTGTAATACTTCGCTCGCTGACTTTATGCCAAAAGGCATGTGATGAAAACGATACCTGCCCCACGGCGTGTTGAATGCACAGAGATCTGTTGACTTCTCATCTACTTGAATCTGCCAATAGCTATCCTTCTCATCCACAATGGTGAACAACTTTTTGCCAGCAAACTTACTCCGTATGTCCTCCAGGGTGGGAATGTTGTAGTGCTGGCAGAGTATGGCCCTGTTTAGGTCTCTGTGTGGACTCTCAGTGCACCGTTTTTCTTTTCTGTGATGCACAGACTGCTAACCCATGTAGTAGGTTTGGAGACTTTTTTTTATGACACCCCTTTTGTCCAATTCATCCAGAGTCGGTCATGGACTGCATACGGTATCTTCCTGCAGCCGTGTATGGCCGGAGGAACGGAAGGGTTGTTATGAATATGGTGCAATCCTGGAAACTGGCTCAAACCTTGAAAAAACGATGCATAGTGGGTGAGGAGCTCAGTTTTTGTGGTGGGCGATGATGGTATGAGGGCGTCCACTTTTCTTATGAGGTCCAACTGCACACATACCTGTCTCCCAAGTAGGGTTATATCTGATTCTGTAGTCACAAAGAACATCATGTAATTTGTTTTATTTTTAGCCTGCACTGTGTTTGTCTTTTGGATGTTCACACGAACCTGAAGCTGATCAACGATTTTCTTTGGAATGATGTTTGCTTCAGCACCTGTGTCGAGCTAGAAGTTGACAACTGTGTCTGCCATACGCAGATTTGTGTGCCAGGCTGTGTCTGATGTGTTTGATTGAACTACAGTACTGACAAACAGTGTGTCTATCGCAGATATCTCAGTATCTATGTCAAGCGTGTCCAAGTGCAAAGTGGTTCTTTTTGCCACATTTTTTACACACTTCATTATAGGCAGGACACTGTCTTGGCATGTGAATGCATCTGCATTTGCCGCAATTTTTTGAAAGTCCTCTAGTTGGCGTTGCCATTTGTTTGTGCACTGCTGGTTTGTTTGATTTCCATTTAGGCTGCAGGCCCTTTTTTGTAATGGCATGCACAAATTCTGTTTCTGATGATACTGCCATAGCTGTAACTTGTGCCCTCGTGACTTCTTTAGCTTTAGTGTCAAATCATATTATGGATAGTAATCGTTCATGCAATTTTGTCTCGTATCATGAGATCTTCAGTTTCTCAGAATTCGCATGTGCATGCTTTGTTTCTTAGCTCCGTGACGAATTTGTCTATGCCTGCTTGTTCAGGGAATGTGTGGGCCAAGAACTGATGTCGTTCAAAAATGGTATTCTTTCGTGGAGCACAGTATTTTCACAGTGCTGCGAGGACCTCTAATAATTTTTTACGTTGTGGATCCTCATATTGAAGTTATAAATGTCTAGCGCCTCTTCTCCTATGCAATGTAGTAGCACAGCGATCTGTCTCGTCTCAGGTTTGTCCACTAGAGCTGAGACAGTAAGATACAAATTAAATCTTTGTTCCCTTTCATGGGAACTTTGAGCTGCGTCGAGACGCATTGGGAACGCTTGATTGCGTCGTGAAGCACATGTGAAATCTGTCCAATGGCGTGACGGAACGTCATGGTGACGTCACAGACCAGGAAACTATAAAGCACTCCTCCAAACAAAGAATGGCAGCTTCTCTGTCTTCAGCAAGCGCTCTGTGTTTCTGTCTGTGATTTACTGTTGTTTGTCAAAGCATTTCACTAAAATGGCGAGTCCTAAGCAATTCAAGAAGTGTGTTCCTCCCTGCCCCTGTTTCATTACGAGTGGGGATACACACTATCTTTGTGTTGCTTGTTTGGGTGCGGAGCACGCACAGTCAGCTCTCGAGGGAGCTGGCTGTGTTCACTGCGATAAGATGGCAGTGAAAGTGCTTCGTTCCTGCCGGGCGTTCTTCGAGGAGGGCGCTTCGGCTCGCGTTCCTCGTGGTTCGGGTCCCGCTTCTGCCGAGGCAGAGCGGCGGCTCAAATCATGGGGTTCGCAGATGGATCTGGCAGAGGGGTTAGAGACGGGCCCGCCTTTTCTCTGCCCTCACCTGCCGGGTCTAGTGCCTCATCTCAGGGGGAAGCACGCTTTGCGGTTTCTTCTCCCAGGGATGAGGCACCGGTGTTTTACTTATCCAGCTCTGAGGAGTTGGATGTAGTGAGCATCGATGCTAGTATGTCTCGCGTTTGCTGTTGCAGCGCGTAGATTTCTTGTCTGCAATAATATATGGCTGGATCTCGCGTTTGCTGGGGCAGCGCATAGATTTCTTGTCTGCAATAATATGTGCTGGATCTCGCGTTTGCTGAGGCAGCGCGTAGATTTCTTGTCTGCAATAATATGTGCTGGATCTCGCGTTTGCTGAGGCAGCGCGTAGATTTCTTGTCTGCAATAATATATGGCTGGATCTCGTGTTTGCTGAGGCAGCGCGTAGATTTCTTGTCTGCAATAATATGTGAGTTCGGATCTCGCGTTTGCTGAGGCAGCGCGTAGATTTCTTGTATGCAATTTGTGGCTCGGATCTCGCGTTTGCTGAGTCAGCGTGCAGATTATGTGCCCGCAATTCATTTTATATATATATATATATATATATATATTTATATTTGGAGGGAACTGAGCAGACGGGACTTTCCCTTTCCCTATGATTGCATGCAGACTATACCAGCTTTATTCTTTTTGTATCTCATGTCAGAAAAATTAAACTTCTGATTTTTGGATGCCTGTTTAATCACCGGGGGAAAGTGGTGTACACCTCATCATACGGTGCCCATTTCTCCTCGGTGCCCTCAGGGGGCCTCTGCCAACCCGGCCATTGAGTATGTGTCTGGGCACAGAGCCCCTCAGCGGTTTTCTGAGGAAAACCCTGGTACAGTCAGATCGGTTGTTTCCTGCCGGTGCGCCGCTTCAGGACGCCGAGCTGACTGTCATAACACCAGAGGCCAGTCTCGAGAGACTGGTTCCCTTAGTAGATTTTCTGACAGAATGGAAATGTCTACAGAATATATCTTCTTGGGTACTGCAGATAATAGAAAGAGGTTACAAAATCCAGTTAACAGGTCATGCCCGCCCAGGTTCAACGGGGTTCTCACCACTGTGGTGGATCCCGAGCAGTCTCTGGTCTTGGAACAAGAGGTTCTGACACTTTTGCAAAAAGGAGCTATAGAAAGGGTTCCTCCTCCCAGCAAGCAGTCAGGGTTTTACAGCCGTTATTTCATTGTTCTGAAAAAGGATGGAGGGCTGCGTCCCATCCTAGATCTTCGCTTATTGAATCTTACGGTCCAAAAGCTCAAGTTCAGGATGCTTACACAGACAGATTGTTTCACAGATCAAATCCGAGGATTGGTTTGTGACAATCGATCTCAAAGACGCTTATTTTCATATATCCATCCATCCTCATCACAGGAAGTTCCTGAGGTTTGCTTTCGGGGACGAAGCTTATCAATTTCGGGTTCTTCCATTCGGCCTTGGGTTATCACCCCGTACCTTTTCAAAATGCGTGGATGCAGCTTTGGCTCCTCTGAGACTCCAGGGCATTCGCGTGTTAAATTATATCGACGATTGGTTGATTTTAGCTCAATCCGAGCTCATGGCGGTTCGACATCGAGATGTCGTTCTCGCACATATCAAAAGGTTGGGGTTGGGGTTGAGGTTGAACGCCAAAAAAAGTGTGCTTCTTCCATCTCAGAGAACCACTTTTCGAGGCGTGGTATGGGACTCGACATCGATGCGGGTCCATCTTGCTCCAGCTCGCATTGCGTCAATCCTATCAGCCGTCAATGGAATAAAACTAGGCCAGTTCATCACTGTCAAACAGTTTCAGAGACTGTTGGGTCTCATGGCAGCTGCGTCCAACGTGATACCTTTTGGCCTGCTGTACATGAGGCCACTGCAGTGGTGGCTGAGGTCCAAGGGGTTTTCTCCGAGGGGAAATCCTTTTCGCATGATCAAGGTCACGCGGCGATGCTTTCGTGCCTTAGTTATGTGGAAGAAACCTTGGTTCCTTTCCCAAGGGCCTGTGTTGGGAGTTCCTTGTCGTCACGTAATGCTAACGACGGATGCTTCCCTCATGGGTTGGGGGGGCGATCATGAGTGGTCGCTCAGCTCAGGGTCTGTGGCAGGGTCATCTACTTTCCTGGCACATAAATCGGCTGGAAATGATGGCAGTGTTTCAAGCTCTCAAAAACTTCCTGCCGGACCTGAGGGGCCATCATGTGTTGGTCCGTACGGACAACACATCGGTGGTCTCTTACATCAACCATCAGGGGGGTCTGAGGTCACGACACTTGTGCAAACTAGCTCAGTATATCCTTCTGTGGGCTCAGGGGGCTCCCTGAGAGCAGTTTACATCCCAGGGCATTTGAATCAGGGAGCAGACGTCCTGTCGAGACAGGGGCTGAGGCCCGGGGAGTGGAGACTTCACCCCGACGTGGTGGAGCTCCTATGGGAGAAATTTGGTCGTTCAGAGATAGACCTATTTGCAACTCAAGAGACAACTCACTGTCCCGCTGGGGCTGGACGCTATGGTGCAAGCGTGGCCGAGGCGGCGCCTGTATGCTTTTCCCCCGATCGCTCTGCTCCCAGGGGTTCTGGAGAGGGTTCGTCAGGTTGGGGTCAGCCTATTGCTCATAGCCCCATTCTGGCCGACCCGAGTTTGGTTTTCGGACCTGACGTCGCTAGTGGTCGGCTCCCCTTGGGAGATTCCAATTCGACGAGACCTCCTGTCGCAAGCAGGAGGCACGATATTTCACCCTCGTCCAGAGCTGTGGAAACTGTGGGCCTGGCCCCTGTGGGGTCCAGTTCATGAGGTCTGGTCTCTCTACTGAGGTAGTAGAGACCATTCTGCACTCCAGAGCCCCATCTACGAGGAGACTTCTGAGGCTTAGGCCTGCACAGCGGGTTAGGGCACCTGCCTGGGATTTGGCCATAGTGCTCGAGGGCCTGGCCATGGCTCCATTTGAGCCGTTGGAGGAAGTAGCTGAAAAATTCCTCACCATAAAAACTATATTTCTCAATTGGAGATCTTCAAGCCCTTTCTGTGGCTCCTTCATGTATGGAATTTGCACCTGGTATGGTGAAAGCGTTCCTGCATACCAAGCCAGGATATGTGCCTAAGGTCCCTACTAATACTGTAGGGCCCATTGTGCTGCAGGCCTTCTGTCCTCCACCTCCAACTTCAGATCAGGAAAACCTTAATCTGCTTTGCCCAGTTAGGGCTCTAGATGCCTACGTCCACAGAGCTGCCCAGTGACGTAGGTCAGATCAACTGTTTGTCTGTTTCGGGTCACCCAGGAAGGGGTGTCCCGCTTTTAAGCAGAGAATGAGTAAGTGGGTGGTTGAGGCCATCTCACTCGCTTATGAGTCGGCCGGACAGCCTTCACCTTTGACTGTCCGTGCCCATTCCAAGAGGAGTATGGCGGCCTTTAAAGCCCTTCTGTCAGGAGTATCTTTACAAGATGTGTGTGATGCGGCGGGCTGGTCCTCTCCCCACATGTTTCTAAGATTTTATAGCCTTGACTTAGGCTCTACTCCGGGGTCTTCGGTCCTCACTTAGCTCCACAGTCGGGGCTTTTGGCATTGTGGCGTAGTGGGTATTGGGTTCCCAATGCGTCTCGACGCAGCTCGAAGTTCCCATGAAAGGGAACGTCTCAGGCTACGTATGTAACCCTGGTTCCCTGAATAGGGAACGAGACGCTGCGTCGCGTTGCCACACTCCCTGCAAGCCTCCGAGCGCTTTGCTTCAGCCAGTTTTGAAGCTGCCATTCTTTGTTTGGAGGGGTGCTTCATAGTTTCCTGGTCTGTGACGTCACCATGACGTTCCGTCACGCAATTGGACAGATTTCACGTGTGCTTCACGACGCAATCACGCAGAAGCGTTCCCAATGCGTCTCGACGCAGCGTCTCGTTCCCTATTCAGGGAACCAGGGTTACATACGTAACCTGAGACGTTCCCACTTACGCCAATTTTCAGCCAAGTTCCCTGTCAGAGACAAAGGTGGCGGCGGATGAAGCATTTCCAATTTGTCCGTCTCTTTAGCACGTTGGGCTCGCTAGAATAATCTGGCAGTGCTGTTGCTCACTGTTCGCCCGCGCCACGGTGATCTTAAGTCACTACTTGATTTGCCTATGTTATTCAGCGGATATAGTGGCTTCTGACACCATGTTGTGGTCTTGGTTAAACTTTAGTTAACATTAAGACACGTATGCACAGGAGTTATAATGCTGAGCTTGTTTACTAGTAAGCAATGAACTTAACTCGCCAAGTTGGCAACATGCCATACACACTGGGGTCATACCAACTACACAAACTATATGGGGGTGTCCTGGACAGAACCATTCACTACATATACTACAAGTAGTTTCACAAACTGTGAGTATGCTGTATACGGTAATTTAAACCTTTTTTTTAAACAATGTTTTTTTTTTGTGTTTTCGAAAATAGACCTTCACCATCCCTAAGGTTCCCAGATAGCACACATACATGTGGCCGACGCCGGCCCCAGATCGGTACGTCGGCCTCTAATCTATTACATCTATGAAGAATCGGCCAGGTATTGGCGAATATCTGCAGTCAGTGCTCTATTTCCAGCTCGTCGGCTTTGGGTCGGCGCACGACTGAAGGCCGATGCCGCGATTATCTGTTCACGTGATCATTGTGATCATCTCTTTCAACCCACCAGAGCAAAGACGACTACGGTGTCTGTGTTTTCAGGTAAGTTTTTGCTTGAGGTAAATTAGAAAACAAAATATTTTTTTAATTCTGTGGCACTTAAAAGTTACTAAGGCACTCGGTTTACTACAGGCAGTTTGTAATCACAATTTCTCGGAGTTGAAGGGCTAGATGAGCGGCGGATGCGAGGTCACCTAACTTGTTTAGGTTAAGTTATCTTAACATATCTGCAAAATAAGCCGACTGTAACGCTCGGGGATGACAGGAGTCGAAGGTAACAAATAACAGATGGGTTTATTCCAGAGAGAACGCATAACAGTGTGCAAAGCACAAACAACGAAAGACAATGACTGGTGGAACAGGCAGGAACTAAATACACAGATGACAATGATACACAGCTGATGGTGGTTAGACAGATATGTGAAACAGGTGCAGATTGATAAACAAGACTAGACTAAACAAGACAAGACTGAACTAAACGTGACTGTGAATCCGACCAGGTAATTAAAATGAAAGCTCTAGAGCAAGTTCTGCCAGGAAGACTCAAATGTTACGTCACTGAGTTTAGATCTAACCAATCATTATCCAACACCTGAAGTATATAAGATCGGTACTAACACACGTCTGAGTTCGCAGATGCTGACGTCAACCTTTATCATCAGCGTTCAGTTGCAATCCCAACCTTGTCTCGGAATAAGCTTGCCGCTTGTGATTATTCAGATTCCGACGAAGATTTTGTCCTTCATCTCCTCTTCCGTGCGTCTGCAGTACACGCATTCAGTGCCGCTGCTGCACGGATATCTGAACCGGAGGACGTAAATTCACAGCTCATCCAAGTTGTTCAATGCCTTTCAGAGACTGTTAACCCTTTCGCACGTAAGTTTAAAATATTCTGGTTAAGCGCCCAGTGTGAGTTTTTCAAGGCGACCGTTTTTCAGAACGTGTCACTTTATTGTTCTATGGTGACGCGTCATTGCTTGTTACGTGACACACAGCAGCACAATAGCGCTGAATGACTAATGATCTGATTATTCATTTTCCTTTAAAATATTAACAAATTTGAGGTCTATAGCATGAAATATCTGACATCCCGATTGTCAAATATGTGCAAGTGGACGTGTTTCGCTGTTTAAACACTTTTATAATTATCGCGTAGTTGAGCTCTACGCGCCGCCATGTTAGTTTGCGCACAGCTCAGAGAATCGCATCGTTGGATTTACAGCACGTGAATTCATTCATTCTCCCTAATTGCATTATACAAAACAAAGATTTTCCCTACTCCTCTCGGATCAAGCAATCAACAGTGTGTGGCTTCGACCTCATCTACTCTTCTAAATTCTCATCACTCAATCAACAAATTTAACCATCAATTCCCATTAATGTTTCAGTGCTCTCTCGCTATCTCTCTTTTCATCCTGATCAGATTTGTTGTTGAATTTCTTAATTCGGCTAGATATTATGTAAAAGGCTTGCTCCTTCCACACTCAACGCTTACACTACAGATTTCCTGTTATTCCCATCTCGATCACGACCGCTGTTCCTCCTTGTTCTAATTATGATAACCGTAATCGTTAAATTTCATCCATCCATAGATTGCTAGCAGGCATCATTTTTGTGCAGGTATTTTAATCCTAAATACCCAAGGTTTTTTTTTTTCATTCCATCTATTTGTTGGCCACCCAAAGGCTTAGCCGAATCTCCCATAAACTTTCTGTTAACGCCCGCCAATCACTTTGTCTATTCTGCAAATTTTCAATACTATGCTAGAGGCCATGCTTTACGGCTTCATGTGTCCCGGGGAATTTACCACAGAATTTAAACATTCAGTCTTGCTCGTGGGCTTTCTTTCTCCGATCTACGCTGTTCACCTAATTTCTGAACTTTTCCTTAAGCACTCCAGAGTGACTCCAAAGGATCCGGTGTCACTTAACTTTTTCTAAAGTTAATAACAAATTCTGTCCCTCTTTCCATGATTAAATATCTAAAGTTCATTTAGAACTACTGTTAACTTCTCTCTAATGGAGAACCCTCTGGTAAAGCTTTGTTCAGGACTCAATTAGCTACTGTTCTAGGATGCCTCGACCTTTCTCCCCTCCATACTGGCTTTTCAGAATTGGGGTAGCAACCACTGCAGCCGAGGAATTTCAACATCAGCCATCAAGCCCCTGGGAAGATAGTCTTCCTCTGCTATTGAATCATACATAAGACCAGATTCCAAAATCATCCTTGAAGCTCAGCATGCTCTGTCAAGTTTCGACTAAGGTAATTCATGCAAATACTGGTGGTGGTGTTACTATCTTACTCACTAATAATCAAATTGACGTCCGTCGCCGTTCAAGGCTGTTGTGTCTATGTGGCCTAACGTGGCCGAGTCGCCGTTCAAGGCTGTTGTGTCTATGTGGCCTAACGTGGCCGAGTCGCCATTCAAGGCTTTGTGTATATGTGGCCCACTGCGGCCTCGTCGCCATTCAAGGCGTGTCTATGTGGCCTAACGTGGCTGAGTCGCCCTTCAAGGCGCTGTGTCTATGTGGCCTAACGTGGCCTTCATTGCCGTCCAAGGCTCCGCGTATATGTGGCCTATCGCGGGCTTCGTCTTTGTTGTTATTGGTAGCTCTTCTCTTTTCCCCTTTTCCTTCGCTTTCTCTCTCACCACTCAGCGGTATTCATCCTTCCTTGCCTCTTCTTACGCTATGGTTAGTGGCTTTTCCACCGATAAGTACAAGTCTTTATAAGTCAATTTTTGTTTTTCTGTTTTAGGAACTACAAGAATCACTACTGGCATATTTCCGTTCCTCTCACAGTTCTTTGGGGGGTAGGCTCCGTCACAGGATAAATTATCCTTCACCATTTCTGGGGGTCGGCTACGCCCCTGCCTTCATCTTCAGGCAGGAAATGCAGAGTCCGCAACCCTCAGGATCTAAGCTACGGACGGGCCCTACGCCAAAGAACTTTCTTACTATATTTGCTTGCTGATTGTTAATAAATATCATTGTTACGTTATCTTACCTCCCGAGTCTTTCTGGCCGAAATGAAAGCTCTAGCGCAAGTTCTGCCAGGAAGACTCAAATGTTACGTCACTGAGTTTAGATCTAACCAATCATTATCCAACACCTGTAGTATATAAGATCGGTACTAACACACGTCTGAGTTCGCAGATGCTGACGTCAACCTTTACCTCCATCCTCCCCACCACCACCAGGATGGTCCCTGTCCATACCTCCGGAGGGGTCGGCTACGCCCCTGCCTTCATCTTCAGGCAGGAAATGCAGAGTCCGCAACCCTCAGGATCTAAGCTACGGATGGGCCCTACGCCAAAGAACTTTCTTACTATATTTGCTTGCTGATTGTTAATAAATATCATTGTTACGTTATCTTACCTCCCGAGTCTTTCTGGCCGAAATGAAAGCTCTAGCGCAAGTTCTGCCAGGAAGACTCAAATGTTACGTCACTGAGTTTAGATCTAACCAATCATTATCCAACACCTGTAGTATATAAGATCGGTACTAACACACGTCTGAGTTCGCAGATGCTGACGTCAACCTTTACCTCCATCCTCCCCACCACCACCAGGATGGTCCCTGTCCATACCTACGGACGGGGCCTACGCCAAAGAACTTTCTTACTATATTTGCTTGCTGATTGTTAATAAATATCATTGTTACGTTATCTTACCTCCCGAGTCTTTCTGCCTTTTCACAATATTCTAATTTTCAGAGATACTGAATTTGGGATTTTCCTTAGTTGTCAGTTATAATCATCAAAATTAAAAGAAATAAACTTTTGAAATATATCAGTCTGTGTGTAATGAATGAATATAATATACAAGTAATTAGTGGAATTACAAGTAATTAGGAATTAGTGAAATAAATCAACTTTTGATGATATTATAATTATATGACCAGCACCTGTATATTAGATTCAAATTATGCTTTGTGGCCTACTGTTTGTGAAACTGTAATGTTCTTATTTAATGACAATCATTTTTGTTAATTTTTGTAGGTTAGCACAGGGTTTACATTTACGGCAAGTAGACATGCTTCAAGATGGCATTGCAAAGAGCACAGCAACACTTTCCATGATGTCAAAGAAACTCAGAAGAATTTGTGTAAAAAGCCTGGAGAAGCACCAAAAGAGAAAGAGACAGAGAGTTGGTGGAGTTAATGTCCTTGTTCACATTGATGAGAGCAAGTTTTGCCACAAATGCAAGGTATTGTAATCTAAATGTACAATTTTTGCTTTCACTGACATTTATTTGTTTTGTTTAATCTAAAGAAGGTTTATGTATTATGTACTCATGCTTAAGTAGAACAGAACAGGAATATGTGCTCTTACCACAAAAATTAAATAAGTATTCAATGTTTAATGTAATGCCAAAAAGTATCTCAATATTTTGTTACTTGTTTACAATAAATTATTAAAGGGTTAGTTCACCCAAAAATGAAAATTGTCATAATTTACTCTCCCTTGTGTTCCAAACCCATAAGCATTTTGTTCATCTTCGGAACACAAATGAAGATCCTTTTAATGAAAACAGTGATTTCTGTTCCTCCATTGACAGCTACAGTTGCATGAAAAAGTATGAGAACCACTTGCAGAATCTGTGAAAATTGTTCCCAAACTTTTGAACAGGGTTATTTTAATAAATTCAGCTATTTTTTTGTCTTGTGGACTTTATGTAAACATCTTTTATGTATAATATTTTACTCAGGACAGTACTAAATAAAAAATAACATGAATTTTGTATGATCTGTCTTTTGTTAAAATTATTCACATTTTCACAGATTCTGCAAGTGGTTCCCATACTTTTTCATGCAACTGGCACTTTAAAAAATGAATGAAGAAATCATAAAACTCCATGTGACTCCAGTAGTTTACCCTCAGTTTTATAAAATGGCACGAGTGCTCTGAAAATTACAAAATATGAATTTCCAACGTGCATTAACGAGAGCACCACAACATATGCATGTTGTGAGAGCAGATGTCATTGCATGAAAAATCTTTGGAGATGTTTTGTAAATAAAGTGATAAATTATGTTTTTGCACAAACGTCAATTTTAGTTTTTGTGTGAGCTGACCCTTTAAAGATTTTCTTATTTTGTATAGTTATTGTCTTAAATAGAATTTAAGAGTTTTAGATAAAAAAGATCATATAATTACACCTGATTAGTAATAAATACAGGATCAAGAGATTCTGTTTATTTTGTAATACTGTTTATGTTTTTTGGTAGTATGCAAGAGGACGCTTTGGAAACACCTGGAAAAGAAAGCGAACGGGGGTGTTTGGTATACTTGAGATCAAAGCTACAAGCAGACGCCCCATTCTTCACCTTGTGAAGAAAAGAAACAAGGAGAGCCTTGTTCCCATCATCAAGAAACATGTCAAATGTCAAAGTCTAGTAGTGAGTGATGAGTGGAGAGCGTATGCCAGTCTTTCCCAGGAGGGCTACAAGCATGTCAGAGTCAACCACAGCCAGAATTATGTAGATCCACAAACAGGACTACATACTCAAAACATTGAGAGAGCATGGCAGACTTACAAGAGGGAGGTTTGGCGTATGCGGGGGAATCGTTCTGAGAAGGCCTTAAAAAAACAGCTCTGCTTCATAGAGTGGACCTACTGGTTAGCAAGAAGATATAAACATGGAGTACTTGGAAGACTTGTCAAGGACATTAGGAAGAGTAACCATAGATCAGTTTAAGATGTTTCTGTAAATGTTTTTGGTTAAGCATTAACTTGTACCCTTAACTAGCCCACCCCTTGGAAAATGTTTTTTTTGTTTTTGTTTTTTTAAATAAATAACTTTTTATTTTGCCCTTGTCACACCGTCAACATCACCAGCTCGCACAACTCCACCCACACGCTCACTATCTCCAGAGTACTAATCATCATCACCTGTTCACAATCACGTCACGCCCTATATAACACGCTCACCCGCACTGCCAGTTGTCTGATCTCATCTATCACGGACTACAGACTTACCTGCCTTGCCTACCTGTTTCCCTGTTTCCCTGGATGTTTCTTCATTCCTTCATCGGGCGTGTACGCAGACCGCTGGACAGCACTCCGACCATCTGCAAACCAAAAGACAGACATTTCATCACTTAAGCTAAGTTACCATCCAGATCACGAACTGCTTTGCCTTACCATACCATACCGTTTACCTGTTCTACTGAAATCATTTACAATAAAGCCCTGTCTAAACTTTACCATCTGTGTCTGAGTGTTACAGCCCTAGGGTATTTAAAATGTTTGTGTATACAAATATTGAGTACTCATATTGAAATACTAAATATGTTTGTCACATAATAAGTTCATTTCAGCGGTTTGTATTGTTTGTAGTATTTTTTTTAAATTTTATATAATAAAAGTGCTTTCTTTCTGATGTGCTGCCTATAGTGTTTGTTCTACTTCAGTCAGGTATGCAAAACTTTTAATGGTAAAAACTTTAAATGGTAAATATGTTGCACATAATTAATGGAAAACTGTATGTAATCTGTTGATAGGTTACAGACTTTCTACTGATATGAACTGTTTTTCACTTTAATTAGATAGTCCTAAAAGATATCTACTAATACTTAGTGGAGAAGGTCTAATAATTGTCTACTGCTCATAAATAATATTTTTTGACAAGCAATAGATAAGCAACTAATCTTTAGTTGACTACCAACAGAGTATCAACAGATGGTAAATTTGAGATTATATACAGATCATACGATACGATGACATAACTGTTGATTTTCAATTTACAGGTTGATTTTGAGTTGTTGGACAACTTAGAAGATGGTGACTCAATCTACAAGAAAGTTAGTTGACAATTGGTTAATAACCTGTTGCAAAAAACATAATGACCGTCAACAGACACTTTGTAAAATCTGTAGATTAACCCTTGAAATGCATCTTATAGTTTATAGGTAGTTAGTTGAAAGTTTCTTACTTGTCAGTTGAAACAATGTTGTTGAATGTCAACTGATGCACTGTTGATATGCTACTGAATGGCTAGTAGAGTCTCAACAGATGGACTATCAAAATAAAGTGTTACCAAATGAAGTAACCCTAAAACAAATTCTGTTAAGAAATTATTGTATGTATATTCTGTAAATTCTACTTTTTTTTTTATCCGCATTTCACCTGTTTTAGTTTTTTTCCCTCTATTAAACCTGACATTATATAGGCTCTGTGATAAACTGTTTGCTATGTTCCTAGATTCTTCCATGCTGATGGCCAGCACCCCTGTCGAAGAAAATCTCACACTAAAAACCTTATGACTAGTAAGCAAAACCTCAAAGGTACACTACTGTTCAAAAGTTTGGGATCTGTTAGATTTATGTTTTTGAAAGAAGTCTCACAGTTTAAACCTCAGTGAGACTGTCTGTGAAAAGTGACAAATATAATGTTATGATAGTTTATAGTTACGATAAACTAAAAAGATTAATATATTTTCTCTAGTTCTGTTTTGAGTCATGTTTCCCAGACACCATACTACAGTGTTCCACTGTTATTTATTTATTTATTTGTATGCATTTTGTACTGATAAATTCTTAAATACTTTTTACCTTAGATGCTGACTGTGGTTCAGGGGGTTGACAACTTTAGGCAAGTTAATTTTCAAAGAAATCTGGTCAGCTTACTCACTTAGCCTCTAAAATGTTTGACTTATATCAACAATACAATATCAGGGGGTAAAGATATCATTACAGTTCTCACAGTTATAGCTGTGCTCTTGTTAACAGATGTAATCCCTAGCGTTTGGCGCTGACATACTTCAGGACAAGGCCTTGATGTCATCTACACACATTACATGAAGATGGTGAGTTTCCCAATAGCTGCCACTGTCCAAATCAATTGAACACAACAGACTTCAATTTGTATGCACTCACCCATGTCGGTTACATGATATAACTTCTGTGAGCAGATGTCAAAAATATTGATATTTCGATATGTATCAATGCTAGAATGTCTGAAACGATACCAGCTGTGCGTTCTCACTTTCTCCTGTCTCTGACCATGAAGTGACACACATCCGCTTCCTTTTATGGTGTGTAAGATTTGATTTTCCTGCTAAGATAAAGCTCAGATCAAGCATCCTGCAATAAAGCAATAAAACTCATCTGAAAAGAAGACTTCAAAGGAACAGGACAACACCCTGCCCAAACTGTCCTCCCTCAGCTATGTGACCAGCCCCCCCTCTCTCCCCTCTCCCTTCTCCCCCCTGATTCAAATCACTGAAATTCTCTGAGAATGCATATATACTATGTATTATGTATCTTGTGAATCTATTATTTTCCAATTTCATGTTTGGTATCATTTTAAATGTCTCAGTGCGATTGGTAAAATGGTCTCAGTTTCACAGCAGTCACTAGTATTATGGGAAAGTTTGAAAACTTAGGAGAATTCTGTTCTCTTCAAGAAAACCACCTCCTCTCCCCCAAAAACCAGGTGAGGGGGCAATAAATATTTACAGTCCTTTTGTTCTGGTATGGGTATTTAGGGGAAAAGACACAGCAGCGAGACGGGACATTCTGTAAGCAGAACCCCCGCATAGAGATGGTGAATGTCTTTAAGACTTTCATCCACCATCTCTGTGTGTATGCATAACTTTTAAATACTCTTAGAGAAATCTTTTGAGTAAT
This sequence comes from Zacco platypus, assembly GCA_038088235.1. NCBI lineage: Eukaryota > Metazoa > Chordata > Actinopteri > Cypriniformes > Xenocyprididae > Zacco > Zacco platypus. The sequence goes on along the minus strand of CM076071.1, from coordinate 12,953,854 downwards.
TAATGTTATGTATTTGTTGTATTTGAATTGGTTTATAATTGTGTAATTATGTAATTGGCATTGATACATTTTTACCTGATAAATAAATTGTTACATCTTGATTTATTTTGAATTCGTCTGAAATCATTATCACCGGTAGATTTATGTGGTTTTCGAGGCTTCCGCATTTCTGGGTGTTAGGATAGATCATACTGAAATCGTAGTATACGGAGCATGAGCACGATATTAAGGTTTTAGATTTCTGACTATTATGACTTAACATGTTATAGTATTGTGACTAAATCGAATGGCACTTTTATGAGAATAAGCATGCGGCGATTCCATAACTTGTGTTTTTTAGTAAACGCTATATCCTCTGTTTTGATTCTAAACTAAACGGAATGTGATCGAAAGGCGTGGTTTCCAGCTGGCCATAGTCTTTATGCGGCCCGACGCCCGAATGAAAGGATAATTGAAATTAAGAGAAATTAAAGAATCAAAGATCTAAATTAATTCATACTTAACCGCGCGATCAGCTATTAATGTTACATCAGGAACATTACCAATTAGAGATCGTTTACAATTGGAGTCAGATTAAACGAACAGCTAAAGGAAAACATAAACTAAATCCTAAAAATTTATGTGAATTTAACGCGGGCGCTGAAAAGACATACACGCGTTGTACCTTCGCCAGGCCGTCAGATTCCGCCATTGGGCTGACGGGTGGTCCTTACAGGTGCGTGTTCACTGGTGCGGAGCAGAGCGAGCGTGAAGCTTCACTTCCATAGGAACGAATTAAAGGGTTAGAAATGAAAATTCTGTCATTAATTCGTCACCCTCATGTCTTTCCACACCAGTAAGACTTTTGTTAATCTTCGAAACAAGAAAGAAGCTCTTTTTGATGACAGAATGCTGTCCGATTTCCTTCCATAGACTGCCTTTGTAACTTCCACTTTGATGCTTCAAAAACTTCATAAAGAGATCGGAAAACTAATCCATATGAATCGAGTGGTTTAGTCCAGATTTTCTGAAGAGAAGTGATCGCTTGTTATGATGAACAGATTTTAGACTTTTACTTGCATGTAAACACTGATCAGTGAACATAAGCAGAAGCTCAACCGAACTTGAACAACACAAAGAGCAAACCTCTTCCAGAAGCTCAAATGTGCTGCGTAACTAACGAGGTTCATTCTCCTATGTTATGTTTGAGCTTCCGGAAGAGGTTTTTAATGTTACATTATTAGCTTGGAAAATATGCTGATTTGACTAGAAACATTGGAGACCGGTAAAGCATGCTTCAAGTTATGAGGAGGGCATGACTTGCGTTTAGGAAAAATGTATATATTTTTTACTACAACTACTACTAATAAGTTAGTATTGTTAAGCAAAGTTATTAACAAGATCTTTTAAAAACAATTAATTTATTATAAAATGACCAACTTTGAAAATACAGCTTTACTGTGTTATGTCTTTCCTTTTTCTTTACAGCACATCACTGACAGGCTTTCCTGTGTAACACTGATTCAAGTTTTCCACCATCATATTAACCCAAATGAAGTTTGTAAATGCATGGATGCTTTACATTTTACATTCATTTTGTTAAATTAAAGGAATATTCAGAGTGCAAATCAAAACTGTTTCCTTTGGACAATATTATGCCACAAATATTGTGTATTGAGCTAAAATTAAATTGAACCTGGAATGATAATTAGTGATGCCAGATGAGACACTTTGTAATGAGTATGTACGATGGTTTTTGAACTGTACTACTGTTATTCCAGGTTCTCTGGGATCTCCAGTTGAAGGCATGAAGACATCAGATATTGGCCTGGACAGATGTACCAACAGTACACCACACTGACCTCTGCTTCTGCATGGACGCCTGATTACTACCATGTTCTGTGAGGGTATTACTATAGTAAAACTGAGCACCTGTGACAGTGGGGTTTGTAGTTTTAAAGAATAGTAACACATTAGTAAATTAAAAGTCACAGAGAAAAAGGTCTTTTAGAAGTTGCAAACTTCTCTCTCACAAAAAACACAACGGTTACACCTTTTCAAATTCTTTTCTGGTGGTACATGTGTCCTATTGTATAACTCACAAATTAAGAAATTCATACGCTCGCATTTAAACTGTGGACACGCTAGACTTTGAGCGTGTGAAATTTTTTCGGACACTGTAACAGTCGTGATATGACGTCATGAGCTAAGCAACTAGCTAATTTCAAATTCAGTATTCAGGACTATGTTTGTTTGAGAGGGATATAAGTCATTTTTATGGATGATAGGATTTTTTCATTACAAATTTTATTTGAGTGATCTACAAAAATGTGAGCCTATGAGTCTCTTAATTTGTGGTTTGTTGAATAGGATCTGTGTGTTATTTATGTATGAATGTAACTGTGTTTGTGAGAGAGAAAAGAAAACTACAAGTTTGCATCTCCTAATACACATTCTCAATGACTTTACTGAAATATTCTCTACAAATACAAATTCCACTGTCACAGATGTCACAGTTTTGCTACATTAATACTAGATATTATACAGCACATTCATAATTTGAGTCGATGTTCTGATTTTTTTTTTTTCAATCACATTTTACTAACGCCAAACCACGTCCATCTTATTAACTACAATTAATTGTGTATATAATCAATATATAAACAAGTGATATTTAGTTGTTATCAAGGGATTGGCTGGTGCTGGGTGCTGACCCGATCAGTATTTCTTGTCTAATGATCATATAGTTTTCTGGTTTCTCTAGTATTGCAACCTTCTCATGGGTATTTAATAATCACTTTTCAGTCTGATTTAAACCCTTTTTTGCCCCATAATATGTTTTTAAAAGACATTTAAAAGTGGTTTTGTCTATGGTATTGAAATTGTGGGTTACATCTTTGTCACCTTTTTCACCCAAGGAGTTTACATTCCTGATAATACAAGAGCGAGGAACTTACATTTTAATCGCAAAGGAAAACCAATTCATCTGCTATATTCTTCTGTCCTCTAATTTCATGGGTAAGATTTCTTTATAAACCATCTACTCACCCATATGTATTTATTTTTGTGGAACACAAAAGGAGAGTCAGAGAGTGTCAGTCACCATTAGAAAAGAAACAGTGATGGTGAATTGTGACTCAGGCTGTCAGTCTCATGATGTTCTGCCTCACTCTCCTTTTGTGCTCCAATAAAAATAACGCATTTGGAACAAAAGAACATGACCAGTTTTATTCTCGAGTAATATTGCATTTTGTAACTTGAGACTATTTATATTAGCCTGCAATTTACTTGAATACCTCTTGTGTATTTGAATGTAAATATCTGTTCTGTTAGTCATATTGAAGGTTTGAATATAGTATTTGTAGGCTGTAACTATTTTGTAAATATTAAAGCAATTTTAACTGAATGTGATGTGTGATTATTACACAAAGGCAAATTTATCTGTTAGTATTTAAGTTTTTTAAAACAGAAAATGTATTAATTGTATAAAGCTTTTACCCAACTGAAATCAACATCGTTTCAACGTGAGGTAATCAAACCAGATCGATTTCATGTTTCATTTATTCTGTAACGTAGTTTCATTCAACTGATATCAGATCGTTTCAGCAGAAGGTAAGCAAATCATCGGCGTCTACTTTTTTTTCGTTTTTGATGCTTTGTAAAAGGTTCTAGGTTGATTCTGTGTCAGGGTGCTACCTGGGTGGAGCCCGAGAGGTTCAGCCTAAATAAATACAGGTCCTAGAAAGCACCTGCAAAGCGGCGGGGATTTACAGCTTTGCATCGTCTACACGTCGGCCTGAGAGCATTCGCGATCAGATGCCGACGTCTCGACGACATTTTCCCAATGAGCAAAAGCTCTCTGAGCGATATCGCGCCGATACAAATTTCTGCATTGGGTCGACATCGGCCCGACGTACGTGTGCTATGTGGGTTATTTTGCATTTTATGCTCATTTTGAGCAGAGCACATGCTTTCTGCAGATGTAATTGTTGCAATTGGTTAGTTTATTATTCTTTTTTTTATTTGTTCATATGGGTGTACTTTCATCCACGTGATATTGTTAAGATACCCAGGCCCTGCACAGCAATAAACAGTATTACTTTAACATGAGGAGCCAGTATGTGACTACCTTGAAACAGATTACTTTTTAAAAATGGATAACAGTGCTTGCACACGTCTCAAGACCGAACAATTAGAGCTTGCAGCCCTCTCTTTTTGTAAAAAAGAAAAAGAAAAGCTGCAGTCTATGTTGGTCGTGCTTTTTGTAGTGTATTAGGGGGTTGTTTTGAACGTGATGTAAAACGGGTAAATTGGGGGGGGGAACTCAGACAAGTCAGTAATACTGCCTTCACGTGCTCTCGGAATTGTCGTAAATACGTTTCCTAGTTAAAAAAAAATGCATATGAACGCCCTCCCATTTCTAAACTTGAATGCGATGAGCTCGGAATAACGACTTCAGAAGTGGGAATTATCAAACTTCCGATAGCACGTGAAGGCAGCATTATTCCTGAAATTTAAAGTGCGTAACGCTACACGACGCAGAACATACTGCTCATTGGTTGAAATGCCGGCGCCTCAGATTCTTCTTAGCATCTTATTGGTCGGGTGGAGCTATGGGGGCATGTCGCCATGCGAGTAGTGTAGCCGGACGAACGCCGCGGCAGTTTGTTATTGAATGGAAATCCTTTTAATGTGTCAATATTCCTACTTAGCTAACGCAAAATTAAATGTATTTGTATCATTTGTTAACTTATTTTGTCTTTACTAGTATGTAATTACGTTTTTTTAAAAACATATTTTAATATTAAGGAGCTATTTAAAAGTCTTAGTTAGAGCCCTAGGCCTTGAGCAGGCGCCGGTGGTCGATTTTAACAGTAGCCGAGTAACAGTCACGTAGAAGCAGGCACACTTCCTGCGTGAAATCAGCCTGCGGAACCTCACCTCCAGCACAGCTGTAAATAAACAAAGGAAAGAGAAACCACAGGAACCCAGCCCGGATGGTGCCCGGCAATTGAGGCGTTTTGAGATCACATATGGACAGATCCTGATTATTTTTTTTGGGTACACACAATAGAAAATGTCTAACGGTGCAGCAGGAAGCGGGGGCTTAACCTGGGTGGTAAGTCATAAATGATTACCAACGTTGTAATTCATGTGTTATTACACAAAGACTTCGCGTATTAAAATTTATATCCGCTGTGTGTACGCACGCATGTTCTTTAGCATTAGCTGCAACATTGATCTAGTTCATCATAAAGCTCACAGACTCATCTGCATCTCTTTATTATTTATGCAGTGCACATTATATACATTTGCTTAACATCCGTTTTAAATACCTCACATTTAATCATCAATTTGTGTATGAAGATGATGATTTGTGAAGCTCTTCATGGTGATGTAGAAGGAAAGTTCTTTTGTGTTTTTTCTCAGCAGTCAATAACTCTTTCCAATGATTTCAACTTTCTCATCTTTGTTAGAGTCAAACCTACAGATGTTTACACACACAGACTGTTGCACTATTACAACCAAAAGTCCAAAATTATACACTGATCTTAAACCGGGACAGGGTGGAAGGGCTTTTTTTGGGTTTGATCACTCACAGCCACAACAATAGGGATTTGTCCTTGCAAGGATAGATGTTAATTAAAAGAACTGATCCCAGGCTAGTGTTAATGAACTAGGTTACTAAATACTGTGAGTTCAAATTACTGATCTTAACAGATATATGATGTGTAGATTTTTTTGCAAGTGATGTTATTAGACATTAGTTACAAGATTTGTTATATATAATATTTATTATTATTATTTAAAATTTATTAGTAGGATAAACCCCTTGAGATGTACCATCTCATTTTCAAGGGGGCCCTAAATGATATATTTACACATTATTAAAATCTAACATTTACAGATTATATTTATATTTATACCAACAACTTAATAAACGAGTGTGTCTAAAGTCACTGGAATTTCGGACATGTTAACACTGACATGTTAATTCAGTGCAATCTAGGAAATAACAGCCAGCAAAATGCAGAGGAAATACAGAGTATTACAAAGCACTGACATTTCACCATTTTGAAAAGAATACCATTTTGTTTCCAATCATAGACATGTTAAAAGTTTATGGAGTGAGTTCAACAAACTACAAACCGACAAAACAGATTGATAAGACAGATTGATAATACATTAGTACGTACATACATTTACCGAATTTACAGAGATTATCTATTGCGTAAGTACTGTATATATGCAAAGCAACTGTGAATCCAGGCCATCTAGATGATTCACCTACTATTTCAGTTACCTTTTGTTTCTGTAAAATAATTCCAACATCAAAAACAATGAAAAGGTTCGCAAACTTTTTGAGAGAACCACTTGATAGCCGCGGACAAGTTTAACAGAGTTGCATGGATGTATCTAACAACAGACCCTCTTTGACAAGAACAATGGTGCGAAGAAAGAGGAAGTGAACGGCCGAGGAGATGCAGGGAAGTGTGAGGCAGTCAAGAAAGAGAGCTCTAAGAAGATGTCAGTGGAGAGAATCTACCAGAAGAAGACTCAACTCGAGCACATCCTCCTCCGTCCAGACACCTATATCGGCTCTGTGGAACCCGTCACTCAGGTAAGAGAAAACTTTAATAAGGATCAAGATTAGATATTCAGGAAAATGTGAACATGACCTTTTATAATGAAACTCACTTTAAGACAGAAACAAGTTATTGTAATTTAGAGTCACTATTCAAGTAAACGTTAAACTGACTGATTCAAAGCTTGTTCAAAGCTCATTGCCATCAAATGCATTTTAATTTCTTTACATAATACTTAAGTGATTGTGTGTCCTACAGCAAATGTGGGTTTTTGATGAAGAAATTGGAATGAACCTGAGGGAGATCACGTTCGTCCCTGGATTATATAAAATCTTTGATGAGATCCTTGGTAAGATATCTGTTATGTTCCTTTCAGTGAAAAAAATCAGGATTGCTCAGTGATCATTTATTTCACTTCATTGTTCAGTAGTCTTCATTAAACTTAGATATAGGGTTGTCACTAACGATTATTTTGGTAATTGAGTAATCTTTCGATTATTCTGACGAGTTATTGAGTAATCTGGAGACGGATGCACTCAGTACATGGCATTTATCACTTGTTGAATTCACTCACTGCGACTGCTGCATGCACAAACATAATAAAACATAACATAAAATCCAGGCTTGGTTCTCTCTCGTCATTCATTGTCGTCGCTTCCCTTTTATGCTTCCGGAGCGCCTCCGTGAGAGATACGAGACCGGTGCAGTGCGCAGCTTACGCTCATCATCACTCGTGTCACCGGCCTCACGCCGTTCCCTCACGGCTCTCGCTGCAGCCTGCTTGTCACAAATAACAATAACAATAATAATTGATTCAAGTAAAGTATCAAAAGCAAATAATCATATGTTTTGATTGAACAAAACTGTCTAAATACATAATGAATTGAGAATATACCTTTATCACAGCAGAATTGATTACCGGCAGTGCTCGTCGAAGCAATGCATCGATTCTTCCAGTTATCTATATTTTCAATGTATTTTTAACACCTAGTTGAATAAATGCCTCTTAAAATAAGCATCTGTGGGATAATTTCAAAATCCAGAGAGTTTCAGAGACAGGAGAAGAGATAATCTGATGATTGCTGTGTACAGAATTTATCTGAGAAAGCTGGGGCTTGTAAACATATGTGATTATTTCACCACACCTTGTCAGTGCTCATCTGAACTAGTAACCACAACTTGACAAATAAGATCAGAATGAATATATTTATTCATTTGAATTATATATTTTAGTCAATTTGCATAATTTTTCATTGACAATCATTTCACTGTATGCAATTCACAATATTTGTCAAAATTCATAATTAATATTCAAAGAAGTCAATGTATTTCTGATTAAGATTACTTAACACGTCATTAAATTTCTTTAAGGCTGTTAAGGTGCATTCATTCATCTTTTATAATAGCCTACTGCTCTTACGAAAATTAACCATGATTAACCATTGAAATCGCGATGAGCAGTTAGCACATTTCACCAAGTAGAAACATACTATATAATGTATTCTCCTGCATTTGCTAAGGTTTATAGATGACTTACCTTACAAATGTGATTAAATGTCGTACATTGCGTTTCCAGATGAACGTTAAAAGCAATCCAAACTCACAGCATATGCTGAGATGGAGTTTGAGACGCGCCACTCATGTAAATGAAAACAGTTCACGTGGAGCAGAATTTACTGTGCACGGAGCCGCTCTGAGACACACATAGATAACCTATATGCATGTAAATAATTACAGTGCATGTATTAAACCTGCAGTACATACATTTATATAATTGATTCGCAGCCTTTGTAAATTCACAATATCATTATGCTTTATTATGATTTTTAAATGGGTTTAATATTGTGCAGCCTTAGAAAATGGTATAATAATGCATTTCATGGATTCTCGTCAGTGGAAAGCACCACATCCGTTATTTTACCGTTACTCGACATGGGCAAATTGAAATCAAGGATTCTTTTTTAAATTGAGTATTCAAATTTATCTAAGGAATCATTACAGCCCTACTTAGATTTATAGCATTTCACCGATAACTATGTTTTGAAGTTATCTATGTTTTTCGTGTTTTTCAACCATTATGTTGTGCCAGTCAGTTATGCAGTCCTTTCTTGTCTTGCAACTTGCAAATTTGAAAGCATTAAGGCACAAAGAAGTTTTTATAGTTTGTCTCTTGTAAACTTTAGTAGCAAAAATGACATGAGTTTTAAGTTTTGTTCATTTTTCATTGCGGTGAATCGATTCAGATCTGATTCAACAAAATAGTTTTTACATCATCACTCAAAATTGTTCACATAAGTCCCAGCATGGCCTTTTTCATATATTAAAATGTTTTAGTAATATTAGGCTATAGTAAAGTAAATATTTCTGTACTAAAGTTCTATAGTATATGCTGTAGTCAATTGACAGCATTTAAGAGAATCCTGAATGTTTCTGCAGTTTGTCAACATTTTGCATTACAAAATGTGTTTTTTTCAAACTATTTTGAAATTATTTTTCTTATTAATAATAATAATAATAATAATAATAATAATATATACATTGTCACTATTATGATTGCTAATCTGCTATTTTCCAACACAAGATATCTGGATGATAAATGTCTTTGATCTTTCATGCTGTAACAAGTGATTTTCTTTACCATCAGTCAATGCAGCTGATAACAAACAAAGAGACAAGAACATGACCACCATCAAAATCACCATCGACCCGTGAGTGCAGCTTTAACAGTTTCATTCACATCTGCTCTGATTAAAGACTCTGACTTTAAATGCTCTTGTATCAAGTAAATGTTGGTGCTGGCAGTTGACTGCAGTGGCAAAATGTTGATGTGATTGATTCTTGGGAGAGCATGCAGTGGGTGTTATGATCTAATAAAGTGGCTGCTCATTTCACATTCACTTCACCTCCATCACACACTTGCATATGTAGTTTATTGGTATGCTCCATAGACGTGATGGTTTTTATACTGAGCTTATCATATTTTCAATCCCTAACCCTAAACTAAACCTGACATAACACTTACAGAAACCTTGTGTTTTTTGAATAATAATGTAAAAAAACACCATTTAGCAGAGGTGTGAATCATACTCGGTTACTAATGTAACCTCGGTTCCCTGAGATATGGCATCCAGTACTGCATCTTGCTAGACGTGGCGGAGAAAACTCCTTTTCTCCAATAACTGAAGCCTTATTTAATCATGCAGTGAAACTGCACGGCCATTGGTTTGTGCAGTAGAATAAAACTAGCTAATGATGGCGTGGCAGAGCTTTGTGAGCCTAAGGCAAAGAAGCCGGCCAGAGCCTGCCAAAATGGGTGGGGCATCAGGCTATATAAGTGGTCATTTCACATAGGATCTATGGATTATTTCGACTGAAGCAATGACCGGAGTCGTGCAGCGACATAGCACGGCTAACAACGTAGTACTTGTTCCCGTATCTCAGGGAACGGAGGTTACCTTAGTAACCGAGTAAGTTCCTTTTCGATACTGCTTCTTGCTAGGTGCGGTGGGGAACCAGTACAATCATACTGTGCTATGGTAGAGGAACGACTGATAAGTAATTAGTCTTAAGCTCTTGAAGGGCCCAAAGGACCAATTACAGTGAACCAAGGCCACTAGCCACGGGCTAAACTCGCAGAGGTTAAGCCCGGGTCTAAATAATCATTCTAGAAACTTTGCACAACCTAGGTATTCAAGGAGGACGGAAGAGCATGCGGAAAGCTAAGCTAACGACTCAGGAAGAACCTGTACGAAAGTGGATGGTGAGGCCCCGGATGAGTCCATGCTTGTCATGGAGTGTGCTCTTACTCCAAAGGGGCATTGTAGGCCCAAAGAGAAATATGTGAGCGCAATAACGTCAGCTGTCCATCGGGATAGCCACTGCTATGGCATGACTGGATGCCTTTCAGTGTGGCCTCCAAAGGATGCAAAGCTGTTCTGACTGTCTGAATGAGGCGGAAAGGTCAATGTAGGTTCTCAAAGCCCTGACTGGGCAAAGTAAATTCAACTTCTGGTCCTCCTAGAGTGTGATAACTTGTGCTCTGAACCTGTGAGTGGAGAGCACTTTTGGTACGTAACCATGCCTTGGCTTTAGGATGACCTTGGAGTCATTGGGCCCAAACTCAAGGCAGGTAGGGCTCACAGAGAGCGCCTGCAAGTCTCCAACTCAATTGAGCGATGCTAAAGCAAATAGCAGAGCGGCTTTGAGTGACAGGGATCAGAGCTCGGCGGACTGTAACGGCTCAAAGGGAGGGCTCCGAAGGGCCCTCAGAACCGTAGACAAGTCCCATGTAGGGACAGTGAAGGGCTGAGGTGGGTTTAACCTCCTAGAACCATTTAAGAAACGGACAACAAGGTTGTTCCTGTCGACCAACTGTCCGGTTATGGGAGCATGAAAAGCTGCTATAGCTGCCACATAGTCCTTAAGAGTGGAGGGGGTAGGACCCTTATCCAACAACCCTTGAAGGAAAGACAATATCAAAGATATGCATGCAGATGGGTCCTCACCACGGGCTGTGCACCAGGTGGAGAAGACCAACAGCCCACAGCTCGGACTGGGGGTGCCAGATCGTTCTGTTTGCCTGAGAGAGGAGGTCCCATCTCGGGAATGGGCCATGGTGCTGCTATGAGCAGCTGAGACAGCTCTGAGAGCCAATGTTGGTTTCTCCAGAGCGGGGCCACAAGGAGAACCTTGTGTTTGTGCTTGAGAGTGGCGAGGTGATCCGTTTGCTAGAGAGCAGCGCGCTGATCAGCTTGCAAGGAGAGCTGCGAGAGGAGAAGTCGATGTGTCACCTTGATCTGCTGCTAGAGGTCGGTGAGGCTGCTTCAAGTCTCGTAGTTCCAGCGAAAAGATGTCATTGTCTTCACTAAAGGAGAATGAATCAGAGATCCTATACGAAATGCCCGCTTATATAGCCAGATCCCCTGCCCATTTTGGTGGGGCTCTAGCGGGCTTCTTCGCCATAGGCTTGGGCAGCTCTGCCTCCCCGTCATTAGTTAGTTTTATTCTACTGCATGAACCAATGGCCGTACAGTTTCACTGTGTGATTGAATAAGTCTTCAATTATCGGAGCAAGAAGCAGTATGAGTGAAGTATCGAAAGGGAACTTCACTTGCTTCACAAAGTTGATTCAGATTCAGACGGTAACTGTTTGATTATACAATTATTCTCCATGCATCACGATGCATCTTGACTTCCAAATCTTTACTAATAATGCATACATTTAAGACTCTTTCTCTTTCAGCTTATATTATTTATAAGCTGTTATCAAACTTAATGACATGTCAAATTACCTGACAGCCTCTCTCCTATCTATGAACATAGAATAAATTATTATATTCCAAAGCTTTACAATTTTGTATGTTTAGTTTACGGGGACACGAGGCATGTTTACGGTGTAATACCAAATCAGTATACACAATTTTGTCCTCCTAAACCCTGTACACAAGCACACACACACTGCCTCTGTCTGTGATAGATTCCCTTGCAGATTTATTCTCTTTCTGTGGACAAATATTTTTATAATGCTAAACTCTCCCAAGCAAGTGATTTGTATACTATCCTAACACAGGATGAAATACTACAGTTTGAGAGAGTTTTATATTTGAATAATATTGTAGGAACAGCATTATCTTGTTGGAAAACATAATTGAATTCTGTTTATTTGTGTTGTCCTCCTGGTCCTAAAAGAGAGTCCAACATCATCGCCGTGTGGAATAATGGGAAGGGAATTCCTGTTGTTGAACACAAAGATGAGAAGATGTACGTGCCTGCACTGATCTTTGGGCATCTTCTCACCTCTAGCAACTATGATGACAATGAGAAAAAAGTCACAGGTAAAACAAGCACACCCTATTAATACTGTAATTATGCAATGGTGCATCTTCAAAAACTCCACTGTGGTGGAGTTTGTTTTTGTTGGTAGTGTTTTGCTCCTGTGGTGTTGGTTATTGAACTTGTTGTTTGTGTCACAGAAAGGACAAGCAGTCTAGCGGATTGACCAGTGTGGCACAATTAAACATATTTAACACAATCAATTGTAAATTATATATTTGATTAAAAATAGTGCAGTATTTATGTGAACACAAACAAAATGAATGCAATGAAGCAAAGGAAGAAATATAGGAAGACAGAAAACTGGAATAATGGGAACAAAACGCTACAAAATAAAAGTCCATAAAACAAATCAAGACAACATGTAACACTAAGGTTTACAATCAAAATAAGATCCAGTCAGTTTTCCAAATGTACACAGTTATACACTGCTCAAAAAAATAAAGGGAACACTAAAATAACACATCCTGGATCTGAATGAATGAAATAATCTTATTAAATAGTTTTTTCTTTACATAGTTGAAAGTGCTGACAACAAAATCACACAAAAATTATCAATGGAAAACAAATTTATCAACCCATGGAGGTCTGGATTTGGAGTCACACTCAAAATTAAAGTGGAAAACCACACTACAGGCTGATCCAACTTTGATATAATGTCCTTAAAACAAGTCAAAATGAGGCTCAGTAGTGTGTGTGGCCTCCACGTGCCTGTATGAACTCCCTACAACGCCTGGGCTTGCTCCTGATGAGGTGGCGGATGGTCTCCTGAGGGATCTCCTCCCAGACCTGTACTAAAGTATCCGCCAACTCCTGGACAGTCTGTGGTGCAACTTGGCGTTGGTGGATGGAGCGAGACATGATGTCCCAGATGAGTTCAATTGGATTCAGGTCTGGGGAACGGGTGGGCCAGTCCATAGCATCAATGCCTTCCTCTTGCTGACATACTCCAGCCACAGGAGGTCTAGCATTGTCTTGCATTAGGAGGAACCCAGGACCAACTGCACCAGCATATGGTCTCACAAGGGGTCTGAGGATCTCATCTCAGTACCTAATGGCAGTCAGGCTACCTCTGGCGAGCACATGGAGGCCCTATGGAGCAATGTGCGGCCCCCCAAAGAAATTACACCCCACACCATTACTGACCCACCGCAAAACCGGTCATGCTGGACCATGTTGCAGGCAGCAGAACGTTCTCCACGTCGTCTCCAGACTCTGTCACGTCTGTCACATGTGCTCAGTGTGAACCTACTTTCATCTGTAAAGAGCACAGGGCGCCAGTGGCGAATTTGCCAATCTTGGTGTTCTCTGGCAAATGCCAAACGTCCTGCACGGTGTTGGACTGTAAGCACAACCCCCACCTGTTACCTGTTATCCTCATGGAGTCTGTTTCTGACCGTTTGAGCAGACACATGCACATTTGTGGCCTGCTGGAGGTCATTTTGCAGGGCTCTGGCAGTGCTCCTCCTGCTCCTCCTTGCACAAAGGCGGAGGTAGCATTCCTGCTGCTGGGTTGTTGCCCTCCTACGGCCTCCTCCACGTCTCCTGATGTACTGGCCTGTCTACTGGTAGCGCCTCCATGCTCTAGACACTATACTGACAGATACAGCAAACCTTCTTGCCACAGCTCACATTGATGTGCCATCCTGGATGAGCTACACTACCTGAGCCACTTGTGTGGGTTGTAGACTCCGTCTCATGCTACCACTAGAGTGAAAGTACCGCCACAGAGATGTTGCTTCCTAAGTGGACAGTTTTATTTCACAGAAGTGTGATTGATTTGAAGTTACATTGTGTTGTTTAAGTGTTCCCTTTATTTTTTTGAGCAGTGTATTACAAATTATCATCAAATTGAATGGAATAATCTTTAAACGTTGTGTCATGTTAATGTCATAAAAGCTCTGCAGACTGTATAAGAACGTGCAGTCTGCTTTTATTAATATTATATTTTAGTGAGCTAATTTTTATGTGTGTAGTGTGTACCTACTTAACCATATTTTGAACACATTTGATCACCAAAAAGAGATAAATCTGACAAAATCTTCCTTTTCGTCAAGTCCTCATTTGTAAAAACTGTACAAAAATGTATACTTTTTTCAGTTGTGAAAAATGTAAATGAAAAAATGTTTTCTGCTAGCATTTGGGTTTAGTTCTGGTGTTTATAGCTGTACATAAATAGAATATAAAGAAGGTTGTTGTTTTCCTGAGAATGTTAGTAGTGTTGATTTATTTAACCTTAAAAATGTGTCAGCAGTAAATGTAACTGGAACATGAATTACATTTGAAAAAACATGGAGTTAAACCGCCGTCCGTATTCAAGTTACGAAGAAAGTGTTAACTGGTGTTGCGTCAGTTACACTTTTTCCGTAAGTTGAATAGGGAAGGCATAGGACGTAGTGTAAGCTCTTTGAACGGCAAGAGTTTTACACTTTATTCATATGTTGAATACAGAAGGCGGAGCCGTGTGGAATACACGTTTATGGTGGCTGGATGTGGATGGAAGCACTTTCTTCAGCTCATACTTGTGTCCCCTGTTCATTGCCATTAAAAAGCTTGGATGCATCAGGATATTTATTACAATATCTCCAATTGTGTTCATCAGAATGAACAAACTCATATACACCTAGGCTGACTTGGGGTTAAAGCTTGGGCTAATTTTCATTTGAAAGTGAACTAATCCTTTAATAGATTAGAGCAGGGGTATTTAATTAAAGTTCCAAGAGGTCCAGTCTGTATATTTTCTTCCCAGTGGAGGTCTGGACAATACTAAAATTTCAATGTGGGCAGCAGTAGTACTTTGTAAAAGAAAAAGTAAAAATGCTAAACAGTCAAAATAGTCACCAAGAATAATAATATTGGGGCGCTAAGAAAACTGGTTTCTTAGAATTTTTCTACAAAAAAGATTTAAAATATTTCATCAGTTGAGCTGGATATGAATAGTAAAGGCCAGATATATGGGACAAGAAGGACTTGTGAATGAGAAAAATAGTTCTTTTCTAAAGGGTTAATTCACCCAAAAATGAAAGTTCTGTCATCATTTACTCACCCTCATGTCCTTCCAAACATGTAATACTTTCTTTAATCTTCAGAACACAAATGAAGATATTTTAAATGAAATCTGAGCAATTTCTGTCCCTCCATTGACAGCTACGCAACTGACACTTTGACCCAAAAAGTTCATAAAGAGCTTGTAAAACTAATCCTTATGAATTGAGTGGTTTATTCCAAATTTTCTGAAGAGACATGGTTAATTTATATGATGAAAAGATTGAATTTAGGCTTTTATTCACATACAAACGTTCATCAACTTACAGGGTGAGTTAATCAACTCTGAGGGTGAGTTAATGATGACAGAAATTTGATTTTTGAATGAACTATCCCTTTAAAGGAAATTTTTAAAAAATTAATATGGTGGAGTGGACAATTTTTTAATATTTTCTTTAACCAACAAATAAACAATATACATAACACACTCTCATCATGAGAAGGAAACTGAGTTACTACAAAGTTTTAGTTCTTTCCTTGCCGTCTATGCCAGAAATGATGACATTTCTAAATTATTTCATTTATAATTAAAAGTTTTATTGGATGCTGATTGCCAAAAGTAAAATGTTACTGTCTAAAGGCGACATGTTAACTTTTAACAAACCTAGTTTATTTGAATGGTCAGAGTCATGAAGATAAAATAACTGTAGGATTAGTAAAAACGTGCAACCGTTGGGATTGTCTCTCATCCTGATGGAACCAAGCTTTGTTTTTCATGCTGCTAAGAGGACCAGTAAGAATGTGATATGCAGTTGCCCTGTACAAATAAATTCTTTTAATTGCTCTTAATAATCACTATTACAGTATCAAGAAAAATAATCAACAGCTGTTATTTTCTCATGATCATACAGCCTTATGCATATTAGATGCAGTTTGTTCATGTTAAGGATGAGTGTTCAGCTGACTGTAACTCATCAAACTTTCAGGTGGCAGGAATGGATATGGTGCTAAACTGTGTAATATATTCAGCCTAAAGTTTACAGTGGAGACAGCCTGCAAGGAGTACAAACGCAGCTTCAAACAGGTACAGCCGTTTTACTGAAGGGTGATTTGGAATACATTAAATACTGTTGTGGTTGTGATAAAACAGTGGCTATCTTAAAGTTTTACACATTTTCTTAAAGTTTTTCTCCGCTCATCTCTCCCAAAGACATGGCAGGAGAACATGGGAAAGACCAATGAGGCAAAGATCAAGTACTTTGAAGGGGAAGACTTCACGTGTGTCACCTTCCAGCCTGATCTGGCCAAATTCAAGATGGAGAAACTGGACAAGGACATTGTGGCTCTGCTAACACGCAGGGCGTATGATGTGGCCGGTTCTTGTAGGGGCATAAAAGTCATGCTTAATGGAAAGAAGCTACCTGTAAGTCACCTCTCATTTCCTTAAGTAAAAAAGAGCTTTCTAGACAACAATGTGATAAGGTTTTACTTTTAAATTTAAAAGACAGACAAACATTTCTAGACATTCTCTCTCATGAGCATGAATTTGTGTGCTGCAGGTGAATGGTTTCCGCAGTTATGTGGATCTCTATGTGAAGGATAAACTGGATGAGACGGGAGTTGCTCTAAAAGTGGTGAATGAGACGGTGAATGAGCGCTGGGAAGTGTGTCTCACAATGAGTGAGAAGGGCTTCCAGCAAATCAGCTTCGTCAACAGCATTGCCACCACCAAGGTCGCTAAAAAACACTGTTACTATTCCTAAAACTAGGGATGTAGAAAATTACATATTTTTCAGAATTTGTTGGATGGCTGTCTAACGACTAGTTAACTGAAGCCTCTGTATAATTAAACTAGTTTTAGGTATGCCAGTTTTAGTTATGCCAATCTGACAGTTAGTGGCGCTTTAAAGGGAATGAATTGTAAAGGTGCCACGTTTAGAGGGTTGTACCAACTAGTGTAAAATATTGACATTTCAGTACGTATCGATAACAAAATCTGAAACGATACCAATACTCCTTTCTGCAGTATTGGTACACTGATAGTAGCTGTGCTTTCTTGCACTCCTCTCCAACGCTCGCCTCGTTTCATTCAGTCGTCTCATTTAATCCGGTTAAATAGTGATGATGTGACCGGTGTCACATGTGTTCCAGTCTGTCATGTTTTCAGTTACGTCATGTCTGCACCGGTCCTCAATTACCCCTCATTAGTTAACTTCCTCCACCTGTGTTCATCTGTTCTACCTGTGTATTTATACTTCCTGTTTCTGTTCTCCATTTGTCGGTCATTGTTTTGTACTACGTTGTACGCTGTCTCATTGCACTCTGTTCATTAAAACCTGTCTGTTACTCAAATCCTCGTATCCTGTCCTCCCGAGCGTGACAGAATGACCGACCAAACAAAGAGAAACTTTTCTCAAATTAAGAAGATGGACTTACCCACGGCAGCACTACTACTGAGTCCGGAGGCCAGGCCTTACCTGGCGGGCATCCTCTGGGCGTGCCGTAAGGACTACCGCTCCGCCTCAGCCTGGAAGCCCGGGGTGCGCGCTGAGGTCGAGGGGGGAGTCGACGAATTCGGGGGAAGGTCCATCTCAGAGCCAGGAGCGGCCCGGAACTTTATCGATCCGTGGTCCGCGGATCCAATCCCCACCCAAATCCCCGCCCGTAAAACCTCGTCTGCCCCGTACCAGTTCGGAAGCCTGCCTGTCTCCCCGATCCCGTCTCCTTCGCTGGTCACAACCAGCCCCCTGGATCCGTGGCCACCGTTGCTGTCGGCCAGCTCCTCGGCTCTGTCCTCGTCACCCACTCCGTGCGGCTCTTCACCAGCGCCTCGGGCTACCCTGCCACCAACCCAGGTTGAGGCGGAGCCCCCAGCGTCACACCGAGCCTCCAGACCCACGTCACCACCGCGACCCATCAGCCCGCCACCATCGCCTGGGCCTGCGCCTCCCTCACCTGCTCCTCGGCCTGCCTGCCCGGAGGCTCTGCTAGGGCTCCTCGTCTCGCCTGGTCAGCCTGCGGGGGTCGACGCCCAGCCGCCGCCACGGACTTCCGGGATGGCGGCTACGTCACCACCCGTCACCCCTACGGCGTCAGCAGGCTCCTCCCTCCCTTCAACTTCCCAGTCAGCCTCGGTCACCCCAGCATCACCCCGGTCAGTCAGAGCCTCGTCACCGCCTCGGTCCCGCAAGCCGGCAGCTCTGGGGCGTACTTCCGGGTCGGCGGAGTCGCCCAGGGCTGTCGGCCAAGAAGCTCCGCCGAGGTCTCCACCATCCGCCATGGCTCCACCACCGTCGTTCGGCCCCAGGAAGTCATCCCACGGGACTCGCTGGCCGCCTTCCTGGTTCCGCCCACCGGCAGTATCACCATGCCGTCCGTGGCCATCGGCCCCAATCCGCTGCCCGCCTCCTGTTCCACGCCCTCCTCCGAAGCCCCCGCCTTGTTTATTGTTATCTATTGACTTCTTCACGGCGCGAGGACGCGCCTTTTTCGGGGGGGGCGTAATGTCACATGTGTTCCAGTCTGTCATGTTTTCAGTTACGTCATGTCTGCACCGGTCCTCAATTACCCCTCATTAGTTAACTTCCTCCACCTGTGTTCATCTGTTCTACCTGTGTATTTATACTTCCTGTTTCTGTTCTCCATTTGTCGGTCATTGTTTTGTACTACGTTGTACGCTGTCTCATTGCACTCTGTTCATTAAAACCTGTCTGTTACTCAAATCCTCGTATCCTGTCCTCCCGAGCGTGACAACCGGGTCTGAATTTCGGTGGAGGATTGTGCATAATTCTACTCATTCCCGCAGATTTCGCACTCACATCCAAAGCGCACACATAATAAAGCCACCTCTAACATACAGTTCACTTTGTAAAGAAAGACTAACCATCTGTGAACATACACATTCAAATGTGTATATCTATAGACTTAACACGTAAATGAACGGAAAGAACGCATTAAAAGTCTTTTGTTTTCAGTTAAAAAGGTGTCATTTAAATGGCCCCTAAATTAATAATTAATCATTTTTACTGAACTGAAGTGATTCAATCAAAAATTTACTTTAGCTAGATAATGCTGTAAAGCCAAAGCAATCTCTGTCCATTATTATCTCTGTGTGATATCTTAGGGTGGAAGACATGTTGACTATGTTGTGGACCAAATAGTGGCGAAATTGATTGAAGTGGTGAAGAAGAAGAACAAAGCTGGAGTCTCTGTGAAACCATTCCAGGTTAATATTCACTGCTCAACACACTCATAACATATAATATCTATTTAGACACCTCTTCAGTCTCTAAAGATGTTGGGTGCTAAGAATTCACTATTTCAACTGTTCTAAGAAAATATATATATTTTTTTATTTCAGGTTAAAAACCATCTGTGGGTGTTTGTTAATGCCCTGATCGAGAATCCAACCTTTGATTCCCAGACCAAGGAGAACATGACCCTACAGACCAAAAGCTTTGGCTCCAAATGTGCTCTCTCTGAGAAATTCATCAGAGCTGTAAGTGTGTGATTATCTATTCTGATGCTGATTTTAATTCCGCAGTTTATTTGAAATATTGCTCTCACTGTAACAGTATATTTTAGACTCCTTTTCATTATCAAAAGCTTTTGGACATGAAAATAATTGCATGTATTAAATTCGACATGAAACTGAAGTTGCGACCAATGAGTGGTGCACAAGACAACACGTAGCATGCATTAAGAAAATCAATTGGGTCAATTTTGATTTAATGCAGTAACCATTAAGTTGCGGTAATATCTGAGCTATTCATCCCATCATAGGCCACAAACTGTGGAATTGTGGAAAGCATTCTGAACTGGGTGAAGTTTAAGGCTCAGACACAGCTAAACAAGAAATGCTCCTCTGTCAAACATAGCAAGATTAAAGGAATTCCCAAACTAGACGACGCCAATGATGCTGGTGAGTCCATCACACATAAACCATTTTGCTCTCTTCTTCTGTTCACTGTCATATCAGCATATTTTAAAGATCATGTTCTGCTCATTAGGAGCCAGGTTTACTAGCAGCTCGCACCAGCGCGAACTCTCTTTTAAAAAACTGCTGTTGGGATTTACTAAAGACACGCAGTGCAAAATTAGCTATGAAAAGGCAAGGACTGAGTTGTTTTTGCACCTGACCTTATTGCATATGCATTTGTAGGAGTTTGCCTTTCAGACGCAAAATTTATGGGAGGAGAGTATTTAAATGATTGTGTGATTGTGTAAATGAGTGATTAACTAATGTTTCCGCTAGTCAATTTACTGGTATTTGCGCAATTATTTAACGCCCTAAAAAACATGTCTTAACCCATTTTGCGACATGGCTGATTGTTGCTGCTAGGAGGAGACAACGCAGAGAACAGAGAGCGCATGGTAGAAGGGAGAAAATATTTTCCACCCATATTGATTTCTTTGGAATGCCTGAGGAAGACGTTATCCGAACATATCATTTGCCAAGCCATGGTTACCTATATTTATGTGTATGTGTTTGTCAGATTACATGTAACAAATTGCACCTGTGTCGACCCGCACCCGATGAGCATCAGCTCTGCTTATTTGTGACCCTACGCTAATTTAAATTGCCTTGGTCATTATGTAAAATGATTTAACTGCGTCTGTGTTCTTTAATTTGCGGCTCAGCAGTAGATCATGCGCAAAACTTGCCACTCTCACACTAATTTGCCTCGTTTAGTAAATCTGGTCCTAGAGCTTGGCAATATGGACCAAAAATCTTATCTCTGTGTTTTTTGACTGAATATGTGATATATTTTGGTATTTTCTATGAAGTAGGCTAAATGTACAGGTTTTAGATCATAAGACACACAATGGGTAAAATGTAATTTGCAAAGTAGTTTGTTTCAGCTCAAAAGTCTTTTCGAGCTGTAAAGGCTTTATGTTACAGCAGCAAGTTTAACTCACTCTTCATACTGCAGTTTATGGTGCTGTTGTAAATTTTGGAAGCAATTTGAAGTAGGGTTGCATGATTTGGAGAAGAAATTTAATTGCGATTTTTCTGGTTAAATTGTGATTTGTGATTTAAAATGAGGTTTATGAAACAGAAAACAATACCAGGTTTGTTTTGCTTGTTTGTAGGGCTGCACAATTTGGCCCAAACTTTTATTCTAATATATTAATTTGACTAAAATGTATTAGTCAAAATAATACATTAGCACAAAATTTTGGTCAAAGTGTAGTAATAATAATAATAATTATTATCATTATTACTAAATAAAATATTAAACCAAGTAATACTACAAATATGTCTTGCTGAAGTACTATAATATAACGTACATCGTTCCAGGAAATCGCCTATGGTCATCATACTATTGCCGTAACTGAATAAAAAGAAGATGGTAAAGCTTTGATTGTATCACGATTGTCAGCTGAAGTGCCAGTGTAAACCACTAGAGGGCACTTCACTTCAGACACACACATTCACTCACACTGTCTCTCCTGCATTCACTCACTCACCCAGACTACATTTCCCAGTAGTCCTGTTCCCAGTCACTGATCACCACTATCAGCTGAAGCACATTATTCAATCACCTCATCACACACACAATATTTAAACACTACTTTCACACTACACTCACTGCGAGGTCTTGATCAACCCTGGTTATCTTTTCTGAGCGTTACTACCCGTGTCTTGTTTTCCTGCCTGTTTATCCCGATTTACGATTATTTGCTGCCTATCCCGTTTGACCCTCTGCTTTGGATAATAGGACTACTGCTCTCTTGCTGCCTGCCTTCGACCTTCCTACCTGGGCACGATTACGACTCTGCCTTCTCTCTGACAATCCTGTTTGCTGTTTCATGACTCTGCCTGTCTTGGCCATTCTGTTAATTAATAAAAGCCTGCATTTGGATCTCATTCGTTGACTCGCCCTTCAGTACAGATTGACTAAACTATGACAATACATGATTTATTTGTGTTCTTCAAGCCTTCTCGGGTATTTCCATAATAATAAAGTATATTTATAATGCAATGCTAATCAAATTAATCTAATCAATGTTAATCAAATTACTATTTCAAACACTGGACTGATATTATGATGTGAGTTTGGAGTAAAATTATTTAAATCACGTCATTAAATGTTGTCTTTTGTTGGACAAGGGGTTCATAAACACTTCTTGTGTTTGGGAAGTTTGTATGTTTAGCCCTGTTTCCACCTGGTCTTAAGATGCTTTTGGTCAATCAGATCACCAGTGGATTACACACTTACCATGTTTGTATTTTTCGCAAGCTTATTTTGTCTATTAGTTCGAGAGATCTGAACAAGCCAGGTGGAAACAGGGCCTTTTTCGCGTGTTACTTTTTCAAATGCAGTGCGTTCGGTAACACTTTAGAATTCTGATCCTTCATTAATTAATAGCCACACAGGAACAAATGAGCACTGCATTATTAACACTCTAGTAACTACTATTAAATAACAAGAAACTCTGATTAATGAATTAGTAAGTACTAGTGCTCAGTTGAATGTGGTAGTTCCCTATTAGCTAATCAGTAACTACTTTTTTTCATACCTCCCAGAGAACTACTTAGAACTATTATATACAGGTTCATAATTAACATGAATGATGCATAATGTAGAATTAATTCTAAAGCAAAGGTCATGGTAACTGTCACGACGACGAACTCCGTGATCCCCTCCTCTGGCCAGCAGAGGGCACTGTCACCGGAGTTCTAACTCTCCTATTCTTTCTATGGACTGCACTACATTACCCATAAGCCCCGTACCTTGGTACTGATTAGGTCCCAGCTGCAGTCTATCTTTAGACTTATTTAAGAGACTTCCCTGCCATTGTTATTTGCGTAGTCTTGTTTCCCGTTCCGGTGCATCACTAAGCGTATCTCTCTGTTTTTGCCATTCCGTTACTGACCTGCCTGTTTGCTTAGTTTATGCCCTTTGGAACTGTTTGCCTGGATTATTCGTATATGAACCTGTACTGCCTGTCTCGACCCATGCCTGTCTCATCACTCCGAGTTTGTCAACCCTCTGCCATTGTTGTTCGTTGTTGTTTGACCTCTGCCTGTTTGATCACTCTATTTTATATTAAATGCCTGCAAGTGGATCCCAACTCGTGTGATGAATCATTACAGAAGACTACGCCAACACCAGATCCAGCTTTTGCACACCTATGCGCAACAATGTCCTCACAAGCCAGCCAGCTCGCGGCTCACCAACACCAATTAAACAGACTCACCTCTCTCACTGAGGAATTGGTAAAAGCTCTACAAAATCTTCATACTTCTCCCGCTGCAACAGCTTCTTCCACACCCGCCACGTCCGCCATTTCACCCGCGATGGAGACTCCATCTTCAGTCAGCCCGCGTTTGTCATTCCCCGAACGATTCGACGGGAATCCTGCTAGATGTAAGGGATTCTGTTTACAATGTTCGCTGTTCTTAAATCAGCAGCCCGCACTTTATCCCACGGAGGCAAGCAAGATTGCTTTTGTTTGTTCGCTGTTGACGGGGAAAGCTTTGGAGTGGATAACGGCCGTATGGCGCGAGGATGGTACCGCTTTCACAACATATAACGCGTTCATCCAGAGCTTTCGCGATGTATTCGACCACCCACACGAGGGAAAAGGAGCGGGTGAGCGTTTGCTTGAACTCACACAAGGTAGTAAGACGGCTGCTGAAAATGCCCTTGCTTTCCGTACACTCGCAGCTCAGACTACATGGGTTGATGATACACTTAAGACTGTGTACTGTAAAGGTTTATCCCACGAACTTCAGGCGGAACTGGCGTGTCGCAATGACGAAAAGGACTTTGATCAGTTTGTTGAGCTCTCCATTCATATTGATAATCTCTTACGTGCTCGAAAACCCATTCATTGTAATTCAACTCCTTCACCAATAGTCAATGATGAACCTATGCAAATTAACCAGTATCATTTATCCTCTGAAGAAAAAAATCGCCGCATTACTCTTCGTCTGTGTCTCTATTGTGGGCAGCCGGGCCATATGCGCAACTCTTGCCCATCTCGACCAAATCCAGAAAGCCAACGGCCGGTGAGTTTCCATATTAATGCATTCAGTCCCAAGATGTGTTTCACAGTACCTGTAACTTTAAATATTAATGGCAATGACATTTCAACCACCGCGTTGCTAGACTCAGGGGCAGCTGGAAACTTTATGTCCCGTGGTTTTACTCATCAACATGGCATAACTCTGATTGAATGTGTCGCTCCTTTAACAGTCGAAACGATAGACGGGAAACCGTTGGGCTCAGGACGAGTATCTGCTATCACCCAAGAGCTTGTAATGAATACTGGTCTCCTTCACACTGAGGCTATCCAGTTCTATGTCCTTCCCATTTCTAACACTTCTATCATTCTCGGTTTACCCTGGCTTCGCAGGCATGACCCCTACATATCCTGGAGTGAAGGACAGATTGTACGCTGGAGTAAAAATTGTTATGATGAGTGCATTTCAACTGTTCCGGTACCATTAAGAAACATTGCTGTCTCCGATCCAGGTTCCATGACATCCCTACCCGAAGAATACAAGGATTTAGTAGAAGCATTCAGTAAGTCACGGGCATCTACACTACCACCACACACCGGTCATATGACTGTGCTATTGATCTTATTCCAGGTTCTACACCCCCCAAAGGCCGTATATTTCCACTCTCCCAACCAGAATCCGAAGCAATGAGGACCTACATTGAAGAGGAGCTGGCAAAGGGGTTCATACGACCATCAAAATCTCCCGCCTCGGCTGGGTTTTTCTTCGTGCGCAAGAAGGATGGGGGCCTTCGTCCTTGTATCGACTACCGAGGGCTCAACGAGATCACTGTAAAATACAGGTATCCACTTCCCTTGGTTCCCGCTGCCCTAGAACAATTACGTACCGCCCCATATTACACCAAACTTGACCTCCGTTGTGTATACAACCTTGTCCGCATTCGTGAGGGAGATGAGTGGAAGACGGCTTTCTCCACAACCAATGGGCACTATGAATATCTTGTAATGCCGTTCGGGCTGGTCAATAGTCCCTCAGTCTTCCAGGCATTTGTAAATGATATATTTAGAGATATGCTTAACCAGTCTGTCATCGTTTATATTGACGACATCCTAATTTACTCTAACACGTTCGAGGAATATGTCAGTCAAGTTCGAACTGTCCTGAAAAGATTAATTGATCATCAGTTGTACGCCAAATTAGAGAAATGCGAGTTCCACCAAACATCCACCACCTTCCTGGGGTATGTCATCAGCCCTGATGGGGTAGCCATGGACGAGAAGAAGGTCTCTGCCGTTCTTAACTGGCCTCAACCGTCTACCCTAAAAGAATTACAACGGTTCTTGGGGTTTGCCAATTTCTATAGGCGTTTCATTAGAGATTTCAGCACCGTAGCCGGCCCGCTTACTACCATGATAAAGAAGGGAAGTCACCGATTAACCTGGTCCAACGCCGCACTTCAGTCATTTCAACATCTTAAGGAACGTTTTACTTCCGCACCCATCCTTCACCACCCTGATCCCAATAAGCCGTTTGTTGTCGAAGTAGATGCTTCTAATACTGGGCTTGGGGCCGTCCTCTCCCAGAGACACGGGGACACTCCCAAACTTTATCCCTGTGCGTATTATTCCAGGAAATTGACCTCCGCTGAGAGAAACTCTGATGTAGCAGATCGGGAACTCTTGGCCATGAAGTCGGCCTTTGAGGAATGGCGTCATTGGCTGGAGGGTTCTTTACACCCCTTCGTTGTATTGACTGATCATAGAAACCTTGAATATTTAAAGACGGCCAAATGACTCAACCCCAGGCAAGCACGATGGTCTCTCTTCTTTTCTCGATTTAACTTTACGGTCACTTTCCGCCCTGGGTTGAAAAACACTAAGGCAGACGCACTTTCACGACAACTGGAGAATAAAATGCAGTGTAATTCCCTTTCTAAGACTCCTGAGACCATTATTCCGTCTAAGATTATCGTAGCTCCCATCCAATGGGATATCATGACTGAGATAGAACAGGCCAATGCCCAGACTGAAAAGCCTCAAGAATGCCCTCAAGACAGAGTTTTCGTACCCGCACCATTTCGCAACTGCCTCCTCGAACAGATTCATAACCTTCCCTCATCCGGTCATCCAGGTATTACGGCCACCCTTCACCTAGTTCAAAATCGTTTCTGGTGGCATACTCTGTGCACAGATGTTACAAACTTCGTTAAACGCTGTCAGACCTGTAATGTTAACAAGGCCTTTACCCTTCATGGTGGAAGGCGAGGATGGCGTATCGGGTGCACGAGCTGCTGGACTGCCGACGCCGAGGTAGAGTACTCCAGTGTCTGGTTGATTGGGAGGGCTATGGTCCTGAGGAACGCTTATGGGTCAATGCTGAGGACATTTTGGACCCCAACTTGGTGGAAGAATTCCACATAACTCACCCACAAAGACCAGCCCCTCGACCACGTGGAAGACCTCAGCGAAGATTGCCCAGGAGTCGCTCGCGGGGGGGGGCTCTGTCACGACGACGAACTCCGTGATCCCCTCCTCTGGCCAGCAGAGGGCACTGTCACCGGAGTTCTAACTCTCCTATTCTTTCTATGGACTGCACTACATTACCCATAAGCCCCGTACCTTGGTACTGATTAGGTCCCAGCTGCAGTCTATCTGTAGACTTATTTAAGAGACTTCCCTGCCATTGTTATTTGCGTAGTCTTGTTTCCCGTTCCGGTGCATCACTAAGCGTATCTCTCTGTTTTTGCCATTCCGTTACTGACCTGCCTGTTTGCTTAGTTTATGATTCTTGCTGCCTGCCCTTTGGAACTGTTTGCCTGGATTATTCGTATATGAACCTGTACTGCCTGTCTCGACAGATGCCTGTCTCATCACTCCGAGTTTGTCAACCCTCTGCCATTGTTGTTCGTTGTTGTTTGACCTCTGCCTGTTTGATCACTCTATTTTATATTAAAAGCCTGCAAATGGATCCCAACTCGTGTGACGAATCATTACAGTAATGCACTCGAAATGACTGAAGTATTAATAAATCTATATTACTAATAAACTAATTAATAAACTAATTTCTAATTATTTGGATCAGTATTCTGAAGTGAAAAACATGATAACTCTCTAGTAACTCCTGAAGTCCTTGTAAACTTTTGAGGTTTTTGTATTTGTATTTTGTATTTGGTAACATTTAAGCAATTACTAGTAGGTTACTTTGATCTACACTTTAGAATACTGATTCAAATGAGTTGTAGTTCCTTTAGAATTATGTGGTAACTCTTGAGTTATTACTATCCAGTTACCAGAGAGTTATCATGTTTCTCCCTTTAGAAAACTGATCCAAATAATTAGTAATTCCTTCTGAAGGATTTGGTAATACTTCAGTCATTATTAGTGAGTTTCTTGTGAGTTAAAAGTAGTTACTAGAGTGATAATAATGCATTACTCATTTATTTCTGTGTAGTTATTCATATATGAAGGATCAGTATTCTAAAGTGTTATCGTGCTTTTACATGGAGCGTCATTTACTACTGATCACAAAGCCGTTCTTCACTGACATGCTGTGTACATATTTATATAATTAAAAATGTGACAAAATCACAGCCACAACCAAATCGCGATTTCGATAATCATGCAGCCCTAATTTGAAGTACTTCCACAGCCTGTTTATGGCATTCCCTACAGATTAAATGGTTTTGCTGCTCATCTGATCTTTTGAATCTGAATAACCTTCGATAATTGAACTAGGGCTGCAGCATATGTTTCTTTTGATAATTGAATAATCTGTTGAGTATTTATTTAATAAATCGATTAATTGAATGATTTTATTTAAATGATCTTAATGTATTTAAATATTTGGGTGAATTTAGTGGAAACATCCTTGTAACAACGTTCGTAAGAACGGGAAGAAGGAGGCGGGAACCAGCGAACATTCAACAGTTCCTCACGGCGACTGCCGCCCACACAAACAAAATAAAACACAACATAAAATCCAGGCCTGGTCCTCTCTCGTCCTTCACTGTTGTCGCTCCTCTTTTATGCTTCCGGAGCTCCTCCGTGAGAGATCCGAGACCGGTGCGCCGAGCAGCTGGAGCTCGTTATCTCTTGCGTCACCGGCCTCGCGCCGTTCCCTCACGGCTCTCGCCCGCCCTGCTCGTCACAATCCTAAACTCATGTTTACTCCAAAATCAAAAGAAAAAAAGTATATTGTGCATGAAGAAAATGAAGCCTATAGACTTTTTTTTTTCACAAAGATGAATGTTCACAGCAAAAAAGACCTGGAAAGTCTGTGAAAAAAAAAGACAGGTCTGTGAAAGTGCATGAATTAAACTAAATTTTGCAAATTTATAGTATTGAGCTACATAAAGGCCACATTCACACAACAGCAGAATACGGTTGTCAGTCCTGTATTTGAGTCCTTAATATGGTTACATTCACACACAGTATGGTTATTTACTGGCGTGACAACCGCATTCTATAACTGAACTCACACCCGTAAATTTTCAGGACTCTCAACCGCATTCTCAGAAAACCCTTTCTGTATGAACAGAACCGCACTAGAAAACTAGTTGTCTGTCACGTCACACATTGCGAGAGAGCTGCTATGCTAAGGGGTTTTGTGAGTGTGTGGTTTCACTTTCGGTAACTTACAGCGACGAAAATATGAGCTGTGTGTCATCTGAAGGTTTTAGATTCCAGTTACTGTTCTTCACTGGAGGTGCTCCCGTCAGTTTTGTGTTCTATGTGCGTCTCAAGTGCCGTGTCATATGTGATACACTGCAAAGGACGTGAGACACGAGTGCAATGGTTAAATGAGTCCGGCCGGCGTGTGTTTACATCGAAAGATCTGTTTGTTAATGAAGATTTGACGGATGAACTTGTGGCTCAATTGGACTCTTGTCATGTCAAAAAGTATAAGAAAAAGGATAAGACTTTTCAGTTTTATGTATGTCGTCATCTTTGATATTACTTGGTCACTGTCGCTATGGTTACTGGTAAGAGAATACAGGCTTAACTCCATACAGACAGTATTTAGGCGCTACTGCAAGTTGCTGTGTGAACGGGACATTTCGCACCTGTAAAGTAAATGCGGTTGTCAGTCCCAACATTGACAGTGTGAACAGTGTGCACAGGGCTTAGTCCTTTATTAGTTTAACTTCCTCCGCCTGTGTCTAATTATCCTCTGTGTGTATTTAAGTTCCTGCCTGTGTCGTCTTCAGTGTCTGTTATTGTTTGTGCCTAGCACACTGTTACGCATGTTCTCCGTTTCAGCCTTGAATAAACCTGCTTGTTATTTGTCTACCTTCGTCTCCTGTCATCCCGGCGTTACAGAATAACAGACCTCTCAACGTGAGATAAAAAATTTAAAGGATAGACTCACCCGTTGCACAACTCCTGCTTCGCCCGGAGGCTCGACCGCACCTGGACTACTGGGCCTGGATGTGCCGGAGGGACGAACGCTCCGCCTCAGCTTGGAAGCCCGGGGTGCGCTCCGAGGTCGGAGCAGGATTCAACGACTTCGGAGCCCCGGAATTGACGCGAGCGGGTCTGTCCATCGCAGAGCCAGAGCCACGGTCCCATCCGGAAGGTCTCAGCCTGTTCCCGTACCCGTCTTCCTGATGCCGTCGCTGGTTACAGCCAACCCCCTGGATCCGTGGCCACCGCGGCTGTCGTCACCTTGACCCGTCAGCCCATCACCTGCACCTCGACCCATGATTCCCTCATCACCTCCTCGGCCCGTCAGCCCGGAAGCTCCGCTGGGTTCACTCGTCCCTCCAGGTCGGCCTACGGGGGTCGACGCTCTGCTTCTGCCACGGACTTCCGGGTTGGCGGCTGCACCTCCACCCGTCACCCCTACGTCGTCAGCGAGCTCCTCCCTCCCTTCAACCTCCCTGTCATCCTCCCTCACCACACCGTCACAGACCAGCGTCGGCACCTCGGTCCCGTGTCCTCAGCGGCTCGACGCCCAGCTTCCGGGTCGGCGGTGTCGCCGGGAAGGTCCGCAAGTGCCTCTGCCAACCGCCATGGTTCCGCCGTCGGCAATCGGCCCCATGGCATCATCCCGCCCTACCACCTGGACTCCTCCCTGGCTCCTCCCACCGTCAGCTTCGCCATGGCGTCTGTGGCCAACGCCTCCAGCCGGCTGCCTGTCACCTTCGCTACGCCCTCCTCCGAAGTCTCCGCCTTCTCTCCTCCTCATCATAGACTCTGTTACTGCGTGAGAACGCGCCTTTTCGGAGGGGGGCGTACTGTCACAGTCGTGTCATGTTTAGTCTTGTCTTGTTTAGTTATTCAGTTCATGTCTGCACCTGTCATCCTTAGTCCCTTATTAGTTTAATTTCCTCCACCTGTGTCTAATTATCCTCTGTGTGTATTTAAGTTCCTGCCTGTGTCGTCTTCAGTGTCTGTTATTGTTTGTGCCTAGCACACTGTTACGCATGTTCTCCATTTCAGCCTTGAATAAACCTGCTTGTTATTTGTCTACCTTCGTCTCCTGTCATCCCGGCGTTACAATCTACTGTCAGAGATTGCATTTTCATTCAGACCAATGTGAAGTTCGACCCATATTTTCACACAGGTTACACGTAGCATTGGATTGATAAAAAGCTAATGTGCTTTCCAAAATGTTTTGAATAATAAGGTTTCTAAAATATTATATAAACAAGTTTTAAGTTAATGTGTATAATCATTAACAATTTTGACTTTGATGTACTATTTGAACTAATTATGGTTTTTACAGTAATTGTACGATTTAGAATGTTACCATAAACACTAATCCTTGTGCAGGTCTTAAAAAAGGTGCAGGTGTTAAAAGGGTGCAGGTGTTAAAAGCCTTCAAACTAATTTGTACTCACTTTTGTGGCCAGCGGTTTAGACGTTAATGGCTGTGCGTTGAGTTATTTTTTGGGGACAGCAAATTTGCACTGTTATACAAGCTGTACACTCACTACGTACTACTTACTTTACATTGTAGCAAAGTGTCATTGTCACATGAAAATCAATTATTTACCAAAATGTGAGGGGTGTAGTTACTTCTATGAGATTGTCAGGGTGTGTGCAGATCCAAGGACGATCGAGACGAAGATAATAATAACAAAGATTTAATATAACTAGTTCACAGGAATACAGGCAGGCAAACAGGCTGGTGACACACACGTAACATAGACGATAACCGACAGAGACTGAACAAACACAAGGAGAATATATAGGGGAGATAATGAGGGAAACGTAATCAGAAACAGGTGCAGGGAATTAACTAATCAGGTACACACACAGAAGGCAAATGAACAGGGAATGACATCACTAGACTAAACACAACAGTCCATGGGTGTGACAGAGATACTGTATGTGTATGTATATATATATATATATATATATATATATATATATATATTTTAATGTCTTTACTCAAGTAATGATTCATGAAAAAATAAATCTAAAACCAGTGTGAAATGAATGTTAAAAGCAGGAATAAGAATTCTACAAACTTAATCTATGATTTAAACGCGCTCTCTATCATTCACACACTGTACCAGACCTCTCTCCTCATTGGATTTTAAAAAAAAGTCATATGCCCCTTAAATTAGATTTTAGTTGTAAGTATATGCCTTAACTTTACTGCAGTAATGATAGACATGGGTACAGTAGGTCTTTGATACTGTCCAGATTGCCAGTAACAAACCCACTGTAATGAGCGAGATCCTCTAGAGCAGCGGTCCCCAACCTTTTTTGTGCCACGGACCGGTTTAATATCAGACAATATTTTCACGGACCGGCCTTTAAGGTGTGGCGGATAAAAACAACAAAATAAAATGATACGACCAGCATAAAAACTGGGGTATTTTTTAAATATTATAATAAACGTGAATCCAATGTGTAGGCTTACTCGCAACTTTATTAGCAGCGTCCTCGTAACATCGCGCCAACAACATAACATGAGTAACATCCTCTCTGCCCCCTAACGCTCTCTGGCGGGCTTGGTGCGTGTAAATCACCTGTTGCGATAAATCCATATTTCAAGTAGGACTCCTGGTATTGTCTGTTAAATGCAGCTTTCTTTTTCTTGGAAATCGTTTTTTACTCATTTTGCTAGCTTGTGTGTTTATTTTTAGCGGTAACGTATCACGTGACCTAAACAAGCGTTGCTATGCGCCAAGAGTGAGTCATAGACGGATGTAACGGAGAGAATTTGAAGTTGAGATGCTGACTCGCGATCTTCGCAGTAGTGAACGCGCCAGAGAGAAATGCACATTTCATACTAATTACATAAGTCAGTTTTTTTTTTTTTTTTTTTTTAAATAAGTTATTTATTCTTTCTGTGCGGCCCGGTACCAAATGACCCACGGACCGGTACCGGTCCGCGGCCCGGGGGTTGGGGACCTCTGCTCTAGAGGGCACTTCAGCATGGACTATGCACTACACACTCACTCACAGATACTGACCACATTTCCCAGAATCCCCGTACCTGTCACTGATCACCCATGCCAGCTGTAGCTTATCACCTCACTCTATTTAAGCTCTACGCACATACACACAATTGCTAGGTCTTGTTATTCCATGTGTTTACGTTTCCGAGCGTTCATTCCCATCTTGTCTGCCTGTTTTTTGATCCTGCCTGTTTCTAGTGGTGGGCAGAGCGAGGCTTCATGAAACACAGTTGAAGCAAATGTGCCGTATTGTGTCGAGGCTTTGAAACTATACCGACACCTGTCTCCACGGTGACACCTAGTGGTCAATTGCACATGTTATCTGAAACAACTTTGACAACAAAAATAAAAATGTTGTGTTTTTGTTAATGTGGTGAGTTTTTAACATCCTCACTATATAACTATAATATATAATAATAATAATAATAAGTAGGTTATTTTGGTCATGAAAAATGAAAATTAATAAAACACATCAATCCACAATGGTCTCACTTTTGTTTGTTTTTTACAGATTTTTTTATAAATGTCACTATATTGTAAACGCTATCACAAAATCTTTCTCCTCTCACAAAAACCCATGAGGTGAAGGTGCATTAACTCCTCTTTTAAACTTTGTGGGAGTTGAGACAGATGTGCGATTGTGTGGTTTGTTCCCGCCCCGTCAATCAAACGCAGACTCGGCAAGCATGCCACCTGTCTAAACGTGCAGAAGCTTCGTTTAGCCATAGTCACGTGACATGGGTGTTTTTGAATCACAGTTCGGAGCAGTGTTTCGAAACATCTACACTTCGGGATCTCGACACTGTATCGAAACGTTAGTTTCGCGTCAAGCCATCCCTACCTGTTTCTTTCGTCTTTTGATATTTATCTACCTGCCCCTTGGACTTATTGCTTGTATTTTTGGATTGTGTAACTTGCTGCCTGTCTCGACTCTTCTGCCTGATTATTTGACCACGATTCTGATTATCCTCTGCCATACCTGTTTGCTGTTCCTTGACCGTCGCCTGTTTGACTACGTTTGTAAATAAAGCTGCATTTGGATTTCAATCCGCTGACTCATCATTACACCCACCTTTATTTTCTTTATTGTGCTTGATATAAAATAAAAGGTGCTTTAAAAAGACCTTGAAAGTCCTTGAATCTGGTGTTCATGAAAGAGTGGGAACACTGACTTCAGCAGGTGGTTTCACGAGGCATTTCAAACTAACCTGGTTAAGTGTAAATCTGCGAAGTAACGCAAAGATCAGTCAAACATTTGTGTTGGTGTGAACAGGCCTTATTTGTGAAAACACATAGTTGCATATTGTAGCAGCTTCTTTGTTTGGCAGATAACTTCTTAAAGTACTGTAAATATGGAAGTACTGTTTAAAATGTTTGATTCATCTGTGAGTAACTCTTGCTCTGTCATGTAGGGGGAAAACACTCTTCAGAGTGCACACTGATCTTGACTGAGGGAGATTCAGCCAAATCTCTGGCTGTGTCCGGTTTAGGAGTCATCGGGCGAGATCGATATGGAGTGTTTCCACTCAGGGGAAAGATGCTCAACGTGAGGGAGGCCACACACAAACAGGTAAGCTGCATGAATCTTGACATGGAAAGACAAACCATACTATAAAATAAGAGCAGAGAATGTAAGGATGAAGTACAATATTGACACGATTTTAAATGGGCCTCATTGTTAAAGAACGTGTTGCTGTTGTGCTTTCAGCTCTAAAATATTTCACTAGTTAGAAATTGCTGTTAAACAGCATAAAATGTTTTAATTTTTTATTTTTTGGCCTTACAAGCAATGGCAAGCAATATGACTAAATTTACTAATTGCTTGGTTTGGATAGCCCTGCTCCAGTTAAATCACATTGGTCCAAAATTCCACTTTACACATGTTTGCTCATAAAACATCAAGTATGTTTTGACTGTGATTTTTTTTAACTGAAGGTTGACCCTTGCTTTAATTGTAGATAATGGAGAATGCCGAAATCAACAACATCATTAAAATTGTGGGTCTTCAGTACAAGAAGAGCTATGATGACCCAGAGTCCCTGAAGAGCCTACGCTACGGAAAGATTATGATCATGACTGATCAGGTGTGATTCATTAGTTTGTCTTAATAAATCATTTTTTAAGAGAACGGGTCTTTTCTATTCAGAATGTATGCAGAGATATTTCCTAAGGCTAAACCTGTATGCATCAATTCTATTATGTGTACTATCAGGATCAAGATGGCTCTCACATCAAAGGTCTTCTCATTAACTTCTTCCATCACAACTGGCCATCTCTGCTGAAGCACACCTTTCTGGAGGAGTTCATCACACCCATTGTGAAGGTATGATAATCATCCAACAACAAGTACAAGTTCAGTTTGTCTGTTACCTGAGTTTTTTTTAAAACTTGTTTTTAAAACATTTCTCTTTAGGCCAGCAAGAATAAACAGGAAGTATCATTCTACAGCATTCCAGAATTTGAAGAATGGAAGAAGCACACAGAAAATTTTAAAACTTGGCACATAAAGTACTATAAAGGTTTGTTCCCTTTCAATGGCACATAAAGTACTATAAAGGTTTGTTCCCTTTCAATGGAACTCGCGCTGCGTTAAACGCTGTGGGAACACCTCTGCGTGATTGCGTCGTGAAGCACGTATGAAACTGCTCCAATGGCGTGACGGAACGTCATAGGCGGGTGACATCACCGACCAGGAAACTATAAAAAGTATGCATAGTCAGCTCTCGAGGGGGCATTGCGAGCTAGAACGCTGCACTTGGAAACTCAGGTCGTGGGGTTCGCAAATGGATTTAACAGAGGGGATTGAGACGAGCGCTGCCTTTTCTCATCCTTCACCTGTTAGATCCAGTGCCTCTGCCCAGGGTTTGGTAGCACGCTCTGCAGTTTCTTCCTCCCCGGGAGAGGCACTGGTGCTTCACATATCCAGTTCTGAGGAGCTGGATGTTGTGAGCATCGAAGCAGGAGAGAGTGAGGATTTGCCACCTCACTCCCCTGCATGTGAGGAGCTGGTGGAGGTTGTGGCTCGAGCGGTTGCTAAATTAAATATTGACTGGCCCGCTGATAAACAAGAAACAAGGCAGAAAAGCAAACTCGATGAACTCTTCCTGCCTTCACGGGCACAACCTCCACGCCTGTGCCTGCCATTCTTTCCAAACCTCCACACTGAGGTGTCGAGGTCCTGGAAGAAACTTGTTTCATACAGAGTGTTTAGTCCACAAACGTCCACCTATTCTAATATCTCAATATCAAATATATCTCGTTGGGTCCTGCAGATAGTCGAAAACAGATATGCCATTCAGTTCAGGTCTCGTCCACCTCGATTAAGCGGGGTCATACCCACTGTGGTGAACCCCGAGCAGGCTC
This sequence comes from Zacco platypus, assembly GCA_038088235.1. Lineage (NCBI taxonomy): Eukaryota > Metazoa > Chordata > Actinopteri > Cypriniformes > Xenocyprididae > Zacco > Zacco platypus. Next base: position 12,917,721 of record CM076071.1, on the reverse strand, counting down.
TGGTCATGGAACTAGAGGTGAAAGCTCTCTTGCGAAAGGAGGCAATAGAACGGGTTCCTCCTCCCCGGCTTTTAGAGCCGATACTTCTTTGTTCCAAAGAAAGACAGAGGGCTGCGTCCAATTTTAGATTTAAGATTAGTAAATTGGATCAGCAGGCAAGCTCAAATTCAAGATGCTTACCCTCAAACAGATTGTGTCCAGGTCCGAGGACTGGTTTGTCACGATAGGTCTCAAGGACACGCATACTTCCACGTATCCATCCTTCCACAACACAGGAAGTTCCTGAGGTTCACTTTTGGGGGGCAAAGGGTACCAATATCGCGTTCTTCCGTTAGCATTATCTCCCCAAACTTTCACCAAGTGTGTGGATACAGCACTGGCTCCACTGCGACTCCAGGGTATCCGCATACTCAATTATATCGACGATTGGTTGATTCTACCTCACTCAGAGTGACAGGCGGCTCAACATCGAGATGTTGATCTCGCCCACATGAGAAAGTTGGGGTTAAGGCTGAGCGCCAAGAAGAGTGTGCTGTCTCCTTCCCAGAGCACCACTTCTGAAGGCGTAATTTTGGTTTTGATCATGATGAGAGCATGCTTGTCTCCTGCTCGTATCACTTCGATTCTCTCAGCCGTGAAGGGATTAAAGCTAGGCCAGTCACTCACTGTGAATCAGTTTCAAAGACTGTTGGGTCTGATGGCAGCACCAGCCAACGTGATACCTTTTGGCCTGTTGTACATGAGACCATTGCAGTGGCGGCTCAAGACCAAGGGGTTTTCCGTATTCGCATGTTCAAGGTTGATGCCTTCGTGCCTTAGTCAGTGGAAGGATCCTTGGTTTCTTTTCCAGGGACCTGTGTTGGGAGCTCCTTGTTGCCGCGTCATGCTAACAACAGATGCATCCCTCACAGGCTGGGGGGTGTACATGAGTGGTCGCCCAGCCCAAGATCTGTGGCAGGGTCAAGGTCCGTGGTACATAAACTGCTTAGAGTTGTTAGCTGTGTTCCAGGTGCTAAAACATTTCATCACAGACCTGAGAGGTCACCATGTGTTGGTTCGTACAGAAAATACATTGGTGGTCTTGTATATAAACCATCAAGGGGGTCTACGGTCACGCTGCTTATACATGCTGGCACCCCAGATCTTCTTGTGGTCACGGCTCTCCCTGAGAGCAGTTTACATCCCCGGTAAATTAAATCAGGGAGCAGATATCCTGTCGAGGCAGGAGCCGAGACTCGGGGAGTGGAGACTTCTCCCCAAGGTGGTGGAGCTCCTATGGGAGAAATTCGGTCAAGCAAAGGTGGACCTGTTCACATCGTTAGAGACATCACACTGTCCGCTTTGCTTCTCCCTCATTCAACCAGCTCCTCTTGAGCTGGATGCCATGGTTCAGACGTGGCTTAGGCTATGTACGGCTCTGCTCCCGGGAGTTCTGGAGAGAATTCGCAGAGACGGGGTCAGCGTTCTGCTGATAGCCCAGTTCTGGCCGGCCCACGTGTGGTTTTTGGAGCTAGTATCGCTTTTAGTGGGCCCTCCTATGGATATTCCGATCAGTAAATACCTTATGTCTCAATTTATCACCCCTGCCCTGAGTTATGGAAACTGTGGGATTGGCCTCTGAGGGGGCCCAGCTCATGAGTTCTGGTCTCTCAACTGAGGTTGTTGAGACCATACTCCACTCCAGAGCTCCTTCCACAAGGAAACTTTATGCCTTGAAGTGGAAATTATTCACCTCTCGGTGCTGAGAACATCAGCTGGACCCAGTTAACTGCCCGGTGGGTGCAGCGCTGTATGTGGCGGCCTTAGCTGCTTACCACACTCCTTTGGGTGGTTTTTCTTTGGGGAGGAACCCTCTTATTACCCGTTTCCTCATGGCACCTTGAGGCAGAGACCTGCAATTCGCACGAGGGTACCGGCCTGGGATTTGGTCGTGGTGCTAGAGGGTCTTACTCAGGCTCCGTTTGAGCCCATTGAAGAGGTTCTTGAAAAATTCCTCACCTTAAAGAAATCTTTCTTCTTGCCATTACATCTCTTAAAAGAATTGGAGACATTCAAGCTCTCTGAGTCTCGTCTTCGTGCTTGGAATTTGCACCTGGCATGATAAAGGCATTTCTTCACCCTAGGCCGGGGTATATTCGTAGGGTTTGAGACCCGTCATACTGCAAGCCTTATTGTCCTCCTCCCTTCAGGATGTCGGACCAGGAGAAACTGAATCTGCTTTGCCCAGTCAGATCTTTAGACATTTATGTCCACAAAGCTGCACTGTGGAGGAAATCTTAACAGTTGTTCATTTGTTTTGGGTCCCCCAGGAAGGGGTTCCCTGTGTCTCAGCAGAGAATCAGCAAGTGGGTGGTTGAGGCCATCTCACTTGCTTATGAGTTGGCCGGTCAGCTGTCCCCTTTGGCTCTCCGTGCTCACTCTACTAGGACTATGGCTGCTTCTAAAGCTTTGTTGTCAGGAGTTTCTATCCAAGATGTGATGCGGCAGAGTGGTCCTCCCTGTACACCTTTGTCAGGTTTTATGACCTTGTCGTTCACACTACACCTGGGGCACTGGTGCTCTCCTATGAGTATGCGCGTATGACTTCACACAGACAGGCACTGGCTCGTACGGCGGTGTGGGTATAGTGTTCCCACAGCGTTTAATGCAGCGCGAGTTCCCTTGAAAGGGAACGTCTTGGTTACGTATGTAACCTTAGTTCCCTGAATAGGGAACGAGACGCTGCGTTGCCCTGCCATACTCCCGGCATTGCCAGTGATCGAGTTGCTTCAGCCAATCAGAAGCTGACTGTGTTTAATCGCAGGGTGCTTTATAGTTTCCTGGTCCGTGACGTCACCCGCCTATGACATTCTGCCACGCCATTGGACAAGTATCATACGTGCTTCATGACGCAATCACGCCGAGGCATTCTCACGGTGTTTAACGCAGCGTCTCGTTCCCTATTCAGGGAACTAAGGTTACATAGGTAACCGAGACGTTTTCTGTTTCCTACTTATTTGAAAGAGTCTACGTCAAAAAGCAAGCAGGATTCTTGACTATATGTTAACTGCATATTTGTCAGGTTTGGGTACCAGCACAAGCAAAGAAGCGAAGGAATATTTTGCTGACATGGAAAGACACCGAATTATGTTCAAGTACAATGGCACTGAAGATGATGCTGCCATTACACTGGTTAGTTTGTTTTTGCTACTGTTCATAATGTTGGATCTTGTTTGTACTGTTTGGTGCAACATTACATTTATTCAGATATTAATTTTCATAATTCATATTCATATAACTTTGACATATTGGTTAGCATTGTCTGTGAACTCTGCTCAGGCCTTCAGTAAGAAGAAAACGGATGACAGGAAAGAGTGGCTGACTAATTTCATGGAGGACAGACGGCAGAGAAGGATGCATGGACTGCCTGAGGTACAGCTGTCAGTTGAAAGAAAAATGTGTCTAATTATAAACATAACACTCTTAAAACTATATATATAAGCAGCGAAACAAAATATTAGGACCCATTCACACAGAACAAGTTTTTGCATTCCACTGTGTTAAGTAAAAAAAAAGTTCAGCTTTTAACTAGATAGAAAAGTTTGTTGAAACAACTTTAAGTTGGCTTGAAAAAGCCTAGTTAGAAAGTCTGAAGTTTTAAAAGATTAAAGTTTGAAATTGTTTAAGTTGTAGGGGAGACCAGGGACAGTTGTAACACTTTTTGCAATTTTTAGCAATACATCAAAAACCATTTTTATTGGGATAACCAATTTGTTATATTATAAACTTCAATCTGTCAACTGCTGAAACAATGTATTTAATGAATTTAATTTTATGAAATATGTACAGGTTGCAAAATTAATTTTAATTAATTTACAGTCCCTCAACTGTTACAACCGTCCCAGTGTACAGGGATGGTTGTAACGCATGTCAGGGACGGTTGTAACATGTCTAAAATATACATAATGAATCAATCATATACTCAAAATAGAAAATATTATTAATCAGTCATGTTATTGTGACTATTCATTTCATGTTTTAAGTAATGATTACCTTTTTTAACACAAATGACAAAAAAGAGGATGAAACTGTCAAATTATAATGCAAGAAATTATTTTTATTAGAAATTATTTTATTATTAAAATTATTTATTGGGTAGAACACCTCAAAAAAGTTTAAACATAAACTCAAACATTCTCAACAACAGAGAGAGAGGGGGTGGGGGGCTCGGTAGTCTCTTAAGAGGAGCTCCTGCTCTAGTGTGAAAACCCTTTTTGGAGTCCAGTATCCAGCTGTGGAAAGTGTCTTTGATCCCTGCCTCATCTTCTTGTGGAATAGGTGCAGAGTCACATGGCAAATACCATATGATTTGACCACTCCCGTGACTGACTTTCCCTGTCTGATTTCATCTGAAGCTTTTTCCAGCACAGGAAATGGGACTCCCCTGTCTGTCTTCCTCTTTCTGATTTGGCATGCTGTCTATCACACTATCTTTACATTAAAATAAAAGATAATTAGCCTACCTTAAAATGTGATTTGATGACATTTTACATTTAATTTGAACATTAAAGAGAAACTATGTAGATTTTTTTTAGCTTGACTAGTTTTTAAAATATAAATGGATTTTGGTCGGTGATATTTTCATCTCATGTGAGCTAGCTTGACTGCTAGTTTGACACTTGTTAGCCATTTCTATTTTTAGCTTACAAAACAGTGATTCTAAAACTACTTGTTTGAATTCATAGACATTTGATCCTATAACAGCATCCAAAAAAGTACATTAGAAAGAAAAGTAATTTTTTTACCCCAAAAACAATCTTTTTTAGATAACTCTGTCAGGAAGATTCAAATGTCAAGTCAAGTCAGTCAAGTCATCTTTATTTATATAGCGCTTTTTACAATGCAAATTGTGGCAAAGCAGCTTTACATTAATAAGAAAATGGTGTCATTGTGCAGCCTATTCTATATATTATTGATTCATTCCGTTGCAAATATCAGTAGTTATTAGTCTAGGTAATTTAGGTATAGCAGCACTGCAGAAAACAGTGACGTAATCGTCCGGCTCAGCTCAGTTCGCATACAACGGCGCCAATGCAGGCATATTAAAAACACTGCTGAATATCAAGCAAGTGTCCCCGACTTAAGCAAGCCAAAGGCAACAGCGGCAAGGAACCAAAACTCCAACAAATGGAGAAAAAAACCTTGGGAGAAACCAGGCTTAGTCGGGGGGCCAGTTCTCCTCTGGCCAACAGTGAACACTTGTCCGATACTCAGGCAGAGTTACAGGTCATTAAACCGATTTGGAATCGCAACAGTCAAAATATTTAATCCAGTTCCATCTAGTTTAAGATCTTTTTGATCACGCCGGTATGGGACGGTTTGTTGGGATATGTGCCACTGGCTGATGAGTCGGTAAGGTCTTCACAAAGGATGAGCTAGTTAACACAGTCTCCGCCGACACCACAGGGCCACACTGCTGCCGCACACAGGCACAGGTTCCCCGTCCGACCCGGACACGGCCCGGATCCAGCCAATCATGTTAATTGGTAAACCTCGGGATAAGCAGAGAGACAAAAAATTAGCGTAGACACCATTCTTCATTCCGATGTAACGAGTACATCTGGTGTTATAGGAAGTGTTCCCGGTTCCGGCTGACCTGATCTATGCAGCCTAACAATCCTTTAACGGATATGAAGACAAAAGTTTATAGTGCGTCATGTGTATGCCAGGTTAAATAGATGCGTTTTTAGTCTAGATTTAAACTGACAGAGTGTGTCTGCTTCCCGAACAATGCTAGGAAGATTGTTCCAGAGTTTAGGTGCCAAATAGGAAAAGGATCTACCGCCTGCGGTTGATTTTGATATTCTAGGTATTAACAACTGGCCAGAATTCTGAGATCTTAATAGACGCGAAGGACTATAATGCATTAAGAGCTCACTCAGGTACTGGGGAGCTAAGCCATTTAGTGCTTTGTAAGTAATTAGCAAGATTTTAAAATCTATACGATGTTTAATAGGGAGCCAGTGCAGTTTTGACAGAACCGGGCTAATATGTTCATACTTCCTGGTTCTAGTAAGGACTCTAGGAGCTGCGTTTTGGACCAGCTGTAATTTGTTTATCACGCGAGCAGGGCAACCACCCAGTAGAGCATTACAGTAATCTAGTCTCGAGGTCATAAACGCATGAACTAGCTGTTCCGCATTTGTCATTGAGAGCATATGTCGCAATTTAGATATATTTTTAAGATGGAAGAATGCGGTTTTACATATGCTAGAAATGTGGCTTTCAAATGAGAGATTGGTATCAAAGAGCACACCCAGGTTCCTAACTGACGAAGACGACTTAACAGAGCAGCCATCAAGTGTTAGACAGTATTCTAGGTTATTATGTGCAGAAGTTTTTGGTCCAATAATTAGAATCTCTGTTTTTTCTGAATTTAGTAGTAGGAAATTACTAGTCATCCAATTTTTTATATCAGCTACGCATTCTGTTAATTTTGAGAATTGGTAGGTTTCATCAGGGCGCGAGGAAATATAGAGCTGAGTATCATCAGCATAACAGTGAAAGCTAATGCCATGCTTCCTAATGACATCTCCCAAGGGTAGCATGTACAGAGTGAAAAGCAACGGTCCTAGAACTGAGCCTTGTGGTACTCCATGTTTAACTTGTGATCGAAATGACATCTCTTCGTTTACTACTACAAACTGATAACGGTCAGATAAGTATGATTTGAACCATGCCGATGCATTTCCACTAATTCCAGCATAATTTTCTAGTCTATTCAAAAGAATATTGTGGTCGATAGTGTCAAAAGCTGCACTGAGGTCTAGTAACACTAATAGAGAGATACAACCATGATCTGATGATAAGAGCAAATCATTTGTAACTCTAATGAGAGCAGTCTCAGTACTATGGTACGGTCTAAATCCTGACTGGAAATCCTCACAGATACCATTTCTTTCCAAGTAGGAACTAAGTTGAGATGATACTGCCTTTTCTAGTATTTTTGACAGAAAAGGTAGATTGGAAATTGGTCTGTAATTGACTAATTCACCAGGATCAAGTTGTGGTTTTTTAATAAGAGGTTTGATAATAGCCTGCTTAAAATTTTTCGGTACGTAACCTAGTAATAAAGATGAATTAATGATCTTAAGAAGAGGATCTATGACCTCTGGAAGCATCTCTTTCAATAGCTTAGTCGGTATAGGGTCTAACATACATGTTGTTGATTTTGATGATTTAACAAGTTTAGACAATTCTTTCTTTCCTATAGCAGCGAATGAATGGAATTTTTCCTCAGGGATACTAAAATCCACTGTCTGATGTGATACTGTAGTAGACAGTTGCATGGCTATAATTTTCTCTCTAATGTTGTCTATCTTGCAAGTAAAGAAGTTCATAAAGTCATTACTGCTGTGCTGTTTGGAAACATCAGAAGTTGAGGCTGTATTTCTCGTTAATTTAGCCACTGTATTAAATAAATACTTAGGGTTGTGTTTATTTTCTTCTAAAAGATTTGAAAAATAAGCAGATCTAGCGGTTTTTATGGCCTTTCTGTACTCCATCATTTTCTCTCTCCATGAAATCCGAAAAACTTCTAGTTTTGAATTCTTCCAGCTGCGCTCCATTTTTCTGGCTGCTCTCTTAAGGGCCCGAGTGTGCTCGTTATACCATGGCGTTGGACTAATATCCTTAATCTTTTTTAAGCGCAAAGGAGCGACAGAGTCTAGAGTGTTGGAAAAGAGAGCGTCAATAGTTTCTGTTGCAACATCGAGTTCTTCTAAGCTGTCTGGTTTGCTAAGTTGATGAAACTGATCAGGAAGATTATTAATAAAGCAGTTTTTAGTGGTAGAAGTGATGGTTCTAACATATTTATGGCAGACAGGCGGTTTTCCAGCCTTGGTTAAATGTAGCACGCATGAGACTAGATAATGATCTGAGACGTCATCGCTCTGCTGCAGAATTTCAACGGCATCAATATCGATTCCATGTGATAATATTAGATCTAGAGTATGATTACGACAATGAGTTGGTCCTGACACGTGTTGTCTAACTCCAATAGAGCTTAAAATATCTGTTAATGCCAATCCCAAAGCGTCTTTTTCATTATCTACATGTATATTAAAATCACCAACAATAAGGACTTTATCCACAGCCAGTACTAACTCCGAGAGAAAATCAGCAAATGTGGGTCCCTTTATGGCAGGAATGGAGGGAAACTAATTGAGCATGTGCACAGTGAGTGTCATCACTCTAGGTGGTTTCTGATTAGAAGAATTCAAGGTGTTACAACCGTCCCCTGTTACAACTGTCCCTGGTCTGCCCTACTTTAGAAGTTTTGATAGATAGATAGATAGATAGATAGATGTGGTCAAATGATAGATAGACAGATAGACAGACAGACAGAGATACAGATAGATAGCTATGCGGTTGCTAGGGTGTTCTGGGTGGTTGCTAAGCGGTTGCTATGGTAACCTGGGTGGTTGATAGGGTGTTGCCAGGCAGTTGCTAAGGTACTTGGGGTGGTCACTATGGTGTTGCTAGGTGGTTACTTGGGTGTTCTGGGTGGTTGCTAGGCACTTGCTATGGTAACCTGGATGGTTGCTAGGCAGTTGCTAAGGTACTTGGGGTGGTTGCTAAGATGTTGCTAGGGCGTTCTTGGTGATTGCTAGGCGGTTGCTATGGTAACCTGGGTGGTTGCTAGGCAGTTTCTAATGTACTTGGGGTGGTTGCTAAGATTTTGCTGGTGGTTGCTAGGGTGTTCTGGGTGGTTCCTAGGCGGTTGCTATGGTAACCTGGGTGGTTGCTAAGGTGTTGCTATGCAGTTGCTAGGGTGTTCTGGGCGGTTGCTAGGTGGTTGCTATGGTAACCTGGGTGGTCGCTAAGGTGTTGCCAGGCAGTTGCTAAGGTACTTGGGGTGGTCACTACGGTGTCACTAGGTGGTTGCTAGGGTTTTCTGGACGGTTGCTAGGCAGTTGCTATGGTAACATGGGTGGTTGCTAGGGTGTTACTAGGTGTTTGGTAGTTGTCATAGATAGTTTCTATGGAGTTTTTATAGAGTTCTTAGCATGTTCTCAGGCCACTTTAGCACTTAGCTAATCAGTATTAGCATGTGTAGCATGTTAGAAGTCCAGTTTGCTAGCATGAGTCAAAAGAGCTAACGACCATGTCTGTACGATGTTCTGATGCAGAGATATAGGTCTTGCTAAACAGTTGCTAGGGTACTTTGTTTGGTTGCTAGGGAGTAGCTTGGCAGCTGCGAGTGATGATCGCCCAAAGGCTGCTTGCCAGTATGAATGATATAAACCAACCCTATAATGTTCATGTTTGAAGATATCCCTCTTTGGGTTTGGGTTGCTAGGGTGCTCTAAATGGTTGCTAGGGCACGGCTAGACAGTTAACAGGCTTAAACTAATAGACTGCATGTGTGCCCAAATCAAAAGAGCCATATTCACGTGTCTCTGATGTTCTGATTCATTTAAATCCATCTTATCTGTTTTTCAATGGAAGTCTTTGAGGTGGTTGCTAGGGTGCTCTAAGTGGTTTCTAGGGTGTGGCTATGATGAAGATTTTAGGTCATTACTGATTGGCTGCTTGATCAGATGTCAAATGAGTGAGAGACAGTGAGAGAGAAAGGGTTCCTCAGGCCCTGCGTGTGTGTGTGAGTGAGAAAGTGACAGTTGAGACTAACTGAATGTTCGTGAATTTGAATTTTTCAATGTAAGTCTATGGGACTTTTTTGGCCGCTTTTTCGTCCGCTGTGCGAACATCGTAGGTCCGATTGCTTATAAAAGTCATAGCACAGCTCTCCTCAATGAGCCGGCCGATTTGACACCTCATTCATGGGTCTAGGGCAATTGGCACGAGACGAGTTACGCGCCGAAATTTTGTCCAGAAGGTAACAATAATGATGCTTTGCCTTTGGTAAGCACCATTAATAATAAGTATGCAGGAGAATAAATATGATGCGTTGCCTTTGGCAAGCACCAATAATAATAATAAGTTTATATACAACATCAGTAAGTTGGCTTTTTTTATGCATTACACATTTTCCCATCCGTACAAACTACAAAAAACCAATACAAACTATGTGTAAAGATTTTTCAAGCTGTTCTCTCTGGCAATCACTACTGTTAAAAATGAATAATTTCATTGTGCACATCTTTGTTTTCTTATCACAGCAATACCTGTACGGTACAGCAACACGACACCTGTCCTACAATGACTTCATCAATAAAGAACTCATCCTCTTCTCCAATTCTGACAATGAGCGTTCGATTCCATCACTTGTTGATGGTGTGTAACTTCATTTACTTTTTTAACATGTTAAACTCTGGATTTCTCTTCTTAGCTGAGTGAATTATTTTTGTTTTAATAATTGTTGTTATAATTATGCTTTATCGAAGTGATAATAATGTAGATGTGAAATTTCCAAACTCTGTTTGCCTATAGTTTAACTGGACTCCTAAACTTTTACTTTACTTTTTATCTGCTGTATGCAGGTCTGAAGCCAGGTCAGAGGAAAGTGTTGTTCACCTGTTTAAAGAGGAATGATAAAAGGGAGGTTAAGGTGGCGCAGCTGGCCGGATCCGTGGCTGAGATGTCTGCGTATCATCACGGCGAAGTTAGTACCAAATATTTCTTTGCCTTTCTTCTTTAATTTGTTCTTGGTTTTTTAAATCAAGATATTATAATGTTGAAAATGTATACTTATTTATTGAAATGATAGAAGATTTATTTATTTATTTATTTCATTATTTTTTTTTACAAGAAATGTTCTCTTTTATGCAGCAAGCCCTGATGATGACTATCGTGAATTTGGCCCAGAACTTTGTGGGCAGCAACAATATCAACATCCTTCAGCCTCTTGGCCAGTTTGGTACCCGTATCAATGGCGGTAAAGATGCAGCCAGCCCTCGTTACATCTTCACTATGCTTAGGTAAGATTTTGTTTGTTTTAATTTAATAATTTGTGAAGTGAGTGCTTAGACTAGGTATAACGGTGTATTTCTAATAATGATCAGATTTGAGAAATTTTGAGATCTTCATGATTTTTAGAGTTGTAACTTATCTTTATTTTGATCATTGATTTTTGTGTCGATTATGTCTTTGATTAATCGGATGAAAAAAAAAACAAGAAATAAAACATACTTTAAATCCATTAAATGATATATAAATAAGAACAAAGTACAAATAATATGGCACATAAGATGTGAATTAAATAAACAGTCCTTTAATATTTTAATTTGGTTTATTTAACAGTAACATTCAAGAAATTGAATAATCAAATGTAAATATACAATGATTCTTATTAAAGCTACTGAAGTTATCCAGTCAAGAGCAGTTAGTGACTAGTGAATTGACTTTAATGAAGTTAGTGAAGTTATAGTGAATTGACTGAGTGTGTAACTTAGTTTAGTACTCTTGCTGTGTGACAGCCAGCTTTCTGTGGGTGCACTTTAGGTGTGTAACTTCATAAAAGCATATGTCAGAAAAGCAAGAGTAACATTTTAAACGGGCAAGGCTTAAAAATGCATAAAAACGATAAACTTTCATGATGACAAAAAAAGGCAATGTCAAGTGACTACCGTGTCTACTGGTATACAGTATACATCCTTTTTTTACTCAAGGTTTTTTATATTGAAACAAAAAAAAATATCCACTACAAAACAAACACCAATTGTCTTTTCCAATTGTCAAGTCAAGTCAGGTTACAATGCAAATTGTGGCAAAGCAGCTTTATATTAATAATTGGCAAATCATTTTTAGCTGCACAGCAGCTCCTAAAGAAAATTGTGTCATTGTACAGCTTATTCTATTTATTATTGATACATTCCATTGCAAAAATCAGTAGTTATTAGTCTAGTTAATTTATGTATATCAGAACTGGAGAAAACAGTGACGTAATCGTCCGGCTCAGCTCAGTTCGCATACAACGGCGCCAATGCAGGCATATCAAAAACACTGCTGAATATCAAGCAAGTGTCCCCAACTTAAGCAAGCCAAAGGCAACAGCGGCAAGGAACCAAAACTCCCAACAAAATGGGGAAAAAAACCTTGGGAGAAACCAGGCTTAGTCGGGGGGCCAGTTCTCCTCTGGCCAACAGTGAACACTTGCCTGATACCCAGGCAGAGTTACAGGTCCAAGTCCAATTGGAGTCGCAACAGTCAAAATATTTAATCTAGTTCCATCTAGTTTAAGATCTTTTCAATCATGCCGGTATGGGACGTTTGTTGGGGATATGTGCCACTGGCTGATGAGTCGGTGAAGCCCTTACAAAGGATGAGCTAGTTCACACAGTCTCCGCCGACACCCCAGGGCCACGCTGTTGCCGCACACTGGCGCAGGTTCCCCAAGACCTGGACACGGCCCGGATCCCACCAATCACGTTAAATGGTAAACCTTGGGATAAGCAGAGAGAAAAAAATTAGTGTAGACGCTATTCTTCTTCTGATGTAACGAGTACATCCGGTGTTATAGGAAGTGTTCCCGGTTCCGGCTGACCTGATCTATGCAGCTTTAACGGATATGAAGACAAAAATTGATAATGCGTCATGTGTATGCTAGGTTAAATAGGTGCGTTTTTAGTCTAGATTTAAACTGACAGAGTGCTTCCCGAACAATGCTAGGAAGATCGTTCCAGAATTTAGGTGCCAAATAGGAAAAGGATCTACCGCCAGCGGTTGATTTTGATATTCTAGGTATTAACAACTGGCCAGAATTCTGAGATCGAAATAGACGCGAAGGACTAAAATGCATTAAGAGCTCACTCATTTACTGGGGAGCTAAGCCATTTAGTGTTTCGTAAGTAATTAGCAAGATTTTAAAATCTATACGATGTTTAATAGGGAGCCAGTGTAGTTTTGATAATATAATATGGTCATATTTCCTGGTTCTAGTAAGGACTCTAGCAGCTGCGTTTTGGACCAGCTGTAGTTTGTTTATCAAGCGAGCAGGGCAACCACCCAGTAGAGGGTTACAGTAATCTAGTCTCGAGGTCATGAACGCATGAACTACCTGTTCCGCAATTGTCATTGAGAGCATATGTCGTAGTTTAGATATATTTTTAAGATAGAGGAATGTGGTTTTACATATGCTAGAAATGTGGCTTTCAAATGAAAGATTGGTATCAAAGAGCACACAGAGGTTCCTAACCGACGAAGACGACTTAACAGAGCAGCCATCAAGGTTCAATAATTAGAATCTCTTGTTTTTCTGAATTTAGTAATAGGAAATTACTAGTCAACCAATTTTTTATATCAGCTACGCATTCTGTTAATTTTGAGAATTGGTAAGATTCGTCAGTGTGCGAGGAAATATAGAGCTGAGTATCATCAGCATAACAGTGAAAACTAATGCCATGCTTCCTAGTGACATCTCCCAAGGGTAGCATGAACAGAGTGAAAAGCAACGGTCCTAGTACTGAGCCTTGCGGTACTCCATATTGAACTTGTGATCGAAATGACATCTCTTCGTTTACTACTACAAACTGATATCGGTCAGATAAGTATGATTTGAACCATGCCAATGCAATTCCACTAATGCCAACATAATTTTCTAGTCTATTCAAAAGAATATTGTGGTCGGTACTGTCAAAAGCAGCATTGAGGTCTAGTAAGACTAATAGAGAGATACAACTATGATCTGATGATAAGAGGAAATCATTTGTAACTCTAATGAGAGCAGTCTCAGTACTATGGTACAGTCTAAATCCTGACTGGAGATCCTCACAGATACCATTTCTTTCCAAGTAGGAACACAGTTGCATTGATATTGCCTTTTCTAGTATTTTTGACAGAAAAGGTAGATTAGAGATTGGCCTGTAATTGACTAATTCTCTAGGATCAAGTTGTGGTTTTTTAATAAGAGGTTTGATAATAGCCAGCTTAAAATATTTCGGTACGTAACCTAGTAATAAAGATGAATTAATGATCTTAAGAAGAGGATCTATGACCTCTGGAAGCATCACTTTCAATAGATTAGTCGGTATAGGGTCTAACATACATGTTGTTGATTTCGATGATTTAACAAGTTTAGAAAATTCTTCCTTTCCTATAGCAGCGAATTAATTTTATTTTTTCCTCAGGGATACTACAATGCACTGTCTGATGTGGTACTGTAGTAGACAGTTGCATGGTTATAATTTTCTCTCTAATATTCTCAATCTTGCAAGTAAAGAAGTTCACAAAGTCATTACTGCTGTGCTGTTTGGAAACATCAGAAGTTGAAGCTGTATTTCTCGTTAGTTTAGCCACTGTATCAAATAAATACTTAGGGTTGTGTTTATTTTATTCTAAAATATCTATTATTTTCTAGTTTCTAGTTTTGATTTCTTCCAGCTGCGCTCCATTTTTTTGCTGCTCTCTTAAGGGCCCGAGTGTGCTCGTTATACCAATGCCGTTGGACTAATATACTTAATCTTTTTTAAGTGCAAAGCAGCGACAGAGTCTAGAGTGCTGGAAAAGAGAGCGTCAATAGTTTCTTTTGCAACATCGAGTTCTTCTAAGTTGTCTGGTTTGCTAAGACGATTAAACTGATCAGGAAGATTATTTATAAAGTAATCTTTAGTGATAGATTTGATAGAGTGATTTGCTTTGATGTCAGGCGCTCTGGCTCCCAGCAAACATTTGACTATGGTGGCTGGTGTCTCTATTTTCATGTTCCGTGTAAGTTCTTCTTCTTCTGGGTATTTTGGTTACACAAAAATGGTATTTAATTTGATTTCCATTTAATTCATAGTAAACTATTGTAGTCTCTGGCTGGGATATTCACCTACAAGAAGAAAAGCCTAAGAACATTATTTGACACATATTCAATATATTTCATATATTTTTATTCAATATATAGATTTTACTAGTATCAGTGTCCCATTCACTGAGAGAGACATTGCCATTTAAATGCTGTAATTATGCATAATAATGCATAATATTAGTATGTAAATAGCCTATGTAATTAAAATGAATTTCATATATTGTTAAAAATCACATAGTTTTTATTGTTTGTCACATGTTGTAGACAATTTTTCTGTTGTGTGTAATGAGGATTTTCCACCTGGCTACCACCGCAAGTATATTTCAAACCTGTGGGAATCACTGAACCTAATTATGAAACTAATTATATAAAACTACATTGTCAGTCCACTACAAATGAACTGGTTCTATGCATTTATTTTGCTATTCAAACTCTATAAAGACAAGGCTTAAGATATTTCTTATCCTTTAATGCAGGCCAAAACACATAGTAATGAAAGGGTTAAACTGTACCCACAAACAAATTGTAGCCTCTTTTTCCTATTTGTAGTGGAGATGAGTGGTACCCGGTGGGGTCCTCTGCTGTTGTAGCCCATCCGCCTCAAGGTTGTGCGTGTTGTGGCTTTACAAATGCTTTGCTGCATACCTCGGTTGTAACGAGTGGTTATTTCAGTCAAAGTTGCTCTTCTATCAGCTTGAATCAGTCGGCCCGTTCTCCTCTGACCTCTAGCATCAACAAGGTATTTTCGCCCACAGGACTGCCGCATACTGGATGTTTTTCCCTTTTCACACCATTCTTTGTAAACCCTAGAAATGGTTGTGCGTGAAAGTCCCAGTAACTGAGCAGATTGTGAAATACTCAGACCGGCCCGTCTGGCACCAACAACCATGCCACGCTCAATTTCCCATTCTGACATTTAGATAATTGCATTAATGGGAAATTGAACAGGTGTTCCTTATAATCCTTTAGGTGAGTTTGCGTATGTATATATATTAGGGGTGGCACGGGTCACAAAACCCACGGTTCGGTTCGTATCACGGTTTTAGGGTCACGGTTTTCAGTTCTGTATGGTTCTTGTTGTTATTTTTTCTTTTAATCTTTAACACTCCAGAAATTTCCTTCAGCATATGATATATAGCTTATTAGCTTAATTATCCACAATTTAGGATACAGTATTAACATTTTTGTAATGTAATCATGCACTAACTGAATTTTACTTGACTTTAAGCACATTATTGGGACAATCTCTGAGTAAAAGCTGGGTGAGATTTTGATACAGCAAGAGAGAAGACATTGATGATGACATGCTTTTCGTTTGTTTGGCATAAAAAAGAGCATGTGTATTGTTATCTCTACAGGAACTTGTGCCTTTTTAGCACACAAAGATTGAAATTAACTTGCATTTATCAAACTGCCAACTTCAGTGTAGCTCTTACAAAAAAAAATATTTAAAAAGACAAAGAGAGGAACTCTTAAAGCTCTGTCTTTTAAACAAGTCAAAATACTTTAAACATAAATATATAATATAATGTAATAACATAAACATCCCCAATGTTTTAGTTATGGCTATTGGCTGGTCCGACTTATCACTGAGAGGTTGCTTAAATGCTGCAGACAGTAGAGTAGAAGGCTCTCTCCTGTTTGTGCTTATCGACACACTGGCGAGATGTCTTCTCAAATGAACTGTCATATTAGAAGTGTTTCCATTCCATCGCATCCACCAACTCCGGGCAGCCTCCATTAGGGGCCGTTCACATATCGCGCCTAAAAAAGCGTGGAAAGCGCGGCCGCGTTGCTTCCATTTTGAGCGCGCTTGCCGCGCGCCTACATAGGAAATAATGAATATGCGCGTGCAAAAGACGCGATATGTGAACGGCCCCTTACTCCACAGATGGCATTTATCTGCAGATGGCATTTATCTGGTTATTTTCAAGTGACACATACTACATTGATTAAATTGATTACATTGTTTTTTTTCTAATTTAGTATTATTTTATATATATAGAAATAAAAAGTGTATAATTCAGAGTATTGTGTAGTGTCATGATTTAATCTCAAAATACAACATTTTAAAGAATACAAATATATTGATCTGAAATAGAGTACATTCATTTTAAATAACATACCAGACATACAATCTCAATTTAATTTAAATCAAACAATGATTTAATGATGAAAACACTGAGAGACACTTCCTGTTTCCCTTTTTTGTGCTTATTTTAATCCCTCATCGTGGCAACACTGTTTGAGATATCCTATAACCTTTGCAATTTAGCGTCTTCAGTGTCATGTTGTTTCATGTTGACCGAGTTTGGTGGCGATTGCATTAATCTACTACAAGGGTTTACATAAAAACTCAGACCCAAATACGTAATACACCAAAATAGCAGACTTCCTGTTGGTCAGAGCAAATGACTGTAAATTAGAAAGTTGTCCAGCTTGATGACATTATACAGATGAAGTTTGAGGCAAATCGGGTAAAAATAAAGCAAAAAGCATTTTGAAAGTGACACACTTCCTCCTTCCAGTTGGTGGCACTATAACTTTTGACTCACAATAGTGACATCCATGTAATTGGACTTCTACAAAGAACAAACGGAACTTATAACACACTTTCTGTTTCCCTATTCTCGCCATAAATTTGTTGCCTCGCCACTGCCAAACCGTTCGAGATGTCAAAAATCCGCTTGCAATTCATCATCCTCAGTGTCTTGACTTTATGTTGACTGAGTTAACAGATTAATCGTCTAGGATTATGGGTTCTTTTTCAAACAACCCATAATAGCGGACTTCCTGTTGGCCTGGAGTATAACTTAGAGCACGGAAGTTGTAATGCCTGATGAGGTCTATATGTGTACTGAGGTTCATACTAATACGTCCAACAGTGTTTGATATATGGACCAAGTTTTTGGACGACGTTCAAGGGGGCACTGTCGAGCCCCCCTGCCACACCCTAGTACCAGCTCCGGCCCTGGCCCTGATGGTTGATGATTCTGATGTATGCTAATTTTCAAGAGTTTTCAAGCATTATAAGGGTCCTAAAAGGGCCCGAAAGTCACGAAAAAAAAATTGCTGCAAGTGGCGATGATGGGCACATGCAACAGTGCATGTGGACGATATGGATTTATAGCAAGTAAATGTAAAAACTATATCAGAGTTGTTTGAATATGCCAGACTTGCAGCCACCTGGTACCACTATGACTGTGAACCACAACAGCTCCATCTATGAGATGATTTAATTTTAGATGAATATCAAGTCATAGGATGTCATAGGTCCCTTTGAAATGATTGCAGCTCATTATTTTTAAGTCCAGTATTTATCTTAAGGTCATCTTCATTTACACTCACCTAAAGGATTATTAGGAACACCATACTAATACTGTGTTTGACCCCCTTTCGCCTTCAGAACTGCCTTAATTCTACGTGGCATTGATTCAACAAGGTGCTGAAAGCATTCTTTAGAAATGTTGGCCCATATTGATAGGATAGCATCTTGCAGTTGATGGAGATTTGTGGGATGCACATCCAAGGCATGGAGTTTCACCACATCCCAAAGATGCTCTATTGGGTTGAGATCTGGTGACTGTGGGGGCCATTTTAGTACAGTGAACTCATTGTCATGTTCAAGAAACCAATTTGAAATGATTCGAGCTTTGTGACATGGTGCATTATCCTGCTGGAAGTAGCCATCAGAGGACGGGTACATGGTGGTCATAAAGGGATGGACATGGTCAGAAACAATGCTCAGGTAGGCCGTGGCATTTAAACGATGCCCAATTGGCACTAAGGGGCCTAAAGTGTGCCAAGAGAACATCCCCCACACCAATACACCACCACCACCAGCCTGCACAGTGGTAACAAGGCATGATGGATCCACCATTGTTTACGCCAAATTCTGACTCTACCATCTGAATGTTTCAACAGAAATCGAGACTCATCAGACCAGGCAACATTTTTCCAGTCTCAAACTGTCTAATTTTGGTGAGCTCGTGCAGATTGTAGCCTCTTTTTCCTAATTGTAGTGGAGATGAGTGGTACCCGGTGGGGTCTTCTGCTGTTGTAGCCCATCCGCCTCAAGGTTGTGCATGTTGTGGCTTCACAAATGCTTTGCTGCATACCTCGGTTGTAACGAGTGGTTATTTCAGTCAAAGTTGGTCTTCTATCAGCTTGAATCAGTCGGCCCGTTCTCCTCTGACCTCTAGCATCAACAAGGCATTTTCGCCCACAGGACTGCCGCATACTGGATGTTTTTCCCTTTTCACACCATTCTTTGTAAACCTTAGAAATGGTTGTGCGTGAAAATCCCAGTAACTGAGCAGATTGTGAAATACTCAGACCGGCCCGTCTGGCACCAACAACCATGCCACGCTCAAAATTGCTTAAATCACCTTTCTTTCCCATTCTGACATTCAGTTTAGAGCTCAGGAGATTGTCTTGACCAGGACCACACCCCTAAATGCATTGAAGCAACTGCCATGTGATTGGTTGATTAGATAATTGCATTAATGAGAAATTGAACAGGTGTTCCTAATAATTCTTTAGGTGAGTGTATATAGCGCTTTTTATTTATTCATTATTAAACTAATTTGAATGAAACTGTATTATCAAACTATATTTAATACAGGCCAAAGCACACAGCAATGAAATGGTTAAACTCTAAACCATTAAAAGTTTAGAAAACTCTCTCTCACACACACACACACACACACTCTCTCTCTCACACACACACACACACACATAGTGAGAGAGAGGCAATGTGAGATTAAATGTCTAATTGGAGACTTTTTTTTATCAGTAAGTTGACTCAAGATTGAACAACATTTAAATAAATAATAAAATCTACGCAGTGACAGACATTAGTCTTTGTCTAAATATATGTATACAAAAAGAATACCCACTAAGTGTAATTATACCTAAAACAGTTTGTTCTCAACAAGTTTTCTCAACCCTTTTTAAAAATAGGTAAATGCTGCTGCCTTATTTATTTTTTTCAACCAGATATAATTATTCTGGTCTGAATAATCGAATAAACCCTGTGGGAGTAGAAGTTTAAAATTCAGAGCCTGATTTTTCAAAATATCAACATTAGGGATGCACGGTATACCGGTATTGGGAAAATACTGGTATATATTTTATTTCAAACAGTACGATATCATGATTTTCCTCATTTCGGTATATACTGTTGTTCCGAAGTTCACCGCTAGCAGTGTGCTACCCAAACTGACGCGAAGCTGGTAAATGTGACAACATAGAGGAACAAAATGGATAAAGCAGTTGAATCTTACTCAACACGCCTAAAACTAATAAATAATAAGAGCAGTTGACATATAATTTGGAATTACTTTGCTTATAAAAATGAAGAACCATTAAACCTTGCCAAGCAACTGTCAATTACCCATCCTGACTGGTCCTAGACGATACGAGACAGGTCAGTACGTCATTCGATCTAATTTAGACATTTATTTTCTTTTAACACTGATCAACGCATGCACAAGATCATATCGTTTAGATAACACGAAAGATCCAGCCTGCGTTTGAACCAATGGTGTTTATATCTCATAATATCTTAAGTTTAGGTAGTTCTAACAGTATTATTCAGGTACAGAGATGCTAGTTACAGAAATTTAATGAAGTAATCAAATGTAAAATAACACTGGATGGTCACTGTTACAGTAAATAGGTAAATCCTTACGATTAATTTAAAGTTACAAACATTATTTAGTGACAGACAGCAGCATGTAGGCTAGTATGCATATGCAATGATGCATAATATTAAACTATTTAAATTCATGTAAGAGATATCCGACTGTGTTTATGTGAATACTCACTAAGATGGGCATTTTGACAATTTTGTGTGTATTTGACAGTTTAAGGTAAAACAACTCAATTTGGAATGCGTGAGCTCTATACAGGTGGTTTGTGTGGGCGTTGTTTGCGCAAAGAAACCATCTCTCAAAGAGCTTCCAAGAACATTATTACTGAATGATAAAATCGCTTGGATGTTCAAATTCGCAAGGTTTCTATCAGTTGTCCAAAACGCGCACGAGAGTGTTGTATTGCAGCGCGCAGCTCACTTATATAGTACAGGCACAATGTCTTTTGAAGCTAGAAGCAATTTGCTCATTTGGAGAGATAGAGTGGGGAGAGAAAAAATTGCTCAAATTTCTTCACAAGAAAGTTTTTAAATTACTGATTTGATGTGATAATCTGTGCTGATTAATTTATTAATAAATATTTGTAATTGTAATTTCTCACTTTGTAAACGCAAAACCTGCGAGAATGAGTAAAACTATGCGCCATACCCGTGCCAAAATTTAGACCCTGTATGGTATCGATTTAATATCTGTATTTTGGTATTAGATTGTGGTACCGTACGAAGCCAAAATTGTGGTATTGAGCCATTCCTAATCCAAATTCAAGCCAAAACAGCCTACTTCTTGTTGTTTGGAGCTAATGAATTTAAATTAGAAAGTTGTCCATGTCGATGATAGCAATATATGAACCAAGTTTGGTAATGGTAGGTAAAACTAACTCCCCCACTTTTGTCAAAAGGTGGCCCTCCTCCCCGCTTGCAATTTAGTATCCTCAATGTCTTGATTTCATGCTGAGAGTTTGGTGATGATTGGATGAATTCCTTAGGATTTTACTTTGTGCCAATAAAAATGAAGGTAACGTTTTAAGAAACTAATTAAAATATAAACTGAAACTGAATAAAATGTCTTTGAAACTGAAAAAAAAAATCGCAGACAAAATGTTTGACTTCATTTTTAATACAGTATATGTTTTGCTAAATGTTTTCTCCATTTTTCTTCGCTGATCTGTACTTACAAATGCACTTCCAGAGTTTTCATTTACGCTTCTGAAGTTTCGTCTATAAGCAGCTTCCTATTTCATTTTAGTGATATAAAGGTAGGATTTTGAATATTAGTATATTATTTTATCTGCTACTACACTTCTTAAAACATGCAGTGTATTACAAACAAATTCAAACATTTTGCCTGCAATTAATTTTTCTAAGTTTTAAAGACATTTTATTCCGTTTCAATTTAAATTTTCATTAGCTTCTTGAAAATGTATATTCAATATAATTTTGCACAAATCTAATTCGATACTAGGAGTATATCAAATTCCAGAGCATGCATTTTTCAAGCCAACTTCCTGTTGGGTGGAGCTAATAACGTAGAGTGTGGAAGTTGTTCGGCCCAATGAGATCTATATGTGTACCGAGTTTCATACATATACGTGCTAGTATGTATCCAAGATTTCAGATTCCGTTCAGGGGGGTGCCGTAGGGCCGCTCTACCACGCTCACGTACTAGCTTTGGCCCGGCCCTAAGGGTCGTGGATTCTGACCCATGTGCAAACTTTCAAGAGTTTGTGAGCATGTGAAGGGCCCCAAAAGCCCCCCAAACCTTGACGAAAAAGAATAAGAAGAATAATCCTAAAGAAAAAAATAGGGTCTTTGCCATGTCATGGCTTGGCCCCTAAATATATAATATAAACATAATTAACACATTACGTGCAACAATAGGTATTATAACAAATACCTGCAGAGACACCAAGGGCCTTGAGTGATTGTTGTTATTACACTTAACAGCATGATCAAATCCTTGTTTAATATTGGCCAAACAACATTTAATTCAACACTTAATCTTTATTTTGAAATCTTAATTTATTTTGATCTTAATTTGTAATTTTGAAATCACAGTGAACAACAGTTTAAATGTTTAGAAACATATTGATGTATTCTCCTGTGTTGGAAAAGTTTTATAAATGATTTACATTACAACTCTGGTGAAATGTACAATGTGTTTCCAAATGAACGTTACAAGCAACCCAAACTTACAGCAATGTGCAGAGATGGAGTGTGTTAACTGAGCTGCTGAGACACGCTTCACGCATATAAATGAACAACATGTGCTACACTTCACTATGAAACACAAAGCACGTCAGACTTAAGTCAATACATTCTTGTTGCTATCTAAGCAGAAAAAAAGTTTCTGCTCTCCGAATGTTGTCGTCTCCGGGCACTTGCATATGTAAATTGCATGAGCTTATTTTGTCCATTAGATAGAAAAATCTGAAAAGGCCCATACATTTACCCACCATAGACCGTCCCCTCAAAGAAATCAGGATGCAGGGGGTTGAAAGTGGACAAAAGAGATGGATTAAAACACCAGGTGTTTATTTGATCGATTTGTATCTTTAAATACACACACCAAAATTGTACAAGAAATCAGTTTTTCTCTTTTCTCACAGTCCATTGGCCAAACTGCTGTTTCCTGCTGTGGACTCCAGCCTGCTGAAGTTTCTGTATGATGACAACCAGAAAGTGGAGCCAGAGTGGTATATACCCATAATTCCTATGGTGCTGGTAAACGGAGCTGAGGGTATTGGGACCGGCTGGGCCTGCAAGATCCCCAACTATGACCCGCGAGAGATTGTCAACAACATCAACCGTATGCTCAACAACCAGGACCCCCTACCCATGGTAACACCTCATCCTCACTCTTTTACTGATTATTTCTTGTTTAATAGGAATGTGACAGCATTACATTTTCATGTAACGATAATCATTAAACTTTACATCACGGTATCCACTATATTTTACTTAAAGAGCGGGCCTGGCCATTTGCAACATGAATGTGTAAGGCCTCCCATGTTTGCTGCTTTTAGTTATTTTAGCTGTACAGAAATAGAAACAGTTATGCTTGTTAAAATTGTAAACTTTATTTGTAAAGGAATTTGTCATAATTTGCAGAGGTGAACTGCAAGTGCCATTCTGTCCATGTTACATTACAGTAAAACCAAAAAAACAAAACTAGAGTTAAAAAGTAAAGCGACCAGTGTTTTCTATTTTTAGCGTGTTTGTGTCTTGAGACCATACCTAGCAACAGTGATAAACCACTACCACTATTCCTTATTGAAACTTACAGCCATGCAACACCATATATCATATCTTCGGACAAATGGAGGGATCATCAAACTCAGGTTCAGATTAAGTTAAGATTACTTATTCTGTGCCTCTCTTTATGCTTTTCTTAGCTGCCCCGCTACAAGAACTTTAAAGGCATCATTCATGAGCTGGGACAGAACCAATATTTGGTCAGTGGAGAAGTATCCGTCCTGGACAAAAATACCATTGAGGTTATTGAACTTCCTGTTCGCACATGGACTCAGGTAAGGTCACTGGTAGAGGTCTTGATTTTATGACATTAGATCTATTTATTAGAGTGCTGGTGATGCCAGAAATTGCATCTTTTTTTCTCTCTCTCTCAGGCATATAAGGAGTCAGTTCTTGAGCCCATGCTCCAAGGAACAGATAAAACTCCTCCCCTGATCAGTGACTATAAGGAATACCACACTGACACCACAGTGAAGTTCGTAGTGCGCATGACAGAGGAGAAGCTGGCACAAGCAGAGGCGGCCGGCCTTCACAAGGTCTTCAAACTGCAGTCGTCGCTGACCTGCAACTCCATGGTACGAACCTCCCCTCCTGAAGCTCCTGAATCAAGCTAACATAATGCTTGTATGGTGTAGGAGTTGAATAAAGCTGAAAGTTAATCGTCCCAATATGGGGGGGGGGGGGGGGGTATTCAAACAGAGCAGCATCTACAAGCAAAAAGGGAAAGCAATAAGTAAAAAAAAAAAAACTGATATCAAACTGATAAATATCCATTTAGCTTTATAACAGTAGCTTGAGTTCAGTATATTATATATATATATATATATATGTATATATATATATATATATATATATATATATATACATACATAATGTTATTAGACTCTCAGACTACTGCAGTTTTTTAAACTGCTACAGAGCCAAAAGTTTCCTATTGTTGCTTTAAATGGCATTTGCAACATATTTTTTGATATGTGTTCATGTACTTGCACAGAATAAGGCACTACATGGATAAAATCGCAGGATCCAGTCTTAGAAATGAAATATAACGTGGAATGTCAAGGAATTTTGGAAAAGTTTTGGATGAATAAATGATGAGTAAGTCTGTGCACTTAATCAAAATGGTGATGTGGACTAGTGTACCACAAAACACTGCTATTAATATATCTGCTTATTCTTCGTGTCTGTGCGAATAAGCAGTCCAGTTTTGTCTAGTACACTTACTATACAATACAAGTTCACAATAGAAGTCCGATACTACTTAACAATACAAGCTGATACCTTTATAACTAAAGGTTTGCTAAGAAGTATTCCCTATTAAAGCAAGGTGGTATTTTAATCTGGTCAAGTGTATCCATAGCAGACTATGCCCAATCCATTATGGGTGTTTAATATTTCCTATCTATTTGGCAAAAGGGTAGTCATTTGCTTTTTTTCTTTGTTTTCTCTAGTCAGGTAGCACCATTTTCAAAAACATTTCTTTTCTACTGTATACCCAGCTAACAGGGAACGTTCCCATAACTTTCACTTAAGTTTTTTAAAAGTTATGTAAATGTTACGACAAAACTTTCTTAATACATAAAAAACTGAACATTTAAAAACATTCAGAAAAGTGTTTTCATAACATTTTCAAAATGATAGAATGGAATGAACATTTTAATGTTAGGAAAACATTCTAAGAACATATAAGTAATAAGGAAAGTTGTATTGAAAGCCCATTTTGCCAGCAGTGAAATACCCCTTTAAGTTAGAGTTCATATTTGCATATAAAAACAATACAACCATATTAAGAATGGGCATGTTTGTCTGAGTGATTAACCAGTAATTAAAGCAACCATGCTAGGGTGAATGCTAAGGATTTTTTCTGGGGGGATTTTTGGTTCAAATTTTTACATGCCCTGCCAAAATTTGCACTGGCCCCACCACAAAAATCAGAAATAAATAAAATAGGCATAGCTATTGTTTTCTGTTTTTGACCCATGTAACCTTAGGGGGTTTTCATACCTATGATCCATAGGAACGTTTGTTTTGTTCTGAAACGGGGACTAAATTTGTTACAATGTTGCGTTTTCTTCTTGGTTCAGGTCACTTTCACACAGCAATATTTAAAAGTGTACCAAAATGTGTTTATGCAAGTCACATGTGAGTACGTACCACTGTCCTCTTATTTGTCAGAGTTTTCTCAGTGTCATCCATCAAAATGATTGAGAAGTTAACTTCATGAGCTTATTGTGGCTTTATTTTTTACTGCTGAGACATGGAAACACCATACGAATGTAACCGTCATTCCTGCTGTTAAATTATATACTTCATTTGCATTAATACCGAGGCAAATTCAAACATGCTCTCTGGATTTCCCAAGCAAACACTATGCGACTGTAGCCATCATTCTTCAAGGAGGTCTCGGTATGCTTGTTTGGTCCGCTTTTGGTGTACACCATTCACACCTGCCCAAATGAACCGCACCGCTCGGGTTTGGCGGCCATTTTAGGTGGCAGCTCACATTCGGTGACCATCTTGCCTCGAAGTTTGGGATTGGTGACCATCTCTCGTCGAGGCTTGGGAGTGGCAGTCAGGATGATCGCAGGACAGAGGATAGCTGTGGTGTCATAAGCACTGTGGGGAGGCGCCGGCGGACAGAAATTGCCAGTCCCCTTGGAGTGGTATGTGGAGGTTATTGCCGTGGGGTGAGCAGGTAAGGCTGCGTGTGTTCCCAATTTGGCTGGATGAGAACTGCAATCCGTTTGAACCTCTTCTACTTTGAACTTAGAATCATTTAGAAAGAGAATAAGATTAATTTATTCGACTAGGGAAAACTGACAAATAGGTTCAAAGTAATGGATCGTATTCTCATCCAGACCCATACGGAAGCACACGATAAGAATAGCGTCATCCCAGCTCATCCAATGGGAAAGCTCAACAAACTCCTCCACATACCTCTCCAACGGACAGCCATTCTGCCGTAATCCCCACAGGCAATCCTCTGCCGTGATCATGTTGTGGACAGACTCGTCTGTTTCGGTCAAGGTCTTGCCTTCTATTATGTTAGCTGGTGTCCAGGGAAGAACCACATGACAAGGAAGTCTCGAAACCTATAACTTTACTTTGAAAAACCAGGAGAACACACAACACCAGGGGAAACAACATTAACACAAAACAAGGACTAATTGTAACACAGGGCTTATATACCGGGAACACAGGGAGCAAACAAGACTAATTAACGATACACACCTGATATGAATCAAACAAGAATGACTAAACGAGTGGAGGGAAAAAAACAAAGAGCACATGTGAAAAAGGAAAACAAGCAGAACAGACATACACGTAACATTTATGAGCAATAGCGCAACTAAATACAATAGAACCAACCAGTTTTCCGGTACAGAAATTGTTCTGTATTGTTGAAACAGATTATTCCTTATTAAAGTTAAAAAAGCTGCTAAGTAAAGAGCCGCGAGCGATTTTTTTTTCTTTGTCTTGTTCTTTTATTAACAACAACAACAAAAAAAACAGAAGCAGCACAGTATGATGCTGTCACTTTTAAGACCTAATTCACTAATATCATTTATAATTATTATTATTATTATATCAGGCAATATTTCTGTTTGAGGTGTGTGAGCTGAAGCTGAAGAGTGAATGAACACTGGTGTACTTTGGAAGCAGGTTAATTGACTCAACCAAATGCATCCTATATGAAATTAATCATTTATATATATATATATATATATATATATATATATAAATTATATATATATTTATGTACAGTATATTCTGTGAGTTTTTCAAATTCTGGTAATCTAACACTATTTTAATGACAATTAAAATGTGAAATGGTAATACTAACAACCTAGAATTTTGCCATGGTTTATTGTGAAACTGGTAACCAACGATGTACCGTTTGATTTGTATTTGCCTCATGATTTTTTTCTGTCTGGTTTGTAGGTGCTTTTTGATCACATGGGCTGTCTGAAGCGCTATGAGTCTGTGCAAGAGATCCTGAAGGAGTTCTTTGAGCTGCGCTTGCACTATTATAAACTGAGGAAGGACTGGCTGGTGGGCAGTCTTGGTGCTGAATCAGCCAAACTCTCTAACCAGGCACGATTTGTGCTGGAGAAGATTGAAGGAAAACTATCAATCGGTGAGATATTTATTCTGACAGATTTTAAGAACCTTTTTGACCTGAATCCTCTTTCTGAAGTATATGTATTTTTCCTGTCTTTCCGGTGATTAAGTTTGAATTTCTGCTTCAGTATAACTGGTAATAACAGCTTTGCAGCAGAGGACAAATTAATGAATTGCCCTTTAAATTTAAATTTTAAACATTAAAGAATGAATGTTGTGCTCTCAGTGTGTTTTAATAGTTTGTATTATTTCACCAGAGAACAAATCAAAACGAGAATTGATCCGAATGCTC
The DNA here is from genome assembly GCA_038088235.1 of Zacco platypus. Classification (NCBI taxonomy): domain Eukaryota; kingdom Metazoa; phylum Chordata; class Actinopteri; order Cypriniformes; family Xenocyprididae; genus Zacco; species Zacco platypus. The sequence continues at coordinate 12,889,671 of CM076071.1, read as the reverse complement.
GTGCAAAAAGGATATGAATCCGATCCCGTTGCAGCCTGGAACAAAGCCCAGGAGAAGGTATGTGAGGAAACTTAGAAAATAGATACAGCTATGTGTATGTGCATCTGTTAGAAGTCAGCTCATTCATTAAGATTAAGCCAGAGCCTGACCCATACATTTTAAGACCAAACCCACAATTGTAGATATGTGTATTATTACTTTTAAATGTAAAACACTTAAAACATTTTTTTTTTCAAAATCAGAACTCAATGCAAACACCATAGACATTGTCCTGAGCCTGACCTTTAAGCTTTAGATAATAGGGAGTTTTTAAATCCTAACCGAATATGAAATCTGTTTGCATCTCGCAAATAGATCACATAAATAGAACCTTTACCGATTGTATGCTCTCAAATCTCAAACCTGCACACACTACAAGATTTTAAAATCGTGGCACATCACACACTACAAGATATTATTAAGATTATCATGCTAGAGGGAGCACCTTACATAATCTCATGCGGAAGCGGATATAAAAAAATCAGCAATATCATCAGCGTGTTAGCCTGCAGCTTTCTACACTCATCCCTTACGTTCAAATCTGAGGTGAATTCTCTCCAGCTCTTATCTTTATGCATAGAGTCGTGGTACATTTATGAAGATACGTTATACAGGCTTCCACAATCCGTTGCTCCGTCTCCGCTTTCCAATGGACTTTTACAGCAGCTTGTTTCATGGTTGCCGATTCAAAACTTCTCACATTCTCTCGTAATCATAGTCATAATTATCCCGATTTAAAATTCTAAATATCAAACATGTTTGATATTATCGGGGCAGCCCCAACATGTCTGCGAGCAGATCGGGAGGTTTAAGATTTGATTTGTACACGCCTCACATTATCCAGTTATCTGGGCCAAACATCATAACCAACCAAGGTCCTGGACAAGATTTTTTCTCAGATTGTTGGAAGAGGTAAATCAGGAATAAATAGGTCTGAAACTCCTGTGGTCTAAGCCCTCCCTGCTGAAAAATCCATCCTAAAATAGCACGAATTCTATGTTGGTCCAAGAGCTGGTTAGAGCTGGTGTAATGCTGGTATAGCTGGTAGACCAGCACAGTCAAGCTGTTCTCAAGTAAATCTAAACTGGTGAAGCTGGTCCTCCAGTACTCCTGCTCCCCATGCTGGTCCCAGCATGCAAAACATATCTTATGCTGGTGACCAGGGATGATGGGATAGTTCACCCAAAAATTACTCACCCTCAAGCCATCCTAGATGTATATGACTATCTTCTTTCAGATGAACACAATTGGAGATATATTTATAAATATCCTTAGTCCTCCAAGGTTTATAATGGTTGAGTGGTGCCCCAAATTCTGGAAAAAAAAAAGCATCCATCGATTAAAAAAAAAGATTCCACACGACTCCAGGGTGTTAATAAAGACCTTCTGAAGCAAATCAATGCATTTGTTTGAGACAAATATTCTTATTTAAAACTTTATAAAATAAAATAACGAGCTTCCGGCACGTACGTCCAAAAAGCATTAACTTCCATGCACAAAGCCATTACTTTCTACACGACGCCCTGACCGACCCCTGTTTTAGTCTTTTAACAAGACTGTTGTGGTTTAGTTGAACTTTTTACTCACTGTTTATGTCTCACTGTTTCTCTTTGTTTGGTTGGATGACGGTGATGTTAGTCTTTGGAGGATGAGGATGGTGAAGGTAATGATACTGACAGCTCAGTGGACTCTGGCTCCTCCTCTGGGCCAAATTTTAACTACATTCTGAACATGCCTCTGTGGTGTCTAACCAAGGAGAAGGTTGAGGAACTCCTCAAGCAGAGAGACCTGAAGGTACCAGGATCTATCACTCTTACAGTAATTAGTGTTACAGTTAGTGATTTATATACGGTTTTATGCACTTTATACATGCTACTGTAACATCATGGCGTAAAGCAGTGTTGGAACCTTCTTTCTACCATTTTAGAAATGTAGGTTACTGGTATATCACCCACCTCTATTTGATTTCATCTGAAGTCACATAATAGCTTTGTGTGAGGAAAAGACTAAATATTTTTCACTGAAATTCGGCGGTAGGGTGAACTATTAATTTGACTAATAACATCAGCAGGTTGAAGCCTTTGGTGTTAACTGTGAGTGTGTGCTCATTAATTTGTTATATAGAAAGCAGAGCTGAATGAACTCCAGAGGAAAAATCCAGAAGATCTGTGGAGGGAAGATCTGGCCATCTTCATTGAGGAGCTGGACGTGAGTCTCATTTATAGATTTTAACTTTAGGATTGGGTTGAATCATAATGCGTGTGATAACGTATCTGAGAGTTTTGTCTGTGTCTTTCTTCCAGCGTATAGAGGAGCAGGAGAGGGAGAGTGTGAATTCTGGAAAGGCCACAAAGCTGGTAAAAGGGAAGGTGGGCAAACCTAAAGTGAAGAAGATGCAGCTAGAGGAAACTCTGCCCTCTCCCTTCGGTCGCAGGATAGAGCCACAGGTCACACTTGCTATGAAGGCTGATGCCTCCAAAAAACTCACCAAAAAGAAGAAGGTAAGGATAAGTGTGTGTGAGGCTAAAATGTGTTATATATTTACTCTATATGTTATTACATTAATATAGTTATATATTAAATACATTATAGGAGTAGGAATACAATTAACAGGGATTTTTATTTTGAATCTATTTCAGTTTTTGCTTTTATATTTATAGAAACTGAACAATAGTAATATTGGTAATATTGTAATTATTAGTTTTTGTAATAGTCTGGATCCATGTATCAATTATGCCTAAATAGGCTGAATATTAGTTATAGCATAACTAATAAATGTCAAGCCTGGTATAGTGTGTGTCTTTGTCTAATGATGTCTGTGTTCGTGTCAGGGTGAGGTAGATGCACCCGTGAAAATGGAGTTTGATGAGGACAGCGTGCTGGGCTCCAATGGAAGAGAGAATTCCCTCATTTCTCCATCTGGCCTTCCCAACCCAGGAGCCAAACCCAAAGCTCCACGTGTCAAGCGAGAGAAGAAAGAACCTGGTAACAATAAATATTGGCACTGTATTTAACTTACTTTCAAAAGTGTTTTTTGTTTGTTTGTTTTTTTATATTTTATTTTTGTTTTTAATATAATCTTCAGGTACTCTGAAACAAAGGAAGCCATCAGGTGCTAAAGGTCCAGCTAAGAAAGTAAAGAAAAAGAATCCATGGTCAGATGATGATGAAGGTGATGATGATCGTTCTGAAAATGAGCTGGATGAAAGTGAACCTATTATTCCCAGAGACACCACATCTAGGAGAGCCTCAGGTGTGTGTACTGCCATTAATATTTCTGTACAAAATATAAAATGTTATTGTTTTAATAATTTAAACCAGGCCTGAGGGATATAGTACATCATGCTGTACATTTTATATCACCCTATATATTTGCATGGCTATGAGTGGATAGGACTGCTGTATGTTATTTACACTTATACTATGGGGCTGGTGAATGCTTAAATCTGATTTTTTTGACCAACGTTCTAAGGTGTGCAATTATTTTCAGGGAAATGCATGGCTAAAGTAGTTCTAGGCAGGTCTTGACCGCATTGCAGTTTCATATCACTTCGCCAAATGATTTCAGTTGTTTCAATAGGTCCTACAGCCTATAACCACAAAAGAAACAAAACCCACTACGACACAGACTAAGCAAATAAATATAGTAACAATAGGATGAAAACGACAAATTATTGTCATGGTTTTTGCCACAAAATACTGTCACTCTCTCTCTTTCAAACGTACACTGTATAGTACAGACACACACTCGCACCGAAAGTGCTGCTCTGACAAATTAATCAGTAAAATAGTTTAGCACCTTAAAAGATAGATGCCATTTCTCACCAGCGAGGTAATAACTGTGTGGTTCTTGACGTAGATAAACTTATAGTTTTGCAATTAGTAGAGACACTGCTACCATGACAGATGCACAGACTCAGGTAGGCTAATTCACATTATTCCCTCTCTCTCTCTCTCTCTCTCTCTCTCTCTCTCTCTCTCTACTGCTTTAATAACTGTATCAACTATATTAGTCCGCTATCGAGGCTCAAGCCTTCGTTACTAGTTCTTAAATGACATTTTGGATTAGCCACGGCGGCTTGGGATGAGATGAATTAGAAATTTAATCCGCCACTGTGTTGTAAGAACAAAAACCTGACAAATGTCTTGAAATACAACATCGCAACAGACTCCGGGCTGTTGAATTCTTAAAAAATAATGCACACTTGCACACATATATCCATATATTTATGCAAGAAATAATTGAGGGGCCTTGAATTATTGAGAAATACTGCAGGTGGTAATGAAAATATGAAACATTTTTAAGTTGAATTTTCAAGAAAAGTAACATATTCATACTGTGTAAAAATGACTCTTCCTATATGAAACCTGACCTTTTAGACATAGCCTGAAATGTTCTGTCGTGTTTTTGTTTCACAGCTGTCAAGGCCAAGTACACGTTTGACTTCTCTGAGGAGGAGGAGGAGGAAGATGATGGTGATGAAGAACAGGAGAATTATGGTTCAGCATCACCAGTTCACTCCTATAAAACCACAGAGCAGCAAAATGATGATGAAGAGGATGATGATGACATTTTTCCTCCAAAAACAATATTTACTTTGTATGTTCTATTTATATGTTCTCTTTTGGGTGAAACTCACAAAGCCTGTCACATGCATTTTAAGTTCATATTTGCATACATTTTGCTGTTTTAGGACCATTAAGATTTTTCCATTGTGACAATATTTTCATGACATTTAAACACATATATTTTTTTACATGACACTGAGAAATAACTGCATATTTAGTACTGTAACAGCTCAACTCATTACTATGTAAAATACTTTTTTACTTTTTCCTAGTTTTTTTCCTAGCGTTGTACTGCTCTAATGCTGAGTTTAATTAAAATATAATTGTGTTGGAGTAATTATTACTAGTATTTACTAGTAATAACTAATTACTAGTAATTATTATTAGTAATTAGTAATATAAAATAGGGAACAAAAAACCTAATAACAAATCTGAAAATAATGACAACTCATGTTTTTTTTGCAACGGTCCTAGTACTGAGCCTTGTGGTACTCCATATTTAACTTGTGATTGAAATGACATCTCTTCTTTTACTACTACAAACTGATAACGGTCAGATAAGTATTATTTGAACCATGCCAATGCAATTCTACTATTGCCAACATCATTTTCTAGTCTATTTAAAAGAATATTGTGGTCGATAGTGTCAAAAGCAGCACTGAGGTCTAGTAAGACTAATAGAGACATATAACCACGATCTGATGATAAGAGCAAATCATTAAGATTAAGATGTAACTCTAACGAGAGCCGTCTCAGTACTATGGTACGGTCTAAATCCTGACTGGAAATCCTCACAGATACCATTTCTTTCCAAATAGGAACACAGTTGAGATGATACTGCCTTTTCTAGTATTTTTGACAGAAAAGGTAGATTGGAGATCGGTCTGTAATTGACTAATTCTTTAGGATCAAGTTGTGGTTTTTTAATAAGAGGTTTGATAATAGCCTGCTTAAAATTTTTCAGTACATAATCTAGTGATAAAGATGAATTAATGATCTTAAGAAGAGGATCTATGACCTCTAGAAGCATCTCTTTCTTTCAAAAGCTTAGTCGGTATAGGGTCTAACATACATGTTGTTGATTTCGATGATTTAACAAGTTTAGACAATTCTTCCTTTCCTATAGCAGCGAATGAATGGAATTTTTCCTCAGGGATACTACAATCCACTGTCTGATGTGATACTGTAGTAGACAGTTGAATTCTCTCTAATGTTGTCAATCTTGCAAGTAAAGAATTCCATTGTGACAATATTTTCATGACATTTAAACACATATATTTTTTTTACATGACACTGAGAAAATTTTCCTAGCGTTGTACTGCTCTAATGCTGAGTTTAATTAAAATATAATTGTGTTGGAGTAATTATTACTAGTATTTACTAGTAATAACTAATTACTAGTAATTATTATTAGTAATTAGTAATATAAAATAGGGAACAAAAAACCTAATAACAAATCTGAAAATAATGACAACTCATGTTTTTTTTGTGAGGTCCACCCATTTAATGAAACAATGTAGTATACTATTATTCTTAAAGTGACAATCAAATATGGATGCCAGCTATTTTTCATCATTTTTTCATTAAATCATTTTCAGGCCTACTTCACCAGCGAAGAAAAGGGAACCAGAGCCTGTATTGTCATCTAAAACTGTATATGCTGACAAGAACAGTGATGACGGTATGTGTGTGTTCAGTGGTGGTTTATTGTGTTAATAATGTGCATGTTTTAATAATGTTTATTTATTCTTCAGATGTGAAGTCAGACAGTGATGATGACAGGGGTCCAGTGTTCTCATCATATTCCAGCAGTTCTGCTTTTGAGAAACCTCCAGCTAAAAAAGGTACCTGACTGGTAACTAACCTGTGATGGATGATCATGTTTAAATGTCAAAATGAACTCAAAACGGACCCTTTTTAAACTTTCTTTATGTTTGTTCTTAATCGTATTGTGAGTGATTCATGAGTGCATGCTATTACAAAGTAAAAAAGATTGCTGTAGCAGCATTTCAACAAAATGCAATAATGTATTTTGTTTCCTGATCAAATCCTGATGGTGAAAATCTGGTCCTGCTTTGCATTGTTTTCATTGAACATCCTGCGGCACTCTTTAATGTCCCCCTGAAATCAAAATGTAAGTTTTTTAGCTTTTAGTATGAATATGTTATGTTAGCTAGTGTGCTCCAAAACAATGACAAAATTTGCATTTAGAAAAGAGAAGCATTTACAATGTACAGTCTCTTTCTTCCACCAATATGCATCATTGATTTTGATGATATCACGCTCCACTTCAGCTTCTCATCAGATTTTCTGTCTAATCAAATACTCTCTAGAATCTGAAGCACCCAACCGCTACATTATAAATAGATTCTGAAGCTGTGGCTAAAATCGATCACTTGTTCACACAATTTCTATTTTCTACATGGTGAATGGCATATGGTGCACTATATAGGGGATAGGGAATGATTCAGACAGTGTAAATATGCTTTCCATTGGGGGAATGAAATCTGGTTTCATGTTAGTGTCACGTGAACCAGAGACACGATAGTCAAGTCAAGTCACCTTTATTTATATAGTGCTTTTTACAATGTAAATTATGTCAAATCACCTTTAAAGTAATAATTGACAAATAATTTTGGCTGCACAGCAGCTCTTAAAGAAAATGGTGTCATTGTCCAGCTTAAATAAGTTGAATAAGAATAATTCCTTTATAAAAATCAAGTTATTATTTTAGTTAATTTATCTATATATCCGCACTGGAAAAGAGTGATGTAATCGTCCAGTTCGCATACAATGGTGTCAATGCAAGCAGATCAAACACATTGTTGAATTTTAAGTGTCCTCAACTAAGCAAGCCAAAGGCGACAGCGACAAGGAACCCAAACTACAACAGGTGACATCAGGTGACCAAGAGGTGTTGAAAATGGGAAAAGTCTAGTTGACACAATCTCAGGGCACTTGAGGGCTGCGTTGTCATTGTGTCTAGGCGTAGGTCCTCCTTCTGATCTGGATATGGCCCGGATCCAACTGACTATGGTAAACCTCAGGATAAGCAGAGAGACTAATATTAGTGTAGATGCAATTCTTCTTCTGATGTAACGAGTACATCTGGTGTTATAGGAAGTGTTCCCAGTACCGGCTGACTTAATCTGTGCAGCCTAATAAACCGTTAATGGATATGAAAACATAAATTGATAATGTGTTATGTGTATGCCAGGTTAAAGAGATTCGTTTTTAGTCTAGATTTAAACTGACAGAGTGTGTCTGCTTCCCGAACAATGCTAAGAAGATTGTTCCAGAGTTTAGGTGCCAAATAGGAGAAGGATCTACCATCTGTGGTTGATTTTGATATTCTAGGTATTATCAACTGGCCAGAATTCTGAGATCGTAATAGACGCGAAGGACTATAATGCATTAAGAGCTCACTCAGGTACTGGGGAGCTAAGCCATTTAGTGCTTTGTAAGTAATTAGCAAGATTTTAAAATCTATACGATGTTTAGTGTCAGGTGCAGTTTTGACTGAACCGGGCTAATATGGTCATACTTCCTGGTTCTAGTAAGGACTCTAGCAGCTGCGTTTTGGACCAGCTGTCATTTGTTTATCACGCAAGCAGGGCAACCACCCAGTAGAGCGTTACAGTAATCTAGTCTCGAGGTCATGAACGGATGAACTAGCTGTTCCGCATTTGTCATTGAGAGCATATGTCGTAATTTAGATATATTTTTAAGATGAAAGAATGGGGTTTTACATATGCTAGAAATGTGGCTTTCAAATGAAAGATTGTGGCTTTCAAATGAAAGAGCACACACAGGTTCCTAACTGACGAAGACGACTTAATAGAGCAGCCATCAAGTGTTAGACAGTATTCTAGGTTATCATGTGCAGAAGTTTTTGGTCCAATATTTAGAATCTCTGTTTTTTCTGAATTTAGTAGTAGGAAATTACTAGTCATCCAATTTTTTATATCAGCCACGCATTCTGTTAATTTTGAGAATTGGTAGGTTTCGTCTGGGCGCGAGGAAATATAGAGCTGAGAATCATCAGCGTAACAGTGAAAACTAATGCCATGCTTCCTAATGACATCTCCCAAGGGTAGCATGTACAGAGTGAAAAGCAACGGTTCTAGTACTGAGCCTTGTGGTACTCCATATTTAACTTGTGATTGAAATGACATCTCTTCTTTTACTACTACAAACTGATAACGGTCAGATAAGTATTATTTGAACCATGCCAATGCAATTCTACTATTGCCAACATCATTTTCTAGTCTATTTAAAAGAATATTGTGGTCGATAGTGTCAAAAGCAGCACTGAGGTCTAGCAAGACTAATAGAGAGATATAACCACGATCTGATGATAAGAGCAAATCATTTGTAACTCTAACGAGAGCCGTCTCAGTACTATGGTACGGTCTAAATCCTGACTGGAAATCCTCACAGATACCATTTCTTTCCAAATAGGAACACAGTTGAGATGATACTGCCTTTTCTAGTATTTTTGACAGAAAAGGTAGATTGGAGATCGGTCTGTAATTGACTAATTCTCTAGGATCAAGTTGTGGTTTTTTAATAAGAGGTTTGATAATAGCCTGCTTAAAATTTTTCGGTACATAATCTAGTGATAAAGATGAATTAATGATCTTAAGAAGAGGATCTATGACCTCTAGAAGCATCTCTTTCTTTCAAAAGCTTAGTCGGTATAGGGTCTAACATACATGTTGTTGATTTCGATGATTTAACAAGTTTAGACAATTCTTCCTTTCCTATAGCAGCGAATGAATGGAATTTTTCCTCAGGGATACTACAATCCACTGTCTGATGTGATACTGTAGTAGACAGTTGAATTCTCTCTAATGTTGTCAATCTTGTAAGTAAAGAAGTTCATAAAGTCATTACTACTGTGCTCTTTGGAAACATCAGAAGTTGAGGCTGTATTTCTCGTTAATTTAGCCACTGTATTAAATAAGTACTTAGGGTTGTGTTTATTTTCTTCTAAAAGATTTGAAAAATAAGCAGATCTAGTGGGTTTTAAGGCCTTTCTGTACTCTATCATTTTCTCTCTCCATGAAATACGAAAATCTTCTAATTTGGAATTCTTCCAGCTGCGCTCCATTATTCTGGCTGCTCTCTTAAGGGCCCGAGTGCGCTCGTTAAACCATGGCGTTGGACTAATATCCTTAATCTAAGTGCAAAGGAGCGACAGAGTCTAGAGTGCTGGAAAAGAGAGCGTCAATAGTTTCTGTTGCAACATCGAGTTCTTTTAAGCTGTCTCGCTTGCTAAGATGATGAAACTGATCAGGAAGATTATTTATAAAGCAATCTTTAGTGGTAGATGTGATGGTTCTAACATATTTGTGGCAGAGAGACCGTTTTGCAGCCTTGGTTAAATGTAGCACGCATGAGACTAGATAATGGTCTGAGACGTCATCGCTCTGCTGCAGAATTTCAACGGCATCAATATCGATTCCATGTGACAATATTAGGTCTAGAGTATGATTACGACAATGAGTGGGTCCTGACACGTGTTGTCTAACTCCAATAGAGTTTAGAATATCTGTTAATGCCAATCCCAATGCGTCTTTTTCATTATCTACATGGATATTAAAATCACCAACAATAAGGACTTTATCCACAGCCAGTACTAACTCCGATAGAAAATCAGCAAATTCTTTGATAAAGTCTGTGTGGTGCCCTGGTGGCCTGTATACAGTAGCCAGCACAAATGTCAAATGAGATTTGTCACTTACATTATATAACGTTACATAGAGCATCATCACTTCAAAAGAGATATATTTGAAAGACTTTTGAGTAATACTGAAGATTTTACTATAGATTACAGCAACACCTCCCCCTTTACCTTTCCGACGAGGTTCGTGTCGATAATAGTAACCTTGAGGGCTAGACTCATTTAAAGTAATGTAATCGTCTGGTTTTAGCCAGGTTTCTGTCAAACACAGCACATCTAGATTATTTTCTGTGATAATATCATTTACAATAAGTGCTTTTGAAGAAAGGGGTCGAATATTCAGCAACCCAAGCTTTATCATTTGTTTATCTTTATTATCTCTGTTTTTTACTTGTTGAACATCAATTAAATTATCATCATGGGTTTGGGAGATTTTTGTATTTATTAATTCGGGGTACAGACACAGTCTCTATGTGATGATATCTAGGTGAAAGAGTCTCTGTGTGTTGGGATTTATCTGACTTCTGTGACGTGAGACAGCTAGCAGACGGTCGGTTTAGCCAGTCTGTCTGCTTCCTGACCTGGGCCCCTGTTAGTCAAGGTTGAGCTCTAAGACTATGTGCCATATTACTAGAGAGAAGAGCGGCACCACCCCATGAGGGATGAATACCATCTCTTTTCAACAGGTCAGGTCTGCCCCAAAAACTTTTCCAATTGTCTATGAAACCTATATTTTTCTGTGGACACCACTTAGACAGCCAGCCATTGAGTGATGATAGTCTGTTAATTATCTCATCACTCCTACGAGCAGGAAGGGGTCCAGAACAAATACAGTATTTGACATTGAACGTGCGAGTTCACACACCTCTTTAATGTTAATTTTGGTGATCTCGGACTGGCGAAGTCGAACATCATTAGTGCCGACATGATTTTAGAGTATTTACGATTAGTATTAGCCAGCACTTTTAAATTTGCTTTGATGTCAGGCGCTCTGGCTCCCGGCAAACATGTGACTATGGTGGCTGGTGTCTCTATTTTCACGTTCCGTGTAATAGAATCGCCAATAACTAGGGCACTTTCAACAGGATTCTCAGTGGGTGCGTCACTGACAGAGCATGTGAGCGAAGCGGAGCGGTGTCAGCTCACTCCACTCAATCGCTCAAGGCCCAAGCGATCGCTCCACTCATGTGTCGCTCACCGGTAAAATGACGTTCGCTCACTGAGTGGGGAGAACCTGTTTGATGTTCTAATCGGAACGGAAGAGTGGTGTTTTTTCCCACGACTATGCCGCCTCATGGTCACAAAGTTGCCTGCTGCACGGGCTCTACAGCCGAAACCGAACAATGTATGGAATTCTCTAAGCTAGTCGCATCCAAAACAGTATATGGAGCCCTTGCATTCTTACTATCCTCAATTAAAGTTTGGATGCGTGTCTCTAAATAAAGATTTTCTCTGTCAGCCTGACTATTTCTCTGCATTTATGACATGTGAATCCCTCATCGCTGACAGAGAAAGCTATACTATGCATGTGACAGGCAGTGCAAGTAACAATGAAAGGAGAAGATGACATAGCTTACCATGTTCATAGACTGATCCGACTTACCAGTTATTTGATGAACTTGTAGAAAAAGGAGAGCGTGACAGAATTGATGGTGGGCACAGATAACAAGTATACAAACTAGCGTAATGCTAACACATTGTGATAGTGATTTAGATTAAAAGATTAAAAACTAGCGATGTCAGATTAATGTGATAGGCAATATTAGACAATATCAGATATATTGTGTTGATAAAGTAGACAACAAATAATGACAATAGTTAGATTAAAAACAAAGCTATACGGAGCAACAGACTCAAACAATTCAGCAGCGAGGCAGACAGGAGCCATCGATCAGGTGCAATCAGCCCAGAGGAGAAACTTTTAGAAATTAAACTAAACGCTATTGCTATTAAAAAAAGGGAGGAGCTGTTCAATATGTCCTGCCCTATTTTCCTAGTTTCAAGGCACTTAAGTGGACCTTTAAATTACCAGTATAAATGCATTGGGACTAGAAAGATATTGTACTGAGATGTTTAACAAGTATGTGTTTACAGTGGCCATGTAGCTCCCAGTTCAGCCCAGGTATGATCTTAATGAGTAAATATGAATGGCCAATTTCCAGTCTGTGTTAAAATCTTTTTTGTTCTATTACTCCAGCTAAGAAACCTACAGACACGGCACCTAAACAGAAGAAAGCTCCAGTAAAAGCCAAGAAGCCTGATACATGCATCTGGGACTCAGACTCAGACACAGGCACTAAAAAAGCACCAGCAGCACCAGCAGCACCTAAAGGGGGTGGGAAAGGCAGAGGCAGGAAGAGGAAGCAGTCCAGCTCAGAGGAGGATGATTATAACCCTGTGAAGAAGACTGGAAAGACTGCCACAAGCAGGGTGAGGGATACATCCTCTACTAATAAGCCTATAAGCCATGTCGTGTATTACTGTTTTTGAAAAACACAATTTCAATGCAGATAATATATATGCAGATAATAGTTTATTAAAAATGCATCATATTATCTGGTTATTATAAAATAATTAGAAGTGGGAAAAATACATTGATTTCTGTGATTAATATTTGCTGTTTAATGTGGTAAAAACATAAATAAGAACAATGAATGGAATGAAGAAGTATAGAATGAAGCTATCTTTGCATCGCTCACCAGCTCCACAAAGTGAGAGAGAGTGTCTCTGACTGATGGTCTACATCCAGCCGTGCTCAACCTGTCGTCCTCGAGTGATGGGCGCAACGTGTGAGACCCTCGTTGAAGGATGCTTGCATGCTACAAGCTCCGCCTGGCTACTTATTTTTGACAATCAAGACAAATCTGTTTGTGTAGCACTTTTTACAATACACATTGTTTTAAAGCAGCTTTACAGAAAATCATGATGTTAATGTTTATAATATCTTAATTTAATGATAATGATTTAATGAAGGGATTTTGCTGTAAAAAACACATCAAAAGACACATTTCAGTCAGATGGCAATTGGGTGATGATTGCCGCATGTGACTATATTTATGAATTATTATTAGATCTCCATTATTAACAATGGTTCTTAATATTATCAATGTTAAATGCAGTTTTTGCTGCTTAATATTTTGGAAGAAACCATAATACATTATTTTCAGAATTCTTTAATGAATAGAATGTTTGTCAACACCATTTATTTGAATAGAATTGTATTTACTGTAACTTTTGATCAATTTAATGCATCATTGCTGAAAAAAAATATTAATTTACCTACCCCAAATTTTTAAATGGTGGTCTACCATGGTTTCCATGAAGCAGCACAGCTTTTTTTTAAATTGATAATAAGATTCTTCGCAAATAAACATATTAGAATGAATTCTGAAAGATCATGGGACACTGAAGACTGGAGTAATGATGCTGAAAATTAAGCTTTGCATCAAAGGAATAAACTACAATTGAAAATATATTGAAATAGAAAAACTATTTTTAATTGTATTTTTTTTTTTTAAATTAAATTAAAATCACCAACACACTATATAACAGGCACAATTAAATGTGGCATTAATCATTTATGTCAATTTTGTTTATGTCTTATGCGTTTATGCCAATATTGTTTTTTTTTTTTTGTTTGTTATTTTTTAATTTTATGTATCTGTTTTATTTTTTTTATTTATCAATCTGATAATTTGCTGTTTAGGCTTGGCTTTCAGTTACACTGCAATGTTGAATGGTTATAAATACTTCATTTTAAGTTTAAGAAAAAATATCTATTTAATTGAGGCATCAGTATAAGTATTGGTATCAGTGATAGTGGCCTTCTCTCGAAGTAATTACTATGGTAAAAAGATGCCATTACACAAATATTTGAAAAATCAAATATTTAACATACTATCTTTATGTTCATAGCTTAGTAGGCCATAGCTCAGGATTGTATTTTTCACAATGGCTTTTCATGTGATTTGACAGAATTTTCTTGTGATTTGATTTAGGGCTGTTGCTATTGATTTATTTTGGTAAACCCCCTGATGATTCATCCAATCGTAATTGTAACGGCATGTGTTGAATTTTTAAGAATGGATACTTTAGATAAAAGGACTAGAAATCCAGAAGGCCTTACAAAATATAATATCAACGTGGCATGATGACTGGATCTTAAAAGTATCAAAATTATATGCAAAACGCTAAACTCAGTTTCTCTACATTAGATACGTGATTCAAAACTAACAGCTCGTGTTTCATTTGGAAAACACTGTCATTTATATGCTATACTCATTTTCTGATTACTTACACCCAATGATCATTTACCTAATTTGTTCACTTAGAAATTAAAATTCATTGTTTATTATTTTTTACCCTCTTGTATTTCTATTTATTTTGTAAATATATACTGAATATACATACAGTGGGGAGAACAAGTATTTGATACACTGCCAATTTTGCAGGTTTGCCCACTTACAAAGCATGTAGAAGTCTGTCATTTTTATCATAGGTACTCTTCAACTGTGAGTGACGAAATCTAAAACAAAAGTCCAGAAAATCATGTCATGCAATAAAATGCAAATTATTTAAAAATCATACAATAAGTATTTGATTACCTACCAACCAGTAAGAAATCCGACTATTTCAGACCTGTTAGTTTTTCTTTAACCCTTTAAACCCTAAAGGTATTTTCAGAGTTCTTTTTTCTGAGTGACACACAAAAAAGTAAAGACTCGTAACTCCAAAACTATAGCGAGGAGAGTCAAAAGGTGGGTATCGTTTGAAAGGAAATTTTTAAAATTTTTAATTTGGACATTCATATGCTGAGAAACAGCAAATAAACAGCTAAAAAAAATTGGAAAAAATGAAAACAAATTATATATTTCTAATTTAAAAAGGAATTTAAAATGAAGAAAATACAGTAGCGAGTTCAACACATGATGTTCCTCTATATGTGAGCTGTATCTGGCTCAAATTTAGTAGTGATCGGTTAAAGTTTTCAAAAGTTAGAGCATGTGGAACAAATTTTTAATTTTTTTTATCTTATTTTTGACATGCACCAAAATAATGACTCATAACTCCAAATATCTTACAAGGAGAGTCAAAAGGTTGGTATCATTTGAAAGATAATTTTTAACTTTTTTAAATAAAAAAATAAAAAAAAAATTAAATTCGGACAATGTCTTGCTGAGAAACTGCTGAAAAAATACAAAAAAAAATAGAAGTTTGCTCATTTCATATTTCAAATATTTCATATTTGACATGCAATAACTCAGAAAGGAAATGAGGTAGGAGGAAAATTCTGAAGTATGAAGTATTCAAAAGTTGGAGCATTTGGACTCAAGGTGGCCTTTTTTGTTTAGCCCTCATCGCCCCCTAGTGGGTATTTTTAAAGTCGCACTTTCACGTGAAGTGACTCGTGATCATAGCATGGGATTTTGTCTTGGACTCCTTTCAGTCGGGAGCATTCACTGTAAGTAATGATGTGTCATTTTCCACAATCTATGCCTGTTTCATGAAGTTATATGCTGAAATGCCACTTGATAGCTACATTTTAGTTTTAGCTAGCAGCTGTGCGCCTGTGGGGTTTTATGTGTCGTAATTGCGTGATCAATATCTCGTGATCGCTTCATTGGATTATGAGGATGTTGGACTCATTTTAATCTTGAGAATCTGCTGTAAATAATGATGCCCAATTTCCCACAATCGGTGCATGTTTCATGACGTTAGCCAAAACGTGACATGAATGCTGCATCAGTTTATTTTTTACGTTTGGTTCTTGTGGGGTTTCACGTACAAAAAAATCACTCAAGTTTAGTCAAAGCCCAAAACAATTATGCTCATTGTAGTCTACTCCATGAGACCTTTCAAATGACATATAACACATGATTATCTGAGCTATATGATGCTTTTGACACATTGGCATACATAATAATAAAAAAAACTCATAAATTATGAAAATATTTTTTTTTACTTTTCAGTAAATAACTCTGCAGTACTTAGGATTTATTCAAAGTGCTTACATTCATTGTAAAATTCAGACTCTAAGCTTTCAAATGACACCTATTTTGTGATGAAGAAGCCATCGGCAGAACAATTCAGGTTTTAGGGGTTAAGAAGCTGTTCTCCATTCATTACCTGTATTAACTGCACCTGTTTGAACTCGTTACCTGTATAAAAGACACCTGTCCACACACTCAATAGACTCCAACCTCTCCACAATGGCCAAGACCAAGTTCAGGTCAATAGCTGTAAAGTTTATCACTCGTGCAACAATTTTGCATACATACTGTTTTGTAAGGGCACAAATACACTATAAAGTGCAATGACAAACTCCTGTGCACTTAAATGCACACTGAACAAGAAAAAGACACATAGAGTTTTTCACTTGACATATCCATGTATAGTATAGCTAATCATTTGTTACTACGCAAAAACACCATTTTTAGTTAACCCTCTGGGGTCTGAGGCTGATTTGGGGTCCTGGAGTAGTTTTACATGCTCTGACATTTGTGCTTATTTCAGCTACTTATAACATACTATTGGCCAACATGTAATTTTGCTGTATTCAGCACAAACTCTGCTACAATAACATGTGAGCAAAATAGATGTACATGTTTGCATCTTTTTAAAAATAAAGATTATGCGTGGTTAGTAAGTTTTGGCAAAAAAAATGCCCTTGCAATAAGGCCATAAAACACATACTGAATAGTTGTTCACAAGACTTTTGAGTTATCAAGCTTGTAGGCTAGAATTTTTACTACACGATGTGGAAATCATTCTGAATGCTTCAACACAAACAACAATATAATGATTTAAATTTTGTAAATCAGTTTTTGTGTCACCACTGCTGTATGCGTGGGAGTGGTGATGGCCATGAATACATTAGCAATTCACACCAGGGGAGACAAAAGACACTCCCCCAGTGGCTAACAGCCCATCCAAAGGCCAAAGCTGTGAAGCATCTTGAACTAAGAATGTTATGTGGGCGTTAACTCTCTGTTACAGTAATCGCCTCAGAATTTGTGTTTGAATAGCGCGCGCTCTCCGTGGGCGTGGTCACATTACAGATAATGAGCTGGCTCGCGAACGACTGATTTCTCTCCGTTTTCAAACAGATTACATAAACAGAGAATATTTGTTTTAGATTTGACTTACATGATTTAAAACCTGACATTTCAACGTTTATTTAGACATGCGTTTCATATTTGTGTGAATAGTATTCGCGAAGTTACCGTTCATTTTCTTATGACTATCAGAATGGATTTCATTCGGAGAGAGATCGCAGCTCACGCATCATGTTAGTTTTGTTTATTTTGCAAAAAGCACAACATTTTGTTTTTACTATGAGTGTGCACAAGTAAAAGTAGACATTTCACAGATTGCAATGGTATATATCTCTTAATTGTATGTTCAAAATTGACGGAGCATTTTGAGTCTCTTTCACACTGACAAGAAAAAAGTGAGTAAATCACGCGGGCGTGACGGCCGACCTCAGAGGGTTAAAATCATTTTGAATAGGGTTTGCTTTTACAAGAGATGTGTGATGTTTTGCATGTTGTGTGCTTGTCTTTGTGTGTAGAGTTTAAAGAAAAGGAGCCATAGTTTTAGAGAGTGTGTAAGCAATTTTAAAAAAAAGTCAACAAAGTGTAACAAAGGAATATGTGGACAAACTTTTTGGCCTACAGGGGGTGCCAACGGTGATTGTAAACCCAGGCTTGTGCTCAAAACTGTACCAGTTTAATAAAATCACAATATTTTCTAAACAATTGAACTGTGATGCAGAGTTATAATTTTGCATACTGTACTCAAGCTAAACTCTGTGGTCAGATGCATTCAGATAAGTCCAGTTCTTCACTTTGTTTTTTTGATTTTGCATTACCCATGAGGAGTAGTGTCTTATCATGTTCTGTATGTGTGTTGGCATGTAGAAACCAAAGAAGGCAGCATCTGTTGATGAAGATGATGATGACAACGCAGGCATGAACAGCTTCAGCCGTCTGGACTCAGGCAGAGATCGATCTGGTCGAGCCAAGAAAGAGGTCAAATATTTTGCCGAATCTGATAATGATGATGATGACGACGACGACATGTTTGACTAGAAAACACACTCAAACACACACTCAGTCCAGAAAAATGCTTGTTGAAGAACTGGTTCACGGTCTTCTGCCCAGCAGAATTTTGTACATTTTACCTTCCATTTTATTTTTTCTTCAATTGTGATGTTGAATTCTTTCTACTGTGTAGCTGTTTTACTCTTTTTATTGTTATTGCTATATTATTATTATTATTATTATTATTAATGATATTATTGTTATGATACATTGACAATGTTTTTTTTATCATTGTATTTGTCCTGAGCAGCTTTTAGATATTTAGACCGCTGTGCTTTAGCACCTTTAATGGTTCCACGTTAGAGATGACTTACCTTTTTGAGATGACTTGGAAATAAACATGAAATGTAAATTATTTGTTGGTCTCTCAAACATTTTGCAGCATTTTATTGGTACAGCCATTGCAACAGAATGTTGAAGGGGTATGTTGAAGAGGAAGTTTCTCTGTGACATGCTGTTTATTACCACAGAAGTGTCGACTCATCCTTTTGAAAACAAGCTAAAATATAGCTGCAAGCAGCGATGAGCGGGCCCAAGCCGGTGGCACCGCCACCTCGGTGGTTTAAGGACAACTGGGCACGGCGGGCAAAATGAATTTAAACGGTGTCTCCAGTTGGAGACTGACCAGTTAGTTGAGTCAGATTATTCAATATAATACTAACTAAAAGCGATCATATCATAGCAAAGTTATCATTAGCAGTTCAAAGTGTTATATATTCAGCTGAATTTATCTTATTATATTGTTAAACTAATTATATAAAACTAAATAGTCAGTGAAATACAAATGAACTGGTTCTTTGCCTTTATTTCTTTATACAAATTTGTGGAGGAAAAGGGCTAAGAGATTTCCTATCCTATAATGCAGAAAAAATGAGACAGCAATGAAAGGGTTAAACCTGCAAGACCCTGAGAGAGTGAGAGAGAGAGAGAGAGATATTCAGAAGAAATATTTTAAAGAAAACAAGTATATTGACCTGAAATATAGTACATTCATTTTAAATTCATCCAGGTTCTATTTAATTTATCTTAAGGTATTTTATGTTGTTATTAACCATATTATTAAACTAATTATATAGAACCATATAGTCAGTGCACGACAACTGAACTGGTTCTATGCCTTTATTTTAATGAGATTTCCTATTCTTTAATGCAGACAAAAGGACACAGCAATGAAAGGGTTAAACCTGCAAGATCCTGAGAGAGAGAGAGTGAGACATTCAGAAAAAATATTTTAAAGAAAACAAGTATATTGATCTGAAATATAGCACATTCATTTTAAATTCATCCTGGTTCCATTGAATTTATCTTAAGGTATTTTATATTATTATTAACCATATTATTAAACTAATTATATAGAACCATATAGTCAGTGCACGACAACTGAACTGGTGCGTTCAATGTCTATTAACAATGTCTCTAAAACAATGTTTTATCTTCTCAACCCAGGTTAAAAATAGGTATTTGCTGCCCTCTAGTGCTCATTCTGTGATCATTCAAATATGACAAAATTTTTTTCTTAATTTAAAGCTTCGCCATGGCAACACCATTCCAGATATACTATAATCGTTTGCAATTTAATATTTACAGTATATTGTCATCATATTCAGAAAGTTTGGTGTCAATAGCATGAATACCCTGAGAGGAATAGCTAAAACTTCAGAGCTTGATTATTCAAAATATCCACATTCAAACCAAAATATCTGACTTTCTGTTGGTCAGAGGTAATGACTATGAATTAGAAAGTTGTTCGGCTTAATGAGCACAATATGTGTACCGAGTTTGGTGACTGTAGGTTAAACTAACCCCCCAACTTTTGTCAAAAGATGGCGCTATAGAGCCCCTCCACCACACCCGTTTTTGAGGCTTTGCCCATGTCTACTGGTCGACAATATTGACATGTGTGTCGAGTTTCATGCAATTTGAAGCATGATAAGAGCCTCAAAAGCATCCAAAACAAACATTTTGATCTGAAACTTTTATCTGTTGCTATGACAACAGTGTTTAAAATATAATACATCTTTTAAGAGGTCTACATTCACCATGTCTTCACATTAGTCTGGTAAAGTTTCAAGCAAATTGGGTAAAAATAAGAGGGTGATCTCAAGGAATTTTGAAAGTGACACATTTCCTGCTGCCAGTTGGTGGCGCTATATCTTTGACACGCAATAGTCACATCCATGTGCTCGGCCTCCTAAAAGGAACACACAGCTGAAGTTTCATAAAAATCAAAGAATGTATCCAGACATTATAACACACTTCCTGTTTCTGTTTTCTCGCCATAAATTCCTTGCCTCGCCACGGGCAAACCGTTTGAGATATCAAAAATCCGCTGGACGTTTTGCATCATCAATGTCTTGACTTCATGCTGACCGAGTTTGGTGGTGATCGGATTAAGCGCCTAGGAGGAGTATATCAAATTCCAGAGCATGCGTTTTTCAAACAACCCATAATAGCTCACTTCCTGTTGATGGGGCGTACAACTTAGAGCACGAAAGTTGTCAGTGCCAATGATTTCTATATGTGTACCGAGTTTCATACTAATATGTGCAAGCGTGTTTGATATATGGACCAAGTTTTCGGACCCCATTCAAGGGGGCGCTGTCGAGCCCCCCTGCCACGCCTGGGTCCCAGCCTCTGTGATTTTGTAATGGCCGCCGGTTCCAATGTGTGTGCAAAGTTTCAAGAGTTTTTGAACATGATAAGGGCCCCAAAAGTGCCCGAGTTTCATCCAATTTGAAAGATGCCAAGAGTCTCAAAACGATCCAAAACAAATATTTTGATCTGACACTTTGATCTGTTGCTATGTCAACAGTGTTTCGAATATATAAGATCTTTTAACAGGTCTACATTCGCCATGTCTTGACATTGTTCTGGTGAAGTTTGAAGCAAATCGGGTAAAAATAAGAGGGTGATCTCAAAGCATTTTGAAAGTGACACATTTCCTGCTGCCAATTGGTGGCGCTATATCTTTGACTCACAATAGTCACATCCATGTTCTCGGCCTCCTACAACGAACACACAGGTGAAGTTTCATAAAAAACAATGAATGTATGCAGACGTTATAACACACTTCCTGTTTCTGTTTTCTCGCCATAAATTCGTTGCCTCGCCACGGGCAAACCGTTTGAGATATCAAAAATCCGCTGGCAATTTTGCGTCATCAATGTCTTGTCTTCATGCTGACCGAGTTTGGTGGTGATCGGATTAAGCGCCTAGGAGGAGTATATCAAATTCCAGAGCATGCGCTTTTCAAACAACCCATAATAGCTCACTTCCTGTTGAGGCAGCGAACAACTTAGAGCACGAAAGTTGTCAGTGCCGATGAGTTCTTCATGTCTACCGAGTTTTGTACCAATACGTGCAAGCGTGTTTGATATATGGACCAAGTTTTTGGACCCCATTCAAGGGGGCGCTGTCGAGCCCCCCTGCCACGCCCGGGTCCCAGCCTCGGTGACGCCCTAATGGCCGCAGGTTCCAATGCGTGTGCAAAGTTTCAAGAGTTTTCGTGCATGTTAAGTGCCCCAAAAGTGCCAAAAACCTTGAATAAAAAATAATAATAAATAATAAATATAGCTGCGAGCAGCGATGAGCGGGCCCAAGCCGGTGGCACCGCCACCTCAGTGTTTTAAGGACAACTGGGCACGGCGGGCAAAATGAATTTAAACGGTGTCTCCAGTTGGAGACTGACCAATTAGTTGAGTCAGCTTATTCAATATAATACTAACTAAAAGCGATCATATCATAGCAAAGTTATCATTAGCAGTTCAAAGTGTTATATATTCAGCTGAATTTATCTTATTATATTGTTAAACTAATTATATAAAACTAAATAGTCAGTGAAATACAAATGAACTGTTTCTTTGCCTTTATTTTTTTATACAAATTTATAGAAGAGAAGGGCTAAGAGATTTCCTATCCTATAATGCAGACAAAAGGAGACAGCAATGAAAGGGTTAAATCTGCAAGACCCTGAGAGAGAGAGAGAGAGAGAGAGAGAGAGAGATTCAGAAGAAATATTTTGAAGAAAACAAGTATATTGATCTGCAATATAGTACATTCATTTTAAATTCATCCAGGTTCCATTGAATTTATCTTAAGGTATTTTACGTTATTTTTAACCATATTATTAAACTAATTATATAGAACCATATAGTCAGTGCACGACAACTGAACTGGTTCTATGCCTTCCTATCCTTCCTATCCTTCCCATTTCCTATCCTATAATGCAGACAAGGGGACACAGCAATGAAAGGGTTAAACCTGCCAGACTAAAACACAGAGAGACGTTCGTGTTCTTGAACTGTCTGAATGTGTGTGCGTGCAATGTATGAGGAGAGCACGAATGTAATATAAATGATAACGATCCAAATACGATTTATTTGCAGAAGTTTATATTTTAGTTTTATTTTTTTAAATCCCTGCATGTGATGTAGTTATTTGTATAACTGGGCGCGATCATTATTAGAAGACGCTGCGCGTTTCTTTGTGGGACAGAAAATCTTCCAAGCTATAATTGAAGCTCTTTAAAACATTCTTGTGATTAAATCTTGTGTAATCGCTGGAATGAACAAGGTTAAAAAACACATAAATTATTTCGTGATCACTCTGCGCGTCTCTTTGTGTGACATTAAAAAGCTTCTTTTACAGTTTGGAAGATTTTCTATGTTCTTGTGATCGAATCTTGTCTAATCGCTTGAATGTTTTAAAGAATAAAGTTTAAAAACACTTAAAATCAAGTGGCTTTCACTCGGTCACGATCTCTCGCTTTCAGAGAAATGACGCGCGGCTCTTTGTTTAATCCATTAGGAAACGAAGTTTGCACAGATGCCACACAGCGTCAACACACTAACACAGTCATACACATAAAAATTCAAACTTCAATTTCAAAGAATTGAAAGGAACATTAAAAATGAATAATAAGATTCTGAAAGACGCGAGAAAGAACGAGGTTCGGGACGCGATCGTTCTCAGACGCACCGCGTCTATAATTGTCACAGAACACCTTCCAAACTAAAATTAAGCTTTTTAATACATTCTTGTGATTAAATCTTGCGTAATCGCTGGAATATTTTAATTTATGAGTTGAAAAAACACAAATGAGTTCGTGATCATTCACAGACATCATCAAACTGTCAAACACGGGCGTGCTTCTTTGAGTGAACATATATGTGATACACGTCCAGTGCTGTCCACTAGAGGGAGCCACGAGACCGTTTTTGTTAAGAGCCTCAAAAACACCCAAGAATATTATTAAAGTTTGACGTCTTGCCATGGCAACAATATTTCAGATATCACAAAGACATTCACATGTCTACATCTGAAATGTTTGGACATTATAATGAAGAAGTTTGAAGCAAATCGGGTAAAAATAAGAGGGTGATCTGAAAGCATTTTGAAAGTGACACATTTCCTGCTGCCAATTGGTGGCGCTATATCTTTGACACACAATAGTCACATCCATGTGCTCGGCTTCCTACAACGAACACACAGGTGAAGTTTCATAAAAATCAAAGAATGTATCCAGACGTTATAACACACTTCCTGTTTCTGTTTTCTCGCCATAATTTCATTGCCTCGCCACGGGCAAACCGTTTGAGATATCAAAAATTCACTGGACATTTGGCATCACCAATGTCTTGACTTCATGCTGACCGAGTTTGGTGGTGATCGGATTAAGCGCCTAGGAGCAGTATATCAAATTCCAGAGCATGCGTTTTTCAAACAACCCATAATAGCTCACTTCCTGTTGAGGCGGCGTACAACTTAGAGCACGAAAGTTGTCAGTGCCGATGAGTTCTTCATGTCTACCGAGTTTCATACTAATATGTGCAAGCGTGTTTGATATATGGACCAAGATTTCGGACCCCATTCAAGGGGGCGCTGTTGAGCCCCCCTGCCACCCCCGGGTCCCAGCCTCTGTGATTTCCTAATGGCCGTCGGTTCCAATATGTGTGAAATGTTTCAAGAGTTTTCGAGCATGTTAAGGGCCCCAAAAGTGCCTGAGTTTCATCCAATTTGAAAGATGCCCAGAGTCTCAAAACCATCTAAAACAAATATTTTGATCTGACACTTTGATCTATTGCTATGACAACAGTGTTTCGAATATATAAGATCTTTTTACAGGTCTACATTCGCCATATCTTGACATTGTTCTGGTGAAGTTTGAAGCAAATCGGGTAAAAATAAGAGGGTGATCTCAAAGCATTTTGAAAGTGACACATTTCCTGCTGCCAATTGGTGGCGCTATATCTTTGACTCACAATAGTCACATCCATGTACTCGGTTTCCTACAACGAACACACAGGTGAAGTTTCATAAAAATCAATGAGTGTATGCAGACGTTATAACACACTTCCTGTTTCTGTTTTCTCGCCATAAATTCGTTGCCTCGCCACGGGCAAACCGTTTGAGATATCAAAAATCCCCTGGCAATTTTGCGTCATCAATGTCTTGTCTTCATGCTGACCGAGTTTGGTGGTGATCGGATTAAGCGCCTAGGAGGAGTATATCAAATTCCAGAGCATGCGCTTTTCAAACAACCCATAATAGCTCACTTCCTGTTGAGGCAGCGAACAACTTAGAGCACGAAAGTTGTCAGTGCCGATGAGTTCTTCATGTCTACCGAGTTTCGTATCAATATGTGCAAGCGTGTTTGATATATGGACCAAGTTTTTGGACCCCGTTCAAGGGGGCGCTGTCGAGCCCCCCTGCCACACCCGGGTCCCAGCCTCTGTGACGCCCTAATGGCCGTAGGTTCCAATGCGTGTGCAAAGTTTCAAGAGTTTTCATGCATGTTAAGGGCCCCAAAAGTGCCAAAAACCTTGAATAAAAAATAATAAGAATAATAATAAGAAATATAGCTGCGAGCAGCGATGAGCGGGCCCAAGCCGGTGGCACCGCCACCTCGGTGTTTTAAGGACAACTGGGCACGGCGGGCAAAATGAATTTAAACGGTGTCTCCAGTTGGAGACTGACCAGTTAGTTGAGTCAGATTATTCAATATAATACTAACTAAAAGCGATCATATCATAGCAAAGTTATCATTAGCAGTTCAAAGTGTTATATATTCAACTGAATTTATCTTATTATATTGGTAAACTAATTATATAAAACTAAATAGTCAGTGAAATACAAATGAACTGTTTCTTTGCCTTTATTTCTTTATACAAATTTATAGAAGAGAAGGGCTAAGAGATTTCCTATATTATAATACAGACAAAAGGAGACAGCAATGAAAGGGTTAAACCTGCAAGACCCTGAGAGAGAGAGAGAGAGAGAGAGAGAGATATTCAGACGAAATATTTTGAAGAAAACAAGTATATTGATCTGAAATATAGTACATTCATTTTAAATTCATCCAGGTTCCATTGAATTTATCTTAAGGTATTTTACATTATTTTTAACCATATTATTAAACTAATTATATAGAACCATATAGTCAGTGCACGACAACTGAACTGGTTCTATGCCTTCATTTTTTATGAGATTTCCTATCCTATAATGCAGACAAAAGGAGACAGCAATGAAAGGGTTAAACCTGGAAGACCCAGAGAGAGAGAGAGAGAGAGAGAGAGAGAGAGAGAGAGAGAGAGATATTCAGAAAAAAATATTTTAAAGAAAACAAATATATTGATCTGAAATATAGTACATTCATTTTAAATTCATCCAGGTTCCATTGAATTTATCTTAAGGTATTTAACGCTATTTTTAATCATATTATTAAACTAATTATATAGAACCATATAGTCAGTGCACTACAACTGAACTGGTTCTATGCCTTCCTATCCTTCCTATTTCCTATCCTATAATGCAGACAAGGGGACACAGCAATGAAAGGGTTAAACCTGCCAGACTAAAACACAGAGAACTGTTAGAGCTTGTGAACTGTCTGAATGTGTGTGCGTGTAATGTATGAGGAGAGCACGAATGTAATATACACGATAACGATCTAAATACGATTTATTTGCAGAAGTTTATATTTTAGTTTTATTTTTGAAAATCCCTGCATGTGATGTAGTTATTTGTATAACTGGGCGCGATCATTATTAGAAGACGCTGCGCGTTTCTTTGTGGGACAGAAAATCTTCCAAGCTATAATTGAAGCTCTTTAAAACATTCTTGTGATTAAATGTTGTGTAATCGCTGGAATGAACAAGGTTAAAAAACACGTAAATGATTTCGTGATCACTCTCACAGAAATCATCAAACTGTCAAACACGGCTCGCGATTTCTATAGGAAAGTCTTTCATGTGTTTATTTGCTTGTATATTGTAGAATCGCTGGAATGGAATGGAATCGCTATTAAATATAGAAATTAGGTGTGTATATTTCAATTATTCATGAATAATTGACAACTTCCAAATTCCCTTTTTGTTCTTAATTTAAACCTTCGCATTGGCAACACCATTTGAGATGTACTATAATCGTTCGCAATTTTAGCATCTTCAGTATGTAGTCATCATGTGCAGAAGTTTATTATTAGTTATATGCAGAAGTTTATATTTTAATTGTATTTTTTAAAATCCCTGCATAAATCTTCCAAACTGTAATTGAAGATTTTTAATATGTTCTTGTGATCGAATCTTGCCTAATCGCTTGAATACTTTAATGAATAAGGTTTAAAAACATGAGCTTTCATGATTTCGTGATCACTCCCTTTCAGAGAAATGACGCGCGGCTCTTTGTTTAATCCATTAGAAAACGAAGTTTGCACAGATGACACACAGCGTCAATACATTAACACAGTCATACACATAAAAATTCAAACTTCAATTTCAAAGAATTGAAAGGAACATTAAAAAGATTCAGAAAGAACGCGCTTCGGACGCGATCGTTCTCATACGCGGCGCATCTATAATTGTCACAGAACACCTTCCAAACTCAAATTAAGCTTTTTAATACATTCTTGTGATTAAATCTTGCGTAAGCGCTGGAATATTTTAACTTATGAGTTTAAAAAACACAAATGAGCTCGTGATCATTCACAGACATCATCAAACTATCAAACACAGGGCGTGCTTCTCTGAGTGAACAGATATGCGATACACGTGCTGTCCACTAGAGGGAGCCACGAGACCATTTTTGTGAAGAGCCTCAAAAACACCCAAGAATATTATTAAAGTTTGACGTCTTGCCATGGCAACAATATTTAAGATATCACAAAGACATTCACATGTCTACATCTGAAATGTTTGGACATTATAATGAAGAGGTTTGAAGCAAATCGGGTAAAAATAAGAGGGTGATCTCAAAGCATTTTGAAAGTGACACATTTCCTGCTGCCAATTGGTGGCGCTATATCTTTGACACACAATAGTCACATCCATGTGCTCGGCTTCCTACAACGAACACACAGGTGAAGTTTCATAAAAATCAAAGAATGTATGCAGACGTTATAACACACTTCCTGTTTCTGTTTTCTCGCCATAAATTCATTGCCTCGCCACGGGCAAACCGTTTGAGATATCAAAAATTCACTGGACATTTGGCATCATCAATATCTTGACTTCATGCTGACCGAGTTTGGTGGTGATCACATTAAGCGCCTAGGAGGAGTATATCAAATTCCAGAGCATGCGTTTTTCAAACAACCCATAATAGCTCACTTCCTGTTGAGGCGGCGTACAACTTAGAGCACGAAAGTTGTCAGTGCCGATGAGTTCTTCATGTCTACCGAGTTTCATACTAATATGTGCAAGCGTGTTTGATATATGGACCAAGATTTCGGACCCCATTCAAGGGGGCGCTGTCGAGCCCCCCTGCCACGCCTGGGTCCCAGCCTCTGTGATTTCCTAATGGCCGTCGGTTCCAATATGTGTGAAATGTTTCAAGAGTTTTCGAGTATGTTAAGGGCCCCAAAAGTGCCTGAGTTTCATCCAATTTGAAAGATGCCCAGAGTCTCAAAACCATCTAAAACAAATATTTTGATCTGACACTTTGATCTGTTGCTATGACAACAGTGTTTCGAATATATAAGATCTTTTTACAGGTCTACATTCGCCATGTCTTGACATTGTTCTGGTGAAGTTTGAAGCAAATCGGGTAAAAATAAGAGGGTGATCTCAAAGCATTTTGAAAGAGACACATTTCCTGCTGCCAATTGGTGGCGCTATATCTTTGACTCACAATAGTCACATACATGTACTCGGCCTGCTACAACGAACACACAGGTGAAGTTTCATAAAAATCAATGAATGTATGCAGACGTTATAACACACTTCCTGTTTCTGTTTTCTCGCCATAAATTCGTTGCCCTGCCACGGGCAAACCGTTTGAGATATCAAAAATCCGCTGGCAATTTGCGTCATTAATGTCTTGTCTTCATGCTGACCGAGTTTGGTGGTGATCGAATTAAGCGCCTAGGAGGAGTATATCAAATTCCAGAGCATGCGCTTTTCAAACAACCCATAATAGCTCACTTCCTGTTGAGGCAGCGAACAACTTAGAGCACGAAAGTTGTCAGTGCCGATGAGTTCTTCATGTCTACCGAGTTTTGTACCAATACGTGCAAGCGTGTTTGATATATGGACCAAGTTTTTGGACCCCATTCAAGGGGGCGCTGTCGAGCCCCCCTGCAACGCCCGGGTCCCAGCCTCTGTGACGCCCTAATGGCCGCAGGTTCCAATGCGTGTGCAAAGTTTCAAGAGTTTTCGTGCATGTTAAGGGCCCCAAAAGTGCCAAAAACCTTGAATAAAAAATAATAATAAATAATAATAAGAATAAGAATCCTAAGGAAAACAATAGGGCCTTCGCCCTTACAGGGCTTGGGCCCTAATAATAATCCTAAGGAAAACAATAGGGCCTTCGCTCTTACAGGGCTTGGGCCCTAATAATAAGAATCCTAAGGAAAACAATAGGGCCTTCGCCCTTACAGGGCTTGGGCCCTAAATATAGCTGCGAGCAGCGATGAGCGGGCCCAAGCCGGTGGTACCGCCACCTCAGTGTTTTAAGGACAACTGGGCACGGCGGGCAAAATGAATTTAAACGGTGTCTCCAGTTGGAGACTGACCAGTTAGTTGAGTCAGATTATTCAATATAATACTAACTAAAAGCGATCATATCATAGCAAAGTTATCATTAGCAGTTCAAAGTGTTATATATTCAGCTGAATTTATCTTATTATATTGTTAAACTAATTATATAAAACTAAATAGTCAGTGAAATACAAATGAACTGTTTCTTTGCCTTTATTTCTTTATACAAATTTGTGAATAAGAAAGGGCTAAGAGATTTCCTATCCTATAATGCAGAAAAAATGAGACAGCAATGAAAGGGTTAAACCTGCAAGACCCTGAGAGAGAGAGAGAGAGAGAGAGAGAGAGAGAGAGAGATATTCAGACGAAATATTTTGAAGAAAACAAGTATATTGATCTGAAATATAGTACATTCATTTTAAATTCATCCAGGTTCCATTGAATTTATCTTAAGGTATTTTACATTATTTTTAACCATATTATTAAACTAATTACATAGAACCATATAGTCAGTGCACCACAACTGAACTGGTTCTATGCCTTCATTTTTTATGAGATTTCCTATCCTATAATGCAGACAAAAGGAGACCGCAATGAAAGGGTTAAACCTGGAAGACCCAGAGAGAGAGAGAGAGAGAGAGAGAGAGAGAGATTCAGAAAAAAATATTTTAAAGAAAACAAATATATTGATCTGAAATATAGTACATTCATTTTAAATTCATCCAGGTTCCATTGAATTTATCTTAAGGTATTTAATGCTATTTTTAATCATATTATTAAACTAATTATATAGAACCATATAGTCAGTGCACTAAAACTGAACTGGTTCTATGCCTTCCTATCCTTCCTATTTCCTATCCTATAATGCAGACAAGGGGACACAGCAATGAAAGGGTTAAACCTGCCAGACTAAAACACAGAGAACTGTTAGAGCTTGTGAACTGTCTGAATGTGTGTGTGTGCAATGTATGAGGAGAGCACGAATGTAATATAAACGATAACGATCCAAATACGATTTATTTGCAGAAGTTTATATTTTAGTTTTATTTTTTAAAATCCCTGCATGTGATGTAGTTATTTATATAACTGGGCGCGATCATTATTAGAAGACGCTGCGCGTTTCTTTGTGTGACAGAAAATCTTCCAAGCTATAATTGAAGCTCTTTAAAACATTCTTGTGATTAAATGTTGTGTAATCGCTGGAATGAACAAGGTTAAAAAACACGTAAATGATTTCGTGATCACTCTCACAGAAATCATCAAACTGTCAAACACGGCTCGCGATTTCTACAGGAAAGTCTTTCATGTGTTTATTTGCTTGTATATTGTAGAATCGCTGGAATGGAATGGAATCGCTATTCAACATAGAAATTAGGTGTGTATATTTCAATTATTAATGAATAACTGACAACTTCCAAATTCCCTTTTTGTTCTTAATTTAAACCTTCGCATTGGCAACACCATTTGAGATGTACTATAATCGTTCGCAATTTTAGCATCTTCAGTATGTAGTCATCATGTGCAGAAGTTTATTATTAATTAATTGCAGAAGTTTATATTTTAATTGTATTTTTTAAAATCCCTGCATAAATCTTCCAAACTGTAATTGAAGATTTTTAATATGTTCTTGTGATCGAATCTTGTCTAATCGCTTGAATACTTTAATGAATAAGGTTTAAAAACATGAGCTTTCATGATTTCGTGATCACTCCCTTTCAGAGAAATGACGCGCGGCTCTTTGTTTAATCCGTTAGGAAATGAAGTTTGCACAGATGCCACACAGCGTCAACACATTAACAGTCATACACATAAAAATTCAAACAAAGGAATGAAAAGAACATGAAAAAATCACATGTAAATGAGTTCGTGATCATTCACAGACATCATGAAACTGCAAACACGGCTCGCGATCTCTACTTGATGTGCTCTTGATGCGCTCTCTACGCGATCTCTCTCTTTCATGTGTTTATATTGTAGAATCGCTGGAATGTCTTCAGCATCTTCAGTATGTTGTCATCATGTGCAGAAGTTTATTATTAGTTATTTGCAGAAGTTTATATTTTAATTTTATTTTTTAAAATCACTGCATGTGTAAAGTTATTTGTATAACTGGGCGCGATCATTAGATGCTGCGCGTCTCTTTGTGTGACATTAAAAAGCTTCTTTTACAGTTTGGAAGATTTTCTATGTTCTTGTGATCGAATCTTGTCTAATCGCTTGAATGTTTTAAAGAATAAGGTTTAAAAACACTTAAAATCAAGTGGCTTTCACGCGGTCACGATCACTGCTTTCAGAGAAATGACGCGCGGCTCTTTGTTTAATCCATTAGGAAACGAAGTTTGCACAGATGCCACACAGCGTCAACACATTAACACAGTCATACACATAAAAATTAAACTTCAATTTCAAAGGATTGAAAGGAACATTAAAAAGGAAGACGCGAGAAAGAACGAGCTTCGGGACGCATCGTTCTCAGCCGCGGCACGTCTATTGTCACAGAACACCTTCCAAACTCAAATGAAGCTTTTTAATACATTCTTGTGATTAAGTCTTGCGTAATCGCTGGAATGTTTTAATTCAAAGGAACATTAAAAAGGAATTACAAGATTCTGAAAGACCCGAGAAAGAACGAGCTTCGGCAAGCAATCCTTCTCAGACGCAGCGCGTCTACAATTGTCACAGAACACCTTCTAAACTAAAATTAAGCTTTTTAATACATTCTTGTGATTAAATCTTGTGTAATCGCTAGAATATTTTAATTTATAAGTTTAAAAAACAAAAATGAGCTCGTGATCATTCACAGACATCATCAAACTATCAAACACGGGGCGTGCTTCTCTGAGTGAACAGATATGTGATACACGTGCTGTCCACTAGAGGGAGCCACGAGACCATTTTTGTTAAGAGCCTCAAAAACACCCAAGAATATTATTAAAGTTTGACGTCTTGCCATGGCAACAATATTTAAGATATCACAAAGACATTCACATGTCTAAATCTGAAATGTTTGGAAATTATAATGAAGAAGTTTGAAGCAAATCGGGTAAAAATAAGAGGGTGATCTCAAAGCATTTTGAAAGTGAGACATTTCCTGCTGCCAATTGGTGGCGCTATATCTTTGACTCACAATAGTCACATCCATGTGCTCGGCCTCCTACAACGAACACACAGGTGAAGTTTCATAACAATTAATAAATTTATGCAGATGTTATAACACACTTCCTGTTTTTGTTTTCTCGCCATAAATTCATTGCCTCGCCACGGGCAAACCGTTTGAGATATCAAAAATCCGCTGGACTTTTTGCATCATCAATGTCTTGACTTCATGCTGACCGAGTTTGGTGGTGATCGGATTAAGCGCCTAGGAGGAGTATATCAAATTCCAGAGCATGTGCTTTTCAAACAACCCATAATAGCTCACTTCCTGGTGATGGGGCGTACAACTTAGAGCACGAAAGTTGTCAGTGCCAATGATTTCTATATGTGTACCGAGTTTCATACTAATATGTGCAAGCGTGTTTGATATATGGACCAAGTTTTTGGACCCCATTCAAGGGGGCGCTGTCGAGCCCCCCTGCCACGCCCGGGTCCCAGCCTCTGTGATTTCGTAATGGCCGTAGGTTCCAATGTGTGTGCAAAGTTGCAAGACTTTTCGAGCACGATAAGGGCCCCAAAAGTGCCCGAGTTTCATCCAATTTGAAAGATGCCAAGAGTCTCAAAACGATCCAAAACAAATATTTTGATCTGACACTTTGATCTGTTGCTATGACAACAGTGTTTCGAATATATAAGATCTTTTAACAGGTCTACATTCGCCACGTCTTGACATTATTCTGGTGAAGTTTGAAGCAAATCGGGTAAAAATAAGAGGGTGATCTCAAAGCATTTTGAAAGTGAAACATTTCCTGCTGCCAGTTGGTGGCGCTATATCTTTGACACACAATAGTCATATCCATGTGCTCGGCCTCCTACAAGGAACACACATCTGAAGTTTCATAAAAAACAATGAATGTATGCAGACGTTATAACACACTTCCTGTTTCTGTTTTCTCGCCATAAATTCGTTGCCTCGCCACGGGCAAACCGTTTGAGATATCAAAAATCCCCTGGCAATTTTGCGTCGTCAATGTCTTGTCTTCATGCTGACCGAGTTTGGTGGTGATCGGATTAAGCGCCTAGGAGGAGTATATCAAATTCCAGAGCATGCGCTTTTCAAACAACCCATAATAGCTCACTTCCTGTTGAGGCGGCGTACAACTTAGAGCACGAAAGTTGTCGGGCCCGATGAGATCTTCATGTGTACCGAGTTTCATACCAATATGTGCAAGCGTGTTTGATATATGGACCAAGATTTCGGACCCCATTCAAGGGGGCGCTGTCGAGCCCCCCTGCCACGCCCGGGTCCCAGCCTCTGTCACGTCCTAATGGCCGCAGGTTCCAATGCGTGTGCAAAGTTTCAAGAGTTTTTGAGCATGTTAAGGGCCCCAAAAGTGCCAAAAACCTAAAAAAAAATAATAATAAAGAATAATAATAATAATCCTAAGGAAAACAATAGGGCCTTCGCCCTTTCAGGGCTTGGGCCCTAATAATCCTAAGGAAAACAATAGGGCCTTCGCCCTTACAGGGCTTGGGCCCTAATTACAAGATTCTGAAAGACCCGAGAAAGAACGAGCTTCGGCAAGCAATCCTTCTCAGACGCAGCGCGTCTATAATTGTCACAGAACACCTTCCAAACTAAAATTAAGCTTTTTAATACATTCTTGTGATTAAATCTTGCGTAATCGCTGGAATAATTTAACTTATGAGTTTAAAAAACACAAATGAGTTCGTGATCATTCACAGACATCATCAAACTATCAAACACGGGGCGTGTCTTTCAATGAGTGAACAGATATGTGATACTTGTGTCCACTAGAGGGAGCCACGAGACCATTTTTTTTAAGAGCCTCAAAAACACCCAAGAATATTATTAAAGTTTGACGTCTTGCCATGGCAACAATATTCAAGATATCACAAAGACATTCACATGTCTACATCTGAAATGTTTGGACATTATAATGAAGAAGTTTGAAGCAAATCGGGTAAAAATAAGAGGGTGATCTCAAAGCATTTTGAAAGTGACACATTTCCTGCTGCCAGTTGGTGGCGCTATATCTTTGACACACAATAGTCATATCCATGTGCTTGGCCTCTGACAAGGAACACACATCTGAAGTTTCATAAAAAACAATGAATGTATGCAGACGTTATAACACACTTCCTGTTTCTGTTTTCTCGCCATAAATTCGTTGCCTCGCCACGGGCAAACCGTTTGAGATATCAAAAATCCCCTGGCAATTTTGCGTCATCAATGTCTTGACTTCATGCTGACCGAGTTTGGTGGTGATCGGATTAAGCGCCTAGGAGGAGTATATCAAATTCCAGAGCATGCGCTTTTCAAACAACCCATAATAGCTCACTTCCTGTTGAGGCGGCGTACAACTTAGAGCACGAAAGTTGTCAGGCCCGATGAGATCTTCATGTGTACCACGTTTCATACCAATATGTGCAAGCGTGTTTGATATATGGACCAAGATTTCGGACCCCATTCAAGGGGGTGCTGTCGAACCCCCCTGCCACGCCCGGGTTTTATTTTGAAAAAAAATAAAAATAATAATAATAATAATAATAATAATCCTTAGAAAAACAATAGGGTCCTGCGCCCTTTCAGGGCTTGGGCCCTAATAATCCTTAGAAAAACAATAGGGTCCTGCGCCCTTTCAGGGCTTGGGCCCTAAATAATCCTAAGGAAAACAATAGGGCCTTCGCCCTTACAGGGCTTGGGCCCTAAATAGTTCTCTGGTGACGTAGGACCAGAAGGCGATCTGCATAGAAATGTTCTCCAAGGATGCAAAAATAATGATTTTAACAAGACAACATTTAAAGTCCCAGTGTAGTCAATAATTTTATCCCTTAAAACTCATCTTTGTCATCATAAATGACACATTAAAACAGTTAATCCTGTGAAAAAAAAATTTCTTCACGCCTTAAAATAATGAATGTAATGCTTCACCCTTGCCTCATTTATATATATGAATATGCTAATGAGGTCCACCTCCACTCGTAATAATGAGAAACTCTACACATGCTCAGAACAGAAGAGTAGAAGGGCGTGACTCACCACAGTGGAAGCTGTTGCATGAACGCGACGGCTAACAAAATTCAGATTAACGAAGGACGATAACATTTATTCATTCAGTTCAAGTGTAACGTCTTCATAAATTGTGTGGGATTAAGTGTTAATATTTACACGTATTTCGCAGATGAGTCTAGGTTATTTGATCTGCAGGTTAGCCTAGACATACAGAAAACACCTTTTAAGATGTTTACGACTCATTAGAATGTATGCAAAACTGCTTGAAAATATATTTAGCAGATGTTTGTAGATGAAGCATTCTTTAACAGACTTGGATGTGTCTGCTGTCTTATCATTCCTCTAATTGTTTGAAATCCATGGATCACCATGTTTCTGCTTGGTCATACACAAAAATACAAATGAATGTTAGAAATGAATAAAAGACTGTCCGTCTCATATACTGATAATTTATCAATAATGTTATTTATTGATATTATAGATTACACTTGCAGAACGTGTCATGTATGCTGAGTTCTTGCATTTGACCAGCGGATGTCGCTAACGTCATACCCTTTTGTTTCACTGCTTTGCGCATGCATATAAGTTTCTCATTATTACAAGAAAAGAAGTCATTATCACGAGAAACTCATTATTATGAGAAAATAAGTCGTTATTATGAGATGGTAAGTCATAAATGCTAGACACATAATGGTAATTAATATGATTAGCCTTTTTTCTTGACTACATTATCAAACAGCTAAAAATGTGTTCCTAATGTTGCACAAACCATGTTCCCGTTCGCAAGTCGGAGAGCTGTCTTCTACCAATCAGTATTCTTATGCTTTGTACACCTTAATGTCAGTGGAGAAACCCAATAGCACAACTAGGCTGTGTCCAAGCACTGTACAAGGCTTTTCTTCTTCACATATTAAACGTATTTCATTCAAGGCAGGGTTTTATTTTTTCTGCATAGTGAATTACAAAGTGGCTGCTTCTATCAAATTTGATGCTATCTCAAGCTATTAACAAAACTCAGTCAGGCAGTCACATGCTCCGATACCCCTTTTCCACCAACAAGGTTCTGTTGCAGGCTTCTGGCCTGTGTCCATTCTCAAACTGTTCGAAGCACCTCCACCGCACAAAAAGCAGTTCCAGTTCCAGGAGTTATTTTTAGATTTCTAAAATAAAACTTTTTACAGTCTTGAACTGTAGTCTTGGTAGTTTATTGAAGGGGATTATAATTTGCTGCCACTCATTTGACCGTTTACCGTTGTGTGTATGTCAAGTCAAGTCAAGTCATCTTTATTTATATAGCGCTTTTTACAATGCAAATTGTGGCAAAGCAGCTTTACATTAATAAGAAAATGGTGTCATTGTGCAGCCTATTCTATATATTATTGATTCATTCCGTTGCAAATATCAGTAGTTATTAGTCTAGTTAATTTAGGTATATCAGCACTGCAGAAAACAGTGACGTAATCGTCCGGCTCAGCTCAGTTCGCATACAACGGCGCCAATGCAGGCATATTAAAAACACTGCTGAATATCAAGCAAGTGTCCCCGACTTAAGCAAGCCAAAGGCAACAGCGGCAAGGAACCAAAACTCCAACAAATGGAGAAAAAAACTTGGGAGAAACCAGGCTTAGTCGGGGGGCCAGTTCTCCTCTGGCCAACAGTGAACACTTGTCCGATACTCAGGCAGAGTTACAGGTCATTAAACCGATTTGGAATCGCAACAGTCAAAATATTTAATCCAGTTCTATCTAGTTTAAGATCTTTTTGATCACGCCGGTATGGGACGGTTTGTTGGGATATGTGCCACTGGCTGATGAGTCGGTAAGGTCTTCACAAAGGATGAGCTAGTTAACACAGTCTCCGCCGACACCACAGGGCCACACTGCTGCCGCACACAGGCACAGGTTCCCCGTCCGACCCGGACACGGCCCGGATCCAGCCAATCACGTTAATTGGTAAACCTCGGGATAAGCAGAGAGACAAAAAATTAGCGTAGACGCCATTCTTCATTCCGATGTAACGAGTACATCTGGTGTTATAGGAAGTGTTCCCGGTTCCGGCTGACCTGATCTATGCAGCCTAACAATCCTTTAACGGATATGAAGACAAAAGTTTATAGTGCGTCATGTGTATGCCAGGTTACAGCAAAACTTATTAATAAAACTTATTCATAAAACAAATGCAAACTAGATTGTAAAGTACAATAGTATATTCATCCATATTGAAGGTAAGATGGTGAAACAACGTCGCAGTATCAACATTGATTGAATTTGTTAAATCAACACTTAATTCAATATTATTTCAACCATAAGATCGTGAAACCACGGCGTGATATCAACTGTGAAACAATGTTGCAGTTTCAACGGTGAAACAATGGCACAATATTAACGTTGATCCAATTTTCAGAATAGAAAGGTAATCCATCTTTGATACAACAAGGGTACCTGGCATTGTTTCAATGGTGAATAAACATTGAAATGCCAGCTGGGAAGGCATATACATCATCCACATACATCATACACCCGCTATATTGCCAAATCTACCATATTTTTTTTATATCAACAGAAAAATATACGGGGATATATTCTCTAGATACTCTCCTGCTTCAACATTAAATATTTGATGAATGTTTCACAACATAGGTGCTAAATACCACCAAATACAAAAACACAAGAAAAGAGAAATGACAATCTTTATCTGAAAGAAGCTGGTGAGATGTCCATACAGTCAATGTCCGAATCCCACAGGCAGAAAGCAAATCCAAAACATATAGGTCTTGCAAAATCACTAAAAACTGTAATCCACAGTTTGCACTGAGTCCACAAAAAAATATATGTAGTCATTGTGAAATGTTGTCCATAACAGGAATTCACACAGGTTGAAGCATTTGATGCACTTCTATATCACGGCTCCCCAGCCCATCAGGGAGGGGTCTGTCGTTAGTAACCGGGTCTGAGCCACATAGACAGGGTACGAAGCCCGTGGCGTGCAACCCTTATTTGCCTTAGGGGTTTGGCTCTTGGATGAAATCCCCTGGCTTTGAGCCACAACTGAGATGGTCTCATATGCAGCAGGCCCAGAGGTATCACAGAGGACACTGACGCCGTGATACCTAATATTTTTTGATACTGAAGAACAGTACAATCTTGGCCTAGCCCGACATTTTTCACGGTGTTCAGAATGGTCTCGACTTGAGAGGGAGACAATTGTGCCCACATCGTAGTCGAATCTCATACACCCCTAAATATGTCGTTTTCTGGGTAAGACAGAGAACGCTTTTCATCTCGTTTAGTCTCAACCCTAGAGAATATAGATGAACTAGAACAACATCTCTGTGTTGTAATGTCATCTCTTGTGACTGTGCTAGTATTAGCCTATGTAGTTCAAAATGCGAACGCCCTGGAGTCGAAACTGAGCCAGTGCTGCATCCATGCATTTTGTGTATGTGCAGGGTGATAAAGTTAGGCTGAATCGAAGAACCTGATATTGGCAAGCTTCGCCCCCGAACGTGAACCTCAGGAACTTCCTGTGTTGTGGTAATATTTGTATGTGAAAATAGAGAGATTGATCGTGATAAACCAATCCCGATGTTAAATTTGAGACACATTACATTAACATTTATTCATTTGGCAGACGCTTTTATCCAAAGCGACTTACCAGTGAGGAATACAAGCAATTCATCAAGAAGAGGCAAACAGACAAAGGAAGTGCTCACAATACAAGTTCAGAGTAGCATAAGCTAGAATAGGGAGGGATTAGAGGAAAAGGATAGGACAGTTTTTTTTGTTTGTTTTTTTAGGATGGGGCTAAGTGCTCATGAAAGAGACGAGTTTTCAGCTGTCTTTTGAATATTGCCAGGGATTCTGCATTCCTGATGGTGGTTGGGAGATCATTCCATCAGCAAGGAACAATGGACGAGAATGTTCTGGAGAGTGATTTTGTGCCTCTCTGTGATGGTACCAGGAGCCTTCACTCCTTTAGTGATCGCAGGCTTCTGGTTGGGTCGTAGACTTGTAAAAGTGAGTTGAAGTAGGAGGGTGCAGAGCCTGTGGTAGATCTGTAAGCAAGCATCAACGCCTTGAACTTGATGCGAACAGCAAGCGGTAGCCAGTGCAGAGAGATGAAGAGAGGCGTGACGTGGGCTCTCTGGGGCTCATTGAAGACAAGGCATGCTGCAGTGTTCTCGATCATTTGTAGAGGTTTGATTGCGCATGCCGGCAGTCCAGCCAGAAGAGCATTGCAGTAATCAAGCCTAGAAATGGCCAGGGCCTGGACGAAGAATTGTGTTGCATGCTCAGTTAGAAATGCCCGATTTTCCTGATGTAGTGTAGTGCAAATCTGCATGACTGAGTGGTCTTAGTAATGTGGTCATTGAAGGTCAGTCGGTCATCAAAGATTACGCCAAGATTTCTGGCTGAATTTGATGGGATAATTGCTAATGTACCTAGCTGGATGGTGAAATCGTGCTGTAGAGTCGGACTGGCAGGGAAGACGAGAAGCTCAGTCATTGCCAGGTTGAGCTGCAGATGATGTTCTTCCATCCATGTCGAGATGTCCACCAGACAGCTTGAGATCCGTGCAGCTACTGTGGAATCATCTGGTTGGAAGGACAGGTAGAGCTTTGTGTCATCAGCATAGCAATGGTAGGAAAAACCATTTGCCTGTATGATGGGACCCAGTGATGTAGTGTATATGGAGAACAGGAGGGGTTCAAGAACTGAACCCTGAGGAACCCCAGTGATCATTTGATGAGTTTTGGATTCCTCCCCTCCCCAGGCAACTCTGTAAGACCTACCTATGAGATATGATTTAAACCATTGAAGTGCAGTTCTTGAGATGCCAAGTGACGAGAAGAATTGATGAATTGACAGAAGAATTTGATGATTCACGGTGTCAAAGGCAGCAGATAGGTCCAACAGAATGAGAACTGTTGATTTAGAATAGCCTTTGCAATCCGCAGGGATTCCGTGACCGACAGTAGTGCAGTCTCAGTTGAATGGCCGCTCTTGAAACCCAACTGGTTGATGTCCAGTTGGTTGTTCTATGAGAGGAAAGATGGTTGAACACAACTCGTT
The DNA here is from genome assembly GCA_038088235.1 of Zacco platypus. Lineage (NCBI taxonomy): Eukaryota > Metazoa > Chordata > Actinopteri > Cypriniformes > Xenocyprididae > Zacco > Zacco platypus. The sequence goes on along the minus strand of CM076071.1, from coordinate 12,849,097 downwards.
GAAGTGTTTTCGATATGAATGGTAGGAGAGAGATAGATCTGTAACACAGATCTATAGATCTGTCTACAAATGACGTGTTTAATGTGGGGTTTTTTAAGCAGTGGAGTTACTCGAGCCTGCTTGAATGCGGTAGGAAAAGTGCCTGTGTGGAGAGAAGTGTTGATGATGTGTTTAAGTGCCGGTAAAAGAGTGGGAGAGATGGCTTGTAAAAGGTATGAGGGAATGAGATCTAGGGCATCTAGGGGACAGGTGGTAGGATGACTAGAGAGAAGAAGTTTGTTTACTTCTGCCTCAGTGAGAAGAGAGAAGGAAGAGAGAAGATTAGTGGATGTCCCGAATTCCTGTAAGTGTGGAGCTGAGAACTGACTGCTGATGGTAGATGTCTTGTCAGTGAAGAAGTTAGCAAATTGATCAGCAGTTAAAGAGGTGGTCGGTGGTGGTGGAGGGTTCACTCTTGAAAAGTGAACGTGAGTTCGCAGCGCTGTTGCGAGTCTTGTTGTGGACTCAGTCAGAAAAAGATGAGAGCAGAGACTGATAAGTACTTAGGTCAGATGGGTCTTGTGATTTGCACCATTTCCTTTCTGCTGCCCTGAGCTTGGTTTGGTGTTCACGAAGAGCATCGGATAAGGTTAGAGGGAGTACCACGTGCTGGCCTGGTTGACAGAGGACAGATACTATCTAGGGAAGAAGTTAAGGTGGAACATATAGTGTGTGTTGCTGTGTTCACATTCAGAGATGAGAATTGTCTGGGTGAGGGAAGGGAGGAGGACACAACAGAGGAAAGAGAGCACAGGTTACTTCTGAATGCAACTTGTGAAATGGTTGATGGTGCAGAAGTAGGGAGTTGTAGATCAAAAGTAATGAAGAAATGATCAGAAATGTGCAGAGGTTTTACCAGAATGTTGTGTTATACTGTTGCATGTGTAAATTAGGTCCAGTTGGTTGCCAGATTTGTGGGTGCTTGTGGTGATGAGCCGATTGAGATCAAATGAGGCTAGGTGAGTGAGGAAGTCTGAAGCATAAGGCTTGTCTAGGTGAATATTGAAATCGCCAAATACTACAAGTGGACTGCCATCCTCTGAGAATGAGGACAGCAGCATGTCCCGTTCCTCTACAAAAGGTACCCAATTGACCTGGGGAGCGATAAATGACTGTAAGATTAATTTTGACAGGGGTTGTGATTGTAATAGCATTAAACTCAAATGAATTGTTGTTGAGTAGAAAAGTGAGTTGAGTACTTCTAATTGTTAGAGATGAGGAGACCGGTGCCCCCTCCCCTCCCAGAGTGGCGAGGGTTATGAGAAAAAAATGAAGTTGTTAGAGTGAGCAGCAGGGGTTGCTAAGTCTTCTGGACAAATCCAGGTCTCAGTCAAGCCCAAGATATGGAGAGAAGAGTTAGTAGCAAAGGCTGGAATGGAGTCTGCTTTGTTAACTGCAGACTGACAATTCCATAGGCCCATAGAAACAAAGAAAGGCGTATTAGAAGAGGAACAAATAGGACGTAGGTTAGCAGTGTTGCGCTACCTTCTACAGTTGATAGGAGTGTTGCGGAGCAACATCAGGAATATTTTGAAAGCACATGCTGAGAAAGAAAGAAAAGAAGAAGTGGGAAGGAAGATACTTAAGTGCATTACCGGTGGCCAAGCTCGGTGGAGTCGCGCAGGTAGAGTCGCAGGTGTTTACCCGAGTCGGTCTTCACAGGAGGAGGCTGAACACGAGGGATGCACACATTCACACTTTCGTGAATGGCCCAAACTGAAACTACTGCAGGAAGCGCACATACAGCACTTAAGTGCGAAGATGAGCAATAACAAAAATGACACACATGGCAGTTATACTAATGGCAATGACAAACAAATTAAAGTGAAAGTACAAACATACAAATAAGCAGGCAAATCAAAATTAATCCTTCCTATCAGCAAATAATAACTAAACAACAGAGTAATCATCTTTACACTTATCATCTTGAAATTGAGAGCTTTGACTGAATGGACCATTGCTTTTCACTCTGTACATGCTACCCTTGGGAGATGTCATTAGGAAGCATGGCATTAGCTTTCACTGTTACGCTGATGATACTCAGCTCTATATTTCCTCGCGCCCTGACGAAACCTACCAATTCTCAAAATTAACAGAATGCGTAGCTGATATAAAAAATTGGATGACTAGTAATTTCCTACTACTAAATTCAGAAAAAACAGAGATTCTAATTATTGGACCAAAAACTTCAGCACATAATAACCTAGAATACTGTCTAACACTTGATGGCTGCTCTGTTAAGTCATCTTCGTCAGTTAGGAACCTCGATGTGCTCTTTGATACAAATCTTTCATTTGAAAGCCACATTTCTAACCATGTAAAACCACATTCTTCCATCTTAAAAATATATCTAAATTGCGACATATGCTTTCAATGACAAATGCGGAACAGCTAGTTCATGCATTTATGACCTCGAGACTAGATTACTGCAATGCTCTACTGGGTGGTTGCCCTGCTCGCGTGATGAAAAACAAATTACAGGTGGTCCAAAACGCAGCTGCTAGAGTCCTTACTAGAACCAGGAAGTATGAACATATTAGCCCAGTTCTGTCAAAACTGCACTGGCTCCCTATTAAAACTCCCTAAATGGCTTAGCTCCCCAGTACCTGAGTGAGCTCTTAATGCACTATAGTCCTTCGCGTCTATTACGATCTCAGAATTCTGGCCAGTTGTTAATACCTAGAATATCAAAATCAACCGCAGGCGGTAGATCCTTTTCCTATTTGGCACCTAAACTCTGGAACAATCTTCCTAGCATTGTTCGGGAAACAGACACACTCTGTCAGTTTAAATCTAGACTAAAAACGCATCTATTTAACCTGGCATACACATGACGCACTATAAACTTTTGTCTTCATATCCGTTAAAGGATTGTTAGGCTGCAATAGTCAGGTCAGCCGGAACCGGGAACACTTCCTATAGCACCAGATGTACTCGTTACATCGGAAGAAGAATGGCGTCTACGCTAATTTTTTGTCTCTCTGCTTATCCCGAGGTTTACCAATTAACGTGATTGGCTGGATCCGGGCCGTGTCCGGGTCGGACGGGGAACCTGTGCCTGTGTGCGGCAGCAATGTGGTCCTGTGGTGTCGGCGGAGACTGTGTTAACTAGCTCATTCTTTGTTAAGACCTTACCGACTCATCAGCCAGTGGCACATATCCCAACAAACCGTCCCATACCGTCCCATATAAAAAAGATCTTAAACTAGATGGAACTAGATTAAATATTTTGACTGTTGCGATTCCAAATCGGTTTAATGACCTGTAACTCTGCCTGAGTATCGGACAAGTGTTCACTGTTGGCCAGAGGAGAACTGGCCCCCCGACTAAGCCTGGTTTCTTCCAAGGTTTTTTCTCTCCATTTGTTGGAGTTTTGGTTCCTTGCCGCTGTTGCCTTTGGCTTGCTTAAGTTGGGGACACTTGCTTGATATTCAGCAGTGTTTTTGATATGCCTGGATTGGCGCCGTTGTATGCGAACTGAGCTGAGCCGGATGATTGCGTCACTGTTTTCAGCAGTGCTGCTATACCTAAATTAACTAGACTAATAACTACTGATATTTGTAACGGAATGAATCAATAATATATAGAATAAGCTGCACAATGACACCATTTTCTTATTAATGTAAAGCTGCTTTGCCACAGTTTGCCTTGTAAAAAGCGCTATATAAATAAAGATGACTTGACTTGACTTTATATTCCCTCCATGTTTCTTGTTCTGTGCCAGATCGTGTCATGTGTTTTGTTGGTCACGTCTTGCTTATGTGCTCTTCCCAGTTCCCAGTTTCTAGTCAAGATTTATTTTCTTCAGTTTGATTTTCAGTTCTTTCTGTTGAATTACTTTTGCTGTGACTTGAGTTCTCTCTGAGTTCTCAGTTTTGTTTCGATTTTTTCGTTTTTACCAGTTTGATTTAATTCTTATTTTTTCCTTTTGAGATTTGCCTTCTGATCAGTTTAGTCTAGTTTTTGTTACTCTTTTTGATCTCGTTTTTCCCAGTCTCCCTGTTCTCCTGGCGGCTGGATGGTCTGGATCTTCCTGCTACCTCCAGCTTCCCTGCTATCTCCCTTCCTCTTCTGGCCGCCTCACCTGCCATCACTGCCTGTGGATTCTCCTGCCTAGTTTGTCCTCTACATTTGGGCGTCCTGAGCGGCAGACTGTCCTTGGCTGGGCACTGTTGTCCCAGAGACATTGTCGTGTTTCCGGAGGCCATTACGGACTATGGACGTTATTTCGCTAACTTTGCTGTGATTTGTTTTCCTCTGATCTCTTCTTCATCAATAAACTGTGTAAACCTGCAAATTGAATCCTCATCTTTCTGAACCCTAACAGTTTCAGTGCCATTTTGTTGAGAAAACTTATCAGAGTTTGGGGTTAATCCCAATGTAACTGTCAATCATTTCAGTTTATAGTTAAAAGTTCCCTACCTTTAACGATCTACATAATCTCAACCAAACACATATTATATTATTAATCAGTAGAACGATCTGAAATCACATGAATGAGAGTGATGTTTTTGAATTTCTGAGATACTGAATTTGGGATTTTCCTTAGTTGTCAGTTATAATCATCAAAATGAAAAGAAATAAACATTTGAAATATATCAGTCTGTGTGCAATGAATGAATATAATATACAAGTTTCACTTTTGGGATGCAATTAGTGAAATAAATCAACTTTTTGATGATATACAAATTATATGAAAATTATATGTATTTCAATGCCAGTTATGCGATTTTGCACAGATTTTTTTTTACAAAAAAAGCATATAAAGCTGAAGAATAGCCTCCAAAACAAAACGTAAAAAAACACGAAGATGAAAGAAATTACCACCCAAATTTTCCTTTAGGAAGGGACAAAGTATCTCTTGAAAAAGATAGGGAACTGCATGTTGAAGAAATGCAAAAAAGATCACCAAACAAGACCCTAGTTGCTCAAAAGATGGACCAAACCTTTCCCTTACGAAAAAAAGAAATAGTGGTAACAGAGCCACCAATCAAAACAATGTTGGAACACTAGCCAGCACTTTTTACTGAGCATGAGGTAAGAAATGTTATTATAATTTGTTTGACTTGATTTCCATTTGTATCATTGCTTAATTATTTTTGCGTTTTGTTGGTGTTATCAGAATTCACCAGGATTGCCTGCAAGAACCTTCAGTATGAATTCTTTGAACTGGACAGACACCCGGACTGATGAAGATTTTCAACTCTAAAACTGGAATCTTGGGTCAGACCACATCAGAATTAATAGAGCAACTTGAGTCAAGAAGAAACGCCAATCAAACATCATGCCAGGTATGTTTGTTCATGTGTCAACGGAACTCAATTGCTTACTGCTACTGTATGCATTTAAACACCCCCATGCTGTCCCTGATGTCTTTAGATAAACAAAAATATTCCATCTCTGTGATTTCATATAATCCCACTGAATGGTCGCCACACGTTTGACGGTTAAAAAAACAAACGACAACCATAACAATAATTGATATTCTTAATCTTCTTCTTAAGTGTCTTCTTACGCAAAGCAAAATGTGTAAGAAAGAAAAACAGTAATATTTATAACCTTTTTAACTATAAATCAGTGCTTCCACTCTACTGTCACACGAAGTGATCATGCAGGGAATGTTGTGACCCAGTGACACAACTGCATTGTGAAGCTTGTGCATGAATCGACAGACTTCCGTGCTTCTACATTACTTCTTGCACAAACTCCACAATGCACTTGCGTCACAACGTCCCCTCCATAATCACTTATGTGGCAGTAGATAGTTAATAAGGTTCCAAATATTACCGTTTTTCTTACACAGATCGCTTCGCTTCAGAGGACTATAATTCATTCACTGAGGTCATATGATTTATTGATTGATTTACAAAGGATTACAAACATTACAAAACTGTCAAGGATTATATACACAAGAAAGCCAAAGGCTTATTTCCATTGTGGTCCTCTGTTTACAAAGTGGAAGAACAGATCATGATTGGTGAGAAATCACCATCAAGTTCAGCATATTATCCTCGCCAGTTTTGAAATGTTGTATAAACATGTTGTATTTTAAATATTGTCTAAAAAAAAAATCAGTCAATCATTCATATGACCTCAGTGGAAGAATCGTGGTCTTCTGAAGTGAAACAATAGGTATGTGTAAGAAAAACAGTAATATTTAATATTATGAATTACTGTCGTTATCACTATTCACTGTAACTGAAGCATCAAATGAGTGGCACTCATTCAATGGCATTATATAAACTGAACTCACAGAGATGGTTTATTTTTCTAAAAATCTTTGTGTGAGGAGCAGGGCGGGCAACAGCGTGAGGGAACGGCGCGAGGCCGGTGACACAAGTGATAATGAGCGTCAGCTGCTCGGTGCACCGGTCTTGTATCTCTCTCGGAGGAGCTCTGGAAGCATAAAAGAGGAGCGACGATTAGTGAAGGACGAGAGAGGACCAGGCCTGGATTTTATGTTGTGTTTTATTTTGTTGTGTGGGCGGCAGTCTCCATGAGGAACTATAGAGCTGTTCTATAATTTAGAATTAATACAAATTGGGGACATATTTATCCCTTTCTGATGAGGAGGAGATTGAAATGTGGCGCCTTTCCGATCCTGGAGTGTGATTGGCCACTGTTATCTGAAGTAGCCAGTGTTGCCCACCCTAGTGTGGAAATCATGGAAAAAAAGAGAAAGAAACTAACTCCTAGATGAATTCTGTCATTGGATTTATGTGAGTGCAATAAACTTTGTTTTCATTAATTGTGAATGACGTTGAGCCAGTTGAGTGAAACGAATGTTCAACGTATAAATATTGAAATGTGTAGTCCTATGTACATGCTCTATTAGCGATTAGTGTTGCTAAAGTGTTTACAGATTGTATTTTTGATTAAAAACTGGAAAAGAAAAGCATTTAAAGGGGACTTCCACCATTCTGGAATTTTCCTTGAGTTAAAAAATCTCCTTGGTAAGTCGATTGCTTAGTTAATCTTTACAAATTAAATCGTTATTGTTCTATAAGAGAAATTAAGTTTGTGAGTGATTTTATATATGGGAGACGATGTGTAACGCTGTATTTGTTAAATAACAGATAGCTGTGTGCTAAATTTGTGACGTAAAGTGGTCAGTTATATAATAATGAGTGTGTTATGTTGAAAAAAAAAGTCACAGACATTGCATATATTAAATATTCTTTGTTTGAAGCATGCTTGTACATATGTTCAAGTTAGTGTAAAATTTATGATGTAAAATGATTAATTTACTGTCATGAGTTAAACACTTTATTGTTTGTTGTACAATTAAGGTATTCATGATATTTTTATGATCTTGTCTGTAAAAGGTCAGGTTTTTATTGTTTGTATATGTAGTTCTGTCCCTTTCCGGGTTCGATTTGTCCAGGCCTTCCAGTGGTTCTGAGGAGGGTTTGGACAGGCGAGCCTCCCTTGAGTCTTGGATTTTTTTCTGTTGAGGAAAAACCAGCCTTAACAGTGTTTCGAACTGCGAATTTTAGGAAATTGAATAACTTTCTCTTTTTTCTGTTGTTTCCTGGGATGGAGACATTTTCCCTCATCAACATATAAAGGACAATTAATTCTTTCTACGGACTTATAAGGACTGCATTTTTTTTTTTTGAAAGACCAAACACTCAAGTCCAATTTGAAATTTTGAAATTTCTATTGTATTTCCTTACATTATTGTTGTTCAGTTGTGTTATTAATTGTTGTTGTATATTGCTTATTTGGGGTGTTGATATTTGACACTGACTGCTTACCAAAGACACAAGGGTATACACGTGCAACAATTGAGTATATTTAATCTCAATAGAGATAAGTGAAACACTGCAATAGATGCAGTGAGTTGAACTTACCTTGTTGAAACCCAAAAGAAAAATTGATACCTAAAGAAACAAAGGAAACAACAGCAAGACTTGAGAAATTTTATTTTGTCAGAAAAAAGAAATACACATTTAAATTTTATTTTTGTTTATAGCAATTAATGCAACTCACCTGTTGAGTATAATTGCAAATACGTGTTGTGTGTGCAAATGAACATTAACATCTGTTCACTGTTGTTGTGGCATCTTTCTCAGCTGCGAATCTATTCTTCTGAGACACTGGTCCATAGATTGGCATATAACAAGTTATTAGCCAGAGAGTAAACGCTACTGTTACGTCTGTTGTGTTTCGGTTGTCGTTCTTTCTTTTTGTCTCTTCTATTCGCTCTTAGGTTCGCGGTTGGTTGACTGATGTGTCAATTATAATCCCCTCATTATTCAATGAGATGACGCCCTTCGCAGGAACCAATCGCAATGCTTCTATCATGGATAAATATCCGGGAATGACAAGAGGAAGACAGAGGGATACGTGTTTGCGTTTGACTTGCGCTTGATTGTTAGTGAATCCCGACTTAGTAATTTGATTATTTTTTTTTTCTTCTTCACTTCGTGTGTGAACTCTTTGCAAACTTTGTGAACTGGAGATCATCTTCAAAGTTTTTCCCGGACTCAGAGAGGAGAGGTAGCTAGGATGTCACGTGACCTACACAATGCAACACGTAGTGATGAATTTGTTTAAGCACACCAGGTAACGAGCAGACGCCATCCTTTGTACTTATGTTTGTTAGATAGTGTAGTTTAGTTGATAATTTGTATTACTTTGGTGCTTTAGTTTCTTTTGTTAGATTAATTATTTAAATGGAGTAAGTTAGTATACATTTGGTTTTGTTGATTTCTTTGATTTAGCGTCGCTCTTTTTCCCTCCCTCCTGTGTTCCGTGTTTTGTTTATTATTTGTATATATTTCTGTAAATATTTATTTTCGGGTTCACTTGTGTGCGTGTATATAACATCGGGTGTTTGTCTCAAGTAAAGAAAAGTGCTAATTCTGAACGACCTCTGTCTAATTCATCTCATCGCACAGGTTGTCAATGGAGTAACTGAACCCGTTTACTTTTATTATTTATTATTATTTAACTTTTACACTAATGTGTTATACTCTTTATTTTGTTCTCTTAGTAGTATGAGTAGAGGGTCGTAACAGCTACACATAGCATAAAGTACAGTGTTAAAATAGTCTCTTAAACATTTTACCCATGCATTATTTCTTTACCAAACCTCTTTCAACTTATTAAAGGCATTTTAGGGAACCGATAGATACCAAACACCATAGGAAATGGATTAGTCATCGTCTATGCGCTTGTTTATCTCTTAATATATCTGTATCATGACCTGTTGTGTTAACAGTCAGTAACCATTAACATAAACTGTTCTTTGCATGAAGATGGAGTGGATGTGATTCAGTTTAAATCAAATTAAGGCCTCCAAACATAGGTATGAATGGATTTAGATAGATCTCTGTGGCATCTCTTTATTTCAGTCACTGCTATTGCATCCAGGAGGTCCTGAAGGAATTTTTATGGCAGTCCTTACCTAAACCTTAGAAATGAGTTTGGTGATTTGAGTCAACACGTCAGCCAATGAGAAGTCCTCTCCTTAGCTGTGGTGGGTGCAGAATCTTCTTCCACACAAGCCGTTAGAGAGGGGCCCTGTCATAAACTGTTCGCTTGAATGCCATCTTAACTGATGTTCATGACACAAGCGTTGACAGATAGCTTACAGAAATAAAGCTCACACGTTCTTCATTGTGCTTATGTTATGCACACTTTTCTTTACTTTAAAACTGAAAGAAACATAAAACATACAACTACAAAGTGATTTACACAATATCATGGATATATTCACATTCACAAACATGAACTTGCAGAATCAAATGACTAAATAGCAATGGATTTATGTTAACAACATGTGATTAAAGAAAAAATGATTGCACAGATTCATTAGCATATTAGCAGTTAGATTGTGAAACATTTCGGAATTAAACTTCGATCTCTAAACATCTTAACAACCTGCTTTTAATTAAACTAACACATTATTGTCACAGAGACTAACCCCGTGATACCCTCCTCCGACCGCCGGAGGGCCCCATCACCCGAATTTTGACTTTACATTCACCTCTCACTACATTTCCCATGAACCCCGTACCTTGGCGCTATTTGCATCACAGCTGATTTCCATTTGTAACTCTATTTAAGAGACTTTCACCCAGAATCTTATCGCGAGGTATTGCTTCCTTTTGGTGCATGTCTAAGTGTATTTTTCTCATATTCCTGTTCTGTTATCGACTGATCTGGATTACCGTGTACGACCCTTCGCTGCCTGCCCTGTTGTTTTCGTTTGCCTGGACTGCTTTCTGTGATTGTTAGCCGCCTAGCCTGACTTCTGCCTGCTCTCCCGATTACGCCTCTGCTCTCTCTCTGCCATTCCCGTCTGCCGGTGTTTGACCCTTGTATGTTGGATTACTCTATTTGTTCAATAAAAGCTGCTTATGGATCCCAGCCAGAGTGACGATTCATTACAATTATGCAGTTGTTTCCAATATGAAATTTATAAGGATTAGACAGTAAACAATGACGTGCATCCAAAACGCAGATCACAGAAAACGAGTTACTACTTCTACTGTTTTATGTACAGTCGTGGCCAAAAGTTTTGAGAATTACATAAATATTAGTTTTCACAAAGTTTGCTGCTAAACTGCTTTTAGATCTTTGTTTCAGTTGTTTCTGTGATGTACTGAAATATAATTACAAGCACTTCATACATTTCAAAGGCTTTTATCGACAATTACATGACATTTATGCAAATAGTCAGTATTTGCAGTGTTGGCCGTTCTTTTTCAGGACCTCTGCAATTCGACTGGGCATGCTCTCAATCAACTTCTGGGCCAAATCCTGACTGATAGCAACCCATTCTTTCATAATCACTTCTTGGAGTTTGTCAGAATTAGTGGGTTTTTGTTTGTCCATCCGCCTCTTGAGGATTGACCACAAGTTCTCAATGGGATTAAGATCTGGGGAGTTTCCAGGCCATGGACCCAAAATTTCAACGTTCTGGTCCCCGAGCCACTTAGTTATCACTTTTGCCTTATGGCACGGTGTACCATCGTGCTGGAAAATGCATTGTTCTTCACCAAATTGTTGTTGGATTGTTGGAAGAAGTTGCTGTTGGAGGGTGTTTTGGTACAATTCTTTATTCATGGCTGTGTTTTTGGGCAGAATTGTGAGTGAGCCCACTCCCTTGGATGAGAAGCAACCCCACACATGAATGGTCTCAGGATGCTTTACTGTTGGCATGACACAGGACTGATGGTAGCTCTCACCTTTTCTTCTCCTGACAAGCCTTTTTCCAGATGCCCCAAACAATCGGAAAGGGGCTTCATCGGAGAATATGACTTTGCCCCAGTCCTCAGCAGTCCATTCACGATACTTTCTGCAGAAGATCAATCTGTCCCTGATGTTTTTTTTGGAGAGAAGTGGCTTCTTTGCTGCCCTTCTTGACACCAGGCCATCTTCCAAAAGTCTTCGCCTCACTGTGCGTGCAGATGCGCTCACACCTGCCTGCTGCCATTCCTGAGCAAGCTCTGCACTGGTGGCACTCCGATCCCGCAGCTGAATCCTCTTTAGGAGACGATCCTGGCACTTGCTGGACTTTCTTGGACGCCCTGAAGCCTTCTTTACAAGAATTGATCCTCTTTCCTTGAAGTTGCTGATGATCCTATAAATTGTTGATTTAGGTGCAATCTTAGTAGCCACAATATCCTTGCCCATGAAGCCATTTTTATGCAACGCAATGATGGCTGCACGCGTTTCTTTGCAGGTCACCATGGTTAACAATGGAAGAACAATGATTTCAAGCATCACCCTCCTTTTAACATGTCAAGTCTGCCATTCTAACCCAATCAGCCTGACATAATGATCTCCAGCCTTGTGCTCGTCAACATTCTTACCTGAGTTAACAAGACGATTACTGAAATGATCTCAGCAGGTCCTTTAATGACAGCAATGAAATGCAGTGGAAAGGTTTTTTTGGGATTAAGTTAATTTTCATGGCAAAGAAGGAATATGCAATTCATCTGATCACTCTTCATAACATTCTGGAGTATATGCAAATTGCTATTATAAAAACTTAAGCAGCAACTTTTCCAATTTCCAATATTTATGTAATTCTCAAAACTTTTGGCCACGACTGTACTTCCTGATGCATTCTATTGAGCAGTGTAATACCACTTTTCACCACAAGGTGTCACACACTACTTACACAAATCAGAAATACAGCTTCCAAAGAGAAACTAATACAGAACACTCCCCACTAAGACAACATCGCATTCAGTGGGTAGAACAAGTATTTGAAACACTACCATTTTTGCAGGTTTGCCCACTTACAAAGCATGTACAAATCAGTAATTTTTATCATAGAGACTCTTCAACTCTGAGTGACGGAATCTAAAACAAAAATCCAGAAAATCACATTGTATGATTTTTTTTAAGTAATTAATTTGCATTTTATTGCATGAGAAGTATTTGATACATCAGAAAAACAGAATTTAATATTTGGTACTGAAACCTTTGTTTGCAATTACAGAGATCATACGTTTCCTGTAGTTCTTGACCAGGTTTGCACACACTGCATCAGGAATTTTGGCCCACTCCTCCATACAGACCTTCTCCAGATCCTTCAGGGTTCGGGGCTGTCGCTGGGCAATACGGACTTTCAGCTCCCTCCAAATATTTTCTATTGGGTTTAGGTCTGGAGACTGGCTAAGATGCTTCTTGCGGAGCCACTCCTTAGTTGCCCTGGCTGTGTATTTCGGGTCGTTGTCATGCTGGAAGACCCAGCCACGATCCATCTTCAGTGCTCTTACTGAGGGAAGGAGGTTGTTAGCCAAGATCTCGTGATACATGGCCCCATCCATCCTCCCCTCAATAGTCGTGCAGTCGTCCTGTCCCCTTTGCAGAAAAAGCATCCCCAAAGAATGATGCTTCCACCTCCATGCTTCACAGTTGGGATGGTGTTCTTGGGGTTGTACTCATCCTTCTTCTTCCTCAAAACACGGCGAGTGGAGTTTAGACCAAAAAGCTCTATTTTTGTCTCATCAGACCACATGACCTTCTCACAATCCTCCTCTGGATGATCCAGATGGTCTTTGGCAAACTTTAGACAGGCATGGACATGCGCTGGCTTGAGCAGGGGGACCTCCTGCACTGCAGGATTTTAATCCATGATGGCGTAGTGTGTTACTAATGGTTTTCTTTGAGACTGTGGTCCCAGCTCTCTTTAGGTCTTTGACCAGGTGCTGCCATGTAGTTCTGGGCTGATCCCTCTGCTTCCTCGTGATCATTGATGCCCCACAAGGTGAGATCTTGCATGGTGCACCAGACCAAGGGAGATTGACCGTCATCTTGAACTTCTTCCATTATCTAATAATTAACCCTTTGCAAAACCCGCCCCCTGTTGCAATGCCCGACAACCCATGCTCTCTCACACCACACATCATGTTCTCCCGCAGTGAAAAATACATTGCGGAGCAAAGAGGACTGACAACGTATGAAACAGTTTCATATTTAAAGTATTGTAATTTTTTAAAGCAGTTTAAACAATAAATACCATATAGTGTCTCTTTAATTTGTTGTGACAGATCCTTCAAATGGCTTGTGAACCGATCATCTCTTCATACTAGTATATTCATGTTTATTTTATGCTATAAATGAACACCAGAAGGAATGTTTCAACCGCGGAAAGACGGGAGTACACATAATATTTAAAGTTAACCAATGTTAATTTACTATAGGCTACTCCCTGACGGCTTTGTCAGATAAGATGGCGGATTCAGCGTTATCATTGGTTAGATCGCCTGTCAAACTGCCTTCTCACCAAGCTGCTTGCCTATTGTCCCGTAGCCCATCCCAGCCTTGTGCAGGTCTACAATTTTATCCCTGATGTCCTTGCACAGCTCTCAGGTCTTGGCTATTGTGAAGAGGTTGGAGTCTGTTTGATTGAGTCAAGTCAAGTCAAGTCATCTTTATTTATATAGCGCTTTTTACAATGCAAATTGTGGCAAAGCAGCTTTACATTAATAAGAAAATGGTGTCATTGTGCAGCTTATTCTATATATTATTGATTCATTCCGTTGCAAAGATCAATAGTTATTAGTCTAGGTAATTTAGGTATAGCAGCACTGGAGAAAACAGTGACGTAATCGTCCGGCTCAGATCAGTTCGCATACAACGGCGCCAATACAGGCATATCAAAAACACTGCTGAATATCAAGCAAGTGTCCCCAACTTAAGCAAGCCAAAGGCAACAGCGGCAAGGAACCAAAACTCCAACAAATGGAGAAAAAAACCTTGGGAGAAACCAGGCTTAGTTGGGGGGCCAGTTCTCCTCTGGCCAACAATGAACACTTGTCCGATACTCAGGCAGAGTTACAGGTCATTAAACTGATTTGGAATCGCAACAGTCAAAATATTTAATCTAGTTCCATCTAATTTAAGATCTTTTTGATCACGCCGATATGGGACGGTTTGTTGGGATATGTGCCGCTGGCTGATGAGTCGGTAGGGTCTTCACAAAGGATGAGCTCGTTCACACGGTCTCCGCCGACACCACAGGGCCACACTGCTGCCGCACACAGGCACAGGTTCCCCGTCCGACCCGGACACAGCCCGGATCCAGCCAATCATGTTAATTGGTAAACCTCGGGATAAGCAGAGAGACAAAAAATTAGCGTAGACGCCATTCTTCTTCCGATGTAACGAGTACATCTGGTGTTATAGGAAGTGTTCCCGGTTCCGGCTGACCTGATCTATGCAGCCTAACAATCCTTTAACGGATATGAGGACAAGAGTTTATAGTGCGTCATGTGTATGCCAGGTTAAATAGATGCGTTTTTAGTCTAGATTTAAACTGACAAAGTGTGTCTGCTTCCCGAACAATGCTAGGAAGATTGTTCCAGAGTTTAGGTGCCAAATAGGAAAAGGATCTACCGCCCGCGGTTGATTTTGATATTCTAGGTATTAACAACTGGCCAGAATTCTGAGATCGTAATAGACGCGAAGGACTATAATGCATTAAAAGCTCACTCAGGTACTGGGGAGCTAAGCCATTTAGTGCTTTGTAAGTAATTAGCAAGATTTTAAAATCTATACGATGTTTAATAGGGAGCCAGTGCAGTTTTGACAGAACCGGACTAATATGTTCATACTTCCTGGTTCTAGTAAGGACTCTAGCAGCTGCGTTTTGGACCAGCTGTAATTTGTTTATCACGCGAGCAGGGCAACCACCCAGTAGAGCATTACAGTAATCTAGTCTCGAGGTCATAAACGCATGAACCAGCTGTTCCGCATTTGTCATTGAGAGCATATGTCGCAATTTAGATATGTTTTTAAGATGGAAGAATGCGGTTTTACATATGCTAGAAATGTGGCATTCAAATGAAAGATTGGTATCAAAGAGCACACCCAGGTTCCTAACTGACGAAGACGACTTAACAGAGCAGCCATCAAGTGTTAGACAGTATTCTAGGTTATTATGTGCAGAAGTTTTTGGTCCAATAATTAGAATCTCTGTTTTTTCCGAATTTAGTAATAGGAAATTACTAGTCATCCAATTTTTTATATCAGCTACGCATTCTGTTAATTTTGAGAATTGGTCGGTTTCGTCGGGGCGCGAGGAAATATAGAGCTGAGTATCATCAGCGTAACAGTGAAAGCTAATGCCATGCTTCCTAATGACATCTCCCAAGGGTAGCATGTACAGAGTGAAAAGCAACGGTCCTAGAACTGAGCCTTGTGGTACTCCATGTTTAACTTGTGATCGAAATGACATCTCTTCGTTTACTACTACAAACTGATAACGGTCAGACAAGTATGATTTGAACCATGCCAATGCATTTCCACTAATTCCAGCATAATTTTCTAGTCTATTCAAAAGAATATTGTGGTCGATAGTGTCAAAAGCAGCACTGAGGTCTAGTAACACTAATAGAGAGATACAACCACGATCTGATGATAAGAGCAAATCATTTGTAACTCTAATGAGAGCAGTCTCAGTACTATGGTACGGTCTAAATCCTGACTGGAAATCCTCACAGATACCATTTCTTTCCAAGTAGGAACTAAGTTGAGATGATACTGCCTTTTCTAGTATTTTTGACAGAAAAGGTAGATTGGAAATCGGTCTGTAATTGACTAATTCACCAGGATCAAGTTGTGGTTTTTTAATAAGAGGTTTGATAATAGCCTGCTTAAAATTTTTCGGTACGTAACCTAGTAATAAAGATGAATTAATGATCTTAAGAAGAGGATCTATGACCTCTGGAAGCATCTCTTTCAATAGCTTAGTCGGTATAGGGTCTAACATACATGTTGTTGATTTTGATGATTTAATAAGTTTAGACAATTCTTCCTTTCCTATAACAGCGAATGAATGGAATTTTTCCTCAGGGATACTACAATCCACTGTCTGATGTGATACTGTAGTAGACAGTTGCATGGCTATAATTTTCTCTCTAATGTTGTCAATCTTGCAAGTAAAGAAGTTCATAAAGTCATTACTGCTGTGCTGTTTGGAAACATCAGAAGTTGAGGCTGTATTTTTCGTTAATTTAGCCACTGTATTAAATAAATACTTAGGGTTGTGTTTATTATCTTCTAAAAGATTTGAAAAATAAGCAGATCTAGCGGTTTTTATGGCCTTTCTGTACTCCATCATTTTCTCTCTCCATGAAATCCGAAAAACTTCTAGTTTTGAATTCTTCCAGCTGCGCTCCATTTTTCTTGCTGCTCTCTTAAGGGCCCGAGTGTGCTCGTTATACCATGGTGTTGGACTAATATCTTTAATCTTTTTTAAGCGCAAAGGAGCAACAGAGTCTAGAGTGTTGGAAAAGAGAGCGTCAATAGTTTCTGTTGCAACATCGAGTTCTTCTAAGCTGTCTGGTTTGCTAAGTTGATGAAACTGATCAGGAAGATTATTTATAAAGCAGTTTTTAGTGGTGGAAGTGATGGTTCTAACATATTTATGGCAGACAGGCGGTTTTCCAGCCTTGGTTAAATGTAGCACGCATGAGACTAGATAATGATCTGAGACGTCATCGCTCTGCTGCAGAATTTCAACGGCATCAATATCGATTCCATGTGACAATATTAGATCTAGAGTATGATTACGACAATGAGTTGGTCCTGACACGTGTTGTCTAACTCCAATAGAGCTTAAAATATCTGTTAATGCCAATCCCAAAGCGTCTTTTTCATTATCTACATGTATATTAAAATCACCAACAATGAGGACTTTATCCACAGCCAGTACTAACTCCGAGAGAAAATCAGCAAATTCTTTGATAAAGTCTGTATGGTGCCCTGGTGGCCTGTATACAGTAGCCAACACAAATTTCAAATGAGATTTGTCACTTACATTATATAACGTTACATAGAGCACCATCACTTCAAACGAGATATATTTGAAAGACTTTTGAGTAATACTAAAGATATTACTATAGATAACAGCAACACCTCCCCCTTTACCTTTCTGACGAGGTTCGTGTCGATAATAGTAACCTTGAGGGCTAGACTCATTTAAAGTAATGTAATCGTCTGGTTTTAGCCAGGTTTCTGTCAAACACAGCACATCTAGATTATTTTCTGTGATAATATCATTTACTATAAGTGCTTTTGAAGAAAGGGATCGAATATTCAGCAACCCAAGCTTTATCATTTGTTTATCTTTATAATCTCTGTTTACTACTTGTTGAACATCAATTAAATTATCACCCGTAAATGGGTTTGGAAGTTTGTGGAAGTGTGTGGACAGCTGTCATTCATACAGGTAACAAGTTCAAACAGGTACAGTTAATACAGGTAATGAGTGGAGAACAGGAGGGCTTCTTAAAGAAAAACTAACAGGTCTGTGAAAGCCAGAATTCTTACTGGTTGGTAGGTGATCAAATACTTACAGTGGGTACGGAAAGGTCCTAATCAAGTCCAATCAGTATAATCAAACACAGCTGGACACAAATGAAGGTGTTGAACCATCTCAAGGATGATCAGAAGAAATGGACAGCACCTTAAATATATCCCCAAATCCAGGTGTGAAAAAATTGTTGCATCTTTCCCAAAAAGACTCATGGCTGTATTAGATCAAAAGGGTGCTTCTACTAAATACTGAGCAAAGGGTCTGTATGGCGAGGGGGGCGTGGTTCAGCGAGGTCTGCAGTGGGAGAGCGAATCGGGAGAAATGCGGTGAGTAAGTGGGTTAAGCACAAATAACGAACACCTGTGTCTAATTCCAGTGATTGGCGTGGAGAGACCAGATAAAAGGGGAGTGGAAGCAGGAGACGAGCGAGAGAGAGACAGACTGCTGACTGCTGGGGCTCGAGAACGGGAACGCTGTGATTTCACGGAGAATAATTCTATTGACATTGTTAAAATATAGCGCAGCAAGCGCAGGCTTATGTTGAGTGATTTTTGGAGAAATAAAGCAGCAGCAGCAGTCTTACCTGACCCTGTCCTCTTCCTTCCTACACCTCACACGTCCTGTTCTTACGAACTTTATTACAGTCTGAATACTTAGGACCATGTGATATTTCAGTTTTTCTTTTTTAATAAATCTGAGAATAAATCAAGAATTTTGTGTTTTTCTGTCAATATGGGGTGCTGTGTGTACATTGAGGGAAAAAAATGAACTTAAATGATTTTAGCAAATGGCTGCAATATAACAAAGAGTGAAAAATTTAAGGAGGTCTGAATACTTTCCGTACCCACTGTATGTCATGCAATAAAATGCAAATTATTTAAAAATCATACAATCTGATTTTGTAGATTTGTTTTAGATTCCGTTACTCACAGTTGAAGAGTACCTACACTGTAAAAAGTAATTTAAGTTTATTTAATTAAATTGTGCAAACGCATTGCCTTAATTCTATTAAGTAATCTCAACTTTATTGTATTAAGTGTCATTTAAGTCTTATTTATTAATATTTTAAAAGTATTCCTTACTTATATTGAGTAACATTTACTTAGACCATTTAAGTTTTGTTAACTTAATTGAATCTGTGATCTGAGGAACAGTGACAGTAAAGTTAAGTTAAGCTAAAGTATATTAATGTTTAAAATTAATAATTAAGTATTGTATTATATAATAATAACAATAATAATAACTATTATTTCAGTTTCAAAACACATGGTAACTATAAAAAAAAAAAATCTCCATTCATAACATTTCAAACATTTATTTTTCAAAATGCTTTACCAAACAGCAGAAACAACTGAATCAATGGATCAATTTTGATTATGATCACACAAGGGGTTTCTTCATGAAATCCTGGACATTCTGCATCAAATTGCATTGAACTGCAATCTCAGGAATAAAGCCAACAGAACTTTTCAACATTTCAAACCTTATTTGAGTCCTTGTGAGCAGACCATGCTGATTGATACTCAGCAATGTAACATTAATACAAGGATACAGTGATCCATTAAAATGTCAAGATATGAAAATAACAAAAAAATATTGTGACGAGCAGGGCGGGCGAGAGCCGTGAGGGAATGACGCGAGGCCGGTGACGCGAGTGATAATGAGCGTCAGCTGCGCGGCGCACTGGTCTTGTATCTCTCACGGAGGAGCTCCGGAAGCATAAAAGAGGAGCGACGTTTGCCGGTTCCCGCCTCCTTCTTCCCGTTCTTACGAACTGTTACATTGGTGCCGAAACCCTGGAGGCTCTTTGACAGTGTAACGCTTGCAGTGTAGATGAATGGAAGGAGCAGACGGAGAGATATCCAGACTTAGATATAATAACAGTTTTAATTCACCAAGGAAATCAGGTACACATACAATAACATAAACGAGAACCGACCAGGAGTGAGGGAAACACAGGGACTAAATGCAGTAACTGATGACTGGGGACAGGTGCAAGGAATGACTAATTAACACAAACAGCTGATGACAATAGTGACAGACGAGTGGCGGGAGCAAAACCAAAACAAGGAACACATGGAAAACTAGACAGGACTATATGTGACAGACAGCATGTCCCTCCTTCCTCCTGGGTTTTGGCACCAATGTAACACAGTTTGTAAGAACGGGAAGGAGGAGGCGGGAACCGGTTAACATAATTTAATAAATAAACAAACAAATAACAAAACGAAAGTTCCTCACGGAGACTGCCGCCCACACAAACATAATAAAACAACATAAAATCCAGGCCTGGTCCTCTCTCGTCCTTCGCTATCGTCGCTCCTCTTCTATGCTTCCGGAGCTCCTCCGTGAGAGATACGAGACTGGTGTGCCACGCAGCTTACGCTCATTATCACTCGCATCACCGGCCTCGCGCCGTTCCCTCACGGCTCTCACCCGCCCTGCTCGTCACACTATAATTATTTTTCCTTGTTATAAATAAACAAAAATAATCTGTAATACCATACTGTAGCAATTAGATGTCTGTATAGTCCTTTATATCAATATATATATTCAAAGCTGTGTATTCCCAAGTTGTGGAAATGAGACATGATTGCGAAGATTTAACAGGTTTTAAAACTAACCAAAATGCTAAACATTAAAGTTAAAGCAGAACAAACATGAACAGAAATTTTTGATCCGAGCTTGTTCAGTTTGGTTATGATCTGATGTAACTCATATTTTTAAGCTCTAGGCAACAATAACGCTGATAATATTGCAGTAGATAATTTATATTTTTTAAATAATTTTGAGACCCATTCAAAAGTATGTAATGTGTAACATTTAAAAACTTGCATAAATTGGAAAGAAACAATTAAAATTAAATTTATAAATGCAATTTATTTACAGCAAAGTTGATTTCTCTTTCTTTCTTTAAAATCCTTCAGCACAAGCATAAAATTAAAAAGCCTACAATTACTTTTCTATATTACATTTTGCTTTTCCACCTCATATATATATATATATATATATATATATATATATATATATCTGATGTATATTGTATATTTCTTCTTAATTGACTTTACGTGGCCTTGAAGTAATCCAAAAGTATCAGATTACATTACTTTCAATAGTGGTACTTGGATTACATTACTGAATACTTTTTCATGAAGTTATTTATAACTGTAACAGAATATATTTTTAAAGTAACCCTCCCATGAGACATGACACAACACCAATCAGGATTAGAATAGTTTCGTTCATGCTTCAAACGTGCTACACTAAGGGGCGTTCCCAAAATGTCATTACCAATGCAGTGAGAGTTCCCTCAAAATGGAACAACCTGACTCACAGTTAAAGCATACATATACATGGACCATCCAAATACTTCCAAACATTTTAAAATAAATACATTTTTATTGTTTTGCCAGAAGGGCTCATGGTAAAGGCAATGGCAAACATATGAACAAAAGCACTGTTAATGTCTGAAAAAGACAGAGGCTAACATTATTCATGAATTGTCATTATCTAAACTCCTTGGGTTCACAAATTTTAAACACATGCTAAAAAAGCTATTTATTTATTTTTAAAAAACAAAATGTTCCATCATTGGTTAAATTTGGGCCAACTTTGTGTAAGTTGAATACCTTTCAATGAAACATCAACATGAAGAAAACAAATCTCATGCAAGCTTGTAAAGCGCTATCTATCGATTTATTTATTATTTATTTATTCAAATAGGAAGTGATAAATTTGCATCATAGTATGACAACAGTAAAGTGATTTCTTATTATTAAAGATAGAAAAGAACACACAAGCACACTGTTGCATCTCTGCCATGACACAAGCTTAGAACAATATCACATTAAGCATAAAGCATTATTGAACAAACCAGATGAGATGCCTGGACCCTCAGCAGTCGAGCTGGTCCATCAGAGGACCATTTTCTTTTTTTAAAGAATAACAAGACAAATTTGAAAACCTGTCACATGTGTTTAGTCCTGTCATGTTTTAGTTTACGTCATGTCTGCACCTGTCTTCATTTGCCCCTGATTAGTTTAACTTCCTCCACCTGTGTTCATTATTTCCGTCTGTGTATTTATACTTCCTGTTCTGTTCTTCCTTTGTCGGTGTTTGTTTGTGCTTTGCGCACTGTGGCGTGTTCGTGTCTGTTTCATCTTGGAATAAACCTGTTTGTTTATTGTAAACTGTCGTCTCCTGTCATCCCAGCGTTACAAAACCCTTGTTACTGAATGAGATTTTTCAAAACAGGTTTTGAACTTGATTCTGAAAATCTCTCGTGATAGTTATGATAGATGCTAATTCAATGAAAGATGATGTCAACTAGCTAGAAAAAGAAAATCAGTCCTTTTTTTCTGTGTAACAAAGCATAATGGGTACGCAATTCAAAGGGTACAGCGTTCAAAGTTTGCCGTTTTACTGAGTGAGTATTGTATGCAAGGGAATTGTGGGTGGAATGGGGTTTATGTAAAGACTGAAGCTGGAAATGAGCTGCTTCATTTGTTAACTTCAAAGACATGTGCTGTTCCAAAAAAAAAAAGCAAGTTTTTTTTTTTAAAGACATGTGGAGCAAACATATTCATGCTTTCTAATATCCTAAAAAATTAAAACAAATAAATACTGCAAACGTCTGTCTGTCATTCCTTATTCACATTCAGATGAGTGAGTCTGTTCTCCATTATGATATGTTTTCAGAGCAGATGTGCATTAAGACAATATTAGAAGGAGAATGTGTTTATGAATGGTCAGTTCACCCAAAAATTAAATTCTGCCAACATTTTCCTATATGAGACTAGAGTAATATAAAAATCTCAGGTCATTCCAATATGACTTATTTTCCTCCGTGGAACACAAAAGAAGTTCATGCTGAAAGTTGTATGGGGTTGAAATGACGTGAGTGTGAGTAAATGGCAGCTTTTTTGGTGAAATATCCATTTAAGCAAAAAAGTAAACAAAGACTTATCTGACCCTGTGGGAATAAAGATAAATGATTACAATTAAGTTCCAAGTAAGATTTTACAAAATTACACAAAATTATCCACTCATGCAAGGCAAGAGAAAAATAAAATAAAGACATCAATTCATGAAAAATAAGATGACATCAATTCATGAAAACTGCTATGACATCTGCCCCCTGGACCTCTCAAGAGGGCAGTTTAAGTGCAATAAGATTTTGTCTTTATGCAGACAAACTGCTTTACAAGTGATCACACAGCAGCTGAAGCCTATATAAGAAACACAGCCCTTGATTTGATCATAAATCTTCCAATTAATACCAAGGTATAAAACCAGCATCTTGCTTGCTTTCTGTTGTTAGCTCTTTTGGCATCCATCCTCCTCCCCTTCTCCTCCTTTTTGAACAATTTTTTCTATTATGGGGGGTAATCGGAGCTTGAGTAGAATATCCTCTCCAAGCCCCTCAATAGCAGACAGCAAGCCAAATGTGTTTACTACTTACGCTAAGATTATATGGGCACATGAACTTATATAGAACTACTATTAATTAACAAAAAACTCTGAGCAAATTAGTAAGTAATAGTACTCAGTCGAATGTGGTTGTTCACTATTAGCTAATCTTTATATAGTAGTTCTTAGTAGTTCTCTGGGAGGTATGAAAAAACAGTAGTTACTGATTAACTAATAGTGAACTACCACATTCGACTGACTACTATTACTTACTAATTCGTTAATTAGAGTTCCTTGTTAGTTAATAGTAGTTACTATAGTGTTTATAATGTGTCACTCATTTCTTCCTTTGTAGTTATTCATTAATGACGGAATAGTATTCTAAAGTTTTACGAACTTACTGATCAGAACTGAAGGCGATCATAACACCCTATCTTAGAAAAAACTTGTTTCACTTGAAAATGAGATAATAGTAAAAAAAAAAGAAAACTTATCTGTTCCCAAAACAAGGTTCCTTAATAAGTGCAGTGAGTGAATGAGATTTGAGTGATTGAGACTTGGCAATCTCAAAATGGTTTCAAAACACACACAGAATTTTCAATCATATGGGACGGATAGATTTAAAATTCTCTTAAAATGAAAGGTTTGTCATTATTATTTTGCTCATCCTCATGTCATTCAAATTTGTATGACTTTTTTTATTTTACAAAACACATAAGATGTTTTGAAGAATGTTCTTGTTGCTCTTTTCCATAAAGCGAGGGGGGGGGGGTAATCTGATCAAAAATAATTTGGTCAGAATTCACACCTTCTGTTAAAAATAATCTTCGTAAACACTTCAGCTGAAGTAAAGTTTTAAACTTCATTAAAATTAAAACCTACAAGCTTGAGTTATAAGAGTTTGCAAGAGCAAAAACATTTACTCGAGGATGATGAAACTGGAAGTTCAAAAATGCTAACTTGTTTCCCAGTTTTAGGACTCATTACTGCAGCACTCGACTGACATAAAATATAGTATTTTTACGGTACTGTATGACATGCAAATCTGGGAATATAGTGCATGAGTTGTTTAAACTTCTTTTATGTAATTTTAATCGTGTGCTATCTATCTATCTATATAAATGTGAACATCTCATGTGTATAGTATAGTCATACGGTTTTAGAACAACATGAGGGTGAGTATGACAGTGTTTGTTCTGGGTGAACAATTACTTTAAATAGGCATGAATTCTGTTTCAGTGCAGCAAATCCAAATGCCAAATGACTATTAACTGGAAGAGCTGTGCTCTTCACCAGATTAAGAGATATGAAAGCTCTAGCGCAAGTTCTGCCAGGAAGACTCAAATGTTACGTCACTGAGTTTAGATCTAACCAATCATTATCCAACACTTGTAGTATATAAGATCGGTACTAACACACGTCTGAGTTCGCAGATGCTGACGTCAACCTTTACCTCCATCCTCTCCACCACCACCAGGATGGTCCCTGTCCATACCTCCGGGGGGTCGGCTACGCCCCTGCCTTCATCTTCAGGCAGGAAACGCAGAGTCCGCAACCCTCAGGATCTAAGCTGACGGGGCCTACGCCAAAGAACTTTCTTACTATATTTGCTTGCTGATTGTTAATAAATATCATTGTTACGTTATCTTACCTCCCGAGTCTTTCTGGTCGAATTAAAGTTCATTAAAATTTGTAATTTGTCTTGGTAGAAAGAGTTAAATTGGTAAATGACTTGTTAAAGTCAATTACTAAATATTTTTTGCACATAAAGGTCTCAAATCATGACTACTGACAGAGTGCGTGTATGGTATTGTATAAGTGTGTATATGGGTTCACCACACCTTACAAGTGAACAAAGAGCTTTAAATATAAAAATCAATGTAAAATATTAGAGTTCTATAATGTCTATAAGTAAAAACATCCTATAGAATTGTAATTTAAAGGACTTCAGCTCAATGTATCGCATATCATGTTAGACATTGTAAAAAGCACCAACAAATGCATCATAGAAACATACAATGATATGTACAATGAATGCATCAGCTTGAATTGAGAGGAAAGAGTAAAAATCACTTAATAAAAGTAAAAGCTTATCATGCACATGAAGAAATCCATACAGGAGACCTGAGGAGCTTCACATCTGTCACAGGTGGGTGTCTGGGACACACGCATGCACACTGCAGGGTGTGTGTCATTCAGTCATATGATATTGATGTTAGTAGGTCTTGATTCTTCAGTCATGTTTCCGATTATACACCAGCCATCATCAGTTCTTAAAGCACGAAATGAGCAGAAATCCAACACACTGTAGAGGTCAGCCTCCATTCTATCAGTACTGTCCAAATGAATGTCTTACAGTTTGAATTTTCATTGCCGCCTTGGCTCTACGGCTTCTTGCTGGAGGAAGAGGCCCTATGATTCATCTGTGGGTTCTGGGGAGGGGGCAGAGGGTGGCTTCGTGGAACTCCTGTTATTCTTATCCGTGTTATTCTGCTCTGAATTCTGCCCATCCTGACCCTCAGAGTTCTCCAGCATCTCCTGGATGAGGGGAGGCATTGACCCAGGGATCTCCATCTTCAGGGACATCACACGCTCTGCACCTACAGGAAATAGTCACTGTGAGCTCCATTCATTTTGCTGTGGTGCCTCATTTGTCTTTTTTTTTTTTTTTGTAAAATTAAAACATTTTTACATTTTTTTTAAGATTATGAATTTGTTGCTGCACTTTAAGTTCAAACCTGTTATGCTATGAAATTTCCCTCCAGAGGTTGCATTTGTCGCCCACCATTGAGGCTGCCTCTTTTCAGAAAAGTAATGTGACCTCCGGAGGGTGCAGTCTTCAGAATTCATTATGTTTACACTCATTGGCCTCAATTAAAGCTGGTATATGTACATTTTTGCTGTAAAATATCCAAAAACCACTAGGCCAGGGTTATATTTTGTTCAGTTGAGTACTTACAATGTCCCAAATGTTTCCAACTATTTGTAAATCATGAGAAATCATAATTTTAACTAAGGATCCGGGGCATGTGAGTGAGTCGCCTGTAAATGGCATCATATCCGCATTACTCTCAGCTTCCGGTTTTATTTTGTAGAAACCAAGGAAACACCAAAGGCGCTTTAATATATATTACATATGGGAACACAGACAAGGGAACATCTGTTTTGATACATTTATAGACAGAAAACTAATTATTGTGATATAGCTCAATACGCTTAGTCTTATTGTTTAGATTAAATTTTTTGCAAGTACCATGCTTTACCATGCCTCAGAGAAAAACAAAACTATTTTGTCAAGTAGCTAACATAACATAATCAGATGCACCTTTATTTTTAGTAACAGTAATACAGAATTTTCTCCATCATACAATATTTTTTCAAATAAATTGCATGCCATTTATCAACACAAGCCATTCAGCATTTAATATGATATTCTCTCATTTAGATCTAATATTGTCACATGGAATCGACATTGATGTCATTGAATATTTGCAGCAGAGCGATGACATCTCAGATCATTATCTAGTCTTGTCTATACTACATTTAGCCAAGGCTGCAAAAACCACCTCCCTGCCACAAATATGGTCGAACTATCAGTACTTCCACTAAAAATTACTTTATCAATAATCTTCCTGATCAGTTTCATCTCCTTAAATAACTTAGAAGAACTCAATGATGAGCACAGAAAGGCCTTAAAAACTGCTAAATCTGCTTATTTTTCTAATCTTTTAGAAGAAAATAAACACAACCCTAAGTATTTATTTGATACAGTGCCTAAATTAATAAGAAATAAACTTGCCAGATTGACAATATTAGAGAGGAAATTATAGCCATGTAGCTGTCAGACAATGAATTGCAGTGTCCCTGAGGAAAAATTCCATTCATTCACTGCAATAGAAGAGGAAGAATTGTCTAAACTTTTTAAATCATCGAAATCAATAACATGTATGTTAGACCCTATATCGACTAAGCTATTAAAAGTTATGCTTCCAGAGGTTATAGATCCATTTTAAAAGCTTGCTAATTGCTTACAAAGCACTAAATGGTTTAGCTCCCCAGTACCTGAGTGAGCTCTTAATGCATTATAGTCCTTCACGTCTATTACGATCTCAGAATTCAGGCCATATTCAATACCTAAAATATCAAACCGCAGGTGGTAGAGCCTTTTCCTTTTCAGCATATAAACTTTGGAACAGTCTTTCTAGCATTGTTCAGAAAGCAGACACACTCTGTCAGTTTAAATCTAGACTAAACACACATCTCTTTAACCTGGCGTACACATAACACATTATCTACTTCTAAAATTCAAATCATGTAAATTGTTAGGCTGCATAAATTAGGTCAGCTGGAACCGGGAACACTTCCCATAACACCTGATGTACTCTCTACATCATAAGAAGAATGGCGTCTATGCTAATATTAGTCTCTCTCTCTCTCTCTTTTTTTTTTATTTTGCCATAGTCCTCCAGATCTAGGCCTTATCCAGATGAGATGAAGGATCTGCGCCTAGACATGACAACAACACAGCCCTGAAGTGTCAACTAAACTATCCCCCGAGAAGGCCTCATTCCCTCCTTTCCCTATGTATAGATAAAACATTGTCAAGATTATTCCAGTTCGCATAGATCCACAGACTAATTTTTCTATATTATATGGACCAGACAAGTAATTTGGCAATGTCACTTTGTAAAAAAAGACTAAGCTTCTGTACAATGTACACATTCAAATGAGCAAACCTATAGACAAAACATGTAAATGAACATCAAGAATGCATTAAAGGTTTTCGGTTTTCAGTTGGAAAGGTGTCATTTAAGTGGCCCCTAAGTTATTAATTAATAATTTCTGCAAAGGTATAAAAAGTTTCAAAACCTACTTTAGCTTGATAATAATATTTTCTTAGAGCTGCTTTAAAAAGAAAACAATCCCTGTCCATTAATTTTCTTATTTTCACTGTGAAGCTGCTTTGAAACAATCTGTATTATGATAAGCGCTATATGAAGATGATTTGACTTGACTTGACTATTCTAATATTGATAGGTTACTGCAGTGTGCAACAAGTGTCTCACAGCAGCCGGCAAGCGAACGCACAGAGTAAATTTATAACATCATTATAAATGCATTCAAATCTATCTAATATGATAAACAAAGCTGCATTACTTCAAACTCACGACCGGAAAAGCGGAAGCTGCGACTGTGGCATAATAAAAGTTCCACTGCCAGCGAGGCCTGTGTTGCCATTAAAAATCGCTCCAGCTACCTCGTTCAGCTCCCACAACATTTACATTTACATTTAGTCATTTAGCAGACGCTTTTATCCAAAGCGACTTACAAGTGAGGAAAACAAACAAGCGATTCTTCATGAATTGGCAAATAACACAGGAAGTGCTCACAATACAAGTTTCATACATTGCTCAGTACCATAAGCTAGAGTAGGAAGGGAAAAAGGGGGAAGGATAGGGTTTTTTTTAATTTTTTTTTTTTTTTATGAGGGGATCAAGTGTTCACGGAAGAGGTGAGTTTTCAGCTGTCTCTTGAATATTGCCAGGGAATCTGCGTTCCTGATGAAAGTAGGGAGATCATTCCACCAGCAGGGAGCAGTGAAGGAGAATATTCTGGAGAGTGATTTTGTGCCTCTCTGTGACGGTACCACAAGTCTTCGTTCCTTTAGTGATCGCAGGCTTCTGGTGGGGACGTAGCGTTGTAGCAGTGTGTGGAGGTAGGAAGGTGCAGAGCCTGTGGTGGATCTGTAAGCAAGCATCAGCACCTTGAACTTGATGCGAGCAGCAAGGGGTAGCCAGTGCAAAGAGATGAAGAGGGGCGTGACGTGGGCTCTCTTAGGCTCGTTGCAGACAAGACGTGCAGCAGCATTCTGGATCATTTGAAGAGGTTTGATTGCACTTGACGGCAGACCAGCCAGAAGAGCATTGCAGTAATCAAGCCTTGAAATGACCAGGGCCTGGACAAGCAGTTGTGTTGCGTGCTCAGTCAGGAAGGGACGGATTTTCCTGATGTTGCAAAGTGCAAATCTGCATGACCGCGCCGTCTTTGAGATGTGGTCACTGAAGGTCAGTTGGTCATCGAAGATAACTCCAAGATTTCTGGCCGACTTTGATGGGGTAATGGTGGTTGTACCAAGCTGTAAGTTGATGTCATGTTGAAGAGTAGGAGTGGCAGGGAAGACTAAAAGCTCAGTCTTTGCCAGGTTGAGCTGCAGGTGGTGTTCTTCCATCCACGTCGAGATGTCGGCCAGACAGCTTGAGATTCGTGCAGCTACTGTGGAATCATCTGGTTGGAAGGACAGGTAGAGTTGTGTGTCATCAGCATAGCAGTGGTAGGAGAAACCATGTGCCTGTATGATGGGACCCAGTGATGTAGTATAAATGGAGAATAGGAGGGGACCAAGAACTGAACCCTGAGGAACCCCAGTGATCAGTTCATGAGGTTTGGATACCTCCCCTCCCCAGGCAACTCTGAAAGACCTACCTGTGAGATAGGACTCAAACCACTGAAGCGCAGTACCTGAGATGCCCAGTGACGAGAGGGTGGACAGAAGAATTTGATGGTTTACGGTGTCGAAGGCAGCAGATAGATCCAGTAGGATGAGAACAGATGATTTGGAAGCAGCCTTAGCAATCCGCAGGGATTCCGTGACAGACAGTAGCGCAGTCTCTGTTGAATGGCCGCTCTTGAAACCAGATTGGTTGACGTCCAGATGGTCGTTCTGTGTGAGGAAGGATGACACCTGGTTGAATACAACTCGTTCAAGTGTTTTTGATATGAATGGTAGGAGAGAGACAGGTCTGTAGTTGTCCACGAGTGATGTGTCTCTAGCATGGGTTTTTTAAGCAGTGGGGTTACTCGAGCCTGCTTGAATGTGGTAGGGAAAGTGCCTGTGTGGAGAAACGAGTTAATGATGTGTGTAAGTGCTGGTAAAAGAGTGGGAGAGATGGCTTGTAGACGGTGTGAGGGGATGGGGTCTAGAGGGCAGGTGGTGGGATGAGTGGAGAGGAGAAGTTTTGATACTTCTGCCTCCGTGAGAGGGGAGAAGGAAGGGAGAAGATTAGTGGATGAGGAGGGGCTGAGTTCCTGTGTGGGTGGTGTAGAGAACTGGCTGCTGATGGAAGATGTCTTGTCGGTGAAGAAATTGGCAAATCGATCAGCAGTTAAAGATGTGGTGGGAGGTGGTGGAGGGGGACAGAGGATTGTACTCAGTTGCACTCTGCTTCATACTACAGTAATGTTAATTATTGCATACATGAACGTGATCCCCATCCTGATTCTTTGCACCGGTTGTGAGGTGAAAACCACATGTCCCAAGATTCAAACGTGCTCAAACTTGGCGTCATCAAGCAACGCCTTTGTTTTGAATAGGTGAGATAGGTGTTGGGGCTCAGGTCTGATCTGTCTATTTTTTTTCCTTGCATTAGTCTTTTTTTGTTTGCACGTGCTGGCCTCAATTGGCTGTTCGCGTTTCGCAATCGGTGTGATTGTACACGTGTAGGCAGCTGTTGGTTTTCATTTGCACATGCTGGCCGCACTCAGCTGATTGGGTTTTGTAATCAGCGCGGTTATGCAAGCGTTCACAGCTGTTTGTTATTTCCTTATCAATTTTCTCCTTATTGAAGTTTGATGTTTTCCCTTTGTCTTTGCCAGTGTGTCTTGCCGTTTACGCTTTTCACACGTTTCTTGTTTTGGTTCATCAGTTATTGTTTTTGTTTTTTTCCTTTTCTGCCCAGTTATTCCCTTTGATGTCTGGACTACTTATTGTCACACCTATGGACTGTTGTGTTTAGTCTAGTGATGTCATTCCCTGTTCATTTGCCCTCTGTGTGTGTACCTGATTAGTTAATTCCCTGGACCTGTTTCTGATTACGTTTCCCTCATTATCTCCCCTATATATTCTCCTTGTGTTTGTTCAGTCTCTGTCGGTTCTCGTCTATGTTACGTGTGTGTCACCAGCCTGTTTGCCTGCCTGTATTCCTGTGAACTAGTTATATTAAATCTTTGTTATTGTTATCTTCGTCTCGATCGTCCTTGGATCTGCACACACCCTGACAGAAGAACCGACCCACAAAATTGTGATAGTGTTTAGCAGCGTGTTCTCCGTTTTGTTTTCCCGTTTTGTTAGTTTCGTTTTTGTTTGTTGTGTTTTCCCCTGCCGTCATGGATCTCCCCGGTGTTCGTCTTCTACTGTTGGAGCAGGAGGACAAAACGTTGGAGGACCACACGCGGACCTTCCTTGAGCTTGCTCATTTTACACACTTCCCGGACGACTGCCTCTGCACATTCTACCAAGTGAGCTTGAATGCCACATGCAGAGCGCAGTTGTCCGGAGAGGGTCCGCGTGTGGATTTTGCTGCCTTTGTGGAGTGGGTGCTGGCGAGCTGCAACTCGTCATTCACCGTCTGCCTGGGAAAAGATCTCGCCAGCCCCACTCCGCACCCATAGCGATCCCCGGAAGAGGACGAGGAGCTTCCAGAACTCCTCGGACCGGACCCAGAGCGAGACCAGCCACCATCTCGCGGCACGGAACGCCCGCACGAGCCATCGCCAAGTGGAGCAACAGAGCCAAGGCCCGCCACGGAGTCAGACCAAGGAAGTGAGTGTGACCAAGCGCGTGAGCCGGCTACAGCGCTCGTGAGGGAGCCTGCGGTGGAGAACGAGGGCCAGGAGGAAGGCCCCGCCCACTGCACCGCTGCTGAGGGTGAGCATGGACTGTGCTCAGAGGACTATTTTTTCCCATTATGTTTTGAATGATCTGCCTGTTTTGAATCATCTGCTTGTTTTGAATCATCTGCTTGGTCTGAATCATCTGCCCGTTCTGAATCATCTGCTTGTTCCGAATCATCTGCCTGTCATGAAGTGTCTGTCTTTTCAGAAATCCCACCCAGCCTCCCTCTCCCACCTCCACTCATCCATCTACCACCATCTACGCTGCATCCTGCCAGCCCCTCTGCTCACCCTCTACCCACCATCTGCGACGTGAGCGTGCAGTGGGCCTGCCAGTCTACAGCGCCACTGGGGGCAGTGGATCCCAAGTCTCCGCCTTCCACCTCCTCGACCTGGACTCCTCCTCGGCCCGTCGTTCCACCAGCTCCTTGTTGGCTCCAACCTCCCTCGTCTCCACCGTGGCCCTTCAGTCCACCAGCTACGCCGGACTCCCTCATCCCTCCCGCTCCGCCTTGGTCGTTCATCGACCTGCCCTCACCGCGGGACTACACTCCTCTGGCTGCGCCTCGTCCCTTTGTCCCTCTGGCTCCGTTGGCGTCCTTACTCCCTCCGATGTCGCCTTGGTCCTCTGTCGCTCCAGCTCCACCGCGGCCTTCAGGATCCCCGCCTGCGCCTCGGTCGCTAGAGCCGCCAGCGTCTCCGGGTCCCGCTGGATCCTCAGGGTCGCCCTGGCTCGTCGGCGTTCCGGCTTCACCCTGGTCTCCTCTGCCACCTGCTCTGCCACAGTCTGTCGCCGCCCTGGTGTCGCCTGCCCTTCCTCCACCATGGCTGCTTCCTCCTGCGGCTCCACCATGGGCGGTGGGCGTGACTGTGGCTTGGGTCCAGCCATCCTCCTGCTCCAGGTCCCGTCTGTCTCCTCCCTGGCTCCTCCTATCGTCTACCACGTTGTCTGCCTGTTGTCCTGTCCGCCCTTCGTCTCCTCGTCCTCCACCTGAGCCCCCTCCCTCCCTCCGCAGTTGGTCCATCTATGGCGCGAGGACGCGCCTTCCGGGGGGGGGGGGGGGGGTGTACTGTCACACCTATGGACTGTTGTGTTTAGTCTAGTGATGTCATTCCCTGTTCATTTGCCCTCTGTGTGTGTACCTGATTAGTTAATTCCCTGCACCTGTTTCTGATTACGTTTCCCTCATTATCTCCTCTATATATTCTCCTTGTGTTTGTTCAGTCTCTGTCGGTTCTCGTCTATGTTACGTGTGTGTCACCAGCCTGTTTGCCTGCCTGTATTCCTGTGAACTAGTTATATTAAATCTTTGTTATTGTTATCTTCGTCTCGATCGTCCTTGGATCTGCACACACCCTGACACTTATGACCTGACTACCATGACTTATTACCAGTGACCTGTTCATCGGGATTTTGGACTTTTGCTCTGGATTTATTGTTTCTGGATTTACTTGGGCTATCATGCCTGTTTGATTACTCCTCGCCTGGAATTTGATCTGTTTGGACTCTGATCATTGAGCTCTTGGATCGGGATTACCATCACTGAATAAAACTCTTGCATTTCAAACTGCATTTGGGTACGTTATTTTCAGTAAACCTTGACAATAGGTTTGAATAGGTTTTCTTCTCTAGTGGAAGAAAACGTACATAGTGCACCTTTAAAACAAAAAAAAAGCGATTTTTACAATATATTTTCGACTTTGATACTAATGAGTGCAACAGGGTTGGCACAAAAAATGTTTTAAAGCATGGAATAATATTTTTAATTCGAATGCTTTTAATTTTAGTAATTTATTGCCGGGCACTCCAAAACGTACATGTAAATGAGTTCCAAACTTACCATAGCAGGGTTGAAATAATATAGTGCTATTACGTTCATAACAAACAACTATTTAAAAGACTGTCACCACATATATGATTGGGGGTCAGATATTAAGAATCAGCCATTTACCCATTGTAAGGCTGGAGTCGGATCGTCTGGACTGAAGGACAAATTTTCCCTACCAGAACAAAGGACTTTCCTGACAATCAACATTTGAATGCTCTCCTGCATAAGTAACAGCACCATCCGAGACGCCCCATGCCGAGCAGTTCACACCTCACCATTACACTCTCCCCCACCATTCTCTGTTCCCCAACCTTCACCCTCACCTAAAACTCAATCCAAATCTATGCAACGTTGAATGTGTACAACAAATGAATATACATGTTTGGTATCATTTGAAATGTCTCAGTGTGCCTGATAAAATGGTCTCATTCTCCCAGACATAGTACGAACTTCCAAGAAGTTCTGGAAAGTAAGCAATATTGTGTGCCACTAAAGGTGTGCACGCCCCCAGATCCTTCATTCAAACTACCTCCTGTATGCAAATAAGTGCCCCCTTCTACATGTACCAATAACCTATTCAATTTGATTGCCCATTTGTGACCCCCTGAACAGGGGACCAAAACCTAATTACAATTGCAGACACCACCATTTGGTCTTATTGAATTATCTGGGTATTTAGGGACGAGCTGGCAAAGGGTTGGGGGAATCTGTAGACAGATCTCCCGCACAATCGCTGTGTGTAGACTATTTCACTGCCAGGTAAATGCTTCTATGTTCTTTTATTATTGATTTGATGTATGTTTTATTCATTGAATTGGATTTGACTTATTGTTCTATTACCTAATTAATAAATTGTTATGTTTGAATTTATTCTGATTGACTCTGAAATTACTAACTCTAGTGGGTGACGTTAACTCCACAAATCTACGCTCAGGTTGGTAACGGACCAAAACTCAGTTTGGAGCTCCGACTAACACATTGGCATTAGTCACGTGTACTTAGACTGTAGAGGCTAATATTGGGTTTTTCCGTTCAGCACAACAAATGGGTTGTCAGACCAATCTGAATTCGGGTCAGCCTCAACCTCTGATTATTGTAATATTATTCTAACTAAGTGTACGTGGGAAACCACGGCATGATTATGTAAAGTTATCATTAGAGGGAGTTAGATTGGTCAACTTGGTTCTATGATAATGGTCATGACCTCTGGATAGATATAGTGTTATTCTAATTGAGTGTTTACAGATCTATGGGGACTGAATAACATATTTTTAGAAATAAGCAAGCATGATGCGTCGTCTAAAAGTATCAGTCAGTTGCCTCTGTCTAGATGACCAAGACTGACGAGTTTGTGATTAAGAGATCGTATTCCCCGGGGCGAGACTCAAAGGGTTATAGGAATCCGAACGAACAAGTATAATTCAAACTAAGGGTTAAAAGGAATAATCAAACATTTATTCAAATGAATAACAAATCAAATATGATTTAAACCTTTTTTCATAATTGGAGTCAGATGAAAATACAGAGGTAATGCATATAAAGAAATGTATTTAATTCAGTTGATGTTGCGTTGCGTTGTAAAGGAAGACAGCAACACGCAGATCCCTTCACCCACTCTATTGGAAACCGTCATTGGACCAGTGGGCGGGCCTTACACCCATATTTTACAAAACCTTGCCCCATATGCCAGTTATGGAACTTAAGAGTGTGAGGTGGGAAAATATGATGTCTTGAAAGTTCAGCAGTCACAAAATCATTAAGTTTTCTTTTTGTACGACCCAAGTGTTGTCCAATATGAAGAATCAGAATTCATGCTGACCTTTAGCACTGATACTACGCAGATCTGTGATCTTCATGAGGGTCTTGGGGAACATATGTGGTTTACTGGGTCTTCGCTTTCTCAAATAGATTTTCAGAGCCTCTAGCAGTGGTTCCTGGAGCTCATCCACCTTTGAAGGCTCTTCCAAATCCTGACGATCTAGAGAGACAGCGAGAGACACGCATATGATCAGAGACATTATAAATTAATAAAATATCACAAACAATCCTTCCCTCAGAGTGTTGTTGAACAGAATATGAACCCTTTAAATGTGCCACACCCTATGATGAAGTAACTCCCATGACCACTGGAGGGTAGTGTTATCACTAGCAGTGAAATCACTGGCTGTGTTCACATTCGGCTTACTGTATACTACACAGTACTGTATATTGGCCACTAGTTTTAAACCTAGTTTTTAAAATAGTATCCAGTATGTAAATATTCAATATTCAGTATTGCACAAAGTGTGCTTCACTCATTTCGCAGAATGTAGTAGGTCATTTGGGTATTCTGAACTACAATGACAGTGGAAATGAACACTTTTTCTGTTGCATCTACATCAAAATGTGTCAGTATAAATTCCAAGACCACTGCAGCAAAACATAAAAATGACTTTGTGAACTTTAAATGTTTTGAAATGTAAATGAATTGTGTTCTTCACTCAAACAAGCTGACAGATTTTATAGTAGTGTTTCTTGTGCACGAGTAGGCAACATATGGCACATTTGCCAACACTGGCATGGGAAGGGGTAACAATCACAGGCTCATACCCGCCTAGCAATCTACACTCATTCCTCATAGTCATGGTTTTTAAGGAGCTACAAATGCCATTAACGTTTGAGAATTAAATTGCCCACATCAACAGAAGTGTGCAGCTCTGACGAATTATTCCTTTGACCACCTGCGCATTACGACCAAAAAAAGCAAAACACAGATCAAGGCAGCAGAGCCGTGCCTCAAGTGTGAATCACACAAATTAAGTCAGTTTTGCAGCAGTCGCTCTGTGATTTAGTGAATGACAGATGACTTGTTCTGCTATATTTTTTGCTCTTAGCTTTAAGATAACACAAAAAGGCTATCAGCGAGTCCCTAACATTCCACAAATCATGATGACTTTGATGTGCAACATTCATACACACAATGGGGTTATTCAATGTCTGATTTACACCTGAAAATAAACAAACTTCCTGGATTTTTGCACAGTGGGTGGCACAGTGATTATCTATCAAAATTAACCATGCCATTTCATGACAAGGTTGCCAACCTCTTTTTAGTGTGTATGATGGTGATGCCCACCTCCAGAGATGAGGCAGATGGCAGACAACAGTCCTGTCTCCGTGTCGTCCATCTCGATGGGCAGAAGTTGGTTGGCGAAAGTGAACACCAGGTCTGTTAGCGGGCCAAAGCCAGCATTGTGCATCTGTGTGCGGTTCAGTGTGAGACCGTCAGAGAACGTCATTGTGTCCTGGTCAGGGGTGTAACGTGTGCAGATACGCAGTATCTAGAGAGTAAGCATCAAATTACTGTAACAAAGGACCAATTGAATTCAGAGCTTACATGACATGACTGCTAAATGATTTGGAGGAAACTGACCCATGAAGTTGGGAGTGTATATATAGACATGAGTATAAGAGGCAGAACTGTGTGTAATGAAAAGCAATGGCCACAGGAAATGAAAACGACAAATGACAGTAGGCTGGGTGAAATGACTGAGAATGCTATATCTATATCTCTGTATTATGCAGTGTATTGTGCAGTGGGCTAAATTATCTGTTATATCTCATATTCTTCTGAGATAGCAAGGAAATTAAAAGGAGAGCAAATAGAGATTTTTGTCTCCACCTTCACCTTTTCTTGAGATTTGTTTTTTAAAGAAACTTTTGAGATAAAGCTGAGCGGTACAAGAAACATAATTGAGAACTCCATGAAATCTCTGTGAAAGAATATTTGAAATAAGATTTACTTCCATCTGTGTATGCATTTATTATTAGGCAGTGTGTATGGTGTGTGTGTGTGTGTGTCTGCGCATTTTGTGTGATTTATGAGGGCACAAATTTGTATAACGAGATGGGTATTACAACTTGAACGTGAAATATGAGGACATTTCATGCGTCATAGCTTTAAAAACAAACTAAACAATGTTTTATTAAAAATGTTAAAATGTAGAATGATTTCTGTGATGGGTATAGGTTTAGGGGTAAAGGGATAAAATGTAGAGGGATAAAATGTACAGGTTGTACAGTACAACTACCATTACACCTATGGAATGTCCTCACTTTGATAGCAAAACAAACCTGTGTGTGTGTGTGTGTGTGTGTGATTGTAGTTCTACAGCACATACTGTGGCTTGCTGACAGTGATTGGCGTCACTGTCAAGAAGATGAAATAGATTCATGAGTGCTGCTGGCTGCTCACTCCCTATACCCCCCCCCCCCCCAATACAAACTGTATAGCACAACATAGGCCTAACAGAAAGCAGCCCCATCACAGGACACACACTCTGACCTTTGGAGCTGGACATGGTGTGTGTCTTTTTCAAACAGACAGACAGACAAAGTAATGGACTTTACTGTGTTTTAAGTGGTCAGACTTTTTCACTTAAAAACAGATAAGATTAATTGGTAGGTTGGGATAAGATTAATTGAGAGTGAGGAGTTGGTGTGGAATAGGGATGCTGGAAGAACTGTTGTGGAACAGAGGAAAAACAGCTGTATGGAACAGATTTACTAACAGCTTGCACCAGCGGAAGCCCTGAGCCACATGGTGGGAAAAAAGAGAAAAAATACGGTGGGGAGGAAAAAAAAAAGCAAACGTATCTTGTTATTTTGACATAATATCTCATTCGTTATTTTGCGATATTAAGTCGTTATTTCGACATGATGAATGTCCCTAAAAAATAACCCCAACCCCTAACCCTAAAGTCTATCGTCAGTTGAAGTGCCCGCTATAACCACTAGAGTTCACCATGGACTTTCACTCACTCAGTCACGCATCCATTAATGCAAACTACATTTCCCAGAAGCCCCGTACCAATCACTGATCACCTCACCAGCTGCAAATCATAATCAGAACTATATTAGCACACTGCACACACAAACCATTTCGAGGTCTTGTTATTCCAAGTGTTTACATTTCCAAGCGTTCATTCCTGTCTTGTCTGCCCGTTTTTGATCCTGCCTGTTTCTACCGTCTTTGATATTTATCTGCCTGCCCCTTGGACTTATTGCTTTGTATTTTTGGATTGTGTAACTTGCTGCCTGTCTCGACCCTTCTGCCTGACTATTTGACCACGATTCTGATAATCCTCTGCAGTACCTGTTTGCTGTTCTTTGACCATCGCCTGTTTGACTACGTTTGTAAATAAAGCTGCATTTGGATCCCATTCCGCTGACTTATCATTACAGCTTTCAGCGCTGCAAGAGTAGAGAGTAAGGCTCCCAGTCCTTGCATTTTCTGCGACTGATGTGGGTTTGAATCCACCTTTTGCCGAGCTTGCTCTTCTCTATTTTCCCATCACATATCACATTAGAAAGGCATTTATTTTCACAAAAAATTAAAATAATGTTCTAAAAGTGGAAATGTACTTCCTAATGAGTGTTTAATAATATTAAAAGTGTTTATTGGGTAGGGTTAGGGTGAGGAAGGTGTTGGGTGGGTTTTTATTCTCCCAATAAGGCAGCATCGATTTAATAATTTTAATAAATATAATCCTTTACAGTGCAAATAGCTGAAGATGCTATTTACACAAAGTGAAAATAACAATACATTCTATTTACACTCAGCATTTTCTCTTTCGATATTTGCCACTAGAAGGCAGAATAAGACAGGGAATCAATTAAAGAACGCATTGTATGTAATGTTGACCTACTGTTACAAGTTGGTGCTCCAAAATCCCAGAGGTTTATACTGGGAATATGCATTCATACCAGACATGCAGTACAGACATCTGATTGACCGTTTTTTGAAGTGGTGTGGGTTAAATCATTTACAGTTAAATATGGCGAAAACAAAATAAATTGTGGTAGATTTCAGCAGGACTAAGACTCCAGCCTCTCCAGTCTGCATTGGTGGGATTAATGTGGAACTTGTGAAATCATAAAAGTATTTAGGTGTTGAGTTGGACAACAAGTTGGAGTGTTCTACGAATAAAGAGGCTGTTTACAAGAAGGGACTGAGTTGTCTATAGTTCTTGAGGAACCTCAGCTCTTTCAACGTGTGCAACAGTGTACCCCAGAAGTTTTATCACAATAGTTGAGAGTACTATCTTCTTTGCTGTTGTGTGTTGGGGTGCAGGAATCAAAGCAAGGGATGCCAACAGACTACACAAACTCATCAAAAAGGCTGAGTCTGTTGTCAGCTCTGAGCTTGGTACTTTGGAGGACGTGGTTAGGGGCAGAATGCTGGCAAAATTGCTGCTGATTATGGACAATGAGGTTCATCCCCTACATAAAACTGTGGATAACCTCAAGAATAGCTTTAGCAACAGGCTTATTCAGCCTTGTTGCCTGAAGTAACGATATAAGAAATCGTTCCTTTCTAGTGCTATTGGAGTATATAACTATAACAACTTGCATTGCTCCTGTCTGCCTCGCTGCTGAATTGTTTGCGTCTGTTGCTCCTTATTGCTTTGTTTTGAATCTAATTATTATCATTGTTAGTTGTTTATTTTATCATCACCATATATCTGATATTGTCTAATATTGCCTATCACATTAATCTGATGTCGCTAGTTTTTAACCTTTTAATGTAAATCACTATCACAGCGCGTTAGCATTATGCTAGTTTGTAAACTTGTCATCCGTGCCCACTGTCATTTCTGTCACGCTGTAATGATCATCAGCTGAAGTGCCCGTGACTACCACAAGAGGGCACTTCAGCCTGGACTTTCACTTACACACAAATGCACATTCACTCCAGGACTTCACTTCCCACAATGCACTACACACCCACTCACTCACACCTGCGCACTACATTTCCCAGAAGCCTTGTCCCCTGTCACTGATCACCCCAGACAGCTGCAGCACATTATCTGTCATTATTTAAGCACCACTCACACACACACTGTGAGGTCTTGATATTCTGTTAAGTTGTCATTTCTGAGCGTTATTCCCTGTCCTTTCTTGGTTTTGATTCTGCCTGTTTTCCTGGTTTCTGATCATTCCTGGCCTGCTGTTTTGGATTGCCTTGGATTATTGGACTGTTGATTGCTTGCTGCCTACCTTGATCTACTTTGCCTGTTTAACGTTTACGACTCTGCCTACGCTCTGAAATTCCTGTTTGCTGTTGATTTGACCATTGCCTGTTTGACCACGTTGCTTAATAAAAGCCTGCATTTGGATCTCATCCTGCTGTCTCCTTCATTACACACGCTCTCCTTTTTTACGATTTCATCATACAACTGTGGTAAGTCGGATCAGTCTACGAACACTCAGAAAATCTCAGAATTAGAGACACGCATCCAAACTTTAATTGAGGATAGTAAGAATGCAAGATACTGTTTTGGAAGCGACTAGCTTAGTGAACTACATTGTTCGGTTGCGGCTGTAGAGACCGTGCAGCAGGGCAATTGGGTGACCGTGAGGCGGCCTAGTCGAGGGTTAAAACACTGCTCTTCCATTCTGATTAGTACATCAAACAGGTTCTCCCCACTCATTGACGCACCCACTGAGAATCCTGTTGAAAGTGCCATAGTTATTGGCGATTCTATTTCACAGAACCTAAACAGAGACACCAGCCACCATAGTCACAAGTTTACCAGGATCCAGAGAGCCTGACATCAAAGCAAATTTAAAAGTGCTGGCTAATGCTAATCGTAAAATATTCTAATATTATTATTCACGTCGGCACTAATGATGTTCGACTTCGCCAGTCAGAAATCACTAAAATTAACATTAGAGAGGTGTGTGAACATGCAGGTACAATGTCAGACACTGTAATTTGTTCTGGACTGCTTCCTGTTCGTCAGGGTGATGAGATACTCAGCAGACTACCATCACTCAATGGCTGGCTGTCTAAGTGGTGCCCACAGAATTATATAGGTTTCATAGGCAATTGGAAAATAGGTTTCATAGGCAATTTTGGGGCAGACCTTGTAATGTCTCTTGATAACTCCTAGCAAGCTGGTTAGGCTTAACACTTAGGAAAACAAAAGATATAATTAAGAAGACACACCACGAGTTGTTTACTGTCAATGTCGTTCTTGTTCTCTTTTACTTGTCGTAACCAAGTTACAAGTGCATGGCTCCACCTAGTGGTAAGCAACAGCATACATCAGCATACATCACATCTTCCTTTTTTTTTTTTTTTTTTTTTTTTTTTTCAACTATAAACTTGAACTCTTATTTTTTTAATTAAAGTCAGTATTGCAACCTTTGTTTTGTTTTTGTTTTCTCTTGAGATCTCTGAACAGATCTTGAGATCTCTGAACCGATCTCAACCTCTACTTTACTTTAGTTAACTACTTGTGTACTTTAGCAAGAATAACGCTTTGGAGGTCTAACCACTCTACCAGAACGCGTCACCTTCACAGTTTCTTCAGCAACACCTTCAGGCATCGAAGACATCATTGCAGGTGATGGTACAGGCAGCAATGTCT
Source organism: Zacco platypus (assembly GCA_038088235.1). NCBI lineage: Eukaryota > Metazoa > Chordata > Actinopteri > Cypriniformes > Xenocyprididae > Zacco > Zacco platypus. Next base: position 12,806,951 of record CM076071.1, on the reverse strand, counting down.
GTTTTGTATCAAGCACATCAGGAACACAGTCATTTATGGCTGGATCGAATGAGTCCTGAGTGTATGAGTTCTGGAAACTCAACTCTTTTGTCTTGAGCAGGTGCTTTCGATTTCTTCTGTAGATTTCTCCACCCTGTGTTTGAACCAGGTATGACCTTGGTTTGTCAAGACCTTTCACCACTACAGCTGGCTGCCAACGATTCTCAGCTCTCAGCCTCACCATTTCTCCTTCACTCAGAGTAGGCAGGTTTCTTGCCCTACGATCATAGTAGAACTTTTGCTTCAGCTGCCTGTCTTTTAAGCTTTGCTGAATACCTTTGTGCAGCTGCGGCTGTAGAAGTTTACTCGCTGTTGGTAGTCTGGTTTTCAATCTACGGCCCATAAGAAGCTGTGCAGGAGATAACTTCACTCCATCTAGCGGCGTATTCCTGTACTCAAGAAGAGCAATGTATGGATCTCCTTGACTTTCTTGCACCTTTTTGAGTAGGTTTTTGATGGTTTGTACAGCTCTTTCGCTTTGACCATTAGACTGAGGATATCTTGGACTAGAAGTCGAGTGTTTGAACTCCCAGTTATCTCTGAAGTTGCTGAATTGAGCACTGACGAACTGTGGTCCGTTATCTGAAACGACTTCATCTGGAATACCGTGTCTTGCAAATATTGACTTCAGTGCTGTTATTACATGCTGACTTGTTGTCTGTGTCAACTTTTGAATTTCAGGAAATTTTGAGAAGTAATCCACACATACTAAGTAATCTGCTTTGTTGAAGTGAAAGAGGTCAACTCCGACTTTTGCCCACGCCCTGTTTGGTAATTCATGACTGACAAGAGGTTCTTTGGTATTGTTCCTTTTGAAAGTGTTGCACACAGCACACTTTGACACCACACCTTCAATTTGTTTTCCCATGCCGTGCCAAAACAATACATCTCTTGCTCTCTCTTTACACTTAACAACTCCCAAATGAGCTTCATGAATCCTCTCCAGCATTTCTGCTTGAAGACTTTGTGGAACCACGAGTCTTGTGTTCTTGAACAGCAGTCCTTCTGAGATGGTGAGCTCTTCTCTGAATGTCCAATACTTTTTCACTGCATTTGGCACATGTCTGATTTGTTTAGGCCATCCTGTCTTGACTACTGCCATCACGATCTGCAGTTCTCCATCTGTTTCTGTAGCTTTCTTGACTGCTTCAAGTTTTTCTTCTGAAATCGGTAGACATTCTGACAACTGATGAACTTCCAAGTCACTGTCCAGTAATTGTTCTGCTTCTTCATCCAGGTAGGCTCTGCTAAGCGTATCTGCAATTTTCAACTCTTTTCCTGGTTTGTAGGATACTTGCAGATCATATGGTTGAAGTTTCATCAACATCCTCTGCAGTCGGGTTGGTGCTTTTTCTAGAGGCTTTTTGAACACTGTCTCCAGTGGCTTGTGATCAGACTGCACTCTTACTGGTTTACCATAGAGGTATTGGCTGAATTTTTCACAGCCGTACACAATGGCTAAAAGCTCTTTTTCAATCTGAGCATACCTTTTCTGGCAGGCAGTCAGTGATCTTGAACCATATGCCACAGGATGTCCTTCCTGCAAAATTACAGCACCTAAACCCTCTGAACTTGCATCCACAGAAAGAGTCACGTCCTTGTTGACATCAAAGAATTTGAGAACTGGGGCGATGCTCAGTTGAGACTTCAGCATCTCAAAACTCTTTTGCTGTGAAGTTTCCCAGTGCCATGCCACACCATTTTCCAGGAGTTTCCTAAGTGGCGCACTGATCTCAGACAGGTTTGGTATAAATTTAGCGAGATATTGAACCATACCAAGAAACCTCATCAAGGCAGCTTTGTCTTGTGGCTTAGGCATCTCCACAATTGCTTTGATTTTGTCTTGGTCTGGCTTCAAACCTTCTCCACTGAGTACATGCCCTATGTACTTTATTTCAGACATTCTGATCTTGCATTTTTCCCGATTTAGTTTCAGATTTATACTCCTGATTCTCTCTAAAAGCCGCCTGAGCCTTTCATCGTGTTGTTCCGCATTTTCTCCCCACACGAGTATGTCATCCATGATATTTACGACTCCCTCCAGGTCTTCAAGCCGTTGTGCTATGCACTTCTGGAAGACTTCTGGGGCTGATGATACACCAAAAGGTAGCCTCTTGAAACAGTATCTGCCAAACGGTGTATTAAATGTACAAAGCTTGGAACTTTCTTCATCCAATTGAATTTGCCAAAAGCCATGGTTAGCATCCAACACAGAAAAAACTTTTGCATTTGGCATTTCACTCACCACTTCTTCAACTGTCTTGAGTGGAAAGTGTTCTCTTTTTATAGCTTTGTTCAAATCTTTGGGATCAATGCAGATTCGAAGTTTGTTCGGCTTCACGACTGTCACCATGCTATTGACCCAATCTGTTGGTTCTGTCTGTTTGTCGATCACTCCAAGACTTTCCATTCTACTTAGTTCAGTTTTTATTTTGTCTTTTAGTGCGATCGGCACTTTTCTGGGTGGATGTATCACCGGAGACACTGTCGTATCAATTTTGATATGATGCACTCCTGGTATGCACCCCAACCCATTGAACACATCATCAAATTCTTTCAGAATGTCAGTGTTTTCTTCACAGTCCACCTTGTAGATTCTTTTGACTAGTCCTAACTCGGTGCATGCTGACCTTCCCAGGATAGCAGGTGAGTCTTTCTCTATTATCTGGAACTCAATTTCAGCTTCATTCTCTTTGAACTGGCAGATGAGCTTTACTTTGCCCTTTGGCTCCATCTTGTGGCCTGAGTACGCTACTAACACACAGTTAGACTGGCACATTGACATGGATTTTCCTGCAACTGCTCTGAAGTCTTTATATGAAATCACGTTGCACTCCGCTCCAGTATCCAGTTTAAAAGAAAGCGCTCTTTTGTTAACTTTAAGTGTTTCTGACCACTTGTCTTTTTCCACAACTGTTACATCAGTTGCTTTGTTAACTTGTGTCTCCGTTTTCTTTCCAGTCTGCTTCTCTTCAAGGGCACCCACAAACAGTTCTGTGTGATCCTCTTGTTCAATCTCATGAACTTTTCTCACTGTGAACCTTGTTTTGTCATTTTTAGTCGAACCCTGTGTTTGCGTTTTGCACATCCTTCCGTAGTGATTTTTTCGACGACACACTTTACATATTTGTCCATATGCAGGACACTTCCTCGGTTCATGCCTGTAACCGCATCTGGTGCATTCCTCTTCTTTCTTTGACCATGCGTTCGAAGCAGAACTATTCCCAGGTGACTTCTTAGTTAGCTTTAGCTTGCTAATTTTGTTCACAGTCACTTCAGTTTCCTCGTGGAGTGCTTTGATTTGGCTTTTTGTAACTTCACTCGCTCTGCAGATATCCACAGCTTTGTTCAGATCCAGATCCGGTTCCCTTAAGAGTCGAGCTCTAATTTGATCATTGTTAACGCCACACACTATGCGGTCTCTGATCAGTGAATCAGTCAGCTGTGCAAATTCACACTCTTTGGCTTTGTTTTTTAACTCAGTCACATAAGCATCAATCAATTCAGTTGGACCCTGAGCTCGAGTGAAAAACATGTGTCTAAGATATGTTAAGTTTTTCCTTGGTTCACAGTAACACTTGAATTTTTCTTTCAGTGCTTCATAATCATTCACTTCCTCCTCTTCAAAATCCATGGTATTATATACCTTTAACGCTTCATCTCCAGCAACATGAAGAAAAGTAGAACACTTTATCTTGCCTGATTTCTCAGATGTTCCACTTGCAACGAGATACAATTCAAACTTCTGTATCCAGGTTTGCCAGTTTTCTGCTGCATTTCCTTCAAAACTCAGTTCGTTTGGAGGTTTTAACTGATCCATTGTGAACTTCTGACACCATGTAATGTCTCTTGATAACTCCTAGCAAGCTGGTTAGGCTTAACACTTAGGAAAACAAAAGATATAATAAAGAAGACACACCACGAGTTGTTTACTGTCAATGTCGTTCTTGTTCTCTTTTACTTGTCGTAACCAAGTTACAAGTACATGGCTCCACCTAGTGGTAAGCAACAGCATACATCAGCATACATCACAGACCTGACCTGTTGAAAAGAGATGGTATTCATCCCTCCTAGGGTGGTGCCGCTCTTCTCTCAAGTAATATGGCACATAGTCTTAGACCTGAACCTTGACTAACTGTGGCCCAGGCGAGGAAGCAGATAGACTGGCTAAGCCGACCGTTTGCAAGTTGTCTCATGTCACAGAAGTCAGATAAATCCAGACACATAGAGACTCTTTCACCTAGATATCATCATATAGAGACTGTGTCTGCACCCCGAATTAGTAAATACAAAAAACTTCCAAACACATTTAAGGGTAAAAATTTAATTGATGTTCAACAAGTAAAAAACAGAGAAAATACTGATAAACAAATGATAAAGCTTGGGTTGCTGAATATTAGATCCCTTTCTTCAAAAGCACTTAGTGTAAATTATATTATCACAGAAAATAATCTAGATGTGCTGTGTTTGACAGAAACCTGGCTAAAACCAGACTATTGCATTACTTTAAATGAGTCTAGCCCTCAAGGTTACTATTATCGACACGAACCTCGTCGGAAAGGCAAAGGGGGAAGTGTTTCTGTAATCTATAGTAATATCTTCAGTATTACTCCAAAGTCTTTCAAATAGATTTCTTTCGAAGTGATAGTGCTTTATGTAATGTTATATAATGTAAGTGACAAATCCCATTTGACAATGATGTGTTGGCTACTGTATACAGGTACCAGTATACCAGGGTACCATACAGACTTTATTAAAGAATTTGCTGATTTTCTATCGGAGTTAGTACTGGCTGTGGATAAAAGTCCTTATTGCTGGTGATTTTAATATCCATGTAGATAATGAAAAAGACACATTGGGATTGGTATTTACAGATATTCTAAACTGTATTGGAGTTAGACAACACGTATTAGGATCCACTCATTGTCGTAATCATACTTTAGATCTAATATTGTCACATGGAATCGATATTGATGCCATTGAAATTTTGCAGCAGAGTGATGACGTCTCAGATCAATATCTACAGGGAGTGCAGAATTATTAGGCAAATGAGTATTTTGACCACATCATCCTCGTTATGCATGTTGTCTTACTCCAAGCTGTATAGGCTGGAAAGCCTACTACCAATTAAGCATATTAGGTGATGTGCATCTCTGTAATGAGAAGGGGTGTGGTCTAATGACATCAACACCCTATATCAGGTGTGCATAATTATTAGGCAACTTCCTTTCCTTTGGCAAAATGGGTCAAAAGAAGGACTTGACAGGCACAGAAAAGTCAAAAATAGTGAGATATATTGCAGAGGGATGCAGAAGTCTTAAAATAGCCAAGCTTCTGAAGCGTGATCATCGAACAATCAAGCGTTTCATTCAAAATAGTCAACAGGGTCGCAAGAAGCGTGTGGAAAAACCAAGGCGCAAAATAACTGCCCGTGAACTGAGAAAAGTCAAGCGTGCAGCTGCCAAGATGCCACTTGCCACCAGTTTGGCCATATTTCAGAGCTGCAACATCACTGGAGTGCCCAAAAGCACAAGGTGTGCAATACTCAGAGACATGGCCAAGGTAAGAAAGGCAGAAAGTCGACCACCACTGAACAAGACACACAAGCTGAAACGTCAAGACTGGGCCAAGAAATATCTCAAGACTGATTTTTCTAAGGTTTTATGGACTGATGAAATGAGATGTCTTGATGGGCCAGATGGATGGGCCCGTGGCTGGATTGGTAAAGGGCAGAGAGCTCCAGTCCGACTCAGACGCCAGCAAGGTGGAGGTGGAGTACTGGTTTGGGCTGGTATCATCAAAGATGAGCTTGTGGGGCCTTTTCGGTTTGAGGATGGAGTCAAGCTCAACTCCCAGTCCTACTGCCAGTTTCTGGAAGACACCTTCTTCAAGCAGTGGTACAGGAAGAAGTATACATCCTTCAAGAAAAACATGATTTTCATGCAGGACAATGCTCCATCACACGCGTCCAAGTACTCCACAGCGTGGCTGGCAAGAAAGGGTATAAAAGAAGAAAATCTAATGATATGGCCTCCTTGTTCACCTGATCTGAACCCCATTGAGAACCTGTGGTCCATCATCAAATGTGCGATTTACAAGGAGGGAAAACAGTACACCTCTCTGAACAATGTCTGGGAGGCTGTGGTTGCTGCTGCACGCAATGTTGATGGTGAACAGATCAAAACACTGACAGAATCCATGGATGGTAGGCTTTTGAGTGTCCTTGCAAAGAAAGGTGGCTATATTGGTCACTGATTTGTTTTTGTTTGGTTTTTGAATGTCAGAAATGTATATTTGTGAATGTTGAGATGTTATATTGGTTTCACTGGTAAAAATAAATAATTGAAATGGGTATAAATTTGTTTTTTGTTAAGGTGCCTAATAATTATGCACAGTAATAGTCACCTGCACACACAGATATCCCTCTAAAATAGCTAAAACTAAAAACTAAAACTTCCAAAAATATTCAGCTTTGATATTAATGAGTTTTTTGTGTTCATTGAGAACATGGTTGTTGTTCAATAATAAAATTAATCCTCAAAAATACAACTTGCCTAATAATTCTGCACTCCCTATAGTCTCATGCCTGCCAAATTTAACCAAGGCTGCAAAACCGCCTCTCTGCCACAAATATGGTAGAACCATCACTTCTACCACTAAAGATTGCTTTATAAATAATCTTCCGGATAAGCAAACCAGACAGCTTAGAAGAACTCAATGTTGCAACAGTAACTATTGACACTCTCTTTTCCAGCACTCTAGACTCTCTCGCTCCTTTGCGCTTAAAAAAGATTTGAGATATTAGTCCAATGCCATGGTATAACGAGCACACTTGGGCCCTTAAGAGAGCAGCAAGAAAAATGGAGCGCAGCTGGAAGAAATCAAAACTAGAAGTTTTTCGGATTTCATGGAGAGAGAAAATGATGGAGTACAGAAAGGCCGTAAAAACCGCTAGATCTGCTTATTTTTCAAATCTTTTAGAAGAAAATAAACACAACCCTAAGTATTTATTTAATACAGTGGCTAAATTAACGAGAAATACAGCCTCAACTTCTGATGTTTCCAAACAGCACAGCAGTAATGACTTTATGAACTTCTTTACTTGCAAGATTGACAACATTAGAGAGAAAATTATAGCCATGCAACTGTCTACTACAGTATCACATCAGACAGTGGATTTTAGTATCCCTGAGGAAAAATTCCATTCATTCGCTGCTATAGGAAAGGAAGAATTGTCTAAACTTGTTAAATCATCAAAATCAACAACATGTATGTTAGACCCTATACCGACTAAGCTTTTGAAAGAGATGCTTCCAGAGGTCATAGATCCTCTTCTTAAGATCATTAATTCATCTTTATCACTAGGTTACATACCGAAAAATTTTAAGCAGGCTATTATCAAACCTCTTATTAAAAAACCACAACTTGATCCTGGTGAATTAGTCAATTACAGACCGATTTCCAATCTACCTTTTCTGTCAAAAATACTAGAAAAGGCAGTATCATCTCAACTTAGTTCCTACTTGGAAAGAAATGGTATCTCTGAGGATTTCCAGTCAGGATTTAGACCATACCATAGTACTGAGACTGCTCTCATTAGAGTTACAAATGATTTGCTCTTATCATCAGATCGTGGTTGTATCTCTCTATTAGTGTTACTAGACCTCAGTGCTGCTTTTGACACTATCGACCACAATATTCTTTTGAATAGACTAGAAAATTATGCTGGAATTAGTGGAATTGCATTGGCATGGTTCAAATCATACTTATCTGACCGTTATCAGTTTGTAGTAGTAAACGAAGAGATGTCATTTCGATCACAAGTTAAATATGGAGTACCACAAGGCTCAGTTCTAGTACCGTTGCTTTTCACTCTGTACATGCTACCCTTGGGAGATGTCATTAGGAAGCATGGCATTAGTTTTCACTGTTACGCTGATGATTCTCAGCTCTATATTTCCTCGCGCCCAGACGAAACCTACCAATTCTCAAAATTAACAGAATGCGTGGCTGATATAAAATATTGGATGACTAGTAATTTCCTACTACTAAATTCAGAAAAAACAGAGATTCTAATTATTGGACCAAAAACTTCAGCACATAATAACCTAGAATACTGTCTAACACTTGATGGCTGCTCTGTTAAGTCGTCTTCGTCAGTTAGGAACCTCGGTGTGCTCTTTGATACCAATCTTTCATTTGAAAGCCACATTTCTAGCATATGTAAAACCGCATTCTTCCATCTTAAAAATATATCTAAATTGCGACATATGCTCTCAATGACAAATGCGGAACAGCTAGTTCATGCGTTTATGACCTCGAGACTAGATTACTGTAATGCTCTACTGGGTGGTTGCCCTGCTCGCGTGATAAACAAACTACAGCTGGTCTAAAACGCAGCTGCTAGAGTCCTTACTAGAACCAGGAAGTATGAACATATTAGCCCGGTTCTGTCAAAACTGCTCTGGCTCCCTATTAAACATCGTATAGATTTTAAAATCTTGCTAATTACTTACAAAGCACTAAATGGCTTAGCTCTCCAGTACCTGAGTGAGCTCTTAATGCATTATAGTCCTTCGCGTCTATTACGATCTCAGAATTCTGGCCAGTTGTTAATACCTAGAATATCAAAATCAACCACAGGCGGTAGATCCTTTTCCTATTTGGCACCTAAACTCTGGAACAATCTTCCTAGCATTGTTTGGGAAGCAGACATACTCTGTCAGTTTAAATCTAGACTAAAAACGCATCTATTTAACCTGGCATACACATGACACATTATCAATTTATGTCTTCATATCCGTTAAAGGATTGTTAGGCTGCATAGATCAGGTCAGCCGGAACACTTCCTATAACACCAGATGTACTCGTTACATCGGAAGAAGAATGGCATTGACGCTAATTTTTTGTCTCTCTGCTTATCCCGAGGTTTACCAATTAACGTAAAAAAAAAATTCCGGGCCGTGTCCGGGTCGGACGGGGAACCTGTGCCTGTGTGCGGCAGCAATGTGGCCCTGTGGTGTCGGCGGAGAATGTGTTAACTAGCTCATCCTTTGTTAAGACCTTACCGACTCATCAGCCAGTGGCACATATCCCAACAAACCGTCCCATACCGGCGTGATCAAAAAGATCTTAAACTAGATGGAACTAGAATTAAATATTTTGACTGTTGCGATTCCAAATCGGTTTAATGACCTGTAACTCTACCTGAGTATCGGACAAGTGTTCACTGTTGGCCAGAGGAGAACTGGCCCCCGGACTAAGCCTGGTTTCTCCCAAGGTTTTTTTCTCCATATGTTGGAGTTTTGGTTCCTTGCCGTTGTTGCCTTTGGCTTGCTTAAGTTGGGGACACTTGCTTGATATTCAGCAGTGTTTTTGATGTGCCTGGATTGGCGCCGTTTTATGCGAACTGAGCTGAGCCGGATGATTACGTCACTGTTTTCTGCAGTGCTGCTATACCTAAATTAACTAGACTAATAACTACTGATATTTGCAACGGAATGAATCAATAATATATAGAATAAGCTGCACAATGACACCATTTTCTTATTAATGTAAAGCTGCTTTGCTACAATTTGCATTGTAAAAAGCGCTATATAAATAAAGATAACTTGACTTGACTTGATATAAATAAATTAACTAGACTAATAACTATTGATCTTTGCAACAGAATTAATCAATACAAATATATAGAATAAGCTGGACAATGACACCATTTTCTTTGGGAGCTGCTGTGCAGCCAAAAAGTATTTGCCGAATATTACTGTAAAGCTGCTTTGCCACAGTTTTCATTGTAAAAAGCGCTATATAAGTAAAGGTGACCTGACTTGACTTGACTATAGGAAGTGTTCCCGGTTCCTGCTGAACTAATTTATGGAGCCTAACAATCCTTTAACACAGGGGTTCCCAACCATATTCTTGGAGGCCCCTCAACACTGTATGTTTTCCATGTCTTCTTAATCACACCTCATTCAGATCATCAGCTCATTAGTCGAGCGCATTTTACATGATACTGTAGTAGACTGTTGCATGGTTAAAATTTTCTCCATAATATTATCAATCTTGCAAGTAAAGTTATAGTCATAGTCAAAGTCAAAGTGTGAGGCAGAAGAGGGGAGAGAGAGCAGAGTCGGGAGTGCCCTGACAGCTTGGTGTATGATGCTGTCCTTCAGTCTGCTGGTCCTTGCCTGGATGGCAGCAGACTGAAGAGGCTGTGTGACGGATGGATGGGGCCACCAGCAATGTTGAGGGCTTTGCAGGTGAGGCGGGTGTTGTAGATGTCCTGGAGGGAGGGGAGAGAGACACCAACGATCTTCTCAGCTGCTCTCACTATGCGTTGAAGAGTCTTTCAGCAGGACGCGTTGCAGGCGCAATACCACACAGTGATGCAGCTGGTCAGGATGCTCCCGATGGTGCCTCTGAAGAAGGTGCGCATGATGGGGGCTGGGGCTCTGGCTCTTCTCAGTTTGTGGAGAAAGTAGAGGCGCTGGTGTGCTTTCTTGGTCAGAGCTGTGGTGTTGGTGGTCCAGGAGAGGTCTTCTGTGATGAGAACACCCAGGAATTTGGTGCTCCTCACTCTTTCCACGATCGCACCATTGATGGTCAGAGGAGCATGCTGAGTGTGCTTTCGCCTGAAGTCAACAACAATCTCCTTCATCTTCTCCACATTCAGAGAGAGATTGTTGTCACCGCACCACCTGGCCAGGCAGCTCACCTCACTCCTGAAGTTTGTCTCATCACCGTTGCCAATGAGACCAACTACAGTCGTGTCATCTGCAAATTTGATGAAGAGATTGCTGTTGTGTATCGGTATGCAGTCATGGGTCAGCAGAGTGAAGAGGAGGGGGCTCAACACACATCCTTGAGGGGCACCAGTGTTCAGAATGGTGGTGCTGGATGTCTTACTGCCGACCCGTACTGCCTGAGGTCTCCCAGTCAGGAAGTCCAGCAGCCAGTTGCACAGCGATGTGTTGAGTCCCAGCTGAGACAGTTTTTGAGTGAGCTGTTGAGGGATGATTGTGTTGAATGCTGAACTGAAATCTATGAACAGCATTCTGACATAAGTGTCTTTTTTTGTCCAGATGTGTGAGTGCTGAATGGACTGCAGTGGCAATGGCGTCATCGGTCGAGCGGTTTGACCGATATGCAAACTGGTAGGGGTCCGGGGGGGGGGCAGCCTTAATGTGGTGCATGACTAGCCACTCAAAGCACTTCATTTGGATGGGAGTAAGTGCGACTCAGCGGTAGTCGTTGAGGCAGGATGGAGACGATTTCTTCGGCACTGGAATGATGGTGGTTGTTTTGAAGCATGTGGGGACAACAGCTTGCCTCAGTAAAGTGTTGAAGATGTTTGTGAAGACATCAGTGAGTTCCGCTGCAGTCTCTTAATACACGTCCAGGAATGTTGTCAGGACCTGGAGCTCTGTGTGCGTTGATCCTGCTAAGGGATCTTCTCACGCTGTCTGTGGACACCTGGTAGTTGGTAGAAGGTGGAGTCTTCTATGCAGTGGTGCTGTTGTGTGCCTCAAAGCAAGTGAAGAAAGTGTTCAGCTCGTTCAGCAGGGGGGTGGTGCTGTCACAGGTCCGTGCCGGGGGTTTGTAGTCTGTGAGGGTCTGAATCCCCTTCCACAGGCTCCTGGTGTCTCTGCTGTCGCTGAAACGATGGGCTATCCTCCTGGAGTACTGTCTCTTAGCTTTCCTGATGCCACGTGACAGGTTGGGCCTAGCTGTCCTCAGGCCCACCTCATCTCCAGCTCTGAAGGCAGCGTTGCACGTCTTCAGAAGTCTGTAGACTTCCCCTGTCAGCCACGGTTTTTGATTGGGCCAGACGGTGATGGTCTTTGTGACTGTTACATCCTCAATGCACTTGGTGATGTACAGTCGTGGCCAAAAGTTTTGAGAATTACATAAATATTGGAAATTGGAAAAGTTGCTACTTAAGTTTTTATAATAGCAATTTGCATATACTCTAGAATGTAATGAAGAGTGATCAGATGAATTGCATAGTCCTTCTTTGCCATGAAAATGAACTTAATCCCAAAAAAACCTTTCCACTGCATTTCATTGCTGTCATTAAAGGTGAGTGCTACCATCAGTCCTGTGTCATGCCAACAGTAAAACATCCTGGGACCATTCATGTGTGGGGTTGCTTCTCATCCAAGGGAGTGGGCTCACTCACAAATCTGCCCAAAAACACAGCCATGAATAAAGAATGGTACCAAAACACCCTCCAACAGCAACTTCTTCCAACAATCCAACAACAGTTTGGTGAAGAACAATGCATTTTCCAGCACGATGGAGCACTGTGCCATAAGGCAAAAGTGATAACTAAGTGGCTCAGGGACCAGAACGTTGAAATTTTGGGTCCATGGCCTGGAAACTCCCCAGATCTTAATCCCATTGAGAACTTGTGGTCAATCGTCAAGAGGCGGGTGGACAAACAAAAACCCACTAATTCTGACAAACTCCAAGAAGTGATTATGAAAGAATGGGTTGCTATCAGTCAGGATTTGGCCCAGAAGTTGATTGAGAGCATGCCCAGTCGAATTGCAGAGGTCCTGAAAAAGAACGGCCAACACTGCAAATACTGACTCTTTGCATAAATGTCATGTAATTGTCGATAAAAGCCTTTGAAACGTATGAAGTGCTTGTAATTATATTTCAGTACATCACAGAAACAACTGAAACAAAGATCTAAAAGCAGTTTAGCAGGAAACTTTGTGAAAACTAATATTTATGGAATTCTCAAAACTTTTGGCCACGACTGTAGGTGGTGACAGTCTCTGAGTACTCCTGGAGGTCTGTGGTGTTGTGATATGTGGCAGCCTGTTTAAACATGTCCCAGTCAGTCAAAACAGTCCTGAAGTGCCTCTGATGATCCTTCTGGCCACACTTGAATTTGTTTTCTAACCGGTTTGGTGACTTTTACGAGTAGTCTGTATGCTGGCATTAGCATAACAGTGATGTGATCTGAAGCACCAAGGTGGGGGAGGGGTAGGGCTTTGTAAGCTCCTCTCTGTGTGGTGTAAACAAAGTCCAGTGTGTTTTTCTACGTGTTGGGAAGTCTATGTGTTGGTGAATTTTTGGAAACACGCTCTTTAGGTCTGCATGATTGAAATCCCCAGCCAAGATGAGAAAAGCATCTGGGTGGGCTGTGTGCTGCTCACTGATGTGCCGGTAAAGTTCATTCAGTGCCTCACTCCTATTGTTATTGTTGGAGCTGGGGGGGGGGGGTATACAGCAGTGAGTATTATAGCTGTATATTCCGGTAGATAAAACGGCCGACACTTAATAATCATAAACTCCACCAGAGGTGCGCAGTATTTATTCCGGTAGATAAAACGGCCAACACTTAATAATCATAAACTCCACCAGGGGTGAGCAGTGTTTTCAGACCACAACAGTGTCAAGGCACCACGCATCATTGGTGTAAACACAAAATCCGCCACCACGGGTCTTACCTCCCTCGACGAGCACTATGTCCGCTCGATGTCATGTTAGCCGGTTGAGCTGAATGGTGCAGTCTGGAACGCTGTTGTTGAGCCATGTTTCCGTAAACACATAAACACAACAATCTCTTACAGTCCTCTGAGTTGAGCAAAGAAGTCGGAGATCGTCCAGTTTATTATCCAACGAGCGCACGTTAGCCAGAACGATACCTCCGCGTTTCTCCCTCTTCTGCTTCCTCTCATGCCACTTATGGCGCCTCCTCTGTGGGTGAGGTGCAGTAGTGGGGGTTGGTGATGGAGTGGGCCTCCAGAGAAGACCGTGGTCCCGCAGTTCTTGTATGAGCGCCGAATTTGGATTAAAGACTGTGGTCTTCCCAGACTCAAGCAGAAACTCACGTCTGTAACTGCGTTTACAGACAGATGTACGTGACGAGTACAAACTAAAACACTGTGACTGATCTGTCGGGAGAGAGCGAAGCCGCTGCAAGTTCGTAAAGTCATTTTTGCTGTACTTTTTGGAAATATCAGAAGTTGAATCTTTATTTCTCGTTAATTTAGCCACTGTATAAAATAAATACCTAGGGTTGTGTTTGTTTTCTTCTATGAGATTTGAAAAATAAGTAGTTCTAGCAGTATGTAATGCATTTCTATATGTAAAAATCCTTTCTTTCCATGAAATGTGAAAAACCTCTAGTTTTGCTTTCTTCCAGTTCTGATCCATTTTTCTGGCTGCTCTCTTAATGGCCTGAGTGTGGTGTGCTCATTGTACCACGTTGGACTAATTCCCTTAACCTTTTTTAACCGCAAAGGAGCAGCTGAATCTAATTTGCTGGAAAAGAGAGAGTCAATAGTTTCTGTTGTAACATTGATTTCTAAGTTATCTGGTATGCTAAAGAGACAAAACTGATCAGGAATATTATTAATAAAGCAATGCTTAGTGGTAGAAGTGATAGTTCTACCATATTTGTGGCAGGGAGGCGGTTTTTGCAGCCTTGGCTAAATGTAGTATACACAAGACTAGAAAATGATCTGAGATGTTATCACTCTGCTAAAGAAATTCAATGGCATCAATATCGATTCCATGTGACAATATTAAATATAAAGTATGGTTAAACTCGAATAGTTTAGAATGTCTGTAAATACCAATCCCAATGCATATTTTTCATTATCTACATGGAGATTAAAATCACCAACAATTAGGACTTTATCCACAGCCAGAACTAACTCAGCAAAGTAAATCAGCAAATTCTTTGATAAAGTCTGTATTGTGCCCTGGTTGCCTGTATACAGTAGCCAGCACAAATATCAAACGGCATTTGTCACTTACATTGCATAACGTTACATAAAGCACCATCACTGTAAAGGAATTATATTTGAAAGACTTTTGAGTAATACTGAAGATATAACTATAAATACGTATGGAATCGGTCCAATGGTATGACGGAACATCATAGGCGGGTGACGTCACTGACCAGGAAACTATAAAGCACCCCCGGATCAAACACAGTCAGCTTCTGTCTCTTCAGCAAGCGCTCTATGTGTGCTCTACGGTTGTCATATGTATTGTTTGTCTGTCTCAGTTACTCTATATATAACATATATATTAGAATGGGGAGTGAACATCAATTCAAAAAATGTGTTCATCCTTGCCCTTGTGAAATCACGGTGGGGATACCAGAGGTGGGAGTAAGTCACACATGTGCAAGTCACAAGTAAGTCTCAAGTCTTAACCTTCAAGTCTCAAGCAAGTCCAAGTCAATTTTTTGTGAGAATCAAGTAAAGTCAAGCCAAGTCACTGCTTTATGTCAAGCAAGTCAAGTCAAGTCATAGCTTAGGTCAAACAAGTCACTGGCAAGTAGGGTTGGGTACCGAAACCCGGTGCCAATACGGCACCGGTACCTATATAACCGGTATGTACCGGATCGAATCAGAATGCCAATGTCGGTGCCTCATTTCGGTGCCACGTAAATGCCTGAAGTGATTGAAATATTTGTCCTCTGGTGCTATGACACGGACGTAATAAGCATTAGATTCATCAACACGCCTGATCGCTAGTTAAATTTAAATACTGCGTTCATGGGGTGTCAGAATGCTCGGAAAAATTATTTCCTGAATGAGAAAACTCACGTGAACGTTGGAAAGCTTTGATGATAGCCTACAAACCCAATACATCTTTTAGTAATGTTACTGTCCATTTTGTTTTCACATTTCGAAGTAAAAATCACAAATCGTCGGGAAGTGAGACCATCCGTGAAGCGCGTGAGCACAGCAACTACACTTGCGCTGATTTCAGTGCAGCAAGTGGTCTACCGTTAGCTTAGCTAGCTAAATTAAATGCGCTTAAATTAAAATGCCTAAAACTAAACGCTCCAAAGTGTGGCTATATTTCACCAGAAAGGATTCTGACACCGTGACATGCAGCAAATGTTTTACAACAGTTGGGTGTAAAGGGGGAAACACGTCAAACCTAATGAAACATTTGAGGGCACATGGAATATGCACCGTGTTTGACAGCTTGCGGACATCAGCTGGCACTATCATTGTGGATGACCCCAGCCCCAGTAAGCGGGACAGTCTTCCCATATTTTCTGCACTTTCAAACAGGCCTCATCGACACCATCTGAGAGAGTTTTCTCCTGTGCAGGACATGCAATAAGTCAGCAGAGGTGTCGTATTTTGCCAGAGAAGGCAAATATGGTCATATTTCTGCAAAAAAATTGTTGAAATTTGAAGCTGTTAAATTATTGTAGTTGAGCTAGTTGGCTTAGATTTTACTGTTGTTGTGTGTAACAAAGTTCTTAAGAACGGGAAGAAGGAGGCGGGAACCGGCGAACATTAAACAACTTTTTAATAATAAAATAAACAATAAAACGAAAGTAGAATGGCGGCAGTTCCTCACAGCGACTGCCGCCCACACAAACAAAATAAAACACAACATAAAATCCAGGCCTGGTCCTCTCTCGTCCTTCACTGTTGTCGCTCCTCTTTTATGCTTCCGAAGCTCCTCCGTGAGAGATCCGAGACCGGTGCGCCGAGCAGCTGAAGCTCGTTATCTCTCGCATCACCGGCCTCGCGCCGTTCCCTCACGGCTCTCGCCCGCCCTGCTCGTCACATTGTATTTTGTATTTACTTATATATTCATGTATACTTTTAATATATTGTTCAATTTAAAGAACTTTTTTGTCCAGTAAAAAGGTATTCTTGACTGAGTCATCCACCATCATTTTGTGTTTTTTTTTTAAAGTATCGGTTCAGGCACCGTTTTGGCACCGGTACCATTTTAAAAGTACCGATTTGGCACCGGTATCGAAAAAAACCCAAACGATACCCAACCCTACTGGCAAGTCATACAAATATTTGATGATTTAAATGAATTTATATATTAAAATAAGTAAAAAATACAGTAGTTATGGACTATGATAGTTTTATTTGCATCAAAATTTTTACTCAAAAGGTGTCCACATACTGCTGAGTTGTTAATACAATAAAAATCTAAAAATAAAACTACATAGCCTAAAATGTAAATGTAACTGAATTTAGGCCAAACTAAAAGCATAAAGTATTTAGGTACAGCTGTTTCGATATGTCTCAAACTGTAACGATGAGGAGTCAACGAGTGAGATCCAAGTGCAGCTTTTATTGGAAACGTAGTCAGACAGGCAGAGATCAACATCGGCGAACAACAGTATAGGAGGGCAGACAGGATCAAAGTGATTTCCAGGCGGTAGGTCAGAGGCAGGCAGAGAATAGTCAACAGAACAAGGAACAGGCAGGGTCAAAACCAGATAAACAGACAAGGAACGAACGCTTAGAAATTGAGAAATGATCACACAATACTTAGCCCGGAGAGGTGGGTGAGTGAACTATTTGTAGTGAAGTGATGAGGCTAATGAGTGGTGATCTCGAGGAACAGCTGGCAGATAATCAGTGACTGTGTGAGGGATTCTGGGAAGTGTAGTGTGGTGAGGGAGAAGAGTGGTGCGACCGGGTGATATGACAGAACCCCCCACCTAAAGGGCGGCTCCCGACGCCCAAAACAAAAACAAAAACCAGACAGTCCATGGAGGGTGGTGGAAAGGAGGTTGTCTTGGGGGAGGGATGGTGGGCCAGGTCCGTGCAGGGGAACAGGACATGAACATGGCAGCCCTGGGTCATGGGTCATGGACGGACCTGGGCCGTGGAGCTGGGGCAGACCTGGCAGGCTAGGACGCCTCCAGGGTGGCGCAGGCAGTTCAGGTGGCCACGGAGGTGCAGGCAGATTAGGTGGCCACGGAGGAGTCCAGGGCAGAGTCACCGCTGAAGCTGTAAGGTCAGGCGGCCATGGAGGAGTCCAGGGCAGAGTCACAGCAGAGGCTGTGAGGTCAGGCGGCCATGGAGGAGTCTAAGACGTGGCCTCCTTGGCCTCTGTCCATCTGGCTGCTATGGTCGTGGCCACTGGGCCCCCCCCCCAAAATTTTCTTGGCGGAAGCCCCCCATTGCTGAGGTCTGGGTGGCGGAAGGTTAGTCACTGGCTCGGGCAATGGAAGCTCCGGCGCTGGTTCAAGTAATGGAAGGTCCGGCGCCGGCTCTGGCGCTGGAAGGTCAGGCGTCGGCGCAGGCGCTGGAAGGTCAGGCGTCGGCGCAGGCGCTGGGAGGTCTGGGAGCGCAGGCTCTGGGAGGTCTGGGCGCGCAGGCTCTGGGAGGTCTGGACGCGCAGGCTCTGGGTGGTCTGGGAGCGCTGGCTCGGGCGCTGGAGGATCAGGGCGCGCTGGCTCGGGCGCTAGAGGATGAGGGAGTTCTAGTAGCTCTGGAGGGTCTGGGAGCTTTGGGAAGTCTGGGAGCTCTGGGAAGTCTGAGAGCTCAGGCAGCTCTGGAGGCTCAGGGAACTCAGGCAGCTCTGGAGGCTCAGGGAACTCAGGCAGCTCTGGGGGCTCAGGGAACTCAGGCAGCTCTGGAGGCTCAGGGAACTCAGGCAGCTCTGGCTCTGGAGGGTCGTTGAGCTCTGGCTCTGGAGGGTCGTTGAGCTGTAAGCTGTGTAACATCATTTGTGTAAAGAAGGCCTTTATGTGCTACTTGCCAAACTAAGTGTTGTAGTATAACCAGCAGGAGAGCAGTGATGTTTTAACTGAATTTGGTTACACTACAGTGTGTAACATTGAAGTTATTAATGACTATTTTTGTAGTAATGCTTTTGCACTTTTCAGACGGTCCCTTAAGACTTGTTTCACCACCGCCTGCTAATAAGAGAACAATTTATATTATAAAGCTTGTTTGAGGAAAATCGGGTTGTTGTAGCTCGTTGTCTACGTTGGAAATAGCTGTTTAAAGAGGAGTCAATGGAGTGAGATCCAAATGCAGGCTTTTATTAATAGAAGGGATGAAACAGGCAATGGTCAGATACCAGCAAACAGGAATGTCATGGAACAGGCAGAGGTGTAAACTTTGAACAGCCAGATGGATCGGGGCAGGCAGCAAAACAACACAGTCCAGTAACACTAAGCAATAAGTTCAGAGGACAGGCAGATAAACAACAATGACAGGGAAAATAGGCAGGATCAAAACAGGCAGACTAGACAGGAATGTAACGCTCAGAAATGTTAAACACTACCACTACCTAATAACAAGACCTCACAAAGGTGTGTGTGTGTGTGTGTGTGCGCGCTGAGCTTAAATAGTAACCCTGATAGGCTGCAGCTGGTGAGGTGATCAATGATTAGGTACGGGGCTCATGAGAAATGTAGTCTGAATGTGTTTGAGTGAATGTGTGATAGTCCATGATAGTCCATGGTGGAGTGCCCTCCAATGGTTGTAGCGGGCACTTCAGCTGATGATCATTACAAGCTGTCATTTGTGTTATAACAACATTTAGCTCACAAGTTATTGATCTGGGATGTTCGAATGTGTGAATATATTGCTAACTTTACTGAACTCCATGAGCTAAGCACTGACTGCATTTCTTTATATTTGAGCCCAAGTTCAAACTCTAAATGAGCCACACATCATTTGTATGTATTAATGCATGTGTGTATACAATATATTGTATATACAATATATGTGCATCCCCTATCCATAGACTTTTCACTCAATGTCTAACACTGAAGATCAATTATTAGACACTGTACACATGCATAAGTGCTATTGCAAAAAAAGCTGACATTTCCTTATAAACAGTGAATAACCATTTACAACGAATTGAAAAATTTTTCTCTTTTGCCGCGCTTAAAAGGATTTGCATGAATAAGAGCGAGATTATATATTGTAATGCTAGCCATAGGATGACAGAAAAAACGGATGTTGTGTTAATTGCGTTTAATATTTTTAAGGAGTTAAAATGGAAAAAAAATAATCGCATGCGTTAATGCATTAACTTTGACAGCACTGGTTTTAACCCAATTTTCTGTTTAATGATGCAAAACCAATTCAAATTCAACTCTTAACTCTTAACTCATGTCCAAAATGTTAAGTCTATCACAACTAGTATAACCTTTGACTAGCCAAGACACAGGGTTAGCAACAACAAAAAACAGAGGGTCTGACTTAGTCACTTACAATTTTTTGTGGGATTTGAATAGTCAAGTGAAATTCGAAGTGGTGTTGGTTGTATCACATATCTTCGTGTTGGAGGCCTTGCATACTGCTGTTCTTCTCTTCTTAGTACTGTCTTGCACATAATCCTGGTAACATTACCCAAACTTAATTATTCTTGGCGTAGCACCTGTTCAGTCACGACTGTCCATGCACTTACATTAGATCTCTCCGCTTGCCTGCTGCATCACGTGGTTAGGTTGCGATGCCTTCAAAAACAGATATTTATTAAACAACAGACTTTATTTCGAGTCATTTCACTCAAATCCGAGTCGAGTCTCAAGTCACAAATATCAAGTCAAAGTCAAGTCAAGTCTTTTATTATTTTTTTGTCAAGCAGGCACTGGTACTTCACATATCCAGTTCTGAGGAATTGGACGTTGTGAGTATCGAGGCAGGAAAAAGTGAAGACTCGTCACTTCACTCTCCTGCGTGTGAGGAGCTTGTGGAGGTGATCACTCATGCGGTCGCTTAGCCCACTGATAAGCAAAAGACGAGGCAGAAGAGCAAGCTGGATGAATGCTTTCTGCCCTCGCATGCTCAACCTTCTTTCCCGAGGTGTTGAGGTCGTGGAAAAGACCCATATCATAGCGTGTGTTTAACCGTCAGACATCCACATATTCAGACATCTATGGGGTTAAACAACGTGGTTATGGGGCGATGCCAAAGGCTGAAGAGATGCTTACAAGCCATTTCTAACCTGAGTCAGCATTGTCCCTTAAAACACCGGTATTACCCACCAAACCTCTAAGAGCTACATCGGCTTTGTTGAGTAAAGCGTACTCGGCAGCAGGTCAAGCTGCAGGGTGCCTGCACAATGTCCATTCTGCCTGCATACCAGCCTGACCTGCTAAAAGACACGAGTGAGAGAGAGGAGATCAGGCTGCAGATTTGTCCATTTAGGTGACCAAGGAGACAGCCAAGTCAGTGGGCCGTTCTATACCGGCACTTGTTACCCAAGAGAGGCATCTCTGATTGAACCTTGCAGGAATGAAGGAAAAAGAAAAGGGTTTCCTTATGGAAGCCCCCTTTCTCCTGCTGGCCTCTTTGGTGAGGCAGCCATCTCTGTCACCGAGAGGCTTCATGAAGTGAAAAAGCAGGTGGCAGTGTTCCAGAAATTCCTGCATCGCCAAACTCATGTCTCTAGGATTGCTGGGCGGGAGGACCGTTATTGTCACTAAGAGGGCTTTGTCTAAAAAGAAGTCCTGACGCCACCAGCCTCAGGCCTCCAGGGTGCACCCTCCCTCAAAGGCAGCGGATCCCACCTCATTATAAGGGGCCCGTCTCCCTTCGGTGCCCTCAGGGGGCCGCTGTGCCAACCCCGTCTATTTGCCAGGGCACAGTGCTCTCAGTGGGAATCTAAACGAGGGTAGTCCGCCTCCTCCAAGGAGGATTTTAAAGCAGTTAAGCCAGTCATTCCTTGCCAGTGTGCCGCTTCAGGGTGCTGCGCTTGCTGTTCAAAACACACCAGAGGCCAGTCTCGAGAAACTGATATGCTTATTAGATTTTCTGGCAGAGTGGAAGCTTCTACCAAATATCTCGCTGGGTGCTCTAGACAGTCAAAAAAGGCAATAGAATTCAGTTCATGTCTCGCACACCGCGATTCAACGGGGTCCTGCCCACCATGGAGGGACCCGAGCAGGCTTTGGTTATGGAACAGGAGGTGAAAGCTCTTTTGCAAAAGGAGGCTATAGAACGGCTTCCTCCACCCAGCAGGGAGTCAGGTTTTTACAGCCAATACTACATTGTTGCAAAGAAGGAAGGGGGATGCGTCCAATTTTAGATATGTGCCTATTAAGTCTCTCTGTAGGGAAGCTGTTGGGAAATTTTCAAGATACTTACTCTCAAGCAGATCGTGTCACAATTCAGGTCCGCGGACTGATTTGTCCCGATAGATCTCAAGGACACATACTTCCATCTATCCATCCTTCCACAACACAGGAAGTTTTTGAGGTTCACTTTCGGGGGCGAAACATACCGATATCAAGTTCTTCCTTTCGCCGTAGCGTTATCATCCCGCACTTTCACGAATTGTGTGGATGCAGTGCTGGCTCCACTGTGACTCCAGGGCATCCACATACTCAATTATATTGATGATTGGTTGATTTGAGCTCAATCAGAGCAACTAGCAGTCCAACATCGAGATGTTGTTCTTGCCCACATGAGAAATTTGGGGTTGAGGTTCTCATGTATCTTTTGGGAAAAACCCTCTAATTACCCATTTCCTTTGTGGCACTTTCAGATTAAGGCCAGGATACGTTCCTAATGTCCCTAATGTTGTCAGACTTATCATACTGCAAGCCTTTTGTCCTCCTTCCTTCAGGATGTCAGACCAGGAGAAACTGAATCTGCTTTGTCCAGTTTGAGCCTTAGACGCCTATGTCCACAGAGCTTTCCTGTGGAGAAAGTCTGAACAGTTGTTCATTTGTTTTGGTTCCCCCAGGAAGGATTCCCTGCGTCTAAACAGAGGATGAGGAATACTGTGTGGTTGAGGCCATCTCACTTGCTTATGAGTCAGCCGGTCAGTACGGGCCCACTCCACTAGGAGTATGGTGTCACGCCATTGTCAATGTATCGTCATGCCATTGAACCGATTCCATACTTGCTTCACGATGGAATCACTCAGAGGCGTTCCCCTTCCCTCTTACATTTAATCATTTGGCCGACGCTTTTATCCAAAGCGAATTACAAGTGAGGAAAACAAACAAGAAACGGTAACACTTTACAATAAGGTTCATTAGTTAACAACATTAGTTAACATGAACTAATAATGAACTGCACTTATACAACATTTTTTAATCTTTGTTAATGTTAATTTCAACATTTACTAATACATCATTAAAATCTTGTTAACATGAGTTAATGCACAGTGAACTAACATGAACAAACAATGAACAACTGTGTTTTCATTAACTAACGTTAACGAAGATTAGTAAAAACAGTAACTAATGTATTGCTCATGATTAGTTCATGTTAGTTAATACATTAACTAATGTTTAACTAATGAACCTTATTGTAAAGTGTTACCCAAGAAACAATAGGAAGATAAAAAGAAAGGATAGATTTTTTTTTTATGAAGGGGTTAAGTGCTCACGAAAGAGATGAATTTTCAGCTGTCTTTTGAATATTGCCAGATATTCTACATTCCTGATGAAGGGAGATTCCACCTGCAGGGAACAGTGAACGAGAATATTCTGGAGAGTGATTTTGTGCCTCTCTGTGATGGTACCACAAGCCTTCGCTCCTTTAGTGATCACAGGCTTCTGGTGGGAACGTAGAGTTGTAACAGTGAGTGGAGGTAGGAGGGTGCGTAGCCTGTGGTGGACCAGAAAGCAAGCGTCAACGTCTTGAACTTGATGTGAACAGCAAGGGGTAGTCAGTGCAGAGAGATGAAGAGAGGTGTGACATGGACTTTCTTAGGCTCGTTGATGACAAGACGCGCAGCAGCGTTCTGGATCATTTGAAGAAGATTGATTGCACTTGACGGCAGTCCAGCCAGAAGAGCATTGCAGTAATCAAGCCTAGGGCCTGGACGAGAAGTTGTGTTGCATACTCAATCAGAAAGGGCCTGATTTTCCTGATGTTGTGAAGTGCACATCTGCATGACCGAGCTGTCTTTGAGATGTGGTCTCTGAAGATCAGTTGGTCATCGAAGTTCCTCTTCAGGGAACCAAGGTTACATATGTAACCTTACTTATTCTTTTTTTTTTAATTCAACTTTAACCACAGCTTAGCAAGCATGTCTTACTCAAACTACTGTATATGAATGTCTTCCTTTAACATACATACAAATTAGGATGCTTGATAATGGTCAGGTGGCCTAGTAAGACTGGTAGGATAACACTTAATAGCCTTCTCTCATTTGTACAGTCCTTGAAGGTGATTTGTCAATGTTGCCAGTTCCGGATTTGTCAGTTATACCATCTACAAGACTGTTAATCTTTTCCCCAGCATTCTCTTGATGCGGACGTGCCTGGAAATGATCAGAACAAACAGGAACTTCTGGTTCGGCCAGAAAGACTCGGGAGGTAAGATAACGTAACAATGATATTTATTAACAATCAGCAAGCAAATATAGTAAGAAAGTTCTTTGGCGTAGGCCCCATCCGTAGCTTAGATCCTGAGGGTTGCGGACTCTGCATTTCCTGCCTGAAGATGAAGGCAGGGGCGTAGCCGACCCCCCCGGAGGTATGGACAGGGACCATCCTGGTGGTGGTGGGGAGGATGGAGGTAAAGGTTGACGTCAGCATCTGCGAACTCAGACGTGTGTTAGTACCGATCTTATATACTACAGGTGTTGGATAATGATTGGTTAGATCTAAACTCAGTGACGTAACATTTGAGTCTTCCTGGCAGAACTTGTGCTAGAGCTTTCATTTCCATCTAGGTTTCAGAGGATTGAGTCCCTTGTTTCAATAGTTGATCTACATGATGTTTCCTGGTTCCAGCCAGACCCACGTTGACAATATAGGAGACAGGTCCCGTTCTAGACATCACCACTCCAGATATCCATTTTTCTCTTTTTTCTGCATGGAGCGGATATGTTGCACCCCATTCACCTTACGGAAAAGTGAAAACTCGTCAGCCCAAAACTGTTGGCCATGGTCATTGACAATGATATTAAGGACACCATAATGACTGAAAAGTCATTGTAAGATCTGATTGGTTTTGCTTGTGGTGGTACTATCCACAATGGAAACTTCAGGCCATGTGGAATGCACATCATCTACAATCAAGTATATATGGCCTTCAAAGGCACTGGCAAAATGCACATGTATCCTTTACCAAAGATGAGCTGGCCAAATCCATGGGTGAAGGGGTGCAGGACAGAGGGCATTTTGGATACACTAACAAGACTGGCATGATTTGGACTGAGACTCGATCTGCCCATCAATACCTGGCCACCAAACATAGCTGTGGGCCAGAAGTTTCATCCTTACCACCCAAGCATGGGTCATATGCAGATCAGCTAACACTCAGTAGCGGAGTTTTGTGAGTACAAAAACACGATTTCCCCACATTAAACACCCTTGAATGACTGTGATCTCATGGCAACACGTCACAAAGGGTAACATGTTTGTGGGTACCTCTAAAGGTTTTGGAAACCGTTCAGTTGAAACCATGTCCAGCACACGTGACAAAGTGGGGTCTGTTAGGGTGTCACGTCTAATTTCAGCACCACTGACAGGCAGGGTGGCTACCTGGGCACATAGAACACATCTATCGTGTCCATTTTCTCAGTATGTATCACTGGTAATGGCACCTTTGACAGTTTTTCTTCTTTAAAGCTGCTTTATTATACTCCAGGACAAAATCATGGAACGGCTAATAGCAAAGCCCATCGTTGCATTCTGGCTGCTGCCATGGGTGGGATGCTCTTGTTGGGACTAAGATTAGCAATTTGAGGTTGATGATCTGTAAGGAGGGTAAACCGTCTTCCTTATAAGTACTGATGTAATTTGTGAATTCCAAAAATTATACTCAGGCCCTCCTGTTCAATCTGAACGTAGCTCTGGATCATAGTCTGTGAGTACAGCTGGCGAGGTAAGAAGAGTTTTCAGTTTCTGAAATGAGTTTTCACAGTGTTCCAGCACCATTTCTTGTCTTTGCATAAATGAGTATGAAGTGGGTTCAGGACAGATGCCAAATTTGGAATGAAACGGCCATAGTAGTTGATAATCCCAAGAAAATAGCGTAATTGACTTATATTGGTTGGTGCAGTTGCTTCCTTAATTGCTTTGATCTTTACTGGTGATTTGTGTAATCCAGCTGTATCGATATAGTCTCCCAGATACTACAGTGACTGTTTGAAAAATAATTTTTCATGCTGCAATTTCAGACCATATTTCTCCAATCTAGTGAGTACTTGGTCCAGTGTCTTGAGATGTTCTGTGTCATCTCGTCCTGTAATCAGCATGCCATCTATGTAGCAATGAGTGTTTGGAATCCTCAAGAGAATGATCCATTGTTTTCTGAAAAAATGCAGGGGCCGGGGCAATCCCGAAGGGCAAACGGTTATAGCAAAATAGAACTTTTGAGTGGATAAGGTTCATAATTTCCTTGACTCCTGTGCCACCGGCATCTGCAAGTAAGCACTTGACAAGTCCAATTTACTGAATATGTTACCATGAGCCAGAGATGTAAAGAGATCTTCAATGCGTGGAATTGGGTACTAATTGATCCACTCAAATGTCACTCTAAAATCACCACAGTCTCACTGAGCCATCCTTTTTTATAACTGGTACCACTGGTGTGGCCCACTCTCAATACTGTATTGATGAAATCACTCCCAACTCTGTTAAATGAGTCAATTCAGTCTGTACTTTTGCTTGAATAGAGTAAGGTATGACCTGTAGCCAGTAGAATTTTGGAGTATGGTCTGGTTTTAGTGTAATTTTAGCCTCAATTCCTTTCATGGTGCCATAGTGAAATATGCTGGAAGTTACTGTCATATTTTTCTTTTGAAATTAACGATACTCCAGTGCCTGAATCCAATTCCATCTCAATCATTTTCCCTCAAATTTATGGATTTATACAGATGTCTGCCAGTTGCTTACTTCTAGTTACCATATGCAGTAACATTTCATTTTCTGTGTCTGTACTGGACTCACCACTTTGTTTTCCTCCAGTGTCCAGATGATACACTCGTCTCTTATCATCTTTACCACACGTTTACATGGCTTAAACTTGCTCTCTCGCTTTCTTTCTCTCTCAGAGTTCCATTTATTTCTGCACACTCGTTTGATGTGGCCTTTTTTTTTTCCACATGAATGGCGGGCCTGGTCCTTGTACCAGCAGTCCTCTTCCAGGTGGTTCATTTTCCCGCATCTCTTACAGTGGTGACACTTTTAAATTTGCTTCGATGTCAAGCACTCAGACTCCCAGCAAACATGTGGGTATGTGACTATTTTTTGTAATAGAATCACCAATAACTAGGGCACTTTCAACAGGATTTTTAGTGGGTGCGTCACTGGGAAGTGAGAATCTGTTTGAAGCTCTAATCGGAACAGAAGAGTGTTTTGCTCTGCGACTAAGCTGTTCTACAGCCGGAACTAAACAATGTATGGGGTTTGATAAGCTAGTCACATCCAAAGCAGTATCTAAAGCCCTTGCATTCTTACTATCCTTAATTAAAGTTTGGATGCGTGTCTCTAATTCTGAAATTTTCTTTGTAAGCCTGACTATTTCCCTGCATTTATGTGAATCCCTCGTCTCTGACAGAGGAAGCTACACTGAATGTGACAGGCAGTGCAAGTTACAATAAGGAGGGAAGATGACATGACTCACCATGTTTGTAGACTAATTCGACTCACCACAGTTGCTTGATGGAGTCGTTGAATAAGGAGCTTGTGAGAGAAAACGACGATAGGCACGGATGACAAGATAACAGGCAAACGAAATGCTAACATGTTGTGACAGCGACTTAGTACTAGGACCATTGCTTTACACCCTGTACATGCTACCCTTGGGAGATATCATTAGGAAGCATGGCAGTAGTTTTTACTGTTACACTGATGACACTCAGCTCTATATTTTGTCGCGCCCTGACGAAACTTACCAATTAAAAAAAATTTACGGAATTCTTAGCTGATAAAAAAAGTTGGATGATCAGTAATTTCCTACTACTAAATTCAGAAAAAAACAGACATTCTAATTATTGGACCAAAAACTTCTGTACATAATAACCTAGAATACAGTCTAACACTTGATGGCTGTTCTGATAAGTCTTCGTTGTCAGTTAGGAACCTGGGTGTGCTCTTTGATACCAATCTTTCATTTGAAAGCCACATAGCATCTGCAAAACCGTATTCTTCCATCCTAAAAATGTATCTAAACTATTACATATGCTCTCAATGACAAATGTGGAACAGTTAGTTCATGTGTTCATGACCTCAAGGCTAGATTACTGTAACGCTTTACTAGGTGGTTGCCCTGCTCGCTTGATAAACAAACTATAGCTGGTCCAAAATGCACCTGCTAGAGTGCTTACTAGAACCAGGAAGTATTAGCCCGGTTCTGTCAACACCACACTGGCTCCCTATTAACCCTTTCACATGTAAAATATTCTGGCTGAGCCCCCTGCGTGAGTTTTTCAAGGCAACCGTTATTTAGAACTTGTCACGTGACACACAGCAGCCACAATAACGCTGTATGACTGATGATCTGCTTTTATTTCATTTTTCCTTTTTTATTAAAAATATTCACAAATTTGTTAACTATAGCATGAAATATATGACATTCTGATTGTCAAATATGCACAAGTGGATGTGTTTTGTTGTTTAAACACCTTTATAATGATCACATTAGTTGAGCTATACACGCAATGGGCGCTGCCATGTTAGTTTGCACCACAATACAGAGAATCACATCTGTTGGATTTACAGCATGTGAATTCATCCACTTCTGCCGAAATACATGAAAGTAAGTAAACCGGTGAACTGAGAGAAGAATAGAGTAAACTTTAAAGTTACTTACACAATGTGTGTCTGATTTGTATAAAACGAGTCGTCTAATTGTTATGGAAAGATTGTTATTGCTTCCATAGACATCAGTGTGTATTTTACAAACTCTATATGTATTGTGTTGTTAGTATTTATGTGCCTGAAACCTAGTGTGGTTGAAAACACTGCATATTTGGGATGTATTGACAGCGCTGAGCACGTCTGTCACTGGATCAGTGCCAGCCAACGCGTGCAAAAAAGTTTGAATGTGGTATTTGATCAAGTGATGTGATAAACGTTCTAATCACACCTGTGTGATCGTACATTCCAGGGACCAGCCAAGACTGATCACACCGGTGTGATCGTACATGTCAAAGGGTTAAATATTGTATAGATTTTAAAATCTTGCTAATTACTTACAAAGCACTAAATGGTTTAGCTCCCCAGTACCTGAGCGAGCTCTTAATGCATTATAGTCCATTATAATTTGCTGTAGTCTGCCAGATCCAGGCCATATCCAGATGAGATGACGGACCTATGCCTACTTAATTTTCTCCTGTGAAGGCCTCCTTCTCTTTCCTTTCCCTATATATAGATAAAACGTTATCAAAATTATTGCAGTTCGCATAGATCCACAGACACACAATTTTTTCTGTATTATGCGGACCAGTCAAGTAATTTGGCAATGACACTTTGTAAAAAATACAAAGCGTCTGCATATACACATTCAAATGTGCAAATCTAGAGAATAAACATGTAAATTAATTGCATTAAAGGTCTTTGGTTTTCAGTTGGAAAGAGGCCGCTTAAATGATACCTAAGTTAATAGTTAACAATTTCGACAACAGAAGTGTTTCAATCAAAAATCTACTCTAACTCGATAATAATATTTTCTTAAAGCTGTTGTAAAACCATAACAATCTCTGTCCATTAATTTTCCTGTTATCACTGTGAAGCTGCTTTGAAACAATCTGTATTGTGAAAGCACTATATAAATCAAGATGACTTGACTTAAAAGGTAGCGACATCAGATTAATGTGATTAATGTAAAGATTTTTGTTGATGACAATATAAACAACAAGAAATGATGGTAAATTGAGATTCAAAACAAATCTATACTGAGCTACAGACGCAAACCACTCAGTAGTGAGGCAGACAGGAGCAATCGATCACAGAGCAGAGTGTACTTAATGGTTTCTGCTTCAAAGTAACTAAGATCAAACTATTCAGAGTATTCTGCTTTGGTAACAGATTTGAAAAATAGCAAAAAATTAAACAGCTTGTATATTATTCAGTTGTACATATATTATTTAGTATATTTATAATGCAGTAAAGTTGTATTTTGTGTCCTTTGTGTATAATTCAAAACTGTTTGGTTCAAAACTGTTTGCATAATCATCATGGTCAAGCATACAGACATGCACATACCAATATGTCAAGGCAGGCAGCTTTGAGCAGTGTGATCTGATCAGCGATAGTAAGTCCAGTGAATCCAGGAACTCGTTTGGCAAACTCCACGATTTTAATAATGCACTTAGTGGCCAGTTCACTGAATTTATCCCAAAGACCAAGATCCAAATGCACACGGTGATCCGCACTGGAGTTCTGTAGATGACACACACAGGAATAAAGTTATAACAAAATCTTTTGTCTACACAAGCATCATTTAAAAAAACACATGCTTAGTTGTTGTTAGAGTTGTGATTGTCAGTCATCTTTGGCAAAGAGTAACAAAAGCTGTAACAAAATTAATTGATAATTTATGCAAGCTCCTGTTTATAAAAAACATTTCCCCCCTGTGAGTTTAAATCAAATATTTAAATCAAATTATGGCTAACAATATATTTTCTGTCTCTTCTCCTTCTATCAAAATTTTCAGGCTTGACTGTAATCATAAAGAAAAAGCAAACACTTCAAATCAACATTTCAAACAAAAATATCTGAACTTTGACAACAAGTAGCCTTTGATAATGTCTACATAACCAAATGTAAAACCTAATAAAAGTGTCTTGTGTATATTTACACAGAGGCATTAACCTGTTTGGTTTTATTTATTGAGGCCCGCAGTATATGTGCTTAGCTTTTAACATACACTTCCTCGTCCCCTTGACTCTCTCCTGTATTACTCCCTGAGGCCCCCTAACGGCTGGGTGTTGTAACACATCATCATAACATATACAGTGGGTACGGAAAGTATTCAGACCCCCTTAAATTTTTAACTTTTTGTTATATTGCAGCCATTTGCTAAAATCATTCAAGTTCACTTTTTTCCTCATTAATGTGCACACAGCACCCCATATTGACAGAAAAACACAGAATTCTTGACATTTTTGCAGATTTATTAAAAAAGAAAAACTGAAATATCACATGGGGGAGATTTAGTCAAATACTTCAGGGACTCATTTTTGTAAACAATATACACATAACATCATTCACATTATTTTACTTTTGTTTTCAAGTAACTTTACAACACAATATTTGTACTGTTAATAACGTAACTTGTTTCTTTAAACTTTAAAACAACATTACCAATGCAAGATACTGTTTCTATGGCTTCACATCAAAACGTAGATATGTCCTACTATGTTTAGATTTTAACCAACTTGGCAAGATTAAACATTCAACACAATATAAACTTTAGTTGTTGGGAATGTTCGTTACCCTTGACTTTTACAAGTCAAGACGAACAGCAAGTTTTCTTACCCTGCCTGACCTAATAATAAAAGTGTTTGTTTCAACAGGTAAATCTGAGTTCATATGCTGGGACACTTTCTGTGTGGACTGTTCTGAACCTGTGAGTGATTTAGTCTTTTTCAGGAACTCCTTCAGGCAATAACTGAATATGCCTGCGGTTTTTCCTTTTCTCCCCCTCTTTTTTTATTGAAGACCATGTAAGATCTCGGAATGGAGCTCTCTGTCCTCACTGTTGCTTGTCCTTTGCATTGTGATTCATCATCTAGCTTTAACATCACTGAGTCTATAGGTCTCAGAACAGGTAAGTGTTTCACACCATGTCACCTGTTAAAATAGTAAACTTGTTTTTTTTTTGTTTTTTTTGCAGTTTAGTCATTCTCTTTTACCTTTGTTTTGTTTTGCCACTTTGATTTTTCGTTTTTTCTATAGGGTAGGTAGAGTAGTGCGGGTTTTTCTTCCCATTAGTAATTCTGCGAGGCTTACACCTGTAGAGGTGGCAGGGGTAGCTCAAAAACTCATAAGTGCTAACAGCAGGTCATTATGCTTTAGTATGCGTTTTGCTGTCTGTATTGCCCATTCTGCATGTCCGTTTCCTTGTGGATTGTGTGGGCTTGAAGTGTGCTGGATGTTACACAAAACACAAAAGTTTCTCCAAACTTCACTGGTGAATGGTGGTCCATTGTCACTAACGATTTGTTCAGGTATGCTTTAAGTGTCTGTACAACGTGCTCTGATGTCGTGGTATGTAACAGAAGGATTTCTAAGTAGCGTGAATAATAGTCAGACACCACAAGATATTGTTTTCCTCGATGCATACACACGTCTATGGCTATTCGCTGCCATGGCCTTTCTGGCAGTGGTGTAGGCTGTAGTGGTTCTTTGTGCTGTGTACGTTTGTTTTCAATGCAAAATTTGCATGTTTCTATCTTTTTCCTGAGATCTTCAGAAATCCCAGGCCACCACACAGTCTCTTTGGCTCTTGCCCTGCACTTTGACAGTCCTTGGTGTCCCTCGTGAATTCTGATAAGGACCTCATATCTCATTACTTTATGAACGACTTTATGAACGATGCGATTCCTAAGCACTAACAGTTCATCACTCACTGATAAGAAGTCCTTCCATTTGTAAAAGCATTGTATGCTGTTAGGGATGCTTTTGTATATTCTGGCCATCCTTCCTTGACAAATTTCTCCACACTCAGTAACTGTTCATCTTTTTGTGTCTCTGTTTTTATTTCCATCAGCTTCCGCTGTGATACCGGCAGACCTCTGATGACTACATTCACATGGCAACACAAGTCGGCTGCCAAGAAGTCCTCTGTGACATGGATTGAATGACAGTGCGTCCGCCACGACCAAAGTTTTGCCAGGTGTGTACTCTGCTTTTACATTAAACCTCATGAGTCTCATCAAAAGTCTTTGACATCTCACTAGTACTGTGTCCAAGTCTTTACTATTGATTAGCGGTATTAGCGGCTTATGATCGGTGATCAGTTTGAATGTGTCCATCATAGTGTGCCAGAACTGGAGCATTAATGAGTGCGTTCTTGAGGTTGATAAATGCGCTTTTCTGTGATTGATCCCATGTCCATGCACTATTTTTCTTGAGCAGTTCATACAAGGGACCCCCTTCCGTTGCCAGGTTTGGAATGTATTTGCCCATATAATTAATAAGGCCTAAAACTCTCATCAGTTCATTTACATTTTAGGCTCTTGCAAGTCTCTTATTGCATGTACCTTCTCAGGGTCTGCCCTGACACCCTGTGCATCCACTATGTGCCCCAGAAAACTCAACTCTGCTTTCCTGAACACTAGGGGTGTGACAAGATCTCGTACCACGAGATCTCGTGAGACTAAAACGTGACGAGATTTCTCGTCGAGGTGAAAAGTTGTCTCGTCGTGCTATCAGTGTGAGGGTGAAATTATTATTGAAGATGCCCCTGCCACTTTCAAATCGTTTGTGTGGAAACATTTTGGTTTTCCAGTAGAAATAATAAATGGCGAAAGAATAACACACAAGACACAAACAATATGTAAACATTGTAAGAAAACTATGCCGTTCACCTCGGCCAAGGTTGTACAGACTCTTAGGGGCCGTTCACATATCGCGCGCATTTTCATTCGCGCAAAATGGAAGCAACACGGTCGCGACGCGCATGTTGTGCGGTGCGCTCGTTTTTTCCTGGCGCACCTATGCCGCGGCGAGATGAAAACATCTCAACTTTTCAGAATGCCTCAAGCGCACCGCAGGTCATGTGACAAGAACCAACCGATCATCTTCGACCTTTCCGTAACAAAACATGGAAATCTCAGCCGAACAGCTGATCATAGCTGTACAGGGGGGTTGTTATATCTCATCTCCATAAATATATCTAGTAGTAAAGCTAAAGCAAGGGCTAAAATCAATTTATCCCTTGCTGAAACTTGCTGAAACAGTTCATGGTTGCATAGCAACGACAGACGCTACAGAAGCGCGAGCTCCCGAACGCTTGCAAAAGTAGGAGGAAGCGACACGGCCACGCTTTACACGCTTTTTTAGGTGCGATATGTCAACGGCCCCTAAAGAGGCAGAAAGCATCGCTATTACTGCTAACGGTTGGACTTCTCGGTGTACGCAGAGCTATATAACAGTTACAGCCCACACAATCAATAGTGACTGGGAAATGGTCAACTTTGTACTGCAGTTAAAGTGACACTTAAAGTGTTATTTGAATTTTTTATTTATATGTTTATTGTATTTATACTGTTTAATTTATGTTCAATCTGTAGAAAGAAGTTCAGTGAGATTTCTCATGTGAAATTATACAGGGCAGAAAACAATTGGTTGATTTTGTGGCAAAACATTTAGCAGTGTTTGCATGTTGTTTTACTGCAAATAATTCATTAAAATAGAGGTAAAATGACATGCATTACAAGTTGATTTCAAAGTGCACCAACATTTTTGCAGTTTATGATTTTCAGTTGAATAAAAGACTATTTTCCCTTCATACGTTTCATTATTGAGGATTTCTTAAAAATACTATAAAAATCTCGTCTCGTGAACCCAATCTCATGTCTCGTCTCGTCTCGTGGGATAGGGGTCTCGTCACACCCCTACTGAACACACATTTCTCCTTGTTCAGTTTGAGATCCATACTTTCCATCCTTTTCAACACTTCTTTTAGTTGTTTGTCCTGCTCTGCTTCATCCTTCCCATACACAATAACGTTGTCCATACAGCCACTCCATTTACGTCTCCCAGAAGCTCACTCATTTTTCTTTGAAAGATTTCTGGAGCTGTTTTTAAATGTTGTCAAAAGGCTGCTTTCATTACTTAATAGAATCTGCCAAAATCCAGATGCTGCATCTAAGAACGTAAAAACGCTTGCCCCTGATAATTTAGCTAGAATTTCTTCTGTTGTGGGAAGCATGTATCTCTCTCTTTTTATGTTGTCATTCAGTTTGTTCATTCCCACACAAGTTCTTACCACCCCATTGGGTTTCATAACTGGTACCATGGGTGCACACCAATCTGTAGGTTGTGTGACTCTCTCCACTACGCCTTGTTCCTCCATTCTTTTCAGTTCTGCTTTATCTTTAGGCATTAGGGGTAACGGCAGGTCCTTGCAGTACATATTGCATATGGCTCAGCCCCTTCTTTCATGTGAATTTTCACAGGCTCTGTTTTCATAGTGCTGCCTCCCTCGAAAACTGTGCTTATTTGCTCTATTCTTTTAACCAGTCTCATTTCAGCAGCAGTCCCACTGGGCTATCTAGTACTATGTTTGATCGCTGGAGCAGGATACTTGGCTGAAGCTTTTTAAATGTCTCTGTATTTATTACATTAACATCACCCCCAGCGTCTATCTTAAACCTAACCGGCGTATCGCCTATTTTAAGCAACACAGTCCACTTAGCTTCTTTAGTGTCATGTTTGTTACTCACCGCGCCCAGGTAAAAGTTCTCATCATTCTCATCTTTTGCTGTCACTTGTCTCACAGTTTTTGATTTACACATCCTTGTCCAGTGTCCTTTCTTTTTGCACTTTCTGCATTCTGTGCTTGCTGCTGGACATTTTCTGATATCTTCGTGTCCTGTTGTACCACACCGGCCACACTCTGTATCTTCTTTTCTTTTCTCACTACCTCTTTTGTATTTCTCTCATCCAGGGCCTATTCGCTGCCTTTGTTGACTGTTTGGAGGTCACTTCTTGTACGCTGTTCGTATACTGGTCCTACTGCTGACTGATCTACTTTGCAACATCCTCGGCCTGCTGTGTCATCTGCACCGCTGTTTCCAGGGTAAGTGCTGTCATTAGCTGCATTCTTCTAGAAAGCTCTTTATCCTTAATTCCTACTACGAGTCTGTCTCTTATGTGTTCGTTTCGGCCTGAACCAAATTCGCAGTACTCACTAAGCTCATAGAGCGCTGTCTGTACCACTTTCCCCAGGCTTTTGTACTCTCTGATGGAAACAAGCCCCGTTCGTGTATAACATTTCTTTTTGGCATGAAATATTCGTCAAACTTTCCAAGAACAGTCTCGTAATCCTCAGCACTTTCCTCCTCCACAAATGTAAATGATTTGTAAATGTTCTCCGTTTCTATGCCCATAGCATATATTAGAGTACTTATCTATACTAGAGCTTAGATCGGGCCCAAAAAATTAAGCCCGACCCGACCCAAGCCCGAGTACGTTGTGTCGGCCCGGCCCGACACATTAA
This sequence comes from Zacco platypus, assembly GCA_038088235.1. NCBI lineage: Eukaryota > Metazoa > Chordata > Actinopteri > Cypriniformes > Xenocyprididae > Zacco > Zacco platypus. The sequence continues at coordinate 12,771,066 of CM076071.1, read as the reverse complement.
CTGCAATAATGAGCCCGAGCCCGATTTACACCCGACCATTTTTTTTTAATACATGGGCCATTATTTACGTTTTTTTCCTTTCCAAATCTTCACTCGGATCCCACCTATTTTCGCAGGGGATTATAAACGTGTCTTCCTTTCGTTTGCTTATAATTAAGTCTATTATAGGCTACCTATTAACATCCTTTGCTGTGGTAAAGTAGAAAAAACATTGTAGGACGGATATACCTTTTTACTTCAAATTTCATTTAGCACAGTTTGTAGGCTATTTGTTATTAGACTTCAGGCGTGTCAAGTTTATTTGTAGGCCATAGCGCATAAACACACCGACGATTTTAGTTTCGCTTTCTCTGGGCAGTAGGCTACAAAAACAAACCCTAATGTCTTGACCCTGTGGAAGATAAAATTCGATCTTCAGACCTTTTACAAGAATACCTGAAACAATCTGGCCTGGTCGCGCAATTATCGAAGACGGGGGTAAAATGGTTCCATACCTCCGACTTTCCTCCTTACCTCCGATATTTAAAGTTGTTTATTTAATTCCTAAATCCATTTAAAAAGCCATTTAAAAAGCCATTCAAAAAGCGATTTAAAATGATTTACAAATGTATTTTTATTGTTCTATTAATCTACGTTTAAAAACAGGAATTAAATAAACAACTTTAAATATGTCTATTTATTTGCCTTTATAAAAGTGATTTATTTATATACATTTTTATGTGTGAATTATTAAATGAATTAATTGATTCTTCGTTTTATTTTTATGTGGCACTCCTGGTCCTCCATACCATACATGTTGCACTTACGCTACACAATACAGCTGCCCGGTGTGATTTGTGTGAGACTGCAAGTGGAGGAGACGCAGCCGCTGCGAATGACACGTGACTGCATTTAGTTTTTTTTTTACTAGTCTAACTTGTTCAAAGTTGTCCGCATTTGTTACTTAGTTATAGTATTAGTATTTACTTTGCGAATATATATATATATATATATATATATATATATATATATATATATATACATATATATATATATACATATATATATATATATATATATATATATATATATATATATATATATATAGCTTTCTCCCCACCCAATTGGGTTAAAGTAATGATTTAAAAAAAAAACACCAATGCTTGATCGGGCCCGGCTCAGCCCGAGGATAGTGGCGGGAAATATCGGCCCGACTCGGGCAGAGAATCTAAACACTAATCTGTACCTCTTTATCCTCTTTACTCAGTTTTGTAGCAGTCCTGTAGCATGAGAATCTCTGTCGCCATACTGGCCATTCTTCTGGACGATTAAAGTTAATTTTAAATTTAAATTTTCTGGTGGATTAAACTTGGCTATTTTACTTTTCTTATCCGTTTACTTCTGACACCATGTCTTGTGTATATTTACACAGAGGCATTAACCTGTTTGGTTTTATTTATTGAGGCCCCTGGAACACACAACATAACACTATGCAGTACATGTGCTTAGCTTTTAACATACACTTCCTCATCCCCTTGACTCTCTCCTGTATTACTCCCTGAGGCCCCCTAACGGCTGGATGTTGTAACACATCATCATAACATGTAATACCCTGACAAAAAGTAAGTAAATTTTTCTAGGCATCTAGTCGTCACAACATGATATTACATATAATATTCATAATTCTGCCATGACAACACTCATATGACAATGTGAACATGTTTGGTCTGCCAATACATACACGACATGCTACTGCTGTACAATATAGCACACAAATTACTCGTTTAAGATCTATACAGGTAGAGCTGGGGAAGGTGGAGGGTTTCTGAGAGCATGCTGCACTGCTAAGCAAATGCTACCCAAGTATTTTGAAGGTTGAGCATGCAACCTCATTGGCTACTGATACAGCAGGAACCAATCAGCTGCGCCCTATAGATAATGATGTCATTACGAGCAGATTGAGTTAAAGGACCTAATAGCAAGCGCCATCTAGAGTTTCATGACAGAACTTTGTATTTCTGTCACGACAACTCTGAGATTGTTTGGCATGGTAAAGGGTATGATAATGTTGATATGTTTGGTCTTGGCGGAATAGACCTGCTACGTTGCTGCTGTGGTTATTGCTGCTGCTGCAGAGTAAGTAAGGGACTTGCTGCTGCTGTTTAAGTGGTGTCCTATTGACTTACCAATGTGGTGTTAGCTGCATATGTGCCTACATACCAGAGTATACACTAAACTAAGTAGCTTGGGCTGTAAAACTTGGCTCTAGTGGCCTATTAGACTATTTGTGCTTGGCATGACAATCGTTATTGTCAAAACTCTCTATACTCCTATTTGCAAATGTGGAGGTCATCTGGACAATGGAGCATGACTCTAACACGCATTCAGCTGAAACCAGCCCGAAACACACAGGAGTAAATGAAAACATCAGTCCTGTAACAAGACTGTTGAAAGTTGAGTAAATAAGAGAACCCTGGTTAAATGCTATACATTTTCTCATGAACATTTTCTCGTGTCCGCTATTCTTAGTCACAGTAATCTTAATGGCTCAGTCACCGCACTGGTGTAGATACTGTATTTCGGAATCACAGATTGTGTAGTGGCAGGTTATGGCCACCTGGTGGGGCTAGAGATTAAGGTTGTATAAGCAACAACTGAGTAGAAGAATAAAAGAGTTGTCTGATTTCATCCAGTGAGTTGTGTACTTGAATACAGAGTATAGAGGAACAATACATGGTGTCAGAAACGGTTAACCCACGACAGACAGAGTCTATTGGCACAGATAAGAAGTTGGAACAGTTTAATGGTGTGTAGAGTGATAATGGTGGGAACTGTAGAGCAAGAGAGAGCGAGTCAGCGAGAGCTAACAACAGGCAAGCAGCAAACTAAAAGCACACAGTATGGACCACATATTTACCATCACACCACCGGGACCATTCAATTTCGTGCCAAACTCGTGGCCCACATGGATTAAAAGGTTTGAACGCTTCAGACTAGTGTCTGGATTGAAATAAAAAGACGGCGGATACCAGGTGAATTCTCTCATCTATACAATGGGCGAGAAGGCTGACGATATTCTGAGCTCACTGCAGTTGACAGAAGAGAAAGAAAAAGACTTTGATGAGGTAAAAAAAAAGGCCTTTAATGAACATTTTGTAGGCGTGCAAAATGTGATTTATGAACGAGCCAAGTTTAATAAAAGATGTCAAGAAGTTGATGAATCTGCAGAAAACTTTATCACCTCAGTGCACAAGCTAGCTGAATATTGCAAATATGGCATCTTACGTGAGGAAATGATCCAAGATAGGATTGTGGTCAGCATACGTGATGTTAAATTGTCTGAGAAACTGCAGCTCAACCCAAATTTGGAATTAGCTACAGCTATAGTTCAAGTGAGGCAGCACAAGGAAGTAAAAAAGTAGCAAGCTGTTCTGCGGTCAGCTGATTCGCCAGGACAAATAGATGCACTGTCTCATAACAGTAAGAGACAAGCTCAAAGAAAAAAATCTTTTCAACGCGGAAGCCATTATCAGCCTCAGTCTACCTCAACCAAGTCAAAACAGTGCGGGAAATGTGACAAAACCCCAAAACATTCATGGACTGAATGCCCAACAAAAGATATTGAGTGTAGAAAATGACAAAAGAAGGGACACTTTGCGGCCGTGTGCAGATCGGTTCAAAAGCTGGATTCAATTGAAGAGGATGGGGCAGCTTATCTTGGGGCTGTTGACTATCCACAGTCATCCACATGGACTGAAATACTTACCATAAATGGCAGCCCATTGCATTTTAAAGTAGACACGGATGCATCTGTGACTGCTATTACAGAATCAGAATTCATACTAGATAAATATGGCAGACACTCAGCGCCGCGCAGACCGTTACTGGGTCCTGCCGACCAACCTCTGGATGTTAAAGGGCAAGTGTATGCGGCTATTCAGAAAGGGGACAGAAAAATTGAGGAGGAGGTGTTCATTGTGAAAGACCTGACCACACCCTTATGGGGTCTTCCAGCTATCCGCAGACTACAGATGATCCGTAAGCTCAATAGCATTGACGATGCAAAGACTCACTTCCACTCAACTTATTCAGACGTAATCAAAGGGCTGGGTAACCTTAAGGGGGAGTACAAAATTAAGCTGAGAGACAACGCAACACCCTATGCCCTCTTTGCACTGCAACATGTAGCCATTCCTCACCGGACCAAAGTCAAAGAGGAACTAGACTGGATGGAGAAGATGGGAGTCATAGCCCGTGTTGAAAAACCAACTGAATGGTGTGCGGGCATGGTCCCTATAGTGAAACTGTCAGGGAAAATTCGCATTTGCATGGACTTAACCCAGCTGAACGAGAGTGTCAACAGAGAGAGACATATCCTACCGGCAGTGGATGAGACAGTGGCCAAGCTGGAAGGAGCCAAAGTCTTTACAAAACTTGACGTGACATCAGGCTTTTGGCAGGTACCACTCTGTAGGGATGAAAATATCCAAAGATATTTTAAAATGAACAAAGACGAATTATAATTCATTCTGAACATATATGGTCTAAAATTATTTCTAGCTTTATAATTAATTTTAGAAAGACTGGTCTGTTTTGTCCAGCAAAACTATCAGTCCAATTTTCTTATCAATTCTAGAAAAGAAGTTTTCTTTTCTGGCCACGAAAAGGAAACTTATTCTAGTACTCAAGAAACATATAGCTAGTGAAATCAAATGTTAAAGGGACTTGGTTCATGTATGAATTTCAATTGCAGACAATCAAGCGTGAATACAATGTGTTTAATATATGAATATATGATATATACACGAATACATACAACTAAATCTAAGCAAAGCATACAATATAATAACGAAAGTAAAGATAGGAAAGAGGTTGATCAAAGAAGGCAAGATCACAAACAGTTAAACCTATTGAGAGCCAGCAACGAAATCACTTCAGAAAATCAAGTTAAAGCGCATCGAAAATTAATTCAGATTCTTGCATTAGTGCTGTGGTGAATGCCATTCAAACTTCAGTGCGTGGAGCTGGAGCTTCGATTGGTCTCTTCCTGAGGTTGAATCTTCAGTGGGAGTTTCAAAACGGAATTAACTGTCTGAAAAATGCCAGAAAATAAAAGAGGAAGAGTGTCTCATCTAGGATGGGAAGTGACTGAGCACGGATGAGCTTGTGTTTAGGTGTTATAAAGATAACTCCGGGCACATCTATTTTGGGCTTTCGGACCAATAGAGAACATGGACTTTTAGTGGGAGAACTTTCCTTTGTCTCTTTTTATGGCCTAATTTACATGATCTGCGGAGGTGTCTGACTGAGTAATTTTTTTCTTCAAAGTACCTTAAAAGTAGAATAATGCATATTATCATGATATAACACCAATATCCAGTTATGAAATTCACAGAGGAACGTTTTGAATCCAAGAATCATGGGTTTAGGAATCTCTGAAGCACATATACATTCTTCAGATGCTTTTATCCAAAGCGACTTACAAGTGAGGAAAACAAAAGGAATATGAAAGGAAAAACACAGGAAAAACTCTTGGTAATTTTAATATTTTGATGAATGTCTCTATGTGTGTGCATGGTCTTCTCGTCCCACAAGCTCTGGGCTTGTATGGGGGAAAGAATTTGATCTGAGTTGATTCAGATCTTTTTGAAGTCAGGTAGACTTCCAGAGAGATCCTGTTTTACATCGACACATAGCCGCAAAACTGTCGCTTGCCCATGGGAGATTTTACCTATGCAAGTCAGAAGGTTAAAAGCTTTTCCTAAAACCTAAAAATGAATTGATCATCAGTGGTCCAGTCCAGACGCTACAGTCCCCCTTTCGGCCAACGAAGTTCATGTTTGGGACATCGTTGGACATTCCTAACACGGGGGTTGTGTGCCTTGTAGGCACTGCGAGGGTCGAGCTGAACATACACTTTCTTGGTGTAGGTCCTGAAGTTTGTGATCAGAAGTCCAGGTTGTTCCCTCAGTACAATGCCAGATGCCGGATCTAGTGATGTTATGTCAGGCAACTGTCCTATGGTTGGCTGGAGGCATAGGAAGGTGAGCCACAGCAGCATCCTGGCACAGAAGAGAGAGAGAGAGAACTGGTAGGTCATCGATGGATGTCCTTTGTTGATGAGGACAGTCTTTTCGCTTCGAGGATTGCAACAGAGTTTAGCTTGCATTGTCCCCTCCCTACCTCTCTCTGTCAGCAGCCACATGTCTTTTGATTTGATTACAGTGGACCCACTTGAAACTTGGGTCTTTCTGTCCCCGGCTCAGTTGGATTCGGTACGCAACAGGGGAAAGTTTGTCCTGATCTCATGAGGTCCCGTCCAGTGGGGCAAGAATTTCTTTGACAACCGCTTGAAGGCTGTCTTGGGTGGCTGGATGAAACGGTAGTACCAGACCCTGTCACCGACCTCCAGATCCTAGTGTGACACTTTTCGGTCATGTTGTTGGGCAAAAGTAAATGTTGTTCTCAGGTGTCTGTGTAGTTCGTCAAGGTACTGGTAAGTGGTGTAGGCTGTGACAAGGCTGGAGTTTACTGGTTGAAACAGCAGGTGCAGTGGCAGTGTCATCTGCCGGCCTGTCATTAGTTCAAAGGGAGACACGTGTTGACCACGTGTTCCTCTGCGTTGCGTTTCCTTCTAGGAAATAATGAATTAAACACCAGTTGTTCCTTTTCAAGTTCAAAAGCGCAGATGCCCTTGGCAGTTGTCATGGTTGACAAGGATCCAAAGGGAAGCGGGTGCGCTTGTTGGCAGACAGAAGGTCAGGTGTGTCCTCAATGAGAGCATTGAACAGGGTGTGACTGATGGCTGAGTTGTCAGCCCACAGTGCGAGAACAATGTCTGTTGTCGTTGCATCATTCAATTGCAGGTCTGCCATGACCTCGGGGCAGCATGAGTCAGAGTCTCTGGTAAGTTGAAGAGTGCAGAGTAGCGAACTTGAACTTTGCTCTGGTGCTAAGATGGTGTTCCCACGGCTAGCTGCGAGATTTCCCGTGACCTCAGTGACCTGACAGTCTGACTCAGATGATCTGGGTGACTGGAGAGACAGAGGTTCTCGCACTTGAGCCCAAATTTTCAGCTGTCTGAAGTCCAATAAGGGCTCAAAGTGATCTAGCAGGTCTTTGCCAATGACAAGGGGAAATGTGTCTATTTGTGATATGTACACAGGGTGTACCAGGCTCATTGGACCAATTGTCAGGTGAATGGGAGCTATCTGTTCAAGTTGGACCTCATCTTGGCTGTACGACTGCACATTCAGCTCACATTTTTGTGATTTAAGAGTTCAATTCTGTCTCTTGGCTTCAGCTCTGAGTCTTTCAAAGAGGTCTGATGACATCAAAGTGAGATCTGCTCCGGTGTCCACAAGGGCTTCAATTCTCACGTCATTGTCTACAGTGATGGCAAGATAAAGTTTCCGGGCCACCCCCTTTTCGATCAGATTCCCTAGGAGTCTTGGGGGGCTTGAGTGCTGAACCGATGGGGGGACCGATAGGCAGTTGGGGCCGGTCTCTTGCAGTTCATTTGGGAGGCAGACAACCAAAACAGCACTTTCTGGTACCTTGAAGTCTCGGTTGACAGCGTGATGAAGTGGGCTGGTTTGCCTCGGGTGTGCAATTATCAGCTGAGGTTATTGGGGGACGCTGTCACTTGGTGATGCGTTAGCCGTTTCTGTGGTCAGTGGCTGGTCCGCAGGGATCTGGGTGTTAGGTTCTATTGGAGGGCTGTCAGGGATAATGTTGGGGACAGGCCTTACTCCTAGTCATAAGGAGTCTGGCTTGTCTGGCTTGTCTCACTTGTGGAGTTTCTTCTGGATCAGTTCACTGAGAACCCCTAGGATCTCTGCAGACTCAGACGTTGCTGCCCTGTTCTGCTCTTGCGAGGGCTCAGATTTGGGCTTATTTGGGGCCTGTCGGGAGGCGTCCTGCTGCTGGCTGTCGGACTTGATGCTCTGGCCGATGACTGTCTACCATTTCTGGACCATCAGCTGGCATTCCTCGTGGCATCGCCCTTTGGGTTGTTGGATGGATGTGACTGGTCCCAGGGTCTTTCAGAGTGCCTGGTCGGGTCCTTGGGATGGGCACCCTCAGAATGAGGCTGCCCTCTGCTGGCTGGGAACGGCCTTGACTGCCTGTTATTTACTCTGTCACTGTGGGGTGGCTGTGCGCCCTCTAGGGCCAGTTCAGAACAGTGATCAGAGACAGGGTAGATGGTTGGATTTTTCAGTCTTTTCAGAAATACTCTTTTGCTTAACATAGGCCTTATGGACTAAGTCTCGCAGCTGTTGGGTAGACATGCTGCGCGGACAGGCCAGGACTCCTAGGTGATGACTCACTGTAGGATGAAGGTTTCGGAGGAACAGAGTTCTGAAGTTGCAATCCTCCTCCATGTCTGGCTCATTGCGTGCTCCGAAGTAGGTCCATTGTAGTCTGTTGTAGTAAACCTGTGGAGTTTCAAGTTGGCCCTGTTTAAGGTCCATAGCAGCGATGAGCCCTTGGTCCGATTCAGGGTCAGAAAACTCTCTGATCAGAGCCTGTCGCAGCTGCTGGTAGTCTGATTTGACGGCTGGATGTGATTCTGAGCAGATACAATCTGTCCCATGCATTCACGTTGGCCACATTTTGCAAAAGAAAGTCTATGTCCTGCAAGTAGGCGTGCACGTCGTGGCTTCATGCAGGGTTTGGGGTGAATGTGGGAATGTTTCTGGCCAGCTTGTCAAGTTCTTTCTGAGCCAAACCCATGACTAGTGGCACAGACTTTCTGGAAAGGCTCCCACCCCTTTGTTGCTAACGAAGGTTCTGGAATGCCGAAGGGTGGCATCCTGAACAGTGGGCTTTCACCCCCTTTTTGCACAAGGGGCTCTTGACTGGGAGGCCTGGACCCACGGACCAGGGGAAACTGGTCCATGGTAACTTTGTAGGCTATAAGAATATTTCAGTTCTCTGTGCACAGTGTCAAGTTCATCTTTTAAATAGTCTCTTTGTTGTACTAAAGTAAGGATTTCAGCTCGGGCCGCCTGCAGGTGGTTTTCACAGGCCTTGGCCTTAGCGTCCCTTTCTTTTAGTCTCTGCTTTTGATAGGAGAGCACCGCTTTGTTGGAGTTTTCCAGTCAGTTCCTCTCTGGATTCGTTCTCCAACTGCTCTCTACGCTCTGTCTCTAGATGGAGCTCTGCCAGGGCTTTTTGGAGTCTTTCCACCTTTTCCTGTAGCTCTGGGTCCGTTTCATCCACTGTCTCGCGCCGGTTCTGGGTCTTGAGGAGTAGCCTGTCTAGACGCTGTTGAGAATGGGCCTGGTTCCTCGGGGCCTCCTCGGCCTGGAGCTTGAGCGCTGCTGGTTCTTGCTCCAGGTGGATGTTGCTCTGGTCGCTGAGCCGTGCCTGGGCGATGAGGTTGTGAGCGAGTCCCCCGACGATCTTGGCCCATTCTTTTTGGTTGTAGCTCTGGGTCAGATCGTAGGCCATCAGCCTGTTCAAGTCGTCATCCAGTTTTTTTCTGCTCAGTTGCTGTAGGTCACCAGCAGTGTTGGGCAGGAACGTGTTGGTCATGGCACACAGTCAGATGATCCCAGTGGGTGCCAGGACTGGATGATTGGGACATAGTGGCTCACAGTTGGCGAGAGAAAGACAGCACAAAGAGACCAATGCAAGTCTGTGCAGAATTAGCGAGCTACGGTAATATGTAATTATGTGCACATAGTGTAATTTTGACAAACCGGTATTGACAGTTGGGCTATAGGCCAGACACTTAACGTCTTTGGCCGTGAATGGCCAGGTGGGGCCAATTTGTGAGAGTACAGGATTTAAATAAACATTTCGACGCGTAGCTTAGTTGATCATCTAATGACTCTGGCTGCTTGGCTCGTCAATCTATTATTTACGTGAACTGAAAGAAACAAACACAACAGAAAAGCAACAGAAAACCGAACAAAATATACCAAATAATTAAAGAGAAAAGAAAAACAAATAGAAATAAAATAGGAACAGAAAAAGATAGAGGGGAGGAAAAGGCTTAAGTACTTTCACTTTTCACCTATCACTGCTAGGGTTTATAGCAGGCCTGACGAAGGCGCTGTCGAGTTATAAAGCCTAGGGGGATGGTATAGCTTAAGAACAGAAGAATGAGCCAAACACTTAAATAATCACAGAATAGCTAATATTCTATGGATTATTATAAGTGAATGGGCAGTATACTATTTAACTATGCCTGGAGTGAATTGAGATTGCTCAGGCGAGAACTCAGTGGCAGGGCCAACCTCCCTGACGGCTCCAGCCACTCGACTGCGGTGTCCCCGGGCACCCTGTTCTCCTTTTATCACGGTGCGACCACTCAAACAGCAATGACTTTTAGCACACTCAAGTGAGGCGCCAGTGGCCAGACTGCCGAGTCAAAATTGGGTTTCACCTGATAACCCCTTTGGAGTCAGTCACTTAGTCACAGTCAGTCACAGTCAACTTAATGTTAATTTAATTTTAAATTTAATCCTTGCTTAAACCAAATTTAAATCATTAACTATATAAGGTAAGAGAATGGAGCTTATAATGATAATAATCAGAATAAACTATCTGAAAAGGAGAAATAGAAAAAAGCAATAAAGTAGAAATAAAACAATTCAAAGTGAAATAACAAGAGATAAGAGAGAAAGCCTTCTCTTTCTGGGACTGCCCACTAAGGTGAGTGCTACAAATGAACAAATGCCAATGGATGACACAGAGAAACTTAATTTAAATTTAAATTAAAACTTTGTTTAATTAAATTTGAATAAGTGTGTGAAGCAAGAGAGGCTTAACTCAAATAATAAAAATAGAGTAGAGGAATGCAGGTGAAACCCTAAGAAAATTAATAAAATAAATGAGAAGGGAGAACGTGCAGTAAAATAATACAAACTGAAAATAAAAGGAGAGAGAGGAAGGAAATTGACTTATCTGGGGAAGGCAACTCAACTCAACTCAGTCATGAATGAATTAAATTTGTGCACGCATACAATGTTTTAGATCTCAGCGGATCCTTTTGCGCCAGTTTACAGCACAAGGATGTGTAACTTGTAACTCTCTGCTGTTACAAATTAACATTTGATCAATGTGTTAAAATAAAAGACTCCAATTTACAAATAATTCAGATAAGATGTATTTTTCTAAATAGATTTGCATTAGACGAACACTGGGTACACTGAAAAAAGTGTTTCATTGGATCAAAGTACAAATTTTGCATCAACTTGTTACATCTAATTACTTTACTTTTTATCAACTTGAAATTTTTACTTTGAAAAGAATTAACTATCCATTACTTAGCCAAAGCAAAATGTATCTTTGAATCAAATAAAGATTTTAAGTTTAATGAAAGCTCAAATTTTACTTTGTCTTAATGTTTTCTCTTTGTATTAACTTTTTTTTATTTATTTTTTTTACTTTTTTGGCAGACGCTTTTATCCAAAGCGACTTACAAGGGGAGCAATTAGGGGTTAGGTGTCTTGCTCAAGGGCACCTTAGTCATGGTATCGAAGGTGGAGAGAGTGCTGTTCATTCACAATCCCCACCTTCAATTCCTGCCGGTGTGGGAATCGAACCAACAACCTTCAGGTTACAAGCCCAACTCCCTCACCATTAGGCTACGACTACCCCTAATTCTTACTTAACAAGAGTTACTAACTTAATTAAAAAAAAAAAAAAATTTATTTACTTTCAGAACATGTAATTTTATCATTTACAATGAATGACTTCAAGCATCAAACTTTTGACAATTTATTTTGTCATAATACACTTTTTTTTTTTTACAATGTGTACACTATCATACAATGAACAATATATAACAAGATAAGACAAGATAAAACAAACCAGGTTCAGTAAAAAGTAGAGTACAGTTAACTTTGTCCAACATCTTCAAAAGAAATTTACCATAAGCAGAACATTGTAGCTGGGTCACATGAAACAAATTTACTCCTGCAGCTTTGAAGAGAGGTTCTGCACCCGTCGGCTCATCTACTTACTCTCTATGTCCATGATTATTTTTTGAAAGACCTCGAAGGTATATTTGAGTCCTTCAGGATATTTAAAGTTCAGTGCATGAATGAGTCCAAACATCAAGGCACAGGCACATGCAACAGAGGGCAACTCATTTAGTACTTCCACACCGTCAATGACAATGGAAATGTCCAGTGCATGACTAAGAGCATCACTTTCACGGATCACAAAAAATGCCATGGTGGTCTTTTCAAATTCTCTCTCCGCTTCCTCCCTCTTCTCAGCCTAAAAACATAAGAACAGAGATTAATTGAGGGACTGTGGTGGGGGGGACACCCCTTCATCTTAAAATTTATTACAAAATTTAGCTTTCCTACTATGGAGGTCAAAGTAGAGCCCAAACGTCTGTTGCGAATTTTCATTAAAATATCTTCATTTGTGCTCAGCATAAAAATAAAATTTTTATTTTTTTTATTACAAGATTACAGTAAGTGATGACAAAATTTTCATTTTTGGGTGAAGACGTACTTTTACACTCTCTTTGGCTTTGTAAATGCTTTTAAACACTGAAACACTTGTACAAATCAAACGCTCCCATGTGTTGACCATTGTAGAAAATCACAGAAATATTTGTTGAGTGCAGTACCACAATGGCCAATCAGAGGCATTTATCAATCTACTCAACGATGTTCAAAATGCATTTTTGGGTGAACCAACCCCTTTTAAAGGAGTAGTTCACATTCAAAATTCTGGTATCATTTACACACCCTCTTGTCATTTCAAACCTGTATGAATTACTGTCCTCTGCATAATTTTGAACAATGTTCACTACTAATGTATGGACACAAAACCAATGCGAGTGAATGGGGGGCTCTTAACACTCTTCAAAATATATTCTTTGTGTTCTGTGGAAGAAAGTTACACAGGCATGTGTAAATGATAACAATTACTTGAACTACTTTAAAGAGATGTCACTAACAAATCAATTTCCCCACATTTTACTCGCTCTCAAAGAAGACCTTTGTTAAGACCACAGAGCCGTGTTGAGCAGTTCTTTGATTGATGGATGCACTATTTGAAGCTTCAAAAAGTCAACAATTCTCGCCCATTCTGCCGTTTGGAAGTAAAATGACACGTAGGATTATAACTTTGCCTGTATTGTTCTTCAAGAATATAAACATATTCAGTTAGGATGCCTTGAGGGCGAGTAAAACATGGGGAAATGTTGATTTGGTAGTGAAACAACTTGAAGGCAAACATGGTTGGAAAAAAATTCAGTAGTTTGCATTGTCTACATTATCTGGTATTCTTTGATCAGACAGCTTACATCTTCACCAAGGTACATGATTAGGCACTTCAGCAGGCACTCTCTTCTGATCTCTATGTCCAGACTCTACAAAATGTTCAAGATATATCGTTTTTATTAGACCAAAACACTACTAAATTGATTGCCACAAGCAATTTTGTTTGCAATACCTGATCCATAACTTTAATAGTGTCCTTAGTTTTTTCACGGAGGACTCCGCCTTTGCTCCTAATAACCTGGAGAAGCTGAGAGCTCTGTCAGTCCAAAGAGGCCATAAATCTTGATTGTAAAGGTAAGGTCGTGATGCGCAAAAATTCAGCATTAATCTGTAAGACAGAGAAACTAGACATCTGAAAAAAATGATTTTACTTTGAGAACTATTTCTAAAAAATACATATACACAAAGCATTAAACAACAAAAGGTATAATTAGGGCATTAAGACATTTTCAAAAACACTACATACTAAAATCCCATGGTAAAAACTATGGTAAATTCAGGATTAGTCACTTACATTTTAACATTTTTTAATAAAATAAATGCTTTTACCTCCTCTTGTTGAAACAGAGCTGGCCATCTTTCTTGCAGTTCTTGAACTCTAGTTTGGTTTTCCACAATCTCTTGTCTGTGTAAGGCAAATGTCTTTGTCGTTTTTTCTCTGATTGTCAATGCATTGTTTCTTTTCTTCACTTCCTTTAAAAGTGCTAGGCACTCAATTTCAAGGTTTGCTGATGTCTCTCCAGCAGGTAGGGATAGGATATGATTGGCCTCACCACGTTTAGGTCGTTTAACATTTTTTGCTGGAAAAGCATGGTCTGAGGCTTTGGTTTTCATAGAATTTACCAAATACTCAGGGCATCCAAGACCTTTCAACTGTGTGCGTAGGTTTCCCATCTTCATTTTAAGTCTCTGTGTCCACCCATAGCACCCATTGAAGGATCCTTTTTCTGCTAAGCAAGGGTGTTTCTTGACAAGTGCCTCTGAAACTTCACAGAAGTTTGCACTGCTGGGATAAGATTTATACTTGTATATCTCATCACAAACCTTTTCCAGAATATCAGACTTCATCTTTGGAGTGACAGTCAGCCTTGTTCCGTTAGCCTTAAAAAGAGCATTTCCTCTCTCTAATTGGAGTTCAGTGTCATAAGAAAAGCACGGAATAATAAATTCTTTTAGCCACTGTTGATTTCTTGTAGAAACAGTTTCTGAGCCAGGGGGTGAGAAGATGATTGTATCATCAGTGTCACCAGAGCCAACAGAGGACAGAATATCATTATTAGACTGGGTCCCATCATTTGTTTGAGCAGTGAATGAGGCTTCGTCTGACAACGGGATAATCTTTAGAGTGCCAAGACTCTGAAGTTCTCCAGTGTTCGTCAAATTTACAAACACATCCCCAAAATCTTTGTCCTGATACTGTAGTCTGAAACTACCATTTAATCCAAAAGCTTCCCTCACTTTTTCAATGAACACATCCACTGACTCGGGAATCCCATCTGGCAGAAGCAACTTCCTTGAATCATCTTGACTCACAATCACCAAAAGCTTGGCAGGTCTTCTTCCTGACATGCTAACAGATTCTGGAAAAAAGAAAATAAATAAGATTAGATAGAGTACAAGTAATAGATAATTGCTAGACATTTACATGTTCATTTCATCTTGTGCACTTTTCTTAGAATTCATAAACAATTTTAACCTCAAACATGTATATATCTCTTAAGAGTCACCATGCGTCTCCCCCCAATTGTGTACTGAACAAGCGGATATGGGTCTGTAAGGTCATGGTGCTCTAAAAGTTCAATTTTCTTGTCAGATGAGTGGACCAAGATATAGGCTCTACAATGTTCAGTATACCATGCATCAAGTCTTCTGACAATGAACAGTGGTTTGTCCTGCAACAATAATAATAAAGCTTCATAATAACTTTAAGTCCATACAAAGCGCCTGAAGCGAGCATATACTTCATTCATGGCGCCGCGTCATTCAGTGTCGCACGCCAGCACACCCGAAGTAGTCTTTATACTACGTTTCAATATCAATCCATCTCACCTCAAGCAATTTACATGTCTTATTATTTTATTTTCACTCGGTTCAACATCGTGATGAGGGAAACTTGTAAACCTTCTAGCCGATTTAGAGCCGTCAAACTAGTAATACGAACCGTAGCTATGTAAAACAACAGCACAACATAAAATTGTATGAAATCATACATACATGTTAATAATACGCCCAAACGTATGTTTAAAATTACTTACCAATTTTCTTCAATCCCGTTTTACAACACCGAGTTCATCCATGTGGTGTAACAAGATGGCGGAAAGCTGGACGTCCTCACGCACAACCACGAATGACGTTACAAGTCACGTGACAATGGGAAACAATATTTATCATTTAATTTACAGAAATGCATTTACTTTACACTAACAAGACTTTCTTTTAATTTAAATCAACTAAACTTTTTACATAACACTGATGGCTAGACAGAAAATTCAATGTTTTGAGTTAGATCAAGTATAACAACTACTTTAGAGTAATTTAATGACATGTCTTGTTCACTGGTGTTCGCTTAAAACATAACCGACTGTGTTTGTGAATACTCAGCAAGATGGGTGTTTTCTTACGTAACTTTGTGTATTTGACCATTCAAACACCGGAAAACATTTCAGTAACGTTACTCAAACCAGGTTTGTAGACAGGTGGCTGAGCGGATATGGGTTAATGTGCTTTAAAATAATCATGCACATCCCGTTTCTTTATGTTCATCTATCCATGCCTCTGAATTACTCTAAAGCTTCAATAACGTCAATTTGCCTAAAAGCAGAGCTTTTTTAGTGATATTCAGCAGTAAAGCTCTGACGTGTCTGAGTCTAAAAACAAAACAAACACTCAACAAAAAGTGAAATCAAACGTTAAAGGGACTTGGTTCATGTATGAATTTCATTCACAGACAATCAAGCGTGAATACAATGTGTTTAATATATGAATATATGATATATACATGAATACATACAACTAAATCTAAGCAAAGCTTACAATATAATAACGAAAGTAAAGAAAGGAAAGAGGTTGATCAAAGAAGGGAAGATCACAAACAGTTAAACCTTTTGAGAGCCAGCAACGAAATCACTTCAGACAATCAAGTTAAAGCGCATCGAAAATTAATTCAGATTTTTGCATTAGTACTTTAGTGCTGTGGTGAATGCCGTTCAAACTTCAGTGCGTGGAGCTGGAGCTTCGATTGGTCTCTTCCTGAGGTCGAATCTTCAGCGGGAATCTTCAAAACGAAATTAACATTATGCCGGAAAATAAAATAGGAAGAGTTGAGCTCGTGTTTAGGTGTTATAAAGATAACTCTGGGCACACCTATTTTGTTATTTTCACCTATTAAATTCCCCATTGGCAGACCCTGTTGAGTTCTTCTGCCACCCCTTGCAACTTCAGACATTGTGGAGTGTCTGTTGCTAGGCTAAGGACTCATTGCTTTGACACAATTTTCATTGTAAAAAGTGCTGTATAAATAAAGATGACTTGCCTTGGTACCATGAAATGCCTTCAAAATGCAAATTATTAATAAAAAGGAAGAAAAATATAGTTCATTTCGTTAAAGGTACATTAATGGTATTTTTCCATTTATGAACGATGAACCTGAAAAGTTTGAACCCAAAATAAATAGTACCAGACAGTTGAAAGGATGTTCAGTAGATAGAGAGACATGACTCTGTGGACTCTCTGCTTTTAGAGCTGCTGATGCTAATGTGTTTGTTTTCCAGCAGTTTACATTAAACAGCCCATCTGTTCCAGATCAGCAAACTTGCTACTCCAGACTGCCCATGTTACCAAATCAAAAGAAGAAGAGAGGAAGAGTGTTATTTTATTCTGTATGAGTACTTACGAGAATTATTACATATAAATATTATGTCTTAAAGGAATATTTCACCCCAAAATGAAAATTCTGTCATCATTTACTCACCCCTAAAATTGTTCCAAACCTTTATGAGTTTCTTTCTTCTGTGGAACACAAAATAAGTTATTTTGAATGTTGCCAGATTGTTGACGATAGCCATTGACTTCAATAGTATTTTTTCCTACTATGGAAGTCAATGGCTACTGTCAACTGTTTGATTACCAACATTCTTTAAAATATCTTCTTTTGTGTTCAACATAAGATCGAAACTCTTACAGGTTTGGAACAACTTAAGGGTGTGTAAATGATGACAAAATGTTTTCCCCTTCCTGCATCATCACTTCCTGTTTGTTGCTGCCACGCTGTTTGAGCTAGAGCTTCCTAATTGCTTGTTTTTGCCTCTTAAAATCAAACTTATAACCTATCACTCTTTCTTTTTCGGTGGGGGAACACATCCCCAACATTATTTTATATAAAAAACATTCGGATTACCTTGATATCGCTAGTTTTATCCGACTTCCCGAACATCCGCTACTAGCTCTAGCCCGTTAGCATTAGCGGCGTGGCACACTAGCGTTTGTACTGTTCTCTCTCACTATATTATTGTTCGTCTAATTATCTAGTTCGTGCAGTTGGAACTGGAAGCAGTGGAGCGGCAGATCCGGATTCTTCTCGAGAAACAGGCTGAGCTACGCGAGCGGCAGACAGCACTGGAAACTTCTCGTGCTGACGCTCACCAACCCTCGGTGAGTTTGCAGCTACGCCGTGTGTTTCTCTGCACAGGGCCCGAGCACCCATAACGCGTTCATCCCAGCTCTCGTTCACTCCGGCACCGTCACACCAGGGACCTTGGGTGCTTCAGCAGCGGAAGACGTGAACCAATGCCTCAGACCAGGACCTCTCCTCCACCGCCGCCCCCGGTCTTCGAGGTCTCGACACGGAACCGCTTCTCCCCTCTCTGCGAGGCGGAACGCAATGCCGTGGTCATCGGAGACTCCATCGTCCGCCACGTCCATGCTACCACAGCCAAAGGTAAGGTGCGCAGTCACTGTTTTCCTGGTGCTCGTGTTCTCGGTGCTGAGACCATCGGAGCTGTAGTGCTGCACGCGGGGGTGAACGACACCAGGCTGCGGCAGACGGAGGTGCTGAAGCAGGACTTCAGGAGCCTGATCGAGACGGTACGAGCCACATCGCCCGCGATGAGGATCATCGTGTCCGGACCGCTTCTGACGTACCGACGAGGACATGAAAGGTTCAGTAGATTATTTGCTTTAAATGAATGGTTGATGTCTTGGTGTAATGAACAGAAGCTGCTCTTTATAAATAATTGGCTCTTCCATGCTGATGGCCTGCACCCCAGCAGAATCAGAGCTGATCTTCTGTCGAAGAACGCTTTGCACCGTTTGACTAGTAAGTCAAACCTCAAATCTCAGTATGTGTTCTGCCCACTTAACTGATAGAAATGTCTGTCTATAGAAACTGTGTCTATTCCCCGAATACTGAGGTTTAGCAATAACAATAAAAATAAAGGATCTAGAAAAAAACTGATCGCGATCAAACCAGAATTTTGCAAAATTACTGAACAAAAACAATTTCTAAAGCTAGGGCTACTAAACAAATCGCTGACACCTAAGGCAGTTATCATAAATTAAATGATCACAGATAATAGTTTTGATGTAATTTGCCTTACTGAAACATGGCTTAAACCAAATGATTATTTCGGTCTGATGAGTCTTGTCCACCTGGCTACTGTTATAAAAATAAATGCGGTCCGATTGGCCGTGGCAGTGGTGTAGCAACAATCCATAGAGATATTCTTAACATTGCTCAGAAAACAAACTACAGGTTTAATTCATTTGAAATTCTTATACTAAATGTTACACTCTCAGATATAAGTAAAAAGTCGCTACTATCTCTTGCTTTGCCTAGCGTTTATAGACCTCCAGGGCCTTACGTTGATTTCCTAAATGAGTTTGCAGACTTTCTCTCAGATCTATTGGTCAACGTCGATAAAGCTCTGATTGTTGGAGATTTTAACATTCATGTAGACAATAGAAATGATGCGTTAGGGGCTGCGTTTACAAATTTACTAAACTCCTTTGGGGTCAAACAAAACATCACTGGACCCACTCACCGTCTTAATCATACTCTAGATTTAATTATATCACATGCAATAAATCCTACTGATATAGAAATTCTACTGCAAAGTGATGATGTCTCTGATCACTATCTTGTAACTTGCGTACTGCATACTGATGATTACTGCCTGATCTGTCTCAGCTGCTCATCGTACCCAAACACGCAAATGATCTCGAGAAAATGACTAGCAGCTTGTGCACCATTTTCACTAGTACATTAGATACTGTTGCACCAATGAGATTTAAAAAGGTTAGAGAGAAAAATGCTGTATCATTGTACAACAGTATTACTCGCACTATGAAAAGAGAAACTCGTAATCTAGAACGCAAATGGAGACAAACCCGTTTAGAAGTCTTCAGAATTGAGTGGAAAGACAGCTCGTCCCGTTATAGAAAGACTCAAAAAGCAGCCAGGGCCGAGCATCTCCGCAAACTTATAGAAAATAACCAAAACAATCCACAGTTCTTGTTTAGTACAGTAGCTAGATTAACAAATAAACAGACACCACCAGAACAAAACATTTCATTACAGTTTAGCAGTGATGACTTTATGAATTTCTTTACTGACAAAATCGAAAGTATCAGAAATACAATTGTAATTGTTCAACCTTTAACAGAGTTTTATGATTCAGCCTCAACTATCGCCCCTCAAGAACAGTTGCAGTGCTTTACAACTATAGGACAGGAAGAGCTAAATAAACTTATTACTGCGTCTAAACCAACAACATGTTTATTAGATCCAATACCCACTAAACTACTGAAAGAACTGTTACCTGTAGCAGAAGAACCTCTTCTCAATATTATCAACTCGTCCTTATCTCTAGGACATGTCCCACGACCGTTCAAGCTAGCAGTTATTAAGCCTCTCATTAAGAAATCACAATTAGATCCAAATGTATTGGCAAATTACAGACCCATTTCAAATCTTCCATTTATGTCTAAAATACTAGAAAAAGTGGTGTCGGCCCAACTGTGCTCCTTCTTGCAAAAAAACGCGATCTATGAAAATTTTCAGTCAGGATTCAGGTCTCATCATAGCACAGAAACTGTGCTCGTTAAAATTACAAACGACTTACTTCTAGCTTCTGACCAAGACTGTTTCTCAATACTAGTGTTACTTGATCTCAGTGCTGCGTTCGACACTATAGATCATAAAATACTCCTAGACCGACTACAAAATTACACTGGTATTCAGGGACAGGCATTACGGTGATTTAGGTCATACCTATCAGACCGACACAATTTTGTCTATTTAAACGGGGAAAAATCTAAGATAACAATAGTAAACTATGTAGTGCCATAAGGATCTGTGTTAGGCCCTCTGCTATTTTCAATATACATGCTGCCACTTGGTAATATTATAAGAAAACATGGAATTACTTTCCATTGCTATGCCGATGATCACGACCAGATGAAATCTCGAAATTATCCAAACTGACAGAGTGTGTTAAAGAAGTGAAACATTGGATAACTAGTAATTTTCTTCTATTAAATTCAGATAATTCTGAAGTATTACTTATTGGACCAAAGACCTATACACAGAATCTCTCAGACTACAGTCTGCATTTAGAAGGATGTACTGTTACTCCATCCTCGACAGTTAAAGATCTGGGTGTTATATTAGACAGCAACTTGTCCTTTGAAAATCATATTTCAATTTCATAACACCAATTTTATCATCTCTACACTGGCTACCCATTAAGTTCCATCTCGATTATAAAGTATTGCTATTGACCTATAAGGCTCTAAATGGTTTAGCTCCTGTGTACTTAACTGATCTTCTATTGCATCTCTTTAGCCAAGCATTCACATAATGCATCTCATATCAGATCAAATTGCTCATTATGACTTTCTTTGCTTAAAGTTATGATCACTGTGATATAAAACAGTTTAAGGTTATTAGTTATATGTCCCCTATCCATTAGGTGGCGACCAAGTGCTAAGGAGTATTCTGCAGTATGTTTCAGAAGTAGTCACATTATGTTCGTGTGTTCAGTCTTGGAGCTTGAATGTGAATAAAGCACACAAGTTAAGGAAACCAAGTCGCTTCATTGAACATTACATGGTGTCAGAAGTGGAGCGCTGTTAACACCATGGCAAAGTTTCAGCCCCCGGACAGTTTTGATTTTGCTTACCCCGAACGATGGCCCGAATGGCGTCAGAGATTTCGCCGCTACAGGATAGCCACTAAACTGGACAAAGAAGCGGCCGGAGTACAGGTCTGTACCCTGCTTTATTCGATGGGGAAAGAAGCTGAACACGTGTATCAGACATTTACGTTCGGGGAGGAAGAAAGAGAGGACTATGATACTGTAATCAGGAAGCTCGATGACTACTTTGTGCCGAAAGTTAACGTTATTCACGAGCGTGCACGATTCCATATGAGGGCTCAAAAGCCAGGTGAAATGGCCGAGGAATATATTCGAAGCCTCCATGAACTAGCGAACACATGTGACTTCGGTGCTGCCAAAGACGAGAATATTCGAGACAGACTCGTGATTGGGATTCTGGACAGAAAGCTGTCAGAAAAGCTTCAATTAATGCCCGACTTGACACTCAGAAACGCCATAGAGCTTGTGAGGCAGTCTGAACAAGTCCGTGGACACGTTAACGAATAGACTGCCAGCGTTAGTGCTCAAATCAGTGAGGTGGCCGGCGCCAGGGGAAAATCCCACCATAGCGAGAGAGGTAGACAGCACCGAGGCTCGAAACGAAATCAGACAGAGCATGTAACCGAGAGGAGATGCAAAAGATGCGGACGACATCATGGAAAAGTGGAAATTTGTCCAGCAAAAAATGCCGAGTGCCGCAAATGCAGAAAAAAAGGTCATTTCGCTGCAGTTTGTAGAACCCGAGAAATCCATGATATCAGCAAACCACAAGAGGGCAGCAACGTAACACATTTCCTGGGTGAGATAACTCACATTGAAGACAAAAGTGGCGCATGGATGGTCACACTCCCAATCCAAGGTACAAACATAGACTTTAAAATTGATACAGGTGCGGACATAAGCGTCATTTCAGAAAAAACCTTCTCTGTTTTGAAGTACAAGCCACAGCTTAACAATGTTAATGTGAAACTAGAGAGCCCAGGGGGTACATTGCATTGCAGAGGGCAGTTCAGAGTTTTGACTACCTTTAAAGATAAGCAGTTTGGGTTTGATGCATTTGTGGTGACTGGTCCCCATGTAAATAATCTCCTTGGCAGAGATGTAGCAAGTGCAATGGGTTTAGTTAAGATGCTAGAAGAGCTCCAACCCATTTCTTTTTCTGAACTGGGACTAGTAAAGACAAAACCCATTAAAATCTGCTTGAAAGAGGATGCTGTACCATACAGTGTGCATACTGCAAGACGGGTGTCCGTGCCCTTGCTTTCAAAGGTCAAGGCGGAGCTAGAGAGAATGGTACAGTGCGGGGTCATTGAGGAGATCACTGAGCCTACTGAGTGGTGCGCCCCTATGGTGGCCGTTCCGAAGAAGACAGGGCAAATTCGAATTTGTGTTGATCTAAAACAACTAAATAAAGCTGTAAAAAGAGAGAAATTTGTGCTTCCAACAATTGATGACATCCTTCCTAAACTAGCACACGCCCAAGTTTTTTCACTTCTCGATGCAGCTAGTGGCTTCTGGCAGCTACCACTGGATACGGACTGTGCTAAACTAACGACGTTCATTACTCCTTTCGGAAGATACTTTTTTCAAAGGCTACCGTTCGGGATCACCAGCGCACCCGAAATCTTCCAAAGGGAAATGACGGCAATCCTCAAAGACCTGGAAGGAGTTGCAGCTTTCATGGACGATATCTTAGTATTTGGCAACACTCCCGAGGAACACGAGCAGCGACTGCAGAGGGCTCTGGAAGCCATTGACCGGGCAGGTCTAAAGCTGAACAAGGAAAAGTGCTTGTTACGGCAGAGTCAACTCCGATACCTGGGACATGTCGTAGACAGGGAGGGAATTTGCCCAGACACAGCCAAAATTGAAGCCATCACGCAGCTTGAAAAGCCAAAGAACATCTCAGACCTGAGGAGAATGCTAGGAATGATTCATTACCTGGGCAGATATGTCCCTCATCTCTCTGAGGTTATTCGACCTCTCAATGAGCTGTTGAAGCGAGATGTAGTATGGTACTGGGGATTTGCGCAGGAGGAAGCATTTGAAAATGTAAAGCGCCTAATCACTGAAGCTCCCGTACTAGCATTCTATGATGTCACCAAGCCCACAGTCGTCAGCGCTGATGCGAGCAGCTACGGGCTGGGGGGCGTTTTGCTGCAAGACCATGACGGACAGCTGAAACCAGTGGCCTACTGTTCCAGGGTGCTGACCGATGCAGAGAAAAGGTACGCCCAGATCGAAAAGGAGTGCCTGGCAGCTGTGTGGTCCTGTGAAAAATTCTCATGGTTCCTGTATGGATTGGAAAGTTTCATCCTGCAAACCGACCATAAACCACTGATTCCATTGATCAATGCCAAGGATCTTGATTCAGTTCCCCTGAGATGTCAAAGGCTGTTACTACGAATGATGCGTTACAACCCTGTTGCACAATATGTACCCGGCAAACAGTTGGTGGTCGCTGATACGCTTTCACGACATCCTCAGTCAACCAACTCATCAGCGGTCTCGGAATTAGTGCAAGAAGTGGAAGCTTATGAGGATGCAGTCAGTGGTGCATGGCCAATCTCTCCCACAAAGCTAGAATCTGTGAAAAAAGAAACAGAGATGGATTCTGAGCTACAAATGGTGAGGGAGTATGTGATTGATGGCTGGCCCAGGTATGCTGTTAATGTCCCACAAGCCTTGAAGTCATACTACAGTGCACGCCATCACTTGTCAATTTTCCAGAACCTTGTGCTTTATGACGACAGGATCATAATTCCCCACAATATGAGCACTGAAATACTACAAAGACTGCACAGTGGTCACCAAGGCATTGGCACCGAGCCAGATGTAGTGTGTGGTGGCCGGGCTTAAGTAAAGAAATCCAGCAGCTAGTTAACAGCTGCAAGGACTGTCTGGAATTAAGACCTACCCAGAGGAAGGAGCCACTTCTAACCACTCCACTGCCCGACCGTCCATGGGAGAGAATCGGTGCTGATATCTGCGAAGTGAATAAGCAGCATTACTTGGTAGTCGTGGACTATTTTTCAAGATATATTGACATAGCTCATCTTCAGGACTTGTCAGGTGAAACAACACGTGCTTGCTTAAAGAACATGTTTGCACGATGGGGCTGTCCCAACGTTCTCTTTACAGATAATGGACCACAATTTAGTGGAAGTGCTTTCAAAGACTTTGCGAGAGATTATGATTTTCAGCACATTACTTCAAGCCCCTATTATGCCCAGTCAAATGGAGAGGCTGAGAGAGCGGTACAAATGGCTAAAAAGATTCTGAAACAGTCTGACCCATTCACAGCTTTGATGAGCTACAGAGCCACACCCCTTCAAGCTACAGGTGTAAGTCCCGCACAGCTTATGATGGGTAGACAAATTAGAACTACAGTTCCCACGTTAGAGTCTCACCTGAAACCTGAATGGCCTGACCTTCGGCAAGTGAGAAAGGCTGATCAAAAAGCCAAAAGGAGCTATAGAAAGTATTACAACAAAAGAAACAGTGTCAGAACATTACCAGAGATCCCTCCTGGAACTTCTGTAGCAGTCAAGCTGGATGTAGAAAGAGGATGGATAAGATCCGGCACTGTTCTCAGAAAGTGTGAGACACCACGGTCATACCTTGTCCAATCGGAAACTGGAGTACTCAGACGTAATCGACGACACCTAATGCCCACAGTCAGTGACAGTGAACCAGCATCTACTTCAGTTCAACAGACACAGGGGCCAGAGGAAACTCATGGTCAGGATCAACTTGTGGCTTCTACGCCTGATAACGCCCTAGACATTCCAGTGCAAGTTGATCCACCAGGAACTGGTCTATCTGAGTCAGATTCCGGTCACAAAACAACCTTTTCACCAACAGGAAAGAAAACAAGGTCTGGACGAATTGTCACAACTCCACAGAGATACAAAGATTTTGTGTGAAAAAAAAAAGGGACCATTGTTAGAGAAAAGAAACAAATTGTTTCTAAACTGCAGTAATTTTATGGTTCAATGTTCATATGTTGAGTAACTCATAAGGAAGGGTGATGTGATATAAAACAGTTTAAGGTTATTAGTTATATGTCCCCTATCCATTAGGTGGCGACCAAGTGCTAAGGAGTATTCTGCAGTTTGTTTCAGAAGTAGTCACATTATGTTCGTGTGTTCAGTCTTGGAGCTTGAATGTGAATAAAGCACACAAGTTAGGGAAACCAAGTCGCTTCATTGAACATTACAATCACCAGCTACGCTAATTATTCTCCTTTTGCTTTTCTGTTTTACCTCGGGACACCCGCCCCGAGGTGACTAGAGAGCACATCAGCTTCAGTCCGGATCCAGCCTCTTAAGAAGACCTCAGATGACCATCACCTGTGAAGAGACGGCGCTAATTCCTGTGAGAATTTCAGAAGACGCAATAATCTGCATCAACATGCACACTGTCCAATTTCTATATCCTAATTATTGTTAATGTAATTCATTTTCCAGGAGCTCTTTGCTTCTACCTTCAGTTAAACTGTTAACTCTGATTGTAAATTAATTACCTAAATTATATATGTAACCCAGTGCGGGGTATTATTAAGTACATTAACACCTTTTTCCAAGTCATGGGGTATTCATACGGTTTTATGATTCAGAAAGTATCATAACAGTCTCTGTATGCTTATTTGATGCACTCATGTACTGCCACTTTAAGAGTTACGGTGAACTATAAAGTTTATTTGAGATGCACTTACTAAAAACGTGTTCCCTTTCGAAAGGGAACTTCGAGTTGCATCGTAACGCTAGGGGAACCGCCTCTGCGGGAACCGGTGTCAGAAACTAATATCCAATCTCGTCAATATGAACTTGACCGGCGACAGCCCATGACGTCATATCGATGCGTCCTACGTGTATATAAGGGGCGCTCCAGCGGTGAGTGCTCTTCCAACCGAGCAGGAGATGGCTGGAGAGGGTGAGTAAATACTGATTTCTCTCAGCCACCCTGTGCCGCGTATGCTGAGCTGTTGATTATGGAACAGATTACAGTTTCCATGGCAGCGCGTTGGGGGAGAGGCCGCGCGCGTATTACTCAAAAGAAGTGTTTATAATGGGGTTTTGATTTTTCCTCATCTCATAAACTGGTGAACTACTGCACTGATAGTCTAAGAGATATTTTTTCAATATAAACAAAAAGTTAAATTAACAGACAATTCCTGTCCGCCTTTATTGGCTACGTAAATCCATTTATTTCACTTGTCCCCTTTTGTTTATAAATAAATCCACTTGTTAACTTTTTCCATACTGACTGTTTGTGACTTGAGGGTATTTTTTGTTGGTTTAATTTATGCTGTAAAGGAATATTACTTTGAGTATAATCATAGTTAATACAGTAGCCAAAGAGGGTAATAGGAGGCATATTAATATACAGTCGGGAGACACACTTTCAGAATCCGGTGCTCCGCCTTATTAAGGGTAGGTGGCGCTACATATATTTGCTAACTGCATTCTTTAAATTGTAATGTTGACATCCATTCTCTGTAAAGCTGCTTTGAAACGATATGTATCGTGAAAAGCGTTATACAAATAAGTTTGAATTGAATTGAATATTGTGACCCAGTTTGTTCCCCGTTTATGATTCTCCGCTCCGCTTTTGGACTGTTTGCTTTGTTCCTAATCGGTGATTGTTCTTTGCCTGCCCTGACCTACTGTCTGTTTATCGACCACTACTGTGTCTGCTCTCCATTACTGTGTTTGCTGGTGTTTGACCATTGCCTGTTCTACCACAATTTTAATAAAAGCTTGCTTAGGGATCCCACTTCGAGTGATACTTCGTTACAACTGAAGCCTGAACTTTAATTTTTTTAAAAATTAAATTAACACTCTGTCACAGTTTAATTAGCACTTATTCATTTAATTTCTATTTTGTTTTTCAAAAATCCTCGCCATAACATGAAAATGCACCATAAACTGATCATAAACGTAGTCCATTATTTTGTGCATTTTATTCCAAGTCTTCAGAAGTCGTACGATACCACCATGTGAGAAAAAGATTTGTGTTATTTTAGTGTCTTTTAACTAGTTTCTTATTAGCATGCATATTACAAGAATATTGGCTATTTGTTAGTACTTATTATGCACATATTAATGCCTTATTCTGCATGACCATATTCTATATTCTTAATCCTACCTAATACCTGCACTTAACAACTTTCGTACTAACTATTAATAAGCAGTAAATTAGGAGTTTATCAAGGTTGTAGTTATATGTTCATATATAGCTCATATGTGTTCTCTATACTAATGTGTTACCAAAGATTCTTAGGTTCCATAATTGTCAGAGTTATGTCTCTTTTGAGTTTGCTATTTGGTTCAGTTCTCCTTACTTGTTTGCCTGTTTGTCTCCTTGGTTACTGGTTTGATTAGTGTACTCAGTTCAGGTGTGTCTTATTAATTAGCTTCGTTAGCGCCTCTGTTTCCTTTGTATATACGTCCTCAGTTTCAGTCTTTACTTTGTTTTGTGTTGATGTTGTTTGATGGTGTTTTTGGTTGTTGTTATTTTCCTGGTTGTGTTATCAGTTTATTAAAAAGTCTTCATCCTGTGCTTCTTTATAAAGCTACATTGTAACAGTAATATAATCATTATGCATTAATAATCACACATATCCGCTGTCTCATCCATTTAAACTTTCAAAATTGGCATTTCAAGTACGAAATCTATATCACAGGTTTGCGGCAGTGACATCAACTTCGCTCCTCATTAGCTGTCGCTTGTGATTTGCGACCACCATAGACTGTTTGCGACATGCCAAATTTGAGTTGCTGTGATGAGTGAGATGCAGAGCGACGCTTTGGAGATGGAAATGCTGATCATGGGAATGTTTATAGCGATTAACCACTCTAATTTAATTCCGTAACTAACACAAAATTATGTTTTGCTATCAGAGCACTGGTAATGTAGCACACGCGTTGTTTTGTCTGTTCTTTATACTGCTTTTTGTAAATGTTTTGAATAAATTAATGTGACTACATTTATCTGCCTGTTACACTTTATTGCTGCCTGTTACTGTATATTGTCAAAGTGGTTATGCTTAAGGTTATAGGGTGGAGTAGGGAGCTTAATTTCATTTTTAAACAATAGTATATTAACTAAGATAACTGTCACTGTAAATATATCTATATAGCATTTTTATTTTTGTGAAGTGGCTAAAAAGTTGCCATGTTTAGGTATAAGGGGTAAGTTAGGAACTCAAAGATATCTTTATAATAGTAAAATATATTTGCATAAAAAATATTTAGAATTTAAATATCTTATAAGGGATTTGTATAGTTCCCATTCAGTTGGTCACTTCGACGTACGTCGGATGACAGACGAATAGGAATCTCGCTAGAGAGGCCAATCTACTTCGAGTGTAACTAAAACAAGCCAATGCATATTGGCATGCAATCATATGCAGCAGCTGCTCACCTCGCAGTGCGGGTATATAATGAGCAGCAGGTTGCATCTTTAGCTTTTCGCTTCGGAGCCGAACCTGTATGGTGTCTACGAGCGAGTGTGACGAAAGACGAAGAATCTTTTGGTGGATTGCTCTTCGTGAGAGTGCAGGCGGACAGCACAGCAGCGGGGCCATTCTCTTGTTTGTCTTCTCTGTTCTGTTTTATGTGAGCAAGTGAAGCTGTTCTCAGCTGTAAAAGCCGTTGTTACGGCTGGTAACGGTGCGCTATTATAGAGCGCTTAAAAAGCTGTTATCACAGCTGGTAAGAGCGGTTTCAAGAGTGAGTGCACACGACAGGCTGCACTTTTTCCCTGTCTGTGTTGCCGCGGTTATCCCCTGCGTGCTTCGGCACTTGAAAGAGTTAATTCCTATTTGTGGATGAGTCATGCACCCGTTGCGGGAAGATGACCATCGCGGAGTTGCGATCTAGACTCCGCCTCCTGCAAGGGGGCGGGGTTGCAATCTAGACTGAGGCGGAGTCCCAGTGCCGCTGCCTCGTTCCAGTCCTCCTAAAAAAAAAAAAAAAAAAAAAAAAAAAAAACGGAGGGTTGCTTCGGGCGGCGGCACTGGTGATTTGAGGATTACGGTGAGCCTGCTTCCCTCGGGGAACCAACCCCCTGGGAACCCTCACTCCTCCCACACTCTGCAGCCAGTAGAGCTGCTGGGGGAGCGTGGTGGACCGCCCCAGAGGTGTGTACCATCCGTATCCTTCAGAGCTCCCCAGGATGACCGGATGTCGATCGCTGCATCGGAGGGTGAGCCTGACACTTTCGCGGATGATGATTCGGCACGGCTGCCTCCTTCGGGAGTGACAGCTGTGCCCGAATCGGACCTGGAAATGATGGCTATGCTTTCCCGGGCCGCCAACAGGGTCGGGCTCGTGTGGAATTCTCCACCGCATCCCGAGCCCTCGAGGTTGGATGATTGGTTCCTCGGAGTGGCAAGGGCTGGTTCTCAGCCCCCCACCCTGGTTCCCTTCTTCCCGGAAGTGCATGTAGAGATCACTGGCACGTGGAGGGCACCTTTTACTGCCCAAAACCGTGCCAGTGGGACCTCCTCCCTCACTACCCTTGATGGCGGTGCAGCAAAGGGATGTTCACGCATACCCCCTCCTGCCGGGGGGAGCGTCTCTCCCTTCCCGGGCCTGTGAGCGCTCGTCGGACCTAACCGGCAGTGCTTACTGGGCCTACGGGGAAGCCGCTTCCGCCTTACACGCTATGGCGTTGTTGCAGGTCCATCAGGCCAAGGCACTGAGGGACCTGCACGAGGGTAGTCATGATCCACAGGTTCTCCAAGAACTTCGTACCGCAACGGACCTCGCGCTTCGAGTGACGAAGGTCACGGCACGGTCAGTGGGTCGTGCGATGTCCACGCTGGTGGTCCAGGAACGTCATCTCTGGCTGTGTCTGGTGGACATGAGGCATACCGATAAAGTCAGGTTCCTTGATGCCCCCATGTCCCAGACCGGCCTCTTGGCGACGCGGTCGAGAACTTTGCCCAACAGTTCTCGGCTGTACAGAAGCAGTCTGAGGGCCACATCCTGCCGAGGTGGTCAGCTGCTGCACCTCCACCGCCCGCATCGCCTCAGGCTGCTCGTCGCCAAGGGCGCCCCCCCTGCGGCCACCCCCGCTCCCCAGCAGCAGCAGCAGTCGTCAAATGGCGCTGTACTGTCCTCCAATTGGTGTTCTTAACCAAAATTAGACAGCCAGCCAAACTCCCGTCATGAAAAACGTAAGAGTCAGAATATAGCTTCTTAGCTCCGTTTAATAGAGACTCTGAGCATGAAGACATGAATAAAGGAGTGAAACTGAAAATAAGCACAAAAATACACTAAGATGA
This sequence comes from Zacco platypus, assembly GCA_038088235.1. NCBI lineage: Eukaryota > Metazoa > Chordata > Actinopteri > Cypriniformes > Xenocyprididae > Zacco > Zacco platypus. Next base: position 12,740,383 of record CM076071.1, on the reverse strand, counting down.
AATTGTTTCTCAAACAACTACTAACAGCTTAATTACAATGAAATACAATATAGTATCAGTAAATAAATTGAGATCAAAGATTTATCCTCATATATGGTTTGAATCAACGTGAAATTGGCACAATCTATTATTAGAAGTAAAACAGAAAATATATAAACCACTTACAGGCAGTTCTTGCTAAGGAGAAATATAATATAACAGAAGATTATTGCAGCTGGAACGATCTTCACCATGTGTTTTGACTCTTCAAACTAACTTCCTGATTCAGCCTGCAATACCATACTTGACCGCTAGAGGTCCTAATTACTCCAACAAAAACAATAACCAAAGGGCAGAACAGGCGCCATGGAGCTAGTCGTGGTCGTGGTCGGGGTGCCCAGCCCGTCCTGGCCCCCGCCAAGAACGGCGGCAAAGCCAAGAGCAAGAGGCCCTAGGACGGGCAACCTAACCCTAACCCGGGCCCTAACCCAACCCGGAGAGGGAGGGAACTGCTCTTCAGGAGATGGAGACCTCTCCACTCCTTCCCCGGAGAAGGGCCGGGTAGTAAATCCTTTGTTGGTTGGTTTTTCTGTTCCGCCGCTGGCCCAACAGCCAGCGGTACCCAAATTTTCAGAGAAAAGAGCGGTTCCGTCTTCTCTGGGTCCGAAGAGAGCTCGGAGAGCAGTGGGAGGGCAGAACCTCACCACTCTCTTCCCCCTCTTCTGTCGCCAGCGGACAGCAGCGCGCAGCAGGCAGCCAAGGCTTCGCCTGCTCCCACTGTCCATCTGTGGAACCAGGTAAGTGTTGCACAGCTCACTCTGACCCCGCTTCGGGCCACCTCACAAAGAGAGCCTCCCGGGCCGCGTCCCTGTGTTCCACCTTGCTGCCCCATGGCGGGTACCCCTGCGGTCCCTTTGGTCCCACTTGTACGGTCTCTGCGAGCCTGGTTAGCGCTCCCCAGTCCGTCTCGCTGGCTCATTTGGACCATCAGGCTCGGCTATGTGATTCAGTTCGCCCGGCGTCCCCCGAGGTTCAGGGGCATCCACTTAACTTCAGTGAAAGCTGCCGATGCTCCTGTCTTGCGTGCGGAGATCACGGTCCTACTGGCGAAGGACGCGATAGAGCCGGTCCCTCCAGCCGGGGTTCTACAGCCCCCACTTCATTGTACCCAAGAAAAGCGGTGGGTTACAACCGATCTTGGACCTACGAGTTTTGAATCGGAGCCTTCACGAGCTACCGTTCAAAATGCTCACGCAGAAACGCATTTTTGAGTGCATCCGTCCCCGAGATTGGTTTGCAGCGATCGACCTGAAGGACACGTACTTTCATGTCTCAATCCTTCCTTGACACAGGCCATTCCTGCGATTCACGTTCGAAGCCGGCTGGGTCTTCAGGTCAACTGGGAAAAGAGCAAACTCGCCCCCGTGCAAAGGATCTCTTTTCTCTGTATGGAGTTGGACTCGGTCGAACAGACGGCATGCCTCACAGAGGAACGTGCTCAGTCGGTGTTGAACTGCCTGAATACGTTCAACGGCAGGACAGCGGTCCCACTGAAATTCTTTCAGAGGCTCCTGGGGCATATGGCGGCTGCAGCGGCTGTGACTCCGCTCGGTCTGCTTCATATGAGACCGCTTCAACAGTGGCTCCACGGCCGAGTCCCAAGATGGGCGTGGCAACCCGACACTTTCCGGGTGGCAATCACTCCAGAGTGCCACCATACCTTCAGCCCGTGGTCGGTCCCCTTGTTTCTTCGGGCCGGAGTGCCCCTAGAGCAGGTGTCCCGGCATGCTGTGGTTTTCACGGATGCCTCAGCCACCGGCTGGGGCGCCACGTACAACGGGCATGCAGTGTCAGGGGTGTGGACGGGCCCCCAACTGCAGTGGCACATCAATTGCCTCGAGTTGTTGGCAGTACGGCTCGCCCTGAGCCGCCTCAAGGGGCCACTTCAGGGCAGGCATGTGCTGGTCCGTACGGTCAACATTGCGACCGTTGCGTACATCAACCGTTTAGGTGGTCTACGCTCCCGTCGCATGTCACAACTCGCCCGCCATCTCCTCCTCTGGAGTCAGAAGTATCTGAGGTCGCTTCGTGCCATTCACATCCCCGGTGTGCTCAACCGTGCGGCCGACGAGCTCTCAGGAGCTGCGCTGCCGGGAGAGTGGCGACTCCACCCCAGGTGGTCCAGCTGATCTGGAGGGAGTTCGGGGAGGCTCAGGTAGACCTGTTGGCCTCTCCAGAAACCTCCCACTGCCGGTTGTTTTACTCCCTGTCCGAGGGAACACTCGGGACAGACGCACTGGCGCACAGCTGCTCCCGGGGCCTCCGCAAATATGCGTTTCCCCCAGTGAGCCTACTTGCACAGACACTGTGCAAAGTCAGGGAGGACGAGGAACAGGTCATGTTAGTTGCGCCCTATTGGCCCAACCGGACCTGGTTCCCGGAACTCTCACTCCTCGTGACAGCCCCTCCCTGGCCCATTCCTCTGAGGAAGGACCTTCTTTCTCAGAGACGGGGCACCCTCTGGCACCCGCGTCCAGACCTCTGGAAACTCCATGTCTGGTCCCTGGACGGGACGCGGAGGTTCTAGGTGACTTACCCTCCGAGGTACTTAACACCATCGCTTCGGCACGTGCACTGTCTACGAGACGTGCTTACATCCTGAAGTGGAACCTGTTCGTCGAGTGGTGCTCTTCTCGCCGAGAAGACCCCAAAGATGCTCGATCGGAGTTGTGCTTTCCTTCTTGCAGCAAGGGTTGGAGCGTAGGCTGTCCCCCTCCACCCTCAAGGTCCATGCTGCTGCTATATCTGCATACCACGACCACATAGATGGCAAATGCATTGGTAAGCACGACCTGGTCGTCAGGTTCCTTAGGGGGGCGAGACGGTTAAACCCTCCTCGTCCCCCCTCCATATCCTCTTGGGACTTGGCTCTGGTGCTGAGAGCACTCCAGAATGCTCCCTTTGAGTCTGTGCAGTCAGCAGATTTAAAGACTCTGTCTATGAAGACTTTGCTGCTGGCTGCATTGGCTTCCATCAAGAGGGTAGGGGACCTGCAGTCTTTTTTGGTCGACGAATCCTGCCTAGAGTTCGGTCCGGGTGACAGCCACGTGGTAATGAGACCCCGGCCTGGCTATGTGCCCAAGGTTCCTACCACTCCCTTCAGGGACCAGGTAGTGAGCCTGCAAGCGCTGCCCTTGGAGGAGGCAGACCCAGCCCTGGCTTTGCTCTGTCCAGTTCGCGCTTTGCGACTGTACGTAGACAGAACTCAAAGCTTCAGGACCTCAGACCAGCTCTTTGTCTGTTACGGGGGCCAGCAGAAGGGAAAGGCTGTCTCCAAGCAGAGGATGGCCCACTGGATAGTGGATGCCATCGCCCTGGCTTACCAAGCTCAGGGTGTGCCCTGCCCGCTCAGGTTGCATGCACACTCCACGAGAGGTGTTGCATCCTCCTGGGCGCTGGCTCGTAGCGCCTCACTGACAGACATCTGTAGAGCTGCGGGCTGAGCGACACCTAACACGTTAGCTAGGTTCTATAGCCTTCGTATTGAGTCGGTCTCCTCCCTTGTTCTCGCCTCAGGTCAGAGGCACGGAGAGGCCCCGGCTTAGTGTCGGCTTGCTGCACTTACATGTGCTTATTCTCCAGAGAGTCCCTACAAGGTAGACCCTGTTGAGTCCTCCGATCTCCCTTCGGCAGCCGACGTGGCGGAGCGTCTGGCGCCAGGCCTATACTCCGCTGCATCCTTGAGAACCGGATTTAGGCTGGGTTCCATATGAGTGACCCTACGGGGATCCCATGTGTCTGATTCCACGGTTACTCCTAATCGAAGCCCGTGTCTTTCCCTCTGGGAGAACCCACCTCTCATCGAGTGGAGTCACCCCAGTTCTTCCATATGACAACCCCACGGTTAGTCCATTTTTGTTCCACATAACTCCTTCGGGGAAGGATGTGGCTTCCGCAGCGTCCCTTTTACACGAATGGTACGCTTTCCCAGTGTTATCCAATAGTCTCACTGAATGGGTTTGGGAACAGCAGTGATTGACACTCTCTGTGTTAGCCCTGTCCCCCCGTCCTCAGGCAAGGGGGTTCAGGTGGCTACAACAGAGCGCTGGAAGAGGGCAGCTCCTGTGGCGCTTTGGTAGGGATTCCTATTCGTCGGTCATCCGACGTACGTCGAAGTGACCGACTGAATGGGAACGTCTCGGTTGCATAGGTAACCCTCGTTCCCTGAAGGAGGGAACGGAGACGTACGTCCCGTCGCCACAGTTGCTGTACCCCGCTGATGCTGCCGCCTATCTGGTTCGGCTCCTCAGCGAAAACCTAAAGATGCAACGCACCTGCTGCTCATTATATACCCGCGCTGCGAGGTGAGCAGCTGCTGCATATGATTGCATGCCAATGTGCATTGGCTCGTTTTAGTTACACTCGAAGTAGATTGGCCTCTCTAGCGAGATTCCTATTCGTCGGTCATCCGACGTACGTCTCTGTTCCCTCCTTCAGGGAACGAGGGTTACCTATGTAACCGAGACGATTTTTATATCCTGTAACTGAAAACAGAACCTTTGCGTATGGCAAATAAATGGTAACTTTATAAAGTGCAGTTTGTACATAATTTATGAAGAAGATCTGCAAATGATATGTAACACATTTAGAGGTGATGAATAGTTTACACTTTAGATTAGGGGATGCAGAAAGTGTTATAAATTACCTGTCTACAAATAATATCTAGCAGGTAAGAAAGGTGTATAAATGATGATGAATGATGAATTACAAGTGATGGATAGTTTACTCTCTGCACCTGATTTGAGCTTAGGTGGAAGGTAAAACCGGTTCAGAGGTTCACTAGATCCCACCCACTCTACACAGAAAACAAGTGTGCTGATGAGTGAAAGGATTAAACATAACCCACTGGAATCACCTGACTGTAAGGGAGTTATAAATGTTTATCCACTTGAAAACAAATATATTACTCATCTTAAAAATAGTGCTTTAGCATACTTTTGAACACAGGTCAGCTTACAACTTCATCAATAAATTATATACTGATCATTTACTAATGGTTTGTTCATCATTTGGTCATGATTAACAATTGATTATTGAGATAATGATACTAAAACAATTTTGACAAATACTTCAATGATTTATAAGTGATAAATAATGTATCAACTAATAACTTATCAACCACCTACTAATGATCTGTTTGATTTATTTCATGATTTACACATTTTTTAATATATGTTAAAATCAGCAGAACCAAAGTAGCTAATTGTATTTGATTGTCACTGATTTGCCAGTGTTTCAGACTAATGAGACTGTGGGAAATATTATGCAAAATACTGAATGGGTTGGGCAGTGCGGTAGCTCAGTGGTTAGCGCTGCTGTTGCCTCAAAGCAAGTAGGTCCCTGGTTTGAGCCCGGGAGTTCTTTCTGTGTGGAGTTTGCATGTTCTCCCTGTGTCAGCGTGGGTGCTCTCCGGTTTCCCCCACAGTCCAAAGAACTCAGGTTATGTGAATTGGAGGGCCAAAATTACCTGTGTTTGAGGGCCCTGTGATGGACTGTGATGGACTGGCCATCTGTCCAGGGTGCTTTCCCCTGCCTCTGGCCTAAAAAAACTGTACTGTATATAAAAATTATTTATAGTAGACTTTATGGAATTGATCACCTCTATTTCAGCTGTGAATAAAGGATTACAGAATAGGAGTTAAACATTTGATCATCCACTAATGCTGTCGCTCAAACTAAAATCAAACAGCCTTTTTAATGTAATTCAGTGACATTGCAAGTCTCAGTAGATTGTAGAAAACACTGGCACCAATGGTTATTTGTATAACACTTGTTTACGTTCTGAATGGGAACTCTACACTGCATCAGTTGATGCTTTGTGTAACATGTGACTGGTATCTGAAGGACATGTTTAAAAATAACAATTTCATTTGTTGACATCACTATCAGTGCGCCTGAGAGTATAAAAGGCTGCCTGTAGTATACGTCCTCAGCTTTTTTTGTGCTGTTTGCATGTGTACATGTTAAGGCGAATACTATGGGAAAACACTGTGCCAAGTGTTTCAGACAGTGTGTGCCTACGTGTCAGAGATACTTGACACCTGAAGACATGATTTGTGCATGTGCATGGTTCTTGAGGGAGCTGAATTCGCTTATTGTGAGAATTTCTCCATGAAGAAGCTCAGTTTGCACATGTCTCTATTCTCGAGGGATGCAGGGCAGGCGTCTGCGCCCTGGCTTGGGACCTGCAATGCGGGAGGCAAAGAGGAGACCGTTTGCGGGGATCACAGGTTGGCTGAGAAATTAGAGCTAGGTAAGTTTTGCATTCTTCAGTCATTAACTTGATCAATCTGCTGGATCAAAACGTTCTTTCTCTCAAATTTTCTGATCCAGCAGATATTGCTTTATTTGCATCTAACCAGCAAGAGCGGGATGTGGCTGAGGAGGGTGAAGATATTATCAGTAAGCCCTCTCAGCCTGCCAGCCCCACATGAGAGGAGCTATTGGAAGTTATAGCCCATGCCAAGAAAAGATTAGATCTGACTTGGTGGCACGAGAGATAGGAGATCACTCGTGGAAGACTTGACAAGCGATTTCTGTCTGTACGTAACCATCCTGTGAGTCTTATGTTTCTTCCTGATTTCCACGCTTAGGTAAAGAGATCATAGGGAAACCATATTCGATCCGCATTCATCCTTTCCATTATGTGAATTATGTGACTGTGGAGGGATTGCGTGAGCATGGATATGTCTCAATGGCTCCCATTGAAGAGATGCTCGTGAACTATCTCTCAGTGGGTGATGTGTCCTCTTTGATGGCTCTGAATGGTAGGGCATATGCGGCAGCGGGTCAGGCCAGGGGTGCCTTGCACACAATGTTGGTGTTGCATGCATACCAGATAGATCTGCTGATAGGTTTGGAACAGGACCAGGGCCTGTCCCCTGAGGCACAGTACAGATGAGGCGCAGTACAGATTTGGCTCTCCAGGCTACCAAAGAAACAGCCACTGGGATTGGTCGATCTATGGCAGTGATGTTGTGAGAGAAAAAATTTCTCCTTGATGTGCCAGCCTCAACTTCCAAGCACATCTGTTGAAAAAGCGGTCAGGAAGTTCAGGGAGGCAAGGGTGTGATTGGCAGCATTTTCAAAATATATACCGCACTGGTCCAAATCTTCGTAAAAAACCTCAGAGGAGCTTGGCCCATTACAGTCTGAGGACTGGAGGCAGGGCCAGAGGGTGGGCATTGCCACTCTTGCTCCTCCTCTTTCTAAGAGCAGGGAGCACAGAGGAGGTACAACAGAAGGAGGAGGAAACAAGATTTCACGGAAGTTATTTATAGAAAGTGGTCTGAGTGATCTCGAATCGTTGAGGAAAAATAACATCTCTCCTCCTTCCTTTTCATTCTCCACACCCCCTGAATAAGGATAAGAATATTTTTTTATGATCTGCATTATAAGTTCAGCACAGGATTCGAGAGTACAATCCAGCAGTATTAACCCTTTGACGCGTATGATCACACCAGTGTGATCAGTCTTGGCTGGTCCCTGGAGCGTACGATCACGCCGGTGTGATTAGAACGTTCAGTGCATCACGTGATTAACTGCCAAATTCAAAAGTGCTTGCGCGCGTTCTCTGGCGCTGAGCCAGTGACAGACGCACTCAGCGCTGTCAATATATCACAAATATGCAGTGTTTTCAACCACATAATGTTTATTTTAGGTTTCAGACATGTAAATGCACATAAGTACTAACAAATCAATACATTTAGAGTTTGTAAAATACACACTGATGTCTATGGAAGCGGCAATAACAATCATTCCCATAATAATTAAACAGCACGTTTTATTCATATCAGATACACATTGTGTAAGTAACTTTAAAGTTTACTCTCTTCTTCTCTCAGTTCACCGGCTCACTTACTTTCATGTATTTCGGGAGAAGGATGAATTCACGTGCTGTAAATCCAACAGACGCGATTCTGCGGGGCAAACTAACATGGCGGCGCCCATCGCGCGTATATCTCAACTAACACGATCATTATAAAGGTGTTTAAACGGCAAAACACATCCTCTTGCACATATTTGACAATCAGAATATTAGATATTTCATGCTATAGTCATCAAATTTGTTAATATTTTGAATAAAAAAGGAAAAATTAAATAAACCAGATCATCAGTCATACAGCGCTTTTGAGGTTGCCGTGTCTCACGTGACAAGCAATGACGTGTCACCATGGAAACAGTAAAGTGACACGTTCTAAATAACGGTCGCCTTGAAAAACTCACGCTGGGCGCTCAGCCATTATATTTTAAACTTACGTGCGAAAGGGTTAAGTGGTTGTAGCCAGCACTTTGTGGGGTCCCCTTGGTAAACTAGTCTTCTGGGTTGAATGTAGAGCCAAATCCTCCTCCATTGCAGAAGGGCCTAAAACAGGATCCTCCCCCTTCTCGTTGTAAGGCACCCCTGAGAGAGCTGGAGTCTTGAGATCCTAGGTATATCCATGAAAACAGCAGTATTGAGTAGCTGGAGATAGCTCTTTGCGAGCTACCCTTGATAAGCGGGTCTTCAAGGTTGAGTGTAGAGGAACCCTCCCCCGTGGTTAGGGTCTTACAGTAGGGTCCTCTGGTCCCCAATAAAAGTTTTTATCATCTCTTGTAGTTAGGCACCTTCGAGAGTGCTGGAGTCTTGAGATCCTGGACATATCCCATATCCATGGGGACAGCTCTTTGCAAGCTCCCCTTAGCAAGTGGGCCTTTAGGGTTGAGTGTAGAGGAACCATCCCCCACTACTGAGGGTCTAAAAGCAGGGTCCTCTGCTCCCCAGAGATTTTACCTATCTCCTAGACCGCATCGAGAAGTTGCTTCTTGCCTTCTGTCATCCCTTCTCATTGTCAGAAATTTTCAGGAGTGCTGGATTACTGAGATTCGGAATAGACAGGCGTACAGATGTAGCGAAGCTGAAGCTCCCCTGGAGTGTCTTAGGTAGAGTTCAGAAAATCTCTAGATATCCATGCCCATATTCAGTAATAGTCATAGCGCCACCTGCTGGCAACAGGAAGTGACTGTTTAACACTATTATGGACTCCTAACAGCATATTAAAATGGGCCAGCAAGTAGTAAACAGGCTAGGAAGATGCCAGAAAAAGGTTAGCAAAACACTTAGCTAAGTGCTAAAGCATGCTATTAATTCAGTGAAACAAGAAGTTGCTGTAACTCAGGCATGCAAAGTCCAATCTACCCCAAACTTCACACACTTGACAAGAGTCCTGCCCTGAACACATCTCCATGACGATATTCAGTAATAGTTCATAGCGCCACCTACTGGACACAGGAAATGACCTTTTTAATAATGTTATGCACTACTAGCAACATACCAAAATATGCATTTGAGTACTAGACATGAAAGAAACATTCTAAGTCATGCTAGCAACACCTAGCTGAGTGCTAAAGTATGCTAATTTCGTCATGAAACAGGAAGTTGGTGTAACTCAAGCATACAATGTCCGATCTGCCCCAAACTTCACATATGCGATTAGAGTCCTGGACTGAAGACATCTAGATGCCAATATTCAATTAATCATAGCGCCACCTCCTGGCAACAGGAAATGGCATGGTTTACACTGTAATTCACTCCCAAAATCACATTTCAATATGCCACAAATTACCAAACACACTAGAAACACGTTAAAGCACGCAAATGTATGCATTTAATGATACAAAACAGAAAGTTGTTGTAACTCAGGCATTCCAGTGTCCGATCTGCTACAAACTTCACATGTTTGATAATAGTCCTGTCCTGAACACATCCAAACAGCAATATTAAGATATGGTCAAAGCGCCACCTGTCGGCAGCAGGAAGTGTAGCACTTTGAAATGATTTTGCCATCGTTCTCCTGTATTTACTCTCTTGCTTGCGCTTCACCCACTGTTCGCCATTTTCCTAAGGCCTACGGGTGGCGGTGAGCCCGGGTGCGAGGGCCCTTTCATCGCTGCTTGCAGCTTTAATTGTGCCTGAGATTTTTTGACTTCATTAGTTAAGTCTGTTGAATGTGGCACAGCTGATGTGGCAGAAATTTCCCTCATGGATGGCAGATTTTTGTTCCCCAAAGCATCAGCAGATGCAATGTAGATTTCCCATTCGAAAGGGAATGCAATTTCCATGACACACTGATGGTTAGTGCCAGTCTAGCAAAACCTAGCTAGCCAGCATGATTTTTTTTTTTATTCTAATGTTGATGTGACTTAAGTGTAGAAATATTTTTTGGGGCCACATACTTTTATATAAGTGAGTGGCTTACCGTGGTGTACTTGCCCAGCTGGCAGAGTGAAGGAAACGTTTCTTGGTGAGCTTTCCGTATCTTCTCAATGATAGTCTCTAGTTCCACTGTCAGCTCATAATTTTCGGCCAGCTCCTGCTTTGGAATCTCCCTTTTCTTCTTATTCCGGTCATTTCTGACAGCTAAGAAAAAAAAAAGAATAAATAAAATTAAGTGAGGTCAGACATACTCTCTGGTCTGTTTACAAGAGTCAATGTTTACAAACACAATCTTTATATATATATATATATATATATATATATATATATATATATATATATATATATATATATAATAAAGGTATTATTGGATCATAATGATTTCTTTGAATTTGGCCACCAACACAGGGCAACATAATTATGCTGCCTATCTTTTTCAACCGGCTTAAAAACAGCCTTAAATGTTGTTTAGTAAGGCAGCTTGCAACATTTTGGAAAATAGCTAAAATGTATAAATAGGATGCACACAAATAGGATGTACACAAACATTTTTATCAATGTAACGAGGAGTCAACGGAATGGGATCCAAATGCAGGTTTTTATTCAACAGACATAGTCATACAGGCAAGGATTAAACAACAGCAAACAGGTATATCTGGGGAATGGCAGAATCGTAGTCAGTAAACAAGTGGAAAGGTCGTCGCAGGCAACAAGTAAACAAAGTCCAGTAACACAAGCAGTAAACCCAAGGGCAGGCAGATAACAATCAGAACACGGTAGAAATCGGCATGGTGACAACGAGAAAAAAGACAGATATAAACGCTCAGAAATGACAACATAAAGAAGATCAAGACCTTGCGATGTATGTGAGGCTTAATGTCTCTTAAATAGTATGGATGATGAGTTACAGCTGGCTGAGGTAATCAGTGACTGGGTAATGAGCTGCACCTGGTTGTGGTAATCAGTTACTGGGTACAGGACTTCTGGGAAATGTAGTATGTGTTTGTGTGTGAGTGCGTGTGTGAAAGTGTTGAAGATTAAAATTTCATTGTTTTAATATTATTTAAATGTATAATTAAATGTATATTCTATTTGAAAGAGTGTAAATGCATGAGGGTTGAGTTTGCATGAAAATGTTATGCAAAGGGGAGAAGAGATAATTTTGGCTTCACAGGAATGTATGTGTACATGTATTCTGAAAGGCTGCACGTACCACATGCTTCAGCTGAGGCAGTTGCTCCATGATGTAAACACCTATTGATGTACAGTATTCCCTACAAGGAGGGTAGGATGTGTATGTATGAAGTATACGTTCTATTTTAAAGAAACCAACTTGTTTTTCTCTACCTTGTAAGGAATTGTAAGATCCCTAGTCATAGTATATAAGCTTGATGTAACACACTGCTCCTCAGAGAAGAGAAGTACATGAAGGTGGGTTGAAGACATTAGAACAAACTTCTCTCCTGACACACAATAAAAGTTCTTGGCAAGTTCTTGGCAAGTTCTTGGCAAGGCAACTTGGTATCCGGTCCTGTGATTCAACTATACGGGGTCAAAAGCTGTAATTTCAGATCAATAGTGTGTAGTGCATAGTCCATGATGAAGTGCCCTCTAGTAGATATAACGGGCACTTCAGCTGACGATCGTTACAATCAATATGCCTCACCTTTAGAGTAAAGATTGGAAAAAAAAACAGATGCAATGAAAATCAACGCCTACTTCACCTACCAAACTGCATCTGTGGACATATGTCAAGGTCAATGAAGCACATGCCTTTATTATTGAACTACATGCTGGAGCCCAGCCATCACCCAGCATTATTAATAAAGGAGAGGCTGATGAAGTTCGCATGAAGCTGCTCTCTGCAGGAGAGGACTCTCGGACAATTCTCCCAAACAAGGCAAGGATCTTTCTCAACAACACCGTTCCCATTCCAGACATCTAAATACAGTCGTGATGAAACTCAAAGCAAGTTCAGCCTTCCTGTTGTTATTGCAGTCCCCCAGAGAGAGCACACCATAGTAGCAGTCATGGCTGATAACGACACTGATACCAATTTTCTCATACATCTGCCCTAGTTAAATGCACATCCTCTTTATATTTAAAAAGTAAAAGTCCTTAAGAAGATTAATATTAAAAAAGATTTATTTATAGGGCTCTGACATTATTATATTATTATAACCTATTACAAAAAATTATTCATTTAATACTTTAAGTAGAAATGTTGTTGCATTACTAAAACTAAAAAAAAAAGTAGAATTTGCCACACAAAGAACCTCAATTTGAATCCCTAACATTAAATATCAATATTTAGTGTGCATCTTGTCCAGCATCCTTTGCTCAAAAAGCATGAATGATGCTTCAAATTGTGAATGCTGCTTCCAGTTGCATCTTTAAGGTTTGTGTTCTTTTAATACAGCTAAGAGGTCAAACATCTGCGTGGGTTTTCTAATGGGTGCTTCGGTTTCCCCAAAATCCAAAAAAAAATCAAAATCATTTATTAAATCTTTTCAATCTCATTAAATGCAGTTGGCTCATTTAATTAATTTGAAACTATAATATTTTATTCTGTTCTGTGTGACTATACTTCAAAATCTTAATACATAAAATTTCTATAATTGTTTAACCATTATTATGCAATATTTATTTTGTTCCATTTTATTCATGTGCTGTTCAAATATGGATTTTCAGAATCCATATGGTTGCAAAGTCTGAGGAATAGAACCAAATTGAATCAAATTCAAGTCTTTATTCAGTGACCTTCATCCACAACCTCAGTATGAACCATAACAGTGAAATCATGCACTCATTAAAATTAAAAATTTGCCACCTCAAAAAGCTTTAAGACAAAGATTTTATGTCAGTGATATAAAAAGCTCATTGGCTCTTGTGTAGTGGTGGAAATTTTTGATTAATCTTAGTGACTCGTATCATTAGATTCGGTTCACCAAAAAAGTAGTTCAGATTCATTCACTGATTTATTCATAGGTATGTTATGTTATGTGTTTATGGCAATACGTGGTGAAAAATAAGCATTTTTATGTGCTATGAGAGGGTCATTGCAATAAGCCTTATCCTTAATTAAAATGCATGTGTATATAAACACATACTCAGCGTTTCCTCATAAATGGCACTGCTTTTATCAAACAACAGTTTTTATCAAACAACACAAAAAAGACCATAGACTATAATAACCACAAGAAAGAGTTAATAGGCATCCCCTCTCAATGCACACAATATGGCAGGCTTTGTGGTGAACAATTTCATATACTTTGAAAAAATCAGCAATTGTTTCATCTAAGCAACACTGAGTAGAAGGTTCCAACGAAGATGGAGATGAATATAATAAATTGCACAGCAGCCGATTAAATGTATGTAACAGACCATATTAAACTTATTAAAAAAAATTATTTGGGAAATATGTAACTATTATGCAAAATTACAGTAAATGTGCATGGTCACTAAGTTAGTACATTTACAGACTAACGTGTAATTCTGCACACCATTCTGACACAACCAAGTCCCATGTCTAACTTTGCTTATCATATGCCTACTACTGCTGCTCAAACATCATGTCAGTCTAGTCCTACTGAAGCCATGCAAATAGGACAAACTCACTTACCACCTGATGAACGGAGAAAAAGAATACTCAATCAGCTCTGCTTCTACTGTGGTGAATCAAGAACAAGAAAGATGGTGATTTAAGACCTTGTACTGAATATCAAGCACTCAACGCAATCACTGTTAAGAATCCTTCTTCTATTCCTTCCTCTCTGGAACAATTACGAGAGGCCCGCTATTTCACCAAATTGGACCTCAGATCTGCCTACAATCTCGTCAGAATCTGTAAGGGTGATGAATGAAAGACGGCTTTCCTCACCAGCAGGGGGCACTATGATTATTTGGTTATGGCATATGGGTTAGCCAATGCACCTTCTGCTTTTCAGTCCTTCATAAACGAAGTTTTCAAGGATCTCTTGTTTCAATGATTTCTAGGCTTTGCTAACTTCTACCGTAGATTCATCTGTGACTTCAGTACCATAGCTGCACCGGTCACCTCACTACTTGGAGGAAAACCCAAGAAGTTAGTATGGAGGGAGGAAGCTATATCAGCATTCAACAGTCTCAAATCCAGTTTCACCACAGCGCCAATTCTTAAACATCCAGATCCAAACCTCCCCTTCATCGTAGAGGTTGATGCCTCCGACTGTGGTATTGGTGCTGTTCTCTCTCAGCGTCATGGGACACTGGGCAAGTTACACCCTTGTGCATTCTTTTCACGAAAGTTAACTCCAGCAGAAAGCAATTATGATATTGGCAACAAGGAATTATTATCCATCAAAGTCGCTCTTGAAGAGTAGAGACACTGGCTAGAAGGTGCCCTTCATTTCTTTCAAGTCATTACTGACCGTAAAAGTCTAGTGTATATCAAGGATGCCAAGTGTTTGAATCCTCACCAGGTAAGATGGGCATTCTTTTTCACTCGATTCAGTTTTGGAGTCAGATATCGTCCAGGGAGCAAAAATAGTAAGGCAGATGCATTGTCACGTATCCATGATTCTACTGATTCACACATGAGAATAGAAACTATCTTACCATCCTCCATCATCATTGCGCCCATCCAGCGGAAGATTTTGGAAGAAATTCAACAGGTCCAACATGAAGAGCCATCCCCTCCAGAGTGCCCAGCAGGAAAAATCTTTCTTCCATTCAGTCTTCGCAATAGAGTCATTCAATGAGTCCACACATCTACAGCTTCTGGACATCCTGGAATGCTTCACGCCACGCCTGCCCAGCAGCCAACGGTTCAGGCCACGCCTGCCCAGCAGCCAACGGTTCAGGTCACGCCTGCCCAGCAGCCAACGGTTCAGGCCACACCTGCCCAGGAGCCAACGGTTCCTGGAATGCTTCACGCAACCCAGGAGGGCGCTTTAGCGGGTCCCGACTCAGTTCCTGTTCAATTTTGTGAGGCCCTGAAGAAGGTTTCCGACTCTAGATCAGACCCAGATGAAATCCATCCCTTAACCCCTGAATTTCTTGTCTGCCCACATACGACCACAGAAGTTGTTTCTTAACTGTCTGTCTGTCTTGATGTGACCACGGAGGTCATCTATGAACCTCCTATATCATCATCGTCAGCTGAAGTGCCCGGGACAACCTCTAGAGGGCACTTCACTTTGGACTATACACCTCACACTCTCTCTCACTCACTCACTCACTCACTCACACAGACTACATTTGCCAGAAGTCCTGTACCCAGTCACTGATTACCGCGCCAGCTACACCTCATCACCCATTCACGGATTATCTCACCAGCTGCACCTCATCACCCACACCACATATACATCTTACACATATTCTCACACAACACAAACGGCGAAGTCTTGATTAGGTTCCCTGTCAGTTTTGAGTATTATTTCCCATGTCTTGTTTTCCTGGTTCTGTTTCCTGCTTGTCTGTCCTGGTTTTTGATTGTTTGCTGCCTACCCTGTTTGACTCACTGCTTTGGATTACTAGACTGTTGTTTGCCTGCCGCCTATACCGACCCTTTGCCTGTTTACTGACCACGAACCTGCTTACCTCCGATATTCCTGTTTGCCACTGTTTGGCCCTACCTGTTACGACCATTCTTTTTTCTAATAAAGCCTGCAATTGGATCTCATGCCGCTGACTCGCCCTTCATTACACTTACAGAATGTATCTCTGCTTTAAAGTCTTCCACACATATTCTTCTTGGATTCAAAATGTTCCTCTCCGGATGTCTTTACCAACTATAGGTGTTATGTTACTAAAATGCATTATTCTATTATCATTCTTTGGAGTACAAACTACCAATTCTGACACCATCTTAAACATGTGTAACAAAGTTCTTAAGAACGGGAAGAAGGAGGCGGGAACCGGCAAACGTTCAACACATTTAATAAACAAATAAACAGTTCCTCACGGCGACTGCCGCCCACACCAACAAAATAAAACACAACATAAATTCCAGGCCTGGTCCTCTCTCGTTCTTCACTGTCGTCGCTCCTCCTTTATGCTTCCGGAGCTCCTCCGTGAGAGATACGAGACTGGTGCGCCGAGCACCTGAAGCTCGTTAACACTCGCGTCACCGGCCTCGCGCCGTTCCCTCACGGCTCTCGCCCGCCCTGCTCGTCACATTCCCCCATCGCCCCTCGCAGGCCGGGAGCCAGTCTCGGCGGCCACAGCGCCTGGGGGTAAGGACAGACGAGACGAGAGAAAAGGAGACGGAAGCACAAGGAGCGACAAGGACGAGAGAGTGGAGAGAGGAAAAAAAAAAAATAATTCTTGGTCCGGCTCCCCGACACACTGCCGCTCGGTCCTCAGCCCGCCGAGAGGCTCTTCCTCGCGGTGCCATGCGATGGCACTAGACGCTCGGTGGACGGCCCGATCCTCCTCCGCCCCCTGGCGGCCGGCGATGGCTCCTCCGCATGAGGGCAGCTTGCAGCGAGCCCGCCGTTCCCTGCTCCTCCCCGCTCCGGCGGCAGGCAGCAGGCCTCGGCCCACGGCGGACCCTCCCTGTTACGGCGGCAGGCAGCAGGCTTTGGCCCACGGCGAACGGCGGCTCCTCCGCTCCCTCCTGGATGGCCGCCACCCCACCTCGTCCCAGGAGCGCGGCCGCGAGCTTTCCGTCCCACCGATTTCTCACTCGCTCCAGCACCACCGCTTCGGGCAGCCACTCGCGGTCTTCTCTCCCGCGCTGCCCGACCTCCTCAGCACCGCGAGCCCCCTCAGCAGCGAGGGCTCTTCGACAGCATGTCCCTCCTTCCTCCCGGGTTTCGGCACCAGTGTAACAAAGTTCTTAAGAACGGGAAGAAGGAGGCGGGAACCGGCAAACGTTCAACACATTTAATAAACAAATAAACTCATAATAAAACCAAAAAGCATAAGGGCGGCAGTTCCTCGCGGTGACTGCCACCCACACCAACAAAATAAAACACAACATAAATTCCAGGCCTGGTCCTCTCTCGTTCTTCACTGTCGTCGCTCCTCCTTTATGCTTCCGGAACCCCTCCATGAGAGATACGAGACCGGTGCGCCGAGCACCTGAAGCTCGTTAACACTCGCGTCACCGGCCTCGCGCCGTTCCCTCACGGCTCTCGCCCGCCCTGCTCGTCACAACATGTTAATTAGGTCATAAAAAGAGACAAAAGCTCAAAATCCACACCTCACCAATGGCTGGTTCATCCAAGGAGTAATTTTGTCTTACTTCTCATGTACATTTCTCCCGCACGTCTCGTCTTCCGGCGATCGCGTTCCCATCGCGCACATCTCCTCATCGAGATGACTATGCTCTGTCATCCTTATCCTTGGACGAGACACACTCTTCTTCTTTTATTTTCTGTCAATTTTACTTTCAAGTTAACTCTGTTTAAAATTCGAGTAGAAGACTCGATCTCGGGAAGAAACCAATAAGATGCTCCTGCTCAAACGCACTGAAATTCTGCGGAACTACATTCACCACAGCACCCAAAATCACCAATGCAAGTATAGAATCTTCTTCCGATGCGTTTTAAGCTTACATTGTCTGAAATGATTTCATTGCTGGCCCTCAAAGGTTTTACTGTTTGTAATTTTTCCATTCTTTGATCATCCTCTTTTTCTTTCTTTACTTTTGTTATCTCATTTTGTATTCTTTGCTTAAATTTAGTTATATGTATTCAAATATTCATGTATTCAATTCTTTGTATTCACACTTAATTGTCTCAAAAATAAACCAAGTCACTTTAACAGACCAATCTTTCTAAAGTTAATTCCAAAACTAGAACTAATTTTAAACCATATTATAATTCATTATAATTAGATTTAATTGATTATCCATATGTAACACAGTTCGTAAGAACGGGAAGAAGGAGGCAGGAACCGGCGAACATTCAACAACTTTTAATTATAAAATAACCAAACAATAAAACGAAAGTAAAAGGGCAGCAGTCGCCGTGAGGAACAAACGAAATAAAACACAACATAAATTCCAGGCCTGGTCCTCTCTCATCCTTCACTGTCGTCGCTCCTCTTTTATGCTTCCGGAGCTCCTCCGTGAGAGATACGAGACCGGTGCGCCGAGCAGCTGAAGCTCATTATCACTCGCGTCACTGGCCTCACGCCGTTCCCTCACGGCTCTCGCCCGCCCTGCTCGTCACACCACATATATGCACAAACAATGGTTGATTTATATTCATAATTGACCATAACGTGTTATGATTTAATTATATATCAAGAAAATCAAGAAAACAGAAAATCAAGATGGCGCCTGTGTGTAACTCGGCCTGCTGTCTACTATGTCTGTTCTACGTGTTAACTGTTTTTGTCCTGTTTTCATCTCTGCTTGCGCACCGAGTCAGCTCGTAGCAGGAGACGGGGCAAGCGAGGAGGTGTGCTGGTGAGGCTGAGGACTGCATGCGTGGGTGCCTTCATCACTAGACTGGCCGGTCACTCAAGCCCGTTGGTGGATGACTTCGACTCGGCGCTACAGAACCTCTCTCCGTGTCTCTGGGATGTGAGGTACTCTGTGTTGGTTGCTGTGGTTCCCTTGTGTTGGGAAGCAACAACAGGATTTAATATTATTCAACGCTGTTCTAAGAAGAGAGGGATTAATTATGATAATTTGCGTTCTTTGGGATATTTGCCTTTATCGTGTCGGCATGACGCTCCTGTTGACTTATCTGTGAAGATGGCCTTGTTAAACATTAGATCTATTACTGACAAAACATTTTAATTAATGATCTGATTTCCTTGCAAGGCCTTTTCTATTCTTGACTGAGACATGGCTCAAGGAGGGCGATCGGGATTTTCTTGCAGAAGCTTGTCCGTGTGACTTTCTCGCTTTAAACTCTCCTAGGACTGGGGGGCGAGGTGGGGATGTCGCTACTATTTTTAGGAGTTGCTTTAAATGGAAGCCTGCTTCTGAGGTAATGTTTGGGAGTTTTGAAGTGCAGGTTTTTACTGTGATCCTGACTAGGCCGATGGCCTTTGCTCTTTTATATAGACCTCCTAAATATAACAAAGACTTCATCAGGGAATTCTCTGAATTTTTATCCTCTTTGATAATGAGCTGTGACAGCCTTGTCATCCTTGGTGATTTTAATATACATGTCTGCTGTCCAGATAAGCCCCTAGTCCAAGACTTTTTATCAGTGCTGGACACTTTTAATTTGACGCAGTCAGTAGTGGGACCTACTCATGTTCAAGGTCATACACTGGATTTGGTCTTGTCACGGGGTATTCCTGTTTGTGAGCTGGTTGTAGATAACAGTGGGCTGTCCGATCATTATTTTATTACTTTTAAAAAAAGACAAGATTCAAGTCTCTTCTCAGAGACTGTATGCATCATTATGGTGGCCTAGCCGTTCCTGTCTTTCCTGACTTTCGCACAATTTTTTGTAGATAAGATCCGTGACATTAGAGCCAACATCTCAGGCCCTGCCTCCGATCCTGTCTGTCTCTCGGATCGGCCGCACTACTGCACTTTTGATCGGTTTTCCAGGTTTGAGCCTGTTTCCTTGCATGAACTGTTAACAGTTATTCAGCATCTGAAGGTCTGTGGGTGTGATCTGCCAAAAATTTAATGTGGCGTATCATTGCTACGCTGATGACATCAAGCTGTATCTTCCCCTAAGTTGTACTCGTCACTTTATATGGGGCTGTCAAAGAACCTGCTTTCACGGCTGCAGCTAGTACAGAATGCTGCAGCCAGATTGTTGACTGGTACCAGGAAATGGTCCAATATTTTCCCGGCGCTGGCTTCACTGCATTGGCTTCCGGTTGAGTTTAGAATTCAATACAAGGTTTTCACAATGGTTTTTAAAGGTCTGCACAGACTGGCTCCGGAGTATATTTCTTCTCTGTTACAACAGCATTGTGCCTCCAGACCCCTAAGATCTTTGCAGAGTTTGCTTTTAGTTGTACCTAGAACACGGTTGAAAACAAAAGGAGGTCGAGCTTTTTCGTTGGCAGCGCCACGGTTGTTAAATAGTCTCCCACCTCACATTAGATCTTCTGACTCTTCAGTCTTTTTTAAATTGATGTTGAGTCTCACCTGTAGTCTGTGGCTTTTAACTGCCCCTAGTTTCCGGAACCGTGGTTGTGTTGATTACTGTTGTACTGTGTCTGTTTTTAATCGCTTTCTTTATTGGTATTTTTGTATTATTGTGTTTTTAAGTTGTAAAGCACTTTGGCTAAGCAAGTGTTGTTTTAAATGTGCTATACAGTCGTGGCCAAAAGTTTTGAGAATTACATAAATATTAGTTTTCACAAAGTTTGCTGCTAAACTGCTTTTAGATCTTTGTTTCAGTTGTTTCTGTGATGTACTGAAATATAATTACAAACACTTCATATGTTTCAAAGGCTTTTATCGACAATTACATGACATTTATGCAAAGAGTCAGTATTTGCAGTGTTGGCCGTTCTTTTTCAGGACCTCTGCAATTCGACTGGGCATGTTCTCAATCAACTTCTGGGCCAAATCCTGACTGATAGCAACCCATTCTTTCATAATCACTTCTTGGAGTTTGTCAGAATTAGTGGGTTTTTGTTTGTCCACCCGCCTCTTGCGGATTGACCACAAGTTCTCAATGGGATTAAGATCTGGGGACTTTCCAGGGCATGGACCCAAAATTTCAACATTCTGGTCCCCGAGCCACTTAGTTATCACTTTTGCCTTATGGCACGGTGCTCCATCGTGCTGGAAAATGAATTGTTCTTCACCAAACTGTTGTTGGATTGTTGGAAGAAGTTGCTGTTGGAGGGTGTTTTGGTACCATTCTTTATTCATGGCTGTGTTTTTGGGCAGAATTGTGAGTGAGCCCACTCCCTTGGATGAGAAGCAACCCCCCACATGAATGGTCTCAGGATGCTTTACTGTTGGCATGACACAGGACTGATGGTAGCGCTCACCTTTTCTTCTCCTGACAAGCCTTTTTCCAGATGCCCCAAACAATTGGAAAGGGGCTTCATCGGAGAATATGACTTTGCCCCAGTCCTCAGCAGTCCATTCACAATACTTTCTGCAGAAGATCAATCTGTCCCTGATGTTTTTTTTGGAGAGAAGTGGCTTCTTTGCTGCCCTTCTTGACACCAGGCCATCTTCCAAAAGTCTTCGCCTCACTGTGCGTGCAGATGCGCTCACATCTTCCTGCTGCCATTCCTAAGCAAGCTCTGCACTGGTGGCACTCCGATCCCGCAGCTGAATTCTCTTTAGGAGACGATCCTTGCACTTGCTGGACTTTCTTGGACGCCCTGAAGCCTTCTTTACAAGAATTGAACCTCTTTCCTTGAAGTTGCCGATGATCCTGTAAATTGTTGATTTAGGTGCAATCTTAGTAGCCACAATATCCTTGCCTGTGAAGCCATTTTTATGCAACGCAATGATGGCTGCACGCGTTTCTTTGCAGATCACCATGGTTAACAATGGAAGAACAATGATTTCAAGTATCACCCTCCTTTTAACATGTCAAGTTTGCCATTCTAACCCAATCAGCCTGACATAATGATCTCCAGCCTTGTGCTCGTCAACATTCTCACCTGAGTTAACAAGACGATTACTGAAATTATCTCAGCAGGTCCTTTAATGACAGCAATGAAATGCAGTGAAAAGGTTTTTTTGGGATTAAGTTAATTTTCATGGCAAAGAAGGACTATGCAATTCAGCTGATCACTCTTCATAACATTCTGGAGTATATGCAAATTGCTATTATAAAAACTTAAGCAGCAACTTTTCCAATTTCCAATATTTATGTAATTCTCTAAACTTTTGGCCATGACTGTACATATAAATGTTGATTGATTGATTGATTGATTGATATATATATGTAGCAGTTCTGTCTACCTCCTGACGTAAACCATGAAAATGAGGAGTGTCTCTTTAATTACTCATTTGGTGGTGTATAAATGTTCCCGTAGGGGCGCTATGTGTGTGTGCATCTTCTGTCTCAGGTAGCGAGTCACCTTACTTCCGGCAGGGCGTGTGGATGCTTATGAGGTAGGAGCTGTTGCCAGTGATTGCGGTCTGTTTGTGGGTTTATTGTACAGGGTTTCATGGGGAGTTTTCTTTTGTTAAAGGGTGGACTGAGGAGCTTTGTTGGATGCCATCATCTGTTTTGATAATTTAATACACAACAGTTTATGTGCCATGTGAGCCGCGCTGCAGGTATGTTTTGATTTTTAGCATATAACTGTATGATCATTAGCGGCCTGCGGGATAAACTTATGTTTGTGTACTTTACGTTCAAGGTGTGGGCCAACATGCAAGCGACGTTACAGTGGGTTTCGTGTCTCATTTAAATCTCCATTGGAATCGCCATTGGGATTCCTGTCGTGTTGACTGTTCGCCTTATCTCTACGACACTATTATGGGACCTTTGTTGCCGCGAACATTTCTCAGTTTCTGCGAATCAAGGACGACTGGACAAGATTGATCTCTCTGCGCTGTGGACTAGTTTCACGCCGGGTCGTGTTACGTCGTGCCTGGATTGTGGGTTGGTTTGGTGATGTAGTGCTTTTACCAATTGGAATTGTGAGTAACAAACCGCGATTTAAAGCCTTAAAGTGGTGTGAAATAGATGACCAGCCACCCATCGGTCACCAAGCTTTTTGCTGTCTTTTGTTTGTTTTGTTTAGTGAATTGTTATGTTTTATATTATGTTTCACCTATGTTCCTTTCTGATGTGTTTTGAGTTTGGTATTTATCCATATTATTTTGTTTCTTGTGATTGATTTAAGTGTTTTTGATGCTTTCGTTTTGCCTTTGTTGATGTGAGGTTGTTTTTTTTGTTTTTTTGTAATACTGCTGGCTACTTGTTTTAAACCTGCCCTCCAATTGGCTATTTTAGGGACCGGATGCGGTCTCTTGACCAGTTTGGGATTGGCCTGGACCACTTGCATACTGGAGGAGCTTGTGATGTATGTTTGTTTTATTGTTTATTTTTAAAACTAATTTTGTCAGTGATTGTTCTATTGTGGTGTTCCTTTCAGAATTGGGGCAGTCCGCTGCAGAGGACCAGTGTCTCATTGCTGTGGTGGTGGGTCATTTTTCCCTGAATGCAGTGAATCACAGTGAGGTGCGGCGTGCTGTGGTGTGAGTGTACACATGTGATTGCTGATTTCCTTGGATTAGCGTGGCTAACCCCAATTCTGAATTTGGTATCCTGTGGGAGAGTGACTTATTAAATTAAAGTGGTATTTTACGCCAAATAAAGATTATTGTTGAACTTGACACCTCATTGTCTATCTGATTCAGCCTTAACGGACCTGTGAGCCTAAGATATTTTATTGTTAAGGGTGATCCCTGGTAATAGGTAATAGACCCCCCGGGGTGGCGTAGTTGGTCATTTAGATACAGTTGTATTCCCCTCCATATACTTACATTGCCACATATATATTTCTTATATAATTATATATATATATATATATATATATATATATATATATATATATATATATATAATTTTATATATAACCATGAGCTAATTTGTTACATTATTATATTTGTTATTTCTTTATTTTTATTTATTAACCCTAAACTTAAGTTTATTATTTTTTTTATGATTATTGTTGTATTTGTTAAACCAAATAAAACAACTTACATTGATCAGATTGTGGTGTCCGTGATCTTTTATGTTGTGACTTTAAACAAGCGGGTCGTAACAAACAGTTAACCCTAGTATACTTCCCAGCATTTTGGAGAATCGTACTCGTTCAGTAAATCAAACCAATGATAATGTCCTTCGGAGCCTGCTCTCGAGTGCTATTGGCTCACACTATAGCCAAAACGAATAAGTAATAGCTACAGTTCAAAGAATCTGGTACTAAAGTTTATGACTCCATTAAACTTTATTTCTTTACCGAGGGAAAATATCAAGACAGCTACAATCATGACGATGATGATGATACACAAATTACACAATTCAGATCCTATTTCCCTTGAATTTAGGATTATGTTATGTGCATACTACTTTTGCATTGCACCCACTTTACCCACTTGTTAAACAATACTTTTTCACATGCTGATCGATTAATGACTTGACTTATTTGCATGACCAATATTTTTATATTCTTAAATACATTCTAACAAATTCATTCAGTAAGTCTAACCCCTAATGAAATTAGCCTTCACAGACTGCACTCAAATACTATTGGTCTTTACAGGCAGGTGAAGTAACAGAAGCAGTCACATGCTTCAAAATACAGCATAAAAAGGAAGGGACTTCCTTAAGGTCTGTGTCTGATGCCAAAGATCTTTCATTGAAAACATTGAAAAACGCTAAAGGTGTTGTGTGTTAAAAAGTGATGTCAATGTCAATATGTGACAAGTTGGGAGTGAGAATGTGCTGCGCTAGTCAGTACAAATATCAAAAGGGATTTATCGTTTAAACTTGTTACACAAGCACCATCACTCCAAATTGCACTTGAAACCAGACCACTGAGCAGTAATTAAATAATATTATAGGTTTCAGCAAGACCTCCTCTTTTGACTTTCAGACGAGGCCTAAGTTTAACAGTAACCTTGGGGGGTAAAATCATTTAAAATAATGTTATCGTTTGGTATAAGCCAGATTTCTGTCAAACATATATCATCTGTGATATCGTTTACAAAAAGTGATTTTGTAGAAACACCTCTAATATCAAGCAAACCAAGCTTAATCGTTGTTTATAATAAAAAAAAAAAATATTTGTTGAATCAATTAATTTACTAACCTTAAATGGGTTTGGGAGTTTTTTGTGTTTACTGGTTTGGGGAACAGATGCAGTCTCTATGATAATATCTAGGTGAAAGAGTATGTGTTGGGATTCATCTGACTTCTGTGACGTGAGACGTTAGCAGGTGGTTGGTTTAGCCAGTGTGTTTGCTTCATGACCTGGGCCCCAGTTAGTCAATTACCAACTCTAAGACTATGTGCCACCCCAAGAGGGAGGAATACAATCTATTTTTAATAGTTCAGGTCTGCCCCCAAAACTTGTCCAAATATCTATAAAACCTGTACTATTCTACGGACACCACTTTAGTGGTGACAGCAGGGAGGGAGCCAGAACGTATTACAGTGTCTGACATAATTTTTGTTATAGTGATCTCTGACTGACAAAGTCAAACATCATTAGTGCAGACTTGAATAACAATATTAAGAGTTCTTGCATTTATCATTATCCAGCACTTTTAAATTTGCTTTGATGTCAGGTCTGGCTTAGGCTCACTGTAAACATATGTTTATTGGGGCCTTATTTCTCCATGTTCACGTTGCATACAACAGACTCACCAATACAGGTTTCTCAATGGGTGTGTCACTGAGTGGGGAGAAACTGTTTGATGTTTTAATTGGAATGGAACAACTGTGACTATGCTGTCTCACAGTCATCCAGTTGCCCTGCTGTGGGGGCTCTGCAACCGGAACCAAACAATGTACAGGGCTTGGTAATCTAGTCACATCCAAAGCAGAATCTAAAGCCCTTGCATTCTTACTATCCTTGATTAAAGTTTGAATGCATGTCTCTAATTCAGATCTCTTCCCTGATAGCCTAACTGTGACAAGAAGGGTGGGGCGAGAGCCGTGAGAGAGCGGTTTGAGGCCGGTGGCATGATTGTTGAGGAGCATCACCTGCGCACTGCACCGGTCTTGTATCTCTCACAAAGGAGCTCCGGAAGAATAAAAGGAGGAGCGACGACAGTGAAGGAAGGTCCAGAAAATGACTTTGATAGAAGTAAAAGTCACTGTTTAGAATATTATTTGAGCAAAAGTTTTAAAGTATGTGATATTTTTTGTACTTAAGTATGAAAAGTATTTTTTTTTATATTAAACATACCTAAGTATTGAAAGTAAAAGTACAAGTAAATGCAAAATACAAAAATATTATTAAAAATTGTTCAATACCCAGTTTGAGCAGCAAATCTTTCTTACAATTTGTTTGCTTTTGAATTAAAAAAAATGGCAAAATGTTTTGGTAATGGTAATATTGTAAGTTTTAAATATAAAAAATGCTAATAAAAATGTATTATACCTTGATCATTCATGCTAATGGTGCATTATAACTAATGTAAGAGGCAACTTTAAAATGTTAAAATGTAAATGTTGAAATTTACAATGAACAACACTTTTATTAACCTTTAATGGCCATTTTTACGCACAAAGGCATAGCATCTATTTTAGAACACTTAATGATTATCTAATCAAAATATGTGTTAAAGTGTGGGGAAAAATAGAACTGAAATCGAATACATTTCTGATTTGTTGTTTCTGTTGGCTGCATGATCAGGATACAATTTAAATGTGTCACATTGTTTTAACACTTGAGGTACTACTAATGTTAGCATTCTCTCAGCCTTGACAGCAAACATACTGCTGTTCTCCTCTAATGCAGCATCTAGTCAACAAACTAATTACTTGAGTGATATGAAAACATAAACTGTAGTGTATTGTATAGCATACCGCTTTATGTTTTAAATCCGTTTTGGAAGTGTCGCATAGTTCTGTGCAGCGCAGCCTGATGTCATGTGTCGAAAACAAACTCTATGAGGCATCAACGCCTCTAGAGGCCGCTCTCGTACCGCACTCTTCTCAGCCACTCCAGCAACTGACGCAACCTGGAAAATCAACTGCTGTTGTGCGAGCACTTGTTTGCACATGCTTGCTTGCAGTCAGTGTTCTTCTGACTTTGTTTTGTTGTAAGTCACGGAAATGCTTTGGGGAATGTATCGGAGTAAATGTATACATTTTATTTAGGAAATGTAGTGGAGTAAAAGTAAAAGTCAACAGAAATATAAAAAAGTAAAGTACATATTCTCCCAAAAGTACAAAGTACTGTAACGAAGCATTATTACTTTGTTACATTACAGCTCTGGTGACTTGCATATGTGTGAAGGTACCTTTGATGTGGAGGCATTTATTGGGATTGTACAGAGACATATACTTCCTTCAAGATGACATCTTTCCTGGGAAGCAAGACAATACCAGGCCTCATTCTGCAGTTGCAGCATCAGAGTGGTTTTGTAGACACTCCACACCATAGAGTGGATGTGCTTGACTGTTCTGCCTGCAGTCTAGATCTGTCTCTTATTGAAAATGTGTGGCCCCTCACAAAAAGGAGAATCAGACAACGATGACCACAGACTGTTGAGCCGCTTTCTTGTATCAGGTGAGATTGGACAAATATTCCACTTGCAAAATTGCAGTAGTTAGTATTCTCAATTCAACTTTTCCTGATTTGAGGTTGCATATTATTAACTATGTATAAGTATATTAAGGTTTCATACATTTTTTTATGTTTCTATAGTGGTAATGCTGCTTGCATTTTAAATGTGTCACTTTTCAGCATCTACCTAAATGTTCAAAAAGTGTTTTTGTTAATTAATCAGGAATTTCTTTAAAATAAACTTGACCTGTTCATTTCTCACATCAAAAACCCTAATACATTAACAGTCACCCAAATGTACACATTAATTACCCCTATTCTATTTTACAGTCCCATGGCCGATTTACTGAAGACATCCTGGAACGCCTGGTATTCGTAGGGTATTTGGACCTGACACGTGACTTCTGGACTCTCTACCGACGTGGAGTTGATCTGGACTGATGAACAGGCGGATTTCGTGCTTCTTGAGGAAGAGTAGTTGAGAATCTTCTTCATAAGTGTTAGACAGGTTTGAAAACATTCCTCGCCCCACCGGAATCTCTCCAGTGTTCCAGTCGATCACGGGGTTGTGTTCTGCCATCCACGGGCGTCCCAGGATGATATCTGCGATGAACCCCTCTAGCACCATGAAAGAGATGTCCTCGGTGTGTAGACAGCCTATGCGAAGCGTCAGTGTGGAGGAGAAGTGATTCATGTGACCTCAGCCCAGCAGTTTCCGAGGATGGTTTGAATCCTTAGTGATTGAAAGCAGCGTTTTCTTGTGATTTGAAGCGTCTGGAGGAGTTGGCGAGAGATGAATTCCCGGCGGATTCTGAATCGATGAGGACTTGAGCTAAAAGAGACGTATTACGGGTTAGGATATATACGGTGGTTCGAATTAAATGAGAGGTTTTAGGCTACATTTGAATCGTACTCACCGCGGGCATAGGAGGTCTAACCGGGCAGGTGGGAATCTGATGTCCTTCTCCCCCGCAATACAGGCAGAGGTGCTGTACCAGTCTCCATTGATGCTCCGCTGGTGTCAGATGGTACGAGTTAATACACATGGGTTCAGGTGCTGGAGGCGCGACAGGTGTAGCGGCAAACGGAGGCTGCAATGTGGGTGAGGAATTGACACAGGCCGAGTAACACTAGGACACACGGACAAGTTCAGAACAAGTTTGCAGTTATTTTCAGTAAATGCTTTTTGAGGACTGCGGAGTACGATTTCATGGTGCAACTCTTTTTTTTTTCTTTTTTTTTTTGAAGAGAAGGATAATTAAATTCTCAGAAAATTAGCAGTAAAATAAACATGTGTCTGTGTTTGGTAGGCGTCCTCTGGACTGTTACAGTACTCACTGCATGTAACTGTGATGTGAGATCTACAGTAGTGGCCAATAGTGATGTATGTAGGGGATATTTCTTTTTAATGACCCTGCAAGTTTGATTAAACCGTCAAAATGTAAGGGGGTGGGGGATTTTTAAATCAGAAAAAGCTGGACACACCTTTGATGTGTATTATACTGTAAACAATATAACAGCACATTATTTGATGATTTTCCCATGAATTTTATTGTTTGTTTTTTTTTGTTTTTGTTTTCAAAATAAACATATCAAATTTGATTATTGCAACACGTTTCAAAAAAGTTGGGACAGTAAAGCTTTTACGACACTGTAACATTGCCATTTCTTTTCACAACAAGTAAAAAAGATACTGAGGAAACCAAATAATGAAATGTTTCAGGTGGAATTTTATCCAAGTCTTCCTGTAAAGAAGTCTGAAGGTGTGCAACAGTATGAGGTCTTCATTATAGCATGTTTTGTTTCAAAATGCACCACACATTCTCTATTGGGGACAGTTCAGGATTGCATTCAGCTTAGTCTGGCAACTGCACCCTCTTCCTCCTCAGCCAGGCCTTTATAATGTGAGCAGAAAGTGGTTTTGCAAATCTGTATGTACTTTTCTGCATCAATGGTGCCATCACAGAAGTGCAAGTTACCGTGCAAATGGTGCTGACACAACCCCACAGGGCCGTGCATAGACATTTTGAGGGGCAGTGGCCCAAACCAAAAAAAGGGGCAATAAGGAGGTGGTGTAATGAGGAGGCAGCGAGTAAAATCCAAATGCAGCTTTTATTGGAAAACGTAGTCAGACAGGCAGAGGTCAACAACAGCGAACAACAATGGCAGAGGGAAGACAAGCTCGTGGTGATATCCAGGCGGGAGGTCAGTGGCAGGCAGATAAACATCAAACGGACAAAGGAACAGGCAGGATCGGAAACAGGGAAAACCAGACAGGAAAATAATGCTCGGAAGTTGTGATGAAATCGACAATACTTTGCACTGGGGAGGTGAGTGAGTGAGCTATTTATAGTGAAATGATGAAGCTAATGAGTGGTGATAATCAGGGACAGCTGGTGGGTTATCAGTGATCGTTTGAGGGATTCTGGGAAGTGTAGTGTGATAAGGAAGAAGCATGGTGCGAGCGGGTGACCTCTAGTGGTGAGTGGGTGTAAAGTGAAGGACCGGATTCATAACAGAGCCCCCCCCCCTAGGAGCGGCTTCCAGACGCGTAAGAAAAAAATGAGCGACACAGGGAGGGAGGGGTGGGGTAACCAGGACAAGGGGGACCGGGACCATGGGGTGCATATCTAATGAGTGGCAAGTGTGAAACGGCGTGTGCAAGTGACCAGGGCGGAACAGGCTGTGCTGGAGGCCAGGGCGGAACGATTCTGTAACATAGTGCACAATGGTTAATGGGGACCGCTAGGGCCACAACAGAATAAACAGAGTAGTCAGGTGAAACAAGGCTGGGAGACAGAGCGGAGCAGACAGACATATCTAAGTGGACCGACAGGGCAAGACAGACTGAAGGTACTGGGAAGGCAGATAATTCGGGGAGAACAGATAGTTCTGAACTGACAGATAGTTCTGGGATGATTCGCAACGTTGAGTCTTCAGACTGAGCGTAGCCTGCAGACAACGCGTAGCAGACAGGCAAAGCGGGGCAGACAAACAGAGCGGGACTGTCAGACGTGGAGTGAAGCGTTAGCGGTTGGGCTGATATGGCTGGAACCGTTGATGGTTCGGTTGACGTGAGGTGAACTGTCTGTGGTTGTGCAGGCGTGACTTGAACCGTTTGAAGCTGGTCAGACGTGGCGTGAGCAGGCTGAGGTTGGATAGGCATGACTTGTGTGGACTGGGACTGGACAGGTGACCAGGGTGGAAAGGGTTCTGGAACATAGATAATACAACAGTTAGTGGGGGCCGTACGGGCCATAACAGAGTAGGCCAGGCTGTCAGATGTTGGAAGGTCCGGCGCAGGCTCAGGCTCTGGAGGGTCTTGGAGCTCTGGCGGCGGCTCTGGAGGGTCAGGGAGCTCTGGCGGCGGCTCATGATGATTTGTGGTGGCTTCTTGGTGCGCTGGAGCGGGTTCGTGGTGCATGGTGACTTGGCTCGACTCACTGTGATCTACGATGGTGTGGTTCGACTCACAGTGTTCTACGATTACCAAGCTTGTCTCTTGAAGAATTGGGATGACTTGGGTTGACTCGGGAAGATGTTGAGTGACTGGACTTGGGTTGACTTGGCCCAGGAGGGTCAGGGTCGTGGACGACTTGACTTGGCCCAGGAGGGTCAGGGTCGTGGACGACTTGACTTGGCCCAGGAGGGTCAGGGTCGTGGATGACTTGACTTGGCCCAGGAGGGTCAGGGTCGTGGACGACTTGACTTGGCCCAGGAGGGTCAGGGTCGTGGACGACTTGACTCGGCCCAGGAGGGTCAGGGTCGTGGACGACTTGACTCGGCCCAGGAGGGTCAGGGTCGTGGACGACTTGACTCGGCCCAGGAGGGTCAGGGTCGTGGACGACTTGACTCGGCCCAGGAGGGTCAGGGTCGTGGACGACTTGACTCGGCCCAGGAGGGTCAGGGTCGTGGACGACTTGACTCGGCCCAGGAGGGTCAGGGTCGTGGACGACTTGACTCGGCCCAGGAGGGTCAGGGTCGTGGACGACTTGACTCGGCCCAGGAGGGTCAGGGTCGTGGACGACTTGACTCGGCCCAGGAGGGTCAGGGTCGTGGACGACTTGACTCGGCCCAGGAGGGTCAGGGTCGTGGACGACTTGACTCGGCCCAGGAGGGTCAGGGTCGTGGACGACTTGACTCGGCCCAGGAGGGTCAGGGTCGTGGACGACTTGACTCGGCCCAGGAGGGTCAGGGTCGTGGACGACTTGACTCGGCCCAGGAGGGTCAGGGTCGTGGACGACTTGACTCGGCCCAGGAGGGTCAGGGTCGTGGACGACTTGACTCGGCCCAGGAGGGTCAGGGTCGTGGACGACTTGACTCGGCCCAGGAGGGTCAGGGTCGTGGACGACTTGACTCGGCCCAGGAGGGTCAGGGTCGTGGACGACTTGACTCGGCCCAGGAGGGTCAGGGTCGTGGACGACTTGACTTGGCCCAGGAGGGTCAGGGTCGTGGACGACTTGACTTGGCCCAGGAGGGTCAGGGTCGTGGACGACTTGACTTGGCCCAGGAGGGTCAGGGTCGTGGACGACTTGACTTGGCCCAGGAGGGTCAGCGGCGGCGGCTTGCTGAGAGTCTGGACGAGCAGCGGCGGCATGCTGTTGCTCTGAATCGGGTCCGAGGAGTTCTGGGAGTTCATCGTCATCCTCTGTATAATGGCAAGACTGATAAACAGGTAACACTCCAGAGAAGAAGCATGTAGGGGAAACCGGCGTGAAGTGGCCTGGCAGAACAGCTGCGCCATGCTGTGACTCGGGAATGGCGGCCATTTTGTATGCCGGTTTAGTGGCAGCCGCCATGTTGTGACTGAGTTCGGGCTCCGCTTCTCCTACGGTAAATGATGACCCAGACAATAACAGTGCATACTCTATAAAGTCCCTTAGAGTGCAAAAAAAATCCGCATCGGGGAGACTCGATCTCAGGGGTTCATTCAAGCCTCGGCGAAACAAATGTTTAAACAAGGTTTCGTCATAGTAGACAAAATCAGATACCTCTAGGAAGTCCTGTATGTAGTCCTCAATTGGAGATTGCCCTTGCTGTAGTTGCAGGAGTTGGCCGAAGTAATCCATACTGACCAGGATGCTGATAGAAGCTGCTGGATCTTGGTGTAGGCGAAGTATTCTGTAATGATGAGGAGGCAGCGAGTAAAATCCAAATGGAGCTTTTATTGGAAAACGTAGTCTGACAGGCAGAGGTCAACAACAGCGAACAACAATGGCAGAGGGAAGACAAGCTCGTGGTGATATCCAGGCGGGAGGTCAGTGGCAGGCAGATAAACATCAAACGGACAAAGGAACGGGCAGGATCGGAAACAGGGAAAACCAGACAGGAAAATAATGCTCGGAAGTTGTGATGAAATCGACAATACTTCGCACTGGGGAGGTGAGTGAGTGAGCTATTTATAGTGAAGTGATGAAGCTAATGAGTGGTGATAATTAGGGACAGCTGGTGGGTTATCAGTGATCGTTTGAGGGATTCTGGGAAGTGTAGTGTGATAAGGAAGAAGCATGGTGCGAGCGGGTGACCTCTAGTGGTGAGTGGGTGTAAAGTGAAGGACCGGATTCATAACAGATGGTTTCTTGTTGTTTTCTTGTTCTTGTTGTGTTACAAATATACAATTAAAAGAGAAGACAGCACACACTCTAAAACATGTCACTTTATTGTAGATGTTTTATAGAACATCACAATTACACATTGCTGATGATAATAATAGAAACTATTTACTGTTTTACATTTTAATTTTTACCTGTTCCTTTTACAGCAAAACCTTTCTATTTGGTACCATTTCCTGAAAGTCAAGAAAATCAAGAAATTCAATATTGTGAATTTTGCTCACGTTCTTCAAGCCAACGTCTCCTTGATTGAACAAATGCACCTTCAGCTTTCCTTCTATAGTGTTCATCTAGTTTAATTTGTAGATCTGATAATAATAATTTTTCTTCATCTAATAAACTGTCTGGACACTTATTTGCTAATTTTGTAATTTCAACAATAATGTTGATTTCTTCAGCTCTTTGTATTTGGCTAAACGGTTTCCAAATTTTCTTAAATATTTTGTGACCTCAAACTTCAGAAGTTCCCAATTTGAACAAAAAAGAATTCTCCTAGTTGGCTTTACTCCAAAATTGGCTTATCAATTTAGAAGTCTCTCGTTTTACCTCATCATACATCAACAATGAATTGTTGAGTTTCCAGTAAGATCCATTATTGAAACAATTTGTATTAGATAACTTAATATTAGTACTGTAGTAAATTGCTCAAATGGATGAAATATATTCACAACTGAATAATAACACGTTATGACTAATTATGAATACGAATCAACCACGAAGGGAATTAGGTATATATAGGTAATCAATTACAACGAATTATAATTAATCATGAATATATATGGTCTAAAATTATTTCTAGGTTTAGAATTAATTTAGAAAGACTGGTTTGTTTTGTCCAGCAAAACTATCAGTCCGATTTTCTTATCAATTTTAGAAAGGAAGTTTTCTTCTCTGGCCACGAAAAGGAAACTTATTCTAGTACTCAAGAAGCATATAGCTAGCGAAATCAAACGTTAAAGGGACTTGGTTCAAATATGAGTTACAATCAGAGACAATGAACTGTGTGAATACAATGTGTTTAATATATGAATATATGATATATACACGAATACATACAACTAAATCTAAGCAGAGCACACAATAACATAACGAAAGGAAAGAAAGGAAAAGGTTGATCAAAGAAAGCAAGATTACAAACAGTTAAACCTTTTGAGAGCCAGCAACGAAATCACTTCAGACAATAAAGTTAAAGCGCGTCGAAAATTAATTCAGATACTTGCATTAGTACTTTGTGCTGTGGTGAATGCCATTCAAACTTCCGTGCGTGGAGCTGGAGATTCTATTGGTCTCTTCCTCAGGTGATTATTCAACGGTAGTTTCAAAACGGAATTAACTGTTTGCAAGATGCCAGAAAATAAAAGAAGAATGTCTCATCTAGGATGGAAGTGACTGAGCATGGATGACCTCGTGTTTAGGTGTTATAAAGATAACTCTGGACACACCTATTTTGGTCGTACGGATAAATAGGGAACATGGCCTTTTAGCGGGAGAACTTTTCTTTGTCTCTTTTTATGGCCTAATTTGCATGATCTGCTGAGTTGTCTGACTGAGCCCTTTTTCCTCCCAAAGGACCTTAAAAGTAGAATAATGCATATTATCATGATATAACACCAATATCTAGTTATGAAATTCACAGAGTAATGTTTTGAATCCAAGAATCATGAGTTTAGGACCCTCTAAAGGACATGTACATTCTTACATTTTAATATGTAGCAAATTTAGCTCAAAAGAAATATGAATAATTAATTATAAATATTTGGATCAGTTAATAGAATTAACTTAACGTATTAAAATTAATTTTACAGTCAACTAACCTGTCTGTCCAGTGGACACTTGGTTAATTGTTTATTAATTCTAAGAAATTTTCATTTCCTGGTTATGGGAAATGACATTCTTACTCTACAGTACTACTTAGAGCATGTAGTCAAAATCTGCATGATTAGGGACTCCAGTATATGAGCATGAAACACAGACACCTTTGCATGTGACATGCACAAGACTTTATTAACTAGACTGAACACTTAAACTACTCTGACATTCACACACATACATACATACATACATACATACATAGTGTACCAAGAGAAAAAGAGAGCTGATGCAGAATACAGGAAAGCAAGTTATAGCATTGTTTGAAAGTCAATAGATCAACAGCCTTGAGCAAACCATCAGTTTAGTTCCAAAACGTCATTCTTTAAAAGAGGCAAGGATACTTGATGTATCAAATAATGAGACTAAGTGTGATACTTGCATGTCTCGCCCAATTGAATTAAACTGTCCTGATGCAATTTGTGGAGGCTCCGTTGATCTTGTTGATGTTGTCTTGATGAGAGAGAACCAGTTGGATTCAGAGGATCTTTGGTGAATGGAAAGACAAGGCCGCAGCCTGGCACAAACTTGGGGGTCTTCAGAACTTCTAGCTCAGTGTCATCTTCACAACAGCTTTTCCTCAGTACCAGAAGAAGAAGAGGACGTGATCTTGTGATCTGTGATTTTTAAAGTGTGAAGATGTCACACCCTCTGGAGGTGACTGAGCCAATAAGGATTTGTTCCTTCGGAGGGAACTTTTATGACCCTTTGTTCTCTCAATATGACATCATATTGGATGGATGAGAGAATAACCTTCTAGATTCTTATTGTACTTGATGTGTCAGAGTTAACAAAATGTAATGTAAATGAACAGATGGGAGCGAAGATTGGAGTCCAGAGAGACCAAACGTGATACCCATGTGATTATAGTTATAATAATAATAATATGCAACTCTGAAACATTAATACAAAAAGTTCAAAAGAGAGAATTAATACATAGGTCGAACCCTATAAAAGGAAAATTATGAGAGGGAAAAATTGGATACACGTTTATACATTTCTCGAATGGTTATACATAGAATTTATAGGATTAAAATGGTTTATTTGTCCTTCTCAACAGGAATGAAGTCAGAGTCACATTCTCTGCACATTCTTTACGGTCGTAAAACCCTATCAGATGGTGTCCATGGGGGAGGGTTCCACAGACCACAGAGTGAGTTTTTTTTGTTAAGTATGACAAATAATCGTGTCTGATTTATCTCAGTCGTTACATAATTCCCCCCTTTCGATCGCTGTTGTCCTTCCCATGGGCAACAACGAACGACGTTTAAGGTGTAGAAAGATCAGACACGCCTCTGCTACACAAGGCTGGAAGTCCTTGTTGGGCTCTGGGTGTTTGGTGTCTCCTGGAGTGGTGGTCGTTCCATGGCAGATGATGTAGACAGTAGACAAGTTCATGTCTCTGAGCTTGTGCTGAAAGTGTCGAGGAGGCCAGTGCCTGACAGTGTGTCACTTGTCATCCTGAAGTCAGTTAGTTTGGGCAAGGTGTTTGCTTGTGGTTGCAGGAAGTGGTTAGGTCTCTGTGTAGCATGACGAGGGTTTCAGACTGACCTAGTGCAGGTGGCAGGAGGTCAGCACGTCAAGTCATCTTTATTTATATAGCGCTTTTTACAATGCAAATTGTGGCAAAGCAGCTTTACATTAATAAGAAAATGGTGTCATTGTGCAGTTTATTCTATATATTATTGATTCATTCCGTTGCAAATATCAGTAGTTATTAGTCTAGTTAATTTAGGTATAGCAGCACTGCAGAAAACAGTGACGTAATCGTCCGGCTCATCTCAGTTCGCATACAACGGCGCCAATGCAGGCATATCAAAAACACTGCTGAATATCAAGCAAGTGTCCCCAACTTAAGCAAGCCAAAGGCAACAGCGGCAAGGAACCAAAACTCCAACAAATGGAGAAAAAAACCTTGGGAGAAACCAGGCTTAGTCGGGGGGCCAGTTCTCCTCTGGCCAACAGTGAACACTTGTCCGATACCCAGGCAGAGTTACAGGTCATTAAACCGATTTGGAATCGCAACAGTCAAAATATTTAATCTAGTTCCATCTAGTTTAAGATCTTTTTGATCACGCCGGTATGGGACGGTTTGTTGGGATATGTGCCACTGGCTGATGAGTCGGTGAGGTCTTAACAAAGGATGAGCTAGTTAACACAGTCTCCGCCGACACCACAGGGCCACATTGCTGCCGCACACAGGCACAGGTTCCCCGTCCGACCCGGACACGGCCCGGATCCAGCCAATCACGTTAATTGGTAAATCTCGGGATTAGCAGAGAGACAAAAAAAATTAGCGTAGATGCCATTCTTCTTCCGATGTAACGAGTACATCTGGTGTTATAGGAAGTGTTCCTGGTTCCGGCTGACCTGATCTATGCAGCCTAACAATCCTTTAACGGATATGAAGACAAAAGTTTATAGTGCGTCATGTGTATGCCAGGTTAAATAGATGCATTTTTAGTCTAGATTTAGACTGACAGAGTGTGTCTGCTTCCCGAACAATGCTAGGAAGATTGTTCCAGAGTTTAGGTGCCAAATAGGAAAAGGATCTACCGCCTGCGGTTGATTTTGATATTCTAGGTATTAACAACTGGCCAGAATTCTGAGATCGTAATAGACGGGAAGGACTATAATGCATTAAGAGCTCAATCAGGTACTGGGGAGCTAAGCCATTTAGTGCTTTGTAAGTAATTAGCAAGATTTTAAAATCTATAAGATGTTTAATAGGGTGCCAGTGCAGTTTTGACAGAACCGGGCTAATATGTTCATACTTCCTGGTTCTAGTAAGGACTCTAGCAGCTGCGTTTTGGACCAGCTGTAATTTGTTTATCATGCGAGCAGGGCAACCTCCCAGTAGAGCATTACAGTAATCTAGTCTCGAGGTCATAAACGCATGAACTAGCTGTTCCGCATTTGTCATTGAGAGCATATGTCGCAATTTAGATATATTTTTAAGATGGAAGAATGCGGTTTTACATATGCTAGAAATGTGGCATTCAAATGAAAGATTGGTATCAAAGAGCACACAGAGGTTCCTAACTGACGAAGACGACTTAACAGAGCAGCCATCAAGTGTTAGACAGTATTCTAGGTTATTATGTGCTGAAGCTTTTGGTCCAATAATTAGAATCTCTGTTTTTTCTGAATTTAGTAGTAGGAAATTACTAGTCATCCAATTTTTTATATCAGCTACGCATTCTGTTAATTTTGAGAATTGGTAGGTTTCGTCAGTGCGCGAGGAAATATAGAGCTGAGTATCATCAGCATAACAGTGAAAGCTAATGCCATGCTTCCTAATGACATCTCCCAAGGGTAGCATGTACAGAGTGAAAAGCAACGGTCCTAGAACTGAGCCTTGTGGTACTCCATATTTAACTTGTGATCGAAATGACATCTCTTCGTTTACTACTACAAACTGATAACGGTCAGATAAGTATGATTTGAACCATGCCAATGCAATTCCACTAATTCCAGCATAATTTTCTAGTCTATTCAAAAGAATATTGTGGTCGATAGTGTCAAAAGCAGCACTGAGGTCTAGTAACACTAATAGAATGGCGTCTACCTTAATTTTTTGTCTCTCTGCTTATCCCGAGGTTTACCAATTAACGTGATTGGATGGATCCGGGCCGTGTCCGGGTCGGACGGGGAACCTGTGCCTGTGTGCGGCAGCAATGTGGCCCTGTGGTGTCGGCGGAGACTGTGTTAACTAGCTCATCCTTTGTTAAGACCTTACCGACTCATCAGCCAGTGGCACATATCCCAACAAACCGTCCCATACCGGCGTGATCGAAAGATCTTAAACTAGATGGAACTAGATTAAATATTTTGACTGTTGCGATTCCAAATCGGTTTAATGACCTGTAACTCTGCCTGAGTATCGGACAAGTGTTCACTGTTGGCCAGAGGAGAACTGGCCCCCTGACTAAGCCTGGTTTCTCCCAAGGTTTTTTTCTCCATTTGTTGGAGTTTTGGTTCCTTGCCGCTGTTGCCTTTGGCTTGCTTAATTTGGGGATACTTGCTTGATATTCGGCAGTGTTTTTAGTATGCCTGCATTGGCGCCGTTGTATGAGAACTGAACTGAGCCGGACAATTACGTCACTGTTTTCTGCAGTGTTGCTATACCAAAATTAACTAGACTAATAACTACTGATATTTGCAACGGACTGAATCAATAATATATAGAATAAGCTGAACAATGACACCATTTTCTTATTAATGTAAAGCTGCTTTGCCACAATTTGCATTGTAAAAAGCGCTATATAAATAAAGATGACTTGACTTAACAGAGAGATACAACCACGATCTGATGATAAGAGCAAATCATTTGTAACTCTAATGAGAGCAGTCTCAGTACTATGGTGCGGTCTAAATCCTGACTGGAAATCCTCACAGATACCATTTCTTTCCAAGTAGGAACTAAGTTGAGATGATACTGCCTTTTCTAGTATTTTTGACAGAAAAGGTAGATTGGAAATTGGTCTGTAATTGACTAATTCACCAGGATCAAGTTGTGGTTTTTTAATAAGAGGTTTGATAATAGCCTGCTTAAAATTTTTCGGTACGTAACCTAGTGATAAAGATGAATTAATGATCTTAAGAAGAGGATCTATGACCTCTGGAAGCATCTCTTTCAATAGCTTAGTCGGTATAGGGTCTAACATACATGTTGTTGATTTTGATGATTTAATATGTTTAGACAATTCTTCCTTTCCTATAGCAGCGAATGAATGGAATTTTTCCTCAGGGATGCTAAAATCCACTGTCTGATGTGATACTGTAGTAGACAGTTGCATGGCTATAATTTTCTCTCTAATGTTATCAATCTTGCAAGTAAAGAAGTTCATAAAGTCATTACTGCTGTGCTGTTTGGAAACATCAGAAGTTGAGGCTGTATTTCTCATTAATTTAGCCACTGTATTAAATAAATATTTAAGGTTGTGTTTATTTTCTTCTAAAAGATTTGAAAAATAAGCAGATCTAGCGGTTTTTATGGCCTTTCTGTACTCCATCATTTTCTCTCTCCATGAAATCTGAAAAACTTCCAGTTTTGAATTCTTCCAGCTGCGCTCCATTTTTCTTGCTGCTCTCTTAAGGGCCCGAGTGTGCTCGTTATACCATGGCGTTGGACTAATATCCTTAATCTTTTTTAAGCGCAAAGGAGCGACAGAGTCTAGAGTGTTCGAAAAGAGAGCGTCAATAGTTTCTGTTGCAACATTGAGTTCTTCTAAGCTGTCTGGTTTGCTAAGTTGATGAAACTGATCAGGAAGATTATTTATAAAGCAATTTTTAGTGGTAGAAGTGATGGTTCTAACATATTTATGGCAGACAGGCGGTTTTCCAGCCTTGGTTAAATGTAGCACGCATGAGACTAGATAATGATCTGAGACGTCATCGCTCTGCTGCAGAATTTCAACGGCATCAATATCGATTCCATGTGACAATATTAGATCTAGAGTATGATTACGACAATGAGTTGGTCCTGATACGTGTTGTCTAACTCCAATAGAGCTTAAAATATCTGTTAAGGCCAATCCCAAAGCGTCTTTTTCATTATCTACATGTATATTTAAAATCACCAACAATAAGGACTTTATCCACTGCCAGTACCAACTCCGATGGAAAATCAGCAAATTCTTTGATAAAGTCTGTATGGTGCCCTGGTGGCCTGTATACAGTAGCCAACACAAATTTCAAATGAGATTTGTCACTTACATTATATAACGTTACATAAAGCACCATCACTTCAAAAGAGATATATTTGAAAGACTTTTGAGCAATACTGAAGATATTACTATAGATTACAGCAACACCTCCCCCTTTACCTTTCCGACGAGGTTCGTGTCGATATTAGTAATCTTGAGGGCTAGACTCATTTAAAGTAATGTAATCGTCTGGTTTTAGCCAGGTTTCTGTCAAACACAGCACATCTAGATTATTTTCTGTGATAATATCATTTACAATAAGTGCTTTTGAAGAAAGGGATCGAATATTCAGCAACCCAAGCTTTATCATTTGTTTATCTTTATAATCTCTGTTTACTACTTGTTGAACATCAATTAAATTATCACCCGTAAATGGGTTTGGAAGTTTTCTGTATTTATTAGTTCGGGGTACAGACACAGAGACTCTTTCACCTAGATATCATCACATAGAGACTATGTGTTGGGATTTATCTGAATTCTGTGACGTGAGACAGCTAGCAGACGGTCGGTTTAGCCAGTCTGTCTGC
This sequence comes from Zacco platypus, assembly GCA_038088235.1. Lineage (NCBI taxonomy): Eukaryota > Metazoa > Chordata > Actinopteri > Cypriniformes > Xenocyprididae > Zacco > Zacco platypus. The sequence goes on along the minus strand of CM076071.1, from coordinate 12,699,297 downwards.
TTCCTGACCTGGGCCCCAGTTAGTCAAGGTTGAGCGCTAAGACTATGTGCCATATTACTAGAGAGAAGAGCGGCACCACCCCAGGAGGGATGAATACCATCTCTTTTCAACAGGTCAGGTCTGCCCCAAAAACTTTTCCAATTGTCTATGAAACCTATATTATTCTGTGGACACCACTTAGACAGCCAGCCATTGAGTGATGATAGTCTGCTAATTATCTCATCACTCCTACGAGCAGGAAGGGGTCCAGAAAAAATTACAGTGTCTGACATCATGCGTGCGATTTCACACACCTCTTTAATGTTAATTTTGGTGATCTCCGACTGGCATCATTAGCGCCAACGTGAATAGCAATCTTAGAGTATTTACGATTAGCATTAGCCAGCACTTTTAAATTTGCTTTGATGTCAGGCGCTCTGGCTCCCGGCAAACATGTGACTATGGTGGCTGGTGTCTCTATTTTCACGTTCCGTGTAATAGAATCGCCAATAACTAGGGCACTTTCAACAGGATTCTCAGTGGGTGCGTCACTGAGTGGGGAGAACCTGTTTGATGTTCTAATCGGAACGGAAGAGTGGTGTTTTTTCCCACGACTAGGCCGCCTCACAGTCACAAAGTTGCCCTGCTGCACGGGCTCTACAGCCGGAACCGAACAATGTACGGAGTTCGCTAAGCTAGTCGCATCCAAAACAGTATCTGAAGCCCTTGCATTCTTACTATCCTCAATTAAAGTTTGGATGCGTGTCTCTAATTCTAAGATTTTCTCTGTCAGCCTGACTATTTCCCTACATTCATGACTTGTGAATCCCTCATCGCTGACAGAGAAAGCTATACTATGCATGTGACAGGCAGTGCAAGTAACAATGAAAGGAGAAGATGACATAGCTTACCGTGTTTGTAGACCGATCCGACTTACCAGTTGATTGATGAACTTGTAGAAAAAGGAGAGCGCGACAGAAAGGACGGTGGGCACAGATAACACAAACTAGCGTAATGCTAACGCGTTGTGATGGTGATTTAGATTAAAAGATTAAAAACTAGCGATGTCAGATTAATGTGATAGGCAATATAAGACAATATCAGATATATAGTGAAGATAAAGTAGACAGCAAACAATGACAATAAATAGATTCAAAACAAAGCTATACGGAGCAACAGACTCAAACAATTCAGCAGCGAGGCAGACAGGAGCAATCGATCAAGGAGCAGATAGGAGCAATCGATCAAGGAGCAGACAAGCACGTGCTTGTTGGCCTCCGCTAACAAGAACTCACCAGAAGTTTGAAGGTTGGAATGTGGCTCTGCTTTTGTGGCAGTGCAGACTTGAGCTCTGTTGGCCAAGGAGTCAGAAGCTTGTACTTCACAGTACTCCTCGGATGACTCCTGTCAGGGAGCTGTTTTGCTCATGTTCAAAGACTACAGGTGAAACTCAATGTCTTGTAGATAGGCGTGGACGTCGTGGTCTCCTGCAAACTCAGGTGTGAATGCAGGGATATGTCTGGCCATTCGCTGGAGGTCTTTGTGTGTCACTTCATGTGCCGTTTCAGGGTTTGTCTGAATTAATCCTTCTCCTTCTGCGGCTGCAGAGTGTTACGTCCTCCCATTTTTGTCCCGGGTAAATAGGGATCGAACGAACAAAAATAAAATGGAAAGACTTAATATCTTTAGCTCTCCACTCCCAGAGTCACCAAAAAAACACCAAAGTTTAAGAAATCAATTTAAACGGCATGTCTGCCTTTTTATTCGTTGTACAGAAGTATAAAGAAAAGAAACTAAAAGATAACAAATAATTCAAAAACAAAATAATTACCTCGTGGAGGACCCGTATAAAAGAAAAGGGAAAATAAGAACTACCTAAAACAATTAATACTAACTTACCTATATATACCCAAAAGAAAATAACAAAACAACATTTAACTTCCCTCCCTCCCTAACTAAACAATAACCAGGAGAAAAGATATGGGAATCCTCCACCCTACATTACCCATAAATATATAACAAAGTTTTCACTCAAAGCAACATAACTAATATGATCAAATACAACGACCAAAATAAGCGCAACACGCGCTACACTCTGGGACTTGAGAGCGAAAGATCACACGCCGCGTTGTCTCTCTCTCATCAATGCAGTCTCTGCAGTTTTATGCCAGTGTAATTAGGAAGTGCACCAATCAGTACACAGGTAGCACCCACATGACCGCTGAAGCACAGGTGGTAACCCTTAACCTATCAGGAAGGCATACACACAAAAAAAAGAGAGAAAGAACACCACAACTACAAACATCCTTTTATATAAACAATAATAATATCAATAACAATAATATCAATAATTATAATAATAATAATAATAATAAAATAAAAACACATACGTCCTTGGACGTAACACCCCCACTGATAATTTTCTCTTATTTTCCCTCAATTGTTTTTGGGGGGAAAAAAAGAAAAAGAAAAAAACACTATGTTTCAGCATACACCACTCGGGACAGCGCATCCGCTACAACATTTTCGGTACCTTTCTTATACCTAATCTCCAAATTGTATTCCTGTACAATTAATGCCCACCGCATCAATCTCTGATTAGCATTGTACACACGTGAAAGGAACGTCAACGGATTATGGTCAGTAAATACAATAATGGGCACACTACTACCTCCCAAATAAACTTCAAAGTGTTGGAGCGCTAGCACCAAAGCAAGAGCTTCTTTCTCAATTGTGCTGTAATTACTTTGACACTTCGAAAATTTCTTTGAAAAATAGCAGATAGAATGATCAATGCCCATTTTATCCTCTTGTAATAATACAGCCCCCATCCCAACTGAACTCGCATCTACATGCAATTTGAACGGGCGATCGAACTCAGGAGCTTTAAGGACAGGTGCGTGACACAGAAGATCTTTAGCAGATAGAAAAGCACATTCACATTCCTTAGACCATTCAAATTTCCGTTTGTCACTGAGTAAATCAGTAAGTGGAGACACCACACTAGAGAAGTTTTGACAAAAGTTTCTATAGTACCCACACATTCCAAGAAAACGTCTCAACTCACGTTTATTGGATGGAGAGGGATAGTTTGTTATGACAGAAACCTTGGCTTCTACTGGTCTCACTCTTCCTTGACCGACTTTCTTTCCCAAGTATGTCACCTCTGCTTTCGCAAATTCACACTTTGCGAGATTTATAGTCAGAGAAGCCTCTGACAGTCGAGTAAATAATAACTCAAGACCGTTCATGTGCTCGGTCCAACTATCGGAATACAACACCACATCATCTATGTATGCATCACACTTCGGCACGTCAGATAAAACCTTCTGCATCAACCTTTGAAACGTTGCAGGTGCATTTCGCATCCCAAACGCAAGAACTGTATATTGAAGAAAATTATCGGGAGTTACAAAGGCGGAAATTTCTGAAGCTCGAGCCGTTAAAGGCACCTGCGAGTACCCTTTTAACAGATCTACTTTGGTCACATATTTTGCCGCTCCCACCCGATCAATACAATCTTCAATACGGGGCAGTGGGAATGAATCAGGCTTTGAAAGACTATTTACTCTTCGATAGTCTGTACAAAAGCGATATGTAGAGTCTGGTTTAGGTACTAACAAGCATGGAGAGCTCCAGGGACTCTGGCTTGGTACAGCTAATCCATGTTTTAATAGATATTCTACCTCGCCCTTCATAATCTCACGTTTCTTTGGATTCATCCTATAAGGATGCTGTTTCATAGGGGATGCACTCCCTATCTCAATATCATGACACAACACAGACGTTCTACTGGGCACATCTGAAAAAAGTAAGGGAAAAGAATGAATCAAGTTACATATATCCCCATACTGTTTCTCAGATAAGTGCACAAGATAACTGCGTAGATCACTCAGAATGTTAGAGTTTTTAAGATGAGGGGTAGAAGTTTGAGCAACACCATCATCTTCTACAGCACAGGAGACAGTCATCGTCACTGTGGAAGGGACCGATGATACGTCCTTAGATGGAATAGGTTTCGGCTCCCTCTCCACGTACGCCTTAAGCATATTCACATGGCACACTCTAGTTTTGCGTCGGCGATCAGGGGTTTGAATTACATAATCAGTTTCATTGAGCTTCTGCTCTATGACATATGGCCCCGAAAACCTCACTTGCAAACCAGCACCGAATCCTGGCAAAAGCATAAGAACAGAGTCACCGACCTGAAAATTCCTCCTGACACTCTTTTTGTCAAATTTCTGTTTCATTTTCGACTGTGCGGTAGATAGATGGTCCTTCGCTACAGCGCACGCTTTATGAAGTCTCTCTCTGAAAGAACTCACATAATCCAAAAGAGAGACAGAAGATGGAGTTTTCACCAATAAACGTTCATACAGCAGCTTTAATGGTCCCCTTACCGTGTGTCCGAACACCAGTTCAGCAGGACTAAACCCTAAAGACTCTTGAACGGCTTCTCTGGCGGCGAATAACAGAAAAGGCAGTCCCTCAACCCAGTCCTTACCCGTCTGCAAACAGTATGCACGTATCATAGTCTTAAGAGTTTGATGGAACCTCTCTAAGGCTCCCTGTGACTCCGGATGATACGGACTAGATACCCGATGTTCAATTCCCAATTCCTTTAAGACTTGGGTAAAAGTTTTTGAGGTAAAATTCGTACCTTGATCGCTTTGTATTACCCGCAGTAAACCAAATGTAGTAATAAACTTAACCAAGTCTCGAACCACCGTCTGAGCTTTTATCGAACGCAAGGGAATTGCTTCAGGGAATCTTGTTGCAGCACACATAATTGTTAATACATATTGATGTCCTGACTTGGACTTGGGCAGCGGACCCACGCAATCGACAATAAGCCTCTCAAAGGGCTCCTCAATAACAGGTATGGGACACAAAGCGGCAACAGGCACCTTCTGATTAGGTTTTCCAACCCGTTGACACACGTCACAAGAGCGACAGAAGTTAGCCACAGAAGATCGAAGACCAGGCCAAAAGAAATATTTTGAAATGCGGCAAAAGGTTTTTGTTACTCCTAAATGACCTGCCATGGGATTTTCATGGGCTAATTTTAGAGCCAGTATGCGATAACTAGAGGGCAACACAATCTGAAAGGTTTCATACAACCCCTTTTCATCATAATGCGGTTTCCATTTTCGCATTAACACGTCATTCTCCCAAATGTAACCCACTTTAGCATCCGCTCTATCTTTTACGTTAACTGCGGCCTTAACACATTCAGCTAAAGAAACATCAGATTTCTGCTCAATCGCTAACTTCTCCTTACCAACAGTCAGCGGAACTTCAAGGACCAGTGAAGTCTCGGTCACTTCGCGAACTCCACTCGACTGTGACTCTTCACCCTTGGACTGTGAATTTAAAAATAAATCAGAGAGATTTACATCTTCACAATATTTTTGATCCTGAGCCCGTGTCACAGCACATGCTGGAAAAACAGAAGGAAAGTGATCACATATATCAGACTGTTCCTTCACCACAGGTTTGTGTATTACTATCGGGCTTGAAAAAACTTTGCCACCTGCAAGATCATTTCCTAAAATAATATCCACTCCAGCCACAGGCAACTGTTTGCGAACACCTAATTTAACAATGCCAGAGACAAGGTCTGATTTTAATTCAACTTCATGCAGAGGTACCTGAACACAGCCCATTTCTATACCTCGCACCAACACATCCGTACCGGTATACGATCTTTCCGAGAAAGGCAGCGCACTTTCAAGTATGAACGATTGGAATGACCCTGTATCTTGTAGCATCGAAAGAGATTTAGTCTGTGAACCAGAAAGTGACACCTGCCCATTTAACATAAATGGTTCATAAGAAGCTTCAGACACTCGTAACCCTGGCAGCGTCTGGGTAAGCGCAACACCTTTTGCTTTCACTGCCGCATTCTTTTTGTTCCATTCCTTACACTCAGAAATTAAATGTCCAGAATCCAAGCAGTAAAAACAAGCTCGCCTATCTCCTGGACGCGCAGCATTTCGAACATTCATTTTAGGACGAGCGCTGCCTTTCCATGAAGGAGAAAATTGAGAAAAGGGCTCTTCCCCCACAAACCTTTCAGCGGATGAAGGAATATTTGGAGTCATTTAGTGCGAAAAAACTTTGCGGTGTGTAAGCACAAATTCATCAGCTGTTACCGCCGCCTCAGCAAGTGTGTTTATTTTCTGTTCATTTAAGTGTTGCACAACTTTTTCAGGAATACTCTTTTTAAAATCCTCTAGCAAAACTAATTCACAAAGTTGTTCAAAAGTGTCAGTTTTGCTAGACAGGCACCATTTTTCAAATAAAGCTCTCTTCTCCCTCCCAAACTCAACATATGTTTGTTTGGATGTCTTCGTATGTGATCGAAACCTCTGGCGATACGCTTCGGGAACTAATTCATATGCACGAAGCACCGTTACCTTTACCACATCATAATCAAGGGAATCCTCAAGACTTAAAGCTGAAATTACTTCTTGCACCTTACCCACTAGACTGCACTGAAGTAACAAAGCCCACATGTCTTTAGGCCAATTAAGCTTACCCGCTATTCGCTCAAAAGCTACGAAATAAGCATCCACTTCGGCTTCTCGGAAAGGAGGCACAAGCTTAACATACTTACTGATGTCAAATGTAGAAACAGAAGATGGAGCAGGACTAACTGGCGAAACTGGAGACGCCGCAGAAGAGGATGGACGAGAACTAGGTACATGCACCGGATTTTTCATTACAGCGTGAGCCTCTAAATCTAACTTACACAATTGAATCTCACGATCTTTCTCTGCTTCAATAACGCGCAACCTAATAATTTGAGATTCACATTCTTGTTTTTTTATTTCTAAATCCAATTCCCTAAGCCTGATTTCCAACATGGGATTAGAAGCTTGCAACTGTTTAGAATCTAGAAAAACCGCAGGTGCAGATGTTTCTACCTCAGCATCCTGAGATTTCTCATCATCACCATTCTCCGAACCTTCAGCTAAAATACCAGCATCCACTAATTTCTCATACAATTCTGTCTTTATAACTTGCTTAGTAGCTTCCCTCGCCACCCGAATATTAAAAAAAATCCGCAATCGATAGCAAATCTTTTTTTCTACAACGGTTAAAAACCTCGGTGGAAGGAGAAAGAGTAAAAGCTGTCAAATCAAATTCCATTTCTTCTCCCACAAGAGGTCCTTTTCACCTCCCTTCACCTACTACGAAGACACACCAAACAACAAGAGAGAAGAGAGTAAATTTCAACTTACCACTGTTTCTTTAGAAAAACTGTCGCTTAAGATCCCGGACGAGCCCCCAATTGTTACGTCCTCCCATTTTTGTCCCGGGTAAATAGGGATAGAACGAACAAAAATAAAATGGAGAGAGTTAATATCTTTAGCTCTCCACTCCCAGAGTCACCAAAAAAACACCAAAGTTTAAGAAATCAATTTAAACGGCATGTCTGCCTTTTTATTCGTTGTACAGAAGTATAAAGAAAAGAAACTAAAAGATAACAAATAATTCAAAAACAAAATAATTACCTCGTGGAGGACCCGTATAAAAGAAAAGCGAAAATAAGAACTACCTAAAACAATTAATACTAACTTACCTATATATACCCAAAAGAAAATAACAAAACAACATTTAACTTCCCTCCCTCCCTAACTAAACAATAACCAGGAGAAAAGATATGGGAATCCTCCACCCTACATTACCCATAAATATATAACAAAGTTTTCACTCAAAGCAACATAACTAATATGATCAAATACAACGACCAAAATAAACGCAACACGCGCTACACTCTGGGTCTGGAGAGCGAAAGATCACACGCCGCGTTGTCTCTCTCTCGTCAATGCAGTCTCTGCAGTTTTATGCCAGTGTAATTAGGAAGTGCACCAATCAGTACGCAGGTAGCACCCACATGACCGCTGAAGCACAGGTGGTAACCCTTCAGGAAGGCATACACACAAAAAAAAGAGAGAAAGAACACCACAACTACAAACATCCTTTTATATAAACAATAATAATAGTAAACAATAATAATATCAATAATAATAATAATAATAAAATAAAAACACATACGTCCTTGGACGTAACAAGAGGCTCTCAGGAATCTGGCTGGTGAAGTGTTTAGCAGGATGCTTTGGTTCCCCCCTTTGTACCCCTGTGCTTGGCTGGGGGAGGTTGCTCTGCTGATTCTATGTGGGGGGAGTGAGATACCTCTCCTGCTGTGGTTATTTTTGTAGCAGGTAAGAGTATCTCAGTCCTCTTTGGACCATGTCAAGTTCATCTTTTGTGTTGTCCAGCGGCTGGGTCAGAGCTACAATCCCAGGTCTGGAAACATTCAGGTGACCTTCACAGGCCCTTATTCTGTCGTCTTTGTCCAAGAGTTCAGAATGTGCTGCTTTTAACAGTGACTCTTTGTAAAATTATTTTCCCAGGTCCTCTCTGGTTGCCTTTTCCAGTTGCTCTCGTGGTTCACCTGCCAAAGCCTTTTTTTTTTTGACTCCATTCTGACAGGGTCCTTGTGTCTGTCCTGAGCCTCCATCGCTAGCTGGTCTATGTGGCTTTTAGCATGTGGCTTTTAGCATGTCCCAGCTCCTTGTGAGACTCTGTGATCTGGAGTTTGAGGTTGTTTACCTCCTGTTCTAAACTTTGTTAGGCTGTGAACCAGGAAGAAGATGACCTCAATCAGATCTTTATGATCGTACCTCCAGTTTGAATCATCTGCCTTTAGTTCTCTTCCATTGTTTTCCAGTTGCTTTTGGCTCTGGTGCTGCGGGTCATCAACATCCCTGGTTAGAAGGGTGTTCTTCATGCCACCTAGCCAGTCCTTTTGGTCTGCCATCTAGGCAGATAGGCTGAGCATCTGCAACATTTTGTCACACTTGTGGTGAGAGTAAGGGCAAGAGACTTATGCAAGATCAAACAGAATTTGGAGCTGAAGACACAGAGGGGCAGCTAGGAGTACAGCTAGGTTTAATAAATGACTTAAGATTATTCTCATGGTCAAATTATTTCTCAGAGCTCAAAACAGGCTTGATCTCTGAACAAATAAAAAAGAGAAAGAGAGAAGAAGAGGAGAGCTTTCCTATTAGATTGTGTTTATTAGAAGTGCTCATAATTATGCCATAGCAATCGTTTAGATTACTTGTGAAGGAAAGTATGTCTAGTTACTTTTGTGGTTCTATGAGGAAATGAAACCACACTAGAACAAGAAGGGAAAATGTAAATAATTTAAATAGATTGAAGAAATAGTAATAATAATAATAATAATAAAAATGAATAGATGACTGCTACAGGAATTCTTCTCAAGCTAGGCAGTTTGCATGTAATTAAAATTTAATTTAATTATAGCAACTGCAAATTTAGATGGACAGGGTACGGGAAAGAGTATGCATAAAATGGTGAAGGTGAAATTGGTTAAGAAAAATCTGAGGTATGGAAAGAGACAGTGAGGAAGCATAACCCAGGACTGGGACTAGGGGAAAATGGTTTAGTTCACTTCACAATCCATACACACAGCTGTAATTAAAGGCTCCAAGTAGATGATGCTAACCGCTACTGTTAGCTTAGCCATCTCGGCTGGTTTGTTTACAATGTGCTGCCACAAGGTAATGAGTTAGCACTTCCTGTGACAAGTCATTGTCATGGGAACCAGTGCAAGTCAGAGCAACTGAAAAAGTTCATGAAGAACGTCTGCACATTTTAAACGCGTTATGCATAGCATAGGTTTGGCATTTGCAAATTTTACACATGTAAACTCTTCTCTCTACTTTAAACAACTTCTTGTACTTGTTTGAGGAGTAATTAAACAGATTTTCTGTAAGTCAAAGCTTGTTTAAGCGTACATAGTTACGTCAGTCTGATGCATGAACACTGATGTTCCTTTCAGCGAGTGAAACGCAGTTTTGGTCACAAGGTAGCTTTGCTTATAGATGCAGCCAAAGTTTAGATGAATGGCATCACTCTAACTATAATTTCTGGGGCCTTTACACTGTAGAAAGGGGAGCATCGCCCAAATCTACATTTACACTGTACTGAGATTCCTTTATCAGAAACAGGTTAAGCAATACTGCAACTGGGATTTCTTCAACCAAAGCAGAATAATCAATTCTGGTACAGTTTACATGCCGCTGAGCTGAGATTCCTTCGTCAAAACAGACTTGCGCTTTAATACTGAAATTAGGGTTTCTTCGCTAAAGTCAGATTAACTTTGCACTGATACTATATGAACATGCTAAAATGTGTCAAGACTCTTTCAGTTACAGTAGAGATGTCAATTCAAGTCCTCACTCTATTTGCATTTAAACAAGCAACTAGTGACCCAAATACATGTCATATTCTCACTGGAATTATCAAATTCGCACAGGTTGACAGTGGTTTAAGCTCATAACCTTTGTTTAATCATGCCCGCATTAATCATGACCTGGTGGCCATTTATCAATTGAACCATTCAAAACAATATTAAAATCTCCTCCAAGTAATACAGTGGCATTTGGATATTTATTTAACCAAGCAATAAAAATATTTTCTATGGATTCAAAAAGATCATTATTATCCAGATTGTGATTATATCCGAATAAATTCCAAGATTAATATATTATCAACATATTTAATTACTTGGCAAATAAAATGCCCTGCAGGATCACATTGTGTATGTAATACATCTCCATTAAATCTATTCTTTAAGGTAATAACTCCAGCCGAGTGTTCAGACCCGTGTGAAAACCATACCGAATTACCCCATTGTTATGTCCAAAATTTACTCTCCTCTTTAGTAGAGTGAGCTTCTTGTACAAAACAAAAATCTGCCCTAAATTGTTTGGCAAAAAGAAAAAGAGCTTTCCTTTTAATGTTATTTCTTAGCCTCCTAGCATTAAAAGAAACAAGTGATAGATATGACAAAGTAGTTAAAGAATATTAAACAAAAGAAACGTCTGATCTATGTATAAACACTGAAATCAAAGTAGTATCAAGATCAGTACCTTTAACATCACTAAATAAACATTAGGAAAGTAATCTTTAAACTCCAGATTACCAACGGTGGCTGACGAAACGTAACATGCACTGTTAACAATTTTCCTGTATTTTTACAGTACTGTACTGGCAGCACGGTTCCCAGCAAGTTACTGTATTTTCATATACAGTAATCGCACTGTAATTTAATTTACAGTACACAAGAAGAGTGCTGTAATTCTACAAAACAGTATTTTTGTCACACCATCCACATCACCGGCACGACCAGCTCCACCCACACGATCACAATCACCCGAGTACTAACCATCTACACCTGTCTTCATTCACGTTCACGCCCTATAAAGCAGAGGTCCCCAACCCCCGGGCCGCGGACATTTGGTACCGGGCCGCACAGAAAGAATAAATAACTTATTAAAAAAAAAAAACAAAAAAAAAAACTGACTTATGTAATTAGTATGAAATGTGCATGTGTGTATGAAATGTGCATTTCTCTCTGGCGCGTTCACTACTGCGAAGATCGCGAGTCAGCATCTCAACTTCAAATTCTCTCCGTTACATCCGTCTATATGACTCACTCTTGGCGCATAGCAACGCTTGTTTAGGTCACGTGATACGTTACCGCAAAAAAATAAACACACAAGCTAGCAAATTGAGTAAAAAACAAACGTCTTTGGAAAGCTTCTTTGCGAAGGGGAAACGGCCCAGTGAGGAGACAGAAGAAGAGCCTACGATTTCCAAGAAAAAGAAAGCTGCATTTAACAGACAATACCAGGAGTCCTACTTGAAATATGGATTTATCGCAGCAGGTGATTTACACGCACCAAGCCCGCCAGAGAGCGTTAGGTGGCGGAGAGGATGTTACTCATGTTATGTTGTTGGCGCGATGTTACGAGGACGCTGCTAATAAAGTTGCGAGTAAGCCTACACATTGGATTCACGTTTATTATAATATTTTAAAAAAATACCCCAGTTTTTATGCTGGTCGTATCATTTTATTTTGTTGTTTTTATCCGCCACACCTTAAAGGCCGGTCCGTGAAAATATTGTCTGATATTAAACCGGTCCGTGGCGCAAAAAAGGTTGGGGACCGCTGCTATAAAGGACTCACACAGCCATCAGTTCGTTGTCTGATCTCGTCTCTTATGGACTACAGACTCACCTGCTACGCTTACCTGTATTCTTCGGATCCTTCGGATGTTCCTTCGTCAGCTTCGACTCACCATCTGGTGTGTACGCGAACCGCTGGACAGTACTCGCACGATCTACAATACAAAGAAAGACACATCACTCTGCAAGCTAAGTCACCTGTTTATTTCATGGACTTGGATCGGTTTTCCAAAATGTGCAAGTTGATTCCCTACAAGGGTCTACCTACGGCATTCCAAACTGCTGAATTATTATTCCATCACGTGTTCCGTAACTTTGGTCTTCCTGAAGATATCGTGTCTGATCGGGGTCCTCATTTCATCTCTCGCATCTGGAGATCCTTCTTCCAACTTCTGGGAGTCACCATAAGTCTCTCCTCCGGCTATCACCCTCAGACCAATGGGCAGATAGAACGGAAGATCCAGGAGATCGGGAGATACCTGCGGTCTTACTGCCACCAGAACCAGTCTGCTTGGAGCCAGTTCCTTCCATCAGCCGAGTACGCACAAAACTCTCTTCAACAGTCAACCACCGGTTTAACTCCATTCAAGTGTGTACTCGGTTACCAGCCACCTCTATTTCCTTGGTCAGGAGAACAATGTGATGTACCCGGAATACAGAACTGGTTCCAGCAGAGCGAGAGAGTGTGGGACTCAGCTCATGTACACCTACAACGGGCAGTGCGAAGACACCAACTGCAAGCTGACAGACTCCGTGGCCCCACACCTATCTACCTACCTGGTCAAAAGGTGTGGCTCTCGACGAGGGACATCCGTCTTCGCCTGCCCTGCCGGAAGCTGAGTCCCCGCTATATAGGTCCCTTCACTGTGCAGAGGCAGCTGAATGAGGTCACCTACCGTCTGAACCTTCCAGCCAAGTATCGTATATCTCCATCATTTCATTTAAACTCCATTTATTGGCATGTGGTTTGATGGCCGTCACCTTCCTCTGCACCACCCTCTTGGTCCTCTTTCTGACTCCCTGTCTGGCAGTACACTGCTTCTGTCTGGCATTTCCATCGTCAGTGTTGACCAGGAACCTGTTAGCAATATCATACCAGTCAATTAATATACTTTTCATTTTTGGGTGAACTAACTTTTTAAAACATTGTATTAAAATGGCTAATACTTACAGAAAACTCAATCCCAGGCTGCAAAGATAACGGTCTCACACTGTAGAGCTGTAAGAAATCAAAATACATTTTATTCAGTTATGTGTTGCTTGTTGAGGTCGTATATACTGCACATCACTGTATTTCATACACTCCAACAACACATCTATAGTGAAAAATGATAAGCTTCTGCTTCTAAAAATTCTAACGTACTTTTTTGGCATGCATCGGTCTTTGTTGACTAATACTCCAAACATCATTATTAACTATGATAAAGGTAATTTATACCTTTATTCATATTTTAATTAATCAATATTTGTCATTACAATCACAACGCAAAACTGGGTCCTCCGTCTAAGTTAAATCAAGCGAAGTAAAATGCGAAATATAACTGGTACCAATAGCCAATCTCTTTGAGCCCAAATCACCCGTTTACGTTGCAAAGAAAAGTATATTAGCCTTGTTTTCACGTATTTTTGTGTCTAAACGACTTGTTCAAACAGGTCCAGTTTTGAACGCGACCGCAGCAGCCGTCATCCGGGAAACTGACTGCAAATCTTTTTAGGTGTTTGAGCACCGTCAATGTACGTCTATTATAATCAGTTTATATCAGCTTTTGCTGACAGAGTCGGATCGAACATTATGGAAAGGATCCCCACAGAGATGGACATTTTTGTTATCATATGATCCTTCAAGCCTAACGTTACCAGACTCCATTAGCAAACGCAGTAAATTTACTTCGCAGACCATCGTAAAACTACATATACTCAAACTCGACAAAAACCATCTTGAATTAATCTTTTCATCGTTTTAACAATCACCAGGTCTGGTTTTGTCGAAATAAACGAGTAATTCACTGAGTTTTGATTGAGATTTGAAAATGTCGGGACAAGCGGGAAACCGTGAGTAACGCCAAAGTTAACTTCCACTGTCATTTCACACTAAAAGCTACGTACACTATATTGTAAAATACTAAAACCTAATTATATAAATTAAAATTAACTTACCAAACTTCCAGATATCCACCGAGTGAGACGTCTAGACATCCGTGAGTGAGCTGCTGCAATTGTTCTCTGACGTCAGTAAGGGGGCGCTGTTTACAGCAATGCTGTATTATCACATGGCATATTACAGCCAAGTTACAGCTAGGTTACAGCAACACTAAAATGTACTGTAAAATGTCCCCGCTCAAACAAAATTACCCAGAATGCAATGCAAATTACAGTATTGTACTGTATTATAAAATGCAGTATTGTACTGTTGGTTTTTACAGTAACGTGCTGCTAAATCTACAGCGACATTTCACAGTGTGTCTCTTTAAACTTCCAAATTATTATGAAAGAACAAAACAAATAGTATTTAAATACTGTGAAACATTCCAACGGGTAGGTCACACCCTTTCAAACCGAAGTTGCGACCCGAACTTGAATGTAAACATGACTGTAGTTATTGGAGTTTATAGCAGCAATGGAAACATAGAAATTAACGTTTTGAGAATCTTCAAAGAATCCGCGACCTCCGACAAAGTAAGCAGATTTACCATCATCGCAGGCTTTTTTGATCAGAGGCCATAACTTTTGTCTACTGTCTCTGTCCTCCTTCGTCAGATCTTCTTTAAACTGCATGCCTTGGTTCTGAAGAAACTCGCTGCTCTTAGCCGTTTTCCAAACTGCATCTCTGAATCTCCTGGCTGTGAAGCGAATTGTTGCACGGGGCCTCGATTCGTTAGCGTGCTTGGTACCCAATCTGTGAGCGACATCTATAGCATCTGGTACTTTCGTCGCTTCATGTGGAAGCAGTTCTTGGGGGTGTTGAGAGGGGCACTTCAGCCAATGAGGGCAAAGGGGCAGTGGCTCTAGCCACCGGGCCACCCCCCTGTGCATGGCCCTGCAACCCCATACCGTGACAGACCCTGGTTGTCAATAACTTGGTTAAGGTATTTATCTGACAAAATTATGTGGTGAGATAAATTATTCAAAGGCAAATACAGCTATAGGTTTTATGGTACTATGAAAAAAATAATAGAAAACAAAAAGCTCAAAGGAAAGTGTTTCATACAAATAAAAGTGTTTGCAAATAAAACAACTGACTAAGCAGAACCACACGATATGCTTACAAAATCTTAAACCTGTTTAAAAATATTTGAATTAAAGGTGAAGATGTCAATTTTCCAAGGCTGGACATAACTTTTGGCCACTTCTGTATCTATCAAACATCTGCATAAATGCCATTTTAAAGTCAATCAATTACACCTTCATTCAAAGCACTATCTACACAAGCACGGTGCAACTCGCAGGGAGTTTTTAAAGTTTTCTGAACTGAATAGTCAAACAAACTCTGACTTCCATTCATACATCCGTTAATTCTCTAAACTACTTGTCCTCTTGGGATCTGGAAGACTGCAGTGCAGCCAGTGAGAACCAGGACCATAGTGGAGCTGGTGGAAAGGCAGAGCCCGATGGAGCCAAAGGGATGGAGGGCACTGAAGGTGAAACCAGTAGCCAAGAACCTCATGCTGGAGCCAACATGACGTTTGATGAGAGAGAGAGAGAAAGAGACTGGTGAAGCTGGTGCTGGTGTATCTTTGGAAGATACATATTCATGCAGTATATAAGCAAAAAATATATAGTAATTAATGATTAACTGAATATACAGTTAACACATTTTAGTCATTATTTACAATTTAATTAGCCATATTATTTTTTTTTTAGTGATGGAATTATATTTCTGTGCTATTCTATTAAGTTAACTGAACAATTGCAGTTATAAATTGCTAAACTAATATAAAAACAATTTGACCCCCAAAGTGAAAGGTATCCACATTAATTATGGCACTTATTGAGAGATATTGTGGTCAATAAACTTGAATAAGCCAATAATTAAGACCAAACTGCCATTAATACAGTACTAATAAAAGCAATTTTACCCCGTATTCTAAAGTGAAAGTTAAATCCTCAATTATGGCACTTATTGAGTGATATATTAATAATTAAGGCTTTTTTGTATGTAAGACTTTATTGTACATTTGGATTATTGGTGAAAGATACAACATGAATGTATTGGCAACATTTAAAAATCATTATGCTTTTAAAAACAAAAAATAAATAAATAAGGTAGGCTTAGAGTTATAAAGAAAAACAGACAGAAAAGTGTAACTTAGTCACAATAATTTCTTTTTTAAGAAAATGTCAAAAGTACTACCATTAGTAATCCAAATGAAGATGTATTGCATGTATTGTGCCCTCTCTGGTGATATGTGGGTCATTCTACAGGAACGTCCACTTTTGGTATGGCAAGATGTCTTAAAATGTATTTCTTATTGTAACATTTAAGCTTAGACCACATTATTAGATTACCCTATGACTTCATGAATACACAAATAACAGCTTAATGATTTTTTTTTTCTTTTAGCCATATACCCTCAATTTAGCCATACCTGCCCAAAGGAGGATTAACAATGATAAAGAAAAGTTGGAATCACATAATAGTAGTGCTATTTTATGCAAATTAACTAAAAGAGTAGCTTTGAATAAAGTTTATCTATAAATGGGAGACAACAGTGACAGTGTCACATATACATTGTATTTAGTTCAGTTTTGTCATGTCTTGTTTAGTTCAGTCTAGTCTTGTCATGTTTAGCTACGTCATGTCTGCACCTGTCCTCGTTAGTCCCAATTTAGTTTACCTTCCTCCACCTGTGCCTGATTAGTTCCCTCTGTGTATTTATACTCCCCGTTCTATTCTTCCGGCATCGGTTGATGTTTGTGCTACTGCACACTGTTACGAATGATACCTGTTACTTTGAGTTGTAGAAATAAATCAGTCTGTCTGGAATTAATACGTCTTCGTCTTCTGTGGGACCCTGCACATTACAGACAGTAACACCAGAGACAATTTTCATGAAAAATACATTTTACAAAATGGCTGCTCTAAGGTATCAAATGGAATCCTCACTAAATTAAGTAGTTTAATCCATTTGTATTCTAGTTTTTTTTTTTTTTTAATTCCCTAACAATTAAGTTGGTCAAACCAATGAGTTCACAACTAAAAGCTTCATAAGAAATTATGATTTTCTGATTAAAATTTCTGAAATGAGACCATCGACTTTCCATTGCCTTTTCTTCACAGATCTTCAAGAAATAGGAAAAAGGAAGTCAAGTGACGTCATCAGCGTGAGATTTTTGTTAAAAGTGAAGCACCAGTGAAACAACTCCAGGGGACCACTACTTTCATTATATATTTTTAAATGGCATTTATATCATATAGTTGATAGTTATGTGTACATTATTGTATTTAAAATGGTATAAAAACCTGACATCAAAATAAAGCACTTTCCTTCTGTACATGACTGTGGGTACGAGCACTTCTGTGGCACTTGGAATTCTTATAATTAAAAAACAAATAATGCCACATTGATGGCTCAAGGTGTAATTGGGCAAATAACATAAATCGTTTCATTTAAAAATACAAAGATATTGTAATTTTAAAGTGTTTTCCAAGTGTAATATTTCTGTAAGTCTAGGGACAGAAAAGTGTACGTTTCTGTAGAATGACCCATATAATAGCTTTGTATTAGGTACAGAGCAGAATTTTAGTTGTTAATCCACAAAAATGGTATTCCACTTCACCTCTGTAACGTGACGGGATGCGTGCAGGAAAGCACGGAGAAGGCAAACTTCACTACTTAAAGCGATTTATTCGTAAAACTGGAACAGGATACAGAACGGATAGCTATACAACACAAGCACGTAACTTTAACGACGAACAAGGACTGGACAGACACAGAAGGTATAAATACACAGAAACACAAGAGGATAATGAGCGGGGCACAAGTGACAGACAACTAATTACAAGACACAGCTGACGTGAATGAACTAATAAAGTGACAATGACAACTGAGGAGAAACGGGGAACTCAAAACAAAGACCACATGACACAATTGACAGGACTGAAGAACTTAAAACAAGGAACACGTGAAAAATGACAGGACTGGAAACAGATACACAGATAAACAGAGACCTGACCCTAACAACTTCATGGCATGTCTCAATATGTGACTAAGCAGGCTAGAGCCAAAGAATATTGAAATTATGTCATGTTATGATATGTTATTCATTTGAAGTGTAATGGCGATCCAAACCATGTTTTTCACCATTTCCATTAAGGGTGTGGCACAAAGTATTTGACGCGTGAATCAAAACTTGTCTTTTAAATGTTTACTACTTCTTTTTCTTGCATTATAAAACAACAAATTCAAAAACTTTCTTACACTTAGCCTAGTTTCAAACACAAGAAATTGTCACGGTCAAAACCCTAGTTCCAACCCTTCCTTCCTTTCTTCCATAATCCTCTTCGAAGATTCTTCTTACGCATACGTGATACATAATGCGTAATAAACTGGTCAAAGTCACATGATCAATACAATTAACACAAAATACATATTTTTCAAAAAGAACATAATCATACTCAATACAAGGAAAAATATTACAAAATTATTAATGTTGTTATGGCTCTAACATGAAGGTTCTAAAGTGTAGTTTTGTTTAACGTAACGTTATTTCTTTGAAACGAGTTTGCAGCAAAAGTCACAAACAGAGCAAAATATTTTTACAATTAAAATTTTTTAGTGCTTTCACTTTCGGGGCCAAATTGTCTTTATTATACTATTTTAGCAATTTATAACTGAAAACCAGAAGTAATTAAGCATAATTACTACCTTATTGTTAAAGAATGGATAATTGAGGAGTTTATTTATTCTTAACTAATGCATAATTCAGGAGCCTTAATATGTAATGTTAATGAACACACTAGTGATTAATGATACTCTAATACATTATTCTAGACCCTTAAAATCATGTTAATATAATTAGTCAAACTACATCTCTGCAGTGTGCTAAAAAGCAGGAAATTGAAGGACGACTGATGTTGCTGCATTTGTCGCTCTTTAGTTCAGAAGAAGAGCATGGAATCTTTTTTCCTGCACAAAAGTTTGAAGCTGACCTAAACCATAAGTTATTCTTTTTTATTGCTGATGCAATAAAAAAACGGCAATAATGTGTAAAATGCAAACTGCTTTAGATGACTTGAATTGCAGGATTCTGAATTTAAAGCAATAATGCATACAGCTTGCCACAGTGATACATTTGCAGTGCGATTCCAGGAGAAAAAATGAATCACTGGAGTCCTGGTGAACTGTAACATTATTTTTTGTGCATTTTCAACTGAACACATACATTATAATGTACATATAATGTAATATACATAATTAAGCAACCACTCAGTGGGATTATGGTGCATCTAAGAAATCATTATATACACATTCCTATAAAAACTTACTACAGAATATTATCCAGGTTCAAATAGTGACCGTTCTTTTTATATTTTACAACCCCAGAGCAAAACTATTGTATAAATGTTGCAGTTTTATGCCTTAATGTTATCTTCTTAGTTTTCTAAATTCTCATGTCACTTTGCTGTAGGGCTTCACAATTTATTGTGATTAAATCACATGCGATTTGGCAAAGGCTGCGATTATTTTATGTGAAAAATGTCAGAGCTGAACAGCTCTGTGATCAGTGGTGCATGCTTCTCCATCTGAAGGCCAGAGGGCACTCTTGCGCAGAAACTCCAAATATGCCCTGCCATAGAAGTAGATGACATATGTCATTCCAGGAAATCCCTGTGGGCATCATACCATCACTGTAGCTGAATAAACAGAGGATTGAAACGCTTTAATTGATTGAAAATAACTAATAAACACTCGAATGCCGTATCACACAAGAAGCCACATCATCTCACAGAAGGATGCTGTTATGAATTGAGTAAAAACATTAAATGTTATCTTTTGTTGGACAAGATGCTAATAAATGCTTCTAATGTTTGGAAAGATGTTTGATGTGTGTTGTGTACATCATAAGCGACTCAAACTTGCAGTGCTTTCAGATAGATTAGCATTTGAGGCCATACTTCATTGACAAGCTGCGCATAAAAAAAAATAAATTCGCCTTTGCGAATTCAAAGTCACACTAAGAATCACGTTTAAGCGCTATCTCAATGTTATTTTTCAAATCGTGTAGCCCTACTTTGCTGTAAGGGTTTTGAGTGTGTACAACTTTGAGCTTAGCAATTAAATGATTTGAGAAATTTTAGTGCGCTCAATAGCTGTCTGGTTTTTGGCAGGTATAGCTTCATAGCAACCAATCCAATTGAGCATTAATGACTAAAAGAGGAAGGTAGTTTGAGACATTGTCGAGATATATTTTGAAACTCTAGAGGAGACAAATGCGAGATTACTGTGGTCTTATTCTCAGCAGTAACGTGCTGCATTTAATCTCATTGCTACCTAAGAGAAACAATTGAGATATGTAAGTTTCAGTTGTTCTTATTTTACATGGGACCCCTTTAATGTCACACTGAGGCAATTCTTATGTGATGTAACTGTTCTCAAAAAGGTTTTACATCTAGTTATTAGCACAAAATAATTTGGGTTTCATTGGTGAGGAAATTGGGGTGAAAAACAAAACGGGTCAGTGCACTAAACAGGGCTACCAACACATCTCACCTCTGAAAAAACAGCTGCGACTTAGCATGAGTCAAGTTATGCTGACTATAAAAAAGGACAAAACAGTTAAAGCTCTTAAATTAATCTCAAAGACAAAGGACACACCATTTTATTGACAATTGCATATTACAATTGCAATATTTTTAGTCACTGAATCACAATGAATAATATCATTTCTGATAAATCCATTTCTGATAAAAAAGGTGTGGGAAAATAATATGTATCTGTTGAAGGGACAAACTCCTGAGCTGAAGTTTATGTATGTGCATAGGATAAAGGTTTTTAACACTCACACTCTTTAGACATCCCCACAGCGATGCACTTCTGTAGCCGGCAATATTGACAGCGATTCCGGGTCACCTTGTTGATTATACAGTTCTTCTCCCTGTGACATGTGTACACCATGTTCTTCTGGATACTTCTACGAAAAAAACCCTGTATAGAGGAAAAGCTGGTTGATAAAGTATCTCCAAAGAACTAAAGGTGATAATTACCTCAGCTAATTTGTCAGAGAATTTGCAAAAAAAAGAAAAAGAAAAAAAAAGGCATCTACAGTTGAGCTTCAAAGTTTACATATCCCTTGCAGAGTATGCAAAAATCATTTTAACAAAATAAGGATAAGGAAAATTTGATATTTTTTGAATTAACTATTTCACATAGCAGATGTTTACATAAAGTTGGCAAGACAACAACAAAAAAATATGATTTTCCAAATTTACACACCTGGATGATCCATGACTGTTTGTTTTGTGATGGTTGTTCATGAGTCCCATGTTTGTCCTGAGCAGTTAAACTGAGCACTGTACTTCACCAAAATCCTCCATGTCCTGCAAATTCTTTGATTTTCAAACATCTTTTGCAAATTTTAACCCTTTTCAGCAGTGATTTTGAAATTATCTTTTCACACAACCGAGGACAACCCAGGGACTCAAACACAAGTGTTAAAAAAGCTGCAAACATTCACATTCACTTTGTTGCTTCCAAAGGGCAGTACTAAATGAAGAAAAAAAAAAAAAAAGAATATATATATATAAAATATATAATACAAAATAAGAATCATCTTGTTCAAAAGTTTTCACCCCCTGACTCTTAATGCATTGGGTTTCCTTCGGGACCATCAGTGAATGCTTGCAGCTTTTTTTAATAGTTGTGTTTGAGTCCCTCAGTTGTCCTCAGTGTGGAAAGATGGATCTCAAAATCATACCGTCATTGTTGGAAAGGGTTCAAATGTGCAGAACCTGCTGGTAAATCAAAGAATTTGCAGGACACGAATGATTTTGCTGAAGAACAGGGCTCAGTTTAACTGCTCAGGACAAACAAGGGACTCATACAATCACAAAACAAACAAACAGTGGTGGATCATCCAGATAACAACACAACATTAAGAATCAAAGGTATGTAAACTTTTGAAAATGGGTAATTTTTATAAATTCAGCTATTTTTTTTCTTGGACTTTTTGTAGACATCAATTATGTGAAATAGTTCATTCAGGAAAGTACAAAATAAATAAAAAATAGCATGCAATTTTCATGATCCTTATTTTGATAAAATTATCAATATTTTTGCTTATTCTGCAAGGGGTGTACAAATTTTGGCCAACTCTTTCTCTGGATCTGGGCCTTGAATGGTCTTGTCTTGGTCTGGGTCTTGTGGTCTGGTATTGTTCTGGGGCTTAGACTAAGTAGCAAAGGATGCAACACACAACAGTGTCTAATCCAGTGGTCAGGAATCAACAGCTCTTTGACAAATAATGTGGCTCCCCAGCTGTCTCACCCTCCACCAGATCACTAGATATCAGTTTCCTGCAGGAAATGCAAAGCCAATTACAATTCTTTTGTTGTATAGCCTACCAACGTTAATGAAAAGTCAATTTACAATAATATTTCAAGTTGTCCCATTTGAGTACGCAGTGCTGTGTGCAACACCAATCAATGAGAAACCACTTGTGTTATTATGGCTATGCTTACCCTGTTTGGAAATGACAACCACATTTACAGATCCAATTCCCAAAATCGGGTCAGCGATCGCACCGGGCGTTAATTTTTTTCTTACCTTTGCAAAAAAAACTCAAAATACTCTGTAAATTTTGGACATACAAAGGGTTATACATAATTCAAATCTTTTTTTTATTCGTGTACACTCACAGTAAAAACAAAATGTTGTGCATTTTGCAAAATAAAGAAAACTAGCATTATGCGCATGTGGGATTACAAATTTATAAAAAGTTATGTACATGGTGGTTTTTACATTTTGTGTTACAGTCTAAGGGGATTAAGTCAGGCAGACATTAACATTTGGTCTATTATAATGTAAAGGTATGGGCTATACTGTCAGACTGATTTGATTAGCACCCCCTTCAGACTGATCTGATTAGCACCCCTTGCATTTGAATGACACTGTTATGCTGATTAAATCAAGGCTGGGGAAATGCCGGGAACGGACATTTGTCTCCACCCGTTGTCTCCACCTATACTGTTGAATGTATTTAAAACTGCAATGTACATTAGCTTAGAAGAGACTTGGATGACTACAGCAACGCACGTTTTCTCAATAAAGGTGTGTGGCGCTAGGAGGAGATTTCAGGGAATTGAGGGAATGGAAAGTGTTCCTCCAAGTTCTTCTGTTGTCCAAGTACAAACTGTTGCCAAAGTGCTAGGACCTAAAGATATAGAGAGACTATCCCAGAGTTTACCCTCAGCACACAGAAATTTTTCTGAATT
This sequence comes from Zacco platypus, assembly GCA_038088235.1. Taxonomy (NCBI): domain Eukaryota; kingdom Metazoa; phylum Chordata; class Actinopteri; order Cypriniformes; family Xenocyprididae; genus Zacco; species Zacco platypus. The sequence continues at coordinate 12,675,818 of CM076071.1, read as the reverse complement.
TGAACAAACTGAACACAGTGGAATAGTTGAGGATTCTTGAATGTGTGCTCGATGACAAGGGACCCTTAGTCCGCATCTGGTCAGATGGCCTTTTAGCCGAGTGCAGAAAAGCATTGCCATTCCTAGATCTAACTTGGTCTAACAAAACCGTCAGAAGTAACCTTGAACAGTACATGGGAAAGTACATGGGAAACAGATACATGGGAAAGAGATGCTGATGTCAAGGCAAGAGTAAAGATTGCAGCATCCTTTAAGGCCATCACTGAGAATCAACAGAAATGTAAATGTCCTAAGAGAGAGGGCATTTGTCATTATTGTGGTAAGCCTGGACATTGGTTTAAAGACTGTAGGAAAAATAAAAAGAACTTAAGAGAAATTAACAATGTCACTCAGCTCCTACTCAGTCTTTGGGCAACTCTGAAGCAGCCCCTCCCCTCGTCATTAAACACGTGGGGCAGCTTCCTGAGATGTTAACCATTTGGGCTGTGAGTGCTTAATTTCCCCAGTAATTTACAAGAATGCTGAAAGACTCATTCTGAACAAAAGACTGTCACTTCCACCATTTGGGGAAACACTGTTTAAGTACACTCACAGCCATAAAAGCCATACTACAGCACTCTCCATTCACTTATCCATCCTCTATGGGTTATGATGTCTGCTACGACTGATGTTTCATTGGAAGATGGAGATAGCACAGTAAAGTTTGCCAATTAACTTCAGAGAGTTGAGTCGTGTTGGCAGACTCCACCAGAAGGTGGACACACAATCATCCCAGGTCAGTGGGTGATGATAAAGTCATTCAGAAACAAGCCGTTAGAACCTAAGTGACACAGACCACATCAAGTGATGTTGATTACAGTAGCTGCAGTGTTGTGTCAGGGAAGGAAAACTTGGACTCATGTGTCACACTGTAAAATTGTTCCTCCACCTACAGGAATAGGATAGGACACACAGACCAGTGAGGAGCCCGGGAAAGAACCGAAAGCAACAGGCTTCGAGGGCCAATCCTGCGGTGAAGATTCCCTCATAGACCTTCCCCCACACACTAGTCCATCCTTACCTCACTGTTCTTTAGGTGTCGCAGGAATTAAGAAATAGGGAAAGAAGGAACAACAATTGCAGACTCAGATTGAACAGAGGACAAAACCCTAATGTTTGCAGTCTTTTAGAACAAATACTGCTCTGCTGTCTTTTGTTTTCTTTCTTACTCTGTGCAGATACCACTTGATGGCTGTCCCAAGACCCATACGTACCAACCTCCTGACCTGCGTATGAAGCCACAACCTCTAAAAGACAACCAGACCCACTACCGAGCCAACTGTCACAAAAAGAAAAAAAATACACAACGCAGTCATCCGTCAGCATGATCAAGATTGCCATACTAGTAATCATCATGGACATTGCACAAAGTGTAGACTACAGAAACAACATATTCTTAGAGCTGTTGAATATGTCAAGAAATGCCTTGTTTGCTGGAAAGAACATTTGCATGCCACACCCGCCTTCAGTAGGAGCAGGAATGCCATGGGTGGCACACCCCATCTCCAACTACGACACATGTACCTTATTTGGAGTTCATACAAGTGGAATATACAACAAGAGTACATGTCACAACATCACAACTCCTCCAACTTCTCCGTGTTGCGTTCCTGGATTACCATCCTGCAACCTAACTTCAGCTACTCCCATCATGACAGATCTACTCTTGCCAATTACATTTCCTTGGTGCGTGGAAAATTATGCTCCAGCTTCAACTCCATTGGGTGAAATTCCTCGTGAACGTTGCAACCTTGTGGTCGAAATGAGAACAGCCCGTGTGGACATTACTCCATCAGCAGGGAGAGAGGAAAAAGACTTAGAAGGGTGTCTCCGCAGAGCACCATCTCTCCAAAAACTCTTCGCAATAAATCGGTGGTGTATGATTCCTCCACCAACTGGCAATTTTTGGTTATGTGGTACTTCTGTCTACAACACCCTACCCAGCCAATTCAACGGCAGGTGCACCCTGGTTTATATTCTACTGGCTGTCAGAGAAAACACACACTGCACCCCAAGCTTTCCACGTCCACATAATTCAGTTCCTACTACAAACAAAGAAGATGGCTGCATTCCAGGACTCACTTGTGCACAAACATGGTGGTCCAGAACTCTTGGAGCATTAATCCCATCTTATGGTGTCATACAGGCCCTTGATCAAGTCAGAAGCTTATCAAATTCTGTACAGAAACTGGCCAATGATACGGCTTTGGCCCTGGGTAACATCACGGACGCTCTCGCTTCGCACAAAATAATAATTTTACAGAACAGAGTGGCCTTAGATTACATTCTTGCAACGCAAGGGGGAGCATGCACCATTATTGGACCTGAGTGCTGTACCGGGTTAGTGGATCCAACAGAGAACTTGAACAAAATCCAACAAGACATTCTTGATCTCTCAGCCAAATTACACCAGATGACTGAAGATAATTCTTCATGGTTCGGAAACTTGTTAGGTAAACCTTGGCTGTGGATCAAGGAAATAGCAATTCTGCTATTGTTTTTATTACTGCTGTACTATTTATGCATCCACAGTATCAAATGTTTCACCCAACAAATGATCCACTCCCATCACGAGGAAAGGACCATTCCAACCAGAAAAGACTATTACCCGTAAAAACTACACGGACCCTAGCTGCATGTCTGTTTCTGTGTCAACATGCATCCGTTACTACAGACAAGCAACACAGAGCAAGTAAATGTGCCTGTAACGATCACAAGTTACAAGAATGAAACTTTTAAGTGTCTAAATTTGTATTTTTGTGAGAGTTATTAGAACTCTCAAAGGGGGAACTGTGGGATTACAAATTTATAAAAAGTTATGTACATGGTGGTTTTTACATTTTGTGTTACAGTCTAAGGGGATTAAGTCAGGCAGACATTAACATTTGGTCTATTATAATGTAAAGGTATGGGCTATACTATACTGATTTGATTAGCACCCCCTTCAGACTGATCTGATTAGCACCCCCTGCATTTGAATGACACTGTTATGCTGATTAAATCAAGGCTGGGGAAATGTTGGGAACGGACATTTGTCTCCACCCATTGTCTCGCCCTATACTGTTGAATGTATTTAAAACTGCAATGCATATTAGCTTAGAAGAGACTTGGATGACTACAGCAACGCACGTTTTCTTAATAAAGAGCAACTTCTGCTTAAAAGATATCCCAAGATCTCCTGGTCTCTACTTCGACGAAGAAAAAGATTCTAACACGCAATCTGTCGTCTCTCTCTGAAAGAAGTCCATTCTGACATTCCTCAGAAAATGAACTGTAACTTAGAGAATACTTGACACAAACATGAGACATGAGGAAGAGCTTGACTGGTTTCCATTTCATTTCCAGGATCAACTAGATCAAGCCGATGATTGTGAATGGTAAGTTTTTTATTTTTAAGTTCTTCATTATTCTAATCGTGATATAGACTAGTGTCTGAATATTAAACCACGAATTGACTGTTTGAATATTAATCCTGCATGTTCTGTGTTTCTCTGTGTGAATGAATGGCGCAGACATATGCTTTCGTTAGATTACTACACATGACTTAGGCTACTTTAGTAAACATGACTTTTCCCAAAATTATTGCTATACTGAGATGAGTAAAATCGACTGAAATATGTAATAAATACTGAAATAAAATGTTAGCAACGTATTAAACTGCACATTAATATTTACAGACTGCATAACACAACAATTACTGTATGATACATAAAATGTCATAGAGCTAATTTGAATGTTTAGACATAATTTCTTTGGTAGTAGTGCCACATCAATGAAGCTTTTGTTTGCAATGAATGATGAAAATCCAGCTTTGCATCACAGAAATAAATTATATTTTAAAGTATATTAAAACAGAAAACCATTATTTAAAAGTTAAATAGCCTAATATTTCACAATATTGCTGTTTTTTCTGTGTTTTTGATCTAATAAATGCAGCCTTGATGAGCATGAGACTTATTTCAAAAACATTACAAATAATAGTGTGCTTGATCACAAAAAATCATGTCTCTTAAGAGTGGACATTGTATTAATGTTAATACAATAGCTCATATGATCCTGTTATCACCTGTTACAAATGGGTGCGTAACAACGTAGATGTAGATCCAAGTGCAGGCTTTATTCACAATGAGAGCGTAGTCGTACAGGCAATGGTCAAACGACAGCAAACAGGATCCATATTACTATGCAAATTAAGAGTATGTCCAACAAGGCTATAAAGGGATCCCCCTGCTGTTGAAAAAGATGTCAGATTATTTAACTGTGTGTTCTGCCTCTTCAGCCTCCCCAGTCTTTTCCTGTCACTTTCTCTAATTCTCTCCCCCGTCCGTGACCTGCAGCTCCTCCGTCTAATTGTAGCGCGAGGCTGCCTCCGCTAGCAGCACAGGCCCAGACGCCCACTATCTTCCCTCATAACCCCTGTCCCCCCCCTTTCTTTCCCTCCCCAGGCGCCAGGGGTCGACACAAGCGTGAGGTTGCCTCCGCATGTGAGTTTGGCCCCGGCCTCTTTTCCTGCTATGGCTCTCCCCCAAACAAAATCTCCTTTCACCTTGTTTTCTGCTACACCAATGCCTATCCCAGCGAACGCAACAGCCCTGGAACCGCCCCCTGTCACCAGCAGCATCTGAGCGCAGATCCTCACAGGTGCTGATATCGATTTATCATCCTTACTGTCACTGTTTCCTCTCCCCTCCTCAAGCCATCAGATCGAATGTGGCGATCTTTCAGTTACACAAAAAAACCAAACATACATTCATCCCGCATTCTTTCTTTTGCCGAATTTTCTATTGCTTTCAGCCGTTACAGCGAAGTAATTTGCGCCGCACTTCCCCACAGGAGACGAGAACTCAATGATTATCTCGCGATAATCGCCGAACTCAATCGTTCGGAGGCTCCCACTTTTACACCTACCACAAGCCCTTTTCGGCTAAATGCGCCGTACGTATAGCCCAGTGGAACCAGTGCCCTTACTGGGGAGCTTTAGATATGGAGCTTCACAACAGAGTGTTTTTAGGCTGTCGCAACATCACTTGCACAGTCTGCAGATCAGTCACTCACTCCACCAATGCCTACCCTCTGATAAATCCGTCAAATTCCCCAGGCCCAGAATCGCAAGTAAAATCTACTAGTTACGTCCCGCGGCCAACGAATTCCAATTCCATCGCGCCAGCTTCAGACTTCAAAAGGAGGAACATTTTCACTAACCAGGTCTGCAGCAATTTCAACGCATGGAGCATTGTCGCTTCTTGCATGTTTGTAATTATTGTGGCGGCGCTCATGCCCGCATCATATGGCCTGTCAAAAGTGCCCAAAATAAAGATTCAAGAAATTACTTGTCGACTCCTGTGAATATTTCTTGTTTGTCTGCAGAATTGTCTCAGCACTCTGACACTAGCTTTACAAACTACTTATTGACTGGTCTTGAGCACGGTTTCGAACCTGGATTGGAAAGCCTCCCGTCTCAGAGCATTATTTGCAAAAATCTCCAGTCCACTCTAGCTGAGCCAGACACGGTAGACAAGCTAATTAAAAAAGAAACCGAATCCGGCTTTATGATCGGTCCGTTTAGCACTCCACCTTTCGAACATTTCCGCATCAGCCCCATTGGAGTGGCTACCAGGAAATTTTCAGGTAAGAAACAGCTGATAATCGGTCTCTCAGCCCCGCACAATTCTCCATTTCCAAGCATAAATGACCTCATCCCTCTCGAAGAGTTTTCCCTGCATTACCACAACATCGACCAGGCTATAACCTTGATTAAAAAAAGCGGGGCGTGGTGCTTGGCTCACAAAAGTTGACATCTCTGCTGCATTCAAAGTGATGCCCATCCACCCTGACTCGTGGCATTTATTTGGCGTGCGCTGGCACGGGAAATTCTTCTTCGCCGTCCATCTTACGTTTGGATGTAAAAGCAGCCCTAAGATTTTCGACGTGTTGTCAGAGGCTATTTGCTGGATACTCCTTAACAACCATGCAATCCTTATGTCATTCACCTGCTTGATGATTTCTTAATCATCTCGCTTCCCGACGCCATTCCAGCCACGCATCTTTCCGCTGTCCAAAACGTTTTTTCCAAGCTCGGAATTCCAATCGCCCAAGATAAAACCATGGGTCCAGCCACGTCCCTCAAATTCTTAGGCATCAACCTGGACACAGTCAATTTCCAAGCCTCAGTGCCCAAGGAGAAAATCAACTGGATAATCTTAGTCGCATCCGCCCTCATAGACAGCCCTGATTGTTCCAAACGTGAGCTGCTATCTTTGCTCGGCCATTTAAACTTTGCGATGCGCATAATCCCGCAAGGACGCTCTTTCATCTCGCATCTCCTCTCCCTCGCATCTTCAGTTCATGCACTAGAGGATCAAATCTCATTAACTAGTTCATGCTGCAACGAGCTCAGCCTGTGGATAACCTTCCTTAGACAATGGAATGGTCTGTCTTTTTTTTTATAAAGATTTGATTTCTCTCCCCGAGGATATCCAATTATTTACCGATGCAGCTCCCTCCACTGGTTTCGGGGGATATTACCAAGGCCGGTGGTTCGCGTCCACATGGCCCTTCCAGCCATCGGACCCAGAGCAGTCATCAACATCCTCAGCGCTGTTCGAGCTGTACCCCCTGGTGGTAGCAGCCGCTCTATTGGGGAAAGAATGGTCCACTATTAGCATTACAGTGTACTGTGACAATGAAGCAACCGTGCACTGCATTAATAAAGGCCGTTCACATTCCCCTGCACTAATGCCTCTCCTTAGACGTTTGATTTGGATTTCAGCTTGTGACCAATTTATCATTCCCGGTTCAAAGAACCAAATAGCTGACTCCCTCTCTCGTTTTGCCTTCCAGAAATTCAGGCAGCTGGCACCAGAAGCGGACCCATTTCCACTATTCTCCAAGCCATATCCCCAAGGACACTACAATCCTACCTAACTGCATGGAAGAGTTTTAAGTCCTTTCACTCCACCTACAACCTGTCTTTTCCAGACTTTTCCCTTCCCACCATCACGTCATTAATTTCTCATCTCAACTGCATCAAGAACTTCCAAGCCGGCTCCATCAAAGGTTATCTAAGCGGAATCCAATTTTTCCACAAACTCATTTTCGGTTCACCCTCCTCAGAAATAGCCAACTCACAGACATCCATGCTCATTAAAGGAATCCAAAGAACTCAACCCACCCACCCAGACGTAAGACAACCAATAACTTTGGAAATACTCACCCAATGCATCTCCACCCTCCGCCAAGGTTACCAATCTATCAACACCACCCACACGCTCAATGCTATGTTCATTCTGGCCTTTTTCGGTTTCCTCAGATGCTTTGAACTCACCATCACTTCTAGCTTCAATCCAAAAGTACATCCCACAATCTCAGATCTATCCGTGCTCGATAACGAAACGATCTCATACTTCATAAAGAAAAGCAAGACGGACCAAACAAGGAAAGGCCATTTTATCTGTATTTTCAATCTCCCATCTTCAATCCAACCATACCAAACCCTCCTAGCTTATATCCATTTCAGAAGCTCACAGGCCAAACTGCCATCTGACCCACTTTTCACAGACGATTCTAAGCGCCCCGTCACTCGTTTCTGGTTCCAAAAACACCTCAAATCCATATTGATGCAATCTGGTATCCCAGCAGAGCACTTTTCCAGCCATTCATTTCGCATAGGTGCAGCGACCACAGCTGCCCAAAAAGGGCTTTCCCAGCAGCAGATCCAAGCACTTGGTTGCTGGTCATCAGAGGCTTTCAGAAGCTACATCCGATCAAATCGCAATCACATCAAAGAAGCCCAACGAACTCTCATCAGCTAAAACTCCTTAGCACCAACTATTCCAATACACCCGCAGGAGCCCAAGAAACAGAATTAATAGGCAGAATTGGAACCATAATTCAAATGTTATTCGACCTTAAATATCACGATCATCACCAGTCACCATTTTCACCATCGTCTCCACTATGGTCATCATTATCATAATCATCATCCTTCATCTTCATCGTCATCTGCCGACGCCATCAATGGCGACGTTTCCTCAGGCTCCTGCAGGAGCTCAGCAGCCTTAAAGTCTCCACTGCCGCAGCAGTGATGTTTTCCCATGCTCCCGCAGGAGCCCAAGAAACAAATTAATAACAAAATTAGAACCATAATCTGAATGATACGCAAACTTAAATACCACGGTCATCATCAGTAACTATCGTCACATCATCATCATCATCATCATCATCGTCGTCACCGCTATTGCCACCATCATCATAATCATCTCAATTCACCATCATCATCATGGTCACCTCCCAACGTCATCAACAACGATGTTCCCTCAGCCTCCCTGCAGGAGCTCAGTGGCTCCAAAAGTCTCCACTGCCGCAGCAGTGATGCTCCCGCAGGAGCTCAGTGGCTTTAAAGTCTCCACTGCCGCAGCAGTGATGCTCCCGCAGGAGCTCAGTGGCTTTAAAAGTCTCCACTGCCACAGCAGCGATGTTCCCTTATGCTCCCACTGGAGCTCAAGAAACGGAATTAATGAGCAGAACTGGAATCATAATTCAAACATACTCAACCTTGGATATCATCATGATCATCATCATCAGTCACTATCACCATCACATCATCATCATCATCACTATTGTCATCAACATCACAATCATCATCATCATTCATCGTCATCATCATCATCGTCTCGCAACGTCATCAAAAACGATGTTCTCTCACTCTCCCGCCGGAGCTCCATTTCTCTGGCAAATTCTACACCATTGCACCAATGTTGTCTGGGGAATTTCTCCACCTCCACAGCAGTGGTGCTTCTCCTCAGCTCCCGCAGGAGCTCATTTATATGCAACTTTCCACAGCTAACTACCAGCGAGGCTCACCTCTCTGAAGCCAAAGTCAAACTCTGACGACGGAAGAAGCCCTCCCAATCAAGTGACTAACCCCTCCCTACGATTACGACACTTCCAGCTTCACACTCTGCAAATTTTGGGGGATTAGCAACTTTCTTTCTGGCTGCTGTCCCTCGCCAGTTGCAGCTGTTTGGGGGGAGTACTCTGGGCTCGGGCCAAATACAGACCTCGGAGCCCTCTCCTCGGACAGCACGCCAAATATGCATACTAATTTCCCTATCTGATTATTTGTAAGTGTGAACTCGTGAATCTTCCAATTAATACAAAGGTATAAAACCAGCATCTTGCCACTTTCCTGTCATTAGTTCTTTCAGTATTTGGCCTGCCCAAACCCGCATCATGACTGACTTCCAGGAAATCGAACCATTTCCCTCCGATGACAAACTTTTGCATGAGCCAGAAACACCTGCTCGTTCTTCCCTGAACAGCACATCTCGCGCCTCGGCCGTTCCTCGCCGTGATGCATCTCGTCGTTCATCATCATCATCATCATCCTCTTCAGCAGCAAGCCATTCAGTCCCTCCCGTTGAGAAATGGTCCGTCATCGCTCTCGGGCAAGCGTTATGCAACGCGGCCATCCAATTCCCCCGGAGGAATTCAAAAGCGCAACTTCACAATCTGCTCGCGCGCTCTCACCAAAACTCTCCACGTCCTCCCAGCACCACGGTAGTTTCGAGGAAACCAGTGGCACGATCCATGTCGTTTGCCTCCAAACCGTCTCAGTTTCAGCTCACTGCCGCAGCCGCAGCCTCCTCGTATGCCGCTCATTCCAGTCGGCAGTCTATCGCGGACGCTTGTAAAAGTTCCGCGGCCTCTCCGGCCGTAACGGTCACATTTCCTCCCCCTACAGGTGAGTCTCTCACAGCTTCCTCTGCCCAAGTTTCCAATTTTTCTTTTTCTCCTGTCTTTCAGTCTCAGAACCTATCTAACCATGGAATACATCAAAATGTGAGGCTACCTTTGCAAATAGCACCCCTTCCCCCCTACCCCCCTTCTTCCTTTCCTTTCTCCTCTGCTATCGGATCAGACCCAAGCGTGAGGCTGCCTCCGCAAACGGTCCTGGCCCCCCCTCCCATTCCCTCCTCCGCAGCCATTGGAGCAGACCCAAGCGTGGGGTTGCATCTCCAAACGATCCATCCTCAGACTTTATTCCATTCAGCTACCGCTTCCTCAGGAGTCCCTCGCCTCCCAACATATACACCTTCAACTGCATATGCTCTTCCAGTTCCTTCCAACACAATTGATATGAATCCACAACCCGTCTCCACTCATCTACGCCCAGAGCAATTCAGAGCATTAGCCCTGGAGGTGGACCCAGACCCAACCCCAGTTCCTCTCTATTCAGTCTAAATATTCCTGTAACTCACCCACTCAAACATCTCCACACCTTGTCTCTGGATTCAATATTCCATGCCATCTCACCCAGAACACTACAATCCTACTGGACAGCTTGGAGAGCTTTCAAACAGTTCCATTCCGCCTACAACCAGCCGTTTCCCAACTTTTCCCTCCTTTCAGTTTCTTCATTCATCTCATATCTCAACCAGATTAAGTCCACCCAGCCCAGTACCATCAAGGTCTATCTTAGTGACATTCAATTTTTCTTTAAACTAATTTACGGCCATCCATGTCCTGCTATAACAAACCCACAGATCACACTTCTTATCAAAGGAATTCAAAAAACCAACCCCACTCGTCCAGATTCCAGGCAACCTCTAACCATTGATCTTTTAGCTAAGTGCCTGACCTTCCTCTGTTCTGGTCACATACCCCCAGATACAGCAAGAACTCTTGATGCCATGTTTACCCTGGCCTTTTTTGGATTCCTCAGAGTTTCTGAAATCACAACCAATTCTAAATTCAACCCAGCCATCCACCCAACCTTCTCCGACCTCCAAGTTTTAGACGAGGACACTATCCGTTTCTTCATCAAATGTAGCAAAACTGATCAATTAAAAAACGGCCACTTCATCCACATCTTCAATCTTCCAAATCCTATCCAGCCATATCAATCCCTTTCCTTCTTCCTTGCACACAGGAAGGTTTAGATCTCCTCTCCACTCGACCCACTTTTCGTTGATGAGAACAACCTCCCAGTCACCAGGCACTGGTTCCATAAAAAGCTTAAGCAAATCCTCACTCAAGCTCACTTGTATTCATCTCACTCCTTCCGCATCGGAGCAGCCCACCACCGCAGCCCAAAAAGGTCTGCCAGACTTTCAAATCAAACTACTGGGTCGGTGGGCCTCAGACGCCTTTCAGTCTTGCATTCGTTCCGACCTCAGCTTCATTAAAACAAGCCCATAGAACTCTCGCTTCTCTTTAAGATCACTGCCCCACAGAACTCAATCCAACCCATGCCTGCAATTTGATATGGCCGCTGCAGTGCTTCACTTTACTTGATACCTACCGCTGGATTGCTTCTCTTGATTACAGTGTGCAGTGCTTTGCTTAAGTTGATTCTGCCGCTGCAGTGCTCTGCCCAATTTGATACTGCCACTGTAGTGTTTCACTTGATACTGCCGCTGCAGTGCTTTGCTTAATTTTATACTGCCGCTGCAGTGCTCCACTTGATACTGCCGCTGCAGTGATTTGCTTATTTTGATACTGCCGCTGCAGTGCTCCACTTGATACTGCTGCTGCAGTGCTTTACTTAATTTGATACTGCCGCTCCAGTACTCTGTCCAACTGGATACTGCCGCTGCAGTGCTTCACTTGATCCCTTGCTGCTGCCGCAGCGAATCACTCAATTTAAAGTGCCGCAGCAGTGACCTCCCTAAACTCTATACTGCTACTACAGTACTGTCTCCAATTTTTGTGGGGGTCTTCTGGACTTTTGAAGAGAAAGTGGGCAATAATTATACACACTGAATCATTGTGTTAAAATCCAATAATTCTTGCTAGCTGTCTGATTCTGCATTTGTTTTGGGGGTAATCGGAACTCAAGTAGAATATTCTCTCTGAGCCCCTCAATAGCAGACAGCAAGCCAAATATGTTTACCACTTACGCTAAAGATTATATGGGCACATGAACTCCTGAAATGCTGGTTCACTTCACCTGGTTTATCTATTCTTAACAAAAGCATCTGACAAAAAATCTCAGTGCTATACCTAAAGAGCTCACTGTCTCTCAGTGTAAACAGTCTTAACTTGGATGATTTTCTTCCGTCTTGTTATCTTAATGGGGGACAGATAGTGTGTTTGGGTGTCTCATTTACAGATTAAAAAACGAAAGTGCTGCTAATCAATTATTTACCTCCCACTTCTCTTCATCATTCCGTCTTACTCGCTGGGGCATTGTGTGTTGTCTGGGCATTCAGTACGAGCCCAGGACAGGATCACATTTCCTGATCGCACAGACATATTATCATGGTTAATGAAAATGGAGAGGACACAGGAGTGAGAGAGAGAGTGAGAGAGTGGTGGTTCTTATATTAATAATTCTGTTCTATCAACAACTCAAATATAAAAATTTAAATGTTTCAATAAAAATGTTTCTCATCTTTAAAAACGTAAAATTAACATATCTCCAGTTTTACCTAAAATGTTTCCCACAGACCATATATTAAAAAACTCTAATATACTATTAACCATCTTGGGTTAAGACTGGAACCCTGGTTCCCTGATTTCAGTACGCTTCCATAAATGTACTTAAAGTGCTGCATGTTCATGTACTAAAAATTATTCTTCAGTACTCCTTAAGGTAATCTTAAGAACATCTAAGTGTACTCAACTGTGCTATTTTGAGACACCATGAATATGAACCAAAATGTGCTTTTAACATCTCTGTATTAAAAAAATGTATTTAGTTACCACTTGTAGTATACGTGAACCTATCTTTCATACACTTTTAAATATGTTCATTATACATAGAAAATGCACATACGAATTATTTAAAATAAGAATAATATATACAAAATGTATTTATAATGTATTGCACACATATTTTTATACATTTTCAAATGTATTGTAACTATGTTAATATTCCCTTTATAAGATATACTTAACTGCATGTTAATGGTGTCTTTAAATTGTACTGTTAAATTGTACTGAAATGAGGAGGATTCAATAGTGAGTGCAGCAAATATCTGTTTATTAAGAAAAATAGCAGGAAAGATAACACGTGTCAGACATCGTGGGTGCAGATAGCAAAGTATTTTTTGGTAGCGCAGAAACTGCAATGGGCAAACCAGTCCTCCGAAAATAGTCCAACAGGTAATCCAAAACTGTCTAGATGGGGAATATCCAGAAGAGGAACGTGAGACTCAAACACAGCCAGGACACTGCACAAACATACCAATAATCTGGGCAAAATACCAATAACACAGGGCAAAATGCACAGGCATTAAATAGCCTCAGCTGAGACTGATCAGCTCATCAGAAGCAACACACACTCACAGAGAGACAGAGTGAACCAGTGACCCCGCAAACCGTGACAAGTTTTTGCTGGATTTTCTTCACATAGCAGCAAAATCGACTTCAAATACTTTGTCATTTTTTGTCTTACAAACAAAATTAATACATCAATTGACAAACATCAATTGACAACTACAGAATGTAAAAACAAAATGTTGTGCTTTTTGCAAAATAAAGAAAACTAACATGCGCAATCTGCAATCTCTACCTGAATGAAGTCCATTCTGATGTTCCCTCCAAAAATGAACTGTAACTTAGTGAAAACTAGGGGTGTGACGAGATTTCTCGTCGAGGTGAAAAGTTGTCTCGTCGTGCTTTCAGTGTGAGGGTGAAATTATTATTGAAGATGCCCCCTCCACTTTCAAATCGTTTGTGTGGAAACATTTTGGTTTTCCAGTAGAAATAATAAACGGCGAAAGAATAACACAAGACACAAACAACATGTAAACATTGTAAGAAAACTATGCTGTACACCTCGGCAAAGGTTGTACAGACTCTTAGGGGCCGTTCACATATCGCGCGCATTTTCATTTGCGCAAAATGGAAGCGTCGCGGTCCCGATGCGCATGCGATGCGGCGCGCTCGTTTTTTCCTGGTGCGCCTTCCTCATGGTTGTGGAGAGCACGGTTCATGGTTGCATAGCAATGACAGACGCTACAGAAGCGCGAGCTCCCGAACACTTGCAAAAGGAGGAGGAAGCGACACGGCCACGCTTTACACACTTTAGGCGCGATATGTGAACGGCCCCTAAAGAGGCAGAAAGCATCGCTATTACTGCTAACGGTTGGACTTCTCGGTGTACGCAGAGCTGTATAACAGTTACAGCCACACAATCAATAGTGACTGGGAAATGGTCAACTTTGTACTGCAGTTAAAGTGACACTTAAAGTGTTATTTGAATTATTTATATGTTTATTTTTATTTATACTGTTTAATTTATGTTCAATCTGTAGAAAGAAGTTCAGTGAGATTTCTCATGTGAAATTATACAGGGCAGAAAACAATTGGTTGATTTTGTGGCAAAACATTTAGCAGTGTTTGTATGTTGTTTTACTGTAAATAAGTCATTAAAATAGAAGTAAAATGATATGCATTACAAGTTGATTTCAAAATGCACCAACATTTTTGCATTTTATGATTTTCAGTTGAATAAAAGACTATTTTCCCTTCATACGTTTCAATATTGAGGATTTCTTAAAAATACTATAAAAATCTCGTCTCGTGAACCCAATCTCGTGTCTCGTCTCGTGGGATAGGGGTCTCGTCTCACCTAGTGAAAATGTATCACACAATCATGAGACATGTCTAAAGAAATGTTGAAATGTCAGGTTCTACATGATGTAAGTCAAATCGGAAAAAAAATAGTCTGTGTAATCGGTTCGAAAAGAGAGAGATGTTAGTCGTTTGTGAGCCACCTCATTATCCACTAATTTGGCCATGCCCATGGATAGTGTGCACTATTCAAAGGCATTCTGAGGTGATCCATGTAAATGTCTTGGTTACAAAGGTAACCCTCATTCATTTACATTACATTTACAATTAGTCATTTAGCAGACGCTTTTATCCAAAGCGACTTACAAGTGAGGAATACAAACAAGCGATTCTTCATGAATTGGCAAATAGACACAGGAAGTTCTCACAACACAAGTTTCAGACATTGCTCAGTAACATAAGCTAGAGTAGGAAGGGAAAAAGGAAAGGATAGACTTTTTTTGTTTTGTTTTTTTATGAAGGGATTAAGTGTTCACGGAATAGATGAGTTTTCAGCTGTCTCTTGAATATTGCCAGGGATTCCGTGTTCCTGATGAAAGTAGGGAGATCATTCCACCAGCAGGGAGCAGTGAACGAGAATGTTCTGGATATTGATTTTGTGCCTCTCTGTGCCACAAGCCTTCGTTCCTTTAGTGATTGCATGCTTCTGGTGGGGATGTAGCATTGTAGCAGTGTGTGGAGGTAGGAGGGTGCGGTAGCCAGTGCAGAGAGATGAAGAGGGGCGTGACGTGGGCTCTCTTAGGCTCGTTGCAGACAAGACGTGCAGCAGCGTTCTTGATCATTTGAAGAGGTTTGATTGCACTTGACGGCAATTCAGCCAGAAGAGCATTGCAGTAATCAAGCCTTTAAATGACCAGGGCCTGGACTAGCAGTTGTGTTGCGTGTTCAGTCAGGAAGGGACGGATTTTCCTGATGTTGCGAAGTGCAAATCTGCATGACCGCGCCGTCTTTGAGATGTGGTCTCTGAAGGTCAGTTGGTCATCGAAGATAACTCCAAGATTTCTGGCTGACTTTGATGGGGTAATGGTGGTTGTACCAAGCTGTAGAGTAGGAGTGGCAGGGAAGACTGAAAGCTCAGTCTTTGCCAGGTTGAGCTGCAGGTGGTGTTCTTCCATCCACGTCGAGATGTCCGCCAGACAGCTTGAGATCCGTGCAGCTACTGTGGAATCATCTGGTTGGAAGGACAGGTAGAGTTGTGTGTCATCAGCATAGCAGTGGTAGGAGAAACCATGTGCCTGTATGATAGGACCCAGTGATGTAGTATAAATGGAGAATAGGAGGGGACCAAGAACTGAACCCTGAGGAACCCCAGTGATCAGTTCATGAGGTTTGGATACCTCCCCTCCCCAGGCAACTCTGAAAGACCTATCTGTGAGATAGGACTCAAACCACTGAAGCGCAGTACCTGAGATGCCCAGTGACGAGAGGGTGGACAGAAGAATTTGATGGTTTACGGTGTCGAAGGCAGCAGATAGATCCAGTAGAATGAGAACAGATGCTTTGGAACCAGCCTTTGCAATTCGCAGGGATTCCGTGACAGGGATTCGCAGGAATTCCGTAATATCAGCTGGAGGGACCGGCTCTATCACATCCTTCGCCAGTAGGACTGTGATCTCTGCTTTCAAAACATGGGCATTGACAGCTTTCACTGAAGTTAAGTGGATGCCCCTGAACTTTGGGGGACGCCGGGCGAATTGAATCGCATAGCCGAGCCTGATGGTCCGAATGAACAGAACAGAAGGAAAAAAAATAAAGAATTTACACCCAGCCCTCCTCTGGGGGAAGGAGTGGAGTGGTCCCCATCTCCTGAAGAGCAGCCCCATCCATCTCCGGGTCGCCCGTCCTAGGGCCTCTTGCCCTTGGCTTTACCACCCCTCTTGGCGAGGGCCTGGACAGGCGGGACGTTCTGCTTGTGACTGGCTCCTCGGCTCCGCTTGAATGGAGGCTGCTGCTGCGGTGTGGGAACGGGGGGCAGTTGCGGGGGGGGGGGGCGCCCTCGGCGATGAGCAGGCTGAGGTGCTGTGTGCGGCAGATGGGTGGATGAAGCACGACCGCCTCGGCACGATATGAGATTGCCTCAGACTGCTCAGACAAGGGGGAATTAAGAAATCTGACTTTGGCTGTGTCTGGCTGACATGAGGGATATTGACAGAGATGGCATTCCTGGACCACCAAAGTGGACATCGCACGACCCACTGATGGCGTCGTAACCTTCATCGCACGAAACGCGAAGTCCGTCATGGTACAAGTTCTTGGAGAACTTGTGGATCATGACCACCCTCATGCACGTCCTTCAGTGCCTTGGCCTGATGGACCTGCAACAACGCCATAGCGTGTAAGGTGGAGGCGGCTTCCCCACAGGCTTGGTAAGCCTTGCCGGTAAGGTCCAATGAGTATTTACCCCCACCAGGTGGAGTTAGGGCACAGCTGCATAGCAACAGCCTGCTCCATGTGATGGTTGTGTGCCTTCAAGGGCGGTGAGGTAGGCAGTGCACCTTCGGGAAGAAAGGAACCGCGGTGGGTTCAACGAGCACACTCGGGCCCTTAAGAGAGCAACAAGAAAAATGGAGCGCAGCTAGAAGAAATCAAAAGTAGAAATTTTTCGTATTTCATGGAGAGAGAGAGAATGATTGAGTACAGAAAGGCCTAAAACACCACTAGATCTGCTTATTTCTCAAATCTTTTAGAAGAAAATAAACACAACTGTAAGTGTTTATTTTATACAGTGGTTAAATTAACGAGAAATACAGCTTCAACTTCTGATGTTTCCAAACAGCACAGCAGTACTGACTTTACGAACTTCTTTACTTGCAAGATTAACAATATTAGAGAGAAAATTATAGCCATGTAACTGTCTACTACAGTATCACATCAGTAATTGCATTGTAGTATCCCTGAGGAAAAATTCCATTCATTCGCTGCTATAGGAGAGGAAGAATTGTCTAAACTTGTTAAATCATCGAAATCAACAACATGTACGTTAGACCATATACCAATTAAGCTATTGAACAAGATGCTTCCAGAGGTCATGGATCCTCTTCTTAAGATCATTAATTCATCTTTATCACTAGGTTACGTATCGAAAACTTTTAAGCTGGCTGTTATCAAACCTCTTATTTAAAAACCACAACTTGATCCGAGAATTAGTCAATTGCAGGCCGATCTCCAATCAACCTTTTCTGTCAAAAATACTAGAAAAGGTAATATCATCGCAACTGTGTTCCTACTTGAAAATAAATGGTATCTGTGAGGATTTCCAGTCAGGATTTAGACTGTACTATAGTACGGACACTGCTCTCATTGGAGTTACAAATGAATGAAATTTGCACTTATCAGATCGTGGTTGTATTTCTCTATTAGTGTAACTAAATCTCAGTGCTGATTTTGACACTATCGACCACAATATTCTTTAAGACTCGAAAATTATGTTGGCATTAGTGGAATTGCATTGGCAATTGGTTCAAATCATACTTATCTGACCGTTATCAGTTTGCAGTAGTAAACGAAGAGATGTCATTTCGATCACAAGTTCAATATGGAGTACCTACCGCAAGGCTCAGTACTAGGACCGTTTCTTTTCACTCTGTACATGCTACCCTTGGGAGATACCATTAGGAAGCATGGCATTAGTTTTTACGGTTACGCTGATCTAAATTTCTTCGTGCCCTGGCGAAATCTACCAATTCTTAAAATTAACGGAATGAGTAGCTGATATAAAAAATTGGATGGCTAATAATTTCCTATTACTAAATTCAGAAAAAACTGAGATTCTAATTATTGGACCAAAAACTTCTGCACGTAATAACCTAGAATACTGTCTAACACTTGATGGCTGTTCTTTTAAGTTGTCTTCGTCAGTTAGGAACCTGGGTGTGTGATTTATCACGAAATTATCTTTCTAAATATTGAATTATTTAGAATGACTAACTTCAACTTTTATGTTAAAGCCTTTAATTTCCTTTTCATTTTCAAACACTAGAAAATACTGATGTATATTGTCTGTACGTCTGACTGAGAGAAAAGTACAACTTATCAGTATGTTTTGGAAAAGTTTCCTGTTCAGAGCAGAGCTCAGACCAACTCTAGCCTTGAAGAAACTGTGAATCATGTGTATCTATGTATGTGCGCTAAGTGTTCTGTGCAGGTCTGTTATGGGTACTGGTGGACTGTTGTCATCTGGTCTGGAGACCTGAAGGCGCCCATAGGCCTGACCTAGAAGGACATTCTGTGCCTAAGTTCAGGGTCTGATCGTCAGCATCATAATGGAAGAAGATATGCTTCTGACTATCTGTCCATGTGTGGAAAATTACCAGTTTTGTCTAGTGTTCTTAACCAATCAGTATCTTAGTAATGACGTAGTTAGTAGACTCTGTTAGAGTATAATTGTTCTGGAAATGTGAATGTACGAGAGAGAGAGGAGGAGGGAGAGAGCGGCCTACGAACTCCTTGAGAGACTTGAAGCTGCTTCTGCTGATGAAACTGCAAACTATTCTTTATTAAAATTTTCTTCAAATTATTTTTTTAAACTCTGACTCCGGGTCTTCATTTATCATATCTGGTCTTTTGGGTCTTTAACTGTAAAATCCCCTACAACATCAAGGCTAGATTACTGTAACACTCTACTGGGTGGTTGCTCTGCTCGCTTGATAAACAAACTACAGCTGGTCCAAAACGCAGCTGCTAGAGTCCTTACTAGAACCAGGAAGTATGACCATATTAGCCCGGTTCTGTCAAAACTGCACTGGCTCCCTATTAAACATCGTATAGATTTTAAAATCTTAATAATTACTTACAAAGCATTAAATGGTTTAGCTCCCCAGTACCTGAGTGAGCTCTTAATGTATTATAGTCCTTTGCGTCTATTGCGATCTCAGAATTCTGGCCAGCTGTTAATACCTAGAATATCAAAATCAACCGCAGGCGGTAGATCCTTTTCCTATTTGGCGCCTAAACTCTGGAACGATCTTCCTAGCATTGTTTGGGAAGCAGACACACTCTGTCAGTTTAAATCTAGACTAAAAACGTATCTCTTTAAACCTGGCATATACATGACACATTATCAATTTATGTCTTCACATCCGTTAAAGGATTGTTAGGCTGCATAGATCAGGTCAGCCGGAACTGGAAACACTTCCTATAACATCGGATGTACTCGTTACATCAGAAGAAGAATGGCGTCTACACAAATTTTTGTCTCTCTGCTTATCCCGAGGTTTACCATTTAACGTGATTGGCTGGATCCGGGCCGTGTCCGGGTCGGACGGGGAACCTGTGCCTGTGCGCGGCATCAGCGTGGCCCTGGGGTGTCGGCGGAGACTGTGTGAACTAGCTCATCCCTTGTGAAGGCCTTACCGACACATCAGCCAGTGGCACAGATCCCCAACAAACCGTCCCATACAGGAGTGATAAACTGGATGGAACTGGATTTAATATTTTGACTGTTGCGATTCCAAATCAGACTACTTACCTGTACCTCTGCCTGAGTATCGGGCAAGTGTTCACTGTTGGCCAGAGGAAAACTGGCCCCCCGACTAAGCCTGGTTTCTCCCAAGGTTTTTTTCTCCATTTTGTTGGAGTTTTGGTTCCAAAAACGCTGTTGCCTTTGGCTTGCTTAAGTTGGGGACACTTGCTTGATATTCAGCAGTGTTTTTGATATGCCTCCATTAGGTGCCGTTGTATGCAAACTGACCTGAGCCGGATGATTACATCACTGTTTTCTCCAGTGCTGATATACATAAATTAACTAGACTAATAACTACGTCACAACTTAACTTAAGTTAACTTAACTTAACTATTGATCTTTGCAACAGAATGCATAATATATACATTAAGATACAACATTTTCTTTGGGAGCTGCTGTGCAGCCAAAATTTATGTCAATTATTAATGTAAAGCTGCTTTGCCACAATTTTCATTATAAAAAGCACTATATAAGTAAAGGATACTTGACTTGACTAATTTTAAAATGGCGTTATTCTAATGACAAATGTCGAGAGCGCATTATTGTAACACATCTACTGTCCTGCAACAGATCAATAGCATTAACATTATCAATAGGTGGTCACCCTAACATACTTGATGGAATCCGCATAGTTATTATAATGTAGAGATAACGAGAAGTCACTTGAATAAGTCTGGTTCAGCACCATCAGACATCAGTCGGTCTTCAAAGGCTTTGCCTGCAAGCACCAATCCAAAAATGCTGTGAACACACAGATCATGAACACATTCTTACTGCTCAATTAAAGGAACAATAACCCCCCCCCCCCCACACACACACACACTAAATAAAATAAAATAAATACAAATAAATAAAATAAATAAACTAAAATACACAAAAACGCCACAAGACAACAGCGAGACACATGGGCAGCAGCAGGCAGTGCCCCCAGAGGTTAGTTTGTGGGATATCTCTGTTTCTGTTGAACATTGAAGAAAGGTGTGTCATGATCAGGTCCTGTCATGGTCAACAAGAGAACAAGAGTCCCGATCAAAAAAAGTTTTTTTGTCTTTGCTCCCCTAGGAACATAACACTTTGAAAGATAACAGAGTAAGAGCTGGAGGACTGTAGTCAAACAGAGCCCTTTTTAATTGCCAAGATAAGAGACTGCAGGTAACAATTCCCTTGTGCTCAACGTCTCATTATATAGGTCTCCATAGGTTCCAATGAGCTCTTATCTTAGTCTTAGAGAGGGGGAAGAGAACAAGTGGCTTGAGTAATTCTACACCCTTTATAGTTCTTAAAAAATGGTAGTGCACTGGTGATCCTTGTCAATTGCCATTTATGTCTATTTTTATTTAATGGGAATCACCTGAGACAATTAAATGTCATTTAATTAAATCATAGCTAAAGAACTCCATTTTGTCTCTATAGCTATGAAAATGCAACCTCTTGAGTAGAAAATATTCCCTTTTGTATCCATAAGAGTATTTAGTCTGATTAAATGGCAGGTATATCAGTGACGGACCCAAAATACCTCTAGTGTCCCTCATTGTAAGAATGGTTCACAAACAGCCCCTTCAGACTGAATTACACAGCAAACAGAACTAAAATCTCAATATGTTTTAAAGAAGCCATTTACGGCTGAAGTTCAGGGAACAATGGTGTAACATGAAGCTACTTTCTACTGTAGCCAAACGGCTGGATGATATGACATTAAAGTTTGATGAAGCTGAAGCAGATCAGTGGGAAAGCCTGGGTTGTAAGTGTGCATAGACTTTGCACTTATCAAAGAGCGATATGGATCTGAAACAGTGCCTCATCTCACACACATAGACATGATCACACAAACTGTGTAATGTACACTTGAATAAAACCAGGTAATTAAGATGTTACCATTTTTTTTTCCCAATTAAAAATATTCAGTATCACAGATTCAACCTAAATACATTAATTTATAGCAAAAAAAAAACATTTTTATAGGTTAAACAAGGTAAAATAGCTCTTTTAAGGTAACAATTGCAGGTTACCACTTTTTACAGTGTAGTCAGCTGACCACTGAACCACATCAGTGTTATCATATTATTATGAAAATTACAGGCCATAACCTATATAACTGTCACAGAGACAAACTCCGTGATTCCCTCCTCTGGCCATCGGAGGGCGCCCTCGCCAGAAATTTGACTCACATTCACACCCACATACACCCACCACACACACTTTCATTACATTTCCCGTAAGCCCCGCACCTTGGCACTGATTGCTGTTCCAGCTGAAACCCATTGACGGCACTATTTAAGAAACGTTCTGCCTGCCTATCCTCTGGCATCCCTGTTTGCTGGTGTTTGACCCTTGCCTGTTTGACCATTCTATTTGTTAATAAAAGCCTGCTTATGGATCCCAATCTGAGTGATGAATCATTACAATAACAATATTCCAAGCCAATTCTCTGTAGTCTTACAAACAAGTTCAAACAAGCCAAACATGTACATGAACACGGATAATGTAAAATATTACACACAATTCTGACAGTTC
Organism: Zacco platypus; assembly: GCA_038088235.1. Lineage (NCBI taxonomy): Eukaryota > Metazoa > Chordata > Actinopteri > Cypriniformes > Xenocyprididae > Zacco > Zacco platypus. The sequence continues at coordinate 12,653,224 of CM076071.1, read as the reverse complement.
ATAGGTTTTTTAAAATTGTGTATATATTATCTTAGAGCATTTCACAAATAACAAACTAATCTGTTACAATTTTTACAAAACAAAATAGCAGTTATATTATTACTTTAATACTGATTTCATGTGGTAAGCGGCTTCGCTGTGTTCATCATGCAGTACTTGGACAGTCACCTGTGATAACAGATTACTCGTAGAAACTTAATGCAGAAACTTGTATTTTCTGCAAAGCTGCTTTGAAATGTATTGTGAAAAGTTCTATACAAATAAATGTGAATTAAATTAAATTCAATTTAATTTAAATAATTTAAATTTTGTTTTACTGCTATTTTCTAAAGTTTTAAATACCAAATAAATGACTCTGCCATTATAAAAGTAAAATTGACAGTCTATATCCATTTAAGGTGACAAATACTGAATATTATTGAAACATAATAGGTAGCAATTTTCGATTTGAAATGTGATATGCAAAGTGGCTATGCAATAAGGCAATGCATTTTGGTTTATAAATTTACATTTTGTGCAACGTGTGGAGCAAAAGGACAATTCAAATTAAATAATATTATTCACATGTGCTATTTCATACACTACTTTTAACAATTTAAACATTTTAACGTTTTATGAGTTGCAAAATAAAAAAAAAAAAATGTTTTACAGAAATTATTATATATTAGGGGTGTGACAAGACCCCTATCCCACGAGACGAGACGAGACACGAGATTGGGTTCACGAGACGAGATTTTTATAGTATTTTTAAGAAATCCTCAATAATGAAACGTATGAAAGGAAAATAGTCTTTTATTCAATTGAAAATCATAAAATGCAAAAATGTTGGTGCATTTTGAAATCAGCTTGTAATGCATGTCATTTTACTTCTATTTTAATGAATTATTTGCAGTAAAACAACATGCAAACACTGCTAAATGTTTTGCCACAAAATCAACCAATTGTTTTCTGCCCTGTATAATTTCACATGAGACATCTCACTGAACTTCTTTCTACAGATTGAACAAATTAAACAGTATAAATATAAATAAAAAATTCAAATAACACTTTAAGTGTCACTTTAACTGCAGTACAAAGTTGACCATTTCCCAGTCACTATTGATTGTGTGGGCTGTAACTGTTATATAGCTCCACGTACACCGAGAAGTCCAACCGTTAGCAGTAATAGCGATGCTTTCTGCCTCTTTAGGGGTCGTTCACATATCGCACCTAAAAAAGCGTGTAAAGCGCGGCCGCGTCGCTTCCTCCTACTTTTGCAAGCTTTCGGGAGCTCTCGCTTCTGTAGCGTCTGTCGTTGCTATGCAACCATGAACCGTGCTCTCCACAATCATGAGGAAGGTAAGCCAGGAAAAAACGAGCGCGCCGCTTCCATTTTGCGCAAATGAAAATGCGCGCGATATGTGAACGGCCCCTAAGAGTCTGTACAACCTTTGCCGAGGTGTACATCATAGTTTTCTTACAATGTTTACATATTGTTTGTGTCTTGTGTGCTATTCTTTCGCCGTTTATTATTTCTTCTGGAAAACCAAAATGTTTCCACACAAAGGATTTGAAAGTGGCGGGGGCATCTTCAATAATAATTTCACCCTCACACTGACAGCACGACGAGACAACTTTTTACCTCGACGAGAAATCTCGTCACGTTTTAGTCTCGCGAGATCTCGTGGTACGAGATCTCGTCACACCCCTATTATATATGTTTAACATGTTCAAGCAAAAATTGTCGCAAAACAATCATTTAAATGTTATTTTTCTTAAGTGCATTTACACTCAGAGTTAAGACACTTACGATTGGATTTTCATTATAAGTCCTGCAAAAACACAAATATGTACATACATGTTGCTCACATATTATGGTAGCATAGTTCATGCTGAATACAGTGTAATGATACTTTCACCATTACTACGTTTATAAGCAACTGAAAAATGCACAAATGTCAGGGCATGTCAAAACTCCAGGGTCCCAAAAACCCTCAGACCCCTGAGGGTCATACGGGTGCAACATTGTGAAGAGGGCCATGATATGTATTGCTGTTCGTCTGAGGTTTTATTTTCCCAATTTTAAGAATTGCATTGGACCAGATAATTTTTTATTATCTCCCGATACAGAAAACCATGAAATTCAATAGGGGGTCCTAGCTTTTTCATTTAACTGATATTTACACCAGTCAAGCATAATATTATGACCACTGACAGGTGAAGTGAATAAGACTGATTATCTCTTCATCACGGCACCTGTTAGTGAGTGGAATACATTAGGCAGCAAATGAACATTTTGTCCTCAAAGTTGATGAGTTAGAAGCAGAAAAATGGGCAAGCATAAGTATTTGAACGAGTTTAACAAGAGCCAAATTGTGATTGCTTGACGACTAGGTAAGACCATCTCCAAAACTGCAGCTCTTGTGGGATGTTCCCGGTCTGCAGTGGTCAGTATCTTTCAAAAGTGGCCCAGGGAACAGTGGTGAACCAGAAACAGGGTCATTGGGGGCCAAGCCTCATTGATGCACATGGCTGGCCCGTGTGGTCTGATCCAACAGACGAGCTAATGTAGCTCAAATGGTATTGATGCTATGGGGGATCAATTTCCACTACGCCATCCTGATGGAATGCCTGCCTTACTAGGCTGTAAATATGCACAAACATAGTAAAGGCACTTCTCCAGGACTCACTATATTTAACCCTTTGGGATAGGTGGAGGCGACTTGCAGTTTTTCCTGATAATGGCAAAAAGAACTTTATTTGTGTACACTCACAATAACAAAAACTTTGTCTCCATTAATTTCTTTCTTTTTTTAAAAAGCAGAAAACATTGTACACACTATAATTCACATTATCTTTTGTTGTTTTTCCAGAAAGAATTAAAATGATCTATTATTTAACACATCTTAAAAAATTGCCAGTCAAAATTAAAACCATCAAAGCAAAACGGAAAGACTATTACAGGGATGAAAAGATGGAAAAAAAAAAATTAGTACACATCATCATTTAATCATTTATCCTAATTCAATAAAATGTATGAAAAACAAGATTTTTTTAAGGCTTTAAGAAACACTGATCTATTGTTGCATATAAAACAATGTTCAGAACAGTGTAAAGAATGCAAAAACCTTTAGAAAATGTCTCGGTTACAACTGTAACCTTAGCTCCCTGAAGAGGGAACGAGACGCTGCGTCGAATAATGACGCTGTGGGAATGCTCTGCGTGATTGCGTCGTGAAGCACTTGTGAAATCTGTCGAATGCCGTGAGACCAGACCAAACAATGTCAGCTTCTGATATGCCGAAGCAAATCGATCACAGGCATGCCGAAAGTATGGAAGGCAACGCAGCGTCTTGTTTCCTCTTCACGGAACGAAGGTTACAGTCGTAACCGAGACGTTCCATTTCAAGGGAACTTGCGCTGTGTCGAAGAATGACGCTGTGGGAACGTTTATACCCATGCAGCCATACTGAAAAGTGCCTGTCTAGTGTGAATTCAGGAAAATTAAGACAAACAACTGGGACCCGGGGTGAAGCACAAAACTAGGTTTTAAACCTGACAAATGTGTGCAGAAAGAACCAGCCCACCAGATCACAGATCTCTTGTAGGGACACCCCTATTAACAAGGCTTACCAAGCCTCCATACTCCTCTTGATCAGATGCACTATGAAGGAAACACCAGTGGGTTTCTCCCCAAAGACACCACCCAAAGGTGTGTGGTAAGCAGCTAGGCTGCCACATAAACCTTTAGAGTGAAGGGGGACAATCCTGCAGAGAATCAATTCAGCAGAATTCCCAGCACTGTACCCACCAGGCAGTAACTGGATCCAGCTGATGATTTCTGCCAGTTTCCTTGTGCAGGGAGCTCTGGAGGAGCGTGGTCTCACAACTTCAGTTGAGAGACCGGAGTCTATGAGTTTGGCCCCCTCAGAGGCCAAAACCACACTTCCATAACTCTGCTTTCCAGACTTTCCGGGAGTAAATCAATCAGGGAAAAGTGTACAGCCACAGCCTCAGCCACATCTGCACCTCCACATGAGCTCCACCACCTCTGGGTGGAGTCTCCATTCCCCGGGCCTCAGCCCCTGCCTTGACAGAATGTCTGCTCCCAATTCCAGGCAATTGAAATGGCAGGAAAGGTGGTGCTCCTTCCACAGATCCCTAGCCGAACAACTCTCTAGGATCGCTCCCCAACCTGTAAGGGAAGCATCCATCCTTAGCATTCTGCGATGGCACGGAGCTCCCAGCATGGGACCTTGGGATATGAACCAGGGCTTCTTTCACATAACCAAGGCACGTAGGCAACGCTGCGTGATCTTGATCATTCGAAATGGATTTCCCCTTGGAGAAAACCCCCTGGTCCTGATCCACTACTGCACGGGTTTCACGTACAACAGGGCAAAAGTTATCACGTTGGACGCTGCTGCCATCAGACCCAACAGTCTTTGAAACTGCTTCACAGTGAGTGACTGGCCTAGCTTTAATCGGTTTAGGGTAGAAAGGATTGATTCTATGCGAACAGGCGAAAACTGTGCCCGCATCGCAACAGAATCCCAAACCACACCTAGAAAAAATGGTCCTCTGTACTGGAGAAAGCACACTTTTCTTGGCGTTCAACCTCAACCCCAACTTTCTTATGTGAGCGAGAACGACATCTCGATGATGAACCACCAACTGACGTGACTGAGCTAGAATTAGCCAGTCGTCGATGTAATTGAGAACACAAATGCCCTACAGACGGAGCTGTAATGCCGAACCAGCAGTAAGCAACTGAGCTGACTGTTCTAGGACCCCCCTGAGAGGGAGCAAGCATCCCAGCGCTGCTATGTTTCTGGTCGGACACTCAGATAAACGCTTGCTGGAGACTACTGTGACCTGAAGCACACAAGGTGACAGGGTTGGCAGAACAGCCCCCTGAGGGCACAGAGGGAAAAATGGGCACCATGTGATAAGGTGTTGAGCCCTCCCCCCCGCAGGGCACTGCCCTCATGCAGCCTTCTTAGAGGTAAACACGGCCCTCAGGTCCATCTTTCCACAGAAGACTTTTGTATCCAAGAGTACCAGCCTCTCAAGACTGGTCTCCGACAACTTGTGTAGCCAATTCAGTGCCCTGAAGTGGAAGACCAGCAGGGAACAACCAAACTGACAGAAGGGCGAGCATCCCAGTGCCGCTACATTTCTGGGCGGACACTGAGATAAGGGCTTGCCGGAGACCACTGCATCCTGAAGCACACTAGGTGGCAGGGTAGGCAGAACGGCCCCCTGAGGGCACCGAAAGGAAATGGGCACCGTGTAATGAGGTGTTAAGCACTTCCAGCTGGAGGGGGCTACCTCCACACAGCCTTATTGGAGATAATGACAGTACTCAGCTCCATCATACCCCAAAAAAATTTCATACTAAGAGACTACATACTACTCAGATTCGTTTTAACAAGGAGACTTCAGGCAATGACGCTGAAGGAAAATGGGCACCGTAAGAAGATACATTTATATTTATACATTTCCCCCAGGGAATTCAAATCAGGTGATTTCTCAAAATTAAACAGCAAAATATCAACCAGACAAGTAAAAACGGTCTTGAGGCGGAGTACAGTGTAGACTACAGACTACTTCTGAAAGTAATTATTCCAATTAATTCTTAAAAAATTAAATGCAGCTAAGATCAATCAGACAAGTATAACGGTCTGTATGAGAGGCTGAACAGACCTACAGTATGTTCATACAAACATACACTTCACAGATATTTGATACAAAAAGAATAATAGCTCGTAATAGTTTGCATGCGATCATAGGGACAAGAGAGAAAGGGAAACTCACGTCTGCTTAGTTCCCTCCGAATATATATACATTTATAAACATGTATTGCAGACAGGTTATCTACACGCTGCCTCAGCACAACGCAAGATCTGAGCCACTACATTATTGTAGACCAGCAATCTACACGCTGTCTGGGAAACGTGAGATCTGAGCCACTAAATTACAGAGCAAAAATCCACGCGCTGCCTCAGAAAATGCAAGATCTGAGCCACTACATTATTGTAGACCAGTAATCTACACGCTGCCTCAGCAAACGCGAGATCCGAGCCACTAAATTGCAAAGCAGAAATCTACGCTCTGCTGCAGCAAACGTGAGATCCGAGCCACTGCATTATTGCAGACCAGTAATTCATGCGCTGCCTCAGGAAACATGAGATCCGAGCCACTATTCTTTATCGCAGACCAGTAATCTACATCTATCTAAATTACGACATATGCTCTCAATGACAAATGCGGAACAGCTAGTTCGTGCGTTCATGACTTCGAGACTAAATTACTGTAACGCTCTACTGGGTGGTTGCCCTGCTCGCATGATAAACAAATTACAGCTGGTCCAAAACGCAGCTGCTAGAGTCCTTACTAGAACCAGGAAGTATGACTATATTAGCCTGGTTCTGTCAAAACTCCACTGGCTCCCTATTAAACATCGTATAGATTTTAAAATCTTGCTAATTACTTACAAGGCACTAAATGGCTTAGCTCCCCAGTACCTGAGTGAGCTCTTAATGCATTATAGTCCTTCACGTCTATTACAATCTCAGAACTCTGGCCAGTTGTCAATACCTAGAATATCAAAATCAACCGCAGGCGGTAGATCCTTTTCCTATTTGGCACCTAAACTCTGGAACGATCTTCCTAGCATTGTTTGGGAAGCAGACACACTCTGTCAGTTTAAATCTAGACTAAAAACGTATCTCTTTAAACCTGGCATATACATGACACATTCTCAATTTTCATCTTCATATCCGTTAAAGGATTGTTAGGCTGCATAGATCAGGTCAGCCGGAAGAAGAATGGCATGTACACTAATTTTTGTCTCTCTGCTTATCCCTAGGCTTACCAATTAATGTGATTGGTTGGATCCGGGCCGTGTCCAGGTCAGATGAGGAACCTGCCCCTGTGCGCGGCAGTAGCGTGGCCCTGGGGTGTCGGCGGAGACTGTGTGAACTAGCTCATCCTTTGTGAAGGCCTTACCGACTCATCAGCCAGTGGCACATATCCCCAACAAACCGCCCCATACCGGTGTGATTAAAAAGATCTTAAAGTAGATGGAACTGGATAAAATATTTTGACTGTTGCGATTCCAAATTGGTTTAATGACCTGTAACTCTGCCTGAGTATCAGACAAGTGTTCATTGTTGGCCAGAGGAGAACTGTCCCCCCGACTAAGCCTGGTTTCTCCCAAGGTTTTTTCTCCATTTGTTGGAGTTTTGGTTCCTTGCCGCTGTTGCCTTTGGCTTGCTTAAGTTGGGGACACTTGCTTGATATTCAGCAGTGTTTTTGATATGCCTGCATTGGCACCGTTGTTTGCGAACTGAGCTGAGCCGGACGATTACGTCACTGTTTTCTCCAGTGCTGATATACATAAATTAACTAGACTAATAACTATTGATCTTTGCAACAGAATGAATTAATAATATACAGAATAAGCTGGACAATGACACCATTTTCTTTGGGAGCTGCTGTGCAGCCAAAAATTATTTGCCAATTATTAATGTAAAGCTGCTTTGCCACAATTTGCATTGTAAAAAGCACTATATAAATAAAGGTGACTTGACTTGATATACATAAATTAACTAGGCGAATAACTATTGATCTTTGCAACGGAATGAGTCAACATAAATATATAGAATAAGCTGAACAACGACACCATTTTTTATGGGAGCTGCTGTGCAGCTAAAAATTATTTGCCAAATATTACCGTAAAGCAGCTTTGACACAATTTGCATCATAAAAAGCGCTATGTAAGTGCAAGTGACAACAGACATGTTTTTTTTTTTTAAATGTATATTTGCATATTTTTGTGGTGGATTCATGCCAGTGTTAGTTTGTTCAATATTTAAAAATTGGACAAATGTATGAATGTGATGATCAGAGGGTAATAGTACCCTTGAAATGTTTAATGTTAAGGGTTCTTTAAGAAGCGTAATGTTTCACATGACCATGGTTGAGTTGAGAGCCGATGCAGAGAAACTACAGCACTTACATTAAGTACATCCTTCTAAATGCAGACTGTAGTCTGAGAGATTCTGTGTACAGGTCTTTGGTCCAATAAGTAATACCTCCGTCTTATCTGAATTTAATAGAAGAAAATTACTAGTCATCCAACGATTTACTTCAACACACTCTGTCAGTTTGGATAATTTAGAGATTTCATCTGGTCGTGATGAAATATATAACTGAGTATCATCGGCATAGCAGTGGAAACTAATTCCATGTTTTCTTATAATATTGCAGAGTGGCAGCATGTATATTGAAAATAGCAGCGGGCCTAACACAGATCCTTGCGGCACTCCATAGTTTACTATTGTTATCTTAGATTTTTCCCCGTTTAAATAGACAAAATTGTGTCGGTCTGATAGGTATGACCTGAACCACTGTAATGCCTGTCCCTGAATACCAGTGTAATTGTAGTCGGTCTAGAAGTATTTTATGATCTATAGTGTCGAACGCAGCACTGAGATCAAGTAACACTAGTATTGAGACACAGCCTTGGTCAGAAGCTAGAAATTGTTTGTAATTTTAACGAGCGCAAGAAGGAGCACATGTGTGGAAGACTCCAATAAAATTAGGTAATTATTTCCTCAGGAATAAATTTCTCAAAGAGTGAAACTGACTGTGTCTATATTATGATAGAATACACAGCATTACAATATTATTTGCAGATTTATTTTTAAATCATTATTATTGTCCCCTTGTTTACATTAGGGCACTCTTGTAAGAAAGTAGCAGTGGCTGGGACAGACTTTCAGCATCACCTCCACTTAAAAAGATGCAATCTAACCTTGTTTATATAAAATAAGCCTGCTCTCAAGCAGGTTTAAGCTTATGGACCTGTTGCTATTACAACAAGTCCAGGATGAGCGTCGAAGAACCAAACAATTCAAGATAATACCAAATTGTCTTTAATCAAATCCAGCTAACTGAGTTAGTGATGCATGAGAACGGACCCCATGAGCAGGGTTATAGGGACACCTGATCTTTCGCGTGCACACAATCAAGTAGCTCCTGAAGACAAAAAAGCTGATGCTGTGCAACTCAGTGTTTTCATGTGCCTCAGACACCGGTCTCACTGATGGCAGTCCCCATGACGTCAATACCAAGATGCAGCACTGAAAAATTATCAAGAAAACAAGAAAAATTATCTGCCAGTGGGGTAAGAAAAATTATCTTGTTTTCCCTTTGAATCAAGATTATTTTTCTTACCCAATTTATATGCTAACATAATATGTTGTTTATCGTCTTTAGTAAATGCATCTTGATTTAAGAATTTTTAGATATTTTACTTGAAATACATTTACATTTAATTATTTGGCAGACAACAATGCTCAGTAAGAAAAACACTGTTTGCGGTTTAAAAGAAAATACTTAAGTGTAGTGATGTGTGGTTCACAAACAAATTTCTCTTATGAACCAGTACTGTCTGAATCAGTTCCCAGCTCGAGTCAGCACAAATCAAAACTCACTTTTGAACATGCCTGACAGTCACTCAGACTCTAAATGAGTCAATATTCAGGAGCATATGATCCTATTTGCCAACTCATTTAGACATGTAAAACATCTACATTTCACATCATTGTGTTCCTTTAACAATTGCTAAATACATTGCAATCATTGCGTGATTACGTAAATTATCTAACGAAATGAATAGTTAAACTTAAGAGTACTTTCAGCTTAGGAACATATTTAAATGTGATTTCATAATTACTTCTATAGACTTAGTAAAGCGGCATATAGAATTTGACAGGAATAGAATGTAGATGTAAAGGATATGGAACAGTAATTGTTCAAAACCAAGAGAGTTTCTAACCTGAGCCCTTACTTGTACACAAAGCACACACACTGCATACCCTGACATCACTAGTATTTCAATATCATGTAGCCTATGTTAGTATTTATTTACTGCATCTCAATAATTATTTGAAAACTATAGCTGAGTTTCCCTTTCCTGTGGTTGTCTTTCCCGCAATTCAATGAGAATGTAATAATGATAAAAGTCTCTCATTGAACAATGCAGTTTGTTAGTCTATCTGTCATGACAGCAGGGGGTGTGGCACTGACCATGGTAGATTTATGTTTACAGGTCAGGTGTTCACACAGAACAAAATGCAATGAGCTGAATGAACAGTTCACACAGAATGCTTTTTTGCTTTTAATAACATGATATGCTGTGCAGTGGGATAGAATGAAAAATGGCACAAGGTCTTTAATAGCATTTATGAAAGTTTAAAATCATTGATTTAAGACCTGATGTCATATCAAAATTGTTCAGTGGAACTCTTGTGAGCTTTTGTCTTACTTCTACAGGTGCTGGTCATATAATTAGAATATCATAAAAAAGTTGATTTATTCCATTCAAAATGTGAAACTTGTAAATTCTATTCATTCATTACACACAGACTGATATATGTCAAAGGTTTATTTATTTTGATGATTATAACTGACAACTAAGGAAAATCCCAAATTCAGTATCTCAGAAAATTAGAATATTACTTAAGACCAATACAAAGAAAGGATTTTTGGAAATCTTGACCAACTGAAAACTATGAACATGTACAGCACTCAATACTTAGTTGGGGCTTCTTTTGCCTGAATTACTGCAGCAATGCGGTGTGGCATGGAGTCGATCAGTCTGTGGTATATGGCTATATGGTCATAAAAGCAATGATTATAACACCGCCAAAGGCTGTGATTTAATTAAATAAATATGGAACCTGCAGTGAATGATAAGTGCTCTGTTCTGTCCGACACTCATGAATAGTGTTTTAGTCAGTCACAGACAGCAATATGTGCCCAAACTCCACCTCAGAAGGTCTTTTTACTATAAAACCACAGTGCGGTTTGCTTATAACTTGGGTTCTAAATGCAAAAAATATCCAAGGAAAAGATGCCAGAAAGTCATTCTCGATTCAAAATTTTCTCCTTAATCTTTAAGTTTTTGAAAACTATTGAGGGACAGCAACTTTAAAGCAACAGAAAGACAGGACACATGTCAGAAAGATGCCAATGTCAAAAGGGATTAAAGAGCCAAAGCAAACAGACCACAGAAAGTCTGGTGAGTTTACTTGGATTAGCTTGAGATGTGTCTTTTCTGTATGCATATTCATACACGTATGCTCAGCCATATGTTTTCCTCACTATGTTACCAATTCAAATCAGATCTCCAGCCCATTATCAAACAAAGCATGCTAAGGGAAAATTATCCAAATGAGCAGATGAGAAAATCAGAGAGCCACATGCATCAGTTGTGTCTTTGGGCTTGACTCAGTCTTTTTAGCTTTGTGTTTGCAAATCACCAGGCAGAGAATTAGCAATCAGATGCACAATGGGACAACAATTTGGATAGTTTAAAGATGTTTGACCAACAGAGGTTTTAAGAGCATGTGTACATAGACATACAATAAAAAAAATAAATATGTTTAACACTTCATATAACAGAAGCAGATGATATATTTAACACTTCAATTTTTTTTTTTTTTATTTATAACTTATTATTCATGTAAAAGAAGTCATGGTGAGAGACATTTTCTCTTATTGCCCATTTATTCACTGAAAGCTTAAAATCTAGTGTGACCACCCAGTGATGTATTAGTGTGTCTGTGATGTTCACGTTGTTATGGGATGACAAGCAGAGGTTAATAAAATATAACAAGTTTGGTAACAAAGTCTCTTGTTTTACAGATGCTGAAGGATTCCCAGGAAACCAGATAGTCAAATGCACACACCTCAGAAGATCAGGTAAGTAATAGTCACAGTAATGGATGTCCAAAGTACAAAAAGGAAGTATCAACTTGCATGGGGCACAGATGACACCAGGATGCATCGAAGCAGAAGATCAGGCTGATAACTCATCGGGAGCATGGCAAGAACATTCACTTTGCATAAACAATGAGGTGAGTTGTGTGCTTATAAAGCCGGTGAGTGATTGGCAGATGAGGTGCAGGTGAGTGCAATCAGTGTTCTGGTGATGTTGTGCTTTGCGATTGGTTAGCGATTGAGCCTGGCAGATCTGTGACACACGTGTGGTTAGAGATTGGCTGTGTCCGAAATCGCCTACTTCTCTACTATTGAGTAGGCAAAAAGCAGTAGGCGAGCGAATAAGTATGTCCAAAACATTAGTAGTCATAAAAGAGTAGGCCAGAATTACCTCAGTGATGTACTAGTTCTCGCGAGATTCAGACGTACGTCTACTTAAAGTTCGTCCGAAATCGCCTACTTCTCTACTATATAGTAGGGGAAAAGCAGTAGGTGAGCGAATAAGTATGTCCTAGTATGTCTTAGTAGTCATAAAAGAGTAGTCGAGAAGTTCCCTGATGGCCTACTGCTTCCACCCAGATTCTTGAGCGCTTTCCGATAAGTACTTTTCTATCCCAGGAGGCCACGGGAGAGGATATGTCAATCAAACACGGAAGAGAAAGAGACGTTTTCAAATGTGAGTATTGAAAACATTCCTTGTGTTAAAATGGCATTTGTTGAACTACTGTAAACTGTTGAAGTGTTGAAGGTGTAAAGACGCTAGGCAGTATAGTTGTGATTTTGCTGTAAAAACACGTTTTATTACGTACAGCTAACAAGAGCTCTAGTAAGCTCACGTATGTCACCAAAGTGGATTTACATGAACCATATACGTCATAAACACGCTTACAAAGTGTTTATTTAACATCTGACAGGGAAATATTCAATAAGTATTGCAGATGATGAGCACATCACAACATGAAATAGATTTGAGTGTGTGCTATTATGTGGAATTCAACACTGCTTACATTACATGAATGTCAGTAATATAAATAAACAAATGTACAAGTAACTCGACATTAGTTATCTGTTTTATTTGACCGTTTGTACTGTTGATAAATGAAGGAACATTTGTATTGTATAAGAAGTCAGTTAACACGAGTGACTTGCTCAAGGACGCATTGGTGGTGACGCTGCAGAGATCGAACCAGCAACCTTCTGCTTAACATTTCAGTGGTTCAGCCCACTACACCACAACAATAATAAAACTATATAAAAAATTAGCATGAAAAAAATGGCAAGAAACGGAATCCTCTGGATCAGTTATGTCCCCATTGAGAAGAGCAGCAATGAGGGACATGATCGACGGCAAAGACAGGTGAAGATGTTCATAGTGATCAGCTGCTTTATCAAAATAAAGCTGCAGAATTGGAACAGTTGTGTTGAGATGGCAGAAGGATGGACAGTAGGATGTGGGGTTCAACGCCTGTAAATATGTGATTATTATTACAATAAGTCTGAATAAAGCTTTGTTTCATGTGTTGTTGACTTGTATATGTATTTATTTATTGTGCTTACTTTTATTCATTCTTTTACTCATTTATGTTTCCTATTGTTGTCAGTAAATAAAATTGTAACAAAGTTCTTAAGAACGGGAAGAAGGAGGCGGGAACCGGCAAACATTCAACAACTTTTACTAATAAAATAAACAAACAATAAAACGAAAGTAGAAGGGCGGCAGTTCCTCACGGCGACTGCCGCCCACACAAACAAAATAAAACACAACATAACTTCCAGGCCTGGTCCTCTCTCGTCCTTCACTGTCGTCGCTCCTCTTTTATGCATCCGGATCTCCTCTGTGAGAGATACGAGACCGGTGCACCGAGCAGCTGAAGCTCGTTATCTCTCGCGTCACCGGCCTCGCGCCGTTCCCTCACGGCTCTCACCCGCCCTGCTCGTCACAAAAATATAATTATTTTATTAATTCATGCTTTAAATCATTGCTTGACTGAAAATTGAGATGTATTCACCTTGACTGCACTTGTCTAGTGTTCATGCATTGCTGTCATATGACAAAACAAATGACATTTTGCTTGTTTTACTAAAACATCATTTTCAGTAAGAAGTAATATAATGAAGTATTGGGCAGCATTTTCATTATTATTGTGTGTAAGTGTTGGGGTGGGCTAGCAATGCAATTCATTCTGGGGTAATCTTATTTTTAGTAGTACTTACATTTTCTGAGTACAAAATCAACATTCTTCTCCAAAGGCAGGATCTTCGAGCAGCTGTAAAAAACCGTACGAGGTAGTGTTGAGTTACTGATGCTGTGAGGTGTTAGTGCAGCTGTGACTCATGTCTTTTTTATTATTATCTATTGCAGAACTTATAATTACATACAAGATCAGGGAAAATACCATGGTTGTATCTTTAACAAAAAACAATCACAATTAAAAAAGACAAAAAAAAATGATTTGTGTACATCATAATATGAGATTAATTGCAGAGCACAAAAAAGCACAATGATAAGATTAAATATCTGAATAATTCATCATAATGCATTATATATATATATATATATATATATATATATATTGTTTTATAAGCCTGATGAATGAAACGAATTCTTAGATTCAAGAAAAAGAGGGAAACAGAAGATTTAATTCACTTTTGCTTGCGGATGAAAATGTTTGCATATAAAATAAATTAACATATTCAAGAGATTGCGATTTTGGGTTTTTATAATAATAAAAAAAATATCTTTAAGGATAAAACTGCCACCCACACAAACAAAATAAAACACAACATAACTTCCAGGCCTGGTCCTCTCTCGTCCTTCACTGTCGTCGCTCCTCTTTTATGCTTCCGGATCTCCTCCGTGAGAGATACGAGACCGGTGCACCGAGCAGCTGAAGCTCGTTATCTCTCGCATCACCGGCTAAGTTAAAGTCGCTTGAATACGCCACATTTACTGCAGCCAGCTGGTGCTAATGTGACCATGAACCACAACAGCCGCATCCCCAAGATCACTTAAATTTAGATGTATTTCATATTATAGGATGTCATAGGTCAATTTCAAGTGAGTGCAATGTTATCATTTGCAATTCAAAATGTTTTAAGTCCAGCTGTATTAATCATAAAGTCTTTTCCATTATTATTCACCAAATGATTAAACTAATTATATAACACTATATAGTTAGTGCATTACAAATGAACTAAACCAAACAATTATTTTTTACAAAATATGTGATATAATGTTTCCCTTTTTTTCCGTCATTAATGTACACACAGCACCCCATATTGACAGAAAAACACAGAATTCTTGACATTTGTGACACATTCTGTCACATGCTTAATACTACATTTAAATGTTGAGGTAGTTGCTGATGTGTTCCTTCATTTATCAACAGTACAAACGGTCAAATAAAATAGATAACGTATGTCTAGTTACTTGTACATTTGTTTATTTATATTACGTACATTCATGTAATGTAAGCAGTGTTGAATTCTAAATACAGGTGCTGGTCATATAATTAGAATATCATCAAAACGTGTATTTATTTCACTAATTCCATTCAAAAAGTGAAACTTGTAAATTATATTCATTCATTACTCACAGACTGATATATTTCAAATGTTTATTTATTTTGATGATAATAACTGACAACTAAGGAAAATCCCAAATTCAGTATCTCAGAAAATTAGAATATTACTTAAGACCAATACAAAGAAAGGATTTTTGGAAATCTTGGCCAACTAAAAAGTATGAACATGAAAAGTATGAGCATGTACAGCACTCAATACTTAGTTGGGGCTCCTTTTGCCTAAATTACTGCAGCAATGCAGCAATCAGTCTGTGTTATGAGAGCCCAGGTTCCTCTGATAGTGGCCTTCAGCTCTTCTGCATTGTTGGGTCTGGAATATCGCATCTTCCTCTTCACAATACCCCATAGATTTTCTATGGGGTTAAGGTCAGGCGCGTTTGCTGGCCAATTAAGAACAGGGATACCATGGTTTTTAAACCAGGTACTGGTTGCTTTGGCACTGTGTGCAGGTGCCAAGTCTTGTTGGAAAATGAAATCTGCATCTCCATAAAGTTGGTCAGCAGCAGGAAGCATGAATTGCTCTAAAACTTCCTGGTATATGGCTGCATTGACCTTGGACCTCAAAAAAACACAATGGACCAACACCAGCAGATGACATGGCACCCTTAACCATCACTGACTGTGGAACTAGACTGAGAGACCATTTAAAGGCCTTTGCAGGTGTTTTGAGTTAATTAGCTGATTAGAGTGTGGCACCAGGTGTCTTCAATATTTAACCTTTTCACAATATTCTAATTTTCTAAGATACTGAATTTGGGATTTTCCTTAGTTGTCAGTTAAAATCATCAAACTAAAAAAATAAATAAATAAACATTTGAAATATATCCGTCTGTGTGTAATGAATGAATATAATATACAAAATTGAAATAAATCAACTTTTTGATGATAAAAAGATGTCTATTTCATGTTGTGATGTGCTCATCATCTGCAATACTTATTGTATATTTTCCTGTCAGATGTTAAATAAACATTTAGTAAGTGTCTTTATGATGTATATGGTTTAGAATTTATGTAAATCCACTTTGGTGACGTACGTGACCTTACTAGAGCTCCCCTGTTAGCTGTACATAATAAAACGTGTTTTTACAGCAAAATCACAACTATGCTGTGCTACCTAGCGTCTTTACATCTTCAACACTTCTCTACAGTAGTTCAACAAATGCGATTTTTAACACAAGGAATCATGTTTTTGATTTCAATACTCACATTTGAAAACATCCACGCCTCTTTCTCCTCCGTGTTTGATTTTGACGTATCCTCTCCCGTGGCCTCCTGGGATAGAAAAGTATCCATCGAATGAGCACTCAAGAATCTGGGCGGAAGCAGTAGGCCATTCGGGAACTTCTTGACTACTCTTTTATGAATGAGGACATACTTATTCGCTCACCTACTGCTTTTCCCCTACCATATAGTAGAGAAGTAGGCGATTTTGGACACACTTTAAGTAGAAATACGCCTTAATCTCGCGAGAATTAGTTCGTCACCGAGGTAATTCTCGCCTACTCTTTTATGACTACTAAGGATTCGGACATACTTTTTCGCTCATCTGCTGCTTTTCACCTACTATATAGTAGAGAAGTAAGCGATTTCGGACAGAGCAACTGACTCACAATAATCACATCCAAATCAGCCAATTTCCCGCCTATAGTATAGTGGTCTAAACTATCCCTTTAAGTTTAAGTTTTTTACTTCATCAAATATGTAAATGTGTTTGTGAAAGTTAGAACTGAATAGGTCCTAAAACAATGAAATCATAACCCTGAAAGTGGCTGTTAACTCCACATCAGCGTTGCCAGTCAGCATTTTTGATGAATTTTGTATGAATCTTAACATGGACGACGACGACAACGACAACAACAACAACTTCACCATCATTATCCTGGCTTCATGCATTCCTTTTTTATCAACAGTTGAATGTGGGTAAGTTTAACAAAACAAAACAAAACAAAACAAAAAAAAAAGCAATATTTTGAACAAAACTGAGTAAATCATGTTTTTGTTAAAGACTATGTCCTGATCAGGTATTCACAAAACATTTTATCTTCTCACAAAGAGGTCTCCTAAATAGCAGTAAAAGTTCTTAACTAAGAGTTTTCTCTTAAAACCTATTCACAACGCTGTGGAAACAAACTTTTACAAAGGAATAAAGAGAAGTCTTAAGGTGTGTTCAACTGCTGGATGCAACCAATCAGTGAGAGTAGCCATGTGTAGGCGGGGAGGAGCTGAAAAAGGAAATGTGAAGTTGGACACTATCTGCTCTCCGCAGTGATGCTCACTCTGTGTTTGTATACTTTATCACAGCTGAAGTGAAAAATGCAATATGTGACAGATGTTTCAGAGACATTTTCATTCTATACTTTATGTACTGCTTACAGTGTCTGTTTTTACAAGAATAAAGTTCAATATAAGCATAGACTATTTAAATACCAAGTAGTGGGGTCTACGTTTTTTAACAGTTTTATTTTGATAAACATGACAATATAACTTCGCGACTTACAACTTACAAAAAATACAGATTTGAGCATAAGTGGAACTGAAGATGTGAAAATAAACATGAAACACACATGATCGTTGTCATGTGGTGAATCCGGCCAATCGTGGAAAAGCGGTGATGTCATGAGTGCTCATGGAGCCGCTCTTGAGAAAGTGCACCGACTTGACAGTTTTCTGCATCCCTCTGCCACCCTAACTCCTCACTCTCAGCTGGTTCCTATACCTAGGATACAGGGGAGTACGCCGGATTTGGACTCAACTCCAACTCCGTGCTGTCTGAGCCTCGATCTGCTCGGACAGCACGCCAAATATGCTTATTTTACTTGTTTAATCAATAATTGGTAAGTGTGAACTCGTAAAAACAACTGCCACAGGTAATCAAACTTTAAAATTAAAAAAATACATATTTTTGGTAGTTTGATAGAGGTGAACTGTTGCATAGAGAGGAAATTGTTGAATAAAGTCATTATTTTTGTTTTGGGCTCAAAAAGTATTATCGTCGTTTCATAACATTAAGTCTCAAGTCTGATTTATTTATAGAGCCCATTTCCAATTTATAGAGCCCAATAATAATAATAATAAAATAGAAAAAAAAACAAAAGTTTACAGGACAACATAGACAAATATAAAAGAAAATACAATCACCCAATTTCAGTAGTTAAAAGCCATAGAAAACAAATATGTTTTCAATTGAGATTTAAAAATATCAACTGAAGATACAGATCTGATGCCAGGGGGAGGGGCATTCCACAATCGTGGGCCCCCAACAGAAAAAGCAAGATTACCTTTGGTTTTCAGATGAGTTTTAGGTATTGCAAGTAAAAAGCAATTAAAAGATCTTTGAGGTCTGTAAAAATTCATTTGAATACAATTTGTGATATATTCAGGTTAAGGTTGACTATTTTAAGAATGTCTTTACTACTTTTGTGGACCTTGAATGTGGTAATTTCATTGCTTTCTATGGAAGAAAAAAAAAGCTCTCTGATTTCATCAAAAATATCGTAATTTGTGTTCTGAAGATGAACGAAGGTCTTAGGGTTTGGAATGACATTAAAGTGAAAGGTACTTAATGACAGAAATTTTTGGGTGAACTAACCCTTTAAGCTGTTGTCCAGGAAGGTACTCAACTGTTGAACTGTGTAAAAAGGAGGCTTTAACTGGGAAGTAGCAACATGTCCCACATAATTTCCTTGTGCATTTACATCATACTCTTCACTCATTCACATTCAGAGTCATTCTCAGATAAGTCATCAGTTCTCTGTGACAACAGATCTATATCACCCTGTAACAGGCTACTGCTTTGTAGCTGCAAGTTTTCGAGCTCTCTTTGCTTTCCTGGGTATTTTGAATCTCTAACTACTCTGGCAACAATAAGCTCATCATCAACATTCACACTTTCATGTACATGTATACTAATGATGGAAGTACTGTCTGTATCTTCAATAGGACAATCTTGTGCAATCACATTAGAGCCCTCTCCACTGTTAGGTAAGGAAGCAGTTTCATCTTGCTGTACATTACTTTCTGCACTGTTATTATCTACAGCAGCAGTCACCAGTTCCACTATGGAGTTTCTTTCATTTTCAGCATCCATATTGAAAGGACACGACTGTCTCACATGGCCCCGTTTCCCACAAGTAAAACATTTCATCAAGTCAACAGTCATAAAGATCGTATAATCTTTCCCATTCAATGTCAGTTTTACAGCAACTTCTAGGTTTTGAAATTCAGCATTTAAAACCATGTACGTGTGACGTCTAAATTACATGATATGTTTTAATTCTGTTTTTTTTTTAAACCAAGCGGAATCATTTTAATTTGTCCCATTAATTTACTATAACGCCCAAGAATGCACTCAAGTGTATCATTGGGAATAAATGAAGGAACATTGGAAAGGATAACTTTTTTTGAGGGGTTAGACAATGGCAAAACCAGAATGAATGCACCTCACAGATAATCCATGTTTATGGGAACAAATTCCCGCCTATAGTATTGTGGTCAAAAGGCGTGATTCGAAAATGTAAAAATATATTGCACAAACTAAAAAAAAAAAATGCAAAAATTATCAGAATAGCAATCAACGTGGTCACGGGTCAAAATATAATAAGCATGAATAGAAAAATTAAAAACACATTAAAAAAACAACAAGCATGAATCAAAACTTTAAACATGAAAAATTATATTGCACAAATCTTTAACTCATGTTTATGTGTTCTTAAAAGTTGTTTTCCTTGGATTTATTACTCTGTACTTTGTGCTCTCTTAAATTTTCTGTTAACATTTTACTCTTTTGTACACTGTGCTGTTTTTCTCTTTGCTTGTCTTTCCACGTTCTGCTCTTGCTTTTCCAAATGTTGCAATTCGAGTTTCATGTAAATTAGGGCGGGCTTAAGCATCAATATTGTCCACTATTTCTAGATTGACACCTCCTCTGCAAGCCAATCAATCGAAAAGAAGGAGATGACATCACTTCAAAGCTACTGATGCTCACACTCATACAGGAGAAGATACCAGTTTAATTTGTTAACAGTTAAAACTTCACAAGGACTAATAATTAAATCCTCTTTTTAAGATACATGAGATAGTATTTTTAATATTGATTGTTTTTTTAATATTGATTGTTTGGTAAGTTAATTCTAAGACTGAATGTATACTTTCTGTATTGACTACGATAGTGTTACAGAGGAGATAATAACAGAAACCAGGTGGATTTGATATGCAGTATTTTATTTACATACTCATTGTGTTTATTTACATTACTACGTAATTGAATAATACTATATTTCAATACTACAATACTGTCAGACTGATTTGATTAGCACACCCTGCATTTGAATGACACCGTTATGCTGATTAGATCAGGGCTGGGAAATACTGGGAACGGACATTTGTCTCCACCCATTGTTTCCACCTATACTGTATGCATCCTTGCCTGTTGAATGTATTTAAACTGCAATGTACAGAGACTTGGATGACTACAGCCACGCAACAGCATGTTTCTCAATAAAGAGTAACTTCTGCTTAAAAGATATCCCAAGGTCTCCAGGGCCCAGTTTTTCAAAAGTAATCCACTAGGATTTTGGATAACGGATTGGATCAAATCTTGAAAATGTGTTTTTCAAAAGAAAAAACAGATTACATAATCGGATTAGATCACGTAATCCAATCTTGGTTTTGATCCGGATCAAACCTTTAGTTTGGGTTTTTCAGAACTTTTTTGTAGGATTTGGATCACTTTGATCCAAAAAATCTGGATTAAACTGATCCCATCAGAAGGGTGGATTCAGCGTGGATTTCATGGGCAAAATGTAATGAAAACTTTAAAAATGTATCAAATAATACTATATTTGGATCATGCAGTATCTTACAAGATATCCTATTTATTCATAAGGTTTTAATTTTATTTGTTCATCTGTCAGGCTACTGTGATTAGGTAGGCTTTAACGTATTCAGTCTTTCAGTATAGGCCTACAGCAAAATAGAAAGAGTTTGGCCTCATAAAATAATCCCCCAAACAGCTGTCAAAATTGAGCAAAAACAATAAATTTTATTCTGTCACTAATTGATATATATATATTCATCACAATCGAAAATGTTTTTGTTTTTAGAATATTTATTAGTGATGCATGGCAATGAATGGCAATCACTGATTTTTGAAATCCAAAACAAATCCAAATCAGAAATAGTGTCCAACTCCTCAATGTACAGTGATTGTGTTGTAGGTCTCAGATGAGCGGACTGCTGGAAGAGGATGGGGTGGGGTTTTTCTTGTTTTTAGTTTTTTTTAAATGTGTGTGTTTTCATTTCAAATGAAAATAAACTTATATTGACCCCACAATGGCTATTCTACTTGTTGCTCTTTACATATCTATAGTTCTACATTGTGATTTCCTATCCTGTTTGAGCACTGGTTATCCAGCACTGGTTATCCAGATTTGGTGATCCTGAAAAGTTCCCATCCGGATCAGATTGATCCAATCCAATGTTGCTTTAAAAAACTGGCTCCAAAAGTAAGCTGGATTACGTGATCACGGATCGCAAAAAAAGGATTACTAAATCCGGATCAATTTTATCCGGATTAAACCTTTTGAAAAACCGGGCCCAGGTCTCTACTTCAACAAGGAAAAAGATGCCTACAGTTTTGGTGCTGTGACCCGGATAGAGCTCCTCACCTGAATCCTGATTGAAACTTCAAGCCAGACTGAATTCTTCTGTACAAACAAGGGTTGGTGAGTGCCATCTCAAAGAACCTTTAAGACCAGTACAAATTTGTGTGATCCTCTGCACTGTCAGAGAAGAGTTAACAGACAGCTGTAGGGTTTGGTTAACTAAGTTATCCTCTAAAAAATGTTCATTTAGAGAAGAAGTTATCCTCTGTTCAGGCAGGGAAGAATTGGATATCCTCTGTTTCAGGCAGAGAAGATAAGCATCACATGCTAATGTTTTGGTTATCCTCTGTTCAGACAGGGAAGAAGTTATCCACTGTTCAGGCAGGGAAGAATTGATAATCCTCTGTTCAGGCAGGGAAGATTAGCATCAACTGATAATATTTGCTATCCTCTGTTTCGGCAGGGAAGAATTAGTGTAAAGTGCTAATAATTGGTTATCCTCTGTTCAGGCAGGGAAGAAGTTATCCTCTGTTCAGGCAGGGAAGAATTGGTTATCCTCTGTTCAGGCAGGGAAGATTAGCATCAAGTGCTAATATTTGCTATCCTCTGTTTAGGCAGGGAAGAATTAGCGTAAAGTGCTAATAATTTGTGTTGTCCTCTGTTTTGCCAAGGAAGGTTAACAATAGTTGATCTGTTTTAACAAGTATACCCTCTGTTGTTCAGAGATGTTTTAGTGTTCTGACTGTGTGGTAACAAAAGAAACTCACAAAAATGTTTAGAAAGAATGCTAGACTGATCCCCACAACTGAAAAAGGTGGTCTCGCGACTCCTTTATGGTCAGACAGCGAATTCAAATCAAAGTTAGGAGTGCAAATGGACCTAATAGTCACTAAAAAAAGTTAGGCAAGAACTAACTCAGAAATATGAGATCCATCCAGACAAGACTTGGTCTGTAGATGAGTATAAAAAGGTTTTAGGAGCATGTATTCGCAAGCACAATGTGAAAGGCATTATCTGCTGCCATAGAGAATTTGGTTTAGCGCTAGCTAGACAGCAGTCTCAGCGTAACTCAGAGCTAGAGGAACAGAACAAAGAGCTCCGTGCTAGAGTATCCTCTTTGACTAAGAAGTTGAACCGCAACAAAGCTGCAGCAAAAATATGATGTGGATGTAGGTTCTAGGATCTAGGTTACATAACCTAATAAAAGTGTGCAGTGAGGACCAGCATGCCACATTGCAAATCTCTTGAAGGGGAACCCCCGAAATTAAAGCCTTGGAGGCAGCCATACTCCTAGCAGAGTGAGCCCGGACTGCCAATGGTGACGGCTGTCCGGAAGACTCATAGGCAAGAGAGATAGCCTCAACTACCCACTTACTCTTCCTCAAGTCAAGTCAAGTCAAGTCACCTTTACTTATATAGCGCTTTTTACAATGCAAATTGTGGCAAAGCAGCTTTACATTAATAATTGACTGGAGAATAGTCTTTACAACCTTGGTTAAGAGACCGGAATCTAGGAAATGAGCTTCCACAACTCTGGGCGAGGGTGAAATATTGTGCCTCCTGCCTGAGACAGAAGGTCTTGTCTGATCCGAATCTCCATCGGAGAGCCATAAAGGAGTGACACATGGTCAGAGAACCAACTTCTAGTTGGCCAGAAAGGGGCTATTAGTAAAAGAACTCCCAGAACTCCTACTCTGCTCCCTTCAGAACTCCCGGGAGCAGAGTGATTGGAGTAAAGAGTGATCAAAGTGATCAGAGTGATCAGCCACGTCTGGACCGTAGCATCCAGCCCCGGAGGATGTTGTCACTAGAGATGCAAATGGGTCCACTTCTGCACAATCGAAGTTTTTCCACAGGAGCTCCACCACCTCAGGATGTTCGGGGTGAAAATACTAGGCCAAACGGAAGAACCCGATACTGATATGCTTTGGCCCTAAAAGCAAACCTCAGGAACTTCCTGTGTTGAGGATGAATGGATACATGGAGGTATGCATCTTTGAGATCTACTGTCACAAACCAGTCTGACTGTGAGCATCTTGAACTTTAGTTTTTGAACTGTGCGATTTAACAAATGCAGATCAAGAATAGGATGCAACCCTCAATCCTTTTTTGGGGCAATGAAGTAACAGCTGTAAAACCCTGATAGCTTGCTGGGAGCAGAAACCATTTCTATAGCTTCCTTTTGCAAGAAAGTCAGAACCTCCTGTTCCAAAACCAGAGACTGCTCGTGGTCCACTACTGTTGAGAGGACCCCGTTGAAGCGGGGCAGGCAAGACCCAAATTGAATTCTGTAAGCCTTTTCTATTGTCCTTTTCTATCGTCCCATACCGGCGTGATCAAAAAGATCTTAAACTAGATGGAACTAGATTAAATATTTTGACTGTTGCGATTCCAAATCGGTTTAATGACCTGTAACTCTGCCTGACTATCGGACAAGTGTTCACTGTTGGCCAGAGGAGAACTGGCCCCCCGACTAAGCCTGGTTTCTCCCAAGGTTTTTTTCTCCATTTGTTGGAGTTTTGGTTCCTTGCCGCTGTTGCCTTTGGCTTGCTTAAGTTGGGGACACTTGCTTGATATTCAGCAGTGTTTTTGATATGCCTGCATTTGGCGCCGTTGTATGCGAACTGAGCTGAGCTGGACGATTACGTCACTGTTTTCTGCAGTGTTGATATACCTAAATTAACTGGACTAATAACTATTGATATTTGCAATGGAATGAATCAATAATATATAGATTAAGCTGGACAATTACACCATTTTCTTTGGGAGCTGCTGTGCAGCCAAAATTATTTGCCAATTATTAATGTAAAGCTGCTTTGCCACAATTTGCATTGTAAAAAGCGCTATATAAATAGAGGTGACTTGACTTGACTATTATTTGCAGCACCCATTGAGATATATTTTGCAGAAGTTTCCATTGTGTCAGAAAATCTACTAAGCGAACCAGTCTCTCGGGACTGGCCTCTGGTGTAATATGTGCAGCCAGAAACAGCAGGGTACAACCGCATTGACTGCATTGCGACCCTGAGGGCACTGAAGAGAAACAGGCTGAGATGTTCTCCGCTTCCCTCCGGCGGGGGCTGCCCTCGGAAGTCCGATGCTGGTGTCAGGATATCTTCAAAACCTTCTTGGCAATAATGAAAGCCCTCAGATCTGTCTTATCCCTCTAAGGTTTCGGTTGCAAGTGTCGCCCCTGCACCCAGTTTTTCTGCGGGGGGGGGGGGTACGAGTGGCGATGCTCTGCTTCTGTTGTGTCCTGTACAAGGAGCTCCTAGATGGCCGAGTTCCCACCCAGCAGTCTCAGGGGGATGAGAGCGCCGGGGAAGAAACCTCTGAAATGCCACCGCCTGCTTTTTTGCTTCCTGGAACCTCTTGATGACAGATGTAAATGAGTCGCTGAAGAGGCGCTGAGGAGAAAGCTGGGCGTCCAGGAGAAAAATTTTGTCCTTGTCCTTGATATTGTAAAAATGTAACCACAAATGTTTCTCCGTGGCCACCAGGGCTGCCATAGAATGGCAGATTGTTTTAGCTGTCTCCTTGGTTGCCCGGAGAGATAAATCTGTCACCTTTCGTAACTCCTGGATAACTTCAAAGCTTGTTTCCCCACTATCATCAATTTCCCCCTGCAGGTCTGCCTGCGGCCAAATACGCTTTACCCACCAGCGCAGATGTTGTTCTTAGTGGCTTGGTGGTTACACACCGCTGAATATCAAGCAAGTACGACACTAACACTCAACACTAATGACATCCAACTCCTCAGAGTGCCGGTGCCTCACTCTGGGGGGAAGAAACCGCAACGCATGCTTTTTTTTCTCAAACAAAGAGATCGCTGTAAATGTAGCGGACAGACAACACCAAATAGGACACACAATACACAAAGTGCTTGCTGAAGAAACAGAAGCTGGTGTTCTTTGTTTCTGGGTATGCTTAATAGTTTCCTGGTCGGTGACGAGACTTGCCTATGACGTTCTGTCACGCTTTTGGACCGATTTCACGTGTGCTACACAACGTAATCCCGCAGAGGCATTCCCACCACGTCTTGACGCTGCTCGAGTTCCCATAAAAGGGAACTGTATATTCGTGAAGTTTGCAAATGTCAAAAGATTAAATCCGACCAAAAGCTTGTGACATAAACACGCACATCAACACGATCATTTTATTTAGAGTTCATGTAAACACTAAGTTTGGATTCATCAATTGGAAAAAATTAATTCAGATTGAAGGAAAAAGTGGTCATGCAAACATAGCTACCGATAATGTTAGAATAGCAATAAGACTATATTCATGTTGAGATATCCTGCAAGAGCCTGTCAGGCCTGCATTGCTCCACAATCAGACTTGCAGACAGCATTAAATAAGACTATTTAGCTTCGGATGAAGCTCTACAACACTCCATGTAAATAACTGAACATAAATGGATTTGAACCTTAGTTTGTTCACTGAGCAGACCAAGAGCCAGAGTAATAGAATGTGCAGTTAAGAAAACCTGAATGCTTTCTTATGGGTACCATTCCGTATTGATGGGATGAATAGTATGTTTACCTTGCAGCCCTCACAAGCGCTGACACCATAGTGGTACCCCGAGGACTTGTCCTGGCAGACGAAGCAGGGTTTGTAGACACGAGGAGGTGGTAGAGGTGATGGAGGGCTGGGGACCAACTCCTCAAAACTGGTGCTCCGAGTTTCAATGGCTGTAGGGGTAGAAAGACAAGAAACATTTGATGAATATGAAAACTGGCTTCAGACATGACTAAAGACTTGTAAGCAGTTTACTTGAGACAATGAATGCAATGATTACATAATTGATACATACAACTAAAACAGCAGAAATATAACACGACAAGTTCTCAACCTCTAGGTAACCATTGTGTGTAAAGCATGTAAAACATACCAGAAAAATAATGTCAATGCTATGTAGGTGTCGCGTATGCTTTCACGGAAGGCAGATGAGGAAGACAAGTATAATCCAAAATGTAGTTTAATATACAAAGGTTGAACAGAACAGGCAAGCAGGCAGCAACACTAATGAGATGAGATAATAGACGAGACTAAGCAGAGACTGAACGTGAGGGTACAAATTAAGTAGTGCACATGATGATGATAATGACAAGACACGGCTGACACATTTGAACTAATAACGATTGTAACCAGGGAGATAGACAAGTGGCAGGAAAAAGAACAAAGGAACATGTGACAGATACGAACTGGAAGTCCAATCAAACTGAACACAATGGTGACAGTAGGCATACACTTAACTTGCATCTGACAAAAGTCTTAAGACCTGGGGACCATATGTATAAAACTTCCCAAAAAATGCTCTTAAGAATAGGCTTAAGCTTTGACTGAAGTGTCAATTTTTTTTCAGTAAAAAGTAGGACTTGTATAAGAGTAGGAGCAATTTATAAACAAACTAAAAGCAACTCAGCAAAGTCTAAGACTAACTTTTAAGTAATAACTGAAGTGCTTTGAACTGAGGACTACAATAATGTCAACCAAAAAATGACTAGCCTCAACCTCTAAATCAGCCATTAGTGAGCATGGAAAGGTAGTCATGGCAGCATGACATTAATCATGTAATATAATTATAATAAAGCCGTTTAATTAAGAGACTGGAACATTTATTTTATAGTTTACTATACTTCTCACATGAGGCAGTTGCAATAGCGCTTAAAACAACACACAACAGACACATTCAAACACATAACCCATGTTAAAATGTATTAAAACATAGATAAAATATAAGTCATATTACAAAATGTTTCAAAATAAAGTTTCTCATAAACACCTAATAACAAATTAACAATTAGCCTCGGGCACAAATAGATTTTCATTAATTTAAAAAAATGGTGTGCTCTGCAAAATTATTACAAATAATTACTGATGCCATGGAATCCTTTCCTATTAATATGTCTCCTCATTTACAGTTGGAGCAATTAGGCAAACATGAGTTCTATAAATGGCTCCAACAACTCCAGAAAAGATTGCAATCCTCATCATAAAAGCGACATGGTTTGAAGGTCAGTTGAAAAATCAATGAACCGGCTTATTATGTTTTGGTGTGGTTAGTGTTGCGAAAGTGTTACTTTAGATCCTGCTTACTGTGGAGTCATGGTCTATAGTCATAACCGGTGCACTGCTTCATTTTTGCCAAAACAAATGTCATTATTACTTTCATTCTAGTTAAGAGCATTGATTTGTAGAGTGGGAGAAGTTGTTAAATTTCTTTTTAGGTTGGTTTACATAAAGAATGATCAAGCTTTCATCATCTCATCAGCTTTCTGTCATCATATAACTCCAATGCATTATATCATCGTTGGAAAGTGTGTCTCCTCCACTCTGCCTCCATCTTGTTACTCCTAACTAGATTAGGATTCCTCTCCAGCACTCTTAAATAATTTATGAGCTGAGACCTAGTTAAGACTAACACAGGAACATTTATGAATCACACTTAATCTTAAGTCTAGGAATAAGACTAAAAAAATATACGTCATTCTTAGAATTTTGACACACTTATGACTAAAATTTTATTCTGAGTGGCTTTATACATATGACCCCTTATTTAAACTTTGCCTTATTTGACTTGAGTCTAATCTATTGCTCTGTTACAAGTGTGAACCAATTAAGCTGCTTCACTCTCTACTGGTAACAGCTGCTTTCTTAGACAACATTCAAACTAGATTGATGATATAGAATGATTTCAAATCTCAGACACTTGCCTTCACCACACAGGACACATATAATGATGCCTCAAAATTTGGCCAAAATGAAGCATCTTAGAATGAGACAAAAGTAGTTACAAAATTTGGAATGTTAAACTGGTTGCATAATTGTTACGTGTGTTTCTGTTTGGACTCTGTTTTCATTTGTCACATGTCTGTTTGCATTCATTTTCTCCCTCCACAGTTTAGTTCCCTAGGTTAAGTCATTAGTTCCATTATCATCAGCTGTATTATATTAATTAGTCTCGTTATTTCCTTGTGTTCCTCTGTATATAAGCCCTCTGTTTCTGTCTAGTCCTGGTCGGTTCTTGTTTGTAGTCTGACGTCGTGTGTATGCTTGTTTGGTGTTTCCCTGGATCCCGTTCCTTTGTTTGGAAATCTGAACTCCCATATGCTGCATCGTCTGGAGTGTTCCTTAACCACACATTCTATAACAGAAGAACCGACCTTAACAGGAACATGATCGCGGCAGATGTTTGCCTGTGGGGACTGCAGCAGAATGGCCATCCATTCGAGTGGTATGTGGAGGATTTTATTTAGCTATCCCATCATGAGCTGCGATGACACAGATTGCTCCTGTCTGCTCCTGTCTGCCTCGCTGCTGAATTGTTTGAGTCTGTTGCTCCGTATAGCTTTGTTTTGAATCTATTTATTGTCATTGTTTGCTGTCTACTTTATCTTCACTATATATCTGATATTGTCTTATATTGCCTATCACATTAATCTGACATCGCTAATTTTGAATCTTTTAATCTAAATCACCATCACAACGCGTTAGCATTACGCTAGTTTGTGTTATCCGTGCCCACCGTCATTTCTGTCGCGCTCTCCTTTTTCTACAAGTCCATCAAACAACTGGTAAGTCGGGTTGGTCTACGAACACGGTAAGCTATGTCATCTTCTCCTTTCATTGTTACTTGCACTGCCTGTCACATGCATAGTATAGCTTTCTCTGTCAGCGATGAGGGATTCACATGTCATAAATGTAGGGAAATAGTCAGAGAAAATCTTAGAATTAGAGACACACATCCAAACTTTAATTGAGGATAGTAAAAATGCAAGGGCTTCAGATACTGTTTTGGATGCGACTAGCTTAGTGAACTCCGTACATTGTTCGGTTCTGGCTGTAGAGCCCGTGCAGCAGGGCAACTCTGTGACCGTGAGGCGGCCTAGTCGTGGGAAAAAACACCACTCTTCCGTTTCGATTAGAACATCAAACAGGTTCTCCCCACTCAGTGACACACCCACTGAGAATCCTGTTGAAAGTGCCCTAACCGAGCCGAACCGAGACAAGCGAACCGAACAGTTTGGGTGTTTTTTCATGTACCGGGCCACCCCTAGTCACTGGACAGTGTCATTGGACAAGGGGTACTTTTTGCATGTCATCACTAGCTTTTCGAGGACCACTAGTGGGCGATGGCAGACCATTAGTGGTCCGTGGACCACACTTTAAGAATAACTGCTCTAAGTAGTACTGTAGAGTAAGAATGTAATTTCCCATAACCAGGAAATGAACATTTCTTAGAATTAATAAACAATTATCCAAGTGTCCACTGGACAAACAGGTTAATTGACTGTAAAATTAATTTTACTACATTAAGTTAATTCTATTAACTGATCCAAATATTTATAATTAATTATAATAAGTTATAATTAATTATTCATATTTCTTTTGAGCTAAATTTGCTACAGAGGGTATGAAGATCTTTTCTTTTAAAATGCTCTATAAACCTGCAAAACAAACTGTTCTTTGAGAAAACAGATGTATTTGGAGATAATTAACATTCTTTCCTTGATTGATGCCTTTGTTTGAATGTTTTTACAGAAACTCTGAACAGTAAAACTTTCAACAGCACTAAAGTTCAGGGATGTCAGCTATTGACAGGATGACACTGTTGACTCCAAATGACCCTCCAAAAAACACAGCAGGCTTTTAGTCTCTCCAGGACTATTGTGTACACCAGTTGACCAATTTCATAGCCTGTGTTGGTTTAAAGGCCAATTCACTCTGCACAGACAGATCGCGACAGACTGCAACAGACACTTTCAGATTTTGTTGGATCGGTGTGTCCTGTCGGTATCTGTTTACATTTACATTTACATTTATTCATTTGGCAGACGCTTTTATCCAAAGAGACTTACAAGGGGAGCAATTAGGGGTTAGGTGCTTTGCTCAAGGGCACCTTAGTCATGGTATCGAAGGTGGAGAGAGTGCTGTTCATTTACAATCCCCACCTTCAATTCCTGCCGGCGTGGGAATCAAACCAGCAACCTTCAGGTTACAAGCCCGACTCCCTTACCATTAGGCCACGACTATCTGTTGCCATTGGTGTGCTCTCATTTTCACAAATTGAACATGTTGAAGCATTTGTCGGGTCGTGGAATGTCTGAGAAGTGACAAATTGCAATACGGTGTTTGTCTTTGGTTGGCATCTGTCGGTGCAGTGTGAATTGGCCTTAAGTCATATTCTCTTTGTTTTATCACCCAACTTGTTCATATTGCCATTTGCCTGCCCTTACAAAAAGTAGTTGTTAAGTAGTTAAGTATGCTACTGATGAACTTCTTTTTAAACTAAAAAATAGAGTATACTTTTAACCTACCTTTCATGTAATAATCAGAGAGATGCTAAAATTATACGTATACTTGGTTTATACATACAATATTAAGTAAAGTCTATTTAAAGTATATTTAGCCTATACTTGTAATTAATATTGTGATTGAGATGTACATAAGGAAATGTCTCATTGTTCCCTGAGAAGGGAACGAGATGCTCTGTCATATGACAGCACTTTGAGGAATGCCTTCACTGTAGAACGCGGAAGCTATAAAAGGAGCCGACATCACAGCTGTTTCAGCCTTCTGATTGACTGAAGCAAGCCACTCCTAGGAATGCAGAAAGTATAGCAAAGGGATGCAGGGCCTACTTATAGCTTGTTTGGTAGCCAGGCAGCCTTTCTTGGGGGTCCCGAAACATACCAGCAACTGATCAGTCTCTCTTCATTGAGAGGTCTAACTTCACGGGCTTGAAGGGTGCCAAGGATAACCCTTCCAAAACTATGGACAGATCTCAAGCTAGAAGTCTGAGCTGAGCTATAGGCTTCATCCTGAGGGTACCATGAAGGAAAAGAGTCACAAGATGGTCTCTCCCCAAAGATCCACCATCTAATGGTGTGTGAAAGGCAGATGCGGCTGCCACGTACACCTGAAGTGGGGATGGGAAAAGACTGTCAGAGAAACACATTTAGGAACTCCAGCGCTGAACTTGCTGGGCAGCCAACTGGGTCCAATAGACATCTCCTACACCATAAAGTGTATAATCTCTATTTCAGAGCATAAAGTTTTCTCATGGAGGGAGCTAAAGAAAGAACATGGTCTCAACTACCTCATCAGAGAAACCTGCATTTAAGAGCTGATCCCTCTCAGGGTCCAGACCCACAGCTTCCATATCTGTTAGAAGGAGGGTTTACCAGGTCTGAAAACCAATCTTGGACTGGCCAGAACGGGGATACCAGCAGAAAATGAATAGATAGCGGGGCATGAAGCAGGAAGGCTTTGTCCTTCTCCTTGATGCCTAAGAGGTTCAACCATAATAAGTCCCCTCATCGCCACCAGGGCTACCATGGAACGGCTGATGATGCGGGCCGTCTCCACAGTGGCGTAGATAGAACAGTCGGTGGGCCAACGCAGCTCTTTAATATCAAAGGGCCCCACACCTTCACCCTCGTCCTTTAGCAGGTTGGCCTGATATGCCTGTTAGATGGCCATTATGTAAAGACATCTCTTCAACCCTGGGCATTATCCCATAGCAGTTCTCTTTGAGCCCCACGATGGAAGAATAATTATGTACTGTGAGACTTGAAAGCCTCGATGTACATGGCTTTTTACAAGATCTCAGCACCCCCGTTTAGAGAATCTGAAAGAACGGCAAGCTACGACATGGAAGTTGTGGAGGTGACTGCAGGAAGCACTCATGTAATTTGCTTTTTCTCTGCACTGACTGCGGTGAT
Organism: Zacco platypus; assembly: GCA_038088235.1. Lineage (NCBI taxonomy): Eukaryota > Metazoa > Chordata > Actinopteri > Cypriniformes > Xenocyprididae > Zacco > Zacco platypus. The sequence continues at coordinate 12,620,540 of CM076071.1, read as the reverse complement.
TGGGCTGGCAAGTCACCCAAATCACTCGCTTCGATGATGACATCATCCAGCTCCTCAGAGCTAGATAAACCCAGCATTAAAGGCCTGCTTGGTGAGGAAGAAGTCACAGAGAGGGCTTCCGAATCCCGAGTCTGAGCACTGGAGCTAGATGTTGAAGGCTGAGAAAGGCCAGAATGTACCTCAAGCACTTCCTATAGCTCCATCTGCAGCCGTGGGGCCCGAACCGCGGGGAGCGCAGAGCTGGCCACTCTTACTAAAGAGTGACAGATGGGAGCAGAGCATCCATAGAGGCAGACGCTCAGAGTATTAAGTCAACCCCCTCAAGGGCTGACTCACTCCCAAGCAATTAACACAAAATTCATGTGTTTCCCCGCCCAATTGTTTGAAATTGCTGCTGCTGTTCATTCATCATTTTATGAATGAAACTAAGAATATAGTGGCATACGGGACAAACAAACACCAAATAAGACGCACACACATAGAGCGCTTGAATTGGCTCAGAATTGGACTAAGTTGCACATGTGCTTCAGGTGTTTCCCCAAAGTGTCATCATACAACACAACACAAGTTCCCGCGAGAGGGAAATAAATATTCTTTGAGTAGGCTACTTTGTTTGAAAGTGCAGAAGATTTTCAGTGAATAATGACTTACATGACTTCAGAAGATGTGTTATATAGACTTATGCACTACTTTTACTGAAACTTTTATTTGTATTATTTATTTATTTATTTTAGAGCTTTACAACCACAGCACTTGTTACCGTATTTATGCTCATGGAAGATAAAATATAAACATGAGAGTGTGTTTTATTGTTTCACACTATGCCCATCTCTGATTTGAGAACTTTCAATATACAAAGGCGATTAATCCCAGAATCCAAGATTACATCAAACTGTCAAACTCTATATTTCATGTCTATATCTAAAAAACATTGGTGAATAACACTTTTGCTGCTACTGATGTGGGATATGGGTAAGGTTAGGGACAGGCTTCGTGGAGTGTAATTACAGATGTACACTGAAGGAATTGCAACTTCAATTACATCCAGGTATTTTTTTTTAAATATAAGTAGAATATAAAAATATGTACGTACACAATAAGTGCAATGGATCAAATTATTAATTTAAATTTTAGTACAAAAGACACTTAATATAAAGTTAATATAACATTTTTTTTTAATGGACCAGACAAAAATCAGGACTCCAGCAACACGTTTCCAGACATTTCACAGTTCCGAGTCCAGGTGAACAGGGTAGATAAATCCAGGTTCTAATTAAGCACACTTTCATTGTGTATGGCTGAAGTCTCTCCCTGGGTGCTTGATAAGGTTGTTTGGACAGATTAATGACCCTCATATCTCACTTAAGTAACACTCTTATGAGAGAAGCTTGATTAAATTAATGAGTGCAGCCATAATGAGTTCTATCCATGTCAGTGCTCACAACATTTGCTCTTCTGTTGTAATCATTGAAGAAGACAATGACCACTGATGTGTAATTTATTTGACATTGCATATGGGGAGAGACTTGTTTAACATGCTCAATAGGTACAATGAGGTATTTATACAAGATAACTAGTCCTCAAACAAAACTGCAAGAGACAGCCAAGTTTAAGGCATAAGTGCAATCTTAAGCGCAAACTCCACAAATGCCTTTTGACTCAGCCAGTACTTAAACCAGGGATCTTCTTGCTGTGAGACAACTCACTGAGCCATTGTGCCGCCTTACAGCAGCAAAATCATAATTGTAACACTATAGGCATTATTCCATTAAAAATCTGGGTTATTAGACCAGAGAGAAAGAGAAAAATTACATCTGTAGAATATAAATAATCATTATTACATTTCACTCATTGCTGCTTATTTTAGGGCAGAGATGAGAGGTTCAGGACACCTGTGGACACTAGGCACATGAAGGTATTTCCATTTATTTCTGATGGCAGGCTGCATTCACCACACAAGGTGCTGAAGAACCTTACTCCATTTTCTGGGTGATTAAATCTCATCGAAGTGGCTAGGCTTCCTACATGCAAACATACACAGAGCAGCCAATAGATGAGAAAAGGACAATGACAGACGGGCCAAAAAGAGGTTGGCAAAAAAGTGAACTGTGTTGTTGAAGAAAGTCTCATGGTTTGTCTCACTGAACCCTTACCCTCTGGCTGAACCCACCGCAGGGTCAAACATTAAACTCTCACACCTGTTCCAGGCCATTCGCTCAGGAAAACAAACTCACAAACAAACAGGATTCCTGGTATAATTTCAAATAGGATAAAATGCTCTTGCATGATATCATAAGGGATTTTTTTATATATACAGTCGTGGCCAAAAGTTTTGAGAATTACATAAATATTGGAAATTGGAAAGGTTGCTGCTTACGTTTTTATAATAGCAATTTGCATATACTCCAGAATGTTATGAAGAGTGATCAGATGAATTGCATAGTCCTTCTTTGCCATGAAAATTAACTTAATCCCAAAAAAACCTTTCCACTGCATTTCATTGCTGTCATTAAAGGACCTGCTGAGATCATTTCAGTAATCGTCTTGTTAACTCAGGTGAGAATGTTGACGAGCACAAGGCTGGAGATCATTATGTCAGGCTGATTGGGTTAGAATGGCAGACTTGACATGTTAAAAGGAGGGTGATGCTTGAAATCATTGTTCTTCCATTGTTAACCATGGTGACCTGCTAAGAAACGCGTGCAGCCATCATTGCATTGCATAAAAATGGCTTCACAGGCAAGGATATTGTGGCTACTAAGATTGCACCTAAATCAACAATTTATAGGATCATCAGCAACTTCAAGGAAAGAGGTTCAATTCTTGTACAGAAGGCTTCAGGGCGTCCAAGAAAGTCCAGCAAGTGCCAGGATCGTCTCCTAAAGAGGATTCAGCTGCGGGATCGGAGTGCCACCAGTGCAGAGCTTGCTCAGGAATGGCAGCAGGCAGGTGTGAGCGCATCTGCACGCACAGTGAGGCGAAGACTTTTGGAAGATGGCCTGGTGTCAAGAAGGGCAGCAAAGAAGCCACTTCTCTCCAAAAAAAACATCAGGGACAGATTGATCTTCTGCAGGAAGTATCGTGAATGAACTGCTGAGGACTGGGGCAAAGTCATATTCTCCGATGAAGCCCCTTTCTGATTGTTTGGGGCATCGGGAAAAAGGCTTGTCAGGAGAAGAAAAGGTGAGCGCTACCATCAGTCCTGTGTCATGCCAACAGTAAAGCATCCTGAGACCATTCATGTGTGGGGTTGCTTCTCATCCAAGGGAGTGGGCTCACTCACAATTCTGCCCAAAAACACAGCCATGAATAAAGAATGGTACCAAAACACCCTCCAACAGCAACTTCTTCCAACAATCCAACAACAGTTTGGTGAAGAACAATGCATTTTCCAGGACGATGGAGCACCGTGCCATAAGGCAAAAGTGATAACTAAGTGGCTCGGGGACCAGAACGTTGAAATTTTGGGTCCATGGCCTGGAAACTCCCCAGATCTTAATCCCATTGAGAACTTGTGGTCAATCTTCAAGAGGCGGGTGGACAAACAAAAACCCACTAATTCTGACAAACTCCAAGAAGTGATTATGAAAGAATGGGTTGCTATCAGTCAGGATTTGGCCCAGAAGTTGATTGAGAGCATGCCCAGTCGAATTGCAGAGGTCCTGAAAAAGAACGGCCAACACTGCAAATACTGACTCTTTGCATAAATGTCATGTAATTGTCGATAAAAGCCTTTGAAACGTATGAAGTGCTTGTAATTATATTTCAGTACATCACAGAAACAACTGAAACAAAGATCTAAAAGCAGTTTAGCAGCAAACTTTGTGAAAACTAATATTTATGGAATTCTCAAAACTTTTGGCCACGACTGTATATATATATATATATATATGGGGTACGAAAGTGTTCAGACCCCCTTCAATTTTTCACTCTTTGTGCAGTGCGTTTTTCTCTAGATAGCATTCCGCTTGTGCGTTGCTGGAGGTGGTCGGTCCCTTACACCAGCTGACAGTCACAATCGCTGTACCACGTTTCTGCGTTCAGCCCGCTGAGGCAGCGTTTGTGGATAGTTCATGTTCTCATTGTGGGAACATGACTATTGTGATGTTAAGGTTGAGGCTTGTTACCTTGGTTCTCAAAGCAAAGCCCCCGTCCCTATGCCCCGATCTAGTGTTTTCTCTGGTGACAGCCAGAGAAGCGCTACTTCAGCGAATAGACTGGGAGACCTGAGGACACTTGAAATGATTGTTAAAGATGTGGGATCAGAACTTGGTGCCATTTGATTGGGCATACGAAGTGGATTCATATATAAGATTATTTTCTATGTCTTTTACAGTGGGTACGGAAAGTAGTCATGTTAATTTTTTTCCCTCATTAATGTACACACAGCACCCCATATTGACAGAAAAACAAAGAATTCTTGACATTTTTGCAGATTTATTAAAAAAGAAAAACTGAAATATCACGTGGTTCTAAGTATTCAGACCCTTGGCTCAGTATTTAGTAGAAGCACCCTTTTGATCTAATACAGCCATGAGTCTTTTTGGGAAAGATGCAACAGGTTTTTCACACCTGGATTTGGGGATCCTCTGCCATTCCTCCTTGCACATCCTCTCCAGTTCTGTCAGGTTGGATGGTAAACGTTGGTGGACATTTTTAGGTCTCTCCAGAGATGCTCAATTGGGTTTAAGTCAGGGCTCTGGCTGAGCCATTCAAAAACAGTCACAGAGTTTTTGTGAAGCCACTCATTGGTTATTTTAGCTGTGTGCTTAGGGTCATTGTCTTGTTGGAAGGTAAACCTTCGGCCCAGTCTGAGGTCCTGAGCACTCTGGAGAAGGTTTTCATCCAGGATATCCCTGTACTTGGCCGCATTCATCTTTCCCTCGATTGCAACCAGTCATCCTGTCCCTGCAGCTGAAAAACATCCCCACAGCATGATGCTGCCATCACCATGCTTCACTGCTGGGACTGTATTGGACAGGTGATGAGCAGTGCCTGGTTTTCTCAACACATACCTTTAAAATTAAGACCAAAATGTTCTATATTGGTCTCATCAGACCAGAGAATATTATTTCTCACCATCTTGGAGTCCTTCAGGTGTTTTTTTAGCAAACTCCATGTGGGCTTTCATGTGTCTTGCACTGAGGAGAGGCTTCCGTCAGGCCACTCTGCCATAAAGCCCCGACTGGCGGAGGGCTGCAGTGATGTTTAACTTTTTACAACTTTCTCCCATCTCCCGACTGCATCTCTGGAGCTCAGCCACAGTGATCTTTGGGTTCTTCTTTTCCTATCTCACCAAGGCTCTTGATGCCCCTGTGCTTCGGGCAAAGATTGCTGTCCTCCTGGCGAAGGACACAATAGAGCCGGTCCCTCCAGCCGATATGAAGTCAGGGTTCTACAGCCCCTACTTCACTGTACCCAAGAAAGGTGGAGGGTTATGGCCAATCTTGGATCTGTGAGTCCTGAATCGGTCTCTTCACAGGCCGATTCTGATGCAGAAGCGCATTTTCAAATGCATCCAAGATTGGACGCGTACTTTCATGTCTCAATTCTTCCTCTTCACAGACCCTTTCTATGGTTTGTGTTTGAGGGTCGGGCATATCAGTACAAGGATTTGTATTTCTCAATAAATATTATATATATATATATATATATATATATATATATATATATATAGTGCCGAATTGCACTGTAGGGGGCGAGAACCTGTGTGTATGCCTACTGTGAAATTACGACATCAAAAGTGACGTTCTAACATGGATGCAGGTATGAAGCCGCCGCGTTTGATTCAGGGAAAATTTATTTTTAAGAAGCTTCACAATGGAAACCTTGACAAGACTAAGGTTGTTTGAACCTTGTGCAATGCAAAATTAGTTTACTGTAGGAGTTCTTCCAGTCTCAAGTACCATCTAAACGCAAAGCATCGCTTAGCTAATGCGGAAGATGCGGGGCCAAGCACTGATGTAGCGCAGGGGAAGAGTCGTCATCAAACAACTATGTTTGAGTGCAACCGAGGCAAGCCCATCAGGACAGCTCTATCAGCCAAGCTAACTAATCTCCTCGCTCAGTGGATTGCCACCAGCTGCCGGCCCATCAGCGTGATTGAAGAAGATGGGCTCGAGCTTGTTCTCCAGGTGGCCACAGGTGACCCATCATACAAACTATCTGCTAGGCGAACTATCTGACTGGGGACCATTGGACATCTGTCAACAACAATAACTACCTCGGCGTTACTGTACACCTCATCGATGCCAGCTGGGAACTTCACTCCTTCGCTTTAGGTAGGCTACGTTGTGTAATTTTAAATTACATAATTTAATTTAATTACTTAGCCTTTAATTACTTAGCCAATTACCTTGACACCACAAATTACCACCACATTATGGTTGCTTCTTGATGATTGCTAGTTGTTTACTACTAGTAGTGAAGTTATTCTGATCTACTTTGTCTGTCCATTAGGTGTGATGAAAAAAGAGGAGCATCACTTTGCAGAAGCGCGTGCCAGGCGGTTTCTCGATGTCGCTAATCAGTGGGGAATAGCTGACAAAATCAGCACTATTGGAACAGACAGCGCTCCTAATATAGTGGCAGCAGGGAGGATACTGCCATTCGAGCATTTGCTCTGTGTTGCGCATGTTGTACAGAGAGCTATTGTAATGTCACTTCAGGAAGGTGGTTTTGATGGTGCACTGGCCAAGTGCTGTAAAGTGATCGGACATTTCAAACACAGTCTGGCCAACTCAGACGAGCTGAATATCCAGCAAGCCTCCCTTCAGGAGCCACTGATGTTCCAACACGGTTGAATTCCACCCTTGAGATGATCAAGCGCATGAGGCGCAACAGAGACACACTGCACACAATGCTGTCTCAGCAGAAGCACAATCTGGCCCTCCCAAAAAATGCTAAATATGAGAAGTTGGCAAAGCTAAACTGTTGGAGCCATGCATGTTATGGTCTACAAAGATAGCGCGTTCATGAATTGGCATACAAGTCCTTTTAAATTTGTATTTTTTGTATTTGTACACTTTGTATTTAAGAAACACATGCGCTTAAATGTAATGTGATTAAGAACTTTAAAAATGTGTAATCTGAGTTAAATGAATCAGTCATTAATTATTTATTGCTCTGTTTCTGTCTGCCTCTGTGTGTGTGTGTGTCTCTATGTGTATCTCTGTCTGTTTGTGTGTGTGTGTCTCTATGTGTATCTCTGTCTGTTTGTCTGTGTGTGTGTGTGTGTGTGTGTGTGTGTGTGTGTCTGACTGAGCTCCTTGGTGGGGATAAGTATGTATCCTGCTCTGTGGTTCTACCTGCCCTGTGCCACCTCCAGCACACGATGAAGATCTCAGAAGATGATCCTGCCTATATTGTGCGATTCAAGGCTGCCTTCACCAAGGACCTCAACCAGCGGAGGGAGAATATAAACCTGGAATGGCTTAAGGTATTTTTTATTTAGCAGGCAGAAGAGGAGATCTAGTTTGTCACCAGAAAATGTGAACAAGCTGGTCTGCCTGAGTGACTGGTGGAAGAAGGAGAAATAGAGCTTGGACTGATTGACACAAAGCTACTGACTGTAAACAGTTCATCACGACCTCTTATGTAGGCCTACAGTTCAAAATTCATGTTTAACTGAATAAACGGTTAGTAAACACAAGTACATCTTTTTGAACATAATTTATTTTCATCACCAATTATCATAGTAGAACAGCTTTCTCAAGCAGTTTGTGATGCATTTTGGAAACAGGAGATGAGCCCCTGGTCTAATTCAGCACCTGGCTTGAGAAACCCGTTCTCAAAGACTTACTTTTAGTCATTATTTGGGTAGCACACATATTCTGAATGCCTTCGGCAGAATTCAAATGAGCCATTTTAATCTAGATTGATCTATATTAATTCCAAGATTACAGTGAGATTAATCTAGATTAAAAAAAATTAACTTATGCCCACCACTGATATATAGTAATTTTATATTATTATATAATTTCTGTTATTAAAAATAAGAAAAATGAATCAAATTACAAACAATAGGACAAATACAACATAAAAACATGAATACAATTTTTATTTAATTACATAGAATTAATTCGTTTTTAGAATGGAATAAAATTAGTTCTTTAGGTTAAACAAGATATTTACCATGTTGTTAGAAATAGTACAGAACTTTGATAATCCAATGTAAAAATAAAATATTGCATAGTCTTCACTGTTTGAATTAAATATAAATTTATTCTTATTAAAACAGGTGAGTTACATTAATTGTAGGGCTGTCGATTTAACGCATTAATTAGATTAATTAGCTACAGTAAATATAACGCGTTACATTTTTTAACGCAATTAATGCACTTGTTCTGCCCTTGAAGCTCACGAAGACGAGGATAAACAGGAAACAGGATCTTTAATAGTAAAACTCAGAAAAATCTTTACACACACCATGACATACGTACACATTGATGAGATCGGACAAAGGATTGAGAGACACAGGGAGAATATATACTAGAGCACATGAGGAGTGATTAACTAGGTCACGGACTTGAAGGGGTGGATTCTGGAATCCACTGCCGCTTCAATATATATATTTTGAGTGATTTATCATGAATTTATTAATCAATGATTTATCTTTCAAAATATGAAATTATTTGAATAACTTCAAACTATGTTAAAGCATTTATTTTCATTTTCATTTTCAAACACAAGAAAATAATGTTGAATATTGTCTGTACCTGTGACTGAGAGAAAAGTACAACTTATCAGTATGTTTTGGGAAAGCTTCCTGTTCAGAGCAGAGCTAAGATCAACTTCATGATTGATCAACTTGAAGAAGCTTGTATGTGTGCTAAGTGTTCTGTATAGGTCCACCATGTATTGGTTGACAACTGGCACTCTGCTTGAGACCTGCAGACATCTTGTTCTGACCTAGAGGGACATTCTGTCCCTAAGTTCAGGGTCTGATCGTCAGCATCATGATGGAAGGAGATATGCTTATGACTGTCTGTCCATGTATGGAAAATTGCCAGTTTTGTCTAGTTTTCTTAACCAATCAGAATCTTTTTAAGCTTAGTAATGACGTAGTTAGTGGACTCTGTTAGAGTGTAATTGTTGTGAGAGAGAGAGCAGCCTACAAACTCCTTGTGATACTTGAATCTGGCTTCTGCTGATGAAACTGCAAACTATACAGTAAAATTTTCTTCAATTTTTTTTTTTTTTTAAATTCTGACTCTGGGTCTTCATTTATCATACCTGGTCTTTTGGGTCTTTAACTCTAAAAATCCCCAACAGACTAAACCAAAAACACAATGAAGTTGTGTGCATGACTATACATGTAACATTGTGTAGTTCATCTGACATTTCATACAAGTTGATTGATGATGAATATGATGCAGGGCAGCAACTTACTGCACAATGAAACCTATAGAATGCAGTCAGAAAGTCTCTAAAATTAAAGATATGGGGGCAAAAATGCCCGTTTGTGTTTTTGTCTCATATTTAGATCATATAAGTTAAGCAATATCACACGATAACGAGTGTAATATTACATTCTGTTTTTGTCCCATTTCCTATATAATGAGTGCAAATGTAGATTTTATACAATAGTTCAGTAAATAAGAAGTTAATATTGTGTTATTTCAGGCAAAATATAGTCTATTTTGTTCAATTTTGCCAATGAAAATGTAAAGACAAAGCTGAACTGTTCATCTCCACGTAATGCACAGCAGGGTTTCATTTCTGAATCTGCGTTTAGAACTAACCGAGTGAAATCAATGATTCAAAATAGCGAGAGCGATTCAGAAGCATACAGAGCCACCTGCTCTCTAATCGTTCTTCCAGTACTTTAATACTTTGATGTCATACATGTCATAGGTCTGTGTAGCTCCGCTTCAAGTTCAAGATGCCTGAAGAGAACCATTCATTTACTTCACTCCTGAACGAATACAGCCATTTGAATGAATGAATGAATGACTTATTCATCAAGACATTTACCGCCACCAACTGGCAGTTTTAGTTTCTTATTTAGAGTCTAATTTTATTTAAAATAACACAGTTCTTAAGAACAGGAAGAAGGAGGCGTGAACCGGCGAACGTTCAACATGACTTTAATAAATAAATAAACAATAAAACGAAAGTAAAAGGGCGGCAGTTCCTCACGGCGACTGCCGCCCACACAAACAAAATAAAACACAGCATAAAGTCCAGGCCTGGTCCTCTCTCGTCCTTCACTGTCGTCGCTCCTCTTTTATGCTTCCAGAGCTCCTCCGTGAGAGATACGAGACCAGTGCCGAGCAGCTGAAGCTCATTATCACTCGCGTCACCGGCCTCGTGCCGTTCCCTCATGGCTCTCGCCCGCCCTGCTCGCCACAATATATATATATATATATATATATATATATATATATATATATATATATATATATATAAACACATACACACACATATAGGTTCTTGAGTGGCATTCGGAAAGATGTCTGAAAAATTGTTTTCAGGCGTGTTTCAAGCCGTATTCTTTCAGATGCGAAGGATGGGACCTGCGCTAGTCAACGTTTGTCCTCGAGTGTCTCAGCAAAAACTATGAGGTCACCTATGAAAACCAGCACTTTTTTTCAATTCAAATCACCCATGCAGTACTCCATGAGCTGGTGAAAGGTACTGGGAGCATTTGTGATCCCTTGCAGCATTCTATTAAATTCATAGAATCCTTGAGGGCACACAAAGGCTATCTTGTGTTTATCCACTTCCTCCATCTCGATTTGGTATTTACCAGAGGTAGGAGTATGTCATACATGTGCAAGTCACAAGTAAGTCTCAAGTCTTAACCTTTAAGTCTCAAGCAAGTCCAAGTCAATTTTTTGTGAGAATCAAGTCAAGTCAAGTCACTGCTTTATGTCAAGCAAGTCAAGTCAAGTTGTAGCTTAGGTCAAGCAAGTCACTGGCAAGTCATACAAATATTTGATGATTCAAATGAATTTATATATTAAAATAATTTAAAAATACAGTAGTTATGGACTATGGGAGTTTTATTTGCATCAAAAAAATTGCAATATGCATTTCGTCTCAAAAGGTGTCCACATACAGCTGAGTCGTTAATACAATAAAAATCTAAAAATAAAAATAAAACAACATAGCCTAAAATGTAAATGTAACTGAAATTAGGCCAAAATAAAAGTATGATAAGAATTTAGGTACAGCTGTTTCGATATGCATCAAACATTGCAGAAAACCATGAAAAAAGTATTAAACAATTCAAGTATAATTGTTTCGATGCCATCAAATGATTGATTGATTGAAAACTTTATTAATCCCGATAAGGAAACTGTTTTGCCACCAACTTCAACAATACAACCAACAAACTGAGCACACAATCAACACACAGATAAATTAAAAAACAATGAATACATGATTAAGAATCGATAAGACATGATACAGTTCCACAATTGATCAATTTTTAGTAACAGTGTTCATTAAAATATCTGACCGCTGCAGGGACAAAAGACCTTCTCATTCGTTCACTAGAGCACCGAGGCATTATCAATCGCTCACTGAATGAGCTTCTGAGCCCTTTAAAGATATTATGTAGTGGATGGCTTTAAAAAAACAAAACAATTTTTAATTTTGACCTTGTCCTCTTCTCCTCAGTGACCTCTAGTAAGTCTGGAGTAAGACCAATAATCGAACCAGCCCTCTTGATCAGCTTATTTATCCTATTTTTGTCCTCAACAGGTATGCCCCCCCCCCCAAAAGAAATACAGCGTAAAAAAGAACACTAGCTAAAATCCCTTGATAAAAAAAACATCTAAAAAATTTGTGCTGACTTTGTGCTTAAATGATCTAAGTTTCCTCAAAAAGAAAAGTCTCGACTGGGCCTTCTTCATTAGGACATTAGTATTCTCTTTCCAATTCAATTTTTCATCCAAGTGGACACCTAAGAATTTATATGACTGCACAATTTCAATCAACTGACCATTAATTGTGACTGGAAGGACCTTCTCTTTTTTCTTTTGTTCTTTAGTCTTCTCTACATTCAATTTTAAAAAGTTAGACTCACACCAGCTGAAAAAAAACTGAGCCTCCCTTCTATAAGCAAAATCATCACCCTGATTAAGTAAACTTACTAAGGCAGTATCATAAGAGAATTTTTGTATCCAACAGGATGGTTGACTATGCCTGTAGTCAGCAGTATAAAGTGAATAAAAAGGGAGCTAAGACTGTGCGTTGAGGTACTCCAGTATTAGTTAAAATAGTATCAGAAAGATTATTACCAAGCCTAACAAACTGTGGTCGTGATAAGAGGTAATCTAAGAAATGGTTGTATTATGCAATTTATAATCAATTAATTTATTGGCTAAAATATGTGGCTAAATAGTGTTAAAAGCACTTGAAAAATCAAAAAACATGATCCTGACAGAACTGGCAGTAGTTTCAAGATGACTGTAAATGTTATGGACCATAAAAAGTAGAGCATCATCCACCCCAACACCCTTCCTATACTCAAATTGCAAGGGGTCCTGAAAAACAGACACCTGCCTAGTCAGGTGATCCAGTACAACCCTCTCAAAATACTTCATAATGTGAGAAGTTAAAGCAATAGGCCTCAGATTAGCAAGGTTGTTGGATGCCTTGGCTTTTTTGGGGATAGGGACAAGGCAAGATGTTCCCTTTCAGTCGGTCACGTTCGACGTACGTCAGAACTGAACCGACGAATTGGGATATCGCATGAGAGCCCTATCATCTTCCGAGTGTAAACTAAACGAGCCAATAAAGATTGGCGTGCGAGCTTTGGGTGCCACACTCCGCCCCCGCGAGCGGGTATAAATACGGAAGCGGCAGCGCTCGCACTTTGTCTTTCTCTTCGGAGCCGTGCAGTGTGTGCTGTATCATCTGAAGAGTGTGAAGTGAACGGAGAGCTAGAAGAACGAGAGTTCCTGTGCTGGTGTGACTGCGCAACAGCGATCCCGCAATCCCCACTGTCCTACAGACTGCTGTTTTTACAGCAACCCTGAGAGAGCAGTAGAGAGAAGGGTTGCGATTTGGGCCGGTGGTGCGCGCTCTGCAGACTGTAAAGCGCCTTGCAGCAGCGCTGCGGTGAATCCCTGTGTGCTTCGGCACAGTACTAAAAGAGCTTTCAATTTCCTTCACGAGCGTCGAGTACGTCTTTTTGAAGATGTCATTCAGCTCGTGCGCTGCTGGATGCGGTCGTTCCCTGTCACCAGCTGACGGGTACAATCGCTGCATCACGTGTTTGGGCGTTCAGCACGCTGAGGCAGCTTTTGTGGATAGTTCATGTTCTCATTGTGGAAACATGACTACCGCGGTGTTGAGATCGCGGCTTGCTTACCTTGGTTCTCAAGGCCAAACCCCGTCCCTATCCTCCGATCTAGCGGTCCCCAGAGGGTCGCTACTTCCGCAGACAGATCGGGAGATCTGAGGATCACGGTCAGGGCTTCCCCGCTGAGCCAGTCTCCGTGGGCCCCTGGTCCCTCACACGCACCTCAACCCGTGGTGATGCCAGAGGAGCGCGTTGGTCCCTCTCATGAGCGACCAGCTATCTCTTTCGGCGCGCCGGCTGATGATTAGATGTCGATCGCAGCATCGGAAGGTGAGGTGAGATGAAGGCTCGGATGCGCTGCCTCCTTCTGGGAGAGTGGCGTTTTCCGAGCCCGATCCAGAATTGACGGCCATGCTAGTGGAACCCTCCACCGTGTCCCAAACCCTCCCGGCTGGACGATTGGCTTCTCGGGGCAGCCCGTGCTGGTTCTCAGCGCTCTGCCCCAGTTCCTTTCTTTCCGGAAGTGCATGAGGAGGTGACTAGATCGTGGAGGACACCTTTTTCTGTCCGAAACCGGTTGGGTCTCTCCTCCGCCTTCACCGTCCTGGATGGCGGTGGAGCTAAGGGGTACGTGGGGATCCCCCCAGTTGAGCGCGCCGTCGCGATGCAACTGTGTCCAGCGGCCGCCAATTGGCAATGCGATTCAGTTCGCCCGGCGTCCCCTGGTGTTCAGGGGCATCCATTTCACTCACGTGGATGCGAACGATGCTCCTGTGCTTTGGGCGGAGATTGCAGTCCTACTGGAGAAGGACGCAATAGAGCCGGTCCCTCCAGCCGATATGAGGTCAGGGTTTTACAGCCCTTACTTCATTGTACCCAAGAAAGGTGGTGGGTTACGGCCAATCTTGGACCTGCGAATCTTGAATCGGTCCCTTCACAGGCTGCCGTTTAAGATGTTGACGTAGAAACGCATTTTCGAATGCATCAGTCCCCAAGATTGGTTTGCGCGTACTTTGAAGGACGCGTACTTTCATGCTCGATTCTTCCTCGACACAAACCCTTTCTACGGTTTGCATTCGAGGGTCGGGCATATCAGTACAAGGTCCTACCCTTCGGGCTGGCCCTGTCACCCTGTGTTTTTACCAAGATTGCAGAGGCGGCCATTGTTCCGTTCAAGGAACAGGGCGTTCGCATCCTCAACTATCTCGACGACTGGCTGATCCTAGCGCACTCGCGAGAGCAGTTGTGTGAACACAGGGATCTGGTGTTAGCTCACCTCAGCCGGTTGGGACTTAGGGTCAACTGGGACAAGAGCAAACTCGCCCCCGGGCAGAGGATCTCTTATCTCGGATGGAACTGGACTCAGTCAACCAGACTACACACCTCACCGAGCGCCTCGGTGTCTGAGTACGCTCAAGAGCAGGACAGCGGCCCCACTGAAATTATTTCAGAGGCTCCTGGGGCATATGGCATCCGCAGCCGCAGTTACGCCACTCGGATTGCTTCATATGAGGCCGCTTCAACACTGGCTTCATGGCCAAGTCCCGAGATGGGCGTGGCAACGCGGTACGTTCCGTGTGGCCATTACACCGAACTGCCGTCGTACCCTCACTCAGTGGTCCGAACCCTCATTCCTGCGGGCTGGAGTTCCCCTGGAACAGGTGTCCAGGCATGCTGTGGTCTCCACGGATGCCTCCTCCACCGGGTGGGGGGCCACGTACAACGGGCATGCAGTTTCAGGTCTGTGGACGGGGCCTCAACTACAGTGGCATATCATGCCTCGAGTTGTTAGCAGTGCGTCTTGCGCTGGGCCGCCTCAAGGGGCCGCAACTAGGCAAGCACGTACTGGTCCGTACGGACAACACTGCAACCGTCGCGTACATCAACCACCAGGGCGGTCTACGCTCCCGTCGCATGTCACAACTCGCCCGCCATCTCCTCTTATGGAGTCAGAAGCATCTGAGGTCGCTTCGTGCAGCCGATGAGCTCTCACGGCAGCCTCCGCTTCCGGGAGAATGGAGACTCCATCCCCACGTGGTCCAGCTGATATGGCGTTGCTTCGGGATCGCACAGATAGATCTGTTTGCCGCCCCAGACTCGACCCATTGCCAGTTGTTTTACTCCCTGTTCGAGGGCTCCCTCGGCACGGACGCACTGGCACACAGCTGGCCCCGGGGCATCCGCAAGTATGCGTTTCCCCCAGTGAGCCTTCTTGCACAGACGTTGTGCAAAGTCAGGGAGGACGAGGAGCAGGTCCTGCTAGTTGCACGGTATTGGCCCAACTGGACCTGGTTTTCAGAACTCATGCTCCTCGCGACAGCACCTCCTTGGCCCATTCCTCTGAGGAAGGACCTTCTGACTCAGAGATGGGGCACCCCAGTCGGTGGTAGACACCATCACTTCCGCTAGAGCTCCTTCTACGAGGCACCTCTATGCTTTGAAGTGGAACCTGTTCGTCGAATGGTGTTCTTCTCACCAGGAGAACCCCCGATCTTGCTCGATCAGGTCAGTGCTTTCCTTCCTGCAAGAGGGCCTGGAGCGAAGGCTGTCTCCCTCCACCCTCAAAGTGTATGTTGCCGCTATCGCCGCACATCACGATGCAGTTGAAGGTAAGTCTCTGGGAAGGCATGACCTGATCGTCAGGTTACTGAGGGGGGCGAGGAGACTGAATCCGCCTCGCCCACTCTCTATACCCTCTTGGGACTTGTCCCAGGGACCTCCCTTCGAGCCTTTGCAGTCAGCCGAGTTAAAAATTCTGCCACTTAAAACAGTTCTCCTGACTGCACTGGCCTCCATCAAGAGGGTAGGGGACCTGCACGCTTTTTCGGTTGACGAATCGTGCCTAGAATTCGGGCCGGCCAACTCTCACGTTATCTTGAGACCCCGGCCCGGATATGTGCCCAAGGTTCCTACCACTCCCTTTAGAGATCAGGTAGTGAACCTTCAAGCGCTGCCCTCGGAGGAGGCAGACCCAGCCCTGGCTTTGCTCTGTCCCGTGGATAGAATTCAAAGCTTCAGGACCTCAGACCAGCTCTTTGTCTGTTACGGAGGCCAGCAGAAGGGAAAGGCTGTCTCCAAGCAGAGGAAGGCCCACTGGGTAGTGGACGCCATCGCCTTGGCTTATCAGTCCCAAGGCTTGCCTTGCCCGCTCGGGTTGAGGGCTCACTCCACTAGAGGAGTAGCTTATTCCTGGGCGCTGGCTCACGGCACCTCACTGACAGATATATGAAGAGCTGCTGGCTGGGCGACACCCAACACATTCGCTAGATTCTATAGCCTTCGTGTAGAATCGGTGTCTTCCCGTGTACTCGCCCCTTTCTAGTGTCCGCTTGCATACGCCACTCCCGCCCGCTGGGCCGGATTTGCTCCAGTAGAGTTCCCCGGTTTGGCGAACCCTGTTGAGTCCTCCGCCACCCCTTGCGGCTTCGGACATTGCGGAGTGTCCGTTGCTAGGCTTGAGCACGCATACTGCCTCTGCTAAGCTGGGTTCCATATGTTGTGACCCCTACGGCGGTGTATGTCCACGGTAGCCTTCCTATGTAAGCCCGTGTCTTTCCCTCAGCAGAGCCCTGCGACTTACGTTGGGAGCTGGAGGGGGTCAGTAACTGTGGCGTTTTATTAGGGATCCCAATTCGTCGGTTCAGTTCTGACGTACAGTCGTGGCCAAAAGTTTTGAGAATTACATAAATATTGGAAATTGGAAAGGTTGCTGCTTACGTTTTTATAATAGCAATTTGCATATACTCCAGAATGTTATGAAGAGTGATCAGATGAATTGCATAGTCCTTCTTTGCCATGAAAATTAACTTAATCCCAAAAAAACCTTTCCACTGCATTTCATTGCTGCCATTAAAGGACCTGCTGAGATCATTTCAGTAATCGTCTTGTTAACTCAGGTAAGAATGTTGACGAGCACAAGGCTGGAGATCATTATGTCAGGCTGATTGGGTTAGAATGGCAGACTTGACATGTTAAAAGGAGGGTGATGCTTGAAATCATTGTTCTTCCATTGTTAACCATGGTGACCTGCAAAGAAACGCGTGCAGCCATCATTGCGTTGCATAAAAATGGCTTCACAGGCAAGGATATTGTGGCTACTAAGATTGCACCTAAATCAACAATTTATAGGATCATCAGCAACTTCAAGGAAAGAGGTTCAATTCTTGTAAAGAAGGCTCCAAGAAAATCCAGCAAGTGCCAGGATCGTCTCCTAAAGAGGATTCAGCTGCAGGATCAGAGTGCCACCAGTGCAGAGCTTACTCAGGAATGGCAGCAGGCAGGTGGGAGCGCATCTGCACGCACAGTGAGGCGAAGACTTTTGGAAGATGGCCTGGTGTCAAGAAGGGCAGCAAAGAAGCCACTTCTCTCCAAAAAAACCATCAGGGACAGAGTGATTTTCTGCAGAAAGTATCGTGAATGGACTGCTGAGGACTGGGGCAAAGTCATATTCTCCGATGAAGCCCCTATCCGATTGTTTGGGGCATCTGGAAAAAGGCTTGTCAGGAGAAGAAAAGGTGAGCGCTACCATCAGTCCTGTGTCATGCCAACAGTAAAGCATCCTGTGTCCATTCATGTGTGGGGTTGCTTCTCATCCAAGGGAGTTGGCTCACTCACAATTCTGCCCAAAAACACAGCCATGAATAAAGAATGATACCAAAACACCCTCCAACAGCAACTTCTTCCAACAATCCAACAACAGTTTGGTGAAGAACAATGCATTTTCCAGCACGATGGAGCACCGTGCCATAAGGCAAAAGTGATAACTAAGTGGCTCGGGGACCAGAACGTTGAAATTTTGGGTCCATGGCCTGGAAACTCCTCAGATCTTAATCCCATTGAGAACTTGTGGTCAATCCTCAAGAGGCGGGTGGACAAACAAAAACCCATTAATTCTGACAAACTCCAAGAAGTGATTATGAAAGAATGGGTTGCTATCAGTCAGGATTTGGCCCAGAAGTTGATTGAGAGCATGCCCAGTCGAATTGCAGAGGTCCTGAAAAAGAACGGCCAACACTGCAAATACTGACTCTTTGCATAAATGTCATGTAATTGTCGATAAAAGCCATTGAAACGTATGAAGTGCTCGTAATTATATTTCAGTACATCACAGAAACAACTGAAATAAAGATCTAAAAGCAGTTTAGCAGCAAACTTTGTGAAAACTAATATTTATGTAATTCTCAAAACTTTTGGCCACGACTGTACGTCGAACGTGACCGACTGAAAGGGAACGTCTCGGTTACGTATGTAACCCTCATTCCCTGAAGGAGGGAACGGAGCCGTACGTCCCGTCGCCAGAGTTCCTGTACCCCGCTGAGCGCGGACCACTGCTCGTCTCCTCAGCGAAAAACAAAGTGCGAGTGCTGCCGCTTCCGTATTTATACCCGCTCGCGGGGGCGGAGTGCGGCACGCAAAGCTCGCACGCCAATCTTCATTGGCTCGTTTAGTTTACACTCGAAGATGATAGGGCTCTCATGCGATATCCCAATTCATCAGTTCAGTTCTGACGTACGTCTCCATTCCCTCCTTCAGGGAACGAGGGTTACATACGTAACCGAGATGTTTTCCACATAACTGGGACCTTAGCAGAGGACAGAGACATAGAAAACAATGAATGAACGACGGAGCATAGCTGGTCAGCACACACTTTAAGGGTGCGTGGATAAACACCATCGGGGCCTGCTGCCTTATTGGATTTAATACGTTATACCTAACTGCTGAAAAGGTATTCTTCAAACAGGCGTCAACTTTATGGGACATGAACACATCCTTAAGTTAGATCATTTCTTTTTAACAGAAGACTAACAACAAGAAAAAAACAATAATAATTGAATCACACAAACCTTGCACCTGTTCATCAGGTGGATTGACTGTTGTATATTATTAATCTGTGAGTGAGTTAGTGAGTGAGTGAGTGAATGAGAGACTGAGGATTTGATTGAGTGTGATTCATTCAGTGGTGAAGGGGTGGATTCTGGAATCCACTGCCATTTCAATATATATATTTTGAGCGATTTATCACGACATTATCTTTCTAAATATGGAATTATTTAGAATGACTAACTTTAACTTATGTTAAAGCCTTTAATTTCATTTTCATTTTCAAACACTAGAAAATACTGATGTATATTGTCTGTACCTCTGACTGAGAGAAAAGTACAACTTATCAGTATGTTTTGGGAAAGTTTCCTGTTCAGAGCAGAGCTCAGATCAACTTCAGCCTTGAAGAAACTGTGAATCATGTGTATCTTTGTATGTGCGCTAAGTGTTCTGTACAGGTCTGTTATGGGTACTGGTGGACCGTTGTCATCTGGACTGGAGACCTGAAGGCGCCTAAGAGGGACATTCTGTGCCTAACTTCAGGGTCTGTTCGTCAGCATCATAATGGAAGGAGATATGCTTATGACTATCTGTCCATGTGTGGAAAATTACCAGTTTTGTCTAGTGTTCTTAACCAATCAGTATCTTAGTAATGACGTAGTTAGTGGACTCTGTTAGAGTATAATTGTTCTGGAAATGTGAATGTACGGAGAGAGGAGGAGAGAGAGTGCAGCCTACGAACTCCTTGTGAGACATGAAGCTGGCTTCTGCAGATGAAACTGCAAACTATTCTTTATTAAAATTTTCTTCAATTTATTTTTTTAAACTCTGTCTCCGGGTCTTCATTTATCATATCTGGTCTTTTGGGTCTTTAACTGTAAAATCCCCTACAGTGGTGTATAAAGTACTTGAAAGCCATAATTGGGTAAAAGTACAGATATCTAACCAGAAAATGAGTTTGGTAGAAGTAAAAGTCACTGTTTAGAATATTACTTGAGTAAAAGTTTTAAAGAATGTGATATTTTTTATACTTTTATACTTTAATTTTATAATCTTTTTGATATCATACTTAATGACATACTTAAGCATTGAAAGTAAAAGTACAAGTAAATGCCAAATACAAAAGGAGCAGAAAATATTATTAAAAACTGTGAGCAGCAAGATTGTTTTAACTCTATTTCTTACATTATGTTTGCTTTGAATTTAAAAAAATGGCAAAATGTTTATTGTAAGTTTTAAATATAAAAAAATAATATACTAATTATACCTTGATCATTCATGTTAATATCATAGTGCATTACAACTAATGTAAGAGTCAACTTTAAAATGTTACAACGTAAATGTTGAAATTAACAATGGACAACGCTTTCATTAACCTTCAATGTGACAAATGGACTCTTATTGTAAAGTGTTATTTCATATAAATCCAAACAATCATGCTTAACAATGGCCATCTTTACGCACAAAGGCATATATTTGTATACTTTCACTAGTAATTTGCTTCTATTTTAGAACACTAGATAATTATCTAATCAAAATATGTGTTAAAGTGCGGATAAAAAAAAGAAATGAAATCGAATACATTTTTGATTTGTTATGTTTCTGTCGGCTGCATGATTAGGATACAATTTAAATATGCAACTTCTCTCAATAATGAATGCATAAAATCGAATAAATGGATATAAACTAATGCAAATAGAGGGGAACAATCGTGACATTAAACAGTTGGTGTTTTTGTCACATTATTTTAATCACTTGAGGTAACATTATCACCTACTAATGTTGGCATCTTCTCAGCCTCAACGGCAAACATACTGCTGTTCTCCTCAAATGCAGCATCTAGTCAACAAACTAATTACTTTAGTGATATGAAAACATGTACTGTATAGCATACCGCTTTGTTGTCTATGTTTTAAATTTGTAAAATGTTTAAAATGTTTTTGAAGTGTCCCGTTCTGTGCAGCGCACAGCCTCATGTCACGTGTCAAAACAAACTGTACGAGGCACCGGTGATAGTTTTTATTTTGCCTTTTAAAATTATTTGGGGTGCCATGTCATCTGCTGGTGTTGGTCCACTGTGTTTTCTGAGGTCCAAGGTCAATGCAGCCGTATACCAGGAAGTTTTAGAGCATTTCATGCTTCCTGCTGCTGACCAACTTTATGGAGATGCAGATTTCAACAGGACTTGGCACCTGCACACAGTGCCAAGTCTGAAACAGATGGGTCATCCAGTAAGAATTCCACACTTGCTTGCCATATTTCTAAGTCTGGTTCATTTTGTCGACGAGAAAAATCTGAGACATAGGGAATTATGCTGGGCTGTCACATCACTTGTCCTCACAACATGCTCAACCACGACTCTTTACACACCAGGAGAATCAATTATATTGTAACGGTGCTTGAGTTGGGTCTCGAACCCAGGTCGCCCAGTCTGGGAAAGCTACTTCCCTACCTCTGGTCTACCAGGGAAGACAATGTTTCGAAGAAAAAACTGTTTGAAGTTAGTTTGTTCATACAAACAAAAGAGCAGTCATAGCTTTACAAACAAAACATAAAGTAGGCCAAATGGCATCAGAGAAATGTTACTTAACTTCTTTGAGAACACAGGTAATCCACACAGGGTTGGCTCAAGACTGAACACAGCTCAATGAAACTGGCAAACTTAAATAAGACTAAACACAGGTGGACTAAATTAACTTGATTAACAGTCTTAACAAAAGGAGTTCACAGCAGCTGGTGCTGCCTAGAGGCTCTGAGAGTCGTCACAGTGAAGAGCAGGGGTGCCCACCAATGGCTGGGAGAGTCATTACAGGAGTGAGACAGACAGCGCACCCTAGCGGTTTGGAGAGTCATTGCAAGAGGAGTCTTACATATATCCATAGTCAGAGCAGGACGTGGCATCCCTGTGGCTGAAGGATTGTCAATTCCATGAGTATTAGATGCAGTAATCATCTCATTCTCCTTGGACATGTTTAGAGTTTTCTGGCATTCAACACCCAAAATGTTGAAACGTTTTGGTGAGAAAGTTTGGTGCCCATCCTGGGCAACTGTTCAGTGGTAAGGGCAGCTGACCTCATTTTTACTAACACCTCTTGAAGCACTTCCTGAAAAGATTTGCCAGTTGTGTTAGCAATGGCTTTAGATAAATAGCCCTTCTTAGTGCCATCTTTAGCTACAGGTGAGTATACACTGCTTAGGGAATGAACAGTGAATACAACATCTGCATTTTAGGTGCTAACAATACTTAAAGGCAACAGAGACTTTAGGTTTTTTCATTGTGGAGCAATGTGCAAACTCTATTATAGCCTGCCAATGAAATTCAGATTTTTTGTCATCAATAAGCAAAGTACAACTAAAGGCGCTTTGACACTGAAAGCGAAATTTGGCACAAATGTTCACTGCTATGACACTCTTGAATCGAAACAATTAATTCCTATTGGTAACTATAGGACCACTAACTACTTTTCACAACAGGTGCGAACATTCGCTATGCAAAAAAGTGAGGATTTTTGCGACCTGTGTGTGACTTTTTCCCCCGTTACGCTGCCCTCTAGAGTTGCGCCTTAGATCATGTGCCTGGAGCAGCTGCTGTTGCACAGAAGGGCGAGAGTGGTGGCATGGTTTCGAAAACTAGTGAAGTGTTCGAAAACACTGAAGAAGAGTATCCAGGAGCAGATTATCATTGGTATCTGAGAACAGATTTATTTTCACAAGCTCTTTATACAGAATATCATTTCTATTAACTGTCCGTTTTCTTCCAGATGTCAATCATCATGCAATCTCCTGCTCTTCTGTATATATAAATTGAGAGAAACCTTTTAAAATTTGAAGGCAAATAGACGTGACTATGACGATATGTTTTCTGTGTTTTTTATGCAGCTAATGATATTTTTTCATAATTATAAAGGATGTTTATGGCAAATGAAAAGCAGATTTAGCATTCTCCATTTTAAAGCGTACAAAGAATGGATATCTGCCCATTATCGAATCAAAACCCACTTAATATCATATCAGAAGTTATTACAATAACTCGATGATGGTTTAAAGTGCGTTTTGAACAAAGACATTAATAATCATTTAATTTTTGAAATGTAGCTAGATGCTACGTAAACCCTAAATGGCCATCTTTTCTATCTTGTTTTCTCGTGATCACAACTTAATTTACATTTAGTCATTTACATTTACAATGAATTTTCTCGTCATTTCGGGATAACAAAAGTTGTTTTCTCAAGATCACGATTAAGTCATCTTTTTACAATGATTGTTTGATTCTGAAACACACTGCACCCGGATTCTACTGTTGCTATAGTAACGAACACAACTTTAGCGCACATCTGATCAACGAATAAATCATGCGCTCTCATATCTTGTGGATATATCAGCTAAATATTTGCTAGTTTATATTAAAGTCTACTATAAGTAAATACATACATACAATCAATCACTGTTCAATCAATGCACGCTAAACATTTTGTTTGTGTAATTAACATGTTTAAATGATCAACAGAGCATTCAACACCTGAGTGCCTTCAGGAGGTTGCCAGATTATTCTAACTATTCTAAAATCTTTTAGAGCTGCTTAGATTCAACCCACTTACTTTTCCTCATTCATTTGAAATAAAATTATATTACATAATGTTTGTTATTGTTATTCGTCATGTAGGATAAGCTAAGATATCATGTGCGTGGTGCCTTCCTCTTTCTAGCTCTTCCATTAAAAAGAGGAGCAATAGCCAACTCCAGATTAAAAAACAACAACTAAACTTTAACCAAGGTGATACAGGCTAAGTAGCCTACAATCTTGCGATGCTGTTTGAGAAGAGTGTTTATTTGTATGTGTGTGGTTTCCTACAAAGAAATGTAGAAAATACAATAGGTTACACACCATCACATAGGCTATAAATCTTATTTCTTATCAATATACATTGAGTGACACAGTGAGGTAAACGAACACTGAAACTACGATGATTAAAATGGCATCTAGTGATGCGGTAGTGAAACTGTAATGAGTCAAGCATAGCAGTTAGAACATAATGATAGCAGGTGCACTTTTAAGCAAAATAATCATATTCAAGCATTTAAAATTAGTTACTTAACGCACACAATACTGCACAAATTAAAGCAATCACGAAGTAGTGTTCACTCTCTCTGTCTAAAACACGTACAATCTGGGCCAAAAGGAACTACCATAGTAAGGTGCATATACACCGCACCCCATTAGTCATATATGGTTCTATACTGCCACCTGTTGGCACATTTGTGTAACTTAGAGAAAATATTAATTCGTGATCATGAGAAAACAACTTTAGTTATCTCGAGATGACAGGAAAATGAAGTTGTGATCATGAGAAAACAAGAAAAATAATTATAATCCATAGCCTCTTAGGGCTTCAGTACTATGCTAATTGTACCCAATTATATAATTATATTGTATGATGTATTCTTGAAAGCATTATAGATTGTGTTTCTAATGTAGCACTAAACTTTATTAATATAACCCCGTATACTATGCAGCGGACAATGTTAAAGTCATACGAGACATATACATGAGGAACAAGCCATACTTCTAAGCTTTGGTCTGATCCACTCAGTGTTATGCCACATGGGAAACATTAACAATTTCTGGTTCCACTATATCCATACTGTAAACACTGGGATAGCTTGTTTCACAATAAGAATTCTCTTTGTTTTGTCATACTGAGAAATCACTGTTGTTGTTGTTAGGCAATCAATCTCCAGGCTGGTACTCGCCAACTATTTGTAGCGCTTACTCTCTGGCTAATAACTTGTAGATGTTTTAATGCCAATTCTATGGACCAGCGTCTCAGAAGAATAGATTCACTGCTTAAAAAGATGCCACAACAATACTGAACAGACATTTGTTGGAACACAAAACATGTATTTGCAATATAACACTCAACAGGTGAGTTACATTAATTCATATAAACAAAAGAAGAAAAAGGTAACACTTTATTTTTAGGGTCTAGAATGATACATTTGTTAAGCATTAATTAATGATTAACTTGTTCACAATTAAGCATTAATTAAAAATGAATCCACTAGTAATTAATGGTTAACTTTACATTTTAAGGGTCATGAAATATGCATTATTAAGCATAAATAAACTAGTAATTACGGATTTACTTCACAATTATGCATTCGCATGGACACAATGGTAATTGTGATTAAATTAACATATAGTAGAGCATATTAGTCATTATTTGCCAATTATTAAACAATTGAAAGATACACATTTATGCTAAAAATGCTAAACACACACACACACACACACACATATATATATATATATATACAGTACTGTGCAAAAGTTTTAGGCAGGTGTGAAAAAATGCTGTAAAGTAAGAATGCTTTCAAAAATAAACTTGGTAATAGATTATATTTATCAATTAACAAAATGCAAAGTGAGTGAACAGAAGAAAAATCTAAATCAAATCCATATTTGGTGTGACCACCCTTTACCTTCAAAACAGCATCAATTCTTCAAGGTAAACTTGCACAAAGTCAGGGATTTTGTAGGCATATAGTTAGGTGTATGATTAAACAATTATACCAAACAGGTGCTAATGATCATCAATTCAATATGTAGGTTGAAACACAATCATTAACTGAAACAGAAACAGCTGTGTAGGAGGAATAAAACTGGGTGAGGAACAGCCAAACTCAGCTAACAAGGTGAGGTTGCTGAAGACAGTTTACTGTCAAAAGTCATACACCATGGCAAGACTGAGCACAGCAACAAGACACAAGGTAGTTATACTGCATCAGCAAGGTCTCTCCCAGGCAGAAATTTCAAGGCAGACAGGGGTTTCCAGATGTGCTGTCCAAGCTCTTTTGAAGAAGCACAAAGAAACAGGCAACGTTGAGGACCGTAGACGCAGTGGTCGGCCAAGGAAACTTACTGCAGCAGATGAAAGACACATCATGCTTACTTCCCTTCGCAATCGGAAGATGTCGAGCAGTGCCATTAGCTCAGAATTGGCAGAAAACAGTGGGACCCTGGTACACCCATCTACTGTCCGGAGAAGTCTGGTCAGAAGTGGCCTTCATGGAAGACTTGCGGCCAAAAAGCCATACCTCCGACGTGGAAACAAGGCCAAGCGACTCAACTATGCACGAAAACACAGGAACTGGGGTGCAGAAAAATGGCAGCAGGTGCTCTGGACTGATGAGTCAAAATTTGAAATATTTGGCTGTAGCAGAAGGCAGTTTGTTCGCCGAAGGGCTGGAGAGCGGTACACGAATGAGTGTCTGCACGCAACAGTGAAGCATGGTGGAGGTTCCTTGCAAGTTTGGGGCTGCATTTCTGCAAATGGAGTTGGGGATTTGGTCAGAATTAATGGTATCCTCAATGCTGAGAAGTACAGGCAGATACTTATCCATCATGCAATACCATCAGGGAGGCATCTGATTGGCCCCAAATTTATTCTGCAGCATGACAACGACCCCAAACATACAGCGAAAGTCATTAAGAACTATCTTCAGTGTAAAGAAGAACAAGGAGTCCTGGAAGTGATGGTATGGCCCCCACAGAGCCCTGATCTCAACATCATCGAGTCTGTCTGGGATTACATGAAGAGAGAGAAGCAACTGAGGCTGCCTAAATCCACAGAGGAACTGTGGTTAGTTCTCCAAGATGTTTGGGCCAACCTACCTGCCGAGTTCCTTCAAAAACTGTGTGCAAGTGTACCTAGAAGAATTGATGCTGTTTTGAAGGCAAAGGGTGGTCACACCAAATATTGATTTGATGTAGATTTTTCTTCTGTTCACTCACTTTGCATTTTGTTAATTGATAAATATAAACTATTAACATGTCTATTTTTGAAAGCATTCTTACTTTACAGCATTTTTTCACACCTGCCTAAAACTTTTGCACAGTACTGTATATATATGTATATAACCTATTAATTAATGATTAACTGAATGTATAGTAAACGCCTTTTAGTCGTTATTTAGAACTTAATAAGCAATATATTATTTTTGTGTAGTGATGTAATTATATTCCTGTGAGATTCTATTAGGTTAACTGAACAATAAGCTAGTAATTACGTTTAATTACTGCTGGTTTCGCAGTTATAAATTGCTAAAATTAGTATAACGAAGGCATATTAACCATATTGAAAGTGAACGGTATATCCACATTAATTATGGCACTTATTGAGAGATATTTTAAGTTTATTGACCAGAATAAGGCAATAATTAAGGCTAAACTGCCACTAAAGAGTACTAATAAATTTGACCCCTTATTCTAAAGATAGGTTATTTACAGTGTTGGTTTGTTCAGTTATTCTGCAACATGATCTATAAGAATGTGTATTTTTACGTAAAGTGTGGTTCTACAACATAGACATTTACTTACGTTTTCACACACTGAAACGTACAATATTGACAGCACTAAAAATTATTAAATGTCATTGTTCGTGGCTTCCACTGCAAACTTGTTTCAAAGGATTATGTTAAACAACACTACACTTTAAAACCTTAAAATGAATAAAATTTCTGTAATCGTTTAACCATTATTTATCATGTAATACTTATTTTGTTCACTATGCGACACAAAAGGCGTTTTCTCAGACACAGGACTGGAAAATATACTAAAACGCAACAGAGATTTCACAAACGACATCAATTTAATCCGCTGTAATCCACATATTTAGAATCCATATGACTATGAGGAAAAGATTCAAATTAAATTCTTTATGCAGTGATCTTTATCTCCATCCTCAAACAGCAACTGTAAACAAATCATGACCTTTACGAATTCAAAAACACGACACGTTTTACAGCAGCGATATTAAATGCACATTGGCTATCGCCTGCTTCGTCACAGATTGCGACATCCCATAAAGTAAAGAAAAGAGGAATACCATTTTCGTGAATTAATAACTTAAATTCTGCTCTGTACCAGATACAAAACTATTATATATCATTCACAGTGAGGACTATTGGTA
The DNA here is from genome assembly GCA_038088235.1 of Zacco platypus. Taxonomy (NCBI): domain Eukaryota; kingdom Metazoa; phylum Chordata; class Actinopteri; order Cypriniformes; family Xenocyprididae; genus Zacco; species Zacco platypus. Next base: position 12,592,496 of record CM076071.1, on the reverse strand, counting down.
CCGCTTTTGACATTTTATTAATAAAGATATTATTGTGATTAAAGTTTTCTGTCTGTTCTGTTTTTCTTAATAACTACATATTTTTAAGAAATGGTTATGGTTAGGTTTAGAAGTTTGGGTGGATTTAGTGGCTCAAAATATCTTTTTCATTTTATAGTGTTATTAAAATTGTAATTTTCCTAAATATTTATGTCCATTACTGTCACAGATCTGCCAGGCTCTCTCACCAAAGAATCCCAATGCACTTCATCACCAGAGTACAAATCACACACACCTCGTCTGCACATGCATCACACTGGCTTTATAAGCACACACCTCTCCTCACTCCAGTGCCCGGTCTCATTCCTACGAAATGGACTCTTTCCATGCTACTCCAGTTTTGTTCCCTGTTATGATTCTCCAGTTACCTCCTGTGCCTTCTCCAACGTGTTCTCCAGTTCTCCACTCCAGCGTCTTCTCCAGTTCTCCACTCCAGCATCTGTTTAACCCCAAGTCTCCATGTGTGATATACTTACTTGATATACTCTACTGAGGTGTGTGCTGTCCTCTGTCCTCCATTTGCCTTGTCCACAATCTCCTGTATGAGGAAGACATATTCCATTCGTCATCAGTACTGTCAACTAATCATCTGAACTGCATACTTACCTGCCACTGATCCAATAACCTCTGTTGCAACATGAGTGCACCCGATCCGTTCCAAGACATTGTGGATTTTCTTCTGCGTATTCTTACGAGCACAAAAGCAACACCTGTCACTTCTGTCACCACCGACGCCACTTCTTCACCGACAGTGGTCGTCAGTCCCATGGCCAGACCGGCACCCTTCTCTGGCGTGGCAGAGGAGTGCAAAGTTTTTCCTTCTATAGTGCTCGTTGGCTCTAGAGATGCAGCTGATTCTTTTTACACATCAGACGGAGTGAAGGTTGCGTCATCACATCCCTGCTGATGGGGCGAACGCTCCAATGGGCCGAAACCATCTGGTCACAAGCTAATACAGAAACCCAATCACTTAATAATTTCATCGAACACTTCCAGACCAGCTGGAAGAATCAAAACTAGTTTTTCGTATTTTACGGAGAGAGAGAATGATTGAGTACAGAAAGGCCTTGAAAACTGCTAGATCTGCTTATTTTTCAAATCTTTTAGAAGAAAATAAACACAACCCTAAGTATTTATTTGATACAGTGGCTAAATTAACGAGAAATACAGCTTCAACTTCTGATGTTTCCAAACAGCACAGCAGTAATGACTTTATGAACTTCTTGCAAGATTGACAATATTAGAAAGAAAATTATAGCCATGCAACGCCTACTACAGTATCACATCAGACAGTGATTTGTGGTATCCATGAGGAAAAATTCCATTCATTCGCTGCTATAGGAAAGGAAGAATTGTCTAAACTTGTTAAAAAATCAAAATCAACAACACGTATGTTAAGACCGTATACTAAGACTAAGCTATTGAAAGAGATGCTTCCAGAGGTCATAGATCCTCTTCTTAAGATCATTAATTCATCTTTATCACTAGGTTACGTACTGAAAACTTTTAAGCTAGCTATTATAAAACCACTTATTAAAAAACCACAACTTGATCCTAGAGAATTAGTCAATTACAGATAATACTTATCATACACATACTCATACTTCTGACTATCTGACTATTATCAGTTTGTTGTAGTAAACGAAGAGATGTCATATCGATCACAAGTTCAATATAGAGTACCGCAAGGATCAGTACTAGGACCGTTACTTTCACTCTCTACATGCTATCCTTGGGAGATATCATTAGGAAGCATGGCATTAGATTTCACTGTTACGCTGATGATACTCAGCTCTATATTTCTTCGCGCTCTGACGAAACTTACCAATTCTCAAAATTAATGGAATGCGTAGCTGATATAAAAAAAATTGGATGACTAGTAATTTCCTACTATTAAATTAAGAGAAAACTGAGATTCTAATTATTGGACCAAAAATTTCTGCACATAATAACCTAGAATACTTTCTAACACTTGATGGCTGCTCTGTTAAGTCGTCTTCGTAAGTTAGGAACCTGGGTGTGCTCTTTGATACCAATCTTTCATTTGAAAGCCACATTTCTAGCATATGTAAAACCAAATTCTTCCATCTTAAAAATATATCTAAACTACGACATATGCTCTCAATGACAAATGCGGAACAGTTCATGAGCTCAAGGCTAGATTACTGTAACGCTCTACAGGGTGGTTGCCCTGCTTTCTTGATAAACTACAGCTGGTCCAAAACGCAGCTGCTAGAGTCCTTACTAGAACCAGGGAGTATGGCCATATTAGCCCGGTTTTGTCACCACTGCTCTGGCATACTATTAAACATCGTATAGATTTTAAAATCTTGCTAATTACTTACAAAGCACTAAATGGTTTAGCTCCCTAGTTACCTGAGTGAGCTCTTAATGCATTATAGACTTTCTCGTCTATAACCATGTCAATTCTGGCCAGTTGTTAATACCTAGAATATCAAAATCAAACGCAGATGGTAGGTCCTTTTCCTATTTGGCACCTAAATTCTGGAACGATTTTCCTAGCATTGTTTGGGAAGCAGACACACTCTGTCAGTTTAAAACTAGACTAAAAACGCATCTCTTTACACATGACACATTATCAATTTACATTTTTTCATTTTTCAGACGCTTTTATCCAAAGCGACTTACAAGGGGAGCAATTAGGGGTTAGGTGCCTTGCTCAAGAGCACCTTAGTCATGGTATCGAAGGTGGAGAGAGTGCTGTTTATTCACAATCCCCACTTTCAATTCCTGCCGGCGTGGGAATCGAACCGGCAACCTTCAGATTACAAGCCCGACTCCCTCACCACTAGGTCACGACTACCCTATTAATTTATGTCTTCATATCTGTTAAAGGATTGTTAGGCTGCATAGATTAGGTCAGCCGGAACCGGGAACACTTCCTATAATACCGGATGTACTCGCTACATTAGAAGAAGAATGGTGTCTACACTAATTTTAGTCTCTCTGCTTATCCCGAGGTTTACCATTTACCGTAATTAGCCGGATTTGGGCCGTATCCAGGACAGATGGAGAACCTGCGCCTATACACGAAAGCAACACAGCCCTGAAGTATAAACAAAGACTGTGTCAACTAGCTCATCCCTTGTGAAGGTCTTACCGACACGACAGCCAGTGGCACAGATCCCCAACAAACCGTCCCATACCAGAGTGATGAAAACGATCATCAACTAGATGGAACTGGATTAAATATTTTGACTGTTGCGATCCCACAAAGCTGAAGTGCATTTTCACATTTTCAGTGTTTTTATTAACATTCAATAGGAAATGTAACAAATAACAAGCTACACAGGTGAGAAAAAACCTGACATGTTCCCATTCTTAAACTTTTACCTAAAGAATCCATAACACAAAGTAACCAAAATAATAAAATAAAGGAGCATTTTCAACAGCATTTATGGCATAATGCCATATAATATACAACATATTCAAGAGTAGTAGTCAAGTCAAAATCATTACAATTTTAGTGCAGAATTGGATGAAAGTATGGGATAGCAGATCCTGACCTAAACTGGCTCTGTATCTAATCCTCATTCTGTGCATGCTTCTTAGTGTCCTTTCCTGCGTTACAGACGTCCTTTGTTGCATTTGAGAAATATGAAATGTGAGCATTTTTGATCGTAGGCTTGCTCGATGGGGCCTCATAAGAAGTCCTCCAGCACTAAAAACTCTTTCAACTGGTGCTGAAGACACAGGCACAGACAGCACTTTAAGAGCAAGTTCATGCAAATGTGGATATTTGTCCTTGTTGTGAAACCAGAACATAACACTCTATCGGAGAGCTCTGGATATCTTCAAAGTATTTCATTACTGGAGTGACAATGTTTGCCTCAGTGGGAGTGCTGTGTTTCTTTTTATGAGTTTTATACTTTGTCAGGAGTCATGGAATCTTGGAATTTTCAGGAGAATCCTGAGGTGGCTCTGTTGCAAACCCCTGCTCTCTGGCATGGATGTTTTCCAGGTCAGCTTTTTCTGCCTCAGCTATCAAGCTGTCTGGAAGAAATAAGATAGAAATGCATACCTTCTTAAACAACTTGAAAATATAATGTAATGTGAATTACATGTATTATTAACAGTACTAGTAGCAGCAGCATAAGTAGTAATTGCAGTAGCAATTAAAGTATAAAGTAGCTGTAGTCCTTTAAAACTCTTTAAAAAGTAATTTTTATAAGTTGGCTTTTAATTAGTTTCCTATGCTTTTATTCATGTATTTATTTTTCTTAATTGCATGCATTTTCTTTAATCTTTATTTATTGTTCTATATTGCATTTGTGTTATTTTTATGTCTGTGAAGCACTTCTTTTTGTAAAGTGCTATATAAATTAAGTTTATTATATTATTTTTATTATAGTAGTAGTACATAATAATAGTAGTAGCTAATACAACTCCTCACAGGAGGACATACAAACCTGTCAGAGACTTCTGTATTTCCTCCCTTAGTCTCTTTAAAGTGACAGTGCTGCCACTGGTCCTCACATCCATGTCGACCGAGCTCATTCCAAACTGAGGATTCCAGCATCGCAGCTTTTGCATAGATTTCATGACTAAACGGTGCATTGAAGCTATGGTCCTCAGGCTCAGCCATATGAAGTGCAATGAGGATGCCTGAGAACCTTTGCTGGAGTGACTCCCAGAGTGCTCGGATCAATGGCCTACAGAAGCTCTTTGGCGAATCTATGTGAATTAGATGAGTGTTCAGGTCAAGCACTGTTGGAACAACCATTCTGATTGTGATGATCTTTTCTCCCTCTGTTAATTCTGTTGCTTCAGCAAAAGGTCCAAGAATCAAACAGAGTTCTCTCAACGGGGCCCACTCTCTTGTTGTGATAGCAACGTTCTTAAAGTCAAGAGAGCACATCTCTGTCAAGGCAGTGTGATCCAGTTTTGTGACAGCCTGTATTTGCTTGAAGGTGGAATTCCATCGAGTTGCACTGGCCACTGGAATGCTTTTGCCAATGCCAAAGACTGCCTCAAACCTGTATTTGAAAATTGTACTGCTATGCAGTAGGGTTGAAAGCTTTGACACTTTGGAGATTGCTTGAGAAAGGCACTTCACCTCTTTTAATCCATCGCCTACTACTACACAGTAAAAACCGTTGGGTTACACATGTTGGGTCACTATGTTGGGTTATTTTCCAAAAATGTTGGGTCATTTTTAACATCGTTGGGTTATTTTTAGTAATACCCCATCTGTTGGGTTAAATATGGGTCCCGTGACGATCGACGATTCAAATTTTAACGGTCATGAGTCACAGAAGCTGCTGCAGCCTGATTATGAAAGGTAAGTCGTGTCGTTTTTCATGTATATAACTTTTATAACAGTAGGTCTCGTGTACTGAAACTATGGAGAACTGAGTTTTATATTTTTAAGTCGTAATTATCTTTATTCAGTAATGTTCTTCGGTAACGTTAAGTGAGATCGATTGGAAATGAATCCTAGCTATGCCCGTTAGCTTGCTAGCAGTAATAAAGTAATTAAAACATACTAGCGAAACTTAGAGATGTATTAACTATCTTACTATGGTAACAATATGGTAATATTATTGCCTTGTGAAATGTATATCGATAAACTAGACTACGTCTCAGCAATCACATTACGCATGTTTTACGGTCTTCGTGATAATCTTTCATAATACGACATCTAAATTTGAGCTTCAGATTTGTATTTTTTGTACCGGCTCGGACCTCGACCATACTGAACCACAACAGAGCTGTGAGATCCAGTGAGATCCACTGAGAAGCGTTTGGATTCGCTAAAATCTAAGATATTGTAAGATGAAAGAGCGCAATATTCCCAACAGCTTTATACGCAAAAAAGCGAAGAAACGTTGAGCAACAAGTAGTTAACTACAGTTACAATGTGTTTTTTTATTTTATGTTATCGATAAATAACCTAGATTTACTGTTTATTAGATTTACTGTAGTAACAATAACTGCAAATCTGGTATTTTGTCAGAAATCTGGTCTATTCATAATGCATGTTATATAGTGATGCATGTAAATGTATTACAGGAGATTCTGAAGCATCTAACTGTACTATTATTTCTTATGAAGTATATGTCAGTTTTTGCATTTGTGTTGTACTAAATGTTTTTATACTTGTGTTTTAGACAAAAGAAATCATTTGTGAAGCAAAGACTGAACCTCTGCTATTTAGGCTAATTTGAAGGTAAGCCATTTAAATGTTTGTTTGTTTGTTTTTTTAAAGACTTAGTTTACTTTACTGAAAATATTTAATTTTTTCTGCTTTATTGTAACACAGAGGAAGGAGTGGATGAAAGTTTTATGCTGCTGGATGACGGTGGTTCTCGACTGGTCCTAGAGTATCTCCAGCAATACACATTTCAGATGTGTTCCTTATCCGACACCCTTTTCTGGCCTTTGAGTCTCTACTTACAAGCTGGTAAGTTGAATCAGGATTAGAGACAAAATGTGCAATGCTAGTGTGACAATTTAACCCTTTTTATACTCCAGAATCTAGGAAACACTGGGGTACAGTTTATTACTTTTTTTCTCAGTTGTCTTGCTTTATTTTAATACATTGTTTTAATTTCAACAGAATCCAAGCTGTTTGATGACTGACAACGATTTAGTAATTAAACGAACACAAGAAGTCCTCACAGCCAAGCTAAGGAGGTCATTAGATGTTCAACACCTCAACAAACTGCATGGATTTGCTATTGAAGAAATGGAATGGTGAGTTTAATGATGTTCAGAATAGTGAAGGTTTTATTTAGGGGAAAAAAATGAATTTGCCATGTCTAAGTGCATATGACATTTGTCCACATACACGTGGTATAAATTAAACATTTTAAGCTTGTCTTTCAAAGATTGTCATGGAGAAACTGCCTTCAAAACCCTTCCCGCTGTCCTGCAATCATCGCCATGCCTCACAAATGGGAAAATGGTGCTGAAAAAAAGTGCAGCTTAACTGACATTCAGCCTGTAAGTAAAAGCAGCACTGCAAAATTAGCTTCTGTTTACATATGTACTTATGGGTCCATTTCTCCTTTCCTTTAGTGATTCTGCTTCTAAATAGGTTAGCTCTCCCAAAAATGAAAGTTCTGTTATAATTTCTCACTCTAATGTCATTCTACACCTATAAGACCTTCACTCATCTTTGGAATGTAAATCAAATTCTTTTTAAAGATATTAGAGAAATTTCTGTCCCTTCATTGACAGTCCACGCAACAACAATTTGTAAGGCCCAGAAAGGTAGGAAAGACATTGCTAAAGTACTCCATGTGACTCCAGAGATTTAACCTCACACCGTGTTTATACCAGACGTGACTTATGTTGCGCCGCAACAGCTAAAAGCTGTCTACACCGACAAACTGACCGTTGCAAAGCACTCGGACTACGTCAGAAATAGAACGGGGAATCTGTTGTCACGTCGCGCCACATCCATTATGATCATGTCCACATATGACTGATTATAATGGGTACTGTTGTCTTTTGATGAGTCGAATTGTTCGCGTCCGGTGTAGACACGGTGTCAGTTTATGAAGCGACACGAGTGCTTTGTTTGTGCAATAAAACATCATTTTTGTATTTACACAACAACGTCTGCTCTTGCATTAACACAACATGTGTTGAGGTGCTCTTGTGAACATGCGTTGGAGATTAATATTTTGTAAATAAAGTGGAAAATTATGGTTAGGGAATAAAATATAGAATATACTTGTATCACTTCCTAAAACTGAGGTTAAACCACTGGAGTCACTGGATTACTTTAATGTCTTTACTACCTTTTGTGGGCCTTAAAAGTGGTAGTTGCGTTGACTCAACAGAGGGACGGAAATCTGTCAGATTTCATTAAGATCTTAAATTGTGTTCTGAAGATGAACGAAGGTCTTCGAGGTTTGGATGACTTTTTTTTTTTTTTTTTTGTGAACTAACCCTTTAACAGCAGGTGGAATTCAGTGACTACTTCAGTGTAACTTTTACGTAATTTAACACTGCTTATGTTGTCAGAGTGCATGCCAACTGAACTTCATTTATTCTTTGAATGTTGGAGCTAATATGGTGCATCACCTGAGCAGTGAGACGAGCCAGAATGCACATGACTTGATGCTTCAGGACAAACAGAACTCGCAAGTTCTTTTTATTTTCTTTTTATCATTTTCATTGTGGAGTTGAACAGAAGATCTTATTTTAATCTATGCATGTATATTTATTTATTTTACATCTATGAATTATTGTTCAAAGCCTTCTGCTCCCATTCACTTCAAACATGGACTAGTGTATTAAGAGGGTATTATCTTCAACACGTTGCTGCACAGTTTTGTACTGGAAATTTTTGTGTAGGTTTAAATATAGTGTTCATTTTGAATTTTTGTGTTCTGTATACATTTTATGTTTAGTTTACTCTGTACATGGTTGTGTAGGTTTTGAATGTGTACGGTTTGTACAAAATTGCATAGGTTTTGAATTGATGTATGCACACTTGTATTTTGAATTTGATATGTACACAATTGTGTATATTTACATTAAATGACTCCACAATATTTGGTTTGTAATATAAAATATATTTGTTAAAACGTATTTTATACAAATAAACAATCTTGAAAACAAAGTATATTTTATATAGTAAAATAATTTCATGTCTAAAAGTAAATAGTTAACCCAACTGTTGGGTTATTTTTAACCCAACTGGCTTTTAACCCAACCATTGGGTTAAAAATAACCCACAGTTGGGAAGGTGCTATGTTAACCCATAGTTGGGTTACTTGTTGGGTTATTTTTAACCCAACATTTTTTAGTGAGTAGCTGTAGGCTGTGAGCAAAACAGGACAGCCGTTGACGGGAACCTAGGGGACAGTTCTTATCCAATGTTTCACCAACCATATCCTCCTCATCCTCACTATCATCTGAGAGGTCTTCTGCAATCACAACTTTAAAGGCTTTTTTCATGTTCGATGCGTTATCTGTGATAATAAATTCTACCTTGTCACTTATATTGTATTCTTCCCATATTTCATCAAATGCATCTAAAATGTTTTTAGCACTGTGACGCCCTTTGAATCTTCTGCAGGCAAGCAGGAAGGACTTCAGGGTGTATTCATTAGCTGTGCAGTTACAAACATGAACTGTTACTCCTAGGTAAGACCTCAGTGTGCGATCTGACTATATGTCAGCCGTTACAGAGATGAATTTCCGATTTGCCAGACTTGACTTGATACACTCTCTGACTCTGGTCACTAGTTGAGGTATTGTAACAGTTATGCCTGTTGATATCTGTTTCTTGGTTCCCCAGTCCTGTCCTTAGTCTTGTCATCTGTGTCTCATGTTTCTTCTTTTTAGTTCTAGTCCTGTCATGTGTAACTCATGTTCCTTGTTTTGAGTTCAGTCCTGTCACCTATCATGTGTTCTTTGGTTTGCATTCGTCAGTCCTGTCAGTTGTCACATGTTCCTTGTTTTGAGTTCTAGTCATGTGTAACATGTGGTCTTTGTTTTGAGTTCTGTCATCTGTCACATGTTCTCTGTTTTGATTTCCCGTTTGTCATTGTCTCGTTATCAGTTCATTTGAGTTAGCCGTGTCTTGTAATTAGTTATGTCTGTCACCTGTGCCCCACTCATGATCCTCGTGTGACCCAGTTTCCCTCCTTTGTCTTTATTAGTTCATTATCATCAGCTGTTCGTCATCATTGGTTTTCACCTGTGTTCCTGTCATTAGTGTTTGTATTTATACCCTTTATACCCTGTGTTTCCCTCACTCTTTGTCTGTGATCGTTCGTTTAATGAGGTGTTTGATGTATCATTGTTCCATTGTTCTTCATTAAAGAAACCTTCTTTAGTTCACTACCGTCATTGAGCTTCCCTTGACCAGCACGTCACGTAACAGGTATCTGTTTGAAAGGTATTCCTGGGTATTGGTATTGGTATAAGGTATTATAATGTTGGATTGTTCTGGCAATTGGGATGTACCTCTCATCAACGGTGTGTAGAAAATGTCGGAAATGTTGATTTTCCACTATTAATAGTGGCAGGCAGCAGCCAATGATAAGGTCATGGACGATTGCTTGGTTGATGGCAAGTTGCCTCAATGAAGAAGCACTGTACACTTGAACTTGTGATGTTTGCCGCTGAAATGTATCAATGGTCAGCTGTGAATCCCCCCATTTCTGGCCTGCCCGATACTCCTGCAACCTGGAGAGAAGAAATGCAGTATTCTATATTAGTGCTGGAATTGAAAAACATGAAAACGATTAACTTTATTTATAAATCATAGCAGATCTATCCACTGCCTTTCTAATAGGGTTGCACAATTTTTTGCAATGATGATGACTTGCGATAAACAATTAGGAGGGCATATTAGCTGTCTGGTTGTTTTTAAATTCACTATTAGAATATACTATTAGAAACATTACCCTGGTTTCATAGACAAGGCTTAGGCTAGTCTAAGACTATAATGCACGTTTTAACTGCTGTTTTAACTGAAATCAGTTTGCACTGACATATCTTAAAATATGTCAATGCCATTGTTTTTTTTTTGTTTTTTTTTCTATAACTAAGGCATGCTTTTAAAAGCTTAAATGCATAGAACTAAGGAGTCTATGACACTGGGCCTAAATGTTGTTTCTAGAGCATAGATCATTCAAGTTTACAGCAGCAAGTCACTAACTGTCTTTTTACTCACAAAGATTTTATTGCACATACAGTAATGAATATAACATTAACTGTTGTCAACTTGCTTCTTTACTAAAAAAAGTTTACCTCTGTGTGTGTGTGTGTGTGTGTGTGTAAGTGTTAGAGGAGTCAACACATGAGTGATAGAGAGAGAGCAGAGGCTGCAGGCCCATGGCCCGTTTAATAACATGTCGGTGCCCATCACTAAATAACATGTTCACCTACTACTACTTTCTAAACTCATAAAAAGACTCAAATGCAAAGGCTAACTCTTATGTTTGGGATAGAAAATGCTTGCTCCCAGCTTAATAACTTACCTCACTTTGTGGTGCCTCTGCAGGTGTCTTACGAAATTGGATGTTGTCTCACAGGTTTTTTAAATTGTTTTGTTGCAAAATTTGCATTTGTTTCCTCCTCTTGATGCGAAATCTGAATGCAGGCAAGTAGGGCTGCAACAACTAATAGATAAAATCGATAATGAAAATCATAGACAGCTATTGTCATTATCGATTAGTCGGGTCTGCCCACCGTGCATGGAAAACTTCCACCAGTCTTATCAAATTACAGCAATGAATAAAGCATTTCTATGGACAAAATGCATTTAAAATCAATGAAAGAAACAGAGTGAGCTGCTGCGGTAAAGGTGTGTAAACCAAACTGCCCAAAACATGAGAACACTTTATTTGAAGCTTCAAGCTAATGCATTAGCTCTGTGTTTAATATGGCTTGATCTGTCAGGCGCTTGACAGATGCGCGTGCGTGCTCAGTGCAAAACATTCATTCTACAGCTATATCTTTATCAGTAAATGTTTAAAATTCACGCGAGCATTTCCATTTTGCATAAAGGTTTATCCTGACAGTCTGCATTAAACTTCAAACTTTATGTAACTGAATGAGCGCCAGTGTGCGCGCTCGCGTCAGACAAACGGAACGCGGTAGAGAGGGAGACAATTCATATCATTGATATATTCATATCAAGTTCAATTTAGGTTTAAAAGTCAGTATGTCATTCAAGTATTTAATGGTAGTAACTGAAGGGATAACAGCATGTAATTGAATAAATGTAAGATGTTTCTATTATTTACACAGGATGAAGAAATAACATTAAGAGGTCATGTGTGGGTTCCTGCTCAACATTTCTCTTGCCTGTTGGTTAACACTGAGTTTGTATTTTTGATTCTCTTTATTGTCACCGTATTTTTTAATAGAGATTAAAAGAGAGTAGAGATTTACATTATATTCACTATATACAGAGCTTAAATTTATTAGACCACCGCCACTTAAGGTTTGTGCCACAGCTGCCCTACACTAAGGCTACTTTTTAATGATTACAAAAATGATAATTTTTTAATGATTTTTATGTTTCTGTAATGGTTAATCCTCCAGTATGTGTTAGCAGTTTAGTCATAGTAGTATTTCCAACGCTAAAATATAAATATTGTTGCCATGAATTTTCGAATTTACTGTTTCACAAGAAAGACAGAAAAAATAGTAAAGCACTTTTTTCAGATGCCCAATTACAGTAAATAACAACAGAGACTGTGAAAAAGTAAATATAAATCAATGCCAGCAAGAATGCAAGCTGTTATCAAAGCCAAAGGAGGCCAAAGAAAATATAAAGTGTTTTGGACATTGTGTGAATAATGACTTTTTGTCAGATCCCTAAAATATTTGTGTTTTCTTTTCTGTGACAGGTGGTCTTAGAAAATAAGCACTGCATGTTTTCATAGCATTCAGTTGGCACGTTTGTTTGAAGGACATTGGGCAGGATGTGCAATAATGTGTTTTTTGTCAATAAAATAAAATAAGAAAGAAAATCAATTATTGGATTTTTATCCGATTAATCGAAAATAATGATAATAATAATAATCGGCCAACTAATCAATTATTAAAATAATCGTTAGTTGCAGCCCTACAGGTAAGTTAATACACTTGGTCACTCGATATATCTCCCATAATACAGTAAGCATCAATGACAATGACAATTGAGAACAAACATATGTTTACCTTGCTAAGAGTGCTTGCTCAGGATTTTGTGCAGTGAAACGCAGACCGTTGAGTGAAGCCGTGTTTCATTGTGAAAAATAAAACAAATAAAAAATAAACAGCTATAGACCAATCAGAATCAAGGACTGGAATTAACCTTTTTACAACAGGCGACCAATGTCAAAGCCCCTTCTAGATGTGTTGTGAATTTTCTGATCAAGTGCGCTCATATAGTGCTGGACTTGGTGCAAATACCAACGAGTCCAAGACAAGTCCGAGACAATAAAAAAACGTCTCGAGTCCGGACTACTACAGCACTGCCTGTAACTCTGCCTGAATCAGTCAAGCACTGTTCGCTGTTGGCCAGTGGAAAACTGGCCCCCCGACTAAGCCTGGTTTCTCCCCAAGGTTTTTTTCTCCATTTTTATCACTCGTTTCATTACCTGATGTTTTGGTTCCTTGTCGCTGTGGCCTTTGGCTTGCTTAGTTGGGGACACTTGCTTGATATTCAACAATGTTTTTGATCTGCCTGCATTGACACCATTGTATGCGAACTGAACTGAGCTGGATGATTACATCACTTTTCTCCAGTGCTGAAATACATAAATTAACTAAACTAATAACAATTGATTCTTACAATGGAATGAATCAATATAAATATATAGAATAAGCTGGACAATGACACCATTTTCTTTAAGAGCTGCTGTGTAGCCAAAAATTATTTACCAATTATTACTGTAAAGCTGCTTTGACACAATTTGCATTGTAAAAAGCACTACATAAGTAAAGATGACTTGACTTGACTTGGTAATCTGATGACCATCTCTCCCACAGTACAGGCAAAGACGATGTTGAATTCTTCGCTGACGCTCTGCAGGCGTGAGATGGTATGAATCAACATTCATCGGTTCTGGTGCTGGAGGAGCGACAGGTGTTATGGTGGCCAGAGGATGCAGTGCAGAAAGGGAGATGGCTCTGTGACAGTGGTGATTAATTAATCTAATTAATCGCAATTTAATCACACATCAATATTTAAAAAAATCACCCCAAAGATAATTTGAAGTCATTATTGTAAAGCATCAAATAGACATTACAAAAAGTAGCTTCAGAAAGAAATATTTAATTTGATTCAATTTTTTACACATGAACTTTTAGACCATGAGGTTGAGTAAATGACTGAATTTTCTGAATAACTGAATTTTCATTTTTGTGTGAAGTATACCTTTATTTTTTTTAATTAATTTGGAAATATGAAATGATTTTTTAAAATAAAATTAGACTATAAAAAAATAAGATACTAAAACTACCAGTAGGTGGCAGTAGTTGTCGTCATGAATAAGTCCTTCATTCATTCATTCAAACAGCTGGATTATTTCAGAATTGAAGTACGTAAATGGTTCTCTTCAGGCATCTTGAATCGATCAATCGCTACACAGACCGATGGCGTGTATGACATCAAAGTAGTAAAGTACCGTGAGAGCGATTAGAGAGCAGACGGCTCCCTATGCTTTTGAAACGGTCTGACTACTTTGAATCATTAATTTTGTTCTAAACACAGATTTAGAAATGAAACTGTGCATTAGTTGGACGAACAGTTCAGCTTTGTCTTTACATTTTCATTAGCAAAATTGAACAAAATAGACTATATTTTGCCTAAAATAACACAATATTAACTTCTTATTTACTGAACTGTTGTATAAATTCAGTATTGCATTTGCTCTCGTTATATAGGAAATGGGACAAAAACAGAACTCGTGTAACATTGCACTCGTTATCGTGTGATCCTGCTTAACTCATATGATCTAAGCATGACAAAAACTCAAACGGGCATTTTTGCCGTCATATCTTTAATTTTAGGGACTTTCTGACTGCATCTTCATCGCACAGTGCCCTGCATCCTATTCATCATCAATCAACTGTATGAAATGCCAGATGAACTACATAGTTGTGGGTCAGGGAAAGTACGTTAATTGCGTTAAATTTAACACATTTTTTACAGTAATTAATTAATCTAATTAACATGTTAAATTGACAGCCTTAATTTATAATACAGCGGGTAAAATAAGTATTGAATACGTTAACCTTTTTTCTTTTATTATACAAAGTTCCAATGCAGCAATTCACATAAAATTTTGGTCAGATGTTGGTATTAGCTCAAGAAATCAGTACAAATAAGGAAATCATAATACTGCAATCCATAAAAAAGTTATGTGTAATAAAGTGAAATGACATGTATTGAACACATTAAGAAAAAGCAGTACACCATGGCAAGGCAAGGCAAGAAAACAACAGATTTCACTAATTAGTTCTACCTCCTACCTGTGCAAACTAGAATCATTTGGGTTAGTGCATGTTGTTAAGTTAGAAAAAGGCTCACCCACCTCTGAATGCAAGTATTGGACATATCATGATGGATAGAGGCAAAGAGCTCTCCTAAGACTTTCACTATAAGATTTTTGCCATACATAACGGTACTGGTTGCAGATGGATTTTCCAACTCAATGTTCCTTTAAGCACCATAGGGGCCATTTTCCACAACAGAAAGGAACATTATTCCACCATAAACTTGTAACAGTTTTCCTGTTACTAATACATGTACCAGTAGTTTCTCCAGTAAATTTACTGTTATTACTCACCTGAGCATTAGGGGGCGCTCTATTTGAGGTGTATGACTTTGCCTCTTTAAGGAAGCAAAGAAGGAGAAATGGCAGGAAATTGATTCTCTAACTGCACAGAGAGGCTTGCCTCATGGTGGTTGTAGCCTTTTTTTTTTTTTACCCTGGTTGAGGAACTTTAGGGTTCTAAGCTCATCTGTAAGTAGTTGTTACTGTTTCTATTTTGGTTTAACAATTTATGTTCATAGCATATGTAGCATTATTGTTTGTTTGTTTTGAATTTTGCTTACAGAGAGTTTATGTTAGGAATGACTATGGATTACTTGGAGTGTAAACAACTGAGAAGTTTGGAACTAAGGGTTTACTTCAAACATTGACAAAGCTCTCTGAGGATTGAACTTTTCTGTGGATCATCTTGCCATTTAAGTACTGTTTCCTCTATTCATTTGCAACAAAGACTGAGCAAAGTTTATGCTCCTACTTGATGAGAAATCAGGAACTGTGCTTTAAGTGATGGACTATTTCTTACCCTCTGGTTCCAGATGTTTTGATGAAAGAGATTGTCAAGTTGAATAATACATGTTTTGTGTGACTGTGTTTAATACATTTGACCCATGAGCAAAATTGGTCTAGTTTGTCCCTTATTTTATGTAGCACTCAAGCAAAAGTTAATGGCATAGGTGTTACAAACTGGCCATGCAAAGGATCTCCTCACAAGATTTCTGATCAGGGAGTCAGAAGGTAAACTTTGGTTTGCCAAAAGTGTAGCCCAAGAACCAGGGAGCACTCAGAAAGAGGTCCAGAAACACTTGGAGGAAGCAGGTACAGTTGTCACACAGAAAACAATAGGAAAAGCACTCCACCACCACAGACTCCATGTACGCTCATCACAGAAAGCTCCATTATTGAAGACAAGGCATGTTGAAGCTCATTTGAGGTTTTCTACAAAACATTTGGAAAGATCTGCACTACTGGGACAATTTAATATGGTCAGATGAGACAAAAATCAAACTTTTGCCAACAATACCACATGCCATGTCTAGAGGAGAAATGGCTTTGAATATGACTGTAAAAATACCACATCAACAGTGATGTTTTCAAGGTGGAAGCATCATGGTATGGGGCTGTTTCTCAACTCATGGTATTGCCAGAAACAATATTATAGAAGGGAAGATGAATGGAGCCATGTACTGTGCATTTTTGAGACGAATTTGTTGCCATCCACCAGGATGAGGAAGATGAGACTTTGGTGGACCTTCCACCAGGACAACAATCCAAAATACACTCTAAAGTAGAGTTTGAATTGGTTCTAGAAGAAAATAAAGTTGTTGGAATGTCCCAGTAAATCACCAGACCTAAACTCAACAGAGCATTTGTTGAAGGAACTGAAGATCAAAATTCACAAGAGGGACCCCCAGAGTATTCAAGATTTAAAGTTTGGTCATACAGGATGCGCTTTGAAGCTGTCACTGTAAAAAAGACTTTTCTACCAACTATTAAATACAATTTCAGTGTTCAACACTTTTTTCCCCATGTCATTTCACTTTATTAAACTTTTTTATGGATTGTAGTATTATGATTTCCTTATTTGTACTGATATCTTGAGCTAATACCGACATCTGGTCAAAATTTTATATGAATTGCAGCACTGGAACTTTGTATAATTAAAAAAGTGTTAACATATTCAATTCTTATTTTTACCTGCTATATATATATATATATACACCAACAAGATTGTAATTTCTCAAATTTTGCTGCTTTTAACTTAATTAATAACACAATTGAACAACAACACTTTTCAATGAATCCAATCAAAATCCTTCAATTTCAAATTGACTGGATTTTTCAGTTCAGAAAAACACAGCTATTTAAATAGCCAGTAGTAAGAATTAAATGTCCTTTATCTGCTTATGTGGAAAGAAATGTCTCCATCCCAGGGAAAATAAATAAACAAAAGAAGACATACGTTGTTCAATTACCTACCACAGTTCACAGTTCAAGTGAGGCTTGTCTTTCCCTAAACAGAAAAATCCAAGAACAGATTCAAAGGAGGCTCAGCTCAGTCCAAATCCTCCTTAGAACCACTGGAAGTTAGGGCTGTCGCAGTGAAGGCGATATGCGGTTTTACCGCCATATATGTTTATGTATAAACACACAAAATGAATACAAGGCAATGCGTCCAAGGGCAGGCAGATAAATATCCAAAACAGAGGAAACAGGCAGGATCAAAAACGGCAGACAAGACAGGAATGAAACACTCAGAAATGTAAATCACTAGGAAATAACAGGACCTTGCAAAGGTGTGTGTGTGCACTGAGCTTAAATAGTAAACATGATAAGCTGCAGGTGGTGAGGTGATCAATGATTAGGTACGGGGTTTATGGGAAATAGTGGTTGTATCCGGGCTGACAGTGAACTCAGAGACAATCTTTGTGGCTTTATCTGGACCAACCGGGAAGTTGGGTGTGATCTTTGTGGTCATATCTAGGCAAACTGGAAACCCAGGAATGGCCTTCTTGATTTTATCAGGGCAAAGAGGGAAATCAGGGATGATTTGTCGTCATATCTAGGCAGACAGAAAGTTCCTGGGTAACCACAGTGGTTGTGTCAGGACCAGCAGGAAATTCATGAATGATCCCTGTGGTCCTATCTGGACAGCCAGAGAGTCTTTGAATGACCTTCGTGGTCATCTCTGGACAATCAGGAGACTCAGGGACGACCTCCGTGGTCGTGTCAGAACAGACGGGGAATTCTGGTTCGGCTTCTATGATCGTTGCAAGGCAGACAGGAGGTTCAGGAAAGATCATTGTGATCATTTCAGGACAGACAGGGGATTCACAGGTGACAACCGTGGTTGTATCGGGACAAACAGGAAGTTTGGAAATGATTTCCGTGGTTATACCAGAGCAGGCAGAACACTCCGCGTCGACCTCCGTGGTTGTAATAGAACAGACAGGAAACTCTTGTGCCACCTCTGTGGTCATTTCAGAACAGACAGAAAACTCTGATGCGACCTCTACGATCGTTTCAGAACAGGCAGGAGGTTCAAAGGCCACCATCGTGGTCATGTCGAAGCAGACAGGAAGTTCAGGAACACTCTCTGTGGTTATATCAGGGTACACAGTTCATATATGACCTCCGTCGTCATATCCGGAAAAACAGGAATTTCATGGGCGACCACCGTCGCATACCATTGTATCAGGGCAGACAGGGATCTCAGGGATGACCTCTGAAGTCATATCAGTACTTGATTCAGTAGCGCCCTTTTAGGAACAGATTCAGACATGCCTTTGGGGAGTGATTCTAGCACTGACCTGAGAGCATCCTTCAGTACTGTAGGAACGGACTCAGTAATGTTCTTAGACATTGAGGGAATAAGTTCAGGTTCGATCTCTACGGTTGTATCACGACAAGCAGGAAATTCAGGTGTGCCCTCAGTGACTGGCACAGGACCTGATTCAAAAGTGGCTGAAATACCCCTCGGGGTTGGTGAGATAATTGCTACTCGTACTGACGTTAGTGGTGTACACCTCACATTTGTGACCAGTCTCCAGGGGTCAGGGAAAGCCTTAAACTCCTCAATTGCAACACTCACGACGATCTGGAACACAGATGTGGTGTCCGTGGTGGCTGAAGACTCTGGTGCGAAGTCCCTGATTGCTGGAGGTTCTGACGTGGCAGCCCTGATGGGGAAAGTTTTTAGCATTGCTATTTTGTCGGTTCCCGAAGACACAGGCTGAACAGCTCTGACTGGATGTGGTTCTAGATCCCCAGATGCAGCTTGAAGAGGCTCTGAAGGTTCTGCTGAGACGTGACATGGCTCTGGAGACTCTGCTGAGACATGAGAAGACTCTGGAAGCTCTGCTGAGATGTGATGAGGCTCACGGCGGTTTGGAGCGGGTGTTGGCTCCAGGAGATCCGGTAGATCTGGAGCGGGTTCTGGGAGCTCTGGCAGAGTCGCAAAATTCATAAGCCCCTCTTGGTCGGCCATTGGAGTGCAGGCGGCGGCATGGGTGTGAGGCTTGGTTGCCACGGCCTCCTTCCGGTGCGGCTTGCACCTACGTCGTGGCTGGGGAACTGGACGATCAACTGTGACTTGGCTTTGTTTATAATGATGATCCACGGTGACGGACTCATGGCGATCAGCTGCGGCGTGCTGTGACTCTGGACGATCAGCTGCAGCATGCTGTGACTCTGGATGATCAACTGAATCGTGCTGTGACTATGGATGATCAGCTGATGGATGACGAGACTCTGGACGGGTGGCCATTTTGTGTACTGGTGCAGCGGTGGCGATTGTGCCGAGTCATGTTCCACTTCCCCCACAGTAAATGAAGAGCCACACAAGATGAGAGCATAATCCATAAAGTCCCTCAAACTACACTTGAAGCTCCCCTTAGGATACCAGGATCTTATGAATTTGTTAAATCCACAACAGAAAATGCATTTGAATGCAACTTCATCATACGGGACATGATACGACAACTCACAGAATTGGGAAACGTATTCCTCAATAGGTGAATCCCCCTGTCGAAGCTGCATTAGCTGGTTGAAGTAATCCATACTGTGACAAAGGATGCTGGATCTTGGAGTGGGGAGGTCTTCTGTAATGAAGAATCAACGGAGTCAGATCCAAATGCAGGCTTTATTCAAAAGCAGGATGGTCAGACATACAATGGTCAGAAACCAGCAAACAGGAATGTCACAGAATAGGCAGAGTCGTAAACGTAGAACAGGCAGAAAGATCGGGGCAGGCAGCAATTCAACAAAGATCAATCATACAAGGCAATGGGTCCAAGGGGAGGCAGATAAATATAAAAAACAGGCAGAACAGACAGGAATGAAACACTCAGAAATGTAAATCACTAGGAAATAAAAAAAACCTCGCAAAGGTGTGTTTGTGTGCGCTGAGCTTAAATAGTAAACATGATAAGCTGCAGCTGGTGAGGTTATCAATAATTAGGTACGGGACTTATGGGAAATGTAGTTTGAATGAATGAGTGAGTGAGTAGTGTAGAGTCCATGGTGAAGTGCCCGCTATAACCACTAGAGTGGTTCAACTGACGATTGTTACAAAACTTTATATAAAGTATAAGCAGAACTACTAATCTCTGCGCATGCAAGGCGGTGCAGTTATATTGTTACACGACAAAATGATGACAAGGGACTATCTTTGAGTGAGTCTTTCATTCAACAACACATTCAAAAAAGCGGATTCATTCAAAATGAAACAACCTGTTGAAATAATTTTAACTTTAGAAGGCTCAGCTGACCAGCAATGCATCTATGCTAAAACAGAGATTTCGCTACCTTTGGACATGACAACCTTTTTCAGGAATATTTATGACTCAGCCTGAAGAACAGAGGCAGGTAATCACACGTGCTGAGTCAACCTCTCTCCACATACACATTCAGTCTGTTTAACCCTCTGGAGTCTGAGGCTGATTTGGGGTCCTGGAGTAGTTTTACATGCTCTGACATTTGTGCTTATTTCAGCTACTTATAACATACTATTGGCCAACATGTAATTTTGCTGTATTCAGCACAAACTCTGCTACAATAATATGTGAGCAAAATAGATGTACATGTTTGCATCTTTTTAAAAATAAAGATTATGAGTGGTTAGTAAGTTTTGGCAAAAAAAATGCCCTTGCAATAAGGCCATAAAACACATACTGAATAGTTGTGCACAAGACTTTTGAGTTATCAAGCTTGTAGGCTAGAATTTTTACTACACAATGATGTGGAAATCATTCTGAATGCTTCAACACAAACAACAATATAATGATTTAAATTTTGTAAATCAGTTTTTGTGTCACCACTGCTGTATGCGTGGGAGTGGTGATGGCCATGAATACATTAGCAATTCACACCAGGGGAGACAAAAGACACTCCCCCAGTGGCTAACAGCCCATCCAAAGGCCAAAGCTGTGAAGCATCTTAAACTAAGGATGTTAGGAGATTCACAGAATTTAATCTGTTTTATTGTATTTACTTTATGTGTCACATGATCCTTCAGAAATCATTCTAATGTGCTGCTTTATTATCAATGTTGGAAACAGTTGTGGTACTTTTTGCAAGATTTATTGATCAATAATAAGTTAAAAAGAACAGCATTTATTCAGAATAAAAATCTTTCCTAACAAGTCTTTACTATCGTTGTTTTATCAATTTAACACATCCATGCTGAATAAAAGGGAGCATCATGCATTTCATATAAAAGAATATATAAGAATATAAAATATATTCGCTTTGAATCACATCATAGATAACCAAAACTGAGCGAAAAATATTACAAAAGTCCAAACTAGGCAAAATGTAGTATGAAAATGTGTTCTATATTATCAGAAAAAGAATTATATAACACTAAACAACTTACCCCGAACTTATATCCTCTTCAGAGTCAATTCGCTGTTCGAAATGCACCCGTTGGGGCGTTATGTGGGCGTTAACTCTCTAGTAATCGCCTCAAAATTTGTGTTTGAATAGCGCGCGCTCTCCGTGGGCGTGGTCACATTACAGATAATGAGCCGGCTCGCGAACGACTGATTTCTCTCCGTTTTCAAACAGATTACATAAACAGAGAATATTTGTTTTAGATTTGACTTACATGATTTAAAACCTGACATTTCAATGTTTATTTAGACATGCGTTTCATATTTGTGTGAATAGTATTCATGAAGTTACCGTTCATTTTCTTATGACTATCAGAATGGATTTCATTCGGAGAGAGATCGCAGCTCACGCATCATGTTAGTTTTGTTTATTTTGCAAAAAGCACAACATTTTGTTTTTACTATGAGTGTGCACAAGTAAAAGTAGACATTTCACAGATTGCAATGGTATATATCTCTTAATTGTATGTTCAAAATTGAAGTCCTAAAATGTGGCCAGAGCAATAAACTGACATGTCCGTTGTGTAAGACAGTGCTACAGGAAGGACAGCAGATCATATTAGCAATGTTAAACCACATGTAACCATATGACACCCTTTTTGGCTGACTTTTAATGCAAGTATTTTATATATTGCCGATTTTGCAGGTTTGCCCACTTACAAAGCATGTAGAAGTATGTAATTTTTATCATAGGTACTCTTCAACTGTGAGTGACGGAATCTAAAACAAAAATACAGAAAATCACATTATATAATTTTTAAGTAATTAATTTGCATTTTACTGTATGACATGAATGGGGGATTACAAATTTATAAAAAAGTTAGGTACATTGTGTTTTACATTTAGAGGTACATGACAAGCTTAAGGCACAGCTGTGCCTTTGTCTCTATGATAGTGTAAAGGTATGGGCAATACTAACTGATTTGATTAACACCCCCTGCATTTGAATGACACTGTTATGCTGAATAGATCAGGGCTGAGGAAATGCCGAGAATGGGCATTTGTCTCCACCTATATTCTATGTATCCCTCCCTGTTGAATGTATTTAAACTGCAATCTTAAAGAGACTTGGATGACTGCAGCAATGCACAGCATGTTTCTCAATAAAGAGTAACTTCTGCTTGAAAGATATCCCAAGGTCTCCTGGTCTCTACTTCAATGAGGAAAAAGATTCCTACAACATAATTATTTGATACATCAGGAAAGCAGAGCTTAATATTTGGTACAGAAACCTTTGTTTACAATTACAAAGATCATACGTTTCCTGTAGTTCTTGACCAGGTTTGCACACACTGCAGCAGGGATTTTGGCCCACTCCATACAGACCTTCTCCAGATCCTTCAGGTTTCGGGGCTGTCGCTGGGCAATACAGACTTTCGGCTCCCTCCAAAGATTTTCTATTGGGTTCAGACTGGCTAGGCCACTCCAGGACCTTGAGATGCTTCTTACGGAGTCACTCCTTAGTTGCCCTGACTGAGTTTCAGGTCGTTGTCATACTGGAAGACCCAGCCACGACCCATCTTCAATGCTCTTACTGAGGGAAGGAGGTTGTTGGCCAAGATTTCACAATACATGGCCCCAACCATCCTTCCCTCAATACGATGCAGACGTCCTGTCCCCTTTGCAGAAAAGCATCCCCAAAGAACAATGTTTCCACCTCCATGCTTCATGGTTGGGATGGTGTTCTTGGGGTAGTACTCATCCTTCTTCCTCCAAACATGGCAAATGGAGTTTAGACCAAAAAGGTCTATTTTTGTCTCATCAGACCACATGACCTTCTCCCATTCCTCCTCTCGATCATCCAGATGGTCATTGGCAAACTTCAGACGGGCCTGGACATGCGCTGGCTTGAGCAGGGGGACCTTGCATGCGCTGCAGGATTTTAATTCATGATGGCTTAGTGTGTTACTAATGGTTTTCTTTGAGACTGTGGACCCAGCTCTCTTCAGGTCATTGACCAGATCCTGCCGTGTAGCTCTGGGCTGATCCCTCACCTTCCTCATGATCATTGATGCCCCACGAGGTGAGATCTTGCATGGTGCCCCAGACCGAGGGAGATTGACCGCCATCTTGAACTTCTTCCATTTTCTAATAATTGCGCCAACAGTTGTTGCCTTCTCACTAAGCTGCTTGCCTATTGTCCTGTAGCCCATCCTAGCCTTGTGCAGGTCTACAATTTTATCCCCGATGTCCTTACACAGGTCTCTGGTCTTGGCTATTGTGGAAAGGTTGGAGTCTCTTTGATTGTGTGGACAGGTGTCTTTTATACAGGTGACAAGTTCAAACAGGTGCAGTTAATACAGGTAAACAGGAGGGCTTCTTAAAGAAAAACTAACAGGTCTGTGAGAGCCGGAATTCTTACAGGTTGGTAGGTGATCAAATACTTATGTCATGCAATAAAATACAAAGTAATTATTTAAAAATCATACAATGTGATTTTCTGGATTTTTGTTTTAGATTCTGTCACTCACAGTTGAAGAGTACCTATGATAAAAATTACAGACTTCGACATGCTTTCTAAGTGGGCAAACCTGCAAAATCGGCAGTGTATCAAATACTTGTTTTCCCCACTGTACCACAGGATGAACTGTAAAAACTGAAAACTTTGTGAAATTGACTATTCAATGCCTCTCAAATAAACACGGACTCTACTCTCAGGCTATGAATGATAATTGTATGCCTTATCCAGTTAGCACTGCTGCAACCAACAGCTTCTAAAGCAGTGGTTCTCAACCTTTTTTGCCCAATCCATTATCCAGGTCCGCTAAAGCACTAAAATAATTTGATTTGATTTGACTGAACAGTGGGAATATTATTATCATAGTTTCCCAGAGAGCAAAAAAGTCATCTGAAGTAGAAATTATATAGCCTATCAATGTATATCATTGTTAACGAAATGCAACGGTTAAAACGGTTATATTCAAAATTTAATTATGTGGCTTAGCAGCAAATCAGCGGGGAGCAGACAAAAAAATGCAACTGTTACAAATTTGATATTTAAAATTTAATTAACAGCAGCTGTACCGCAAATAGCCAGTCAGCAAACAATAAGCATTCTTATCAATTATTTTCAACGGAAAACATTAACAAGGAACATTGAACATCATTTCAACGGCAACAATATCGATTCCATGTGACAATATTAGATCTAGAGTATGATTGCGACAATGACTTGGTCCTGACACATGTTGTCTAACTCCAATAGAGTTTAGAATATCTGTTAATGCCAATCCCAATGCGTCTTTTTCATTATCTACATGGATATTAAAATCACCAACAATAAGGACTTTATCCACAGCCAGTACTAAAATCAGCAAATTCTTTGTTAAAGTCTGTATGGTGCCCTGGTGGCCTGTGTTCAGTAGCCAGCGCAATGGGATTTGTCACTTACATTATATAACGTTACATAAAGCACCATCACTTCGAAAGAATTATATTTGAAAGACTTTTGAGTAATACTGAAGATATTACTATAGATTACAGCAACACCTCCCCCTTTTCCTTTCTAATGAGGTTCGTGTTGATAATAGTAACCTTGAGGGCTAGACTTATTTAAAGTAATGTAGTTGTCTGGTTTTAGCCAGGTTTCTGTCTGTCATAATCGTGTCCTTGTTTGTCTGTTTATCCCGTTTCCCCAGTCCTGTCTTTGTCACATGTTCCTTGTTTACAGTTTAGTTCTGTCATCAGTCATGTGTTCTTTGTTTTTGTTTCCATCAGTCCTGTCAATTGTCACATGGTCTTTGTTTTGGTTCAGTCACGTGTTCTCTGTTTTGATTTCCATCTCGTTATTAGTTCATCGTCACCACCTGTGTCTCGTAATCAGTTATGTCTGTCACCTGTGCTGTGCTCGTTTTTCCTCGTGTGTTTCTGTGTATTTATTCCATTTGTGTCAGTCTTGTGATTGTTCGTCGTTAAAGTTACAAGCTCGTGTCGTTTGTATCCTGATCCTGTCTTGTTGAATAAATTACTTAAAATTAAGTCTGTCCTCCGTCTCCGTGCTTCCTAGCACACACCCCGAGCGTTACACTGTCAAACACAGCACATCTAGATTATTTTCTGTGATAATATAATTTACAATAAGTGCTTTTAAAGAAAAGGATTGAATATTCAGCAAACCACGCTTTATCATTTGTTTATCTATATTATCTCTGTTTTTTACTTGTTGAACATCAATTAAATTTTTACCCTTAAATGGGTTTGGAAGTTTTTTGTATTTATTAATTCGGGGTACAGACACAGTCTCTATGTGATGATATCTAGGTGAAAGAGTCTCTATGTGTTGGGATTTATCTGACTTGAGATAGCTAGCAGATGGTCGGTTTAGTCAGTCTGTTTGCTTCCTGACCTGGGCCCCAGTTAGTCAAGGTTGAGCTCTAAGACTATGTGCCATATTAATAGAGAGAAGAGCGGCACCACCCCAGGAGGGATGAATACCATCTCTTTTTAACAGGTCAGGTCTGCCCCAAAAACTTTTCCAATTGTCTATGTAACCTATATTATTCTGTGGACACCACTTAGACAGCCAGCTGTTGAGTGATGATAGTCTGCTAATTATCTCATCACTCCTACGAGCAGGAAGGGGTCCAGAACAAATTACAGTGTCTGAAATCTTAGAGTATTTACAATTAGCATTACCAGCACTTTTAAATTTGCTTTGATGTCAGGCGCTCTGGCTCCCAGCAAACAAATAAAACATATTTTTGCTTAATTAAATATCTTTAATTAAAAATAATTAATTTATTAAATATACAAGAGCAAATAAGATGGGTCTCTTAAAATGAATAACTAATTGGTTTCCTTATATAGAAAAATCAACATTTTTATTTTTTAAGTGCATAGTATGTAATGCATAAAACAATTCTATCAAAAATAAACGTTTAGTTATTACCCATTGTTTCTCTGTCTGTACTTGTACTGTGATAAATGAAAATAAAGATGACTGAGATGAATTAAGTGCCATAAATTCTGCGTTTAAGCATTTTCTGAGATGCAAAAACAAATAAAAAATATAGCTGCAAGCACCGATGGTCGGGCCCAAGCCGGTGGCACCGCCACCACGGTGGTTTAAGGACAACTGGGCATGACAGACAAAATTAATTTAAACTGTGTAAATGGAAAAGAACTGTGTCAAAGTCATTTGAATACGCTACATTTACTGCAGCTGGTGCCACTGTGACCGTGAACCACAACACCTACATCATGAGAATATTTATAATTAGATGAATTTCATGTGATAGGATGTCATAGGTAACTTTGAGTGCAAAGTTATCTTTTGGAGCTCAAAATTTAAGTATAAGTCCAGTGTAAATCTAAGTCCAGTATTTGAAAGGATTTTAAATATATTTTCCAAAACCATTAAAAGTTTCACTGACACACACACACACAGAGGCGATTGAGATTTCAGAACCATTTGGAGACTGACCAGTTAGTTGAGTCAGATTATTCGATAAAATTTTAAACAATACAAATAAAGCCTATACTGTGACAGAAATTAATCTTTGACAATGTCTTATTTGAATGTATATACTATAATACTAACTAAATGCCTTTATAGCAAAGTTATCATTACTGTTTCAAAATGTTATATGTTCAGCTGAATTTAGCTCATTATATTGTTAAATTAATTATATAAAACTAAATAGTCAGTGAAATACATATGAACTGATTCTTTGCCTTTATTTCTTTATACAAATTTATAGAAGAGAAGGGCTAAGAGATTTCCTATCCTATAATGCAGACAAAAGGAACACAGAGAAAGAGACACACACACACACACACACACACAGACTGTTTTATCAGTAAGTTGCCTCAGATTCAACATTTTAAGTACACAATAAAATAAGTACACTGCCCTGTAGTGCTCATTCTATTTATGATGTTTGATTATTATTTTGAATTATTTTAACCAAAGAGCAGTTATCTGCCAAATTTTAATTTACACATACTTCTTGATATTAAAAAATAAATTAAAATGTGTTTATTTATAATATTTATTATTATAATATTACCTAATATAATACCTAACCCTAACAACATTTTAAACAAAAACAAAAATTAAAATCCAAACATGACAAAAAGTAGTCTAAAAGTAAATATACATGCCAAAAGAGTATGGGAAAAACATTGATTATAATACAAATTATTGTACTTTAAAGCTGTTCAGAATTGTATGTAACCTTGTTTAAAAATAACCCTATAATGCCATCTTTTGGTTATAATATATTTTAAATTTCCTTTTTATTTATTGTTCTCAAACAGATGGTTAATGTGCTAATTTTTAATTTAAACATACTACATTGATTAAAATTTTTTTGTTTGAATTTCTTATTTTCTTATTCATGAATTATCATTGAGTGTCATCTCAAAATACAAAATTTTAAAGAAAACAAATATTGATCTGAAAATTGTACATTCATTTTAAATTCATCAAGATTCATTACCAAATAAACAATCTTAATTTAATATAAGCCAAACAATTATTTTACAAGATATGAGAGACTTTATTAGTATTATTATAATACTTTCTTATAAGTATTGTTAAAACTGTCTTCTCAACCCTGTTTAAAAATAGGTATATGCCCTCTAGTGCTCATTCCATATATGACATTTGATTATCGTTTAAATTATTTTAACAAAAGAGCACTTATCTGTCTCATTTTAATTCACACATACTTCTTGAAATTAAAAAATAAATTAAAATGTGTTTATTTATGATATTTGTACTATTAAATATAGAAATTAGGTGTGTATGTTTCAATTATTCGTGAATAATTGACAACTTCCAATTTCCCTTTTTGTTCTTAATTTAAACCTTCGCCATGGCAACATCATTTAGCAATTTAACAATTTAGCATCTTCAGTATGTTTTCATCATGTTCAGAAAGTTTGGTGGCGATTGCATGAATCCCCTAAGAGGAGTAGCTAAAAATTCAGAGCTTGATTATTCAAAATACCCACATTAAAACCAAAATATCTGACTTCCTGTTGGTGGGAGCTAATGACTGTAGATTAGAAAGTTGTCTGGCATAATGCGCACAATATTTGTACAGAGTTTGGTAACTGTAGGTTAAGCTAACCCCCCTCCACTTTTGTCAAAAGATGGCGCTATAGAGCCCCTCCTCCCTGCCCATTTCTAAGGCTTGGCCCATGTCTACTAGTCAACAGTATTGATGTGTGTCGAGTTCCATTCAATTTGAAGTGTGTTAAGAGCCTCAAAAACACCCAAGAATATTATTAAAGTTTGACGTCTTCCCATGGCAACAAGATTTAAGATATCAAAAAGTCATTCACATGTCTACATCTGAATAGTATTGACTATTGAATAAGAATAAGAAGATTGTTTAGTGTCATGAATTAATCTCAAAATACATTTTAAAGAAAATAAATGTATTGATCTGAAAATTGTATATTCATTTTAAATTCATCCAGGTTCATTACCAAATATACAATCATATTTTAATTTAAGTCAAACAATGACATTACAAGATATGAGAGACTTTTTTTTTAAAGTTTTGTTAAAACTGTTCATCTTCTCAACCGTGTTTAAAAATAGGTATATGCTGCCCTCTAGTGCTCATTCAATATATGACATTTGAATATTACTGGATTCATTGTAACCAAAGAGTAGTTATCTGTTATTTTAACTTACAGATCAATTAATATGAAATTAAAAAATGCATTAAAATGTGTTTATTTGTAATATTTGTCTTATTATATATTGAAATAAAAGGGAGAATATTTCATTAATTGGTAAATGACACAATTTTATGTTGGTTTTTTTTTCTTACTTTAAACCTCTTTGCCATGGCAACACTATTCAAGATATATTATAATCGTTTGCAATTTAGCATTTTCAGTATTTTGTCATCATAGTTTAAAGTCATACATTTTAACGGTACATTTCACTGTTAAAGATTTGTTTTTAGGTAAAAAATATTGCTTACACTGCTTTTGTGCAGACATCCTCTCTCTCCGGAAGCAAAAACCAGAATGAGTTTCAGAGAGCTGTGTGAAGGTGCACCCGAGTCTCCGCCCCTAACATGCCCCCCAGCACCGGAGTTTGTCCCGCCTAACACACCTCCCGAAGCATACATACGACACTTGTGGCACTTGTTTTAAAAACATTTCAACAGTTTGACTAAGTGTAAAATACAAACCTTTGATTTTACATGAACAGAATACTATTCTGCAACAATGGCCGAAAGCCTCTGCGCCCAAAATTCCTGAGAGACGCGCTGATGAAGCAAAGAAGAGGGTCTAACGCATACCCTCATACGCACACACGTACGCACATACACAAAAGACAAGAGTACAGCTGGTGTTTTTTTTGAGTGGGTTCACAGAATGTGTCCTGCTTTAAGTCTTTTAACAATCAGGTGTTACGAAATGTTTTATTACAGGGGTTCTGGTGAGGTTGTGTCAAGGACAGAGGTAGGTCAGGATGTGACCTATAACAAAACATCAGTCTTGAGATCTGTGATATCTAAACTCCAGGATACTCCAGGTGTGTTTCGCGCACACACACAAAAGCATGCGCTCACACACACACACGCGCGCACGCAAGAACACTAATGAGTTTTCTTAGGAGATTTGAACAGAATCGTTTGATCATGATGCATGAACATTTCCTCTAAAGTGCAAATGACCAAGTTTGAGCAGGAAAGAGCCCTCAAGTAATCTGATGAATTCAATATATAATAAATAAAAAAGGTCAGGTCATTAACCAATATTATAGTATATCATGAGAAATAACCCATAGAGACTCTTATTTAAAAATGTTATATAGTTTTGTTATCTCTCCTGATCCTCTACAGCACACTTGATCTAAGATTAAAAAAGGGGTTCTGTAATATCAGTAGGGGTTACGATTTGGAAGACCCCCTAACTTTATGACATTGTCAGAAACGCCCTCAGATTTTCATTTAAAAATGCCCGAACTGCATTTAAGGACTTTACATCGAACCTTGTCAGGATCCTTCACGTTGTATTAGCCTACATCTCTTCATATCCTCTGCTCCGATGTCTGTGAATCAATATGTTTGCGGTGAGTAGGATATCTGATTTCTTAATCATGTTATACGTTACATACATGTGTTTTGATTATTGTATTTTGTCGTTATTATCATCAGATGTAAATGAAGCGGACCTTTATTTTGATGAGGGACTAAGTCGTATATTGGATGAAATCTGTAAGTATCCTCTCCTTCTCTATTAAAACTATGATTAATAAATACTCTATATTAAATATTGTATTTGTTCTTCAGTCGACGAGGCAGTACTCATGAGTGAAGCGGTTCAAGATGTTTCACAAGGTAGGACTATTGTTCAAGTACAATCAGATTGTTGTTTGTTATTGTGTTGAAAGGCTTTCTAATGTTTGCCTATATTCTTAAACTCTAGATGGGGACGAATCTCCCGCCACCATCACCGGAGACCAGTCAGAGAGCGTCACTGAAAGGCACACCTCCAGTGTAACGCCCCATGAAGAAACAGCTCGCGAGATGTCATATGTAACTATCTCTGGTCATTCAAAAAGTGACGGAGAAGGTGACACATACGCTCCGTCCACATACGTGAGCGGAGAAAAGCGTCTTGCCGCTGTGTATGGAGAGTCCGTACCACCAAACGACTCGCAACACGATCATGACCCGTCCACGTTAGGGCATGGTCGTAAGAGACTCCATGAGGTGTACGGAGATCACAATCTACCAAGCACATCGCGTTTAAGAACAACGGGTAAGATATTGTCTTATTACTAT
Organism: Zacco platypus; assembly: GCA_038088235.1. NCBI lineage: Eukaryota > Metazoa > Chordata > Actinopteri > Cypriniformes > Xenocyprididae > Zacco > Zacco platypus. Next base: position 12,561,053 of record CM076071.1, on the reverse strand, counting down.
CGTTATCATTATTATTATTATTTTATAATATACTTGTTTAATGGGGCTATAGAGGCCTGGAGCTTTTTACAGAATCTCAACTGGATGTGTATACCATTCAGGAATCTGACTCTGGCTCAGACTCGACACATCTCATCCAATTCATCCTCTTTTCAATGAACAAGACCTCTCACTGTCACGAATGAGGCTCCCTCTTCGCATCCTCCGGACCGGCAGAGGGAGCCTTCACCCGAGTATTGACATTCATTGCAAACTACATTTCCCATAAGCCCCATACCTGGAACTGATCACTCAACACCTGCGCTGTATCTTCTCTTGTATTTAAACCCTGTCCACTGACTGTTCCACGCGAAGTCTTGATTAGTTCCTTGCTATCATCTCTAAGCGTTATTATTCTGGATTGTTTATTCTGTTACGACTTTGGACTGTTACCTCGTTTACGAACCTTAGCTGCCTGCCTGACCCACGCCTGTTATTGGACTCCGATTGTTTGCCGCCTGTCTCGACTCCTGCCTGTCCCAGTTTATGTTTTTTGGTTTGTCTCTGCCATTGCTATTGCCGTGTGATTACCCTTGCCTGTTTGACTCTGACTACTTTAATAAACTGCACATGGATCCTAACTCAGCAGACTCCGCGTCACAGAAGACTTCGCCGCAGAACGATCCAGCAGCCCTAGATCGTCTATGCACGGAATTATCCACCCAAGCCCACCAGCTGGCGATACATCAGCACCAGCTCAATCGTCTTACCTCGGTCACGGAAGAATTGGTAAAGACGCTACAGGCGCTTCGTCTCCCCACTACTGATACCGCTGCTACAGCAACGTCTGCACCGGAACCCCCTCCCAGTTCTCACAGCAGCTTGAATCCACGCCTGGCGTTTCCTGAGAAATACAACGGTGAGCCTGGGAGATGTAAGGGCTTCCTCTTGCAATGCTCGTTGTTTTTAAATCAGCAAACTTCGCTGTACCCCACGGATATTAGCCGCATCTCTTTTGTTTGCTCGCTGCTTACCGGGAAAGCTCTGGATTGGGCAACAGCAATGCGGGGAGAGAGTGGGTCAATTTTCCCGAACTTCTCTACATTTCTACGCCAATTCAGAGAAGTGTTTGAACATCCCGCTGGAGGTAAGGGTGCGGGAGAGCTATTACTCACGCTAAGCCAGGGGAGGAATTCCGCAGCTGAATTTGCTTTATCGTTTCGCACTCTCGCCGCGCAAACTAACTGGGTGGAGGACACACTGAAACTGCTTTTCAGGAAGGGGTTAAATGTGGAACTGCAAGCTGAATTAGCCTGTCGTGATGAAGGAAAGACTCTGAATGACTTTATTGAACTTGCGATTCAGATTGATAATCTGATTCGTACACGACGAACTGGTCGAGTCACCGTCCCAGAGAGACCGATCGACAGTCCCGAACCAATGCAGCTCGGACACACAAAATTAACCCCTGAGGAGCGCGAGCGTCGCTACAAACAACATCTCTGTATGTACTGCGGACAGTCCGGACATCTGAAATCCTCCTGTCCCGCTCGTCCGACCACCTCATCAGAATCAATGTCGGTGAGTGATTTCATTTATGCTCAAAGTTCAATGTCTTGTGTTAAAATACCAGTTACAGTCATGGTTCGTGAAGAAGTTGTATCGACATTTGCTTTGATCGACTCAGGAGCTGCTGGTAATTTCATGTCCTATGAATTTGCTCAGCAACACCATCTCACGTTATTCCCTTGTGACTCTCATTTAACAGTGGAGGCGCTAGACGGTCGTCCTCTAGGGGAGGGGAGGATTAATCACATTTCTGAGGAAATATTTCTACATGTTGGTGTACTGCATAAAGAATCAATCAAATTCTACTTGATCCAAGCTCCACGCAATCCAATTATTCTGGGATTACCCTGGTTACGCCATCACAACCCTCATATCTCCTGGAAGGATGAGCAGATTTTACAATGGGATGCCTCTTGTAGTAATCACTGTTTAACACAAGTAAAGCCTTTAACTGTTCAAAGTATTGCTGCTCATGAAAAATCTCTTGAAGTTTCAGATCTGCCTCAAGAATACTATGACTTAGCGGAGGCTTTCAGCAAGACCAAGGCGTCACAACTACCACCACACCGCCCTAGTGACTGCGCGATTGAACTCATACCTGGTTCTACACCCCCTAAAGGTAGAATTTTCCCCTTATCACAACCCGAGTCAGAGGCCATGAATAAGTACATTAAAGAAGAACTAGCGAAGGGATTCATCAGACCATCCACTTCTCCTGCTTCAGCTGGGTTTTTCTTTGTTAAGAAGAAGGATGGAGGCCTTAGACCCTGCATAGATTACCGTAGTCTGAATGACGTGACTATCAAATTCCGCTATCCACTCCCGTTGGTCCCTGCAGCCTTAGAACAGCTTCGTCAATCCAGATACTACACAAACCTCGACTTACGCAATGCGTACAATTTAATCCGAATTAGAGAGGGGGACGAGTGGAAAACTGCCTTCTCCACTGCCTCTGGGCACTATGAATATTTGGTCATGCCGTTCGGCCTAGCTAACAGTCCCTCGGTCTTCCAGTCATTTATCAACAAAGTATTCCGTGACATGCTCAACAGATGGGTTATCGTCTACATCGACGATATCTTAATTTACTCAGATTCCCTCATTGAACACATTCAGCACGTAAGAGCCGTTCTCAAGCGACTAATTCAATATCAGCTCTATGCTAAAGCCGAAAAATGCGAATTTCACCGCACTTCGACGGCCTTCTTGGGTTACGTCATCAGTCGAGAGGGAGTTGCCATGGATGAGGAGAAGGTAAGAGCCGTTCTGGACTGGCCATTACCATCAACACTAAAGGAGTTGCAACGATTCCTCGGCTTTGCGAACTTCTATCGTCGGTTCATTAGAAACTTCAGTATGGTCGCGGCACCTCTAACCGCCATGACTAAACGCACCAACTCCCGTCTTCACTGGTCAACTGAGGCTCAGCAGGCCTTCAAAGATCTCAAGACACGCTTCACTTCAGCTCCCATACTTCACCACCCAGACCCGAAGTTACCCTTCATTGTGGAGGTAGACGCCTCCAACACCGGTATTGGGGCAGTACTCTCTCAGCGTTACGGTTCACCGGCTAAAATGTTTCCCTGTGCCTTCTTCTCAAGGAAACTATCGTCTGCAGAGAGAAATTATGATGTCGGGAACCGTGAACTCCTAGCCATGAAAGCAGCACTAGAGGAGTGGCGACATTGGCTAGAGGGAGCGCAGCACCAGTTTACCATCATCACCGACCACAAGAATCTAGAGTACTTGCGTTCTGCTAAAAGACTGAACCCTCGTCAGGCCAGGTGGGCTCTGTTTTTTACCCGTTTTGACTTCCTAGTAACCTACAGACCTGGTTCCAAGAACACTAAAGCAGACGCTCTGTCCAGACAGAATGAGAATCCAGCCCAGTCCGATCCTACCGAAAGCATTATTCCTGAAACCTTGCTAGTAGCACCAGTCCAATGGGACATCATCACCGAAATCAACCATTTAAACGACCAAACACCACCTCCACCAGACTGCCCACCTAACCACAAATATGTACCCGAACAGTTGAGAGAGACTCTTTTACAACAAGTTCATAACAGTCCCAGCTCAGGTCATCCCGGAATTACTGCAACTCATCAGCTCCTCTGCGACCGATTCTGGTGGCCCTCAATGTTAACTGATACAGTCAAGTTTGTCAAGAAATGCGTAATCTGTAACACTTCAAAATCTCCTCGACAGCTCCCGGCCGGTCTGCTTCAGCCACTACCTACACCACAACGTCCATGGTCACACATAGCCGTCGACTTCGTAACTGATTTACCCAACTCCCAGGGTCATACCACCATCCTGACAGTTGTCGATCGGTTCTCCAAGGCCTGCCGTCTCATTCCTTTGCCCAAGTTACTCACCTCCCTCGAAACTGCTCAGGTACTGTGTGATTATGTCTTTCGCTTTTATGGTTTACCTGATGATATTGTTTCAGACAGAGGTCCGCAGTTTACCTCCAGAGTGTGGACATCATTCTTCAGACTCCTGAACGTAAATATCAGCCTCACTTCCGGATACCACCCCCAGTCCAACGGCCAAACCGAACGACTCAACCAGGAACTAACCCGCTTTCTGCGATCCTACTGTCAGGACAGACAATCTGAATGGAGCAGATTCCTCATGTGGGCGGAATATGCCCAGAACTCACTACAGAAACCTGCCACAGGACTCACGCCGTTCAAATGCATCCTGGGATATCAACCACCTCTGTTCCCCTGGTCTGGCGAACCTTCCGAACTCCCTTCCGTGACCAAATGGTTAGAGAAGAGTGAGGAGACCTGGAATAGAGCACATGTTCATCTCCTTCATGCAGTTCGCAGACAAGAGGTACAAGCCAATCGACGACGACGACCTGGGCCTGAATATAGATCCGGTCAATGGGTGTGGCTTTCTACCAAGGATCTTCGCCTCAGACTTCCCAGTCGCAAGCTCAGTCCTAGGTATGTGGGTCCGTTCAAAATTCTTAGACAAATCACCCCAGTTTCATTTCGTTTACAACTGCCTAATCACTATCGCATTTCTCCCACTTTTCATGTCTCTCTGTTGAAACCCGCTGCCGGCCCGAGGGGAGAGTCGGAGAGTGGAGCCGAGGAACAGACCCCAGCCCCCATCCTAGTTGACGGCGAGGAGGCGTATCGGGTTCGGACCCTTCTCGACTCAAGACGTCGGGGCAACACCCTACAGTATCTGGTCGACTGGGAGGGGTACGGCCCGGAGGAACGATCCTGGGTTAACGCAGGTGATATCCTGGACCCTACCCTCGCAGAGGACTTTCATAGATCGCATCCGGAAAAGCCGGCCCCTCGACCTCGTGGGAGACCCCGGCGTCATTTGCTTCCTCGCGTCTGGAGCCGCTCACAGGGGGGGGGCTCTGTCACGAATGAGGCTCCCTCTTCGCATCCTCCGGACCGGCAGAGGGAGCCTTCACCCGAGTATTGACATTCATTGCAAACTACATTTCCCATAAGCCCCATACCTGGAACGGATCACTCAACACCTGCGCTGTATCTTCTCTTGTATTTAAACCCTGTCCACTGACTGTTCCACGCGAAGTCTTGATTAGTTCCTTGCTATCATCTCTAAGCGTTATTATTCTGGATTGTTTATTCTGTTACGACTTTGGACTGTTACCTCGTTTACGAACCTTAGCTGCCTGCCTGACCCACGCCTGTTATTGGACTCCGATTGTTTGCCGCCTGTCTCGACTCCTGCCTGTCCCAGTTTATGTTTTTTGGTTTGTCTCTGCCATTGCTATTGCCGTGTGATTACCCTTGCCTGTTTGACTCTGACTACTTTAATAAACTGCACATGGATCCTAACTCAGCAGACTCCGCGTCACACTCACGACCTCTCATGAATAGAACCAACCAGAACTTTTAAAGAATATTGAGTCTTGTGGGGCAACCTTTGTCACACCAGGAAACAGAAGACATTCTACGTAGCACCCAAAGAGACATCTTATCCATCCTACAGAGAATTATAGAATGTCAACAGCAACACACCGCTGCACAGATGCTGCCAAAATCTGGAGAAATTGTAATGAGCAACTTTTTGAAGAGAATCAACAACTACAGATGTTGCTGGCTAAATCAATGGTTGAGTTTTTAGTTGTTTGAAACTGATTTGCATTCATTTACATTTATTCATTTGGCAGACGCTTTTATCCAAAGCGACTTACAAGGGGAGCAATTAGGGGTTACGTGCCTTGCTCAAGGGCACCTTAGTCATGGTATCGAAGGTGGAGAGAGTGCTGTTCATTCACAATCCCCACCTTCAATTCCTGCCGGCATGGGAATCAAACCAGCAACCCTCAGTTTGCAAGCCCAACTCCCTCACCATATATATATATATATATATATATATATATATATATATATATATTTTTTTTTTTTTACTTTGTTTAAATGTATGTGTTCTTTTATGTCAATAAAACAGAGTGAGAAATGTTAGATCTGTTTTGTAAGTCCTTTTATTCATTAAAACATCCATATATACACTACATTTTCTTTCATTATTCATGACACTCGTACACGTGTGTTAATATCAAGATCACAAAACAATCATCTTTATTCATTATTCGATACACTAACAGATTAATATGTCTGAAACATCTGACCAGTCTGTACACACTGAATACATTTAAATGTTTTACCATCACAGAGAACTGGTTTTAATTTTTTAATTAAAAACCATGAGAAACCATGTTATCATTTTTAATTAAATCATCATGGTACAATTTCATAATATGCTCATAATCATATCCTTTTGATATATGATACAGAAAAAAGATACAATGCTGTCCACAGGTGTCTGATAAGTAGTCGGGAAACGAATATTGTTTGGTCTGTTACCAAAGCTATCAAAAAAATAACTGACACCACCTTGATCGGGTAGGTGATCGTAAGGTAGCACTCCTAAGAAATTAGTGTTGCATGTAATTTTATCCATGATCCCCGTCAACAGCACAGTATTCATTTTCAATAATAGTAGTGAGCACCTGTCTCCGGTTAGATATCTCAATGACCAAATCATAAATTGCATAAGCAATAATAGTCATGGTCTGTCTGAGAGGCTCTCTGAAGCGTGCTTCTAATCTAATATTTTCAGATCGGACTAAGGACACATGATGGCCGCACTCTTCATTCGGGGTAAGTTTAAAAGCATAGAGGGTGGAGGAAGTCTTCTCTGTCTATAGCCAAAGACTGATTCTTAAGATGTTTCTCTGTAGCCAGAGCTAGTTGGTAAAATTCCTTTACGGCCAACCCGATATCAAATTGAGGTTGAAAGGGACGAGAAGGGATCTGAGTGCCATCCTGACAGAGTGCTAGGAATTCCAGGTTAAAATGTTTAAAAGCAATGGGATTTCTGTCATATGCTCCTGAAAAGAAACTGTTGTCTGTCATGGCCAGTATGATGGATTTCGTTAATCTTCCGAGAAATAGATTTTCCTGATTGGACACACGCAAGCCTGCAGGGATTGAAAAATTCTTAACGTATACCCCATCTATGGGGTATTTAGCAGTGGTAGGTAGGAGTGCCTGAGCATGTCCCCGGCGAACAGCAGGGGAGACAGTAACTTTTTTCACAAAAAGAGAGGCTGATACAATATTGAGCTTATAAGCAACCCCATCACCTGCCATCAGACAAAATTCATCTTTCGCTCTAGTAAATCGGAGACGGAATATATCGCCATGAATCGGTGCCAATACTTCCACAACGTTGCTCACATTGGTGAACGTGGCCCTCTTTGTCAGTCCTGCTTTTGAGCCGCCTGGGTCTGTGACGTCCATAGAACCTGCCGTATCTTTGTAAAAGAGTCCTGCTGAGAAGTAAGACTCCAGAGTATCTTTACCAAAATTCATGAGTACTTCCATGAGACACCTGTAAAGATACGTATTGGAGCTTTGTGAGACTTAACGGTCTCCTAAAGAGACATCGACCTGGCAGAATATACAAGCCCCCGGATAATTTACAAGAGAAACAGGTGATCCTTCCGCTATATCTGAACCATCAGGATTCGTTATTTTGAGTGTGTATAGTAAAGTGTTATTCAGATCAGTGTTATCTTCACCGGTTCCTGCGATGAAAAACTCTAACGGAGAGGTGTCTGTAATAGCAGATAAAGGAAGTATCTCCACATAGGTATTCTTTTCAATTGCCGTTTGTGTTAACCCTCTGAGGTCACTTTTTTTTAGGATGGCCGTATGCGAGGAGGCGTGAATCTTCATGAATATACAGTGATTCACACCTGAGGAGCTAAAGGCCGTGCCCCTGATGGGCCATAATGAGCCATTCAGTCAGGAAAGAGACTGACTGAGCTAAGAAAGAATGCAATTACAAAAGAAATATATCATTTTTTGTAGTTTATTTAAAATATAGTTAACTATATCAATAAGAGTCAGACACATTTTGAGTAGACAGCTATACCTGTAGATAAATCCTGTTCAAAGATAGAAGTGAACATCACATACCTGGCATTTGGTGTTTCTGCACTGGAGAGAAAAAACAAACAAATAAAAAAACAGAAATAAAATACACACATTTTCCTGCTTCCAGTCTCAGTATTATATAGATGCAGTCCAATGTGGGCAAATATCTGGTTTGCCACTATGATTCTCAAATCTGTCAGATAAAAAAACAACCTCTGTGAGCATGCTATAACAAGATCATATCAGCTATTATAATGTCCACTCTTAACAGAAAACATGATTTTTGTGATCTTATGCATGCATATTATGTGATCATGCACACTATTTCTCAGTAAACACTTCACAAACTGATCAAAACAGGCCAAATAAATCATCTAAACATTCATATTACCTCATAATACTTCATGTTCATGTTTCATATTCACAGACACTCTATATCGCGATAAGAATAAAGAACTTAAGAATAAAAAAAACTTACCATTCACGATCATTGGCTTGATCAAGTGATCCTTCATCGAAATCAAACTGAAAATGTGAAATTATTCCTCACCGCATCTCGAAACGATGTACATGAATCTGACTAAGGTTGATGCATTGTACCGCGCTGATGTGGGCGTTCACTCTCTGTTGCATTAATCGCCGTGCGCTCTCCGTGGGTGTGGTCGCATTAGAGGATAATGAGCTGACTCGCGAACGACTGACATCTCTCTTTTCAAACAGATTACATAAACAGAGAATATTTTTTTTTTATTTGACTTACATGATTTAAAACCTGACATTTCAACGTTTATTTAGACATGAGTCCCATATCTGTGTGAATAGTATTCACTAAGTTACCGTTCATTTTCTTATGACTATCAGAATGGACTTCATTGGGAGAGAGATCGCAGCCCACACATCATGTTAGTTTTGTTTATTTTGCAAAAATCACAATATTTTGTTTTTACTCTGAGTGTACACAATTAAAAGAGGACATTTCACAGATTAGAATGGTATATAACTCTTGATTTAATGTCCAAAATTGACGGAGCATTTTGAGTCTCTTTCACACTGACAAGAAAAAAGTGAGGTCACTTCACGCGGGCATGACAGCCGTCCTCAGAGGGTTAAGGGGACAGTTAACAGATCCAGCTCCGATTTAATGCATTCATCAGACATACAGTGTAGCAGAGACATGTTTTAGAAAATAGTATTCAGTTGTCTTTTAGTTTTAGTAGATTTTTTCACACGTTTCACACGAGTCCTCCGCGTTCGTCTTGCAACTGAACGTTTCTTGCTTGTGAGTCTGATCTTTTTAACGCGACGGCCACTCCCCCTCCTTCTCATCCTAGCCCCTGGTGGTTTAAAACTAGAGACATGATCATCAATCCGTGACCCTCCTGGCCATTGTTATAATGATATAAGACTTTGATAGAGCCATGGTAACAACGTCGCTGACTATATTTTTCGCTGCGTTTTTTAGATGAGGTTTGGCTATGCTGAATCCTCTTTTTAAAAATGGTAATGCGGCTCTAAATAAATTTTTTAAAATTCCACCGATTCCTGCACCGTACATAACTCCACCCCTGGCCTGATTCTGATAGTATGCAACATAACGCTCAGGGTCCATTTTGTACAGAGTGAGATAAGCCATTTAAAACAGATGTTGCTTCACAGGTCTAAAGTGCAATTTCGTGAAGACTCTTCCGTAAGTGAAGCGAATGTTTTGGTTCTGATCGTTTTTTATTTCAACGGTCAGTTCTTTGATACTGCTCATGCACGTAATGAGGCTTGTCGTGTCTAACACTGATGATTTTATTTGGCTCCCCTTCTATATGTATAGTACTTAATAACGGTACATATGCGTCACCGACTGATTGGTAGTCTATTATATCTGTATAAATGAAACATGTGTAGAAGCCACCTCTTATATCGGCTTGAAATGGGGCATAAACTACACTTGAAGATCTTCCGTGTTGGTCTTCATGGTGAAGGTCTACAGTTTCTATAGAAACACCATGTTTCAACCCAAGAATAATAGCCAGCTTCCCGTAAAAGGTTAATGACACTCTCTGAGGAGCTTTTAGGAAAACTTTATTCTTTATATCAGAGGTCCCCAACCCCCGGGCCGCGGACCGGTACCGGTCCGTGGGTCATTTGGTACCGGGCCGCACAGAAAGAATAAATAACTTATTTTTAAAAAAAAATTTAATTAAAAAAAAACCTGACTTATGTAATTAGTATGAAATGTGCATGTGCGTATGAAATGTGCATTTCTCTCTGGCGCGTTCACTACTGCGAAGATCGCGAGTCAACATCTCAACTTCAAATTCTCTCCGTTACATCCGTCTATGACTCACTCTCGGCGCATAGCAACGCTTGTTTAGGTCACGTGATACGTTACCGCTAAAAATAAACACACAAGCTAGCAAAATGAGTAAAAAAATCAAACGTCTCTGGAAAGCTTCTTTGCGAAGGGGAAACGGCCCAGTGAGGAGACAGAAGAAGAGCCTACGATTTCCAAGAAAAAGAAAGCTGCATTTAACAGACAATACCAGGAGTCCTACTTGAAATATGGATTCATCGCAACAGGTGATTTACACGCACCAAGCCCGCCAGAGAGCGTTAGGGGGCGGAGAGGATGTTACTCATGTTATGTTGTTGGCGCGATGTTACGAGGACGCTGCTAATAAAGTTGCGAGTAAGCCTACACATTGGATTCACGTTTATTATAATATTTAAAAAATACCCCAATTTTTATGCTGGTTGTATCATTTTATTTTGTTGTTTTTATCCGCCACACCTTAAAAGGCCGGTCCGTGAAAATATTGTCTGATATTAAACCGGTCCGTGGCGCAAAAAAGGTTGGGGACCGCTGCTTTATATGATTATAACCTAGATATACACATGGGGGGAGGGTCCCATTTATTTCCCTGAGCAAGAATGGGACATTCTTGTAATATCCTGGCTTTAAAGTATTACGTAGCATCGGTATTTTTTGAGCATTATGGTCGAAAAGTATATTAATATCTTTGCTCACGTTATAATGTCCATCACCACTTTGCAGAAGGCTTCGATCGCAATCAATAATAAAGGCAGCATCCTCCTCGTAAAAAGGTGTACCATCCCAGCCAGCAATGACATGTGGGGCCCAGATGAGGGCTTCATGGGCGGCAAATGTGGGCCCCATTATGGGCTTGCACCCGGGATCCACATTGGGGCAAGCCGTGGAAGCCCAGACGTACTAAAAGTGGGACCTGTAAGGGTACTGCATGGGTCTTAATTGGGCAATTCATGTCAGACCCATTTGGGCCCCACCTGCCCAAATGGGTCTAAAGTGGGTTTGCACCCGGGATCCAACCATGGCTACCCAGATGGGCTTTAAATGGGCTCTGTATGAGTCTTATGTGGGTCATGCCAGACCCATTGGGGCCCCACCTGCCCAAAGGGATTTAAAGTGGGTTTGCACCCAGGATCCAGCCGTGGATGCCCAGATGGGCTTCAAAGGGGATCTATAAGGGTGTTATGTGGGATATTAACCGGGCAATTCATGACAGACCCATTTGGGCCCCACCTGCTTAAAGGGCGTTTAAAATGGGCTTGCACCCGGGATCCACACGGGGGCCAGCCATGGATGCCCAGGTGGGTTTTAAGTGGGACCTGTAAGGGTCTTAACTGGGTAATTCATGTCAGACCCATTTGGGCCCCACCTGCCTAAAGGGGTTTAAAGTGGGCTTGCACCAGGATTCAACCCGTGAATGCCCCTATGGGCTTAAAGTGGGCTCTGTATGAGTCTTATGTGGGTCCTAACTGGGCAATTAATGCAAGGCCTATCTAAGCCCAACCATGCCAAATGGTTTAAGGAAACAATCTAAAAAAAAACTAAAAACGAAGAATGAATATAAGAACTGCAAGAAATTTATTGTCAAATTGAACAACAAAAATGATCTTTAAAAAATAATTTAAATGTCACATGTAAACAAATCAAAAATATATAAAAAAAACATCTCTCCAAAAAATACATTAATACAAAATTGTTACATTGAACAACAAACATAATCTTTAAAAGTCACAACATACCGGTAAATAAATCAATAATATACTTTAACCCTCTGAGGTCGGCCGTCACGCCGGCGTGATTTACTCACTTTTTTCTTGTCAGTGTGAAAGAGACTCAAAATGCTCCGTCAATTTTGAACATACAATCAAGAGATATATACCATTGCAATCTGTGAAATGTCTACTTTGACTTGTGCACACTCATAGTAAAAACAAAATGTTGTGCTTTTTGCAAAATAAGCAAAACTAACATGATGCGTGAGCTGCGATCTCTCTCCGAATGAAATCCATTCTGATAGTCATAAGAAAATGAACGGTAACTTCGTGAATACTATTCACACAAATATGAAACGCATGTCTAAATAAACGTTGAAATGTCAGGTTTTAAATCATGTAAGTCAAATCTAAAACAAATATTCTCTGTTTATGTAATCTGTTTGAAAACGGAGAGAAATCAGTCGTTCGCGAGCCAGCTCATTATCTGTAATGTGACCACGCCCACGGAGAGCGCGCGCTATTCAAACACAAATTCTGAGGCGATTACTGTAACAGAGTTAACGCCCACATAAAACATGAAGTTTCTTCATAAGATTCACTGAACGTTCATCGCGTTTTGAGGATGGCACGCTACTCTGGTAATGAAGCCCTTCAGATGATTCTGGACAGCGAGGAAGAATTTTTCGCTCAGTTTTGGTGATCTATGATGTGATTCAGAGCGAATATATTTTATATTCTTGTATAATAATACGGCCTTGTGCCTAATACAGATGTTTGTGAATGCAGGTGTGGATGTTTGTGAATGCAGGTGTAAATGTGTGAAATGCACTAAATAGGTGTGATCAACCTGTGACAACAATAGTAAAGACTTGTTAGGAAAGATTTTTATTCTGAATAAATGCTGTTCTTTTTAACTTATTATTGATCAATAAATCTTGCAAAAAGTACCACAACTGTTTCCAACATTGATAATAAAGCAGCACATTAGAACGATTTCTGAAGGATCATGTGACACAAAGTAAATACAATAAAACAGATTAAATTCTGTGAATCTCCTTACATTCTTAGTTCAAGATGCTTCACAGCTTTGGCCTTTGGATGGGCCATTAGCCATTAGTGTCTTTTGTCTCCCCTGGTGTGAATTGCTAATGTATTCATGGCCATCACCACTCCCACGCATACAGCAGTGGTGACACAAAAACTGATTTACAAAATTTAAATCATTATATTGCTCTTTGTGTTGAAGCATTCAGAATGATTTCCACATCATTGTGTAGTAAAAATTCTAGCCTACAAGCTTGATAACTCAAAAGTCTTGTGAACAACTTTTCAGTATGTGTTTTATGGCCTTATTGCAAGGGCATTTTTTTTGCCAAAACTTACTAACCACGCATAATCTTTATTTTTAAAATAATGCAAACATGTACATCTATTTTGCTCACATATTATTGTAGCAGAGTTTGTGCTGAATACAGCAAAATTACATGTTGGCCAATAGTATGTTATTAGTAGCTGAAATAAGCACAAATGTCAGAGCATGTAAAACTACTCCAGCACCCCAAATCAGCCTCAGACCCCAGAGGGTTAAAAAAAAAATACTCTGAAAAAAAATCCTCTCCAAAAAAATACACTCATGGCGTCTGTGTGGTGGACGCTCCTTTTTCTCTATGGGCTCTTGCAGCCCTCTCCCCTCCACGGTCACGTGCGCCGGTAAACCACTTCCCCAGCGCCATTTCCACTTCTTTGCGGTTCACGTTTTGAGTGATTGCATTACTCTTCAGTGCACCTAAAAACAAAGGAGCATAAGTTAATTTAGCAATGTTCTTAATTGTTCCAACTTGCAACTTGTGGTCGCGCCGGCGTCTAGACTACATTATGAGCGCGCTCGCTGTGTTTACACCGGCAGACGCTGCGCAAACTACTTCCGGCGAAAATGAAGTGCATTCGTTTAGATATGGCGCCGCCCGTGATTTGGCGCGTTAACTTGTGTATATAATATGTCTACGCTGAGCACAGCCAAATTGTCTCTGGCACAGCCAACTGACTGCTGGGCTCCTGTCTGTGCGTATGTCCACTGATTGATGACATACACCACAGACTGGAGACAGGAAAAAATATATATATACTACTCTGATTATTAGTTACTGTTACGGAATTATGTGTATGACATACACCACAGTTATTTGTAGGGATGCTTGACATTGATTTTGTACTGATATCCGATATACCAATATTGTCCAATGCTTAATTTCCGCCAGTCAACGAAACGCTGTAATATACTAATGTGTAGCTGCTATATCGAAATATCGGAAATGTGTTTAAAACTCATATCACCGTTATTGAATAAAAGTCTATAGTGATATATTTTATTGTCCAAGCTCTCCCGCTGATTTTCCTTTTGGTTAGATTCTACATCAGATTAAACAGCACAAACCAAAAATACAGACCACTGTACAATATGCAGTGTTATTTTTCTGGCAACATAATATTTCAACTTACCTCAATTTGTGAATGTCTGTTATGAAGTTCTCCTCGAAGTCACAGCTGGCAGCAGTCACAGTGCTTTCCGAATGAGCAGTTAACGTTTTGAGCGCGAAACAAGGTCTTTGCATACAGGCCCCTATAGATGTCCTAAGAACTGCCTGACCAAATAACAATTAAATACAGTAAAATTCGTAAATTAAAGGATATGTGAGAGAATTAACAAACGTTAACTGCTTCGCTGGCTTCATTATGAATGAGCCTAATTAGGTGTTGTGTGCATAACAGGCAGTGGTGGAAAGAGTACTGAAAATCTGTACTCAAGTACAAGTAGGCTACTGTTACATTGCTATTAAAGTGGTGTTAGAGAAATACTTAAGTACAATTTGTAACAAAAAAAAATATATATGAGTATATAAATATATATATGATATATTCTGTTATAATATATATACTACTCAGATTATTAGTTACTATAATATTACTATACAATTACTGTTACGGAATTATGTGTAGCCTAATTTCGTATAAAATATAAAATATAAAAAATATAAAAACCACTGATGTCACAGTTACTTCTCCAGACTAGGGCTGGATGTGTGTTTTCCTTTACCAAAAGTTAAAACGCCAACAATCTATTAATCATTAATAATTGATAAGATACAAAACAAGATCTAATGTAGGCTACCTTTACAGCCAACCAGTCATAGTTGGTGTATGAGCTACACCTTAATAGAAACACATATTACTCCTTGGTCCAAGGACATCTAACAACACAGAAGTGACGGATGATGAGGCCTCCTGCAAGTCCTTTTCTAACAAATATTGAATTAAAGTTTCCTAAGAGGTAATAATAAATGTATCATATTCATGTCCATAAAGGGACTAGCTGTCTGTGAGCTATTTGGCCTCATCTTCAAAAATGAAGTACCATAAAATTTCGAATAGGATCCCAGAGTTTTATTTGACCAAATAGACCATTGTGACAGGCATCTATGGGATATGGATAACCGTATGGGGTTATTTGTAGGGATGCTTGACATTGATTTTGTACTGATATCCGATACCGATATTAGCCGATACAGATACCGAAACATATGATCGTTTATAGGCTTACTGCCCACTGTTCCATGACTCCCTTGATACTTGAATGTTTTGAAGGACTAACCCGGTAGGCTAACTGGGGTGCGGTGCTTACTATCCGTTCGAGAGAAGATGCCAACTGAACATTTCTTTGACTGAGGTAAACTGAAAACAAATAGCCACACAAGAACAAAAATTCAACTCATTCCACTCATTGGGGCTTAGATCTGCCCTGCTCAAGAATTTATTTACTCTACAAACCCTGTGTTTATTCTGGTTGACCAACAGCAACACCCAAATTTTGTCTGCATTCGCTTTGAGAGGAAACAAGCTTTCCAATAGGGTATAAAATGACATACTTTAGTCATTTTAAACCATTTCAAAAACCGATACCGATCTTTACCAATATTGAATTTTAAAGCCAATATCGGCCGATAATATCAAGCTTCCCTAGTTATTTGTCTAAATATGTGTTTCTGCCCCAAGGGACAGGCATCTGGGACTGGGCTATTATTTGAAGTGTTACGGTAGGCCTGCAACCTTTCTGAGAGTCCACTAATCAGCATAATTCAACACAGCGTAAACTTTGACCTATTTTGATGCCATGACCTCTGCCATGCAGGACCCATGTGTTCCCAGTTCAAACCCAATCAACTTAGCACATATGTCAGGCAGGACCCATATATGTGTTCCCAGTTCAAACCCATGCCCACTTTGCCCATAAATGCACCATGCAGTACCCATAATATGTGTTCCCAGTTCAAACCCATGGCCACTTGGCCCATAAATATGCCATGCAGGACCCATATATGTGTTCCCAGTTCAAACCCATGCCCACTTTGCCCATAAATGCACCATGCAGTACCCATAATATGTGTTCCCAGTTCAAACCCATGGCCACTTTGCCCATAAATGCACCATGCAGGACCCATAATATGTGTTCCCAGTTCAAACCCATGGCCACTTGGCCCATAACAATGCCATGCAGGACCCATATATGATTTCCCAGATCAAACCCATGCCCACTTGGCCCATAAATAAACCATATAGGACCTATATATGTGTTCCCAGTTCAAACCCATGCCCACTTGGCCCATAAATATACTTTGCAGGACCCATATATGTGTTCCCAGTTCAAACCCATGCCCAATTGGCCCATGCCTGTCCCTTATGGGGCCCATGCAATCAGCTCATATGGGCTCCTATGTGGGACTCATACTAAAAAACCTACATGGGACCCACTGATTTCACCCAGCCAAAGCCCATGCCCACATGGTAACCATGGAACCCGTACTTAACCCATCTGGGCCCCACATGTCATTGTTGGCTGGGATGAAATAGGGTATTCGAATTCAACCAGCGCCACTTCCCATATCCCTTTTAAATTAATAGTGTGAGCGAGCATTGTACGATAATTAGAGATACCATTCTCGCGATAGACAACCCTTGATGCGTTGCACGGTAGTGTAACATAAAATCCTTCCTCTGCCATGATGACAATTCTCATAAAGGATGTTTGTCGTACATTATCTATGTCTTAAGGGTTCCTGAAAATCCACCATTTGATTCTCAGGTAACCAGCTGTTGAATTTAGAAGGCCACCCCCACCACTTGACAAGAACAAGCGTGGTTTTCGTGGTTCCGTCGTTTCTTGTCTAAAATCTTCTCTATTTTAAACGACTTATCGCTCACAATAATTCTCTGTAATTCTTGTTCATAAAAGCAACCTTCGATAACCCCCCCAGCATAGTCTTGTATCTTGTACACGGGTGGCTGTCGCAGAATGCACGCAGATATTGTAAAACACTCCTCTGTGTAATTCTGTTCATATCCCTTAGAAAATACATTTCTGACTTTAGACCCCCTAACCACATCTCCTATTTTATATTTAAAGACAGTTTTTTCTTTATTTACTTTTCCATACAAGTTGTTAAACACAATAGTCTCATTTTCTTTACAGACGTCCAAAGGTCTCATTGGTATAGATTTGTGATGGTTGGCATTATACCTGTCAGTTAGGTCTTGCAATATGTCGTAGTAGCGCTTGGAATTGATAGCTGTTAGATATCTCCATATCATCCATATATCATCCGTCCTTTTAGAGTTTTATTAAACCGCTCAACTACACATGCTTTTAATTTGCTGGCTTTGGTAAAATTATGTATTTTATACTTTTTTGTCAGCTGCTGAAAATGTTTGTTGAGGAATTCAGTACCTATATCAGTTTGTAGCTTTTGTGGTATTCGTCCCTCTTTTAATATGGATTGAAAAGCCTTAGTCACCTCCTGTCCAGACTTATTTTTCAGTACTCGTGTCTACCCATATTTACTAAATATATCTATAGAAGTCACCAGAAATTTAATGTTATCATTCTCCTTTGAATAAACAGACATATCGACCAGATCCGCTTGGAATTGTACATGTCTCCCGTATACCACCACTATATTACGTTTATATTTTATGGGTGCCATACGGTGTAATGTGTATGGATCCTGGCTAGACCCAGTGTTCCTGTAATACAGCTCGCTTTAATCTGCTTTTACCACCCAAAGCCCCTGGGTTTGATGGCGAATAATATATTTCTTTCATGGGCTCAGCCATGTTCTCTCCCAGTATTTTCACAAAATAATGACCAGATGTTTCCTGCCAAACAGTTTTTTATTTCCAGAATAAGTACATGAATTATATATCGTCCAGAAAACAAAGAAATTCCACACACATTACAAAATCTCTTTCCATCATGTGTTCAATCGATGTGTCAATAATTTTAAACACATCGACAGGTTCATTTCTTGATAGAAGTAATACACAAACATCAGTTACATAAGTACAAAGACATAATATGTTACCCATTTTAAGTGATTCTTCATGCTCAGACATCCTCTCAAAAATATTTTTAATAGTCATACAAGTATCGCAGTCAGTAGTAGGTATATTTGTCTTATTATGCCACTCCTTTGATAATACCCCCATTCATTTTTTTCTTTAATTTAGTTAAACGGTTATCATTGTCGGTTACATCGTCAATAATCTTGCCCAACAACTTTGATATTTTGCATTTCACGTGATGTTTAAAGAAATGCTTAGTCAGCAGGGTAGGACAGCAGAGGTTCCCCATCTCTCACTCACTCGTGGTCAGGGTCAGCAGCAGAGGAGGCCTTCCAGGCATCCACCGCGTCGTGGATGGCCTGTTCACAGCTACAATGTACATTTCATCTCTGAGTTCACACAAGACAGTCTCAACAAGACCCCTGGATTCTTTGGAGATGCGGTGTTAAACCGAACAGCTTCAATGCCTGTGCTAAGATGGTCTTCAGCTCGGGTTTGAACAGTTTTTCACTTATTTCAGTGAAACAGCCATAAAGGTAATAAGCAGAGGGTTCATACAGACATGAGTGTCTTGTCTGGGAAGGATGGTCAACAGCGCATCCGTCGCATTCGGTCTTTAGTCCTATATCAATCAGATGTTCCAGAAGTATCGCCACCACAGCCTTAATTATCCTGTGCCCCATCACACCAATACAGCCGTCCACGTCATCAGAAGCGTTGAAGCGGGATGGGAGGTGCGGCACCATAGTTTGTGAGAAATGCTAGGCTGTGATACCCCAGCTTTGTACAGAACTTATTCAGCCAGGCATCACATTTTCGATAACATCCGTCCAGCGATGATGATGATGCCTCTGTTGCGTTGCATTCATCAACAGGGGTAAGAGGAGAAGGAATAGGTGAGATCTCTTGAGAAATGATGCTTGAATGATGTAGAGCTCTCCCCGTGGTAGGTATTTTAATGGTTGTAAAATGTGGGTGGAGCTATATGAGCACCACGCCTTGCAGGAATGCACCATTCAGGATGAAACAATTTCACTTTGATGCCATTATACCTTTTAAACGCATCACACCACTTAAACAATTTATCTATTTTAACAAAAATGTCATCCAGCACAGATAAATCCTTCCATTGAAACATGAATTTAATGTCATAGGATTTCAGATGGTCAGCCTCTGTAATAGGCCAGGCGCATTCGGCAATCCCTTTCCGAAATCGCTGCAGAGAATATAAACAATCATCTGGATGTTTGTTTATATGATCACCAAGCAATCTGTATCTCGATCCCATTGTCGTCCCACTCCACTTGGCGATGAAGAGCGGTTCATCACCTCCTTCTTTCAGATCCCGCCACACTTGTGTGTAAAACAAAACCCAATACTTTTCGGAGAAAAACAGATCGGGGTCGTCTGTTGTATTCATTCATCAATCTCTCATCATTGTCCACATTGATCACATTGATCCACATTGATCTAACCTCGCAGTGGATCTTGTCCAAATTGTATCTACATACTCGATTATCTGATAAATGGAAGTCATATTTGATGTTATCCACCTGTTCATGGAGAAATTTGGCCAAACAAGGACCCCTACTAGGCTTCCTCGGTGCTAGAGTCAAGTCCTTCTTTGCTTCATCAGCGCGTCTCTCAGGAGTTTTGGTTGCAGAGGCTTCGGCTATTGTTGCAGAATAGTATTCTGTTCACGTAAAATCAAAGGTTTGTATTTTAAACTTAGTCAAACTGTTGAAATGTTTTTAACACAAGCGCCACAAGTGTCGTATGTATGCTTTGGGAGGTGTGTTAGGCGGGACGAACTCCGGTGTTGGGGGGCTTCTTAGGGGCGGAGATTCGGGTGCACCTTCACACACCTCTCTGAAACTCATTCTGGTTTTTGCGTACGGAGAGAGAGGATATCTGCACAAAAGCAGCGTAAGCAATATTTTTTTTTACCTAAAAACAAATCTTTAAGAGTGAAATGTACTGTTAAAATGTCTGACTTTTCGCATGATGTGATTTTAAAAACTGTTGTTTGATATACTCAATGCTTAATGTGTTTGAAACTCTGTTTCAGAAAATACATTTTAACCTTTTTCTGATTAAAAAAACAAAATTTAAAACGTTAATGCTACAATTCATTAATGTCTTCAAAAAATAGAAAAACTATTCAAATGTATGTGAAAAAACAAAACTTTCTTTAATAAAAAACAACCTTTGACCTCCCAATGTTTGTCACTGTCACCCAATACACGGTTTCACATTTTAAAGTTTAAAGCACATTGTTTTTAAACACTTTTTGATCGTTTTCGATCATTTTCACTTCAAAACACAAAGTCCAAAACACTGTCATGAATTCCTTTGGATGGGGGGTAGTGGGGTTAGTGAGAGGTCAATAAAACAGGAGTCCAAAACAGGTGTACAGTCCGGAGGGAGGGGAATATTTTTATGAGGGTAATAAATCAATCAAATTTTGACAGAAGGTGCCCTATAATTCTCTGTCAAAGCATTTTGAAAGTGACAGACTTCCTGCTGCCAATTGGTGGCGCTATACCTTTGACTCACAATAGTCACATCCATGTGCTCTGCCTCCTACAATGAACACACAGCTGAAGTTTCATAAAAAACAATGAATGTATGCAGAAGTTATAACACACTTCCTGTTTCTGTTTTCTAGCCATAAATTTGTTGCCTTGCCATGGGAAAACCGTTTGAGATATCAAAAATCTGCTGGCAATTTTGCATCATCAATGTCTAGACTTCATGTTCCCCAAGTTTGGTGGTGATCGGATTAAGCGCCTAGGAGGAGTATATCAAATTCCAGACCATGCGTTTTTCAAACAACCCATAATAGCTCACTTCCTGTTGAGATGGCGTACAATTTAGAGCACGAAAGTTGTCAGGCCCGATGAGGCCTACATGTGCACTGAGTTTCATACTAATATGTGCAAGCGTGTTTGATATATGGACCAGGTGTTAGGAACCCATTCAAGGGGGCGCTGTCGAGCCCCCCCTGCCACGCCCAGGTCCCAACCTCTGTGACGTCCTAATGGCCACATGTTCAAGAGCGTGTGTGAAGTTTCAAGAGTTTTCGTGCATGTTAAGGGCCCCAAATGTGCCCAAAACCTTGAAAAAAAAAAAAAAAAAAAAAAAAATATATAAATATATATATATATATATATAGCTGCAAGCAGCGATGACGGGCCCAAGCCCCGTGGCACTGCCAACCCAGTGGCTTCAAGGCAACTGTGCATGGCGGGCAATAGGCATTTCAAATGGGTAAATATAAAAGAACTATGTCAAAGTCATTTGAATTCACCACATTTACTGCTACAGTTGGTCCCCACATGATCACAAACCACAACAGACACATCTATGAGATAATTTAAATTTAGATTAATTTAATTTCAGAATATCATATGTCACTTTCAAGTGAGTTCAGAATGTGTTTTTTGGCCTGGCTGAGCTACCGTTTGCGCACCAATATTATGCACCAAAAGGATGCTTTCATTTAATTCCAATATGGGTGGTATCCGACGAAAAAATAACATTATAAAATTAACAAATGGAGCCAAATAAGCATCAGGTAAGAGTAAGATGTGTGTCTAGATTTTATTTCTCACTTATGAGAGATTATTATAAACAGCCACTTTTATAAAATCGTGTGAAATTTAATCTTTTTTTATAAAATATAATTATATCAATAAATAAATAATCTAAAGACATATTTGTCATACGTGATGCTTGCCAACACGGCATGTGACCTTGTGTAACGTCCATGTCTAGAAAACACACACTCCCTCCTATGTGAAAAGCAGACTGATTTGATTTCTGTCTAAATCAGCACATGAAAACACAGATGTTGGATGATAAGAATTGAAACTCAAACAACGTTTAGAAAACTAGTCTTGTCCGGATAGTGATATCGTGTCATAGTGTGAAGTTATCATTAGCAGTTCAAAATTTTTATAAGTACATCAGTATTTATCTTCGGTTAATTAAAATATATAAATAACACAATTATCTAACTTTGTATGTAATACTTTGTTGTCAGTGGCCAACAAATACACTGGTTTGATTAACTGCCAGGCTTGGGGAGTAACGAAATGTAACTTAGTTACGTATTTAAAATAAAAAATGTGAGTAACTGTATTTCATTACAGTTGCATTTTAAATGGGTGGTAATCAAATTACAGTTACATCCAAAAAGTGTTTTAGATTACCAAAGTGATTACTTTGAATTTAAATGCCATTTAAACATTAATGAAAACTCTGATGGGCAATTAATGTAAACAGTAACTAGTCATTCTCCGACAGTCTGAAAAACATTTCATTTCTCTTCACAAGTTTCATATGAATAAGCCATTTCACATAACAGACGTTTACATGTATTCCACAAGACAAAATGACTGGATTTATGAAAATTGTCCAATGTAAACAATGTATATATCCTTGATCCATGACCGTTCATGTTTTGTGATAGTTGTTTGTGAGTCACTTTATAATTGTAAAAAAGGTAATTGTGAATTTACCTCAAAATTTGACTTTTTTCCTCACAATTGCAATTTTTCGTCTGACAATTCTGACTTTTTCTCAGAATCCGGAGATTTAAACTCATAATTGCAAGTTATAAAATCAGAATTGCGATAACAGATACTGAGAAGATTTAACAATATTTTAAACAAAAATTTAAATCTAAACATGACAAAAAATAGTCTTTGATAATAATTTGATAAATATACATGCCAATAGAGTATGGATAAAACATTGATTATAATACAAATTATCGTTTTTTTAAAGCTGTTTAGATTTGTATCTAACCTTGTTTAAAAATAACCCTATAGTGCCATCTTTTGGTTACTATATATTAAAAGTATTATTTTTTTCTTGTCCTCAAACAAATGGTTAATGTGTTTATTTTTAAGTTAAACATACTACATTGATTAAAAAAAACGTTTGAATTTCTTATTCAATGTTAGTGTTGTTGTATATAGAAATAAACAGTGTATAATTCAGAGGAG
Organism: Zacco platypus; assembly: GCA_038088235.1. NCBI lineage: Eukaryota > Metazoa > Chordata > Actinopteri > Cypriniformes > Xenocyprididae > Zacco > Zacco platypus. Next base: position 12,537,619 of record CM076071.1, on the reverse strand, counting down.
AATATTGTTTAGTGTCATGAATTATCATTGAGTGTCATCTCAAAAATAGGTATATGCTGCCCTCTAGTGCTCATTATAAATATATGACATTTGATTATTTAAATTATTTTAAGAGTACTGTTTCCCCTCATTTTAATTTACACATACATCTTGAAATGAAAAAAATAAATTAAAATGTGTTTATTTATGATATTTGTACTAATAAATATAGAAATTAGGTGTGTATATTTCAATTATTCATGAATAAATGACAACTTCCAAATTCCCTTTTTGTTCTTAATTTAAACCTTCGCCACGGCAACACCATATGAGATGTACTATAATCGTTCGCAATTTAGCATCTTCAGTATGTTGTCATCATGTGCAGAAGTTTATTATTAGTTATTTGCAGAAGTTTATATTTTAATTTTATTTTTTAAAATCACTGCATGTGTAAAGTTATTTGTATAACTGGGCGCGATCATTATTAGGAGACGATGCGCGTCGGTTTGTGTGACAGAAAATGCTCACTGATCACTCGCTTTCAGAGAAATGACGCGCGGCTCTTTGTTTAATCCATTAGGAAATGAAGTTTGCACAGATGCCACACAGCGTCAACACATTAACACAGTCATACACATAAAAATTCAAACTTTAATTTCAAAGAATTGAAAGGAACATTAAAAAGGAATGATAAGATTCTGAAAGACGCGAGAAAGAACGAGCCTTCTCAGCCGCGGAGCGTCTATAATTGTCACAGAACACCTTCCAAATTCAAATTAAGCTTTTTAATAAATTCTTGTGATTAAATCTTGTGTAATCGCTGGAATGTTTTACTTTTTAAGTTTAAAAAACACAAATGAGTTCGTGATCATTCACAGACATCATCAAACTGTCAAACAACAGGGGGGCGTTGCTTCTATGAGTGAACAGAAATAATGTGATACACGTGCAGTACTGTCCACTAGAGGGAGCCACAAGACCATTTTTGTTAAGAGCCTCAAAAACACCCAAGAATAGTGTTAAAGTTTGACGTCTTGCCATGGCAACAATATTTAAGATATCACAAAGACATTCACATGTCTACATCTGAAATGTTTGGACATTAAAATGAAGAAGTTTGAAGCAAATTGGGTAAAAATAAGAGGGTGATCTCAAACCATTTTGAAAGTGACATTTCCTGCTGCCAATTGGTGGCGCTATATCTTTGACTCATAATAGTCACATACATGTGCTCGGCTTCCTACAACAAACACACAGGTGAAGTTTCATAAAAATCAATGAATGTATGCAGACGTAATAACACACTTCCTGTTTCTGTTTTCTCGCCATAAATTTGTTGCCTCACCACGGGCAAACCGTTTGAGATATCAAAAATCCCCTGGCAATTTTGCGTCAACAATGTCTTGTCTTCATGCTGACCGAGTTTGGTGGTGATCGGATTAAGCGCCTAGGAGGAGTATATCAAATTCCAGAGCATGCGCTTTTCAAACAACCCATAATAGCTCACTTCCTGTTGAGGCAGCGAACAACTTAGAGCACGAAAGTTGTCAGGCCGGATGAGGTGTATATGTTTACCGAGTTTCATACCAATTTGTGCAAGCGTGTTTGATATATGGACCAAGTTTTCGGACCCCATTCAAGGGGGCGCTGTCGAGCCCCCCTGCCACGCCCGGGTCCCAGGCTCTGTGACGCCCTAATGGCCGCAGGTTCCAATGCGTGTGCAAAGTTTCAAGAGTTTTCGTACATGTTAAGGGCCCCCAAAGTGCCAAAAACCTTGAAAAAAAATAATAATAGAGAAGAAGAAGATTAAGAATATAGCTGCAAGCAGCGATGGGCAGGCCCAAGCCGGTGGCACCGCCACCTCAGGGGTTTAAGGACAACTGGGCACGGCGGGCAAAATGAACTTAAACGGTGTCTCCAGTTGGAGACTGATAAGTTAGTTGAGTCAGATTATTCAATAACATTTTAAACAACAAGAATAAAGTCTATACTGTGACAGAAATTAATTTTTGACATAGTATTATACTATAATATATATATTAAGAAAAACTAACAGCGATCATAGCAAAGTTATTATTAGTAGTTCAAAGTGTTATATATTCAGCTGAATTTATCTTATTATATTGTTAAACTAATTATATAAATCTAAATAGTCAGTGAAATACAAATGAACTGGTTCTTTGCCTTTATTTCTTTATACAAATTTATAGAAGAGAAGGACTAAGAGATTTCCTATCCTATAATGCAGACAAAAGGAGACAGCAATGAAAGGGTTAAACATGCAAGACCCTGAGAGAGAGAGAGAGAGAGAGAGAGAGAGAGAGAAAGAAAGAGAGATATTCAGAAGAAATATTTTAAAGAAAACAAGTATATTGATCTGAAATATAGTACATTCATTTTAAATTCATCCAGGTTACATTTAATTTATCTTAAGGTATTTTATGTTTTTATTAACCATATTATTAAACTAATTATATAGAACCATATAGTCAGTGCACGACAACTGAACTGGTTCTATGCCTTTATTTTAATGAGATTTCCTATTCTATAATGCAGACAAAAGGACACAGCAATGAAAGGGTTAAACCTGCAAGATCCTGAGAGAGAGAGAGAGAGAGAGAGAGAGATTCAGAAAAAATATTTTAAAGAAAACAAGTATATTGATCTGAAACATAGTACATTCATTTTAAATTCATCCAGGTTCCATTTAATTTATCTTAAGGTATTTTATATTACTTTTAACCATATTATTAAACTAATTATATAGAAACATATAGTCAGTGCACGACAACTGAACTGGTTCTGTGCCTTTATTTTTATGAGATTTCCTATCCTATAATGCAGACAAAGGGACACAGCAATGAAAGGGTTAAACCTGCCAGACTAAAACACAGAAAGCTGTTCCGGCTCGTGAACTGTCTGAATGTGTGTGCGTGCAATGTATGAGGAGAGCATGAATGTAATATAAATGATAACGATCCAAATATGATTTATTTGCAGAAGGTTATATTTTAGTTTTATTTTTTAAATTCCCTGCATGTGTAAAGATGTAGTTATTTATATAACTCTTTGTGTGACAGAAAATCTTCCAAACTCTTTATGAAGCTCTTTAATACATGGCCAAGGAGGGGCCAGTGTTTAACCAGAGGGGCACATTAAAAATGGTAACATTATATTTAAAGATTATAAACTTTGTTTTACTTTACTTGCTGATATCTGTAGAAAGATGTACAGTAAACATAGGGCACAAGTACATTTATTTACTTATGCATGTACACTACCAGTCAAAGTGTACAAGAAAAACAGTATTATTGTGAAATATTTTTACAATTTAAAATAATTTTTAATATTTGAATAGGGTATATTTTAAAATGTAATTTATTCCAGTGATCAAAGCTGAATTTTCAGCATCATTATTCCACTCTTCAGGGTCACATGATCCTTCACAAATCATTCTAATATGCTGATTTGCTGCTCAAGAAACATTTATAATTATTACCAATGTTGATGATTATTATCAATGATTTGTGAAGGATTTGTGAAGGATCATGTGACACTGGAGACTGGAGTAATGATAAATTCAGCTTTGATCACTGGATATAAGTTACACTTTACTATATATTCAAATAGAAAAGTCATTTTACATTTTAATAATATTTCACAATATTACAGCTTTACTTTCTTGTATTTTAATAACATAAATGCAGCCTTGGTGAGCAGAAGAGACTTCTATCAAAAACAACCAAAATAGTTCAGTTTCCAAACTTTTGACTGGTAGTGCATATCTGCATGTATTTCAAAATGTAGGCCAAGTATTTACTTAAAAGAAAGAAACATTAGAGCCATATTGACACAAAAAATTATTTACAGGAGAAAGCACCATTTTAAGGACATACAGTAGGCCTACAATGAAATTATAATTGAACTGCTTTGCAAATAGTAATAACCTTCTTCATCACAAACCTGATGGTGCAGTACTTGATCCACATGGATCCCCTTTCTGTCCCTCTGGCTGTTCCTCTCTCTGTCCCTGTATGTTTTCTTCCTCCTCACCCTCTTCTTCATCCTTCTCACCCTCTGGAATTTCCCTCTTTGTGTCAGAGTCCTCCCTTTCATCATCTGCCCTCTCTCCAGCCTCCACTGAATCCTCTGGCTCTCTCAATACCTTGATTTGTTTCTCTCACTTTTTTGTTTACTGGGGCAAAAAGGACGTTATGTCCCTTCCTCGTTTCATTATAACTATCGGAATAAAAAAACGTGCATTACATGTCGTTGTCTAACCATCCCACTTAACACGGGCAGATAACCTATTGATTACTTTACTCAAATGTATGTTATTGCAATGCAACAGCCAAGACCAGATGAAGTTACGTGGTTAACATCACAACATTGTGCAAGAGCAACAAGAGATACGAGTCACTTACGTCCGGCGCCGCTCTAATTTACCCGTGTAGAACGTTCCGTCGCATTAGTTCCGCTTTTGGCGCTCGCGTGTAAAATCATGCCTTTCGTGTTTGTTTGCTTGTATATTGTAGAATTGCTGGAATGTTTTAAATGGTTAAATATATATATATATATATATATATATATATATATGAGACGAAGTGGCCTGAATTGTAAAACGAAAGCAAACTTTCTCTCCGTCTATGACATATTTCAGCAGTGTTTTTGATATGCCTGGATTGGCGCCATTGTATGCGAACTGAGCTGAGCCGGACGATTACGTCACTGTTTTCAGCATGCTGCTATACCTAAATTAACTAGACTAATAACTACTGATATTTGTAACGGAATGAATCAATAATATATAGAATAAGCTGCACAATGACACCATTTTCTTATTAATGTAAAGCTGCTTTGCCACAATTTGCATTGTAAAAAGACCCTAACCCTAACCCTAACCCCTAACCCTAACCCTATATAAATAAAGATGACTTGACTTGACTTGACATTAGAGTGGCTGTTTCTGTCAATACTCGCGATCAGTAAATTAATTTTTCATGTGTTTCTTTGCTTGTATATTATACAATCGCTTGAAAGTTTTAATGAATGAAATGACATGTAAACGAAAACTGTCGTGAGTTGTAAAACGAAAGCGGTTGTTCTAAACTCAGGGCTCGTGTGCTTCTATGAGTGAACAGAAACAATGTGATACACGTGCAGTACTGTCCACTAGAGGGAGCCACAAGACCGTTTTTGTAAACTCGGCTCGTGTGCTTCTATGAGTGAAAAGAAATAATGTGATACACGTGCAGTACTGTCCACTAGAGGGAGCCACGAGACCGTTTTTGTAAACACGGCTTGTGTGCTTCTATGAGTGAAAAGAAATAATGTGATACACGTGCAGTACTGTCCACTAGAGGGAGCCACGAGACCGTTTTTCTAAAATACAGAGCTTGATTATTCAAAATATCCATATTCAAACCAAAATATCTGACTTCCTGTTGGTCGTAGCTAATCACTGTAAATTAGAAAGTTGTCTGGCTAATTGAGCACAATATGTGTACCGAGTTTGGTGACTGTAGGTTAAACTAACCCCCCAACTTTTGTCAAAAGATGGCGCTACAGAGCCCCTCCACCACGCCCATTTTTAAAAGCCCCGAAAGGTTGAAAAAAAAATAATAATAATAATAATCCTTATTGAAAAATAGGGTCCTGCGCCCTTTCAGGGCTTGGGCACTAATAATCCTTAGAAGAACAATAGGGTCCTGCGCCCTTTCAGGGCTTGGGCCCTAATAATAATCCTTAGAAGAACAATAGGGTCCTGCGCCCTTTCAGGGCTTGGGCCCTAATAATCCTAAAAAGAACAATAGGGTCCTGTGCCCTTTCAGGGCTTGGGCCCTAATAATAATCCTTAGAAGAACAATAGGGGCCTGCGCCCTTTCAGGGCTTGGGCCCTAATAATAATAATCTTTAGAAGAACAATAGGGTCCTGCGCCCTTTCAGGGCTTGGGCCCTAAATATAGCTGCAAGCAGCGATGACGGGCCCAAGCCCGGTGCCACCACCAACACGGTGGCTTCAAGGCAACTGTGCATGGCGGGCAATAGGCATTTAAAACGGGTAAATATAAAAGGACTATGTCAAAGTCATTTGAATTCACCACATTTACTGTAGCAGTTGGTGCCCATATGATCACAAATCACAACAGCCACATATATGACATAATTTAAATTTAGATTAATTTCATTTCATAGGATGTCATATGTCACTTTCAAGTGAGTTCAGAATGTGTTTTTTGGCCTGGCTGAGCTACTGTTTGCACACCAATATTATGCACCAAAAGGATGCTTTCATTTAATTCCAGTATGGGTGGTATCCGACGAAAAAATAAAATTATAAAATTAACAAATGGAGCCAAATAAACATCAGGTAAGAGTAAGATTTTATTTCTCACTTATGAAAGATTATTATAAACAGCCACTTTTATAAAATCGTGTGAAATTTAATCTTTTTAATAAAATTTAATTATATCAATAAATAATTAATCTAAAGACATATTTGTCATATGTGATGCTTGCCAACACGACACGTGACCTTGTGTAACGTCCATGTCTAGAAAACACACACTAAAATATAGAACAAAAGAGCATCATTTAAAGATGCCATGTGTAAATATTAGCAGCATCTAGTTGCAAATTGCTCAGTCTACCGCCCACCCCTCCCTTTTGAAGCACATAGAGAAGCTATGGTGTCCAACACAGGACAAAGATGTTGTCGTCTGAGACAGAAGAGAGTAGCCAGTCAAGCAATGAGGTTTCTTCTAACAAAGAACAGTCTCTGCTTTTTATAAACCATACGGATACTACTACTACTACTACAACTACAACTATGATGCAAGTGGCAAAAATCGCATCTCAGTGAATTGGTTGTGATTACTAACGAATTTGTTGGCCTATAAAAAAATTATTTAATTACTCATAGCTGCTCAACCAAATAACACAATACATAAGATATATGGTTTGTGAAAATTATGCTAAATTCCATCACATGATACTATAGTAATGATATTGTTTTATTTAAATACAGTTGCATTTTTAGCCTTAGTTGAGATTAACCAGTTCTGGGGAAAGTTCAAGATAAAGCTCATATAGAGAAGATTAGATGATGTGAGTCATACAGTAATTCAAATATTATTCAGTCACTTTGAGTGAATGGGTTGTGGTAAATGCTACAGTACAGCATGAACGCAGGCATCTAAGGGGGCTTGAGTGGGCTGTTGATGTTGTCAGATGGCTACTGTCTGATCAGGGCCACTTTGCTTTTATTTCTGTCCACTGAGCAAATATGAAAAGGGAAATGATAGTGAGAAATGATCATGCACTCAGTGCTATCTTCATGAGGGTCATTAGGATGCAAAAATAAATAATGCTTTTGACAGTAAAGGACCAAACAGACATTTAGATGACTTGTTTGGAGGATGTGCTTTTACAATAAATGAGCACTCAAGCAAGCTCAGATCATTTTATTTAATGTTATGAAGTTAGTCATGTTTAAAAGTTGTGTGTCTTTTCTGTGTGTGTGCAGGTTGGGGCCGGTGGGTGTCAAAGTCTATAATATTTATTGCTGAATATCAGAGCACATTCCTAAACCATAACCATCATTGAGGGGAAACAGCTTCCACACAATGCAGATATGTAACCTAGTGTTTGGCTGTATCTAAAAATTTGGTGGCTTGTGTTTTTGGATATCATAGGCATGTTCCAGGTAATTACATTTTGGCTACACACCAGATAATGAGTGAAAATATAGTATCTCAGACTTGGAGAAAGTGAGAAGCTTCATGACATGTATATGTTAGAGTAAGAGCATTTCATTTAACAACATTCTGCTAAGTACATGGGTGTCGGAAGCAAAAAAAATGTTGGTGGGTCCTCCCCCTAAAATTTTTACTGGGGCATATGCTATTTATATAATCACTAATACTTCTTATCTCATTGACAGTTACAAACTACAATGAATCACGTAGCCTATTTCAACTAAAAATTGCAAAATTAAAAAAATAAAATTTTTAACATGTACCAATGTTAAAGAACTTAAAAGTGTTTTTAGGCTTTCAGTGTACATGAAGGGTTTCTTTTTTCTGTTATGAGCAATGTATGGTAACATTTATAATTATATCTTAATTTGTATTGTACTATAAACATAGTGTCAGGTGTGAATCAGCAAACATTCACAAAAAGTACCAGGTTTTTATTATTACAGTGATGTATCAAACGCCACTATCGGTACAACGGATATCAGATGGTAATACCACGGTACTCTGATATAATACAACTGAACTACCGCGGTAGATAGTTTTACCATGGTATTTTTTGTTTTGGCCATTAGGGTACTTTATTAACATAAATAATAGCAAACGGAAATTAAAGGCTAGTTTATCACGAATTAAGCGTCATGCATATTAATCATTATAAAACATGGATAAGGGAATAAAAAAATATACATACAGTGTTTGGTGCGTCGGTGTTGCCAGCTGAAGCACGCTTTGAGCGCTTTCCCCTCCAACATACATGACGAGGAACTGGACGAGTAAAACTCCAGCATGTGTCCCGATAACACATCCATACAGTCAAACATCATGTATTTTATTTCACAAAATGAATACGATATCAATCTGGTTGTCCTTCAGTTGTTCACAGAAACTCCATCAAACTCTCGCTGTGGTTTGGCACGCGCGAATCTCTCTGTTTCCGCAGTCAACAGACAACAAAATCATGCGATCCATCCCGATCATCCCTTGTGATTTTCCTGCTTTTCAAGAATAAAAATGATCGCAAAACGGATATGGTCCCGCTCGGTGTTGTGACCGGCCCGTTCCGGTTAGCGACAGAGCTTCTCGGTTATGATTTTATAAATACCGTTTGAACACGCAATGCCGGATTTCGGCTCCTGCCTGCGTGCAGCTCAATTCCTTCTAGTTCATTCCGACACAATGAAAGATTGAGTTGCCTAATATATGCGAGTGAACTTTCTGTGAACCCTTCCGAGGCTGCTAACCTTCAAATGACCCACACTACTGTGACATCACACACACACACACTAGCAGCAGCTCTGCAACACAAGAAAGGTTGAGAGCAAAAACACAGCTCAAAACAGCATTTCCCTCGAAAGAATTCCCTATACATTCACATTTTCCTGAGTTACAAGTGACCAGAGTAAGCTGTGAACACCTGACAAACTGTACAATGATACAAATTATGATATAAATGACACCATATTACTGATAACAGCAATTAATAAATAAACAGAGAAAATTAGTTGAGCAGCTCTTATGAAAAAGCAGCCTACACTTTAGCATACCTAAGAGGCCAACTTATTACAGAAAAGAAATATATGTGTGTGTGTGTGTATTTATTTTTTATTTTTTAAGAATATACTTGAAAACTACTTATTACTGTAATATATATACTTTAAAATAATTTACTTAAAGGTAGGGTAGGCAATTTCATTGAGGCTAGCAATAGCAAGTTGAAAGCATGGGCTTTCAAGTCACCTTTATATAGTGCTTTATACAATACACATTTCAAAGCAGCTTTACAGTGAAATTATGCATTTGGCTGAAGTCAGTTCAGTGTTGATTCAGTTCCATTGTAAAGATAATTAATTATTAAATTAGATCTGCAAAAAATTATTTCATCATCCAGTTCAGTTCAGTAATCATACAATAGTGTCAATAGTCAGATAAATAGTATTGTTGAGTAGCCTACACAGCGCTCGCCAAAGCCACACCTCCTTCAAAACACTTGAACGCACACAGCAGAGTCTGTAAATTAATTTAATACCACAAAAATAAGTAAAATAAAAATAAGTAAATAAGTAATTTACACCTCATGTCTCAAAGGGCATGAAATTTGAACGTAAACAACCTTTAAAGACTGCTACATATTCGTAATTGTGGTTACGACATGGCGTGAATGCAGCATAAGCTCATTGTTTTGGTTCAGGAGGAAATGTAAAAGACAGCTACTGTTTGTTTGTGGTATAGCCTTTTTGACCCTCGGTAGTAAGACTTGTAATAGTAAGAAGAGCACCATGATACATGCTTATTGTGTTGACGCAAACGGACGTTGTTACATGAATACATGTTGGAGATTAATATTTTGTAAATAAAGTGGCAAATTAGTATTATTTTTTGTTTTTGTAGTTTAGTACAATACAAGTGCAAATTCAATACAACTAAGCACATTCCTTTTTCACAAGGGAGTGGAGAACAGTAGAGCTAAAAAGTAAAGAATGAGCAAAGAAGAGAACACTTAAGAGTACATTAAAATAAAGAGCAGAGTAGTAATATATAGTAGAGTAAAATAGTGGAAAAGATTAGAGAGAGATCAAAGAAGAGTTGATGTATGTATATGTATATATATATATATATATATGTATATATATATATACACACACACACATACACAGGTGCTGGTCATATAATTATACAATCATCAAAATTTGATTTATTTCACTAATTTCATTCAAAAAGTGAAACTTGTATATTATATGCATTCATTACACAGAGACTGATATATTTCAAATGTTTATTTCTTTTAATTTTGATTATAAATGACAACTAAAGAAAATCCCAAATTCAGTATCTCAGAAAATTAGAATATTGTGAAAAGGTTCAATATTGAAGACACCTAGTAACACTCTAATCAACTAATTAACTCAAAACACCTGCAAAGGCCTTTAAATGGTCTCTCAGTCTAGTTCTGTAGGTTACACAATCATGGGGAAGACTGCTGACTAGTTGTCCAAAAGACGACCATTAACACCTTGCACAAGGAGGGCAAGACACAAAAGATCATTGCAAAAGAGGCTGACTGTTCACAGAGCTCTGTGTCCAAGCACATTAATAGAGAGGTGAAGGGAAGTAAAATATGTGGTAGAAAAAAAGTGTACAAGCAATAGGGATAACCGCACCCTGGAGAGGATTGTGAAACAAAACCCATTTAAAAATGTGGGGGAGATTCACAGAGTGGACTGAAGTATGCAAGACGTGTTTCAGCTGTCGCATTCCTTGTGTCAAGCCACTCTTGAACAACAGGCAGCATCAGAAGTGTCTCGCCTGGGCTAAAGACAAAAAGGACTGGACTACTGCTGAGTGGTCCAAAGTTATGTTCTCTGACGAAAGTAAATTTTGCATTTCCTTTGGAAATCAGGGTCCCAGAGTCTGGAGGAAGAAAGGAGAGGCACACAATCCACGTTGCTTGAGGTCCAGTGTAAAGTTTCCAGAGTCAGTGATGGTTTGGGGTGCCATGTCATCTGCTGGTGTTGGTCTACTGTGTTTTCTGAGGTCCAAGGTCAACGCAGCCGTATACCAGGAAGTTTTAGAGCACTTCGTGCTGTCTGCTGCTGACCAACTTTATGGAGATGCAGATTTCATTTTCCAATAGGACTTGGCACCTGCACACAGTACCAAAACAACCAGTACCTGGTTTAAGGACCATGGTAGCCCTGTTCATAATTGACCAGCAAACTCGCCTGACCTTAACCCCATAGAAAACCTATGGGGTATTTTGAAGAGGAAGATGCGATATGCCAGACCCAACAATGCAGAAGAGCTGAAGGCCACTATCAGAGCAACCTGGGCTCTCATAACACCTGAGCAGTGCCACAGACTGATCGACTCCATGCCACGCTGCATTGCTGCAGTAATTCAGGCAAAAGGAGCCCCAACTAAGTATTGAGTGCTGTACATGCTCATACTTTTCATGTTCATATATTTCAGTTGGCCACGATTTCTAAAAATCCTTTCTTTGTATTGGTCTTAAGTAATATTCTAGTTTTATGAGATACTGAATTTGGGATTTTCCTTAAGAAAAGAAATAAACATTTGAAATATATCAGTCTGTGTGTAATGAATGAACATAATATACAAGTTTCACTTTATGAATGGAATTAGTGAACTTTTTGATGATATTCTAATTATATGAGATTGTTTTAAATATTTTTTGAAAATACAAATGAGAAATGTAGGGGTGAAAATTATACTAAATGATGTTTATTTAGAACTATTATCGCTGTTGAAACGGAACAAAAACAGTCCATTTTCCTTCTAAAATGTAAGTAACTTTAACTACTTTAACTGTTGTATGAAATCAGTGTAACGTTTACAATCGTTATGGTATTCAGGAAGATGGCACTCTTGGATGTGTGATGTTGCTTAACTGTATCATGTGTTACAAACACAAAAACTCCACATTGTGAATTTTTACCGCAGTATATTAACTGAGTTTCTTGTGTGTACTGCCCTCATTTGTTTTCGATTTCTACTGTTACCGCCAGTATATTATACATTATATAACCTTAATTATCCACTATCGATCGCCACTTGAACTAAATGTAACAAATGAATAAATGAATATATGAATAAATTGGGCAAAGAAGCAGCAGCAGGAGACCACCACAGTGGAGTGTATGGGCAGATCTGGTAGAACTAGAGACCAAGACGGCTGATCAGGCAAGACTGAAACACAAAGCACAGAGAGGTTAGCATTGGCCACTGGGGCCGTGCCAAAAGCAGACAGGGAACTCGAGGGCATCCTCCAAGGACATAACAGGACTGGCAATGTGTCTTCGGTTGACCTTAGTGGTCACCTCAGGGCTGACAGAAAGTTCATGGATGACCTCTGCAGTAGAGCCCTGCGCGGGACTTTTCTTAAACCCGCACCCACCCGCCCGCTGATTGTATGACCAGGACCACCCACTCTCACAACCTGTGTGTTCCACTCCCGCCCGTGCCCACAATGTTTGTGTCCACTCCCGCGGACTTTATCTTACATATACTCAGACTAAATATTCGTTCAAGTTAACATCCAGAATAACAGACTTTAAACATGATTGTGTTTAAATAAGATGAATTAACCAATGCTACATCAAAGCACCACACATGACAAACATATTGGGTAGGCCTATTTTTTTATTAGGGTTGTAAAACATTAGGCCTAACTGTTAAAACAAATCCACAACTAGCGGCACCTCAGTTTTTAGGCTACTGCATACACACTCACCAAACGAGTAATTTGGAAACACAGAAAACTGTATGTTGCCTCAGGGCAGAGGTGCCAGATTTATGTCCGTTATAAATAAACACTTTTGCACAAGTTTAACTCTTTCCCATTTATGTCAGTAGCAATTGAGAATTGATTCCATATGTCTGACTTGCCTTGTTTTGCTTTTGTCAAGTAAACAGCCGCTTTAATTTTCTTCTCAACTTCTTGTGTTGACTCTATTTCTACTACACGCCAAATCCCACCGTTCTCCGCAGGTCTCCCGCTAAATTTGTGTTGGGTCCCGCGGGAGCCCAAACCCAATGCAGCCCTCTACTCTGCAGTCATGTCAGGGCAGACAGTCAGTTCAAGATCGACCTCTGCAGTTGTGTCAATGCACACAGGGAGTTTACACAGGCAATTGTCAAACAACAGCAAACAGATATGTCAGAGGAATGGCAGAATCGTGGTTGGTGAACAGGCAGAGGAGTTGATGCAGACAGTAAGTTAACACAGTCCAGTAACACAATACAGTAAATCCAAGGGCAGGCAGAGAACGATCGGAAGACTGTAAACAAACAGGGTCAAAACAGGCAGGCAAAATGTAAACAAATGCTCAGAAATGACAACACTTGGGAATATCAAGACCTCGCAATGGTGTGTATGTGCAGAGTGCTAATATAGTCCAGATAATGAGCTGCAGCTGGTGAGGGGATCAGTGATTAGGTACGGGGCTTCTGGGAAATGTAGTCTGCATGAATGAGTGAGTGAGAGTGTGTAGTGCATAGTCCAAGGTGAAGTGCCTTCTAGTGGCTGTAGTGGCCACTTCAGCTGATGGTTGTTACATAGCCCCCCCGCAACACTGCAGTGCAGACTGTCTCGATGAACCCCACGGTGAGGTCGACAACTCCCACAGCAGATCTATCCCCTCTGGCAACCACCACAATAGATCAGGAGAGCCTGCAACAAAAAACAAAAAGAGGTTAGTAATGGCCGCTAGGACCGTCACAGGACAGGCAAGGAGCTCGGGAACGCCCCTCAAGGTTCTATCTAGAACCTCCTCCCTGGTTGTCTTGAGGCAGGCAGACAGTCCATGAACCACCTCAGTGGTTGTATTTGGGCAGACAAGGGACTCAGAAAACTCACAAAAAGCCTTCATGGGTATTTCAGGACAGCCACAGGGTTCAGGGATGATCTTAATGTTCGTATTCAGGCTGATAGTGTATTCAGAGATGATCGTCGTGGCTTTATCTGGACCAACAGGGAGCCTGGGGATGACCTTTGTGGTCATGTCTAGGCGGACAGGAAGTTCATAGGTAACCATCCTGGCTGTATCAAGACAGACAGCAAGTTCATGGATAATCACTGTTGTCATATCTAAGCAGACAGGAAGTTCGTGGATGACCTCCATGGTCATATCTGGACAAACAGGAAACTGGGGAATGACCTCTGTGGTTGTTACAGGGCAGACAGGAAATTCTGGCGTGACCTCTGTGGTTGTTACAGGGCTGGCGGTCTTCCTGATCACTTCAGAACAGACAGGAGATCCAGGGATGACCTTCATGGTCATATCAGAACAGATTGTGAGCTCAGAGACGAGTTTAGAAGCATCCTCCTCTACTTCAAGGTCTGGTTCAGGACCTGATTTGGGGCTAACTGAAAGTTCAGGGGTTATCTCCAAGACCGTTTCGGGGGAGACAGAAGGTGCATGGGTGACAGAAAGTTCAGGGACGATCTCCGTGATCACTTCAGAGCAGACAGAATGTTCAGGGGCGATCTTCATGATCGTTTCCGGGCAGAGAGAAAGTTCATGGTTGACAGAAAGTTCAGGGGCGAGCTCCATTATCACTTCAGGACTGACAGAAGGTTCAGGGGTTTCATAGATGACTTCCCTGTTTGTATCAGAGCAGACAGGAAATTTATACGTTTCCACAGTGGTTGTATCAGAGCCAACAGGAAATTCACTGATGACCTGCAAGGTCCTTTCTGGACTGATCAAAAGTTCTTGGATGACCTCCACGGTCATATCTGGACGAACAGGACTCTCATAAACGACCACTGCAGTCGTATCAGGACAGACAGGAGCTACATTGATGACCTCTGGGGCCATATCTGGACATACAGGAAATTCAGGAACGACCTCTGTGGTCATATCAGGAGAGACAGACAGTTCAGGAGCGACCTCTGTGGTCGTATGAAGACAGACAGGATTCTCAGGGGCGACCACCATGGCCGTTTCAGAACAGACAGGAAGTTCATAGGCGACCTCCATGGTTAAATCTGAACAGGCAGAAAGCTCAGGGCCAACCTCCGTGGTCATGGCAGAACAGACAGAAAACTCAGGGAAGGTCGTAGTGATCATTTCGGGACAGATAATGAACGCAGAGACAAGTTTATAAACATGCTCCAATGCCTCAAGGTCTGATTCAGGACCTGATTTGGGGCTGGCTGAAATGCCCTCTAGGGCTTCAGGGACTGATACAGGAGTTGACTCTAGCGCACTCTTGGGCTGTACTGGTGTGCTCAGGGACTGACTCGGAAGCGCCCTCTTGGGTTGTACTGGCGTGCTCAGGGACTGACTCAGGAGCGCCCTCTTGGGGCAGGTCCGAAGCTGGAGCCGATGTGTGTGCTGCCCACACACAGAAAATGGCCATAGCCATCATGGACAGGACTGCATCCTCTGACTGCTCAGATATGATTGACAGTCTGTAACGTGGCAGGTAAGACGTGAACAGTCTGAGGCGGAGCAAGCGTGATGTGAGCCATCTGAGGCTGGACAGGCGTGATGTGAGCCATCTGAGGCTGGACAGGCGTGATGTGAGCCGTCTGAGGCTGGACAGGCGTGGCATGAGCCGTCTGAGGCTGGACAGGCGTGGCATGAGCCGTTCGGGGATGGACAGGCTTGACGTGAGCCATTGCTGGCTGCTGGGCAGGCGTGGCATGAACCGTTGGCTGCTGGGCAAGCGTGGCATGAATCGTCGTAGTTGCTGAACAGGCGTGAGATGAACCGGTGGTTATTGGGCAGGCATGGTGTAAATCATCGCTGACTGCGTGGCCTGAGTCATGGCTGGCTGCATGGCAGGCGTGGCGTGAATCATCCATAGTTGAGCAGGCATGGCCTGAATAATCCGTGGTTGAGTAGGCATGGCCTGGGTCGTTAGTAGCTCAGGCAGATCTGCATAGATGTGATGTGGCTCTGGAAGGTCTAAGGAGAGGTGACGAGGCTCTGGAGACTCTGTAGGGACGTGATGAAGCTCTAGAAGCTCTATAGAGTCTGAAGCGGGTGTTAGCTCCGGTTCGGATCCAGTGAGCTCTTGAGCGGATCTGTGAAGTTCTGGGGTGGATTCGTGGGGTGCTGGAGCGGCCTCGGGGAGTGCTGGAGCGGCCTTTTTTTGGTGCGGCTTGCGTTTACGTTGTGGCTGAGGATGATCAACGGTGACTTGGCTAGATTCATGAAGATCTACGGTGACTTGACTTGCCTCTGGACGATTAGCTGAGGTGTGCTGTGCCTCCGGATGATCAGCTGATGTGTGCTGTGGCTCTGGACTGGCGGCCATTTTGTGTACCGGTTCAGCTCTGACCACCATGTTGTGACTGGGCTCAGGTGTGGAAATCACAGGGCAGAAATATTTATAAATTACAGGGCTAGGCATGATTAAAGTTGATTCAGCTGGTGATGGTGCAGAGTCAAATTCTACCTCTCCCACAGTAAACGAGGACCCACTTAACATGAGCGCATAATCCATAAAGTCTCTAAGACTACAATGAAAGGTTTTCAGGGGTTCATTTAGACCCCGACGATATAAATGTTTGAACAGAGACTCATCATACGTGACACGATTAAATAACTCACAGAATACCTGCACATATTCCTCAATATCTGATCCTCCTTGCCGAAGTTGCAGAGGTTGACTAAAGTAATCCATGTCGGGACAGAGACTGCTGGGAAAAGCCGCTGGATCTTTAAGTGGCGAGGTCTTCTGTAATGAAGGGTCAACGGAGTGGGATCCAAATGCAGACTTTATTTTAACAAGAGTAGTCACACAGGCAATGGTCAAATCAACAACAAACAGATATGTCAGAGGAATGGCAGAATCGTGGTCGGTGAACAGGCACAGGAGTCGATGCAGGCAGCAAGTTAACACAGTCCAGTAACACAATACAGTAAATCCAAGGGCAGGCAGAGAACGATTGGAAGACGGTAAACAAACAGGATGAATATGACAACACTTGGGAATATCAAGACCTCGCAAAGTGTGTGTGTGTCTGTGGTGCTTAAATAGTCCGGATAATGTGTAATGGCTGGTTGATGTAATCAGTGATTGGGTAATGCACTGCAGCTGGTGAAGTGATCAGTGATAGATACGGGGCTTCTGGGAAATGTAGTCTGCCTTAGTGGATGAGTGAGTGAGAGAGTGAGTTCATGGTGAAGTGCCCTCTTGTGTTTATAGCGGGCACTTCAACTGACGATCGTTACAATTTAGTTGTTTCCACTTTGAACAAATGTGAGGTTATTTCATGAAACATAATTGCAGCTTCCTTTGCCAAAAGCTGGTAGACATTTGTAAATGTTAAAACGTTTGAATGTTAGAATGTTCAGTGCATCACGTGATTAACTGCCAAATTCAAAAGTGCTTGCGCGCGTTCTCTGGCGCTGAGCCAGTGACAGACGCGCTCAGCGCTGTCAATATATCACAAATATGCAGTGTTTTCAACCACATAATGTTTATTTTAGGTTTCAGACATTTAAATGCACATAAGTACTAACAAATGAATACATTTAGAGTTTGTAAAATACACACTGATGTCTATAGAAGCGGCAATAAGTCATTTCCATAATAATTAGATAGCACGTTTTATTCATATCAGATACCCATTGTGTAAGTAACTTTAAAGTTTACTCTCTTCTTCTCTCAGTTCACCGGCTCACTTACTTTCATGTATTTCGGGAGTAAGTTTAATTTCTGTATTTTAAGATCAGTTGTGTTAAAACACAAATTTGTTTTCATCTCTCTTATTTTTTTTTTTTTATTCTAATGCCCTACTATTCATTTTTCTTAAGGGGCGCAAAAAAAATCTGCCTGAAGTAGTCTTGAATCTTCCCAAGAAAGTGAAGACTTCAGACCTTGCCACTGATCTAACCAAAAGCCTGTGTCAAAATGTCAGTCCAAAGTTGGTACGTAAAGACATAAGTGATCAGAATGCATAAGTGACCAGGTAAAGTACATTTTCTTAATGTGGCAGTACTGTGTACGTTGCTGATTTTGGATGTTTGGTTTTATTTTTTATTAACTGTTTCATATTTTTATCATTAAAGGACAACACTGTCAAGTGTATGTGCCAACTTGCAATCAAGCCTGAATTCTACATCAGCCTTCAGTTTGTTAACCCACACGTTTGGTGTTAAGTTTCATCATAGACAGTCTAAAATGAAAAACAGAACAAAGAAATTTCATACATTGTACTACGGCCAGCACCAAAGGTTTGTTGTTAAATCTGACAGTAACCTTTTATGTTTGACATTTTATTTATACAGATCCTTTCTTTTCAAAACTTTCCCAATTACTTGAGTGGATCTAAGTGGATCATTAGGGGCTTTTTAATACCCTTATATTTTTGTTACATTTATATGTTTATATGTAAAGTAAGTTTCTTAAAATAAATATACAGGTACTGTTATATAATTAGAATATCATCAAAAAGTTGATTTATTTCACTAATTCCATTCAAAAAGTGAAACTTGCATATTGTATTCATTCATTATACACAGACTGATATATTTCAAATGTTTATTTCTTTTCATTTTGATGATTATAACTGACAACTAAGGAAAATCCCAAATCCAGTATCTCAGAAACAATCATGGGGAAGACTGCTGACTTGACAGTTGTCCAAAAGACGACCATTGACAACTTGCACAAGAGGAGGGCAAGACACAAAGGGTCATTGCAAAAGAAGCTGGCTGTTCACAGAGATCTGTATCCAAGCACATTAATAGAGAGGCGAAGGGAAGGAAAAGATGTGGTAAAAAAAAGTACAAGCAATAGGGATAACCGCACACTGGAGAGGATTGTGAAACAAAACTCATTCAAAAATGTGGGGGAGATTCACAAAGAGTGGATTGCAGCTGGAGTCAGTGCTTCAAGAACCACTACGCACAGATGTATGCAAGACATGGGTTTTGTCGCATTCCTTGTGTCAAGTCACTCTTGAACAACAGACAGCATCAGAAGCGTCTCGCCTGGCCTAAAGACAAAAAGGACGGGACTGCTGCTGAGTGGTCCAAAGTTATGTTCTCTGATGAAATTAAATTTTGCATTTCCTTTGGAAATCAGGGTCCCAGATTCTGGAGGAAGAGAGGAGAGGCACACAATCCATGTTTCTTGAGGTCCAGTGTAAAGTTTCCAGTGATGGTGATGGTTTGGGGTGCCATATCATCTGCTGGTGTTGGTCCACTGTGTTTTCTGAGGTCCAAGGTCAACGCAGCCGTATACCAGGAAGTTTTAGAGCACTTCATGATTCCTGCTGCTGACCAACTTCATGGAGATCCAGATTTAATTTTCCAACAGGATTGGCACCTGCACACAGTGCCAAAGCAACCAGTACCTGGTTTAAGGACCATGGTATTCCTGTTCTTAATTGGCCAGCAACCTCGTCTGACCTTAACGCCATAGAAAATTTAGGAGGTATTGTGAAGAAGAAGATACGATATGCCAGACCCAACACTGCAGAAGAGCTGAAGGCCACTATCAGAGCAACCTGGGCTTTCATAACACCTGAGCAGTGCCACAGACTGATCGACTCCACGCCGCATTGCTGCACTAATTCAGGCAAAAGGATCCCCAATAGGTGTGTGACGAGACCCCTATCCCACGAGACGAGACGAGACACGAGATTGGGTTCACGAGACAAGATTTTTATAGTATTTTTAAGAAATCCTCAATAATGAAACGTATGAAGGGAAAATAGTCTTTTATTCAACTGAAAATCATAAAATGCAAAAATGTTGGTTCATTTTGAAATCAACTTGTAATGCATGTCATTTTACTTCTATTTTAATGTATTATTTGCAATAAAACAACATGCAAACACTGCTAAATGTTTTGCCACAAAATCAACCAATTGTTTTCTGCCCTGTATAATTTCACTTGAGAAATCTCACCGAACTTCTTTCTACAGTTTGAACATAAAATAAACAGCATAAATAAAATAAACATATAAATAAAAAATTCAAATAACACTTTAAGTGTCACTTTAACTGCAGTACAAAGTTGACCATTTCCCAGTCACTATTGATTGAGTGGGCTGTAACTGTTATATAGCTCTGCGTACACCGAGAAGTCCAACCGTTGGCAGTAATAGCGATGCTTTCTGCCTCTTTAGGGGCCGTTCACATATCGTGCCTAATAAAGTGTGTAAAGCGCGGCTGCGTCGCTTCCTCCTTCTTTTGCAAGCGTTCGGGAGCTTGCGCTTCTGTAGCGTGTGTCGTTGCTATGCAATCATGAACTGTGCTCTCCACGACCATGAGGAAGTTTCAGCAAGGGATAAATTGATTTTTAGCCCTTGCTTTAGCTTTACTACTGGATATATTTATGGAGATGAGATATAACAACCCCCCTGTACAGCTATGATCAGCTGTTCGGCTGAGCTTTCCATGTTTTGTTACGGAAAGGTCGAAGATGATCGGTTGGTTCTTGTCACATGACCTGCGGTTTTCATGTTTTCATCTCGCCGCGTTACAGGCGCGCCAGGAAAAAACGAGCGCGCCACACCGCATGT
This sequence comes from Zacco platypus, assembly GCA_038088235.1. Classification (NCBI taxonomy): domain Eukaryota; kingdom Metazoa; phylum Chordata; class Actinopteri; order Cypriniformes; family Xenocyprididae; genus Zacco; species Zacco platypus. Next base: position 12,516,874 of record CM076071.1, on the reverse strand, counting down.
GCGCCGCGTCGCTTCCATTTTGCGAGAATGAAAATGCGCGCGATATGTGAACGGGCCCTAAGAGTCTGTACAACCTTGGCTGAGGTGTACGGCATAGTTTTCTTACAATGTTTACATATTGTTTGTGTCTTGTGTGTTATTCTTTCGCCGTTTATTATTTCTACTAGAAAACCAAAATGTTTCCAAACAAACAATTTGAAAGTGGCGGGGGCATCTTCAATAATAATTTCACCCTCACACTGATAGCACGACGAGACAACTTTTCACCTCGACGAGAAATCTCGTCACGTTTTAGTCTCGCGAGATCTCGTGGTATGAGATCTCGTCACACTCCTAATCCCCAACTAAGTATTGAGTGCTGTACATGCTCATACCTTTCATGTTTATACTTTTCAGCTGGCCAAGATTTCTAAAAATCCTTTCTTTGTATTGGTCTTAAGTAATATTCTAATTTTCTGAGATACTGAATTTGGGATTTTTCTTAGTTGTCAGTTATAATCATCAAATTAAAAGAAATAAACATTTGAAGTATATCAGTCTGTGTGTAATGAATGAATATAATATGCAAGTTTCACTTTTTGAATGGAATTAGTGAAATAAATCAACTTTTTGATAATATTCTAATTATATGACCAGCACCAGTAATTAAAAATGTTTTATTGGATAAATGAAGTATGATTCATCCTTATGAACACAAACATACCACATGTCATCTAGCCACATTGCAATGGTACTGTAACAGTAATAATTAATGATCGATCAAAAATATCAAATTTATAATGGCAATTATTTTTTCGGCACACAAAATACATCACATTGAAAATAGCTTAGATTCTTCAGAAAACAATATTGTTTAGAAATGAACATCCAGTTAACAACTAAACATAGGACCATACAAAAAAAAAAAAAAATCAGCCCTTCATTCGATTTTCTTGCTTTATCGGGTTGTCTCTTTCTTTTTTTAAACCCTTCTGAATTTGTGTCAGAAACTGAATTTTTCAGTCTTTTTTCATTTTTTTGCGTTGCATGGGAAGAGTGGCTGTATTTTCCTTGAAGTGCAATGCCTTTTTGACAAAAGACTTCTGTCTTCTTGTTCTTGTTGGCTTTTGATGTTCTCTGGAACTGTCTGCCATCTTGTGACAATTTCAAGAACGTCTCCTAGTTTCTGGATTTCCGAATTCATCTCTTGTTTCTCAATATATACTCACCTAAAGGATTATTAGGAACACCATACTAATACTGTGTTTGACCCCTTTCGCCTTCAGAACTGCCTTAATTCTTGTAACGACTGAGATAAATCAGAAACAAATATTTGTTATATTTTAACAAATATCCTCCAAACCCCTTTCTGACTGCTAACCACAGGGGCCACCCAACCCAAGGTAATAGGACTGCAAGCCGTTTTACGACCTGAAAGTATGCAGACCATTTAGAGTCAGGCTATAAGGAAGTCACAAAGCCTGTAAAAGAAAACTGACTCTCCTGCATTAATTTATAACTACCTCACATATATCATGTCTCCTATCAAATTAATGCTCATTTCACGACTTACATCTTCATGTATGTGACTTCCTCATCAAATGCAGTGCGTGTTCGTTGTATTAATTGGAGCATTAATGTACACAAAACTGCTAGGCCTAGTTTTATCATGCGCTGGAAGAAAAGCCGTAAATTCCTCCAGAGAGGAAGTTCCCGCTCAGGAATTCCTCTTTCCTCATTGGTCAGGTTCACTTTGGGGAGTGTGCCAGAACCCAGAGGCTCAAAGGGAGCACAAACTCCCCTCCCTTTCTCTCTCTCTTATCGTCGACTGTTCCAAAGACAGCTCCTCCTGCCTGGGAGGCCAGGCCGGTAGGCCTCGGCCCTGCCCGGCCATGTGCTCACATGAGAAAGAGAAGACAGCGACAATGCAAGCTTGTTATCGTTCCTTCATTCAACACAGAAGACATCGATTGCAACTTCAGCACCATCGGACCGAACTCAGGACTTTCTACTGCAACCGTATATTCAGACGGTCTTCCATCTCTGAGGCAGAATGCAAGTATCGTACGATATACTAAATTGCTGCTAGTTAGTTAAAGTTGTGAACCTCCTTTGTCAACAGAGGAGCTTTGTATTGAATGCTAATGATTCCTTCCGGGTTGTTGACTTAACTCCATATCCTGTTCCCACTTTCGGCTTCACTCTCACTTCCCCTTTTACCCCTGTACACGTGATTTGTGTGTATGTATGTGTTTGTTAGTTAGTTATGTGTTCATGATGTAGTTAATAAAATTTGTGCACAATACATGTTTGGTTCTGACTCTGCCTACGCAGGTGAATTGTCACTTAAATGATTCTAACCCTATACATGTTTTTAAAAGTACCGGAAACGGGACAGAAAGATTATTCTTCTGTCAGGGGAAATATCCTTCTCTCAGAACCAATTAATAATCAACATTGAGTGTTCACAGGATGAACAGATCGATTGATTGTAGTTTGAATGCAGCTACATTAAGTTAACCTGATTAACTGATTCAAATATTCATAATTGATCATAATGAATAATCATAATTAGTTATGAATAATCATTAATATTTCCCTTTTCAGCTAATTTGCTACATTCTACATGGCATTGATTCAACAAGGTGCTGAAAGCATTCTTTAGAAATGTTGGCCCATATTGATAGGATAGCATCTTGCAGTTGATGGAGATTTGTGGGATGCACATCCAGGGCACGAAGCTCCCGTTCCATCACATCCCAAAGATGCTCTATTGGGTTGAGATCTGGTGACTGTGGGGGCCATTTTAGTACAGTGAACTGTACATGTTCAAGAAACCAATTTGAAATGATTCAAGCTTTGTGACATGGTGCATTATCCTGCTGGAAGTAGCCATCACAGGATGGGTACATGGTGGTCATAAAGGGATGGACATGGTCAGAAACAATGCTCAGGTACGCATTTAAACGATGCCCAATTTAGGGGCCTAAAGTGTGGCAAGAAATCATCCCCCACCATTACACCACCACCACCAGCCTGCACAGTGGTAACAAGGCATGATGGATCCATGTTCTCATTCTGTTCACACCAAATTCTGACTCTACCATCTGAATGTCTCAACAGAAATCAGACCAGGCAACATTTTTCCAGTCTTCAGCTGTCCAATTTTGGTGAGCTTGTGCAAATTGTAGCCCCTTTTTCCTATTTGTAGTGGAGATGAGTGGTACCCGGTGGGGTCTTCTGCTGTTGTAGCCCATCCGCCTCAAGGTTGTGCGTGTTGTGGCTTCACAATTGCTTCGCTGCATTCCTCGGTTGTAACGAGTGGTTATTTCAGTCAAAGTTGCTCTTCTATCAGCTTGAATCAGTCGCCCCATTCTCCTCTGACCTCTAGCATCAGGATGTTTTTCCCTTTTCACACCATTCTTTGTAAACCCTAGAAATGGTTGTGCGTGAAAATCCCAGTAACTGAGCAGATTGTGAAATACTCAGGCCGGCCCGTCTGGCACCAACAACCATGCCACATTCAAAATTGCTCAAATCCCCTTTCTTTCCCATTCTGACATTCAGTTTGGAGTTCAGGAGATTGTCTTGACCAGGACCACACCCCTAAATGCATTGAAGCAACTGCCATGTGATTGGTTAGATAATTGCATTAATGAGAAATTGAACAGGTGTCCCTAATAATCCTCTAGGTGAGTGTACATATCAGCATTGTCAGTTTGATTCACAGAACAATGCATTTTTTCATTAATGGATGTGCCAAACAACTGTTGAGCTAAAATAAGGCAGGGGCATATACCATGATATGAGAACGTGCAACAGGTACAAGAATGGGTTTCCAAAGCCATACTATATGTTCCTCTCCCACAAAGACTTTCCACATTGATTTCCATCTTCACCTCAGAAGAGACACTGAATTGGCCTTTTTTTGTACAGCTCTTGCATGAGCTTCCAGCTGAAGAGCAAGTTCAGGGAATGCATCGTCCTTATCTTTGGAAAAATCCAGCAGCACCAAATGTTTGCATAGTTCACTTCTCAAACCAATAGGGCAACTGCAGAAGCACTCTGCTGAGCAGGTTCTGTAGGAAAGTGTGGGGTCTTTTTTGGATGGCACATTATAGACATATATTTCTGATGATTCTCTTGTAATGTGATCAATCCAGCCTTTTTCCATCATTCTTGTTGCTTTGTCAAAGGTTTCCTTCATCTGAATGGCAACACAGTTTGCCATTCTTCCTGCTGATTGCAAATGTTTTATTGCCTGGAAGTAAGTCTCTGTCTTGCAAAGAAGGTGTCATAATCGTGTCCATGTTTCTCTGTTGATGATTAAACAGTTTAAAGTTCCTTCAGTCTTCGTGCTAGTTCCTGCACACCAGTAGCGTTACAGAACAACCGACCTAAAAGACCAACAACAGCAACAACAACTGCTACAGTGATGACTCCAGCAGAAGCTGAAGATCGCCTGTGGGGCATCCGACAGCGGGGACGTCCGCTGGAGAGGTATGTGGGGGAGTTTGTCGAGCTATCCCATCAGGTGAGCTGGCCAGATGTCTCACTCAATGCAGTGTTTTGGTTGGGCCTGGATGCGAACAACATTCGCCATAGCGAACCCATGGGAACCTTTTCTCTAGTCGATTTAATTAATAAAGTCCTAGAATTAAATGGATCTGGGTTCGAGGTTGAGGAGTGTGTTCCCTGTACAGTCCCATCCAAAACACCTGCTCCGCCAGCCCACCTCGCGCCGACTCCCCTCGCATACCCCTTCAGCGGAACGGTTCCTGTCTGTCGGTTTAGCCAGTCCCTTGATCTCCGTTGGGGGTTCAGCTGCGCAAGCCTGGGATCCAAGGTGTTGGACCCTCCGCTGCTATCTGTCCGGTCGGCGCTATCATCCGCCTCCCTACCTCTAGAGGCAGCTCCTGTTTATCCTCCCGAGCCTAACCTAGTTCATCAGCCCGAGCCTGACCCCATTTATCAGCCTGAGTCCGTTTCCACTCTTCCGTCTGAGCCTGCTATCCAGCCTCGATGGAAATGCAAGCCGCGTCAGAAGAAGGCCATGGAAAGTGAGCCATGCTTCCATATGGTCACCACCGAGCCACACTTCCCCATGATCACTGCCTGCTCTACAGTGACGGATCCAGTGGAACTTGCTGTTCTCCCTGACCCCTTTGTGAACCCTGATGCGATCGCGGAGATCACTCCTGAACTTTCGTTTTCCCCTGAGGCGACCACAGGGATCGCCGATGAACTTTCGTTTTCTCCTGAGGCGACCATGGGGATCGCCGATGAACTTTATGAGTACCTGAATGCGAATGCGGAGATCGCTCCTGAACTTTTGTTTTCCTCTGAGGCGACCACGGGGATCGCCGATGAACTTTTGTTTTCCCCTGAGGCGACCACAGGGATCGCCGATGAACATTATGAGTACCTGAATGTGATCACGGAGATCGCTCACGAACTTTCAGTTTCCCCTGAACCAGTCGATTTCCCCGAGCTCTCAGTTATCCTCGAGCTCTCTGTTTGCCACGAGCTCTCTGTTTCTCCGGAGGCGACCATGGAAGTCGCAAACACGGCAACTCCACAGCCGGCCGCCGCTGGCCGGCCGCCAATGACCGTCCAGAGTCACAGCCGACCGTCGATGACCGTCCAGAGCCTGCGCTCCCATACCATCCAGAGCCTGCGCTCCCAGACCTTCCAGAGCCTGCGCTCCCAGACCTTCCAGAGCCTGCGCTCCCAGACCTTCCAGCGCCTGAGCCGGCGCCTGAACTTCCTGCGCCTGAGCCGGCGCCTGACCTTCCTCCGCCTGAGCCTGCACCAGACCTTCCTCTGGCTGAGCCTGTGCAAGACCTCCCAGCGCCTGAGCCTGAACATTGACCGCCTGGCCTTCCACCAGATCTTCCGCCGCCTGACGATATGCCGTCTGACCATCCGCCGCCTGAGCCAGGCAAGGGGGGTAATTCTCCCATTAAAATTTTTTGGGGGGGGCCCAGTGTCCGTGGCTATGGTGGCCAGATGGACAATGGCCAAGGAGGCCACGTCCTGGACTCCACCCTGGCCACCAGAAATCTTAGCTCCTACCTTGACTCCACCCTGAACTCCGCCCTGGCCACTAGAGCTCCTGGCTTCAGCCCTGACTCCTCCCTGGCCGCCAGAACCGCCTGACCCACCATGGGTCCCCGAGATCCAAGAGACACCCTGGAGGCCACCTGAACTGCCTGCTCTTGCACACGGCCTCCAGGGTGCCCGTCCCCTGTCATAATCGTGTCCATGTTTCTCTGTTTATTCTGTTCGCCAGTCCTGTCTATTATCTTATGTTCCTTGTTTTGAGTTCAGTCCCGCCACTTGTATAATATTCTTTGCGTTGTCTTCGTTTGTTTTGTCATCCGTCATGTGTTCTGTTTAGTATTCGTCAGTCCTGTCAATTGTCACATGTTCTTTGTTTTGTATTCTAGTCCTGTCATCGTCACATGTGATCTTTGTTTTGGTTCCCCATGTGCCTCGTTATTCGTTCATTGTTTCCAGCCGTGTCTTGTTATCAGTTATGTCTGTCACCTGTGCCCCGCTAATTATCTTCTTGTGTTCATCTGTATATATTCCCTCTGTGTCAGTCCAGTCCTTGTCAGTTGTTAATGTATTGTTAATGTCGTTATCGTGTATCCTGTCTGTATCCTGTCGATGATTAAACAGTTTAAAGTTCCTTCAGTCTTCGTACTAGTTCCTGCACACCAGTAGCGTTACAGGAGGACAATGGAGGATCAAGCAAGTCATCCAAACGGTGATTTCTTATCCCTGATAAGAACTGGTATTTTAGTCGATGGAAGAACCTGAATAAAAGAAAAACTATTCATAGTGCCAAAACAAGTGTATAATTAAATGGGGAAAAGATGCAATGTCAGTGAATGGTAGTAAAGGCTGTACAGCAGAAATTCTTTTAACTTTGCCAGGGTCTGAAATTACCTTTCTATCAAATTGTTGGTCTCTGAATTCCCATGGTTATAACAACGTCCATAATCGGCCCATCTATGACTTACTGCTTCCCAATTGTAATTGCAAAGCTCGTGGTAGTGAGAAAAATCCTTTAGAAGTTTTTCAGCCACTCTGTCAAAGTCAGCCTTCTGCAATAAACAAAACGAGGTATTGTGAGACTGCAAGCAAAAAAAAAAGTGTAATGAAAAAAAGCTTCCTTCTTGGTTAAAAATGCCTCTTATTTTAAGGTGCAAAGGGGAATACAATTGAAACATTTCTGGCAAAACTTAATATGTTGTCATGGTATACCTTATGTAAACATTACAACTGCATAATGCAACCATTAAAAATGTAAATTCAAATACCATAGCACAAGCTTTCATTTATTTGAAGTAATCAATAATTTCTTTCCGGATACTTGAAAACTGGCTCACTAACACCAGAATCACATTTCATCAACCATCGAACAACAGCCTGTGAACTAGAACATATGTAATGCATTATGCACATATTCAAATTATTAATAATTTATTCATTAAATCAATTTAAGGAGAAAAAAAAAGCCTTACTTGCAGTAAATGATATCAGCAGAGAAGAACATCAGACTCAGGGAAAACATCCCCAGCATTTATTCCACTGTCTTTGTCAACCATGAAGCACCTTTAAAGAAAAAGAAAAGTAGATTACTTTGTTCAGCACTGCTTGAATTCAATCCAGCAGTGGATCCCCCAATAGATCAGTTTCTTAATGTATTACCTTGGTGGCTTAAGGGTTTCCTGGGTCTCACTGCTTGTTAATATGTATGCTACTGGAACTCCATGACCATGGTCATCCCTCACAAGCAGTGTAAAAAGTGGAAAGGAATATTGATTCACACAGTGTGTGGCATCAAAAAACACAATATTACTCCCATGGTCCTGTAGGTCTTTTCTCATGCACTCGTTTGGAGAACAATTATAAGGTCCTGATAAAATACAACATCATCTTTTAAAGGACTGGCTAATAGTTTCTCTGTGCTCTTACAATCATCTTTATCAAGATGTTTCCCTCGAAGCATACAAGTACGGATATTATGTATGTCTTCTGGTGTAACAAAGTATTTTGTGGAATGATAATTAGCTTCTCCGTGAGCTCTTGACCACTCATTAGCTTGATGGAGGATGACATCTGGTTTTACACCTAATGTGATCCACTTCTTGATCTCATCCACCAGCTGAGGGTGAATCTGCTGAAAATGACCATCTTCAACAGAAACATCATGTCCAATTGTGCTGGTCAAATATTCTCTACACAACAACTTTGTGTCCGTTCCAATCATTTCTTACTTTAAAAGAGAGGTATTCTTTACACCCGACAGCTCTCTGACTTCTTTCATATACGCTTTCAGATCTTCTGCAATGAAACATGTAATATCCTCTTGTTTTATCTTTTAAACTGGAACCATATGTGGTCCTGAACGATTGTGCATGCTCTTTGTTAATTATTTCTGTAATAAAGTTCTCTTCTTGATCATCTTGTTTAAGAACATGCGCTTTGAGTTTAATGTTTTTCTTATTTTTCTCCTTTCTTCATTTTCCACAGACTTTTTTACAAACTCCTTCATCATGAAACATTTCTGAAACGTATAGACACAAAAAAATGGTATTTGTTCATTCATTTTCATGATAATATTTTTACTCGTTATTTTATAATGACGTATATCAGCATCAGCAAATAATTTTACGAACTTTAAATGAGGAAACACTAACAAAGAGCTGATTAGTTGAAAGATTACATTTTAAAACACCCAACAGCTTTCCACATGAACTATGCAATTGGATGTGTGATTCATTTATTCTGAATCAATGTAGGTAGGAGCTGGATCCATATTGAAATGATAATGATGGTCCTGGATCAACATTAGCGAATCTGCCCCATTTTGAAATGATCATGGTGGTCCTGGATCAACATTAGCGAATCTACTCAGTATTGAAATCATCATGATGGTCCTGGATCAACATTGGCGAATCTACCCCATATTAAAATGAACATGATGGTCCTGGATCAACATTAGTGAATCTGCCCCATATTGAAATGAACATGATTGTCCTAGATCAACATTAGCGAATCTGCCCCATATTGAAATGAACATGATTGTCCTGAATCAACATTAGCGAATCTGCCCCATATTGAAATCATCATGATGGGCCTGGATCAACATTAGCGAATCTGCCCCATTTTGAAATGATCATGATTGTCCTGGATCAGCATTAGTGAATCGCCCCTGTATTAGAAATGATTACAATAATGGTCATGAAAATATTGATTAAAATCAGACTCGTAAAACAATTATGCTTCTATTTAAAAACATATCATTCACTTTTTTTGTGCACTTTATTCAGAGCAAAATCATAGTAGTCTGTTTTAAAGACCTGGAAGGGGTGACATTTTTAAACATTATCATTAAGTTTTATCAAATTTGTAAATAGTAAACATTTATTTGTGTGTAAAGGTATAAGAGACTGTTAGAGGTTATGAAGTAAAGTAAGCTTAGCTATTAGCTAATCAGCACATGGCTGTTGTATGTAATGTTAATTGCATACAACAGCCATTACATTATGCCATTAAGTGTTAATTTGAGGACTCTATTGTAGGCAAATACATTTTCAATCTCAATTTGTGATCGCAGAAAGGTTGAAAGAAAGAGGACAGACAGAACAACTTACCTTTTGTCAGCCAGCCGAGGGAAGAAGGGCCGGAACAATGAAAATGGAGGTTCATTGCATTTGGTTGGCACACGCTGATGACATCAGAGGCTTGTGATTAGTTGATTAAATGTTGATCCGGGAACACATTTTGCTTGGCAAAATCACGGTGGCCAGTTTGGATGCGTGTCTCTAATTCTGAGATTTTCTCTGTCAGTCTGACTATTTCCCTGCCTTTATGACTCCCTCGTCACTGACAGAGAAAGCTATACTGAGAAAGCACACACCAAGACGTTAGTTCACATTAATATCCATACTAAACACTTTACTATACACTTTGTGAAGACCTTACCGACTCATCAGCCAGTGGCACATATCCCCAACAAACCGTCCCATACCGGCGTGATCAAAAAGATCTTAAACTAGATGGAACTGGATAAAATATTTTGACTGTTGCGATTCCAAATCGGTTTAATGACCTGTAACTCTGCCTGAGTATCGGACAAGTGTTCACTGTTGGCCAGAGGAGAACTGGCCCCCATCTAAGCCTGGTTTCTCCCAAGGTTTTTTTCTCCATTTGTTGAATTTTTGGTCCCTTGCCGCTGTTGCCTTTGGCTTGCTTAAGTTGGGGACACTCGCTTGATATTCAGCAGTGTTTTTAGTATGCCTGCATTGGCGCTGTTGTATGTGAACTGAGCTGAGCCGGACGATTATGTCACTGTTTTCTCCGGTGCTGATATACATAAATTAACTAGACTAATAACTATTGATCTTTGCAACGGAATGAATCAATAATATATAGAATAAGCTGGACAATGACACCATTTTCTTTGGGAGCTGCTGTGCAGCCAAAATTATTTGCCAATTATTAATGTAAAGCTACTTTGCCACAATTTGCATTGTAAAAAGTGCTATATAAATAAAGGTGACTTGACTTGACTTGACTAAATCAGCAATTCACACAGTCAACATAATACTGTGTTTTAAATAGATTCTAATAACTGCTAATTTCTATACATTTTTTTTTACATTCAGCCCTCTTTTTCAACTTCTCTATTACTGGGCACTGAAAATAAAATGAAACAAGCAGTGATGAAAGGGCCCGCCACCCGTAGGCCTTAGGAATACGGTGAACAGCGGGTGAAGCGCACATAAGAGAGTAAATACAGGAGAACGATGGCAAAGTCAATTCAAAGTGCCACACTTCCTGCTGCTGACAGGTGGCACTTTGATTGTATCTTAATATTACTGTGTAGATCTGTTCAGGCCAGGACTATTATCAAATATGTGAAGTTTGGAGCAGATCGGACATTGAATATCCGAGTTACAACATCTTCCTGTTTTGTGGCATTAATCTTTAAGAAAATTAATTTTCTAGTGTGTTTGGTACTTTGTGGCATATTGAAACGTGTTTCTGGGAGTGAATTAGAGTGTTAAAGCATGCCATTTCCCATTGCCGGGAGGTGACAACTCACCATTTTAGGTAAACAATCAAATCTGCACTGTGACAGAAATTAGTCTTTGATGTCTTAATATATGCATCCAAATAGAATACCCACTAAATATACTTATATTTATAACAGTGTCTAATAAAAAATAATGTTTAAACTGTCTTCTCAACCCTGTTTAAAAATAGGTATATGCTGCCCTCTAGTGCTCATTCTATATATGCTGTTTTGATATTATTTTGAATTATTTTAACCAAAGAGCAGTTATCTGCCTAATTTTAATCTACACATACTTCTTGAAATTAAATAATAAATTAAAATGTGTTTATTTATAATATTTATATTATTATACTATTACCTAATATAATACTTAACCCTAACAACATTTTAAACAAAACAATAATTATAATCTAAACGTGACAAAAAGTAGTCTTTGATAACTAAATATTGTAATGAATCCACTCTGTCTTTCGTCCACTTGCCACTAGAAGTCGCCCTCCCATTTCATGGACTCTATCCACCACACTACATTTCCCATAAGTCCCTTACCTTCATGTTGATTACTGCCCAGCTGTAGCCTATCTAGTTCACTATTTAAGTTTACTCTGTAGCCCATGTTATTTGCGAAGTCGTGTTAATCCTTGCATTACAATTCCGAGCGTTATATCCCTGTCTTGTTTGCCTGTTTCCTGATCTTGCCTGTTTCTCTGTTTTTGATGTTTATCTGCCCACCTTTTGACCTATCGCCTGGATATTCTCTACAAGCCTGCCTGTTCCCTGCCACTACTGTTTTCTGTTTGTTTGACCATTGCCTGTTGTACCACGTTTTATCATTAAAGCACGCATTTGGATCTCATCCTGTTGACTCGTCATTACAGAATACTTCGCCACAAACAAGATACAGCGGCTTTCTTCAGCATTCCGACACACCATGGATTACTTTGGTCAACTTTTGCAACTTCGACAGGGAGGATTATCTATTGAGGACTATGTACAAGAATTCTGTGAGTTATCGAATCATGTCTCGTACGACGAGTCTTTCTTTAAGCTCTTGTTTCGTCGGGGATTAAATGAACCTTTAAAGACCTGCCTCCCCGACGCGGAATTTAATTGTAGTCTAACGGACTTTATAGATTAATTAATTTTGTCTGGGTCATCATTCACTGTGGGAGAAGCGGAGCCTGAGTTGGCACAATCGCCAGTTCATTCAGCCTTGGATATGCCTCACTCTGTGATTAGCGAACATTTCTGATCTGTTGTTCCCACACCTGAGCCCAGTCACAACATGGTGGTTACCACTAAGCCTGAGCACAAAATGGCCACCGGTCCAGAGTCACAGCACGCCGGAGCTGTTCGTCCAGAGTCAAGTCAAGTCACCCTAGATCATCACGAGTCAAGTCAAGTCACCCTAGATCAGCGTGAGTCAAGCCAAGTCATCCTAGATCAGCGCAAGTCAAGTCATCCTAGATCAATGCAAGTCAAGTCAAGTCATCGTAAATCACTGGGAATCAAGCCAAGTCATCACAGATCACTGTGAATCAGGCCAAGTCATCGAAAATCACTGCGAATCAAGTCAGCTTATCGCAGTTCACTGTGAACCAGGTCAAGTCACCACCTATCATCCCCAACACCGTAAGCGCAAGCCGCGCCATAAGAAGGCCGCTCCAGTGCAACATGAGCCTGCTCCAGCTCTCCACGAGCTCACTCCAGCGCTCCACGAGGCCATTCCCACGCTTCCCGAATCCAATGCATCTCCAGGCCCTCCGTCGCCTGAGCCAATGGTTCATGCCACGTCTGCCCAACAGCCTATGGCTCAAACCACACCAACTCAGCAACCCATAGTTCAAACCACACCTGCCCAGCATTCCACGGTTCAAGCCATGCCTGCCAAACAGCCAACGGTTCAAGTCACGCTTGCTCAGCAACCCATAGATCAAGCCACACCTGCCAAACAACCCACGGCTCAAACCATGCCTATCCGGCAGCCAACGGTTCAATAATACAACAGAGGAAAGATCAGAAGGGGAAAGTGAGAGCAGGTTTCTTCTGAAGATAACTTGTGAAGTGGTTGGTGGTGTACAAATAGGGAGTTGAAAATTAAAAGTAATGAAGAAATGGTCAGAGACGTGCAGAGGTTTTACCAGAATGTTGTCAGTGATACAGTTACGCATGTAGATTAGGTCCAGTTGGTTGTCAGATTTGTGGGTGCTTGTGGTGATGAGCCGATTGAGATCAAATGAGCCTAGGAGAGAGAGGAAGTCAGAAGCATAAGGTTTATCAAGGTGAATGTTGAAATTGCCAAGTAGTACAAGGGTACTGCCATCGTCTGGAAATAAGGACAGCAGCATGTCCAATTCCTCAACAAAGGTACCCAGTTGACCTGGGGGGCGATAAATGAGTAAAAGATTGTAATTGTAATGGAATGAAATTCAAACAAATATTTGTTGCATAGAGAAGAGTGAGTTGAGTATTTCTAATTGTTAGAAATGAGGAAACCTGTGCCCCCTCCCCTCCCTGACTGGCGAGGAGTATGAGTAAAAGTGAAGTTGTTGTAGAAAGCAGTGGGTGTGGCTGAGTCCTCTGGACGAATCCATGTCTCAGTCAAGCCTAAGATATTGAGAGTTGAGTTGGTGGGAAAGGCTGGAATGAAGTCAGCTTTAACAGCTGTCTGACAATTCCATAGACCAACAGAAACAGAGAGAGGTGTGTTAGAAGAGGAGTAAATAGGACGCAGGTTAGTAGTGTTGCGCTGTCTTCTACAGGTGATAGTGGTGCATAGGTGAGCAACAACAGGAATGTGTTGAAAGAACATGCGGAGTATGAAAGCAAAAAAGAAGGGGGAAGGGAGATACTTAAGTGTCCTGTCGGTGTCCTTGCTCGGTGGAGTTGCGCAGGTAGAGTCGCAGGTCTTTACCCGAGTCAAACACGACTGCTGAACGCTTCCGCTGATTTTAAAGAAACTGTGAGGGACCGAAAAGTCTGGAACAAGGAACACAAGCTTCCATTTGAAAAACGGGTCTTTATTTATACCCAAAAAAATAACAACTTTACAAAACAATAAGTTACTACAAAAAACACCAAACAGAAATAAAAGGAAAACCATTAAACAAGGAACAAACCAACCACAAAAAAACAAAACAACAGCTTATAAAGGAAAGGATGGGCCCATTACAAATTAAGAGGGAAATCAATTAAACTTTACATTTAACACATAACATCAAGTAAATCAAAATCAAATCAGACACAGAAATATACTAAATCTAGATAAAGAAAAAACAAATATAATTAGCAACAATAAATGCACAACTACTCAAATTAATTAAGACAGACATAAACTTTCTTCCTCCCCCGGGTAACTGAAGCGAATGGTAGGTCCTGGCGGACCCAACAACCCATAAACTTTGTTCCTGCACGGACTCCAATTTTCGCCACACCAGAACGCGGCTGCAGCGGACCATAGCAGAAGATCATGGTAAACTTAAATTCAATAGAAACAAATATAAGAAATGGATACAATGTAACTAATTTGTGTGCACTCCAAATCAGCAACAATGTAAATTAAATTGTGTTATAAATGTAAACGTAGCAATAAAGAATTATTGAATATTATTTGTTTCATGTGATTATTAAAAGCAATGATTATACTGAAACCAAAATAAATGTTAATAAAGATTAACTTTAAATGAATAAACAGGCTTTTGTATGGATTTATGGATGTGAGTATGTGGATGCGTGCGTGTGTATGTGAAATGATACATTCACATTACCACTCCTGTGCGGCCACCACTCGGGCTGTCACATTCCCCCCCTCTTCAGGAATCTCGCCAGTAGAACGGGAGAGATAATCAGCGGTAACATTGACTTTAACAGCAACATGTTGAATCTTGAATCTGAAGGGCTGCATGGCAAGATACCATCTTGTAATTCTTCCATTAGAGTCCTTCATTCTCTCCAACCACTGCAATGCTTTGTGATCGGTCTCCAAAGTAAACTCGCGGCCTAGTAAATAGTATCGTAAGGAATCCAAGGCCCACTTTATGGCTAAACACTCCTTTTCCACGGTTGAATAGCGTACCTCTCTTGGAAACAATTTACGACTGATGTAAGCTACTGGTCGCCGGCTCTCGGGTGGCCCTTGCAATAGGACGGCTCCTACTCCCCTCTCAGAGGCATCAGTCTGTACAATGAAGGGTCGACTAAAGTCAGGATTGTGAAGCACAGTGTCAGTTGTCAAAGCTCCCTGGATGTCCCGGAAGGCTTTCAGTCTCTCCTCAGTCCACTGCAGTTGATTTGGGCAACGTGCCCCCACCATGTCAGTTAGTGGAGCAGCCCTGCTGGAAAAGTTAGGCACAAAGCGATGGTAAAACCCAGCCATACCTAAGAAAGACCGCAAGTCCTTTCGTGTCTGAGGAACCACACACTTCTCCAAGGCCTGAACTTTCTTCACCTGTGGACGCACAACACCTTGACCAATGACATAGCCGAGATATTCAGTCTCATGTTTAGCTATAGCACACTTATTGGGGTTGACAGTAAGGCTGGCCCTCTGAAGACGCTCTAAGACTTCCCGGAGATGCTGCACATGTTCCTCCCAGGTATCACTATAAACAACAATGTCATCAAGATATGCAGCTGCAAAAGGTAAACCACGTAATACTTGGTCTATTAACCTCTGGAACGTTGCTACGGCCCCGTGAAGGCCAAAAGGTAACACCTTAAAATGGAAGAGCCCCCCAGCTGTTCTGAATGCAGTCAAAGGTCGTGAGGATTGAGTCAATGGAATTTGCCAATACCCCTTTGAAAGGTCCATTGTTGTCAGATATTTGGATTAGCCCAAACGATCAATCAGATCACTTATGCGAGGGGTAGGGTAGGAATCAAACTGAGATACTGAGTTCAGATATCGAAAATCAATGCAGAACCGAATACTCCCATCCTTCTTCGGCACAAGGACTATGGGATGACACCACTCGCTATTTGAAGGCTCAATAATGCCCAAGTGGAGCATAAGGTCTACCTCTTCCTGCAAGGTCACCTGGAATCGCTGGGGTATTCTATAGCTCTGGCGTTTCGTAACAGCATCAGGTTTCAATACTATATCATGCTCAATCAAGTTGGTAAACCCAGGATATTCAGAAAACACCTTCAAAGTAAAGAGTGCTTGTACCTGTGACTGCTGGGAATCTGTTAGATGATCTAACCCAATCTCCCCAGGAACTGGCTGTGGCAGATACTGCTCATCCGATTCTTCCTCTTCAACGGAGCGAATCATCAGCGACTGTGACTTCTCAGGGCGGGGAACCCACTCCTTCAACAGGTTAACGTGCAAAACTCGACTGGAACGATCTTGACCAGGCAGACTGATTTCATAGGTCATAGGACCCAGGCGCTTCTTGATTTCGTAAGGACCCTGCCATTTGGCTAACAGTTTACTCTCTTGACTGGGCAACATAACAAGAACCTTTTTACCGACCTCCAGATCTCTTTCTCAAGCCAGAGGATCATACCAGGTCTTCTGCTGTTCCCTAGCTTCAGCCAAATGATTCTGGGCCAAAGTAGTCATCTTCTGCAATCGTTCCCTCATTTGCAGAACATAGGAGACGACACAGGTGGACTCTTTCCCTTCAGGACTTCCTACCCACATCTCCCTGAGCAGAGCCAATGGGCCCCTGACATCACGGCCATACAACAGCTCGAAAGGAGAAAAGCCTGTGGATGCCTGAGGAACTTCACGATATGCAAATAGGAGATAGGGCAACCATTGATCCCAGTCTCGACCAGTCTCACTAACTAACTTTCGTAACATCTGTTTCAAAGTCTGATTAAATCGCTCAGTCAGCCCATCCGTTTGAGGATGATAGGGTGTAGTGCGCAGACTCTTAATTCCTAAGAGCTGGTAGACCTGCTTCAACAAGGTAGACATGAAATTGGTGCCCTGGTCGGTTAAAATTTCTGTGGGAAATCCGACCCTGGAAAATAACTGGACCAAGGAAGTAGCTACAGGTTTTGCTTTCACAGATCTTAAGGGAAATACCTCTGGATATCTGGTGGCATAGTCTGTAATCACCAGCATGAAACGATTCCCTGAGCGACTCCTCTCCACCGGACCAACGACATCCATTCCAAGCCTCTCAAATGGAGTACCAATAACCGGAAGTGGTTGTAGTGGTGCTTTTGATGGACGTCTGAGGGAAACCTTCTGACAAACAGGACAGCTTTTACAAAATTGGGCCACATCTACTCTCAAACCAGGCCAGAAAAAATACTTTTTGATTCTTGCAGTGGTCTTATTCTTCCCCAGGTGGCCAGCCCAAGGAATCGAGTGACTCAGATGTAAGACCATCTCTCGAACACACTGTGGAACCATCAGTTGTTTCTGGACCCCGATCTCTCGATAGAGTAGTCCCTTCGTTATTACATATCTGGCTGTACTGTCATTTAGAGGCTTTTCTCTCACCTCTGCAGCTCTAGCAAAACACTTCGTGAGACTAGCATCTTCCTGCTGCATCTGAATGAAATTGGTGGGCATCTGGAAGTTCACAGGTAAGTTAGAGGTCATATTTTCAGACACTGCATGAGCAGCATATTTTACCTTTTCTTGTCTCTTTTCTCTTCTAGTCTTTCTCCTCTTCGACACCCCAACATCAATCTCTGCATTAAAGAAAGGTAAAGTACTTAGTGGGTGTTCACACTCCTCTGACTGGTTCGCCTTTGCTCTGGTCACCACCATGTGGCACTGTCGTGTCGGGTGCAACAAGTCCATCAATACCGGTATATCTCGACCCAGAATCACAGGGAAAGACAAGTTATCAGCCACCCCCACCTCCACCAGGTAAGTCTGAGATTCAATTTTGACATAAACCTGAGCGTTAGGTAACAACCTCTC
Source organism: Zacco platypus (assembly GCA_038088235.1). Classification (NCBI taxonomy): domain Eukaryota; kingdom Metazoa; phylum Chordata; class Actinopteri; order Cypriniformes; family Xenocyprididae; genus Zacco; species Zacco platypus. The sequence continues at coordinate 12,498,914 of CM076071.1, read as the reverse complement.
ATCTCCGTGTACACAGCAGATAGGCAATTTGTTCACAGTGTTGATCAAAGAGGGTAATATGAACTTTCTTCTTACCAGAGTCTGGTCGCTGCCGGTGTCAATCAAGGCTGTCAGTTTCTCACCATTGACCTCTACATTTGTAGTTCTCAAAGAGTTGGGAGATTTAATTACATCCCTCCTTGGTACTAAGCATAGCTGGGTAAGCTGGGCTGAGATCTTTGGACAGTTTGGTTTAGTGTGCCCTTCTTGACCACACAGATAACATATGGGAGGTTGTTTAGGAGCAAAATTTAATCTGGCTGAAGCAGGCTTTCCCATCTAGGGCTTACCAGACCCCTCCACCTTCCTTTGCTGAAAGCGAGGCATGTCGGGAATACGGCGGTCATTAATAGGTTTCCAAGTCCACGGCTTGTTCTTTCCTCTGGCTGCAACAAACACATCCAACAAAGACGCTGCTGTTCTAGGATCCCTCTCTCGAATCCACACCTGGAGTTCAGGGGACAGCATTTTAAGATATTGCTTCATAATGATGATTTCACTCACCTCATCCACAGCTTTCCTTTCAGGCTGGATCCACTTTCAAAAGAGTTCTTTGAGCCGATTGTAAAGCTCTTTTGGACTTTCAGTTGGATCTACTATTAAGGAACGGAACTTTTGTCGATAAGTTTCAGCATTAACATCATATTTCTTTAAAATAGCACACTTCACTTTATCATAGTCAGTAGACTCATTCAGATCCATATTGACATAGGCTGCTCTTGCTTTACCAGTCAGCAAAGGGATTAAATGCCAAACCCAGTCCGTTTTAGTCCACCTACAAGCAACAGCAATCCTTTCAAACGTAACAAGGAAATGCTCTATGTCCTCAGTATCACTCAGCTTCTCCAGTCGAGGTACCTGAGATAATGGTGGAGCTCTATTGTCCTCAACACGATTAAAACTCTGCTGTTGAACTGAAGCCACAGAGTGTCCTTCGGAATCTGAAGGATCCCTATCAAGCCTTTCCTGGGCCTCCTGGCCAACATCAGGCAAGTGAGGATTAGGAGAGGTGCGTGCTTGGACCTCCATTTGCAAAAGACTGAACTGGTGCTGGAGAGCCTTAAACCGTCGTTCCTGGTCTGCTTGCTCCTGCTGTCTTGCAGTCTCCCGGCCTTCCGTTCTGGCCATATGGGCTCGAAGCAGATTTGCCAACTCAGTCACTGAAACTTCTTTGTCTCCTGTTGCCTTGCCTCCTTCTGCCACATCTTGGTCCTCCTCACCCCTTTCTTCCTCTGGCTGAAAGGGTGGAGGTTTAGGCATACTTTTCTTTAAGGTACGACTCATAACAGGGAAAAAAACAACCACAAGGGGAAAAAAAACAAAACCAGCTTAGTGTCCTTCTGACTGAATCATCCCACCGCTGCCACCATATGTGAGGGACCGAAAAGTCTGGAACAAGGAACACAAGCTTCCACTCGAAAAACGGGTCTTTATTTATACCCAAAAAAATAACAACTTTACAAAACAATAAGTTACTACAAAAAACACCAAACAGAAATAAAAGGAAAACCATTAAACAAGGAACAAACCAACCACAAAAAAACTGACCTCTCAAATGAACAAAACAACAGCTTATAAAGGAAAGGATGGGCCCATTACAAATTAAGAGGGAAATCAATTAAACTTTACATTTAACACATAACATCAAGTAAATCAAAATCAAATCAGACACAGAAATATACTAAATCTAGATAAAGAAAAACCAAATATAATTAGATACAATAAATGCACAACTAATCAAATTAATTAAGACAGACATAAACTTTCTTCCTCCCCCGGGTAACCGAAGCGAATGGTAGGTCCTGGCGGAACCAACACCCCATAAACTTTGTTCCTGCACGAACTCCAATTTTCGCCACACCAGAACGCGGCTGCAGCGGACCATAGCAGAAGATCATGGTAAACTTAAATTCAATAGAAACAAATATAAGAAATGGATACAATGTAACTAATTTGTGTGCACTCCAAATCAGCAACAATGTAAATTAAATTGTGTTATAAATGTAAACGTAACAATAAAGAATTATTGAATATTATTTGTTTCATGTGATTATTAAAAGCAATGATTATACTGAAACCAAAATAAATGTTAATAAAGATTAACTTTAAATGAATAAACAGGCTTTTGTATGGATTTATGGATGTGAGTGTGTGGATGCGTGCGTGTGTATGTGAAATGATACATTCACATTACCACTCCTGTGCGGCCACCACTCGGGCCGTCACAGAAACCAACATGTTTATCTACCTTAAAAGGAATTGCAAGATCTCTAGTCATGGTATATACGCTCGATGTAAACGCACTGCGCCAGAGAAGCACATGCAGATGGCCAGAAGACAATAGAACAAGCTTCTCTCCTATGCCTGATATACATATGACAATAAAGAGTTTTCTTGGCAAGACAACTTTGTATCCGGTCCTGTGATTCAAATACAACGGGGACAAAAGCTTACAAAAGTAATTTCAGATCAACAAAAGGTAACAGTGGCAAGGAACCAAAACTCCATCAAAATGGATAAAAAAACCTTGGGAGAAACCAGGCTTAGTCTGGGGGCCAGTTCTCCTCTGGTTCAAGCCAATCATGTTAAATGGTAAACCTCAGGATAAGCAGAGAGACTAAAATTAGTGTAGATGCCATTCTTCTTCTGATGTTACTAGTACATCCGGTATTATAGGAAGTATTCCTGGTTCCGGTTGACATAAGCTATGCAGCCTAACAATCCTTTATGAAGTTATAGTTACAATCTATTTATGAAGACAGAAATTGATAATGTGTCATGTGTATGCCAGGTTAAAGAAATGCATTTTTAGAATAGATTTAAACTGACAGAGGAGAAGAGTCTGCTTCCCGAACAATGCTAGGAAAATCGTTCCAGAGTTTAGGTGCCAAATAGGAAAAGGATCTACCACCTACGGTTGATTTTGATATTCTAGGTATTAACAACTGGCCAGAATTCTGAGATCATAATAGTCACGAAGGACTATAATACATTAAGAGCTCACCCAGGTACTGGGGAGCTAAGCCATTTAGTGCTTTGTAAGTAATTAGCAAGATTTTAAAATCTATACGATGTTTAATAGGAAGCCAGTGCAGTGTTGATAGAACTGGGCTAAAATGGTCATACTTCCTGGACTCTGGCAGCTGCGTTTTGGACCAGCTGTAGTTTGTTTATCAAGCGAGCAGGGCAACCACCCAGTAGAGTGTTACAGTAATCTAGCCTTGAGGTCATGAACGCATGAACTAACTGTTCCGCATTTGCCATTGAGAGCATATTTCGGCTTTCAAATGCTATTCTAGGTTATTATGTGCAGGAGTTTTTGGTCCAATAATCAGAATCTCTGTTTTTTCTGAATTTAGTAGTAGGAAATTACTAGTCATCCAATTTTTTATATCAGCTACTTATTCCATTAATTTTGAGAATGGGTAGGTTTCATCAGGGTGCGAAGAAATATAGAGCTCAGTATCATCAGCGCAACAGTGAAAACTAATACCATGCTTCCTAATGATATCTCCCAAAGGTAGCATGCACAGAGTGAAAAGCAACAGCCCTAGTACTGAGCCTTGCGGTACTCCATATTGAACTTGTGATCGAAATGACATCTCTTCATTTACTACTACTTGATAACAGTCAGATAAGTATCTGAGCACCTTTTCCTACACCTGTGAGCGTAAGAGGGAGTTTTTAGCAGCACAAAAGGAGCTGAAGCTTCCTGAGCACTCACTGAAAACAGTGTCCCACTAGGTGGGGATCACGTCAGGCCATGATAGAGAGAGTCATTGAGCAGCAGAAGGCAATTGCTCACGTCCTGTCCTCTGACAAGAAGTCCTGGCATCATATCCCAACATGGCCAGAAATGAACGTGCTAGAGGCGATCAACAAATCCCTGCAGCCTCTAGTTGAGTTTGCAGATGCACTGTCTGGTGAGAAGTACATCAGCGTGTCATTTGTAAAGCCAGTTCTTCATCTTTTCAACTCGTCAGTTTTGAAAGTTAAGGATGGTGATACTGACCTGTCAAGAGCAATAAAGTCTAGAATCTTGGAGTACCTTAATGAAAAATACAGTGACCAACAAATCCAGGCTCTGTTGAACATGGCATCTACTGTAGATCCACGTTTTAAGATGAATTACACTGCTGAGGACAACGAAACATCAATAAAAGCCAGACTGAAATCTGAGATGAAGACTATGGCATTGACAGTAATAAAAAAAACAAGTGCTGCAATGTGACCTATATAGTGATTTGAGACTCCTAAATTTGTTTTCATTGCCTATTTTTATGTGTAGATGCCTCCCCCAGAACCACCAGAAGAAAACACTGAGGAGAATGCTGAAGCTGGATGCGCTACAAAGAATAAGATGATGTTAGGAAGTAACTTTAAAACTGCTGAACAAGCCTTGCCACCCAACAACCAGGAACTAAGTGTAGCTTGTGAGCTGCAGTCTTACAGTCATGCATCTGGATAGTGAAGGGAACCCACTAAAATGGTGGTAACCAAGGCTTTCAACTGTGGCAAAGAAATGCTTGTGCATGCCAGTCACAAGTTCTCCTTCAGAGAGAGCTTTTAGTGCCGGGAGGAATGTTGTTACTTGCTTGCGGTCCTCCCTAAAGCCAGATCATGTTGATAGACTTGTATTTCTAGCCAAAAACCTGTAACGTGTGCACAAATACATACATGTAGGCCTATCATAGGATAGAATAAAACTGAATAATTAGTTTTTCACAATGGAGTTTCGTTCTAATTTACTTTTATTTCCATTTGGCATGTAAAAGAGTTAAACATTTTCATCAGAAGTGTCAATACAGTGACTTACAGTATTTGTTTTTTTAAAATGGCTGTTTCATTTTGTATATGGCTGTAAAAAGCAATAAAAATACTGAAGTGGAATAAAAGCTAACAGAATAATCGTGATTAAAATTTTGTGGAAAATAATCATGATTATCATTTTTAAATCTTAATTAAAAAAAAATAAAAAAATAATTAAATCACAACACGTTATGATCAACTATAAATATAAATAAACTGTAAAGGGAATTATGTATATATGGTTAATTTATTACAACGGATTTGTTAATTAATTTTAGAAAGACTGGTCTGATTTGTTCACCAAAACTTATCAGTCTGATCGTTCACCAACTCTTAAAAAGGAGATTATTCTTCTGTCCAAGAGGAATTCTCCTATTCTAGTACTTACAAAAGGATATAGCTAGTTAAATCAAAACATTAAAGTGAGACAATCAAGCATAAATACAATGGATTTAATACATGAATATATGAATATACAAGAATACAATATGAGATAACGAAAGTAAAAAAAGAAAAAGAGGATGATCAAAGAATGGCAAAATTACAAACAGTTACAGTTTTTGACAAACAAGCCCTCAAAAACACACACACTACAACATAGTCTTATACACTAGTGAGATCAATTTAAAACAAAACTACAAAAAACAAAAACAAAAGCCAGTAATAAGTTATGTTGCTGGTGGTTCTCCACAACATGTCACATGATGAAGACAACAAGTGTATACATTTGCACATTTTTTATTCTTTAATGTACCGTACAGTACAATACACCAAACAACAACAAAAAAAAAATTCTGCCCCAGCATCCTGTCTTTGTCATGACTTCAGTCTGATTTGCTGTGTTTTGTTGTCTTGGTGTCCGTGTGCCTTGTTTTGTTGGTTCTGTTTTGACACCTCTCCATGTGTCCCGCTGTCAGTGTGGCGTTTTCCCCTCCCACTCGTTATCCTCATTCTCATTTGTGTTTCTGTCACACCTGTTGCCTATCTTTCCTCATTAGCCGTCCTCTATTTTAGATCCTCTTTGTGCTCAGTCGTTTGTCAGACTGTCATTGTATGCGTTGCCATTGCTGTGTTTTTGACCCTGTCCTGTAGTCGTGTCTTGCTGTGTCTGTTTAGACCCCGAAGGATGTTTTTTTTTTGGAAGTTTTCTCATCTGGCCTCACTTCCGTCGCTTGGCCTTCTCTGGTCTGGTGGGGACTCGGATTATCGCTCCAGCTCATCTCTGCTAATCTAGCTCCCTCCTGAAGGAGTATTGCGACACTGCGTCACTGGCGTGGCTCTCTATGAGGACTTCTACACTGCGCCACAGAGGACGTTAAGGATTTCCTGGACCTGTAGATTTTGTTTTGATCTTCTTTTTGTGTTCCTGTGTTTTTTCCATTGTGTTCAGTGAGAGCGAAATAAACTTTTTCTGTTACCTGAATCTGAATCCGTCAACATCACAGGTTATATTGGCCCTAGCCACACTCTAAACAAAAATGGTGCTAAATAGCACTAAAAGTGGTTCATTGGCTCGTAATCATAGGGGAACCACTATAAGTGCTATACAACACCTCAACCACTCCAAGAGTCGCTGAAGAACCAATTTTTTTGTGTCTGCAGGCAGCAGAAGCAAAATACTCTTGCATGCCTGATCCATCAACTGAAATGTCTACTCAGGCTTCTTACATTTCATTGTCTCTGTGTCTTGCAGAGATAGAAGTATTGATCCCTGTAACTGTGGAGGAACAGAGGAACATTTTGTTCACAAGAAGTATATGTGTGGAAGACATTAAAGCAGAGATACATTCTTGCACTTGAATATAAATGTTTGGAGTAAAACTAACACAACTAACAGTCGTAACTAAGCTTATATAATCCTGAGGCATCCATACACTGGGGTACACTTGGGAATAGTCATATTTTAAGATTAAATACAGAAAAAGTCTATGTTTTTGTCTTTTCCTAAAATCTAAAGATGAATCGATCATCACTGATTCAGTCCAGATACTTCAAAAGGATGTTTCAGCCTTTTGAGTCAGTTAATGACCTTGCTATTTGTAGCTAACCTGTCATATTATCAGTTAGCAAGACACATTTGCATAATTTTCCATGATTATGTAGTTTAACATACATTTTTAATTAATTATTTGGGGGTGTCACACCAAAGGACAACAAAACTACAACAAACAGAACCAGCTAGGTGAAATCTAAACCAGATTGCTTCACTTTCGGTTGAACAAATGCTGGGTGCTTGTCTGATGCTGATCTCCGGAGCGATATGTTTGCTGTGATTTTCGCGGAATAAATCAGATGCTGCAGGACAAAGTGCTTTCCTCCTCTTGGATAAATAACTTTGCATTTTTATTTTAGTGGTTTATCAGTGGATTATCATCCGCCTTGTGGATGTAATGTTTGATCTGGACTAACTTACTCAAAGAATTTTGACATTTTGCCAGCGAAACCTGCACTACAAATTTGGCCAGTGAGTCTCACCGCCTTGACATTCTGCTAACCTGATCCGTTTGATATTCCGCTGAGTTAGCTTACACTTGCCCATCATCTATTCATTAGTGATCAGTGTGTAGTGGGGGCTTGGTAGTCGACCTCCTGTCGATTGTGTCTCTGTGGTGATTTGGCCTCGCGCTGTGCCAGGCTGTGTAAATGGGTTGGTTCTGGCTATTTTTCTTTTGTATTTATACTGTTTTAACGAACTGGCCCTTCATTTGGATAACCCCTCATGATTCGTCCGTTTGGCAGTGCATCGGCACGAATAGGATGCATTTCTATACTGCCTCTGAACTTTTAAACTTGAATTCTGTCTGACTCTCGTCTGACTGTCGAAACATACAAAATCTGTACTTCATTAGAAATTGCGCATCGGCCCCGTTATGTTCATCGTGGGTCTCGTCATAGATTTGAGAACTCTCATACCAGCCATGCACTTAACAACTGTATCCCGTCGTTTTAGTCAACTGCTTGTCACCATACCAATAAGCCAGTGGCTACGAGGGGCAGTTTTAATCTTGATCACATCCGCTTTCTGGACTATTCATCTGGTAAGACTGTGACTATTTCAACCTCATCATCAATTTCAGCTTCATTTGCCAGCTACATTTGCACTATAATACGTTGACCATAATAAACATGTGCGCCTTGAATTTATTCAATCCTGTTCAACAATCACTAAACTATCACTACCAGTCAGATACAGAGTTGACTTCAAGGTTCTGCTGTATGTGTATAAAGCTTTACATGGGTTAGCACCACGGTAAATTTCCGATCTTCTTCATCCTTACTCTGCTCCAAGATCTCTCCGCTCATGCAATAAATTCCTTCTCTCGGTTCTGTGGTCACGCTTAAAGACCAAGGCTTTTTTAGCTGCGGCTCCTAGATTGTGGAATGCGCTTCCAGTTGGCGTGATGTCTTCACCCACATTGGACACTTTTAAATCTAACCTAAAGACTCATTTATTTTCTTTAGCCTATGATGTCGCCTGAATTATATAAGGCATTTTGAGTGGTTTATGATCTATCTTGCATGTTTTATATTTTATCTTATGTATTAGTTTATTATCTTTTATCTCTTGTAAAATTGTACAGTGCTTTGGTACAACACATGTTTTTTTAAATGTGCTTTATAAATAAACGTGAACTTGAACTTAACACTTTTATAGTGGGTCCAAAAAAGTTAAATCTGTCCGTGGAATTGCCTGATTTTATATCAGGATATAGCATCACACCAGAGGAAATAGTTGACAAAATGTATCAAAATTGTAAGCTTGAGACAGTCACACCACTGGACAATTTTGAGATTTGGCTTAAAAATTTGAAAATAACAAAGCATTTTTGACAATATTATGACAATACTTAATTAAATTTTTGTCATGTGTGATGTCAACAACCCACATGCTGAATTACTAGTCATACATCAGTTTATTTGACTGATTAAAATTGTTGGGTAATGCAGCACGGTTTTACTTGGTCAAAACAATCATAGTAAAACTATTCTTGTATTTTGAAAATTGTTATAATGTTATTCTGTGCAACAAGTTTCTAATACGATCCACTGAGCTACTCGATCTAGATCAATATTAGAATATGTTAATAAAAGCTGGATGACTTATGTTACTAAAAGGCATGCAGTTCATTTTAAAAATATACTGTATGGTGGAGAAAATACTGTATTTGTTACAGACTGCTCCAAGACTCAAAAGGTTGGAGATCCAAACACAGCTTTTATTAAAGAAACAATCCAATCCAGACAAGTAGTCCAATGTACAGGCAACAGGTCAAAACACCAGCAGGCAGTCCAAAAAAAACAAAAAAAAAACACACACACAAGGCTGGGAATAAAGGCAAACAGGTAATCCAAAGGTAGGCAGAGAGTAGTGATGTTATGTCTGACACCGACACTCTGAAGCTTGCTTCAAACTCGAACGGTCCTTGCAATGAACCACTGCTTCGGAGCTTGTCTCATTACGTCACTAGTCACGTGAAAATGACTTCTGAAGCAAACACACTGGTTCACTCCTGTAGTGAACCACCTGACTGCTTTGACAGCCCAATCCAGTGTTGACAGGTTTGAAACCTGGTGGCTGTATTTCTTATAAAAGTGAAGCCAAACCATGGCAACACCGTGGGTTGTAGTAGTCGGTGTTTGGATTGGTGTTTTTTTTTATTTATTTTTATAATTAATTAGAGAACATATGAACATTGTTACATAAAAACATGTATCAAACACAGAAACTTAAAAAACCCTCTGCTGCATTATACAAGTACAACCAGTTACACAAGCACATCCTTTTCAACATACAAAAATATCAGTCCCACCAGTTTACAAGTTATAGAGTTCTGCTTCCCACAGCTAAACAAGATAAAGCTTTCACACATGATACTTCCCAGCTAAAAAAAAAAAACTATAGAAACCATTACAGAAATTCTTTTGGATTTAATGGTTTTCATGGACATTTTATTGGTTGTAATGGGAATTATAGTGGTCTCTGTGGGTCTCTACTGATATGTACTGGGTTCTATTGGTGGGGGCATTAAATCCTAATGAAATATGTCCCAAACTGCAAATTCTTTTTGCAGTTGGTAAAAGCCAAAGGTTCCTATTGGTATTTTAATAGAAACCATTAGATTTTCTGTGATGGTTTCCAACTTTTTTTAAGCTTATCTGATCTTCTGTCCTTGTCTAAAGAAATAATTACGCATACACACATCATGCTTAAAGTTTTATTATCAAGGTGAAATTCATGAAATTCATCAGTATCTGTAAAATTCACCGACATAAATGAGTTTCACAGTACTAACATTGTTTCAGCTTTGATCGCCTCGATAAACACGAAATAAACAGGGCATTAACATATAAGCCTACTTATATTTTATTGTTGTCAGCTTTGTTGCATTACATTTACTTCACCAGGAGATGGTGCTGCAATTTCTATCTGAATGAAGCTTTGAGTAATGAACCATTTTCGACACAATTGTATCAGAAAGCAATAATGCTTCGAAACGCTTCATTTGGCCATCACTAGCAGAGAGTCCAAAAACCGTGATGCATGAACTAGAGAAATGCTCAGAAACGCAGTGCAACAACATACAAAACCTCATAGAGAATGATAGTGAAAACCAGGTATTTATAGACAGCACTAATGAGCCAAAAGCATTACAGCTGTATGTAATCATGGCTGATAAGTCTGAACAAAGGATTATGGGGAATGAAGTCCGCGAAGGTGTGACAATAGTCTGGGGTGGAGTGCACTCTGGTGACAATCAAAGGCACTCCAGCTTGTGACTGTGACAGTATTACTGTTACTACAACCACTTGACAAAATATTGTCTCTGAGGCATGGTAAAAAATATGTTACTTGCAGTAAATAAAGAAAACAAGAGATTCAAATGATAAACATATTGTTGTCCATTGTTGTACATATTGTAGATTTTGTATATTCTGCACTTACTGCCTATTGCACTTCTGGTTAGATGCTAACTGCATTTCGTTGCCTCGTACCTTACATGTGCAGTGACAATAAAGTTGAATCTAATATAATCTAATCTAATAAAGGTATCCAACCAGTTGCTCATCTGTCTAATGAAACACAACATATATTGCAGCATCTTTGGTATTTCCATGGTTTCTATGGAAGTAAAATCAGAAATCAAGGATAAGGTGTATATGACATGGGATGTTACACTGGTTAAAACAGCTGATTTCTCTAGATTTAAACATTATTGGAAACATTTGGGATATTGTAAGTACTCAAGTCAACAAAATATGTATATAAAGTTCAAGTGATTTTTGTATTTGTTACATATTCAAAGCTTGAAATCGTATTCTTTGTACATCTGCAGATTCTACAGATGATGTTTGCATTGTAATCAGTCATGCACGATGGTCAAATGGTAGTATTTTTCTTTGTTTAATGAACCTTCAGGCAGTGTGATTTTTTTTCTTCCTTTTTTTTCTTATGTTGCTCCCTCTAGTGGTAGGACAAAAGAGAAAGGTTGTTTATTAACACAAAAGAATTTATGGATAAGAAACTGATCCCATGATTGGTAACACTTCTGTTGTTTACTGAAGAAAAGGCTTCTGTTTAAAATGCCAAACTTCTAGAATTCAAATTAAAAGAATTCAAGATCAAATTGTTCAAAGCAGTTGTTGAGCTAGAGTGAAGAATTTTGACTAGTAGGGTAGTCATCCACAATGACTAGTAGGTAGGAACCACAATCTAATACCGAAATACCGATAATAAATCGATACCATACAGGGTCTAAATTTTGACGCGGGTATTGTGTATAATTTTACTCATTCTCGCAGGTTTCGCATTTACAAAGTGAGAAATTACCGCAAAGATTTATTAATAAATTAACATTTACATTTTACATTTAGTCATTTAGCAGATGCTTTTATCCAAAGCGACTTACAAGTGAGGAAAACAAACAAGCGATTCTTCATGAATTGGCAAATAACACAGGCAGTGCTCACAATACAAGTTTCATACATTGCTCAGTACCATAAGCTAGAGATTAATTGACACAGATTATCACATCAAATAAGTAGTTTAAAAACTTTCTTGTGAAGCAATTTCAGCAATACTTTCTCTCCCCTCTCTATTTCTCCAATCCCAGATAGCAAGCACTTTTGGGCCGATTCCGATGGAAACGCGACACTGTCGGCATCTGTGAAAACTCTGCCGACTGTACACAACGCATCTGGCTGACAGACCACATTTTCTTTATGGGTCAATCTCGGCTGAAATAATTGTACTCGCTGCAGGTCCATATACTTAGTATAGGTCTATCGGCCTGTGTTTGTTTCGCACTAGGTAGGCCCCCAAGTAGCCAGCACTTTGGGGCCGATTCCGGTTGAAATGCGCCATTATCGACTCATTGTCAGAATCAGTGAAAAGATAATGGACCAGAGTCGTGTTGATTGTACGGCTGACAGACGAATTTTTCTGTATGAGCCAGTGTTGACTGAAAGCACTTGTGGCAGGTCCGTAGCTACACTCCACCGAGTGTAGAGCAGTTTCAGCCAGAGTTCGTTTGTCTCAGGCACGCCACCACTGAAATTAAGGAACTCAGCCGCCTGAGAGAGAGTTTTGGCGGTTAAATCCTGAGGAGAATCCTGCAGTCAACATTTCATCTTCGAGAGAAAGAGTCACTGCTGCAAAAAAGGTAAGCAATATGATTTATTTAATGTTCAGTTTAGTGTTTGTGAATGTATTAATTATGGTTTGCATTATAACATAACGTCTGTACCCATTCGGTCCCAGAGAGTGATAGTTTTGAGCAATGTTAAATGTTTTATTAGAACTGCTAGTGTTATCTGGAGCACTGTAATGTTGGCTAATGCTATGATATCGAGTTATATTTTGTTTACTAAAATCAGTCAGTCAATTCATCTTTTCCAACGAGTGTAAAGATGGCTTTTGTTGATGTTGAAATAAATGGATTAATAACATACAGCAATATAGGTGTTACATGTATAGTCTTGATATATATAGCCTCTTCTTTGTGGTTTTTGGTTTGTCCCGTGACCTAGTTTCTCCCCAGTCTGTCTAATTAGTAATGTCTTTCACCTGTGCCTTGTTAATCACTCCTCATGTGTTCTAGTATATATACTCCCTGTGTCCTTCAGTCCTTTGTCTGATCTTGTCAGTGTGCACTGGTGTTCCAATGGTTCTTCATTAAAGTACCTGTTTCCTGTTCATCCTTGTCTCCGTGAGTTTCATCCCCACGTTACGTGACAGAAGATCAAACCAATACCAAAGACAGCCTGGCTTCACCTGCTGTTTTGCATTTATGCCTGGAGCAGGAGCAGAAAAGCCTTGAGACGCACACCTGCGTGTTTCTCTATCTGCCGAGCCTTACAGACTTTCCTGATCGTTCCCTGTGCACATTCTACCTGGTCAGTCTGAACAAGCGCACAAAGAAAAAATCACAGAAAATAATCTAGATGTGCTGTGTTTGACAGAAACCTGGCTAAAACCAGACGATTACATTACTTTAAATGAGTCTAGTCCTCAAGGTTACTATTATCGACACGAACCTCGTCAGAAAGGTAAAGGTGGGAGATGTTGCTGTAATCTATTGTAATATCTTCAGTATTACTCAAAAGTCTTTCAAATATATCTCTTTTGAAGTGATGGTGCTCTATGTAACGTTATATAATGTAAGTGACAAATCTCATTTGAAATTTGTGTTGGCTACTGTATACAGGCCACCAGGGCACCATACAGATTTTATCAAAGAATTTGCTGATTTTCTATCGGAGTTAATACTGGCTGTGGATAAAGTCCTTATTGTTGGTGATTTTAATCTACATGTAGATAATGAAAAAGACGCTTTGGGTTTGGCATTAACAGATATTCTAAGCTCTATTGGAGTTAGACAACACATGTCAGGACCAACTCATTGTCGTAATCATACTCTAGATCTAATATTGTCACATGGAATCGATAGTGATGCCGTTGAAATTCTGCAGCAGAGCGATGACGTCTCAGATCATTATCTAGTCTCATGCGTGCTACATTTAACCAAGGCTGGAAAACCGCCTGTCTGCCACAAATATGTTAGAACCATCACTTCTACCACTAAAAATTGCTTTATAAATAATCTTCCTGATCAGTTTCATCAACTTAGCAAACCAGACAGCTTAGAAGAACTCGATGTTGCAACAGAAACTATTGACGTTCTCTTTTCGAACACTCTAGACTCTGTCACTCCTTTGCGCTTAAAAAAGATTAAGGATATTAGTCCAACGCCATGGTATAACGAGCACACTCGGGGCCCTTAAGAGAGCAGCCAGAAAAATGGAGCGCAGCTGGAAGAATTCAAAACTAGAAGTTTTTCGGATTTCATGGAGAGAGAAAATGATGGAGTACAGAACGGCCATAAAAACCACTAGATCTGCTTATTTTTCAAATCTTTTAGAAGAAAATAAACACAACCCTAAGTATGTATTTAATACAGTGGCTAAATTAACGAGAAATACAGCCTCAACTTCTGATGTTTCCAAAGAGCACAGCAGTAATGACTTTATGAACTTCTTTACTTGCAAGATTGACAACATTAGAGAGAAAATTATAGCCATGCAACTGTCTACTACAGTATCACATCAGACAGTGGATTGTAGTATCCCTGAGGAAAAATTCCATTCATTCGCTGCTATAGGAAAGGAAGAATTGTCTAAACTTGTTAAATCATCAAAATCAACAACATGTATGTTAGACCCTATACCGACTAAGCTATTAAAAGAGATGCTTCCAGAGGTCATAGATCCTCTTCTTAAGATCATTAATTCATCTTTATCACTAGGTTACGTACCGAAAAATTTTAAGCAGGCTATTATCAAACCTCTAATTAAAAAACCACAACTTGATCCTGGAGAATTAGTCAATGACAGACCGATTTCCAATAAATACTAGAAAAGGCAGTATCATCTCAACTGTGTTCCTACTTGGAAAGAAATGGTATCTGTGAAGATTTCCAGTCAGGATTTAGACCGTACCATAGTACTGAGACTGCTCTCATTAGAGTTACAAATGATTTGCTCTTATCATCAGATCGTGGTTGTATCTCTCTATTAGTGTTACTAGACCTCAGTGCTGCTTTTGACACTATCGACCACAATATTCTTTTAAATAGACTAGAAAATTATGCTGGAAATAATGGAATTGCATTGGCATGGTTCAAATCATACTTATCTGACCGTTATCAGTTTGTAGTAGTAAACGAAGAGATGTCATTTCGATCACAAGTTAAATATGGAGTACCACAAGGCTCAGTTCTAGGACCGTTGCTTTTTACTCTGTGCATGCTGCCCTTGGGAGATGTCATTAGGAAGCATGGCATTAGTTTTCACTGTTACGCTGATGATACTCAGCTCTATATTTCCTCGCGCCCTGACGAAACCTACCAATTCTCAAAATTAACAGAATGCGTAGCTGATATAAAAAATTGGATGACTAGTAATTTCCTACTACTAAATTCAGAAAAAACAGAGATTCTAATTATTGGACCAAAAACTTCAGCACATAATAACCTAGAATACTGTCTAACACTTGATGGCTGCTCTGTTAAGTCGTCTTCGTCAGTTAGGAACCTGGGTGTGCTCTTTGATACCAATCTTTCATTTAAAAGCCACATTTCTAGCATATGTAAAACCACATTCTTCCATCTTAAAAATATATCTAAATTGCGACATATGCTCTCAATGACAAATGCGGAACAACTAGTACATGCGTTTATGACCTCGAGACTAGATTACTGTAACGCTCTACTGGATGGTTGCCCTGCTCGCGTGATAAACAAATTACAGCTGGTCCAAAACGCAGCTGCTAGAGTCCTTACTAGAACCAGGAAGTATGAACATATTAGCCCGGTTCTGTCAAAACTGCACTGGCTCCCTATTAAACATCGTGTAGATTTTAAAATCTTGCTAATTACTTACAAAGCACTAAATGGCTTAGCTCCCCAGTACCTGAGTGAGCTCTTAATGCATTAAGGTCCTTCGCGTCTATTACGATCTCAGAATTCTGGCCAGTTGTTAATACCTAGAATATCAAAATCAACCGCAGGCTGTAGATCCTTTTCCTATTTGGCACCTAAACTCTGGAACGATCTTCCTAGCATTGTTCGGGAAGCAGACACATTCTGTCAGTTTAAATCTAGACTAAAAACGCATCTATTTAACCTGGCATACACATGACGCACTATAAACTTTTGTCTTCATATCCGTTAAAGGATTGTTAGGCTGCATAGATCAGGTCAGCCGGAACCGGGAACACTTCCTATAACACCAGATGTACTCGTTACATCTGAAGAAGAATGGCGTCTAGGCTAATTTTTGTCTCTCTGCTTATCCCGAGGTTTACCAATTAACGTGATTGGCTGGATCCGGGCCGTGTCCAGGTCAGATGGGGAACCTGTGCCTGTGTGCGGCAGCAATGTGGCCCTGGGGTGTCGGCGGAGACTGTGTTAACTAGCTCATCCTTTGTGAAGACCTTACCGACTCATCAGCCAGTGGCACATATCCCAACAAACCGTCCCATACCGGCGTGATCAAAAAGATCTTAAACCAAATGGAACTAGATTAAATATTTTGACTGTTGTGATTCCAAAACAGTTTAATGACCTGTAACTCTGCCTGAGTATCGGACAAGTGTTGGCCAGAGGAGAACTGGCCCCCCGACTAAGCCTGGTTTCTCCCAAGGTTTTTTTCTCCATTTGTTGGAGTTTTGGTTCCTTGCCGCTGTTGCCTTTGGCTTGCTTAAGTTGGGGACACTTGCTTGATATTCAGCAGTGTTTTTGATATGCCTGCATTGGCACCGTTGTATGCGAACTGAGCTGAGCCGGACGATTACATCACTGTTTTCTGCAGTGCTGCTATACCTAAATTAACTAGACTAATAACTACTGATACTTGCAACGGAATGAATCAATAATATATAGAATAAGCTGGACAATGACACCATTTTCTTATTAATGTAAAGCTGCTTTGCCACATCACCGTCTGCGCCACCAAGGATGAATTCACCAACCCCACTCCGAGTCCAGCGCCGCCGGGAGGCACGCCCACCACGATGCATGAGCCAGGACCGAGGATAAGGTTGGATGGTTACATCGCCCCAGAGCCTGCCTCATCGCAAGTGTCTGACCAGGTGCGTGATCCGGTAACATCTTTCATCGATGAGGGAGTGCTCGTGGAGCTTGAGGGCTGAGAGGAAAGACCCGCCCCCACCTGGCTCACGGGCATGCTTGTCTCATGGGAATTATTATGAAGACTTAAAGGACATTTGTGATGTGGACTTTATAGACTGGTATGGAGAGATTATTCCCAGTTTACCTGTTTCTCCAGCGCCCCTATTTCTTCTGTGTCCTTTGATTTTTCCGGTGTGCTCCGTATCTCCTGTGTCTCCAGATTTCCCACCCAGCCTCCCTCTCCCACCACCTCAATCAGCCAGTTCCTCGGTCCCGTCACTGTTGATGTCCATCCATCAGCCCCTCAACATCTCAGGAATGCAATGTAGAGCTGTCTAGGGTCTTCAGGCCATCTCCTCCATTCCGCACAGAGGATTCCCTGTCTCCACCTCCAGCCTCTGTGTCCCCTGCTCTGCCTCAGCCCGGAGACACTTCGGCTCCTCACTCCCTCAGCTCCACCAGATCCCATCGGTCATACGGCTTCTCCGAGCTCCCTTATCTCTCCGGCTCCGCCTTGGTCAGTTGTCCATCTGCCTGCACCTACGGCTTCGTCTGGCTCTGCCTTCCCCCCAACTCCACCTTTCTCCTCGTTCCCACCGGTTCAGCCTCTGCCCTCTGGACATCCGCCTCCACCTCGGCTGCTCGTCATCATGGTTCCTCCTCGGTCTCCAGGACCATCGACTACGCGTGGGCTCATCGGCTCGTCAGCTCCATCTGGGTCTCCATCCGTAGCTGCATCTCTGTTGGTCGTCCCCAGGGTGTCGTCTTCAATCAAGTTGCCGACTCCACCTTGGCTATCACCTAGGGATCTTCAGCAAAGACCATGAGAACCAGATGAGTCCTCTGCACGGCCACATCAACTCCTCCTACCTCTACATACTGTTGTGCTGTGTCCGATCTTCAAGCAGAAGAAATTGGATAAAACATTTCTGAATGAAATCAGTCCACAATCTAACTTCTGATGCAGTCGAATCATAATCACGCTGTATTTGTTTGGCCAGAGGAAAACTAGCCCTCGACTGAACCTGGTCTCTCCCAGGTTTCTTCTTAGTTGGACACCTACAATTCAATAATATTGATCTGACACTATTGGATGAGAACTGAGCTGGATTATGATATCACTGTTTTCTGCAAAACCGCTTTATAGCTGAATTGAAATCATTGAACTGAAACAACTCTGAAATGACTTCAGCTGAACAATCATACTGTCTTTTAGCTGCATTAATTGAATTCTGTTTGCATCATTGAATTATTTTCCAGTTGATCACTGTAAAGCTGCTAATGTATAAAACACTGTGAAGGTGACTTAAATTGAAATTTGGAAATTATTGTTTAAAATGTGTTTGCGTGAGAAAGGATGTCGTTTTTCAATTAATAATATACAGTAAATTATTATATATATTTATGTAATTAACTTAGTATTTAGTGGTTTAAAATGTGTTAATAAATGTTTAATGTATTCATTGTTAATACTTAAAGTGTATTTGTTAATTTTATAATAAAATGCCTTAAACTTTTTTAAATGTTTGAATGTGTGCCACATGTGGTCACATCAATAAATAAGAGTCTTTACAGGGTGTGGGCCGCATCTGGGCTAAAGGAAATTGTTTGTGTCGGTTTTCAGTGTGTGGACCAGTTTTGGGCCGGGGACCCAGCCAGAACTGGACCGGAATTGAAGCAAGGATGTGGCCCATAAGTGGGCCAGACAATTTTGCCATCTGGGAATGAGCAAATTGCTTCTGGCTTCAAAAGACATCACGCCAGTACTATATAAGTAAGCTGCATGCTGCCATACAACTCTCGTGCGCATTTCAGACAACTAGCGGAAACCACTTGTCCACGTCTTTTAAAACCTTGCCAATTTGAACATCCAAGCGATCTTATCATTCAGTAGTAACGTTCTTGGGAGCTCTTTGAGAGATGGTTTCTTTGCACTTATACAAACAACGTACACACAAGCCACCTGTAATTTCAAATTGAGTTGTTTTACCTTAAACTGTCAAATACTCACAAAATTGTCAAAATGTCTGTCTTGTGGTTATTCACATAAACACAGTCGGATTTCTTACTTGTAGTTTATAGTTTAATGTCATGCATCATTGCATGTGCCTAAAATAGCCTACATGCTGATGTCTGTCACTAAATAACATTTGTAAGTTTAAATTAAACGTAAGAATTTACCTATTTATTGTATTAACAGTGACCATCCAGTGTTATTTTACATTTTATTACTTTATTAAATTTCTGTAACTAGCATCTCTGTACCTGATTGTGTGTCAACCGGATTGTGAATAAACAGCACTCTCTCCACCTTCGATACCATGACTAAGGTGCCCTTGAGTAAGGCACCTAACCCTAATTGCTCCCCAGGCGCTGTTCACTGTGTGTGTGTGTGTGTGTGCACTTGTTCACTACTCACTGCTGTGTGTGTGCACTTGGATGGGATAAATGCAGAGCACAAATTTCAAGTATGGGTCACCATACCTGACAATACGTCACGACTTTCACTTTCACTTTTTATAAGCAAAGTAATTCCAAATAATACATCTACTGCTCTCATTATTTATTAGTTTTAGTCGTGTTGAGTGAGATTCAACTGCTTTTGCATTTATTCATTTAATGTCGTCACACTTGCCAGTTTCGCATCAGTATGGGTAGCACACTGCCACCTAGCGGTGAACTTTGGAACAGCAGCATATACCGAAATGAGCAAAATCATGATATCGTACTGTTTGAAATAATATATACCGGTATTTTCCCAATATCCTACCTAAAATCCCTGCTAGTAGGTACTACCCAGTGGCCCATAGAAATCTGCACTCACATTGTGCCATGGTGTTTCTGGTAATTCAGACATTTGGAATGGTTCGACATGGGTGATCAGAGTGTTCACATGACAAGGAATGCCGTTTGTGATCATGGTTTTGACTCTTTGATCCAGATTAGGAAACCACACTTTCTCCCTTAACAGACTTTTAGTTTAGGCACTCTTTGCTCTAGAGCAGTATGAGGTCGTCGTTGATGATACTGTAAGCTCAGAACTTACATTTCTGTAGTGTTTCAGGGCATTGCAAATGCCCTGTTTTGTCTATGTTTTAATTTCATCAAGTGTCATGGCCTGTGGCATTGTTTGCAGTGCCATGAAGTTGACATAATCCTCAGCTACTTTAGATGCCCTTGTGCTATGCTCTGTCTCAAGCGAGACAGGATGTCTGAACATAAAGTCAGCTGGATTGTCAGTTCCTTTTTGGTGTTCAATTCTGAACTTATGCGGCTTATGTCTTAGACCCCAACTTTCAATTCTGACAGGATTCCCACTCTTTCATGAACACCAGATTCAAGGACTTTTTAAAGCACAGTTTATTTTATATCAAGCACCTTAAATTCAGCACATGCCAGCATATAGAGCGTCATGAAAGACCTCTTACAGTACTTAACATTTTAACCCTCCTATTGCATCGGCATCCATTTTAACCCGGAAGAGGTACAGAATAATTTTTAAAAAATAATAATCAGAATTGCAATGTATTAAAATATTTGGACTTTATATAAAAAAAAATACCTCAAGTTAGCATCAGGTAGCTACTTAGCTAGACAGTTAGTATCAGCTAACAATATTTTTCAAATAAGAGGTTTTAATTTTGTTATTTATAATTATTGATTATATTCTTTTAAATTTTAAGCTAAAACTTCCAGTACTCTGATTTTGCTGTAAATGTGTAAAGCAAATTGCTTTGTCAGATTGGTTGCATTTTATTCCACCTGCGTTCGCCTAAGGGTACTATACTCCCATTGTCATTTGTCTGTGTGCAAAACACTGCTCAGGAAAGTTAGAGATACTAAAATCAAAATATAACCACTCATAGAAAACAGTAATAAAGAAAACGTGACAATGCATTATAGACAATGATATTAAAAGAATAAATTCAGAATAAACTCATGTGACCAGATTATAAACTAACGTTCATAAGTGCAATATGTTAAATTTTGCTGAATTACGTATATTTTGGGCTCTTATGATTGCCTCTACATAATATGCATAATATTCTTATTGAAAAATTGTTGTGGGCGATATGGCAAAAATATCACATCACGATTCATGATTTGATCACAAATCGTTTTCATGTTGGTTTTACTATTTTGCCTGTGACTGAGCAGTACAGTTAAACTAATTTGCCGATATTAAAAAATAGCCTTACAAGGTAAATATAAAAATATAAAAGAAAACAAGAATGACAGACTTTTAGCCCAAAGTGGATGAAGATAAAAATACTCATTTCCAAGTTTCTTGTTAAAGCTACTGTATTAAAGAAATTGAAAAAAAAAAAAGGAAATTCTGTCATTATTTACTCACCTTAGAACCTGAATACATTTCTTTCTTCTGTTGAACAGAAGAGTTTTGTTGTTGTATTCTTGAAGAATGAATCACTCCCCAGTGAGTTCCATAGTAGTAAAGAAAATACTATGGATATCAATGGGTACCAGCAAATGTTTTGTTACCCACATTCTTCAAAATATTCTCATTTGTAAATAAAGACAGAACTTTCATTTTTGGTTGAACTATACCTGTGAGGACAAGTTACAGCATGTGTTGTCTGTACTATTAAGGATCGTGGGGGCATTTACTATCTTGACACGTATCCAATTTTCTTTCAATTGTTTACTTTCACTTTACACTTAACCGATGGTGTAGACCTTGGGCCTCATTTATAAAATGTGCTTACGCACAGATTTGATCTTAGACTGTGGGTACGCTAAAATCCACAGCAAAACCCTATTTATGAAAATGGTCTTTGACATGGAAAAGTGCTTACCGCTACGGCTATGGAGCCAGATTCAGTGTCAAAAATAATACATTTGCAAAACAAAATTCATAAATGCTCAGCACAATTCACATTAACAAAATCAAATTGTTCTAAGCACAATTCATAAGTACACAAGTAAAAGCATAAATATTTCCCCAAATGCTCACATAAATGCATCTTAACTGAATACTTTTAAAATGTTTACACAAATATATGTCAAGTTCTTGAATTAAATTCCATCACACATTTATGAATGATGTACATGTATTTATGGATATAAATACATGTTTAAAAATACATTAAAGTTGTTTAAGTTAATGACATTTTAATGGGCGGTTGGAGGATTAAAAGCTCACCGTGATTGGCTAAACAGAACAACCTCCAAAAAGATATGAATCTTAACCTGCCAGAAGGTCTCAAAAATAACGCACACAAATTCAAAGCAGTCCACACACGTGTGACGATTTGCAAATGCAGATTCAACGATCCATAAATACACGTAACAGGTAAGGTGGGCCTGGACGATGGTGATGGTGTCTTCCTCCGCTCTGCGAAGTTGAGATAGCTGTCCAGCATCCATAATGGGTCTCCACATGGCATCACATCAGTACAGCCAGTCTTATCGTTCAGCCCACACCAAAGCCCCTCCATAAGTGTGAGATCATTGCAAGTGGC
Source organism: Zacco platypus (assembly GCA_038088235.1). Taxonomy (NCBI): domain Eukaryota; kingdom Metazoa; phylum Chordata; class Actinopteri; order Cypriniformes; family Xenocyprididae; genus Zacco; species Zacco platypus. Next base: position 12,476,398 of record CM076071.1, on the reverse strand, counting down.
TCGGTGACTGACGGTTAGAAACTTCATGACATATTCCTCCAGATTTTTGCCATTCTGGAAAACAAAAACTGTAGCTCTTTCATTTAATTCTCTGCCATTCAAAGAGGCAACATTAATAGAAGCAATATCCAAGCTTTTCATTCTTGCGGTCTGGTCTTCTGTAACAAACACAGAAGAGGACAGACATGTAAGAACGTTTCAGAAGATCTTTATTGTAGCAGAGCATGGAGAGGCATGGGAATGGAGCACAGGTGAGTGAATGGCAGAATGAATGTCAGATGAAGTCTTAGCTAAATGGTTTAGGATATTTCACCTTTCCAGATGCAGATCAGAAAGTGTGGCTGGTGAACAGTTTCCCAGATGGAGGATGACCGAAGACGGGTGACAGAAGACAGGATTCGACGATAACAGGTAAATCAGGTGAGTAAACAGGTAGGTCAGTGCGACCAGACAATGACTGAGTGTGAAGTATGTGCTTAAACAGGGTAGCTGAGAGATGATTAATCCATAACAAGTGTGGGTGATTGCTGAAAGAGTGCAGGTGAGTAGAAGGAGGGATGATGGGAAATGTAGTGCTTAGAGTGACTGAGCTGGTGACTGTGACACTTAACAAAAAACATATATATATACTGTAGGAAGTCATTTATCAATCTTAAGTACACACCTCGCACACTATCTGTGACCCAGTATCATAAATCTCAGAAAGCGAGGTGATGCATCTCCTTCTCCGCCTGGAGATCAGGCCATATTTGGGGTACATGGTCTGGATGCTCCTGAATAGCGGCCTCTATCCCTCAGCCAGCAAGCCCGAGGCACCGGCGGAGATTGTAGCTGGGCCAGAGGACTTCGGAGCCCCAGAGTCAGTCCATCACAGAGTCAGGAGCTGACCGGATCCTGATTGACCTATGGTGCAACGATCCTTTCCCCACCCAAATCCACCTCCCTTGAATCTTCTTCTTCACCAGTCCCGTCTGATTATTTGGATGTTCCGGTAAAGTCTGAACTCCACCTTCAGCCTGTATCCCTGCCCGTCTTCCTGAACCCGTTGCCGTCACTGGTTACAACCAGCCCCCTGGATCCACTGGCACCACCGGTGTCACCAAGCTCCTCGGCTCTGCCCACGCTGCTCACTCCGTGTGGCTCACCTCCCTCGCCTCGGGCTTCATTTCCACCTGCGCGGCTTGAGGTCGAATCCCCGCTTCCACTTCAGGCTTCCAGTCCCAAGGCTCCATCTTGTCCAGTCAGCCCGTCTCCATCGCCTCGATCCACTGCTCCCTCATCACCTCCTCGCCCTGTCTACCCGGAGATTCCGCTGGGCTCCCTCAGCACTCCAGGTCGGCCTCCGGGAGTCAATGCCCAGCTTCCGCCACAGACGTCTGGGGTTACGGCTATGCCTACACCCGTCACCCCTACAGCGTTATCGGACACCTCCCTCCCTACAACCTCCCTGCCGTCCTCACTCACCACAGCGTCGCTCCGGTCATCCAGGTGTTCATCGGCACCTTGGTCCCATTAGCTTGGCGCCAGACTTCCAGAACTGCGAAGTCTGTCAGCCGCTACATTCCGCTACGTTTCTCCACCAATCAACAAGGACGTGCCTTTCTTAGGTGGGGTGTAATGTCACGTAGATGTCCTGTCTAATATATGTCTTGTTTAGTTCTGTTCTGTCATGTCTGCACCTGTCCTCGTTAATCCCAGATTAGTTTACCTTCCTCCACCTGTGCCTGATTAATTCCCTCATCACTCTGTGTATTTATACTCCCCGTTCTGTTCATCCTATGTCGGTTATTGTTTGGTGTAACATGTCTCGTGCCTATGTTGGATTAAAGACTGTATATCTTACCCGCACCTTCTTTGTGCCTTTCATCATCCGCCCTACCCGTTACACAAGTTGAGTTATTTGTTTAGTTGAGTTCACTCATATTTTTAAGGCAGCTGGTGAACTTTTATTTCTAAGTTTAACCAGCTGGAAATGTTTTAGGGTAAATTCAAAATATTTTAGTTGCTGCAGAAATGAAATAAAGTATAGTATTTTAGACAGAAAAACAGTAAGTCACCCTCTCCACTCTCCAAACCTCTCATCAGAGAGAGAGAGAGAGAGAGAGAGAGAGAGAGAGAGAGAGAGAGAGAGAGAGAGAGAGAGAGAGAGAGAGAGAGAGAGAGAGAGAGAGAGAGAGAGAGAGAGAGAGAGAGAGAGAGAGAGAGAGAGAGAGAGAGAGAGAGAGAGAGAGAGAGAGAGAGAGACCAAGTAAAGGTATTTTTTAGCTAAATAGACTTTAACACACACCACAATCTTGGCACATAGACAGGGTTACTAATACAAAATTCAAGATAGATGATTGCTGAGTGTTAAGTTCAGCACAATAGAGAGTCTATATCCTCTTTGAAGCCAGACACTGACTAGCCGCATTTCCATTACAGATTTGCACAAAACCTTTGTGAAATTTTCTAAATTATCAATAAAATACTGTTGCGAAATGACGGCCTTTCCATTAACCTATGTTATGAGACGAAAACGTCTTTTTTTCCCCTTTCACTATAAGTCATTACAAAAATTATGGCAATGGATGTTGGTATATTCCAGCCACCGCACTAGCCATTATTTTTAATCAAAGGAGACGTACGAGTGTTATCAAAGTATTTATGGCAAGGAAGCCCCCTATACTTTGGAGTGGCCACACATGAGGTGTTTCTGGATGTTTCTCCGTCCTAGTTGTGGCATTTCTTTGTTGATTAGAATCCATTAATCCCGTAATAAATTTGTCTTTTATCAGTTTAATGAAGAACTCTTGTCTTCTGTCCAAACATGGATATATGCTATATGGGCAAGATTGACATGTTTCCATTGTGTGCATTTTCAATTCGCAATTTCAATTTGCGCAATTTAAAGGGTAATGGAAATGCAGCTAGTGTTGATGACTGTGGGGTTATATATTTTCCTTAATTGCAGTGGTGACAGGTGACAGTGATCAGAATTCGGAGGAGTGTGATCAAACAAAGCAGCTATTTAAATGACATTTAATTTTATACATGGAATGTGAAACATCCTTTCCTTCTCTTGGTCATTTTAATAATGATTACTGTCTCCCTCGAGGTTTACAAGACAGACAAATTTGGGGCAGCAATTTAATATACAGTGAATTAACCACTAAGTTACATGCATCATTCTTATATTGCTCGTTTTGCTGTTTATTACAAATGCACACTGCCTTGATTATTGTTTAGCTATTTTGCATTATTCTATAAGGTCAGGTGTGGGAGGACATAAAAATATCACAGCCCCCTGACCTCCCTCTAACATCTGTTCACATAAAGTCTACTGGTTTTTGTTGTTGTTGTTGTTGTTTTATTGCTGTTTCTACCCAAAGGAGCAATTTGCATTACACATTCACACAGCATTTGAGCAGAGCTAGAAAAAATTGCAAAAACAACAGAAGTCCCTTTCTCACTGTGATCTCCCTGTGATTAAGAAGACAGAAGGACCCTCAATGACAACTAAAGGGCTATTGTAATCAGGACTGCCAGAGGTGATGACCTCAATGACCCATTGATCACAGGCTAATCTTATGTAGCATCTGAAGCGATCAAACAAACAATTGTAAAACAACATGCGAATACCATAATGTGTGTCCCCCCCACTGAGAAGTACCACTATTTGCTCCCCAAATATACTTCAAAAACACTTGAAACATTGATTGTTCTCAATACAAGAATCAGACTTACAGCCCATAGAAATGGCATCCAATTCATTGACAAATATGCTTAAAGGAATAAATACATTTATTTCTGTGTATTGTATAGTGTTATGCATGCCTGCAATATTGAACTACTGGATAATGTATTTTATCTGGGTGGTGGTTCATGTCAAATTACCCCTTGTTTAATGACTCACACTTTGGTGTACATCTCATACAATGCATTGTATGTTTGTTTTATTTATCAAACTCTCCCACTAGAAAATTGCCCCTTTCTCATTGGTCAAGCCAAAACTCAAAGGTGTGACCTCTGTAGAGGTTAAAAGCCCCCACGCAGATCATGCTGTGCTCTTCTGGTTCTTCTCTTTGTTCCTGCTGATACTATGGATTGCCGTCACGTGAGACCCTGCCGAGACGTGAGTAGTCATTGACCTCCACAGTCAATGGCTGTCAACTGTTTGATTACCAACATTCTTCAAAATATCTTCTTTTGTGTTCAACAGAAGAAAGAATTTCATACAGGTGTGAAACATGAGGGTGAGTAAAGGATGACATAATTTTCATTTTTGGGTGAACTATCCCTTTAACTACTTGTTCAGCTCCCTTATATGGGTATTAATATACATGTGACTGTAATGTAGTGTAATCTGTCAGATATTGGCTAGTAATATGATCTTTTTACTTTGAACTAACGTTTTTGGACATTTTCTTTTTTCCTCTTAAATAGACGACAGACTCTTCTACATCGGTCCCAGTCAGCAATACATGCGGCTAGTTGTCCTGTCAGAGGAAGAGAAGAGGTCTGTTCTTACAGAGTGCCACAATAACCCTGGGACTGGCAATCACAGTGGTGTCAGAGGCACTCAAAACAGGGTTATTGCTGGCTACTATTGGTCTACAATTTTCCAGGATGTGAAAGAATGGGTAATGTACTGTAGAGGTGTTACTTTTCTTTCACTTTTGACAGTTTTTATTATACATGTATCTCTACTTTAAAATGTGTCTACTTTTGCCACCTCTGATTGTTAGATACCTCCTTGATTTAGAAGTTATATTTGACATCGCCAACTTGTCAACTGCCTATTTTTCTAGACATTTTGTTAAAAAAAACTTGTTGCTTTTTAGGTCAGATCTTGTCACCGCTGCCAGTTAAATGACCCAATCAAGACTGTTGTGCCAGTCTTACATTCCATTAAGGTACTGCTTACAATGTTTTAGCATACTGACGAGACTAACCAGCTAGTCTTAAGCTTGTGTACAGTTTTACCTGCAGTTGGTTGATGCAGATTTTGTGTCATGCAGGTAAAAGAAGCTTGGGAGGTGCTTGGTTTGGATTTGATTGGACCACTGCCAGAAACGGCACGTAACAACAAGTATGTCCTTACGATGACAGACCTGTACACCAAGTGGGTGATTGCAGAACCCATGCAATCTAAGACAGCAGCTGAGGTGTCTGCAATAATAACCAAAAAGTTGTACTTGTTCGGCATGGTTAGGAAAATCATAACAGACCAAGGGAAGGAGTTTGTCAACGAGGTGAAGTTTTGTAAAGGTTTAATTATATTTTTCCCCCCTACTCTTGTCTCAACATATATATTGTCTACAATAACTCCACTCTTGCAAATTTAACTGATGATCCCTCTGCAGCTGAACAACAGCATTTTCAGTATGCTGAAAATCAAACATGCTGTCTCCAGTGCTTACCATCCCCAGACCAACGGACAGGTAACTCTTTGGATATCTGTCCTGTAAGAACTATTGTTGTCTTATGGTTATTCATCAACTTTATAAATGCATTGATATGATGAAAGAACCAATCAAAATATCAAGCGTACTCTCAGGAAGTATGTGAATGACAACCACAATGACTGGGACCTCCACCTTCCTGCTGTGGTATATGGAATCAACACTGCAAAGCAGGTGGTCTTACCATGCTTACTTATTTTATTTATAATATATATTGTTAGTTGTCAATGGTATAACTGAATTAATGTATTTAATTAATATTTATTGTCAAGGGTGGAGTTTTTCCCTTTAATACAAATTTAATAGTTAATGGGAAGTTTCCTATGTGATCAGTACTCCACTAGACACAGTCCCTACTTCCTCCTCTTCCATCGACACCCACGTCTGCCTGAGGTCATGAATGCCTGTCCCATGGCAGATGATTTTGAAGTTGCTGACCCAGAAGATGACATTGACACCAGAGTCAATAAGATGAAACTTCTCAATGAAACGGTTTGTATTTGATATAAAGGTAAACTAAGTTGTGTAACTATCGGAATCAGACCTAGGCATAGACTGATCAATGTATTTGCTAGGATTCTGCTTTACAGGTGCTGGTCATATAATTAGAATATCATCAAAAAGTTGATTTATTTCACTAATTCCATTCAAAAAGTGAAACTTGTATATTATATTCATTCATTACACACAGACTGATATATTTCAAATGTTTTATTTCTTTTAATTTTGATGATTATATCTGACAACTATCAAGAGAATTCTGTATTTGTTTTCAATAAGTTTTCATTTTTGGGTATTGTTCTTTTTTTGTAGGTTCTTGGCAACATAGAGAGAGCACAGAGCATACAACAAAAGTCATTCCAAAATCGTAAACGCAAGTTTGTGTGAGTATGTTCAGTTCAGGCCGGTGATGATGTTCTGCTCTCACGGGACCCCAAGAAATGACGAACAGGAGACACATTTACAAGTCAACACCAAGGACCATATATTGTGTCCAGCATCTCTGCCAAAGGGGTGGCTACTATTGTGAAAGGGTCAACTTGCCAGAGGGTCAATGTGTCAAGGCTGAGGACATACTACAGATCAAAAAGTAAGAGTGTTCAATAAACTCTGTATGAAACAATTTACAATTAAATGCAAAATTCAGAAATATTGAATATTTGTTTGCAATTCCTGTTGTAACTAATTTTTACATATTTTTGTATTGTATTTCATTAGATGGACCAGCTGAGAGGATGTTTCTCCAGGACCACTGTTACTCAGCATTTAAATGGCAGATTGAGCATCCATATGCTTGTTCCGGTGCAAAGTGGGAGAAAGACTTGGGCCCTATTCAGGATGAACTGGTAAGCATTCTGTCTATTTAGTGACGCTTTGCATATTTCAATGATAACCATTTCTTAATCATGTTAAACATTCTTTATTTTTAGTTGAAGTATGTGTTGGACAAAAATAGGCCATCACGAGAACTGATCGTGAAGCAAGGCAAATTTTGCCTCACACGAGAAGATTTCTGGAGCCTGGGTTTAAACCAGTGTATGGAATCTAATGTGCGTATGTTTAGTGTCTTGGTTTACTGCACAAAAAACAAATTCCCAAATATTGCGTATTGTTCCACATGGCAGCGTTCACAGGGATGTAATCGTTCTGCAATTTATTTCAGATTGGAAATGCTTGCCTTAAGATTGTGGAAGAAGCTGCACAAAGACATGTACTTTATGCTATTATATCTTCTTTTAAAAGTATTTATTTTGATGCATGCATGTTTAATAACTTATAATGTTCTTTCCTTAAGGGAAAAAATGTTCACATTGTGGACCTCTATGTTGTTCCCACCTGGAAAGACAAAAATGTGGACCCAGTGCATTGTTTGCCTTTAAGTTATTTTCTTTTTTGCTATCATATGCCCATCAACTGAGAAAGAACTCTATTGGGAACAGGCACAGAAGTATATGATTTTTGTGCATGCATATTATTTTGTCCTAATACTTTTAGGAAAACGTGAGGTCCAAGGATGTCATACTATTTCCAGCTTGGAGCAGGCAGCACGGTGAAGCTGACCACTATCTGCTTTGTGTTGAGTTTCTTTTTATAATCTTTCTAGCAGTAATATTTTCAAATTCAACAGGTAGGGTTCTATTTTCATAGATAGTAACAAAATACCCATTACAGGTTATGTTGGTGGCTAAGAGGGAGATTCTTTTTCTTGATTCTCTTCGCCCTGATGGTTTTGGAGATGAGACTTACAGAATCATATTTAGGTTGAGACTAAAGATATTTAACTTACTGGCCTTGTTCCAGGCATGTTATTTGGTAACGATTTCAAAAAGGAGCCTCGTTCTCAGGCTACAAGTTCATATAAGGGCCTCGTTTTCAAGCTTCAAGGTCATGTAAGAGCCTCGTTCTCAGGCTTCAAGTTCATATAAGGGCCTCGTTTTCAAGCTTCAAGGTCATGTAAGAGCCTCGTTCTCAGGCTACAAGTTCATATAAGGGCCTCGTTTTCAAGCTTCAAGGTCATGTAAGAGCCTCGTTCTTAGGCTACAAGTTCATATAAGGGCCTCTTTTTCAGGCTACAGAAGTGATCATTTAATTACACATTATGTATTTTGTGTTTTCTTTTGAATGCCAGACACATTGCAGCCTCCATTGCCCCAGGATCCTGGACAGAAAAAACAGGAAGAGACCTTGGGGTATGTTTTAAATGATGTAAAGCTAATTTTAAGGGTTAGTTCACCCAAATTCTGTCATTAATTACTCACCCTTATGTCCTTCCAAACTTTTGAACATAAATGAACACAAAAGATCTTTTTCATGAAATCTGAGAACTTTCTTTGAGAGCTGACACTTTGACGCTTCAAAAAAAGTTTGTAAGAGATTGTAAAATGAACATAAACAGAAACTTAACCAAACCTGATTGATGCACAAGAACAAACCTCTTATGGAAGCTTATGGGTGTGGAACAACATGAGGGTGAGTAATTAATGACAGAATTTTCATTTTTGGGTGAATTAACCCAATAAGTATGTATGTATGTATACATGTTTAAACAAGCTAGCAGTTGTTTTTAAACAAACTGGATGCACTTTTCCAGTTTTTTCCTCAACAGTGTACAGAAAATTCCTGTGGTGTCTACATGTTGATGGTAAGAATGTTCAATTTGTCAAAGCTGTTAGATAATAAAATCAAAGTCTTAGTGTTTATTTGTATTTCACAGTATGCCCTCAGTACCTGTATCTCGTGCCCATTAACATTCACAGAGGTAAGCTGGATTTTTACACAAATATGCCATCAAACGATTGGTATGTGTAATTTAAATTTTTTTTATTTTTGTGTGTGGTTTTAAGAGGAGGTGCCATTGATTCGACAGTGGTGGTGTATTCAGCTAATGGAGAGGTTTTGCTTAGAAGGGTATGACAGACAGATAACATTTCAGTCTCTTGGTTGTATTTAGTCTACGGCTGAACCCGAATATTCGATTATTCAAAAATCCACAATTTTTACAACCATTTTATATAGCCTAGCTATATTTAAGCTGTTTTTAATAGGATGGACAGTTAAAGGAACCCAACCTTGTTATACTTATTGGTAACACTTTACTATAAGTTTCATTAGTTAAACATTAATTAATGTATTAACCAACATGAACTAACTATGAGCAATACATTTGTTACTGTATTTACTATAGTCCTCGTTAACGTTAATGAAAATACAGTTGTTCATTGTTTATTCACAGTGCATTAACTAATGTTAACAAGATTTTAATAATGCATTAGTAAATGTTGAAATTAACATTGACAAAGATTAATAAATGCTGTATAAGTGCAGTTCATTATTAGTTCATGTTAACTAATATAGTTAACTAATGAACCTTATTGTAAAGTGTTACCCACCTAATAAATATATTTTATAATATACTTTCTTCTTAGCCTACTGAAGTGTTCCCTGCAACTGGAGTATTCTGTCTAGAGCGCACAACTGCATGAGTTTGTATTCACAGAAGTGCAGGCCTGAGCTTGTATTTTGGGTTAAGCTGCATTGCTTTGACATTGTGAAAAATAGAATAATATAAACAAAATGTATTAGCCTTTTTGCCCATTATTATCAATCTAAGTGAATCTACTGCAAAATATAAGGGCTTGTTAAAATTCAAACGTGAGATTTTACTGGGATGGCCTGTTCTTTATTTATTACAATTCATTAATTTATTGTTTGTCCTTTTATTTAAATACCCTTTACTGTGTCTGTAATTACTGGTTGGCTAATTTCTGATTTGGGAGTGATCTTTTTGTCAGAAAAATGTCAGGCTACCTTATTAAAAGTATTGCTCTTAACAGACCTGTGTTTTGCATCACTAGTGCAGTGTCCGTTGTCATATAAGCCCAGCCCACGTGAGGCGCACCGCAATAAACTAGTTTATTTCACTGTTCTGTAGTTTATTAAACGTTCTGAACATGTCGCGTGTTCATATTGCACCAAATGCACTCCCTTGGGTCCGCAGTAACTGTCCCTTGTATCTGACGGTCACAAATGTTAGCAACAAAAAAACAGAAATAACTCATACATGCGGTGCTTGAGTCACACATACAATGCAGAGTTGTAAACCGGGAGCGCGAGCTCTTAACGTAGCCACACCATATTTCTACTTGTTACACTGCCTTTATTGGAGAGAAGAATATGTTCAGCTTCCTTCCTCCCGACGCTTCAAATATTTGATGCTGATTGCTATTGAAGTTTTGAAGATCAAAAAATGGTATTCGGACCCCTAATTTATTCACTGTTAGCAAAGTGATACTAGAACGGTGTTATACAAAGAGTTCATATACATTTTCATATTTTCCAAAGACATGGACAGAGATTTGCTTTCTGGACAGAAGCATCATCCCAACTCCTTCAGGGCACCCTTGAGCCGGTCTTTAGGTGTAACAAAGTTCGTAAATATGGGAAGAAGGAGGCGGGAACCGGCGAACGTTCAACATATTTAATAAAGAAATAAACAGACAATAAAACCAAAAAGTATAAGGGCGGCAGTTCCTCACGGCGACTGCCGCCCACACCAACCAAATAAAACACAACATAAAATCCAGGCCTGGTCCTCTCTCGTCCTTCCCTGTCGTCGCTCCTCCTTTATGCTTCCGGAGCTCCTCCGTGGGAGATACGAGACCGGTGCGCCGAGCACCTGAAGCTCGTTAACACTCGCGTCACCGGCCTCGCGCCGTCCCCCCACGGCTCTCGCCCGCCGTGCTCGTCACATTAGGGTGTCTAAATCCACCTCCAAACTGTCACCCAGCAGAAGACTGGTTAAAGAGGACACTGATAAGGTAAATGATTTTAGTGGTCATTTATCAAGCAGTTCCATGCATACTGGAAAAATAGTTCAATTATTCTGTGCCATTTTTGTCTTATTCAGGTGCAACAACCACCTATTGTGAGAGACCTTTATACGGCATGGTATTGGGTTCAACATCACACAGACACCTTTCGTGGTGAGGTGACAGAGCCTGCGTTTCTGAGGATGAACCCTGAAGATCAACAAAATGCCCTCAGGAAGGTCCTGGGGGGTGAATCCTGTGAAGAAAAGGATGACTTTTTGTTTATATTTCAGTGGCAAGAGGACATGGAATTATTTTTGTCTCACTGTGCTGATGAAGAAGGCCTGAAAGTTAATGCTATGTTCCTCAATAAGCAATTCCAGTAGATCAGGGTGGGAGGGAGAAAGACAAAGTGAGTGAGTGAGGGAGGGAGAAAGAAAGAAAAAGGGAGGGAGAAAGACAAAGTGAGGGAGGGAGGGAGGGAGAAAGAAAGAAAAAGGGAGGGAGAAAGAAAGTGAGGGAGGGAGAGAATTAATGAAAGGTGGAAGAAAGTTCATTTATGAATATATATATTGAATAAATATTTATATAATAAACATTGTCCTGTGTGTTACTTAAATTTTTTTTTTTTAAAGTATGCTGGAATAAGTAGAACAAATCTATATTAAATATAAACAAAAACACACTTATATTCACATCTGTATTTCCCAAATGAGGTCAAGCAGATGTGAACTGGTTTTAGTTTAATTGTATTTAACTTTTCTTTTCATTTAATCAATTTAATTCATGCAACATATTAACATTGATATATTTTACCCAAAAAAGTTTTAGTGTCTGTCAGGAACTGAGTAACATTGGTTCATTCAACTAACTCTCAATGGTTAAACATACAAACCTTTGTTTTATGCTTTGTTTTTTACTAATTGTTCTGTTTCAAATTAGCTTTACTGTAGAGGCAATAATACAAACAGATGTGTAGTCTCTAAAGAAAAGTGCTTTGATAAAATAAATGTCTGGTCTTCATGAAATAAATAAAAATAAACTTTATTGTAGAGTTTCATAGGATTGATAGTGTCCCATAGGTATAATGCATGATAACGTGAAATACATTATGTAGTAAGGAACTATTTCATGTACGAATCAGGTAGCGTCAAATAACAACTGCCGTAAATTGTTTCGACATATTTCAGACAGGAAGTACACGCACTTTGCACATGCGCAGAACAAATCGTGTTTCCGGTACGGATCGAGTAGTGACAGACGGCTCTCGCTGGCATGCTAGCAGACTGTGGAAAGTGCCAACCCCTTTCAACTCAAACATATGTAGCGCCCCCTACTTTCCTAGGTGTATCTACCCTTTTGGAATGTTGGACGCTTAAACCCAGATTCGTTTATTTGTCTCTCGACGTGATCTTATAATCAATCTGTGACCCTTGATTCTACACTACTTTGAACAAACTGCAACTCAGATCTCGGCAAAACCACTTTTAAACTAATTACAGCTGCTTAGACTAAGCCTATCTGTAGATATAAAGTGACCAGACCATATGACTGGAATATACAATGGATTTATTCAATAGAAAATAAAGAATTGAAACCAAATAAAATTAAATGTGATTAAAATCTTTTCAACCAACTTCTGAATAAACTGGTATTTTCAAATACAGTGTTGGATTGACTCTTGTGTGAACTACAACACAGGCATTTAAAGGGTTAGACTTTTAAATTGCCATCAAATGAATCACTCTTTAAATTAACACTTCCTCATGTTACACAAAGTACAAATCTCTCTTCGCTTCGTGTGAACCAAATAGCTATTTCAGTGCAATGCTACGAAAAAATAAATGTAATCAAACTTCAGTTTTACTCAAACCCCAAACTGTAACCCTTGTAATAATGTACTCAATGCATCACAGGGTATTAAGCCATCATATCATTCATCAATTGGGAAAAAATAACTTATTGTGGGCCCACCACGCACGCACACACACCCCACACACACCCCGTTGCAGGCCTGAAACGTTGCTTGTGTGCGTTGAGGCTTGTGTGCGTTAATGATTTCCGTCACCCGTCAGATCCATCCACGGGAAGCTGTCGTCCCACGACGCCAGAGGAACTCCTAATCACTCGGCGATTAGGAGCGCTATCTGGATTCCTTCTCAGCAGCTGTCACTCCCAATCAATGCACTAACAGTTCATGGCAATCGCTTAGATCACCTCTGTTACTCACATTCGCAGATGTAACGTTAAAGGGTAAACTTGAGTGAAGATTCTCACCGGTAACATGAATAGGCCAATTCACTGCAATCGTGATCAAGCATTAAACTAAAACAGCTCTTCTGAATTGCGCCGTGTTGACTTCCTGGTGTGGTCATGTTGACCTCACCACAGAATACTATTCAGCTTAAAACTTAAACAATGCAGCTCTGACTATATTTTCACACAAAAAATCTCTGCGCGCTCTGTTATCATGCCGACAACATTCGCCTTCTCCTTTTCCTCTCTTTCTCTTCCCGCTAGCTCTGACCCTTCCTTGACTGACATTAGCCCTGGCCAATCACAGTTGCCCTAACTGATATAAGGCAGGATCAAGATGTTTTTAACCAATAACATCGAACCAAAACACAACTTTATGAAATGAACATTTCTGAACAGGTACACGTTCACTAAATAATAAGCTCTTGTCACCAAGCAGCACATTTCTGCATATACCCACTTAAAATAAACAAATAAATAAAATAATAAAAATAATAATAATGAATAATCATGTAGAAATTAACCCAGGTTATACATATGCCCACAGACTAGGGAGCCTAGCGGAGGACCAACATAGAACACTGCTTTTGCGCCACTGAAACTGGCTCCCCTGCCAGGGTGGTTCCACAGTCATCTACACCAGCTGTGGGGCCTCAACCTCTTCAGCCACTGCTTGATGAGAATCAGGAGGGCCAGGAGGTGACGCAGTCGACAGTATTTGAGGGTCGGCCGATTCGAGCGAGGACTTGTCCTGCATACCTTAAAGACTTTATCACTGATTTTCATGCTTAGTCAAGTCAAGTCAAGTCATCTTTATTTATATAGCGCTTTTTACAATGCAAATTGTGGCAAAGCAGCTTTACATTAATAAGAGAATGGTGTCATTGTGCAGCTTATTCTATATATTATTGATTCATTCCATTGCAAATATCAGTAGTTATTAGTCTAGTTAATTTATGTATATCAGCACTGCAGAAAACAGTGACGTAATCGTCCGGCTCAGCTCAGTTCGCATACAACGGCGCCAATGCAGGCATATCAAAAACACTGCTGAATATCAAGCAAGTGTCCCCAACTTAAGCAAGTCAAAGGCAACAGCGGCAAGGAACCAAAACTCCAACAAATGGAGAAAAAAACCTTGGGAGAAGCCAGGCTTAGTCAGGGGGCCAGTTCTCCTCTGGCCAACAGTGAACACTTGTCCGATACTCAGGCAGAGTTACAGGTCATTAAACCGATTTGGAATCGCATCAGTCAAAATATTTAATCTAGTTCCATCTAGTTTAAGATCTTTTTGATCACGCCGGTATGGGACGGTTTGTTGGGATATGTGCCACTGGCTGATGAGTCGGTAAGGTCTTCACAAAGGATGAGCTAGTTAACATAGTCTCCGCCGACACCACAGGGCCACATTGCTGCCGCACACAGGCACAGGTTCCCCGTCCGACCCGAACACGGCCCGGATCCAGCCAATCATGTTAATTGGTAAACCTCGGGATAAGCAGAGAGACAAAAAAATTAGCGTAGACGCCATTCTTCTTCCGATGTAACGAGTACATCTGGTGTTATAGGAAGTGTTCCCGGTTCCGGCTGACCTGATCTATGCAGCCTAACAATCCTTTAACGGATATGAAGACAAAGGTTTATAGTGCGTCATATGTATGCCAGGTTAAATAGATGCGTTTTTAGTCTAGATTTAAACTGACAGAGTGTGTCTGCTTCCCGAACAATGCTAGGAAGATTGTTCCAGAGTTTAGGTGCCAAATAGGAAAAGGATCTACCGCCTGCGGTTGATTTTGATATTCTAGGTATTAAGTATTAGTATACAACTGCCCAGAATTCTGAGATCGTAAAGGACTATAATGCATTAAGAGCTCACTCAGGTACTGGGGAGCTAAGCCATTTAGTGCTTTGTAAGTAATTAGCAAGATTTTAAAATCTATACGATGTTTAATAGAGAGCCAGTGCAGTTTTGACAGAACCGGGCTAATATGTTCATACTTCCTGGTTCTAGTAAGGACTCTAGCAGCTGCGTTTTGGACCAGCTGTAATTTGTTTATCACGCGAGCAGGGCAACCACCCAGTAGAGCATTACAGTAATCTAGTCTCGAGGTCATAAACGCATGAACTAGCTGTTCCGCATTTGTCATTGAGAGCATATGTCGCAATTTAGATATATTTTTAAGATGGAAGAATGCGGTTTTACATATGCTAGAAATGTGGCATTCAAATGAAAGACTGGTATCAAAGAGCACACCCAGGTTCCTAACTGACGAAGACAACTTAACAGAGCAGCCATCAAGTGTTAGACAGTATTCTAGGTTATTATGTGCAGAAGTTTTTGGTCCAATAATTAGAATCTCTGTTTTTTCTGAATTTAGTAGTAGGAAATTACTAGTCATCCAATTTTTTATATCAGCTACGCATTCTGTTAATTTTGAGAATTGGTAGGTTTCGTCAGGGCGCGAGGAAATATAGAGCTGAGTATCATCAGCGTAACAGTGAAAGCTAATGCCATGCTTCCTAATGACATCTCCCAAGGGTAGCATGTACAGAGTGAAAAGCAACGGTCCTAGAACTGAGCCATGTGGTACTCCATGTTTAACTTGTGATCGAAATGACATCTCTTCGTTTACTACTACAAACTGATAACGGTCAGATAAGTATGATTTGAACCATGCCAATGCAATTCCACTAATTCCAGCATAATTTTCTAGTCTATTCAAAAGAATATTGTGGTCGATAGTGTCAAAAGCAGCACTGAGGTCTAGTAACACTAATAGAGAGATACAACCACGATCTGATGATAAGAGCAAATCATTTGTAACTCTAATGAGAGCAGTCTCAGTACTATGGTACGGTCTAAATCCTGACTGGAAATCCTCACAGATACCATTTCTTTCCAAGTAGGAACTAAGTTGAGATGATACTGCCTTTTCTAGTATTTTTGACAGAAAAGGTAGATTGGAAATTGGTCTGTAATTGACTAATTCACCAGGATCAAGTTGTGGTTTTTTAATAAGAGGTTTGATAATAGCCTGCTTAAAATTTTTCGGTACGTAACCTAGTAATAAAGATGAATTAATGATCTTAAGAAGAGGATCTATGACCTCTGGAAGCATCTCTTTCAATAGCTTAGTCGGTATAGGGTCTAAGATACATGTTGTTGATTTTGATGATTTTGATGATTTAATAAGTTTAGACAATTCTTCCTTTCCTATAGCAGCGAATGAATGGAATTTTTCCTCAGGGATGCTAAAATCCACTGTCTGATGTGATACTGTAGTAGACAGTTGCATGGCTATAATTTTCTCTCTAATGTTGTCAATCTTGCAAGTAAAGAAGTTCATAAAGTCATTACTGCTGTGCTGTTTGGAAACATCAGAAGTTGAGGCTGTATTTCTCGTTAATTTAGCCACTGTATTAAATAAATACTTAGGGTTGTGTTTATTTTCTTCTAAAAGATTTGAAAAATAAGCAGATCTAGCGGTTTTAATGGCCTTTCTGTACTCCATCATTTTCTCTCTCCATGAAATCCGAAAAACTTCTAGTTTTGAATTCTTCCAGCTGCGCTCCATTTTTCTTGCTGCTCTCTTAAGGGCCCGAGTGTGCTCGTTATACCATGGCGTTGGACTAATATCCTTAATCTTTTTTAAGCGCAAAGGAGCGACAGAGTCTAGAGTGTTGGAAAAGAGAGCGTCAATAGTTTCTGTTTTCAACATCGAGTTCTTCTAAGCTGTCTGGTTTGCTAAGTTGATGAAACTGATCAGGAAGATTATTTATAAAGCAGTTTTTAGTGGTAGAAGTGATGGTTCTAACATATTTATGGCAGACAGGCGGTTTTCCAGCCTTGGTTAAATGTAGCACGCATGAGACTAGATAATGATCTGAGATGTCATCGCTCTGTTGCAGAATTTCAACGGCATCAATATCGATTCCATGTGACAATATTAGATCTAGAGTATGATTACGACAATGAGTTGATCCTGACACGTGTTGTCTAACTCCAATAGAGCTTAAAATATCTGTTAATGCCAATCCCAAAGCGTCTTTTTCATTATCTACATGTATATTAAAATCACCAACAATAAGGACTTTATCCACAGCCAGTACTAACTCCGAGAGAAAATCAGCAAATTCTTTGATAAAATCTGTATGGTGCCCTGGTGGCCTGTATACAGTAGCCAACACAAATTTCAAATGAGATTTGTCACTTACATTATATAACGTTACATAGAGCACCATCACTTCAAAAGAGATATATTTGAAAGACTTTTGAGTAATACTAAAGATATTACTATAGATAACAGCAACACCTCCCCCTTTACCTTTCTGACGAGGTTCGTGTCGATAATAGTAACCTTGAGGGCTAGACTCATTTAAAGTAATGTAATCGTCTGGTTTTAGCCAGGTTTCTGTCAAACACAGCACATCTAGATTATTTTCTGTGATAATATCATTTACAATAAGTGCTTTTGAAGAAAGGGATCGAATATTCAGCAACCCAAGCTTTATCATTTGTTTATCTTTATAATCTCTGTTTACTACTTGTTGAACATCAATTAAATTATCACCCGTAAATGTATTTGGAAGTTTTATGTATTTATTAGTTCGGGGTACAGACACAGTCTCTAGGTGAAAGAGTCTCTATGTGTTGGGATTTATCTGAATTCTGTGACGTGAGACAGCTAGCAGACGGTCGGTTTAGCCAGTCTGTCTGCTTCCTGACCTGGGCCCCAGTTAGTCAAGGTTGAGCTCTAAGACTATGTGCCATATTACTAGAGAGAAGAGCGGCACCACCCCAGGAGGGATGAATACCATCTCTTTTCAACAGGTCAGGTCTGCCCCAAAAACTTTTCCAATTGTCTATGAAACCTATTGTAACGTTCGGGTGGACAGGAAGACAGGAGTCGCAGGTAACGAATAACAAGCAGGTTTAATTAACTGAAAGGTACACGAAACAGCGTGCATAACACAAACAAGAACCGACAAAGGGAGAACTGAAACAGGAAGTATAAATACACAGACGGAACTAATGAATACAGGTGTAGAAACTTAAACTAATCAGGGGCAAATGAAGTCAGGTGTAGACATGATGTACACAAACAGAACTGAACACGTGACATTACACCCCCCCCCCCCCCGAAGAAGGCGCGTCCTCGCGCCGTGACGAAGTCCATAGAAAACAAAGGAAAGGGCGGAGGCTTTGGAGGAGGGCGTGGAACTGGTGACGGGCAGTGTCCTGGAATGGCTGGGTCCCGACCCCATGGTGGCGCTGACGGTGGGAGGAGCCAGGGAGGAGTCCAGGCTGCGGGGCGGGATGACGTTCTGGGGCCGATCGCCGGCAGCGGAACCATGGCACTGGTAGGGGGACCCGGCGGAACTTTCCGGCCGACGGACCTGGGCAACACCGCCGGACCGGAAGTTCGAAGCCGGGCCGCAGGCTCACGGGACTGAGCCGGTGATGAGGCGCTGGCTGGCCGGGGCGAAGATGGTGGGACCGAGGATGACGGGGAGGTTGTGAGGAGGGAGGAGTCCGATGACGCCAGAGGGGTGACGGGCGGAGGCGTGGCCGTAGTCCCGGATGTCCGAAGCGTCTGAGCATCCGGACAGCCGGGCCGAGGAGCTGGTGAAGGAGGCGTGGGACCAGGCGCTGGTGACGGGCTGACGGGATGCGGTGGTGACGTGGGCCTGGAGGCCTGAAGGGGAGCCGGGGACTCCGCCTCAAGCTGGGCTGGTGGCAGGGAAGCCCGAGGTGCTGGAGCGGAGCCGCATAGAATGGGCGATGGGAGCAGAGCCGAGGAGCTTGCTGGCAGCAGGGGGACCGACGGATCCAGGGGGCTGGCCGTAACCAGTGACGGAACCGGGGAGACAGACAGGGGGGCAGACGGAAGGCTTCCAGACGGAACCGGAAGGACAGGAGAAGGCTGAAGGGTGGGTATTTGGGTGGGGAAAGGATCCGCAGTCCACAGCTCTATGAGGCGGCGGGCTGCTCCTGGCTCTAAGATGGGCTCACTCGCTCGTGGTGTTCTCGGGGTCCTGAACTCATCCAGCTCCGCTCCGATCTCGGAGCGCACCCCGGGCTGCCACGCTGAGGCGGAACGTTTGTCCCTCCGGCACATCCAGGCCCAGTAGCCTCCGAGCTCATCAGGTGTTGGAGAGCGGGTGAGTCCATATTTACTTTCCTCGCGTTGAGGGGTCGGTTCTTCTGTAACGTTCGGGTGGACAGGAAGACAGGAGTCGCAGGAAACGAATAACAAGCAGGTTTAATTAACTGAAAGGTACACGAAACAGCGTGCATAACACAAACAAGAACCGACAAAGGGAGAACTGAAACAGGAAGTATAAATACACAGACGGAACTAATGAATACAGGTGTAGAAACTTAAACTAATCAGGGGCAAATGAAGACAGGTGTAGATATGACGTACACAAACAGAACTGAACACATGTGACACCTATATTATTCTGTGGACACCACTTAGACAGCCAGCCATTGAGTGATGAAAGTCTGCTAATTATCTCATCACTCCTACTAGCAGGAAGGGGTCCAGAAAAAATTACAGTGTCTGACATCATACGTGCGATTTCACACACCTCTTTAATGTTAATTTTGGTGATCTCCGACTGGCGAAGTCGAACATCATTAGCGCCGACGTGAATAACAATCTTAGAGTATTTACGATTAGCATTAGCCAGCACTTTTAAATTTGTTTTGATGTCAGGCGCTCTGGCTCCCGGCAAACATGTGACTATGGTGGCTGGTGTCTCTATTTTCACGTTCCGTGTAATAGAATCGCCAATAACTAGGGCACTTTCAACAGGATTCTCAGTGGGTGCGTCACTGAGTGGGGAGAACCTGTTTGATGTTCTAATCGGAACGGAAGAGTGGTGTTTTTTCCTACGACTAGGCCGCCTCACAGTCACAAAGTTGCCCTGCTGCACGGGCTCTACAGCCGGAACCGAACAATGTACGGAGTTCGCTAAGCTAGTCGCATCCAAAACAGTATCTGAAGCCCTTGCATTCTTACTATCCTCAATTAAAGTTTGGATGCGTGTCTCTAATTCTAAGATTTTCTCTGTCAGCCTGACTATTTCCCTACATTTATGACATGTGAATGCCTCATCGCTGACAGAGAAAGCTATACTATGCATGTGACAGGCAGTGCAAGTAACAATGAAAGGAGAAGATGACATGGCTTACCGTGTTTGTAGACCGATCCGACTTACCAGTTGTTTGATGAACTTGTAGAAAAAGGAGAGCGCGACAGAAATGACGATGGGCACGGATAACACAAACTAGCGTAATGCTAACGCGTTGTGATGGTGATTTAGATTAAAAGATTAAAAACTAGCGATGTCAGATTAATGTGATAGGCAATATAAGACAATATCAGATATATAGTGAAGATAAAGTAGACAGCAAACAATGACAATAAATAGATTCAAAACAAAGCTATACGGAGCAACAGACTCAAACAATTCAGCAGCGAGGCAGACAGGAGCAATCGATCAGGAGCAGACAGGAGCAATCGATCAGGAGCACAGTCGATCACAGTCGGAGTGACAGTCGATCCGTGTGAAGTGAATTCAGCACAGAATAGGTGTCTTAGGTGTTTACTCATTTTCTCTAGCTATAGTTTCAGTGAGCTCAGTTTATTTAGCTTTTTAGGGGGTTACGTTTTTGTCTGCTGTGTGCGCATACATGGTGAAGTGAGTGGCAGAGGACTAGTAAAAGGTTATCTGTTCAGTTTCATGATTAATACCTAACTAAAATATTCCAACCCAACAGGTTTTTCAAAATTCTTTTACCCCAAAACAAAGTACGAACAAGAACTTCATAATGATTACATCACAAAATGAATATTTTCCAACTTTTCTCCACACCTCCTTTCAATTAGGTCTAGGCCGCCTTCTTCGTTCTTAACTTTGATGTTCAGGGAATTCTGGGTTGAGCGAGTGGCCTGGAACGGAATATTCAGAAAGGCGCTCATTGCTCTAGAGGAATATTAGCCACTCCGCTCACTTGCTCTGGTAGACAGGGCCAATTTTGATACATACTATATCATGTTTGTATCAAAAACTTTTCTTTTTTTTCTTTTTTAAATCAACGAAGTGAAATGTGACTCCTTAACAGAGCAAATATCTTTGAAACTTTAAGACCCCAAATAAAATCTTTTTTTAATGTAATTCATTTGTTCATTCATAATCTCATCTCACTTTGTAGGGGAAATAACAATATTACCTACCCTGGATAACTTGAGAGTGAAAGGATCTTGGTCCTCACTCTGGTACTTTGAGTCTGTGCAAATGTGTTTTATCTTTGTTACATGTATGTCTGTTCTGGGGCCTGTTGCACAAAAGTAGAATTAAGACATCCGGGATAAATGACTCAGCTGAGCTCAATAAAGCCAAAACATGTGCGTCCAGGCTTAATTGGTTGCACAAAGATCAAGCCAGGATGAGCAGACACGGATTCATTAAGCCAGGTGAAACCAATCCTGGATAGGTGCGCGCTCACGGCTCACTCAAATAGACCCCGCCACAGATCACAGATTAACTGATTTACCATGGCAACTAGAGCCGCGTACTTTTCCCCGTCGGAAGCACAAATCCTCATGGAGGCATACGAGGAGGTAAAAGATATAATTAAGAAGAAAGGCAACACCGCCACAGTGATAAAGCAAAGAGAAAAAGCGTGGCAAAGTATTGCAGACCGCCTGAATGCGTAAGTAGTGCACAATTACACACTCACCGCTCCGCTGAAACATCACAATTACAAATCAAATATTTAATTCACATCTCCAAAAACGCAGTTGTACTGTAATTATGAAACGGTTAAATTTTTTATTGAAATGCACTGCATATATGAGTGAAATTGTGTAACGTAACTCCATCACACTGTATAAAGCTATGATATATTATTATTAAAGCCTTACATTATTATTTTACGTTACTACGCTCAGTACGGTTTAATCTTAGCCGTTGTACTCTGCTTATTATGTTGTCCACCGGTTTTTTGTGTTTCCCCTGCTTTTATTAATGTAAAGCAGCTTTGACAGAATGAAACAATTGTGAAAAGTGCTATATAAATAAAATTTTCTTGAATACATAGATGAGCTATAATAATAATCACTTTAATTTATATAGCGCCTTTCAAAGGACCCAAGGTTGGTTGCTCACTGCACTGCAAAAATGTCTTTCTTACTTAGTATTTTTGTCTTGTTTTCAGTCAAAAAAAAATATCTAAAAAAAATCTTAAATATTTTCTAGAGCAAAATAACCTAGGAAAATAAGCAAAAAACTCTGCCAGTGAAACAAGAGAACTTTTCTAAAAGTAAGTGTTTATGGAAAAAGTAAACTTATTTCAAGAGAATTTTTCTTATTATATTGACAGATATTTAAATTTTTTGCTTGTTTTAAGCACACATTTACTTGAAGTTTATATTTTTGGTCTAAACCTATACTTATTTTGCTAGGTCATTTAGAAAATCAAGAAAATACATCTTTAGTGTTTTATTTTTTTTTTTTTTTTATATATTTTTACTGAAAACAATACAAAAATACCAAGTCATTTTTGTCAGTGTGACTCCATTAAATGTTCTTGTGATAAAGAATGTGTGTGTGTGTGTGTGTGTGCGTGTGATGTAGATTAAACATGAACGGGCCAAAACGGACATGGCAGCAGGTCAAAATCAAATACAAGAACATTCTGCAGAATGGTATGGTCCCTGACTAATATTTAACAAAGCACAAGCATATATTGTACCCAGAAGGTGCCTGCTCACACATTGTCTGTACTGTTTTAGCAGTGAAAAAGAATACCCACAGACAAGGCACGGGTGGTGGGTCACCAAAGGCTGTCCTTACCCCAGCAGAGGACATGGCCTTGGAGCTAAATAAAGGCAGGCCCGTCTTAGAGGGGATCCCTGGGGGGAAAGAGACGAGCATAGGTTCCTCCCAAGATGCCACCCGCTTCATTCAAGGTATGTCCTTCCATCTCTACATGGAATACAACCACATTCATATTGAATCAATTTGGACTGTCTGACTTTGGTTTACCTATTGCCTTGCAGTGTCTGGAAGCACTGTGTTCCTGTTAGAGCCACCAGCACAAGCACCAGACGATGCTGATCCAGTGAGTACTCCATCAAAGGCATACTGTAGGCCTGGCATGTCTTGTCTACTAGCTTCAATATGAATCCGATTAAATGTGATAGGGTGAAAGCCCCAGTGCAGCAGCAACAGCACATGATGGAGACGATGATGAGGAGGAGACCATCTCTGTGGATTCCAGAAGGCATGAGGTATCATGTTAAGACTGTGAAAGTACTATTTACTCTACAATGGTGAGGAGTCCTCATCAAAATCAAAAAATCTAATTTCTTTTACAGGACCCAGATGCTATACAGTGGGAAAACCAGCCTGGCAACATAGTGCGTATTAATAAAAGGACACCACATCCTGCCAAATTCCAGCTGCGCTAATTGTATTGTGTTCACAGAGCTCACAAGCTATCAGAAAGTTGTATGGCAACCACCTCCGGCGCCAAATAGAACTGGCAGACATAGACATTCAGTACAAGAAGAAAAAGATAGAAAATCTTGCACTGGAGTCCGAAATAAAAAAGAGGACAATTAGGAAACTGGACCTTGAAATAAAAAAACTTGAGAGGGAGGTGAGATATGCCTTCAATGTACACTGTATGCTAACTGTAACACAAATGTATTAATCATTATTTTTCTTTCCTCCCCCAGCTCCAAGAAGATGACACAGCTCAAAATAAAAATTAGGTATATTCTCGTAAAGTCAAGTGAGCCATGACATATGAGCTCTTATTGTGAGCACACAGGACGGTGGCATCTTTCTAAGGTATATTTTATTTTCACAGCAATCAGTACAACCAAGTCATCGTTATAAGGCACCGGCCTCTTTTGCCCACCCCCCCAGCACCAGGTGTGGCCACTAGCCTATATGAAGGCCCAAAATTGTGTGTTCCTTTCTGCTCTGACAATGGCATGCCCATTCTTGCGAGATGTGGTGGATGAAGAAGCACTTGTGCTGAGGAGAGCCTTCAGGCGAGAAAGGGTCTTCAGGGACCGGTTGGACCCACTGGCCTTCCCTGATGACCATCTATATGAAAGATACAGGTTTTCTGCAGATGGCATCAGGTATCTATGCAGACTACTGGGTCCCAGGATTAAGCACCGCACTGCACGGAGCCATGCACTGAGTGTGGAGCAAATGGTTTGTGTGGCCTTGCGCTTTTTTGCTAGTGGAGCCTTCCTGTACTCAGTGGGGGATGCAGAACAGCTGAACAAGGCCACAATTTGCCGCACAATAAGGAGTGTGTGTCTGGCTATCAAAGCATTAGCAGATGTCTTCATCTCCTTCCCTGGCCACAGAAGACTCTGTGACATGAAAGAGGAGTTCTATAGGATTGCAGGTAAGAGGATCTACAAATTACAGGACAACTGTTAACACATAGTAGGATACTCATTACTTTGTGTGACAGGTTTCCCCAATGTCATTGGTGCAGTGGACTGCACACACATAAGGATAAAAGCCCCCTCAGGTGCCCATGAGGCCGATTTTGTGAATAGGAAATCCTTTCACAGCATTAATGTTCAGGTGAACATAACTTTTTGATATTGTCCATTGACGAACACTCTGCATTGCCAATGATGTGCACTGATTGGTGTAATATTCCTCATCTTATGATTTCAGATGGTCTGCAATGCTGACTGTGTGATCAGCAATGTTGTGGCAAAATGGCCTGGCTCAGTCCATGACTCCAGAATCTTTCGGGCCTCTGAAATCTATCAGTGCCTATCACAAGGTAAGCCACACAACCCCTATTTATAACCATCATGGCTGTGTCAAGAATATCACTGTGTTTATGAGGTAGTAATGATGAGATTTTGTGTTGACAGGTGAATTCTCTGGTGTGTTGCTGGGAGACAGGGGGTATGGCTGCCAGCCTTTTCTCCTGACACCTTTCACAGACCCCCAGGAAGCACAGCAGGCCTACAACCATGCCCATGCCAGGACCAGGGCCAGAGTTGAAATGACCTTTGGCCTCCTGAAGGCACGCTTTCACTGCCTTCACAAATTAAGGGTCAACCCTGTTAGGGCATGTGATATTACTGTGGCTTGTGCTGTCCTCCACAATGTGGCCTGCCTGAGGAAGGAGAGGGCCCCCAGAGTGCCACCAGCCATGGACTGGGACAATCCGGCAATCTTCCCTGATGACGACAGTGGTCGGCTGCTGAGGGACCAATATGTGTTGAATTATTTTAGTTAGTATGTGTGCTTTCAATTTAGGTAAAAAATGTCCTGCTGTGGCAGAGGAAATAGGGTTTTTTTGGGTTGGTTTTTTTACGAATTTGGCCTCTTATGATGTTTGTGCGGTATACTGTGTGTAATACAAGGCTGCAGGGAGGCTACTGCATCCATTCATTTGTCTGTTCAGTTGATGTGTATGGATTTGTCCTGCATTTATTTTAGTGTGCAGACATGCAGGGTGTGTTATATACAGACCTTTGAATGTGTATGTATCATTTTGTATAATATGCTTTGATTCTGTGCTTTCCATCTTGTAGAGTCACTGTGACTTCAGTTTCGAAAGGAGCTGATAGTTTACCTGCTTTGTTTTGTCCTTATTCAATAAAGGAACATAATGTTACACATTGTGTTTTTATATTCATATGGAATGTGTATTTGTTTATATGACAGAGTACTAGGGCCCCACTGAGGAAAAAGGATAAAGTCATAAATTTATGAGGCTGGTTCTTTCTGCAGAAAAGCAACATATTCTTTTTACAGTTTTGATAGTTATGACAATGTGATACTTCATATTCTGGCACATCAGCATGTCTTTGTTTATGAAACCATACTGAAGTACAATTTCACGAAATGCCCCACATCTGTCATTTTAACAACTGTCCTCCTTTAAAACAACTGGTTACAATATTATGACTTGTCTTTTTTTTTTTTCCCTCTGTGGCCCTAATATTCTATCATTTTATATATAGCCTTATAGTCTATTGGAAACTGTAAATTATCTAATGATAGCAACATCATCTAAAAATCATTTTTTATCCAAAATGATTGAAATTAATGATCACAAACGTTTAAATAATGACAGTGGGTCTAGTTATATGTGATAACAATGTATAGTGAGCAGTGAAATAACTATTGGTTTCCATTTGTGGCGACTGCTGACTGACATTAGGGATGAGATTAAATAGATCCTGGAATTTAGCCTGGTCTGGAGCAGGCTAGCTCCACAGAATAAATCTCCATGGTAATTTATACCATAACATATCCTCCTGCACCCTATCCAGCTTTAGTGCAACCGGATTAGGGATCAATTGAGCCAGGATCACCAAGATATCCTGGCTTAATCCCTTATCCTACTTTTGTGCAACAGGCCCCTGGACTATGTTTGTTTTCATTTATCACACATGCTCTTTGTTTGTTTTTTTCCCACCACCCATTTAGTTAATTCATATCAGGTGTGTGTCATTAATTGGTCTCGTTTGCTGCCCTGCTCCTCTGTATTTCAACCCTCAGTTTCTGTCTAGTCTTTGTCCTTCGTTGATGTTGTTTGATGTGTTTTGTGTGTAATTCTTCTCCTGGTTTTCAGTAAAGTTATCTGTTATCTGTTCCTTGTTGTGTGCGTCTTTCCTGGACAAACAAACCATGACAGAACGAAGGACCAAAACTGTGGCAGACAGTCTGGTCTGTAATACTATTGTGGCAGAGGACTGTTTGTGGGGTTTGCGGCAGATCGTTGGAGGAGTATGTGGAGGAGTTCAAACTCTACCATCGGGTGAGTTTGAATGACGCCATGCTCAATGTGTGTTTCTTCATGGGTCTGGATGAGAACACGAACCATTATAGCGAATCTATTTGTTATTTTTTCCTCGTCGAGTCAATTAATATTATTCTCTATTTAAATGGTTCCAATTTCGAAGTCGAAGAGGTTCGTGAGGATCGGTGCTCTCATCCAGCCCCATCGGAGACGCACGCGACATCATTCACTCACCCCACGCCGAGAACCTCCACATACTCGTCCAAGGGTACGAGCCATTTCTTTTCGCCGACGCCACCCTACAGAGCAAGCAAGACCAGCTCCATCCTCTGTCCGTCGATCAGCATGGCAGCCATCCCAGAGCCTCAACCCGAGAGGGCTGTCCAGGCAGCCGAGGGCGAGCCGCCACACAAAATGGCCAGCACACTCGAGCCTCTTCTTCAAACGGCCGCTGCCATTTCCGAAATGGTCATCCTGGACAATGAAATC
This sequence comes from Zacco platypus, assembly GCA_038088235.1. Lineage (NCBI taxonomy): Eukaryota > Metazoa > Chordata > Actinopteri > Cypriniformes > Xenocyprididae > Zacco > Zacco platypus. Next base: position 12,449,090 of record CM076071.1, on the reverse strand, counting down.
TGGCTGACGCTCCAGTTTCGCCTGGATCCTCTCCAGCCTCTCCTGAGCCCGCTTCAGATCTGCTTCCCAAGCCCGCTCCAGTTTCTCCTACAGCCGCTCCAGCATCTCCAGAGTCTAGTGCTGCAACAACTAATCGATAATGAAAATCGACAACAATTGTCATTATCGATTAGTCGGGTCTACTTGCAGTACACGCAAAACTTCCACCAGTCTTGTCAAATTACAGCACTGAATAATGCATTTCTATGGACAAAATACATTTAAAAATAGTGGAGGAAACAGAGTGAGCTGCTGCGGGATAGGTCCATTATCCAAACTGCCCAAAATATGAGAATTCAAAAAGCTTCAAGCTAATGCATTAGCTCCGTGTTTAACACGGCTTGCCCTGTCAGGCACTTGACAGATAGAAACGTATATTCTATGGCTATTTCCTTATCAGTAAATGTTTCAAATTCACCCGAGCATTTCCATTTGGCATGAAGGCTTGTCCAGACAGAGATTGTGTATGATAATGTAGAGATTTAAACTATATACAATGCTTAAATTTATTAGACCACTGCCAAGGTTTGTGCCGCAGCTGCCCTAAAGTAACGGTACTGGTCATTGCCAAAATCATTTTTATGTTTCTGTAATGGTTAATCCACCAGGGGGGTACTCCAGAAAGCAGTTAAGTGACATACCTAGGTATGTTTAAGAGTAAGCAAGCCGATAACCTCAACTTTCGATTCCAAAAACGGAGGTAACTTTCAGGGTACGCAAGTAACCATAGCATCTTGCTCTCTGAACATAACCTGCTCCGTATGTTCCAGAGTTTGTTTGCTTAAGAGGTATTCAGATGCGTGTTATTTAATTAATACATTTATATTTATATAACTAAATTTGTTATATAGTTACAGATATATATATATATACGACCCATCACTCGACGTAGGATCCATAAGCAAGCTTTATTTAAACAATGAGTAGGGTCAAAACAGGCAATGGTCAATACCGGCAAACACTAATGGAGGAGAATAGACAAGGTCGTGGTGAGTAAACAGACACAGATCAGGTCAGGTGGAAATCGGTCACAGGAAACAGTCAAGGCAAACAAAACAAAGGGGCAGACAACAAAGGGTCGTATCGGGTAATCCAGATAGTGGGTAACAGAGATAACAAACACAATGAAAACGCTCAGAAATGTACCGGAATGGAAACAAGACCTCGCAGTGTATGTCTGGGTGGAAGTCACTTAAATAGTCAGAGTTAATGCTTCACAGCTGGTGAAACTTATGGGAAATGTAGTGAGAGCGTGAGGTGAGTGTATGGAGAGAGAGTCAATATTCTGGATATGGCCGGAGGAGGGAACCACGGAGTTCGTCTCAGTAACACACATACATATATATATATATATATATATATACACACAATATTATAAAAAACATACATATATATTTACATGTATAATAAGTGCACATATGTATACACACATACACAAATTATGGGGGGCCAAACAGGAAATATTTTAATGTAAATCTGAATATATAGTTATAAATCCGAATATATAAATGTATATCTGAATATATAGTTATAAACCCGAATATATAAATGTAAATCCGAATATATAAATGTAAATCTTGAATATATAGTTATAAACCCGAACATATAAATGTAAACTTTGGCCTGACTTTTTATTACAGGACTGTGGGATTTGCAGATAATTTTACTCACTCCCCCAAGTTCTACACATATATTATGTGCTAAATTTCTGCAAACAATTATTAGCATCCAGGTTGAATGATTGAACTAATTCATCCAGATAAACAGATCGAATTAATAGCTTTAAATCTTGGTGTCACATTGTGATTTCACCAACAGCATGAGTGAATCAGTGCAACCACATCTTCCCGCTCTATCATGAGTTCAGTGTTCAGTGTGTAAAGCACCCTCTCACATATTGGGGAGCTAATTAGGAAAAAGGATCTACTACCTGCAGTTGATTTTGATATCCTGGGTATTATTAACTGGTAAATCTGACTTTACCTCACAATTCTGATTCTGTTTCTCAACAATTGCGACATATACACTGGCAAATGTGAGTTCTGAAGTCCAAACTGCGAGATGTAAACAGTTGTGAGGAAAAAAATCTGAATTTTGAGATAAAAATAATTATCTGTGGAAACACACTTCCACACCTTCATGTTCACTGCGGTCACAAAATTCTGGCCAGTTAATACATAAGATAACAAAATCACTCTTCTTAAATACGTGAGAACATAATTTATACACCTATAGTGTATGAATAATTGGTGGCAGGAATTTAGCACATAAGAATGGAATTATGGGAATTCTGTGCTAAAAATCAGGCTCTAGACAACATATGGATTTACATATTCAGAGTTATAACTATATATACCAGATTTACATATATATATATATATATATATATATATATATATATATATATATATATATATATATATATATATATATATAGGTGTGTATATACATATATACACGTCATGAGTTCGGTCCATCCTTTCACACCCTTTCACCACTAGAGGTCACCCGCTCACACTGTAGTCTCCCTACACTGCACTACACTTCCCAGAATCCCTCACTCCAATCACTGATCGTCAGCCAGCTGTTCCTCATCATCACCGCTCATTAGTCTCATCACTCCACTATAAATAGATCATTACTAGATTCTACTTCGCGAAGTATTGTTTTCCCTGCGATTCAATTCTGAGTGTCTTTTTCCTGTTTGGTTTTCACTGTTTCCGATCCTGCCCGTTCCTTTGTCCATTTGATGTTTATCTGCCTGCCACTGACCTCCCGCCTGGATATCACCACAAGCTTGTCTTCCCTCTGCCATTGTTGTTTGCTGTTGTTGACCTCTGCCTGTCTGACTACGTTTTCCAATAAAAGCTGCATTTGGATTTTACTTGCTTACTGCTCATCATAACAGATATATATATATATATATATATATATATATATACACTGTGGCAAGAAGAGGGCGCTCTCAGATTCAAATATATAAAGTAGCGACTACGCCACCCCAGCCTAAAATCGGCTGAGGAAATATCAATGAAGGGCACACAAGTTCGGTTTCCTTCCCACAATTACCAAACTATGAGACATGGATAGGTAAAAAAAAAACACTTTATTAGATCATAATAAACAGAGTTAAAAGAGACAATCACCGGTCATATAGTGGTACAATGCTGGTGGCAGCTAACCACTCTGGATGACTACTATTCCAATACATAAACCAGTGGATCACCGCACAGCGGTAATTCTCGCCGCTGAGCTGTGGTGCGCCCAGATGGCAGGCGAAGCGGTGGGCTTCAAAACAACCCCCCGGAGTATCCCTCTGTGCACAAAATCTCACAAGCACACACCTAGTGCAATCCACTGTAAATAAGTCCACCCCACACACATATTTTGGGAAGGGAGAATTTCCACCCTCCAGAAATAGCCCGCCTGCCCACTTCGGGTCACCCCAGCTCCTACAGAAAGACAAAAACAAAAGTTAATAATGACAAAAGCAAAGAAAGAAAAAGAAAATCCAAAGATCAAGGGAAGACGACACTAATTATGCGTCTCACCGCAATAAACAGAACACAGGCAAAAAGAGTTAACTGATCTCTACAAAAAAATAAATTATATTAAAGGGCTCAAAAATATTATATATACACTTAGCCATGAACAAAAAAATACCAAACAAAAGAGCCACGTAAGGTTATTAAACAAAAAAAAAACGAGTAAACAAATCACAGATCAAACTGAAATCACTCAAAAACACGCAATGACAACAAAAAGCAAACCCAAAAACAATAATAATGCAGCAAAGCAAAGAAATGCAGCTAAACAAAAGAAGCAAAACAAAAATAAAGCAAGGCAAAACAGAAATAAAGCAAAACAGAAATAGAAATAAAGCAAAACAGCAGCGCTGAGACTAGGCCATGCAGCGATAGACCTCACCCGATCCGCGGGCCTAAAACACATTAAACAATTACGTTAAAATAACGTACCTTCAGGGCGATCATAGAGACATAAGTGGGTTCCCATACAAAGACAAACAGGACTTCCATTTAGATACCTGGCAAACCAATTCCTTATGATTCACTGGACGAAAAAAATAAGGCATCACACACACACAGCACAGAAGCTCATCAACACTCCGTGCGCACGCCTAAAAAACGCGATTTACATACCCAGCAGGAGAACAGCAGCCCCTTGCAGCACCTCGTGTTGTACATTCGAGGGATCTTTTCAAGCAGGGACTCTATATAGCGGTAACCCTCTTAAGCCGTAGAGAAAGTCGCCACAAACAGACACCAGCTGCACGGAAAAGTCAGTCAACAAACACTAATACCAAACCATAGCCATGCCACAAAAACACCTACCTTGAATAGAGCGGCGGACTACCGGAGAAGGGTCTGGCTGCAGACCGTGGGCAAGTGGAGCTCCACTCTCAAACAGGAAATACGTCACCTCCACTTGAATTAATAAAGAAGGGCCAAGATGGCGTCGCTATGAGCTCTTTTAATTTTACCATAGACGAATTTTACCTCAATATTGTCACACTGGATGAATTATGTTAAGGATGAATAAACATGATGGATTTATATATTTCTTACGAGCAATATAGATGTTAGTGTGGCAGATTGAAAGATGTATTTTATAAATTGAAAAAATCTGTGAAAAATGTAAGGCACTATTGACGCGATTTTGAATGTATGTAAAAAGGCTTATAAAATGTAAATATGTAACGTTAATTTATGTAATTTTGGTTTCATTTGTGAGTTTGGCGATGTGCCTTGTTGAACACTAGGTGGACAATTTGCAGGGTTTTTCCATTCCACATAAAGTTGGCAGTGAGGAAACATCAACGAGTATTGTGTTAAATCTTTTCCCCCTATGTTCAGGTATTAATTCTAATAATTATTCTAATATAATGTTGTATGATGTTTAAGAGTGTGTAAATGTGAGTATTATAGCGATTGCGTGTTCATTTAAATGTTTTAAAGTTTATTATTTTAGAGATGCACAAGCTCAGAGCTCCATTTTGAGCATTAATGGCGCGAGACCACATAGAGAACATTTTAGTATTAAGTGTGTGGTACGTATGTTTGTATTTAATGTTTTATTCTGTTTATTTGTTGCTGATTGTTTGATTCACGGGAAGAAGTGTAACTTAAATGTGAAAAGAGAATTTGAGAAATCTAACGTTAACAGATTTTGCTGTTATTTTTCTTTATAACAAAGTTGTCTGTATTAAGTAGATTGTGTGTTCACAGTAATCACTCCTTTGTGTGTTAAACACAGAGTTATATAAATTCTACTTGATTCCCCACTTAGTGTCTATCTGGTAATTGGATTGAATTATTGTATTCTTGGTAATGTCTCCAAAATTAATAAAATATTTGAAATTATTGTAAATAGTTTGTTCAAGTCATTTGTTTCATCTGTTCAAGTTTACACATTAACCCAAGGCAGATTTAATTAACTTTTAAAAATTAGACTTATATTGACTTAAACTAATAGTTCGCCTTTGAATGTCTATTCGGAATTTTGTGTGTTATTACCAGGTATTGAACAATTAAGTATGTACATATTATACCAGGCTGTTCGTTTGTGGAGGAAAAACGTAAAAGATTAAAATATTCATGACACAAGCATTGTTTTATTTCAGTAAAAGAGCCTGATTTATTTTTACATGTTATTTTACTTTTACTATAATATTGTATTAAAGTCGTAAAGCTTGGTATACCGCTTCGAGATTTTCCGTGAAGATCATGTCGCAGTGGAGGTGACGTAAAATACGTAATTTATTCGCTCCGGCGCAGTGGAGGTGACGTATTTCCGCTCTCGAGTGGAGCTCCACTCGCCCCCTGTGTCTGCAGCCAGACCCTATTGGAGATAACACGCACTCTCACACACAGCCAGTTGTCTGATCTCGTTCTTCCATGGACTACAGACTCACCTGCATGACTTACCTGCCCTGTTTATCTCATCGATCATCTCGTCTTCATCCTGCTCGTCAACAGGAGTGTTCGCGGACCACTGGTCAACCTTCTGAATTCCCTAGGAAACGGGAAAAGGACATTGTTACTCTTCAAGCTAAGTCACCTTATATCAACCACGAACTTTATTGACTTACCATACCAAACCATTTCACCTGTGTTCTGAATCCGTGTTCAATAAAACTTTGTGAGAAACTAATCCTTTGTGTCTGGGTCTTACATATATAAAACACTATTACAATGTTTAAATGTTTATTAAATTCTAATATATGTATTTATTTAATTGTATTCTGCTTTTTTCCTTTTTTATAACAGGACGTTGTCTATACTAGAATTTCTATAATAAAATACATGCGTGATATCTTATTAAATATTTAGCATCAAGCAAACAATATAATTCTTTTACTCAGTGAATAAAGATTACTTATTCAATAAAAAGATTGAAAAAATGATTACACAACCACCAAATAGGTGTTGATGTGCACTAAGTAGGTTATGTAAATCGTAGGGATGTAAAGATATATCGCAGTACGATATATCGCAATGCAAAAATGTTACGATATACATCGTAGAGTGGTGGCGATGCTTTTACGATATGACGGCAGTCTAATCTTGTTGGTTGAGCTGCTGATGTGACCTACGAATATGTGGCTATAACAACTGACGGGTGGGCTTTGCAGGCTTGTCAAAGCTATATTACTGTCATGGCGCATGTGATTACTATGGAGTGGGAAATGAAAAGTTTTGTGCTTCAGACTCGCCCACTTTTTGAGTCACACTGGAGCTAACATGGCCAAAGTTCTAAAAGCGGCTATACAAGAGTGGGAGCTTGAAAGGGCTCAGTAGTACTGCTGTTGTTACTGACAACGCACGCAACATGGATGTGGCAGTGAGAGAAGCCGGGTTGTCGCCACATATCAAGTGTTTCGCGCACACATTGAATCTTGGGACTCAAGCTGGTTTAAATGTTTCTCGCATAAGTCGCTTGCTTGGTCGTGTAAGAAAAGTTGTTGCTTTCTTTCACCGTAGTGCCACAGCAACAGCTGTGCTCACAGAAAAGCAAAAGATGCTTGAGATCGCATCACATCAGCTTATCATGGATGTGGTAGCACGATGGAATAGCTCGATGGATATGCTGGAACGCTACCTCGAACAACAACCCGCTATAACGGCAGCTCTCAAGCACAGAGGTGCGCAAAAATGCCTGTCAACTTGATACTCTGGATAGCAACGATGTCACTGATGCAGAGGAAATAGTAAACCTCTAAAAAAAGCCACCATTGTCCTGTCTGATGAAAAGAGTACCACTCTGTCACTAATTGTGCCTTTGAAATCCATGATCGAGCAGAGCATGACACGGGACGAGAAAGATTCCACAACTATAGCTAACATGAAAAACCCTAAACCATAACCCTAAAGCTGTTTATGTTGAACCTATTTAAACAGAACACTTTTTTTTTTTTTACTGCTTTAAGAAGTTCTGTCTTCTAAATTCTAAGTTTGTGTTGAATTAAAAAAAAAGAAATAAAAAAAATGTTCCAGTGATAAACAGACCTTTGTTAATTTCAATACAGAAGATTTATATTTAACCTTAAAAATGTGATCTTGTATATACAACAAAGAAAGTTATTGAAATTTGTTAATGTTTTTGAAATAAATCTGTTTTTTGAATTTCAGTTTTAATTTTAAAATTTTGTTCAAAATATTGTGATACGTATCGTATCGTGAACCCAGTATCGAGATACATACCATATCGTGACCTGAGCATATCGTCACACCCCTAATAAATCGCTATTACACAAAAGAAGGAAGTAGAAGGGCGCGCTTTTTCTTAGCGTCTGTTTCCATGGTGAATCATTGATTCGTCGCTCAGTTGAGAATGTCTTGTGTGTTAACCAGGAACATACTCTGGGTTGGCTGAACTTACTCCCTGATGTGTTTTTGGAATTAGCATATCTCGAGTAAACAAGGTTTAAGTTAATCAATCGAGAGTTCAGGTGTATGTGATGGTAAGTTAACCTTGCTTTCTAGAATACCCCCATGGTTTTCAGTAAAGTTATATGTTCACGGACTTCCTTGTTGTGCGCTTCTACCCTGGACACGCAAACCATGACAATCTTACACTATTGTATAATATACAACAGGAATAGAGAGTGTGGGCTTCAGGTCAGGTGTCAATGCGGTGGCTTCCTGAAGTATAGACGTGTGACAAAGTGAAAATTCAAATTCACGTTCCCACCCTTCTAAACCTAATAGTGTAAGTGAGACGCCACTACTCCAAGGGAAGTAAAAAAATAAATAAATAAATAACGTTCAACTGTTTTGCTTTTAACAATTATTTTATTCCGTTCCTCAGGAACTGTATTTTTGTCTTTTGTTCCGTTTCAATAAAACGAAATAATAAAATGAAAATAGAAATTTAAGTAAAACAAGTTTCCCAGAATTTCTTTTCAATCTTGGTAAACCTTCCAAAAGATTAAGAGTTTCAAACAGTTTCTGTAAAACACTTCAAATATAAGTTTCATAAAATTATTTTCAATACCAATTCTCAATATCAATACTCGACACAGAGTAGGTCGCATTAACTTTTATAGTTTAACTCGAATGTCTCACTTCGAATGATTCGTTTCAAGTAACCCACATCACATACCTCAATAGATAGAAAACATTTGTGACTTCTTATGAATCAATTATTCACTTTTCTATTCTCCCAGTCATAGTTCAAATTGACACTTGGTTCATATTGTCACACCCAGTTCATTCAAACACTCAATTCGGTCCAACCAATATCAGTAGTGTTTGTGTGTATGTGTGTGTAACAAACTTGTCACAAGACTTTGATGCGATAAAATGAGATGACTTGAGATGAGATGACTTGCAACAAAGAGACCGCAGCTAAGACAGGACAATGCAATGTTGTAAGGATGGCAGGGTACTAAACAAAAACAAGATAACTTTCAGCACAGCCCAGAAAAAAACTCAGTAACTCTTTGGAACAAAATGGCGCTCAACCACGGGACGCACCTGTGACAACCTGTATGTGTAGTCACAGGAATATTTTGTTTTTTTGTCCTATATAGGTATGTGATTATTTTGTTGTTTATAATATTGTTGCAATTGCTGTCATGTTTAATGGTGATGTGTAGCACTCTCAGTGGACAGTAGGGGGAGACACTGTGCTGATTGTGTGGTTAACGGTGAGTCGTGAAGAAGATTCCATTACAAGAGCGACTCCATGATTGGAAACAGCACAATGAAACCGACGCATGATCTGAGAGAAAGAGGCGCGCTTGGCGGCGGAACTTTCTGGAAGTCTGGAAAGTGGCGACTCCTCTGTATCGGGACACTGGTGACAGGGAGTGGTGACGATCTGACAGATGGCGGATAATTCAAATTATTCAAAAAACAAGTGTTCTGGAAAACGAGAAAATCAAAATGGTAATGGATCAGAGAATATAAGAATGGAAGACACGGGTGAAGAGGAGGATGATATGGAGGTAGGATGGACACAGGTTAGAACAGGGAAGAAAGTTTCAAAAAAAAGGTAAGGAGGAAAGATCGGAAAGTAGTTCGATAGCTAGTGAGGAAGAAGGAGATGAAAGAAATAAGAGCAAGAGTGAAGTCAAAGTTATATTAAAGTTTAAAGAAGAGGCAGGAGTTTCAGGAGTTAATCCATTGGCTTTGACTTATGAATTGAAAAAACTGGTAGGAGACATAGTATTTGCAAAGGTGTTACAAGACGGTGCGTTATTGATAGGGTGCAGAAATGAAGATCAAAAAAATAAAGCTATAAAATTAAAGATACTAGGAAAACAAATGGCCACGAATTACAAGATTGTAGGACAGAAGTCGTGGATGTATGGCGTAATAAATGGAATTCCGTTAGGCGTTACTATGGAGGAATTAAAAAAGAATCTAGAGGGGGGTAAGGTCATAGATGCAGTCCGCTTACAAATGAACAGAGAAGGGAGAAAAGTGGATATAGCCTATCTGTACGTCTAAAATTGGAAGGAAAAGAAATGCCAGATCGAGTTAAGATGGGATATATTAGTTATCCGATTAGGAAGTATATAGCCCCTCCTTTGAGATGTTATAATTGCCAGAGGTATGGTCATACCGAGTCGGTATGTAAATCTAAAATGAGGTGTGCGCGTTGTGGAGGGGAGCATGAATTTGGGAAGTGCGGAGAAGGAGTAGGATTGAAGTGTTGTAACCGTGGAGGAAGTCACAATGCGGCATATGGAAGTTGTGAGGCAAGGAAAAGAGCAGTGGAAGTACAACAGGAAAAAGCCAAAAACAGTTTAATGTATGCTGAAGCTGTGAAAGTGGTAAACGATAGAAATAGGCAAAGTGAGACAAAAGGGATGGAATATGGAAAAAGAAGTGAAAGAGCAGGCAGAATGGTTGAAGACAGAATTCAAGAAGATAAAATGATAGTAAGTAAGAGAAATTTTGTGCTCTTCATGGTAGAGGTAATTAACTGTACAGCACAAACAGAAAGAAGAACAGAAAAGTTACGCATAATTGTAAAGGCAGCAGAGAGATTCCTAGAAATAAAGGAACTGAAATGTGAAGATATAATGAAAAACCTTAGTACAGAATCTCAATCAAGTTAGGAGTTATGGGTTAGTTAGTATTTATTATGTTAATTATATTACAATGGAATGCTAGAAGCCTTTGTGCTAATGGACAAGAATTTAAAGGATATATAAGCCAAATGAAAGACAAGCCAGATGTAATATGTATTCAAGAGTCATGGTTGAATCCTAACTTAGAGTTTGTTTTAAAAGGATATATAAGTGTGAGAAGAGGCAGGGAAGAAGGAAAATGAGGAGGATGTGTCACATTTTTAAAAGAAGGAATATCTTATAGAGTTTTGGAGAAAGGGACAACAATGGAGTATATAGTCGTAGAAATATGGTATGGAAATAGGAATTATATAATAGTAAATTTTTATAATCCATGTAAAAGAGTTACACAGGAAAGTATGGGAGCAATAAAAGGATTAAGTGGAGATAGAGTCATATGGTGCGGGGATTTTAATGCCCATAACACTTTATGGGGAAGTCTATTGACAGATGCAAATGGTTTAATCATTGAAGAGTTGATGGAAAAAGAAAATTTCGTTTGCATTAATGATGGAACCTATACACGAATGGATGTAAATTCAGGAAGGCAATCAGCAATAGATCTAACAATAGTTTCTAAAGCATTAGGTGGTATAATAAATTGGGAGGTATTAAAAACTCCAATTGGTAGTGACCATTTTCCTATTATAAGTTCAATTGTAAGTAATGAGACAATGAAAGTAAAACATGGAAATATAGGAAAGAGGAGGTATGAGAAAGCTGACTGGAAAAAATTCAAAGGAGTGAGTGAGGAAGGATTGAAAATGATTAAGATAAAGGAAGGAATAGAAATTGAAAGGAATTATAAAGAGTTAATATCCGTGATACAAAGTGCTGCTAATGAATGCATTCCAAAAAGCAAAGGAAAGAGAGTGGGGAAAATAGTACCATGGTGGAATGAGAGGTGTACTATGGCAGTAAAAAGGAAAAGGAAAGCATTCAAAATTCTAAAGAAAACTCATAATTGGGAAAACATGATAATATATAAAAAGGCTCTAGCAGAAACTAGAAGAACCATAAGGGAGGTGAGGAAAGAATACTGGAGAACATTCTGTGAGGAAATTGGGAAAAATACACCAATTGAGGAAGTGTGGAATATGATTAGAAAGATGAGTGGGATTCGGAGAGAATACGATTACCCTGTGTTAAATATTGGGGAAGATATTGCAATAAGTGAGGAAGAGAAAGCGGAAATGTTTCGTAAAGAATTTTCAAAAATAAATAGTTCCGAAAATTTGACGATGGAATGTAAGGAAATGAGGAAGAAGATGTTAAAAGAATATCCAAATATTATGAAAAAAAGAGAATAACAAATGGATTACTAGATGTTCCTTTTTCATTTTTAGAGTTAAAGAGTGCATTAAAAAACACAAAGGCCTCAACTCCAGGTATAGACGAAATTAGTTATGTAATGTTAAAAAAGTTAAGTGATGAATCCCTTAATGTCATTTTAGAGTTTTATAACAGGGTATGGGAAGAAGGGATTTTACCTAAGAGCTGGAAAGAGGCATTAGTAATTCCTATTAAAAAACCAGGTAAAGATCCAAGTAATCCTTTAAATTACAGACCAATAGCGTTAACTTCACATCTAGGTAAATTAATGGAAAAAATGATTACTGATCGTTTAATGTGTCAAATGGAAAAAATTATTTTTTTTTTTCTCCATATCAAAATGGTTTCAGACATGGAAAAGGAACAATGGACTCAATTATTAAATTGGAAACGGATATTAGGAAAGCTTTGATAAATAAAGAAACAGTAATCGCAGTTTTCTTTGATGTGGAGAAAGCATATGACATGTTATGGAAAGAAGGTTTGTTGATAAAGTTAGATCAAATTGGACTAGATGGAAAATTATATAATTGGATTAAAGAGTTTTTAATTGAAAGAAATATTACAGTAAAGATTGGGGAATATATATCAAGAAGAGGAATAATTGAGAATGGAACTCCTCAAGGTAGTGTCATAAGTCCTTTGTTGTTTATTATTATGATAAATGATGTATTTGCATCAAGAGATAGAGATATAAATAAATCGTTGTTTGCTGATGATGGAGCTCTTTGGCTTAGAGGAAGGAATGTTGATTATATTGTTAATAAAATGCAATCTGCTTTAAAAAATGTTGAGAGCTGGTCTCATAAATGGGGCTTTAAATTCTCAGTGGAGAAAACCAAATATATTTTCTTTACAAATAAAAAGTCAAACATAGATTCAAAGTTGAAATTATATAATAAAGAGTTAGAACAAGTTAAAGTAATAAGATTTTTAGGTATATGGTTTGATACAAAAGTTACATGGAATTCACATATAAATAAGATGGAGGATAAATGTAAGAAGATTTTAAATGTAATGAGGTGTATATCGGGACGTGAATGGGGAGCTGATAGATTAGCATTAAAAACAATTTATTCAACAATGATAAGAGCAATATTAGATTATGGTTGTATGGCATATGGATCAGCTAATAAGTCACAATTAGGAAAATTAGAGAGAATTCAATCACAAGCCTTGAGAATTTGCTGTGGAGCTTATCCTTCCTCCCCAGTTCCAGCATTACAGGTGGGGATGGGGGAGATGCCAATACATTTAAGAAGAAAGCAACTGATACTGACATACTGGGCGAACCTAAAAGGACAGGAGGATAATCACCCGGCAAAAGGCATACTTGAGACATGTTGGGAACATGGGAAAAGGAAATGTAATAGTTTTGGTTGGATCATTAAAGAATTAGTGCAGGATATGAAATTAAATCAATATAATGTTATTCCAGCAGTAATTTTACCAACAATACCAATAATGGATTTTACCAAAAATAGATTTTTTCTTATTGGAATCTATAGACAACTATAGACAAGATAAAGAACAGAGAATATTAGAAGCAGAGGTGACAAAAGAATATACCGGGTCTAGGTATGAAGAATATATACAGGTTTTCACAGACGCATCTAAGAATCCACAGAATGGTCAGGTGGGGGCAGCATATATTATTCCGAGGTTAAAAGTGGCAAGAGGAGAAAGAATATCAGATCATGTCTCTGTGTTTACAGGAGAGTTATTAGCAATTATGATAGCATTGAATAAAATAAACGAAATGGAACTAACTAAAATGATAATATGCTCAGATTCAAGTTCAGCCTTGTTATGCTTGGAAGAGCAAAAATCAGATAGGCAAGATATTGTTTTGGAGATCTTACAGTTGTTGTACATGATGAAACAAACAAATAAGATGGTTCAGTTTGTGTGGGTTCCGGCACATACTGAAGTGTCAGGGAATGAAGCAGCAGACAAACTTGCCAAACTAGCTATGGCAAAGGAAAATATAGATATGCGAATGTGGCGAAACACGGGGGCGCGGCACAGATTCAAATAAACAGGCCCAAGTTCATTCATGCAAAATTCGACTATGCCACCTGGGACGATTTTACCCAGGAAATAGAAACACCCCAAAGAAATTAGGGCACAGGTTCGTTTCTCTAATAAAAATTAAGGTAGGCAGGAAACATGGGTATCACAAAGTACAAAAGTTTTATTCACAGATGGAATTTAACAAAAATAGAAGTTATTAAAATAACCACAGTGGTACGACGCCACGTGGCAGCTCTCCCCAATGACAGTTTCACATAAAACAAATTTAAACTCAGTTAAATAAACGGAAAACAAACAAAATATACCCTGCAATTAGGGCTATAATAAAGACAATCAATTCAAAATAAAAAAAAAGAACAAAAACAAAGACAATGTTACATAAAAACAATACTCTCAACAGAACAAATCAAAAGTAAACCAACCTACAGGGCTGAGGTTACCCACAGGAGGGATCACCAGTACTAGTTATCCAAAAGCACACTTCCACACACCACACGGTGACTCAGATCACACAACCATACACTCAACGGCATCACACGGCAAACGTTGAAGTAGCACCACCACCACAAAAGACACTTCACCCGTGGGACCCCAGCTCCTGGAAGAAAGTCAAACAGAAAATAAATGCAAAAAAGAAACAAAAGATAAATAACAGTCAATTGGAGTCAGTTCCAGCACAGCACACACTGATAGATAAAATAAACCATAAAGTACGCAGCATCAATACTAAACCAATAAATCAAAAGAAAGAGAAAAAAATAGTAATAAAAGGACGAAGAGGACAGTTCAAGCTACGAGGAACACAGGCCTCGTGGAGCAGCGGCGTGATCTGCCCGCTAGCTCCAATAACCCAGTAGCCTTTCCTCCACTCCGAGACCAAAAAGAAAATAAATACAAACAGTAAAATCAAAGAAACCAGACGCAGCGGTCCTGTTCGTGAACGTTAATGGCGTTCTTGCAGCGCAACAGGCAGACAACGATAATCGCCCAGGACGAAAGGGAGAACCCTGCAACAAATGCGGACACAAAAACGGTTACCAAGCGTCGCATATCACCCGCTTACATTCCCCATTAGTACGCACATCCGAAATAGTCACCAACCGAGAATGATGCCGTACAATCAGTTCACCGTCCAAGACATACAGCCTTCAATAACTCGCTGTTATACTGAGGTACAGGGAACTGCACGTTACTCAAATCGCCCGCCCATCGTCGAGCCCCTGAAAGTGAGCTAAACAGTCTAATAGCTAAAGAGACCGCTCTTACCGGCCTGAAAGGAGGGCAGTCCGCAAATCCAGTCCTTGCAGCAACCACAGGACACACTCCGATGAAATGACAGACTAAGATGCAACAAATTAATTGTTAAATGCCACAACAAATCAAAATGTAAAGAAAAATAACCGCTAAGTGCCAACAGCACCCACCTGAAGCCACCATCAACACCGAAAAAAAGGGGGAGGGTTCGGACATGTCGCATCACAGGACGCACCCAACCAGCGCTGAAATAGCAGCCCGCTCACTGCTGATTGGTCATCATGGGTGTCAATCAACACCACTTACCTCATTCATTCGGTCACAATCCACCCCTAGCTTCTGCATCGTCGCCCCGACGATGAACTAAACACAAACCTACCCTCGAGACCTTCAGTCCCAGGGACGGAACCAAGCAACCGATGTACTACCCACTATACTAGAAACGGTACCTGCCCCTAGTGACCGGGGGAGATGATGTACATTAGAGTGCTGCCCAGCAGTGCTCCTTCCAGTCCTCCTCACCACACTCTCACTTGTCACAGCCGAACTTAAAGGAGGATTTGTTACTGGCTGCGCATTCACCTCTGTCTCGGGAATTTCTTCTACTCTTTGAGACTCACCAGACCCCTGAGGGACAGACTGAATTATACCCCAAGGTGCTTGCCTACTACTAACCTGCGGTGTTTCAGGCACCAAGACATACAAATCTTCCTCATCTACCGCTACTTCCCGAGGCTGCACAGGTTCCACTAATGGAATATCTTGCAACATGGGGGAAGGATTCCTGCCAATCTGGGGTTTCAACAAGGATCGGTGCACGCGTTTTATCTTACCTAAATCCGTGGTAGGGGCAATAGTATACACCACACCCCCTTCCTTAGGCACCTTCAAGATCTGATACACCACTGAACTCCACAGGTCGTGGATTTTATGTCGACCTCTCACGCTATGATCACGGAGATATACCAACTGACCCTCCTTCAGTGGTGATTCTCGTACCTGCAGATCATGCCTGGCCTTTCGGCGATCGGCCGCAGCCCCCAACCGCTCACGGGCACCCTCAAAAGCTACCTGCAACCGATCCTGATGCTCCAGGACCCACCGATGCACGCTACCTGCCAGTGGCTCCTCAACTCTACCCAGCAGAAAATCGACAGGAAGTCTAGGCTCTTGCCCGAACATCAAAAAATAAGGGCATTCCCCCGTAGTTTGGTGAGGAGTAGTATTATAAGCAAAAAGTACCTGAGGAAGACAAGATGGCCAATCCCCCTTCTTTGACACAGGCAAGGTGCGCAAAAGATTGTGCAAAGTTCGGTTAAAACGTTCGCACTGACCATTTCCAGCAGGATGGTATGGAGTAGTGCGTGACTTTTCCACTCCATACAGACAGCACAGCTGCTGAATGAGGGCCGACTCAACATTACGGCCTTGATCTGAATGGATACGACCAGGCACCCCAAGTTTACAGAACCATTCAACCACAAGAACCTGGGCCACCGTCTCAGCTTGTTGGTTTCTAGTGGGTACGGCTAAGGTGTACTTGGAGAAAATATCTGTCATGACCAACACATTCTCAAGACCCGAACTTGAAGGCTCCAGCACAGTAAAATCTAAGGCCAGAATCTCATTTGGTCGTGCAGCCAACAAATGTCCCATGAAACTAACGGGGGCAGACGGGATACCCTTGGCACACTGGCACCTCTCACACTCATGGCACCAGCGAACAATGTCCGAGGACATCCCCGGCCAGTAACATCGCTGCCATACCAGCTGGGTGGTGCGCTCCACTCCCTGGTGCCCGTGCTGTTGGTGTAGTTGCGTCAATACCTCTGGCTTCATGGCAGCTGGCAATAGTACTTGGAGGACCTCCTCTCCACCATCCGGGCGAAACACCCGACGATAAAGCACCCCCTCGTTCTCCACCAGACGATCCCACTGTCGAAACAAAATCACAGCTGACCTGGAGAGTTTCTTACGCTCCTCAGAGCTGGGTGGCGATTTCCGCCTCCAAAACACCAACAGCTCTCCTATCACTGAATCAGCCTGCTGCTGAATATGCATATCATTAGTGGAATAACACAGAAAAGATGCAATTTGGTGTACCCGAGTTACCAATCCACCCTGGGCAGCTTGACGCAACGCAACTGGAACTGCTGCACCCGGGCACAGATCCTGAGCTCCTTCCACCACAGGGGGGTTTTGGCGTAACAACGCATCAGCATTTCGGTTGCTCTTACCTGATCTATATTTAAGCTCAAAGTCCAAGGCTGCCAACTGGGCAGCCCAACGCTGTTCCATGGCCCCTAACTTGGCAGAGGACAGGTAACTAAGAGGGTTATTATCGGTGTAGACTACACACTTATGCCCCAGTAGGTACTCCTGGAACTTCTCAGTCATGGCCCATTTGAGTGCCAGAAACTCTAGTCTCATAGTACTGTAGTTAGATGTATTGCGTTCAGTGGGCCTAAGACCTCGGCTACCAAAAGCTATAGGACGCACCTTACCTTGTTGCTCTTGTGAGAGGACCGCCCCTAGCCCCCCATGACTGGCATCCACCTCCAAAATAAAAGGAAGTGAAAAGTCAGCATAGGCGAGCACAGGGGCTGTGGTAAGACGACCTTTTAACTCCTCAAAGCTATTCTGACACTCGATAGACCAGGCTTCAGCAAACTCCCGGGACCCATGCCGTGGGTGCTTTGGGGCTGCTAGGTCTGCCACCAACCTGTGAAGGGGGGCAGCTAACCTCGCAAACCCCTCCACAAAACGCAGATAATAGCTAGCGAAGCCCAAAAATGACCGCAACGCCGCAACACTGGTTGGACGAGGCCACTGTGAAACTGCCTCAATCTTACCTGGGTCTGTGGAGACCCCCTCTGATGAAATCACATGACCCAAGTACTGCACTTCCCGTTTGAAGAAGGCACACTTTGACAACTTTGCCTTCAAACCTTCCCTGAGTAACCGGCTTAAGACTACCTCCATACGAGCTAGGTGCTGATCAACTGAAGAGGAAAACACGACAATGTCATCCAGGTACAAAAGAAGAGACTGGCACTGTTGGTCCCCAAACAACCGTTCCATTAATCGTTGGAAGGTGCTGGGGGCATTGCACAGCCCGAACGGCATCCTGTTCCATTCAAAGAGCCCAAATGGAGTACAAAAAGCAGTCTTTGGTCTATCTGCTGCACTAACCGGAACCTGATTGTACCCACTGGCAAGGTCCATGAGTAGTCCTAGCCTGGTACATGTGTCACTTTGATTTATGACCCTATGATTGATGAGTTGACAGGTGTGACATTTGACCTTTGCCATATCAGGGGTGTGTGTTTTTATGACCCACAGCTGTGACCATATGTTGTACCGTTTCCGGCCAGTCTGTGTTTTATGACGGCATGTGTTTTTTGTAAACAGGAAGGGTTAGGGTGTGTGTGGGGGGGTGTTTATTGGGGGTGTAAATTGATGATTGGTGTTTTCACGCTATTAGGTCGTTGAATTTCTGAGCAGAAGAATTTCTGTCAGGGGTGTGTGTTTTCAGCAACATTCGCAATGTCTGTGAATGAAACAAAAGCAAAATGAGTTTGATGATACATAATGTAGATAAAACAGAATTAAACAATGCAAATAAGTTTAATAAATAAGATTGTGAAATAAAAACAGAATTAAACAATGCAAATAAGTTTAATAAATAAGATTGTGAAATAAAAACAGAATTAAAACATCGCATATAATGTTTTATATGTAATAAGATAAAATTAAAACAATAATATAAAAGAAAATACTGATGGTACATAAAGTATATAAAACAGAATTAAACAATGCAAATAAGTTTAATAAATAAGAATGTGAAATAAAAACAGAATTAAAACAATGCATAAAATGTTTTATATGTAATAAGATAAAATTAAAACAATGCCTATGTTTAATAAAAAAGAAATACTGATGGTACATAAAGTATATAAAATTAAAACAAAGAATTAAACAATTCCTATGTGTTTATGTGTAATAGGATTAAACAATGAAAATGAGTAAAGCTCGATAATATGTTCTTAGAGCGGTTGTAAAGCCAAAACAATCTTTGTCCATTAACCAGTTATCACTGTGATCCTATTTCGAAACAATCTGTATTGTGAAAATTACTATGTAAATGAATATATTTATATAGAAAGTATATTTGAAGATTTAAGAGAGCTTTTACTTTTAAGAGATTCCGACCTAAGAAACTCTGATGGTAAATAAAGTAGATAAAATGGAATCAAACAAATCATATGAAATTGTGTGAAATAAGATGAAAATAAGATCAGATTTAAGAGTTCTTACCTGATTTGAGTTCCATGAAGTTCGGTAGCTAAACTGAAATGAGCTTCTTTCCAGCATTGCTGGGGGCGGCTCAATCCCTATCTGAGGCTGTGATTGGTTTGAAAGTGTGAATCGTGTCTGTGGGAAAGCGCCTGGCTGTTACTCTCGGAAATCAGACACCTCTTAAGTTTTATTATTGGGCGATAATTAAAGCAAATGGCTGAAAATCTCGCATGCGGAGAATGTAATCAGGCGCCTAGACACACTGGCGCGCTGAACGGTGTTAATACATATAGACAAAATGCATTTCATATCGTTCTTTGATAAAATATGTGTAGTGATTTAACCCACACATTCTAATTAAAAAATTAAACTACAGGTTATTCAAACTATGTTTCTATATGAGTAATCGCGGATATACTAAAATGTTTAAACTTATATATCAAACAGACTGCCCCGCTGGCAGATAGAATTCGATAAAAAACATGAGTACTGGAATGGTTATTGGGCGATAATTAAAGCAAATGGCTGAAAATCTCGCATGCGGAGAATGTAATCAGGCGCCTAGACACACTGGCGCGCTGAACGGTGTTAATACATATAGACAAAATGCATTTCATATCGTTCTTTGATAAAATATGTGTAGTGATTTAACCCACACATTCTAATTAAAAAATTAAACTACAGGTTATTCAAACTATGTTTCTATATGAGTAATCGCGGATATACTAAAATGTTTAAACTTATATATCAAACAGACTGCCCCGCTGGCAGATAGAATTCGATAAAAAACATGAGTACTGGAATGGTTATTGGGCGATAATTAAAGCAAATGGCTGAAAATCTCGCATGCGGAGAATGTAATCTGGCGCCTAGACACACTGGCGCGCTGAGCGGTGTTAATACATATAGACAAAATGCATTTCATATCGTTCTTTGATAAAATATGTGTAGTGATTTAACCTACACATTCTAATTAAAAAATTAAACTACAGGTTATTCAAACTATGTTTCTATATGAGTAATCGCGGATATACTAAAATGTTTAAACTTATATATCAAACAGACTGCCCCGCTGGCAGATAGAATTCGATAAAAAACATGAGTACTGGAATGGTTATTGGGCGATAATTAAAGCAAATGGCTGAAAATCTCGCATGCGGAGAATGTAATCAGGCGCCTAGACACACTGACGCGCTGAACGGTGTTAATACATATAGACAAAATGCATTTCATATCGTTCTTTGATAAAATATGTGTAGTGATTTAACCTACACATTCTAATTAAAAAATTAAACTACAGGTTATTCAAACTATGTTTCTATATGAGTAATCGCGGATATACTAAAATGTTTAAACTTATATATCAAACAGACTGCCCCGCTGGCAGATAGAATTCGATAAAAAACATGAGTACTGGAATGGTTATTGGGCGATAATTAAAGCAAATGGCTGAAAATCTCACATGGGGTGGATGTAATCGGGCGCCTAGACACACTGACGCCCACTCCTAGAAAAAGCAATACATGATGTACTATCGCCATCTAGAGGATAAATGATAACCGTGTTAAAATATATCCCAAGCTGTTCTGAGATAAAACTATTTACAAATTTCCATTATTTTTAAAAAATGTAATTATATATATATATATATATATATATATATATATATATATATATATATATATATAAATGAAGATGCATAAAAAGTGTACGGTCGCGTCAAGGTACAATAAAATACAAGTCCCACCCCCTTGTCACACCTACGAATGCCGTTCTTTAAATCGGCGGCGCGCGAACTCGGTTCCACCATTCATCAGCTCTCTTGACTTGGACGAGGAAACTTTCAACGCTTCTGCAGTTTTTCAGCTAACATTGAAAAGATGGCAAAATATAATGGTAAGTAAATTTCATTATATGATAAATAATGTTGTCTTGTAATGAGGTATATTTGCAACTGTTTAAACTACAGTCATTTTCGATGTAATTAATTCGTATCATTTCAAGGAATTACAGATGAATTTAAGTGTTTTATTCTGATTAATTTAGCTTTTTAGACTTAACGTTAGCTGTTTTCTTAAATGAAAAAAAAAAAACATTCGTCCCGTGCGTTTGGGTTATACTTTTATTTATTTCCTTGAAATTGAATATTCTTATTTATTCGGCTAATGATTAATCATAACTATTTTAAGAGACATCGGATTTGTAAAACGAATGATATTCACTGTTTTATGTTGAAAAAACCTTGTGAAATCTATTGTTTGTATACTGCTTTGGTTACGCTATGTTGAAATCTATTGTTTGTATACTGCTTTGGTTACGCTATGTTGAAATCTATTGTTTGTATACTGCTTTGGTTACGCTATGTTGAAATCTATTGTTTGTATACTGCTTTGGTTACTCTATGTTGAAATCCGCGTGAAATCTATTGTTTGTATATTGCTTCGGTTATGCTATGATGAAATCAGCGTGAAATCTATTGTTTGTATACTGCTTCGGTTCTGCTATGTTGAAAAAACTGTGTGAAATCTATTGTTTGTATACTGCTTCGGTTACGCTATGTTGAAATCTTGTGAAATCTTCATTGCTTGCACGGGCACTGTTTTGGTTACGCCATGTTGAAATCTTGCGAAATCTGCTTTGCTTGTATCTGGGTGATATATTTTAAAGAGATGATGCGGTCTTGGTAAGTAAATTATGCATTCTTAATCAGACTTTTATGATCTTCGGTAGATACTTTCTGCTTTGATTACTTGATGTGTACTCATTTATAATGTTATTGTACATGGTTTCAGTAAATTCACTTCAGTTATTTAAATATTTTACCAATCATACCGTTCTTGAAATAAAATGTGAAAGTTTGCGGTGATGTTTCATTTAATTGTTTTAGATGTGTAACTGCATGTTTCAGCCATCAGAGGGATCTAAAACGTGTTTACGGTGATACAACATTTTATTGTTTTAGGCGTGTAATTGCATGTTTCAGCCAGCAGAGGGTTCTAAAACGTGTTTGCGGTGATGCTTCATTTTATTGTTTTAGGTGCGTAATTGCATGTTTCAGCCAGCAGAGGGCACCAATACGTTTTGCGGTGATACTTCATTTTATTGTTTTCAGGTGTGTTTCATGTTTCATCCGTTTCATTGTTTTTGAATCATTATTATTATTATTATTTTTATTTACTATTTATCGTAGCTCTTTGTTTGTTTATCTCTGTTTAATGGGGTGTAATTTTTTTATAGGAAATGTCGAGGCCGCTGCTTTTGACTTCATTGATTTGTGTGAGTACATATTGTCCATCAATCTTTTGTACAATCAATTTATATATTTATTTATTCTTCAAATTTTTTTATCTTTTTGCAGTAACCGCTACGACTACTGATGACGAAGGTTAGATTATAAATCATATGAGGATAACGTTGATATTACTTTAATAATTACATTAATAAAAAACATTTTTATTTATTTTTCTCCAGAATTGGTCGGATTTGTCACACAGCCTGGATTTATAGATCTCACGCAATCTGATGACCATGCCGATGTTATCGATCTCACGCAATCAGATCGCAACGAACAGGCTCCACCTTTGGTTCAAATCGCATCTACCGATGTGATTGATCTCGCACAATCAGATCGTAACGATCAGATTCCACCCATAAGAAGTATTACAATACCTTCTACATCCCGACCAGTGTTTGAGATCTCGAGTTCCGATATAATAGACCTCGCCGAAGATTGTTTTGATGATGTGACAGAACCAAGCGTGTGTCACCACCCAAGGAAGAGAAAAAACCGATGCAAATCCATTCCTCAGGAGGTAACAATTGATGAAGGTAATATTATTAAATTCGCATATCTATTATCTTTATCATTATTTCTACTTGTGCAAATATCATTTTTAATTTTATCCATTCTGAGCATTTGTTACCAGTACACTCCTTAGGTTGACAAATTATCTTTAATTACACTTTCTTTAGCACCTCAAGACCCCAACGAATTGTCTGGTTCGAACAAGTGTGATATACCCCCTGGGAAAAAGAGAAATACTGAATCCAACACCGAGCAGTCTCATGAGATCCTGATTGATGGTAGGGCTATCTACCATTTATTTGTTATACTAATCAGTGTATTGATTGTACAATCATTGTGTTTAAGTTTTGCTATTTTTATTCCTATACAGAAAGTAGTGACGATTTGTCAGCATGGACTGAGTCTCAGCTGGATGCGTGGGACGGCGCGTCGTGGACAGGTGATCGATACGATGAGGAAACTGTGCGAGGGAGACAAACACCTTATCCTATTCATGACTTGGTTGAAGTAGTAGTTGAAGAAGAAGAAGAAGAAGAAGAAGAAGAAGAAGAAGAGCAGCAGCGAGATGTGAGTGATTTGCATGAGATTCGGACTCTGATTCAAGGCGGATTTAACAGAATTGGTGCACAGATTTCCACACTTCACATCCAATTGAACTATCTACGTGAAGAGTGTAAAGATAGAATAGATGAACATTTTGCAATACATCACAACAAGATATGTGAGCGTATGGATGCGCAGTTTACCGCTATTAACAACAGACTCGATGCCTGTCTACGGGAAATAATATCCGGTTTTTATCAGAGACTTGAAACGGTTGAAATGCGCATTCAGTGCTTGCAAACAAGTATTGATGACAATCACACCTATCTCGTTAGGGAGTTAAATGAGCATCAGAGAGAAAGACAATTAATAGTCACACTTCTCAGTGCTCTTACTAACTGTCTACAACGAAAATAATGTAATGTGCGTATTACGTACACACGACAACATTTTCTGAAATGTAATTTTTTTAATTTTTTCTTTTTTTATTTATTTTTTTCTTTTTTTCTTTTCTTTTTTTCTTTTTTCTTTATTTTTTTCTTTTTTCTTTTATTTTTTCTTAAATTTTTTATTTATTTTTTTCTTTTATTTTTTATTTTTTTATTTTTTATTTTTTCTTTTATTTATTTTTTATTTTTATTTTTTTCTTTTATTTATTTTTTCTTTTTTCTTTTTTCTTTTATTTCTTTTTTCTTTTTTCTTTTTTCTTTTATTTATTTTTTATTTTTTTATTTTTTATTTTTTATTTTATTTTTTCTTTAATTTTTTATTTATTTTTTTTCTTTTTTCTTTTTTTCTTTTATTTTTTTCTTTTTCTTTTTTCTTTTCTTTTTTATTTTTTTTTCTTTTATTTTTTTCTTTTTTTTTCTTTTTTCTTTAATTTATTTTTTATTTTTTATTTTATTTATTTTTTATTTTTTTATTTTTTATTTTTTATTTTATTTATTTTTTCTTTTTTTATTTTTTATTTTTTATTTAATTTTTTCTTTAATTTTTTATTTATTTTTTTCTTTTCTTTTTTTCTTTTTCTTTTTTTCTTTTCTTTTTTTTTTCTTTTTTTTTTTTCTTTTTTTTTTTTTTTACTTTTTACTTTTTTCCATTTCATAATTTTGTGATTGACAAAGATTGAATGTATCGGGCTCAGAAAATTAAAAAATGGAAGCTAAGGATTTTCCCCCAGGTGATGCACACAGTAGCCAACCAGACCAGACTATCTCAGAACTGTTGCAGAATGTGCTTGAAAAGCAATTTGGAACTGGTTATAACACGTGCGATCGATTACAACAATTAATAAATTTGTGTCCAGATATTGTAGAACAGTCATTTATTAATGGACCGCTGCAAGAATCTTCTAATTTAGAAAATTTAGAAGCGGTTATTGATCAAATTCCCAAAATTAATTTGTGTGAACAATTACAAGAATCCATAAACCTCATACAAGATGGTAGAGCACTAAATAATGGTACTGTGCATCCAACATCTGTTGCAGCTCTCCCAATCGGTACAGGGGTAGCGTCAGCCGTTCATGCAATCCCCCCTGACCCCTCTACTACCACGTCACGATTAAGTAGGCCTGACATCGACACATTGATTCGGTCGGGTGGGGTCGTAAACGGGTATCGTATTTTACCGAGACCTCGTTTCAATAGTATTCAATTGCGAAGACTTATGAATTTGCGAGAAATTAACTCCACAGATTTGGCGACATATCACATTTTTTTACACAATGCTTTTAGCGAGATAGTATCGTATGCCCGAGATATCGGTGGTGATGCTAGTGTAATCAACATGACCCTATCAGCACCTTCTCTGAGTTCGTCAATTAATGCTGTTTTAACAGACAGAAATAATTATGACGTTAATGTATTTACTGATCAAATCGAAAAAGTTTTACAGAGTAATGATCGGATATTGACTGATGATGCAATCGAAATTGAAGCTACGGTTGTTATGAACAGACGTGGAGGGGGGCGACGTCGTAAACTTACAGATATAGCGTGTGATCAGGTCATCAAACGTAAAAAAACATCGTTATTTTGTCCGGTAAATATTTCAAATAAATTATGCTTCTCTATCTGTCTAGCACATTTTCTCAATCCACAATTACCTGAGAACGAGTTGGAAAGACAGGCAGCATCCATCCAAAATGATGCGGGTTATTCAATTCAACATCGAATTGGGCTCGGCGACATAGAGTCCTTTGAAAGGCTTCTAGGGATTAAAATCGTTGTTTTTTTCAGGACAAATACAGGGTCGTTAGAAACATATGCAAATCATGATGATCCGCATCCTAAAACAGTATGTCTCTATTTGCATGACGATCATTATTATATGATTCTGAATTTGACGGCATTCATCGGGGCCGACTATGTATGTAATTTTTGTTACAAAGGTTACTCAAAACGTAGAGATCACAATTGCAAACATGTTTGCAATGTGTGTTTTGATGCCGATTGTTACAAACATCCTAAAAGAAGCATGCATTGCCCCGATTGTCTGCGATTTTGTAAATCGAGGTACTGCTATGATACCCATAAAAAAAAAAAAAATCCGCCTCTGGACAGGAAAAATCGCCGTGCGACAGTATAAAATATTGCAAAGTATGTAACACCCGATACGACGTTATAGGCGAAGGTACGAGAGCCCAACACAAATGCACGCCCAATCGATGCAGCAGCTGCGGGGAGGCTCGGCACAGCGAGGGGTTACACCGCTGCTTCATACAACCCATTGCGCCCAAAGACCCTAGCAAGAAATACATTTTCTACGATTTTGAAACGCGTTATGAAAATGGAAAACATGTAGCCAATTTTGTTTGTGCGATCACTTTTGATGGTGAAAAATTTGTGGCAGAAGGTACTGACTGCATAGCACAACTAATTACACGTTTCAGACAACCCCGATACAAAGGATACTGTTTCATAGCACACTGTGCGTCCAGATTTGATTCTTTTCTAATACTGGAGTATTTTTGTAATGCGGGTCTTGCGATAGATGTCATAATGCAAGGTTGTAAATTAATCTTCATGTATGACGAATCATTTGCACAACGATACATTGACAGCTATGCGTTCATCCCGATGGCATTGTCTAAGATGCCCGCTGCGTTAAACTTAAAGACGACAGAGAAAGGTTACTTTCCCCATCTTTTCAACAGAGTGGAAGATGAGACTTATTTCGGTCCATACCCCGACAAAAAGTTCTACAACTACGATAACATGTCCAATAAAGATCGCGAAAAGTTTGATGCGTGGTACAGCTCGGTAGAGGGTAATTTGTTTAACTTCAGGAAAGAGTTGTATGAATACGGGGTGAATGACGTAGTATTATTACGTGAAGCATGTATGAAATACAGAGAGGCATTCATAGAGTGCACCAAACTTGATCCATTCAACTTCACGACGCTTGCTAGTTGTTGCATGGGGGTCTTCAAAACCCATTATCTTGATAGGAGTACGCTGGCTCTGACACATAATAAAGCATATGTCCAACAAAGCAAAACCTACTCTAACGTTTCGATCGAATGGCTCGAGTATCTAAAAAAGACTCGAAACGTAGATATTCAACATGCGGTAAACCATGGCGAAGTGTCGATCGGTCGTTACTTTTTAGACGGTTACTACGAGTTGGACGGGGTAAGGTATGGGTTAGAATTTAACGGTTGCATACATCATGGACACGAATGCCGCTTTGAACCCCATCGGACACATCCCTTGTCAGGTGTGTCCTATGGAGTTCTCAGGAGACGGTTTGACGATAAGGTCGATATTCTGCAGAATGCTTACGGTTTACAAATTGAGGTACTTTGGGAGTGTGAATGGGAAAAAATGAAGCGGACCGACCCCGCTGTGATAGAATTTATGAGTACTTATTCATCACCCGAGAGGTTGAAACCTCGAGATGCGTTATTTGGGGGGCGTACTAATGCTTATAAACTCTATCACAAAACTCGTGATGGTGAGAAAATAAGTTATGTGGATTTTACCAGTTTGTATCCCTTCTGCCAGGCTAGGAAAAGCTATCCAATTGGTCATCCCCAAATAATTTTTAAAGATTTTGAACCGATCGAAAATTATTACGGCCTTATTAGAGCTACCGTTTATCCGCCGCGCAATTTACTACATCCGGTACTCCCTTACCGATGTGGTGGTAAACTTATGTTTCCGTTATGTCATACATGCGCTCATGCTCAAAACCAGACATCGAACTGTAGTCATACGGATGATGAGAGGGCTCTCACAGGGTGTTGGGTCAGTATTGAATTTTTGAAAGCCATTGAGAAGGGGTATGTGGTTGCTACGATCTACGAAGTTTGGCATTTCCCGCAACAGTCTGACACATTGTTTCGTGATTACGTGAAGACGTTTTTACGCTTGAAGCAGCAAGCATCCGGTTACCCTACAAATGTTGTTACAGATGCTGAAAAAGACTGTTACATTCGTGAGTATTATGAAAAAGAGGGTATTCGTCTCGACCGTGAAAAGATATGCAACAATCCCGCCCAACGTTCAATTAACAAATTACTTCTTAATTCGCTTTGGGGGCGGTTCTCGATGAGGGAGGGGCTACCTATTACGATTCTTGCAAAAGATCCTGAACATTTCACCAGAATTGTTTTTGGTAAAACCGATGATCTGGTATATTTTACATTTGTCTCTGACGATGTAGCTCTTGTTCAATACCGACCCAAAAAAGACGACGTTTGCGAAACTCGTGACATTAACGTTTTTGTGGGGGCGTTTACAACTGCGCACGCCAGGTTGGAGTTGTACGACCTCATGGACAGGTTGGGCGATAGACTACTGTATAGCGATACGGACAGCGTTATTTTCGTGTCTAGGGATGGGGACTGGGACCCCCCTCTGGGTAATCATTTGGGAGAGCTGACGAATGAAATAGATGATGGTGATTATATTATCGAATTTTGCTCTAGCGGGCCAAAATCTTATGGGTATCGCACCGCTAAAGGTAAAGTGTGCATGAAGGCTAAGGGTATAACTTTGAATGCTAAAAATTCCCAAGCCATATGCCTGGACAGTCTTATCGGTCTGGTTGGTAGCTATGTAACATCGCACGACAGTACACAATACATCCTGGCCCACACAGACAGCATTGTGCGGAATAAAAAGACTCTCACGCTACACAACAAATCAGATGTTAAAAGGTTTAGGGTGGTGTATAATAAGCGTCGACTGTTGTCCGATTTCACCACGCTCCCTTATGGCTACTGATCTGATGATGCACAGAGGGTCTAAGGATGCTTCTGATTTTGATTTCAGATTTCAACACCCATTCTCAGCAGTAATAAGTGGGCCATCAAATTCAGGGAAAAGTTATTTTGTAAAAAGTCTTTTGGAACATGGAATGAATTTGATTTCTAAAAAAATTGTAAATGTGGTTTTTTTATATGATTGTTGGCAGCCTTTGTATGATGAATTACTTAAATTGTATGACATTAAATTTGTGGAAGGAATACCTCAGAGTCTGAATGATGATAATTTACTACCTGTCAACAAAGCTAATCTCCTCATTATCGATGACATGATGCGTGAAGCTAGTGGAAATTCAGAGATCGAAAGGGTGTTCACGCAGTATGTACATCATCGTAATCTAAGTGCAATTTACATCGTGCAAAATTTATTTGTTCAAGGAAAATCCAGTAGAACCATCAGCTTAAACACAAATTACTTGATTCTGTTTAAAAACCCCCGGGATGCCAATCAAGTAGCTGTGTTAGGTCGTCAAATGTACCCTGGAAATGCAAAATACTTTATGGAGTGTTACCAAGATGCAACCAGTCAACCTTTTGGTTATTTAATGATAGACTATAAAGCAAAAACTCCTGAGCAATACCGTCTCAGAACTGGGTTGCTTTCTGACCGTCAAGTGGTCTATCTCCAGAAAAAAAGAAGAACGTGATCAATCGGCATGTCTACCAGACTTTGTAAGCATTTGCCGTTGTTAAAACTGATACATAAAGTAGCACCTAAACAACGACGCATTATTTTACAATCAGCGTCTGACGAACTCATTTTAACATTGTGCGAAGTGGCTCTTAATATCCTATATGGCACGATACCCATCAATCGACAACAGTACCAGAAACTGAAAAGGAGAAAGAAAGAAATTAAATTTGTCGCCGATAAAAAAATTGGTATATCTGCAAAGAAGAGGGTCTTAAATCAGTCTGGCGGATTTCTTTTACCACTCCTTAGTGTCGCAGTACCCTTTATTTCCAGCTTAATAGCTTCTAGACGCAGTTGAGGATGGAGTATGCAGAGAAGATGTATTTAGTACCGCAGCATCAACTGGAAAAGCTGAAAAATAAAAATGTTCGTGAGAATATTCAACAGACTGTAGAGAACGATCTGGATACCGCCATAAGAAATATCTTGCTCAGATCTGATTTGAATCAATACGATAAAGCCAAACTTTACACAAACATCCTGAGTAGATTTTTAATGCTCGTTAAACAAGGCGAACAGGAGAGTAAAGTTTTAACGCTTACACTACCACATTCTGAATCCGATCATAAAGATGTACAACCCCCCGCTAACGGTCATGACGATGGTGATGATGTTGTGCGTGAAATTCTGAAGAATGTGCCGTCAAGAAGTATGAAAAACACTAGTTACATATTAGACAAAATGTCTAAAGCTGGAGGACTCGCTGCGTGGACCAAGTCGGGGGAGTTTGTGTTCAGGGGTAAAACCATTCCTGGATCACACATGATCGATTTGATAAAAAATGTTACCGCGCCGCAGAAGGTTCGGGAAGACAGAAGACCTCTAGGATGGACAGAGTTTCTACAGGCAATTGCAGAGTTAAACATACCATTTTCTACCGTACCTAATCACGATGTTAGATGTATGATTAATTCTTTAAAAAGTATACCTACTACACCTGGACATGATCGTCCTTCAAAAAGAGTGAAAAAAGTGAAAAAAAAAGTACGGCAGATGGATGCTTCAGAAGAACCAGTGTTTAAATCACCGACTATCGATCGAAAGCGGTGGTTAGAATTTTAACATGTTTTTTTTTTTTTTTTTTTTTTTTTCTGTTTGTTAATATTTGATTCGCAAAATGATGTATATGTTCTATGTGATTAAATTTGAAATAAAAGACTGTAAAAATTTTTTTAAAGAGTATTTATTTATTAATAATCAAATACATTGTAAGCTGATTACTCAGTCATAGTTCATATAAGTATCACACGTTTGCACACACTGAATACATAAAAGTTTTTCATTACAATTATACGGTTTTAATCTTTTCACAAAGAGAGATACCATTTTATCATTTTTAATATAATCATTGGTATACAGTCTCATCACATCGTTATAGTCATAACCCCTGGTCAAATGATACAGAAAAAACACACAGTGCTGTCCACAAGTGTCTGACGCTAAATCCTGGACGCGTCTGTTGGAATATATAGTGTCTATCACGTTGGTTAGCAGAAAGTTTTTGATGGTGTTTGGAAACCGATCGCTGTCGGGGGGATTACCAAAACTGTCGAAAAAATACCCTATGCCATCACAATGTAAATAAACAGCCAACCAGTGTTCACCAGGTAACTCTGTGGGGTGGGTGTTAATTATCACCATAGATGGTAAGTTCCTTAATGATCTTTCAGGTAGTTGATCGCTCGGGAGAACTCCGAGAAAATGAATGTCGCACGAAATTTTGTCCATGATAGCAGTAAGTTGCACAGTGTTCATTTCAATAGTAATCGACCAGGACCTGTCTGCGATTAGACACTTCGATTATACTGTCAAATACTGCATAAACGATTAAATTAATAGTATGTGCCAAAGGTTGTCTGAATCTGGCTTCAAGTCTGATGTTACCGGACTTGATGAGCGATATGTGTTGACCACAGTCTTCGTCAGGCGTGAGGTTAAAGGCATAAAGGGTGTATCCGTTCAGAAAATCGCTCCTATCGATAGAGAGGGCCTGGTTTTTAAGATGTCTTCCGGACGCCATCGCCAACTGATAAAATTCTCGTACAGCCGATCCTGATTCAAAATCAGGTTGTAGCGGTTTGGCAGGGAATTGTTGGCCGTCAACATAGACGGCTAGGAACTCCAAATCATAATGTTTGAATGCAAATGGATTTTTATCGTAGGACCCTGTGATTGCATCGTTATCGACCATACACAGGACGATAGATTTTGGCAGCGTCCCCAAAAACAAATTTTCATGATTGGAAACACGGGCCCCTACCGGAATGGAGAAATTTTTCAGACAGACCCTGTCTATGGGGTACTTGGCGGTTGTCGAGAGCAGTGCCTGGGCATGACCCAGTCTCACGGGCGGTGATACAGTCACTTTCTTGACAAATAGACTTGCTGATACAATATTTAATTTGTACGCCACATCGTCGCACCTCATCAGGCAGAATTCATCTTTGGCTCTGATCATCCGAATTTTAATGTCCACACCATTCAGCATTAATTTTTCTTGAAAGAAAATATCGCTGTGAATTGGTGCCAACAGTTCAACCACTTTGCTCCCTGTTGTGTAGAGTGATCTTTTTGTCAACCCCGAATTACGGCCGATGGGGTCATTCACGTCCATATGACCGGCTGTGTCTTTGTAAAACAGTCCTGCTGAGAAAAGCGTTTCCAGTGCATCTTTACTGTAGTTGATCAGACTCTCGATGATACAACGATAAGGATACGTGCTTGAACTCTGAGATATCAATCGATCGCCGAGGCTCACATCGACTTGTGAGAATATAGTGGCGCCAGGGTAATTTATTAGAGCGACCTTTGCAGGATCATCGATGTTGGCACCGTTAGGCTTTGTGATTTTAAGGCGCAGATACAACAATGTGTTATTTAGGTCGACATAATCTTCACCGTTCCCTGCTATAAACAATTCCAATGGTGCAGAGTCTGATATAGCCGATAACGGGGGTACTTCTAAATATCCGTTTTTCTCAATAACCGTCTGTGTCAGAGGAACCGTAAATAAATCCAACTCAGACTTGATACACTCTCCTGACATGCGGTGGAGTAATGCCATGTTAGAATATGGCTTTTACGGATCTCTTAATTGATACGTTTCGCTTCACAGGCTTCTTACGTCTTCTGCGTACGACTGACCTCTTCTTGGGACCACGCTTTGTTTTCTTCTTCTTTATTGAATGACCACGCCTCCTTACACCCGGTGGTTTAGACATTCTCTTACGTGCCATGACCATTAAACCTGAGCCATCTTGTGTATTCCTATTATCGTTATAAGACCTTGACATTACGTTTGAGACAACGTCAGATACAATGTTTTTAGCGGCCGATTTTAGGTGAGGCTTAGCGATGGTGAATCCTCTTTTTAACAACGGTATAGCCATCCTAAACAATCCTCTGAAAAGTCCTCCTAGACCCGCCCCATACATAACACCTCCTCCTGCATATCCGGGTAACCCCGCTCCGGCCTGATTTTGGTAATAGTTAACATATTCCGTAGCATCCATCCCGTGTGTGTTATAATATGTCATTTTTTAAAAAAAAGTTTGTTTCATCGGTTTAAAGTGTAGTTTTACAATGACTTTCCCGTAAGAAAACGGTATTTCACAGTTCTGGTCGTCCTTCACTTCTATCGTAATGTCAGTGATGAGCTCCTTGTTGATCGATGCGTAATGGGGTTTGTCGTATCTAACACTGACGGTCTCGTTGTTTTCACCGGTTATATGTACGCATCTCAAAAGGGGGACATACGAATCCCCCACAGATTGATATTGGATAATGTCAGTGTAAACGTACATAGTATAGAAACCTGCATTGATATCGGACTGATTAGGAGCATATGTGATATTACTCGTTGTAAAATCAGCTTTTTCATGGTACCCCTCACGTCCGAGAGATTCATCCGGTTTCATTCCTAAAATAGTAGCAAGTTTACCATTGAAGCTTACCGAGATGTTAGGTTTTGCAGACAAATACACTTTGTTTTCTAAATGATCATGATTCAATATAGCAGCAGGTGCGATAACTTCATTTATTGCGTGGATCACAGCCCGAATGTTCTTGTAATACCCCCCATTTATATGCATCTTTCTCACTACTACAAATCCTGATAACTCTTTAAACACCTTTTCACGGGGTTTATTTTCATGTTTCTGGGATGGCGCAGGGGCTGTCTGTAGGGTGAAATACCCCTCATCATCGTTAATGGTATACCAGCTTCTAGGATATTCAATTTCCACAAGACCGACTTCCCATTTCCCTTTCAAGTTGATTGGTCTCGCTAGCATTGTTCTGTAATTAGAGATACGATTTTCTGGATAAACATTTAAAGAGGCGTTGCATGGTAATGTTACGTAGAAGCCGTGGTCGTCCATGGTAGTCCTTTACACAAATGATGACATCTTGTATGGCTTCACATTTTTAAGGCGTTTGCAAGTCCACCAGAGCTTTTTTGTCTATATAGCTATTAAATTTTGAAGGCCATCCTAACCATTTCACTAAAACACGCGTTGATTTACCCTGTTTTTTCTGTCCTAAAATCTTTTCCACCTTAAAAGACTTGTTTTTGCTCACGAATATTTTTTGTAACTCTTTTTCATAAAAAACCCCATCGATGACCTCCCCGTCATAATCAGACAGTCTGTAGACGGGGGGTTGGCGTGGAATACATGAGGATATAGTGAAAAATTCTTCGGTATAGTTCTGTTCATATCCTTTGGCGAACGGACCTCTCACTTTTGAAATTCGAACGACATCTCCGACTTTATATTTAAATAGGTGTTTCTCATTCTTCTTTATATCCCCATACAGATTTTGAAACACCAGAGCCTCATTTTCTCTGTTGACGTCCACAGGTCTCATCTTAATACTTCGGTGATAACTGGTGTTGTACCCCTGCATAATATCTTGTAAAACATCTATGTATCGTTGGGAATTTGTCGCTGTTAAAAACCTCCACATTCGACTTTTTAGCGTTCTATTAAACCGCTCCACAACGCTGGCCTTCAAATCGGTAGCGGTTGCGAAATGATTAATGTCGTGCTTTTTCATCACATCTTGAAAATGTTTGTTAAAAAATTCTTTTCCCTGATCCGTCTGCAATTTCTGAGGAACTCGTCCCTCTTCGAGTATAGACTCAAACGCTTTAGTAACCTCAACCCCACTCTTATTCTTTAGCACACGGGCCCAGGCGTACTTGCTAAATACGTCGATGCATGTTAACAAATATTTATTATTTTCATTTTCCTTAGAATATGCCGACATGTCGACGAGATCCGCTTAGAATTGGGTATCCACCCCGTACACCACTACTCTATTACGCTTGTATTTTATAGGAGCAGTTCTGTGTAATGTGTAGGCGTCCTCCCCAGCCAACCAATCTGAAACCTGTTTATCGCTTAGACGCACTCCTGTATCCTTTAAGATGGCATCTTTTAATCGTTTTTTACCGCCTAAAGACCCGGGATTGGACGGTGTGTAATAAGCTTTTTTCATTAGCTCTGACATGTTTGCGTTTCAAGCTGTACAAAAGAATAAGACATTCGAGTGGAGTGAATCAATCTTTTATTAAAAACAAATGATACACATTGAAGGCGCACTCTAAATAAAAAGTAGTAAAAGAATAAGATGAATTAGGATAACATACCATGTAATGACGTTAGTGATAGTCTAACCAGAAAAGAAAATCTCTGCATCCCTTAATATCACGATCTAGGATATAGTTGACAGCTGTTTCAATAATACCATTGATAGTGTAGCGGGGGACATCGCCTTTTGAACGCAGCGACACACAGACATCCGATACATATGTGCAGATACAGAGGATATCGGCAAGACGAAATTCAGTGATAGATTCTGACATCACATCCAGAACTTTTCTTATCATTACACTATATGGTTCGGTCCCTTCAACACAAATGTTTGTCAAATCACCCCATGATTCAGCCTGTCCTCTAATAAGACACATGTTCATCTTGAGATTTTTTTCACGCTTGGCATCTTCTGTGCTATCGTCATCATCATCCGAGTTGGACGAGTCTTCGATGATCTTTTTCAACAACGCAGTCATTTGCCTTTTGGAATGACCTTTAAACAAAAATTCTATGATATTCTTTTGACTACATACACCTCCCATGCTTGCAGGGTCTCGGTCACTCTCCATTCACAGTGGGGCTACCTTGCCAGAGATCGACGGCGTCGTAGACGACTTTCTTGCAGGATTTGTCCAGAAGCTTGTCCCTGATTTCTTGTAGCTTTGCAGAGATGAAGGGTTCGTCTTTTAATTCATGCAGAATAGCTCCGGCTGTTCCTTGAATTCGCTGAGGATGTGACTTTAAACCGCACCGGTTTAAGGCATAGGCTATGATGACCCGGAGATCAGGTTTAAGCAGTTTACGGCTTAGTTCGTCAAAGTGTGTGTCGAAGTAGTATGCGGCCGGTTCAAACAGACAAGAATGTTGCAGCTGGCTTGGATGATTTATCGCACAGCCTTCACAGTCCTCCTTCAGCTTACTATCGACGAGGTGTTGCAGCAACACTACAATCGTAGCTTTCACGATTTTGAATCCAACGTCGGTGAAGCAACCGTCTGTGTCATCGAATCCCTTTTCGGTTGATGTGGTAGCAGCGTCACACAGACCTGATAGGAAACTCAGGTTGCGATATCCAAGCTCGGTGCAGAATTTATCTAGCCAGTTTTTACAGTGGTCGGGGGTCCCTGGTTCATTGCTCAGCATGTAATCGGTAGCATTGTCATCAGGAGGGTCAAGAAGTTGATCGAAAGAGAGCCCGTTGCTGTAGACATGTGTCTGCTCTAAATCCCCGTCTTGAGACATGGCTTATAAAGATGATCTGAGGGCGGGTCTGACTTACTGCTGCTTATAATGGGTGTAGTGAATGGGCGGGGACGGTAGAGCGTGTGTACTACTGCGCGCGCATCTCTCGGGTTGGAACAGTTGTACTTTGATTTTGTTGTATCCATCGTGCATGTCACACCACTTGAACATTTTGTTTATGGTTGAGAATAGGGAATTCAGCTGAACCAGATCACACCACTTGAACAAAAATTGCATTTCGTACATATCATGATGTTCATTATGGTGAATGATCCCTGAGCGATCGTTGAGCTTTGTCTTGTCTTTGCAGCAGAATATGTAAACGCACTCTTCCTGCTTCTTTTTAGAGTGGTCGCCGACCACACGGTAGCGGGTATTCGGAGTAGTTCCATCCCACTCTGCGATGTACAAAGGCTCTTCTCTACAGTCATTCAGATCTTTCCAGACACGAGTGTAAAATAAACCCCAGTCTTTATCAGGAAATACCAGGCAGGGGTCTTCTCCCGGTATAAATTCACCGAGGCTGTCAGTAGTGTAGAGTGTCACAACTCGAGATGCTTTATGGAAAATGTAGCCGATTACACGATTACTATTCAGCAAAAATTCACCTCTCACACACTCCTTGTTATCGTGGAGAAACTTTGTCAAACAGACATACCCATAAGGTTTTCTCGGAGCCAAAGTCAAGCTTTCCATCATCTCTTCACCCCATTCGGTCTCCGGGGTTCTAGGCGAATATAAACCGTCCATGCTTCACAAAGACTCTTTCCCTCTCTACAGAAATTCTTCTGCTCAGAAATTCAACGACCTAATAGCGTGAAAACACCAATCATCAATTTACACCCCCAATAAACACCCCCCCACACACACCCTAACCCTTCCTGTTTACAAAAAACACATGCCGTCATAAAACACAGACTGGCCGGAAACGGTACAACATATGGTCACAGCTGTGGGTCATAAAAACACACACCCCTGATATGGCAAAGGTCAAATGTCACACCTGTCAACTCATCAATCATAGGGTCATAAATCAAAGTGACACATGTACCAGGCTAGGACTACTTCCATGGTAGAAAACCAGCGGGCCCCTGCCAATGAGTCCAATGTCTCCTCAATACGGGGTAGAGGGAAGGCATCCTTTCTGGTCTTAGAATTTAACTGACGGTAGTCTACGCACATGCGTAGGCTACCGTCCTTCTTCTTGACCAGGACGATGGGCGACGCGTACGGGCTGCAGCTCTCTCTAATTACCTGGGCCTCAAGGAGTTGGTTGATGTGTGCCTTCACTACCTCGTACTCTGAAGGAGGGATGCGCCTATACCGCTGCCGCACAGGGACCTCATCCAACAAGGGGATGTCATGGGAAATTAGATTCGTACATCCCAAATCCCCATCATGTACGGAAAACACTGACGAATACTTGTCTAAAAGGGCCCTCACCTTACCTTGTTCCTCCACTGACAAAACAGACAGGTCAATCGCTCCGATCTGTTCTTGTACAGATGGGGAAGGCTGCACTACTTGTGTACTTACCCTAGCTGAAACCACCTGAACTTCAGTGACCTCCGGAGGCAAGCTAACCACATAAACATGGTTGACAGTGCCTACAACTGTGCTAGCATAAACTACGACATCTACCGTACCCACATGAACCACAGGCTCATAGGCTGTACCACGGTCCACTTGTACTAGAGCAGGGGATGCCAACAAACCTGCTGGAAGACCAGAATCTGGTGGCTCAAACAGTATGGTGCCAGTCGAGTACTGTGCAGAGCACGTTACGGCAACCAATTTCATGCTGCCCCCTGGGATGCGACATGCCCGGCGTCCGCGCACTTTGACTCTACCCCCTCGATCCAAAACAGGCTGGACTTCAGTGTGATGGCAATGTTGTAAGGCCTGGAAAACAGGAATAGGGGCCTGTGACACAACCGGTAAATCAAAAAGACTCGTGCCATGCTGGCCAAAGAGCTCCC
This sequence comes from Zacco platypus, assembly GCA_038088235.1. Classification (NCBI taxonomy): domain Eukaryota; kingdom Metazoa; phylum Chordata; class Actinopteri; order Cypriniformes; family Xenocyprididae; genus Zacco; species Zacco platypus. Next base: position 12,410,400 of record CM076071.1, on the reverse strand, counting down.
AGTAGCAGCGGCTCAGGACATTCATTCCCAGAACCCCAGGAACCTGAGCGCACAAACCACCTGGAGGATCCTTGACCACCAGCACTCCGCAACCTAAGACCGTGCGCCCACAAAGCTGTACGTCAAGCTCTAAATAGCCAATATAAGGAATTGAGAGGCCATTCGCGGCCCGGAGCTGCAACCAATGGCACGACCTAAGCTGTTCCTGACCCCAAGATGCAAAGTTTGCCAAAAAGCAACTCTCCGTAATGGTGGACACCATAGAACCAGTGTCCACCAGGCAAGGTACATTAACACCACCCATAGACACAACGAGTTGCGGACACGTTGACATAAAACGAGACATAAAATCTGCATTAATTAGAGCACCCGAGCCAGTCCTTTCCCCGACCAAGCTGTGGCCCTGCAGCTCAGCGGGAACTAGTTTTCCGACGATTGCCTGGACTGGGACTGCACACCCCTTGTTAACGCCGAACCTGCACGTGCTGGTGGGAAACGAGCAGTTCTCCGCTCCCCATCACAATCTCGGGCAAAATGACCGGGCTGCTGACACCTTCTGCAAATAATCGTATGTGGCCGTGATGATTGCGAATGTGGGTTTCGAATTCGAGCCACACTTTGAGTCAATTGATTCAATTGTTGTTGCTGTTTTTTTAGCATTTCACGTAAGTCGCTCAATTCAGATGTCGCGGAGGTACTACTCCCTGTGTGCTGCAGTCCCTGTACCCCATACTGAATACCATAGGCAGAAGGAACGGATTGGCTTCGACCACGTGCCCCTCCAGGCATTCCTTCATGCTCCCAGCGCATTGCTTCGCTGCGAACATCCAACAATGTAGCAGTGGGCTGGCGGCGGACTAACTGTTTCAACTCACGTCGAAGGGCACCATCATTAACATGTTCGACAAATTGATCTCGCAGTAACGTATCCGCATTAGGCATACCATGGGGAGACTGACGTTTCACTTTTTCCAGGAGACTCAACAGGGCCAGGGAGAACTCCAACAAGGTCTCCCCATCCTGTTGTTTCCTGGAAAAAAAAGACTCTTGAAGAGCTACATACGAACTCGTGCAACCATACAATTCGCGCAATGCTTTAATAATTTTGTTTGGATCCTCCCTCTCGTCCTTTGGGCGATATCGAATTTCCTCCTTCGCCTCTCCCTCCAAATGATCAACCAAGAAAAATGCCTAATCAATAGTAGAGAGATGGCGAAGTCGCATACAGGCCTGAGCCTCCTCTACCCACTCTTCGATCATAACGCCAGACCTACCATTAAATTTTGGGCATTTACGATCCCGAGGGACAAAAACAAATCGATCAGTCGCTGATGCAGCAGCACCAGTGAGTGGAGGGTCTACAATGGCAGAAATAGGAGCACTAGATGGACCAGGCTGTGTAGTTGGCACTTGCTCCTGTCGCAATCTTTCATTATCTGCCCTTAATTGGGCTACCAACTCTCTCAACTCACGCAGTTCATCATCCATGATTAGTGCAGATTACAGTCACTTACCACTATTGAGGAAACTACAAAAAGAGGGTTTACTCCTTGCGCTGACACACAAAACAAAAAAAAGAACTGCTGCCGTCTGGTTTCTGCAAAAGAAAATAGAATACAAAATATCCAAAACACAAAAACACACACACACACAATACCCACGTCTCCGCACTACACAATAGAGATCCTGCCGACTACGCCAGAATGTGGCGAAACACGGGGGCGCGGCACAGATTCAAATAAACAGGCCCAAGTTCATTCATGCAAAATTCGACTACGCCACCTGGGACGATTTTACCCAGGAAATAGAAACACCCCAAAGAAATTAGGGCACAGGTTCGTTTCTCTAATAAAAATTAAGGTAGGCAGGAAACATGGGTATCACAAAGTACAAAAGTTTTATTCACAGATGGAATTTAACAAAAATAGAAGTTATTAAAATAACCACAGTGGTACGACGCCACGTGGCAGCTCTCCCCAATGACAGTTTCACATAAAACAAATTTAAACTCAGTTAAATAAACGGAAAACAAACAAAATATACCCTGCAATTAGGGCTATAATAAAGACAATCAATTCAAAATAAAAAAAGAACAAAAACAAAGACAATGTTACATAAAAACAATACTCTCAACAAAACAAATCAAAAGTAAACCAACCTACAGGGCTGAGGTTACCCACAGGAGGGATCACCAGTACTAGTTATCCAAAAGCACACTTCCACACACCACACGGTGACTCAGATCACACAACCATACACTCAACGGCATCACACGGCAAACGTTGAAGTAGCACCACCACCACAAAAGACACTTCACCCGTGGGACCCCAGCTCCTGGAAGAAAGTCAAACAGAAAATAAATGCAAAAAAGAAACAAAAGATAAATAACAGTCAATTGGAGTCAGTTCCAGCACAGCACACACTGATAGATAAAATAAACCATAAAGTACGCAGCATCAATACTAAACCAATAAATCAAAAGAAAGAGAAAAAATAGTAATAAAAGGACGAAGAGGACAGTTCAAGCTACGAGGAACACAGGCCTCGTGGAGCAGCGGTGTGATCTGCCCGCTAGCTCCAATAACCCAGTAGCCTTTCCTCCACTCCGAGACCAAAAAGAAAATAAATACAAACAGTAAAATCAAAGAAACCAGACGCAGCGGTCCTGTTCGTGAATGTAACAAAGTTCTTTAGAACGGGAAGAAGGAGGCGGGAACCGGCGAACGTTCAACACATTTATTAAATAAATAAACTCACAATAAAACCAAAAAGTATAAGGGCGGCAGTTCCTCACGGCGACTGCCGCCCACACCAACAAAATAAAACACAACATAAAATCCAGGCCTGGTCCTCTCTCGTCCTTCACTGTCGTCGCTCCTCCTTTATGCTTCCGGAGCTCCTCCGTGAGAGATACGAGACCGGTGCGCCGAGCACCTGAAGCTCGTTAACACTCGCGTCACCGGCCTCGCGCCGTTCCCTCACGGCTCTCGCCCGCCCTGCTCGTCACAGTGAACGTTAATGGCGTTCTTGCAGCGCAACAGGCAGACAGCGATAATCGCCCAGGACGAAAGGGAGAACCCTGCAACAAATGCGGACACAAAAACGGTTACCAAGCGTCGCATATCACCCGCTTACATTCCCCATTAGTACGCACATCCGAAATACTCACCAACCGAGAATGATGCCGTACAATCAGTTCACCGTCCAAGACATACAGCCTTCAATAACTCGCTGTTATACTGAGGTACAGGGAACTGCACGTTAGTCAAATCGCCCGCCCATCGTCGAGCCCCTGAAAGTGAGCTAAACAGTCTAATAGCTAAAGAGACTGCTCTTACCGGCCTGAAAGGAGGGCAGTCCGCAAATCCAGTCCTTGCAGCAACCACAGGACACACTCCGATGAAATGACAGACTAAGATGCAACAAATTAATTGTTAAATGCCACAACAAATCAAAACGTAAAGAAAAATAACCGCTAAGTGCCAACAGCACCCACCTGAAGCCACCATCAACACCGAAAAAAAGGGGGAGGGTTCGGACATGTCGCATCACAGGACGCACCCAACCAGCGCTGAAATAGCAGCCCGCTCACTGCTGATTGGTCATCATGGGTGTCAATCAACACCACTTACCTCATTCATTCGGTCACACAAACAAAGTACAGCAAAGCAGAACTCAAATCAATAATAAAATGGGAGATAATTAAAAACTGGCAATCGTATTGGGATAATGTGCAAAAGGGAAGACATCTACATTTAATACAACCATTAGTAGGAAGAGGAAGAAATTCAAGTAGGAGAAGGAAAGAAGATTGTATTATATCTAGACTAAGACTGGGACATACAGGACTTAATTCAATTATGCATATAATAGGAAAACATCATACAGGACTGTGTGATTGGTGTGGAATTAGAGAAACAGTAGAACATGTACTTATTGAGTGTAATACATATTCAGAGGAAAGAAGTAAATTAATTGAAGAATTTAAGAAGGGGAACAACAATTAACATTAAAGGAGTTATTAAACCCAGTAGAAGGAGGAAGTCTATTAATACATTTTTTAAAGAGAACTCATTTAATTCATAGAATATAGAGAGACATCAATAATTAGTAGTATAAGTATCATAGTTATACTCTTTGGACTGTGATGGACTTGGGCTGTAGATGGAGGAGCTGAACACGCAGCAACATTGAAAGCTCGAGTCTGGATTGGTCTGGGAGTAATAATATAAGATCTCTGATCCATTACCCAGCAGATGGCAGAGAAGAAGAAGAAGAAACAGCACAATTATCTGAACTTTCCCCTGTACACTGTAACTATTATAGTTGCCCTAGAACTTCCAGTCGTGGTGGAGGTGTTGCTGTCATTTTTAAGGACTGTTTCAAATGTAAGATCTTACCAGTTGATGCTTACACTAGTTTTGAGGTCTTAATGTGTAAAGTCGAGCTTAGTAGCCCATTGCTTTGCGTTTTGATTTATAGACCACCTAAAGTTAACAGTGAATTTTTAAGGGAGTTTTCAGATTTTTTATCTAATGTGGTTTCGAGTACTGACAAGTTGTTGATTCTTGGTGATTTTAATATGCATCTTTGTTGTCCATCGAAACCTCTTGTAAGAGATTTCGTCCATCTTTTAGACTCTTTTAATCTCACCCAACACATATCAGGACCAACACACAAACTGGGTCACACGCTTGATCTAGTTTTATCATTAGGCCTTGATATCAGTAATATATCTGTAAGTGAGGCTGGGTTGTCTGATCACTTGCCAATTTTGTTTGACAGTGTGATTTCCTGTCCTAGTCCTGTAAACCAGCCTAATACTTACCGCTCAAGATCTATTAACCCCTCCACTGCGTTGCAATTTATGGATGCTTTTTTGGCCCTTCCAGTACATAGTGATGTGATATCATCGCAGGATCAGAATGTTGAAGAGCTGGTAAATTGTTTCAATTCTTCATGTTCAGAAATTTTAAACGTAATCGCCCCTTATAAAACTAAAATACTGAAATCAAATAATCAACCATGGTTTAATAGCGACATAAAAATTTTAAGGAAAAAATGTAGAAGAGCAGAAAGACAATGGAAGAAGGACAAATTACAAGTCTCATATCAAATCTTACAGAGTAATTTGTCCAATTTCCAAGAAGCAGTTTCTTTGGAAAGGGCAAAATACTTCTCTAACATAATCTCAAAATATTCCCATTGTCCAAAGATACTGTTTTCTACATTAAATTCAGTATTAAACCCTTCTAGACCGGCTGGTCCAAAACCTAGTTTAGACTTATGTGAGAAGTTTTGCAACTTTTTTATAAACAAAGTCACTGAAATTAGGGCACAGATCTCTAGTAATTCGACTCAGAATTATAAATTTGCAAATACTTGCCCCTCTGCTTTTTCTAATTTTCAGACTATTTCATACTCTGAGCTGTTGAGTAGTATCTCTAACATGAATCCAACCACTTGCTCTTTTGATGCCATTCCCACAAAGTTACTAAAGGATGTTCTGTACTCTGTGTTGCCAAGTCTTCTTTCTATTACTAATAGCTCTTTACAAACGGGTACTGTACCATTTTGCCTCAAACAGGCTGTGGTCCATCCTTTACTCAAAAAAGCTAATCTTGATCCTTCTGATTTTAATAACTATAGGCCCATTTCGAAACTTCCATTTTTGCACAAAGTTCTGGAAAAGTGTGTATTAAATCAAATTTCCCCCTACTTAATCGCTAACAACATTCTAGATCCTTTTCAGTCTGGCTTCAGAGCTAAACACTGTACTGAATCTGCACTTTTGAGGGTAGTAAATGACATCTTACTATCTGCAGATTCTGGCAACTGTACTATTCTTCTATTATTGGACTTAAGTGCGGCTTTTGATACTGTGGATCATCATATCTTGTTAAAGAGATTGGACCTTGATGTTGGCATTCGTGATGGTGCACTAGATTGGTTTGCATCATATCTTGCAAACAGGAACTTTTTGGTGGAGATTGGAGAATTTTCATCAAGCTCAGTCCCCGTAACTTGTGGGGTGCCCAAGTAATTTCCTCCAATTAAACCAGAAGAAGACTGATGTTATATTGTTTGGCCCTTCACATCTTTTAAATAATATAAGTTCTACCCTTGGCCCCCTTCAAGATAACATTCGTGATAAAGTTAAAAATCTGGGAGTTACCTTTGACCCTGAGTTAAAATTTGATAAACAAATCAACTCTGTAGTTAGAGCCAGTTTTCTGCAGCTTAGGGGACTTCGCAAGCTGAAAAATATTCTGAGCTTTAGAGATTTGGAGACCGTTATTCATGCGTTTATTTCCACTTGGCTGGACTATTGCAACACTCTATACGCTGGAATAAATCAGTCCTCGCTCTCGCGATTACAACTGGTACAGAATGCTGCGGCTCGCTTTTTAACAGGGACAAAAAAGAGAGAACATATTACACCCGTGTTGTCATCACTTCATTGGCTACCTGTTCGATTCAGAGTTGATTTTAAGGTTTTAGTATTTGTTTTTAAATCGCTTCATGGTCTTGCCCCTTCGTCAGACCTTCTCCATTCGTATTCTCCGGTAAGAATGCTCAGATCGTCCACCCAGATGATATTATATGTTCCAAGATCTCGACTCAAATCCAAAGGTGACAGAGCTTTCTCAGTTCTTGGTCCTAAGCTCTGGAATTCCCCCTTGTCTATTAGACTTTGCCCTACTCTCTCTACATTTAAATCTTCTCTCAAAACATACTTTTTTTCTCAGGCATATGTTGAATTTGATATTATTATTCTTTTTATGTTCCTGTCTTAATTTTATTACTTTTATTTTGATTTCTTTTCATATTTTATTATTAGTATTGAAATTCTATTGTGCAAGGATACTTTGTTTGATATGTTGTGCAGCACTTTGGTCAGCATTCATGCTGTTTTAAAGGGCTATATAAATAAAATTGACCTTGACCACAATTGTGTCTCTCTTTGTTTATTCATTCAGGTGGGTGAAATTGATCACCAAGGACTTAAAACATAAAGAAATATGTTTATAACATGTATATGTTGTTTTACGAGGGTAACATAAAGCTCCTCAGTCTAATTGAGATGTTTAATAGAAACGGTGTTTTGGTCATGAAAGAACCGTTTCGGTCGCGGACATTCCGCATGAGGCCTGGTATGAGAACATTAAAGATCGAATGGTTAGAGGCTCCAACACACTGTAAACCCAAAGTATTGTAATGTTTATTGCGTTTATGGTTTTATTATTGTGTTTATAGCATTAAGAGCGATTAAAGGTGTATATAAAGTTATAATTATATAAAGAGATATATGGTATCGGATATATATATATATATATATATATATATATATATATATATATATATATATATATATATATATATTATATGTTGAAGCCATTTTTATGGAAATAATAATATTTGAGTTTATTTTGTATTTTATTAATCTGAGAAAAAACCTGTGTTGCAAATTAAATGTAAGCAGTTAGCCAGGGATCTAGTATAAGGTCATTTGATTGGCTGAGAGTGGAAAGAAATAGAACCCTGCGAAACAGTCAGAAGCCACTGGACTTTGGAGCAACATAGTCTTTTGACCTACACGGAACTGCAGTTAACTTCTAAGAAAAGTAACGATCCTAAGTTTTTATTTCTTTTATGTTTGAGATTTATAATTAAACAGTCAAACGAAGAACTCTGGATTCAAGACTTTTATTCGCTGACGTTTTGTGTTGAGTACAAAAGAACTTTGAAGTCCTAAGCTAGTGAGTAGGCTTGTTGCACTCACATCAAAGTCAAAAGACTGCTCGACATAGTTAAAAATATCGAGTAAATTCAGAAGATTGCTCGACGAAGCCGAAAGACAAGCCGCGTGAGAAGATCGCTAAAGAATAAGACGCTCGTGATGATGGCGAGCTAATCGACTGGGCGGATCTGAGGGAAACCTGCTAGCGGCTGCTAACAAAGACAATAGACCAATACGGACGAAAACTACGTCGCAGCAAATGAATACAGAAAGAAAGCCAGAGGTAGCCTACCTAAAGAGTGAGTCGTCGGCTGAATGAAACTTTCCCTAGAACAGTTCTGATACTTTCTTCGTGACTCTATTAGCCATCGTCTATGAAGTGACAGTAAGTGTTTACTGGATATTTCATCCTGAAAGTCATAGAGCTTGACATAAATAAATCCTGCACAACAGTGATTCTTTTAAACGAGTGTTTATAAGAAGATTAGAAGCTGTGGACAATAATAAGAATTGTCGCGGTTTTGTGTGAAGACTTTTAAAGTGACATGACATGGCAGACGAAAGCGCAACTGCGTGTGTTGACCCAAAGAGGGCGCCAAAGCCCACAGAAAAGGCTGTAGAGGAGAAACTACACAGGCTGAAAGGAGAACGCAAGGGAAAGTTGGCACAAATAACCAAACTGAAGAATGATTTAGCCAAATTGAAGGAAAATGAACACAATGTTAATCTCATTAAAGATGAAGAATTGCTACGGTTCGAAAGATGCTTAAGACAATATGAATGGATTAATGAAGAGTTGTGTGAGTTAATAGATGAAGATGATAAGGAAGCGGATCAAGATGCTTATGAGAACAGATATTCGGAATTTAAGCAATTTATAGAAGACACAAACAAATGGATTGCAGATGTCCTAAAAGATGAGGAAGATGATATTAGGCCACATGATAGTGTATCCAAAGCTAACTCCGTGGTAAGCCATACTTCCAGTACTACTTCCGCAATACTGAGAATTAAAGCTGAACGTGAAGCGCTGTTGGCAAGAGCTGCAGCAATGAAAAAGAGAGAAGCAATAGAACAGGAAGAAATTCGCTTGAGAATTAAAAAAGAGCAATTGGAGCTTGAAACTGAGCTTGCTGCTTCAGATGCCAAATTGAAGGTGTACGAAGAATTTGAAGATGCTCATGGATCTAAAAATGATTTATCAGAGCTACCTTCAGGACTCAGATTTGAACCCCTAATGTGTAGACAAGAAAAACATGATGTAGATGATTATGTGCGTCATGGAGCTGGTAAGACATCTCTTACATTCAATCCAAAGCCAGCCACTCAACTTGGTGCTTCAGATAGAAGAAAGCCATCGTCAAGGTTTGATGCTGTCAGCAGCACGCCACATCTTAATCATCATGATCACACTGATTTTTCTACAGATAGCCTGCACGAAGTGTTACAGCGTCAAAACGAAGTCACCGAGATGCTCATTAAACAACAGAGTTTGTCTCAACTCCCTCAAAGAGACATATCCACGTTTACAGGAGATCCTCTGACTTACAGATCATTCATAAGGGCATTTGAGCATGCTATCGACAGTAAAACAGACAGTCATCAGGACCGGCTGTACTACCTCGAACAGTTCACGAGCGGAGAGCCACTTGATCTTGTTCGGAGCTGTGAGCACATGAAACCTGACAAAGCTTATAAAGAAGCCAGAGAACTGCTTGATCGTCACTATGGAGATGAAATGACCATCGCTACAGCTTATATCAAGAAGGCTATGGAATGGCCTCAGATAAAGCCAGAAGACAGAAAAGGATTGAATGCTTTTGCTTTGTTCTTGGTTGGATGTTGTAACACAGTGAATGATGTGGACTACATGGACGAAATGAACAATCCTACCAACATGAAGTCCATTTTATCCAAACTTCCATTCAAACTGAAAGAAAGATGGAGAAGTTATGCTTATGACATTCAAGAAAAAACAAGAAAAAGAGCCAGATTTCCTGATTTAGTGGACTATGTGTACCGACAAGCAAAGGTTGCCAATGACCCGCTGTTTGGAGATATCTTGGACTCCACTTCAAGTACTCAGAACATCTCAAAAAGTAAACCAAGCATTAGAAAAAGTGAGTCTAAAAGAAGCAGCTTTGCTGTGAATGTGTCTGCTACCGAAAATGATGTCAGTAAAAGCGAACCTGAGAAGAAACCTTTTGCAGCCAAGTCAGCAAGTGTTTTTCAAAGTCCTTGTCTTTACTGCCAGAAGAGCCATGCACTGAATGCATGCAACAAGATTCGAGAACAGCCTCTAAAAGAAAGAATTCAGTTCTTGAAAATGAACGGCCTTTGTTTTGGGTGTCTCACGGCAGGACATATGTCCAAGGACTGTAGAAAAAGGGCCTCTTGTCCAGATTGTTCACTCAAACACCCAGCTATCTTGCATGTTGTTAAGGAAGATGCCTCATCAAAGAACAACAGTGCAGACGACAAGTCACAAAGCAAGAATGAGGTCACAAGCGCTCTCGTATCTGCAGGTTGCAGAAAAGGTGACCATACTGGGGCCGGGAACAGTGAGTGTATTCTTCCCATTGTACCTGTGCAGATCAAACACAAGAAGAACACAAAGATAATCAAGACCTATGCTTTCTTGGATCAAGGAAGTACAGCGACTTTCTGCACTGAAGAATTGGCGAAGAAGTTGAATATGCGGGGCAGAAAAACAGAGATCATTAATAGCCAGAACGACGGACCATATGCTGTGAAGACAGCTCTTGGCTGGGTCGTCAATGGACCAATCAGCAAGTGCCAAGAGAAGGAATCAGATGATGGCAAAAGACGAAGTTTCCTTGTCAACCGTATTTCTGTGATAAGCGTAGAAGACATGCTGATGAGGTACTACAATGCAGATTTTCCAGAAAGAAGATGTGACGACAGACGAGAACAGTCGCAACATGACAAACAATTCATGCATACGGTGACAACATCAGCTCAGCTCGTGGATGGTCACTTCTGCATCAAGTTGCCTTTGAAGGATGACAAGGTGAAGATGCCACGCAACCGTGGTATTGCTGAACAGAGGCTTAACTCTTTGAAGAGGAAGTTCAGTAGGAATACAGACTTCTTTCAAGAGTACAAGGCTTTTATGGACAACATACTGGAAAAGAGCTACGCAGTAAGGATTCCAGAAAAACAGTTAATTCGCAGTGATGGAAGAGTATGGTTCATTCCACACCATGGGGTTTACCATCCAAAAAAGAAGAAACTCAGAGTCGTCTTTGACTGTGCGGCAACTTACCAAGGTGTGTCGCTAAATGACCAGTTGTTACAAGGGCCTGACTTAACTAACACCCTCATTGGAGTATTGTTGAGATTCAGACAGGAACCTGTGGCCATGATGGCAGATATAGAGTCCATGTTTTATCAGGTGTGGATTCCAGACACAGACGCGGATATGCTACGCTTTCTCTGGTGGCCAGGTGGTAATCTGAATGTGGAAGCAGAAGAGTACAGAATGCGCGTGCATTTGTTCTGTGCTACATCATCTCCTAGTTGTGCATCATATGCATTAAGAAGAACAGTGGAAGATGCAGCATCAAAGAGTACCCCAGAAGCCACACAGACAGTCCTCAAGAACTTCTATGTGGACGACTGTTTGAAGTCAGTAGCCACAGAAGAAAAAGCCGTTGCTCTCGTGAGGGAGCTGATGACGTTGTGCGCCAGTGGTGGTTTCCATTTGACCAAGTGGGTCAGCAACAGCAGAGCCCTGCTGGGCTCCATTCCTGACCACGAACGAGCAGCTGAAGTCAAAGATCTCGATTTGGAGCATGATGAGTTACCAGTGGAACGGGCATTAGGCATGCAGTGGTGCACAAGTTCTGACAGCTTCAGGTTCAAAATACATCTGCCACACAAGCCATGCACAAGACGGGGCATTTTATCTGTAGTCAGTTCGGTGTATGACCCAATGGGTTTTCTGGCACCACTCCTACTACCCATCAAGCTCATTTTAAGAGATCTCTGCCAAGAGAAGAAAGGTTGGGATGAAGAGATCCACAAAAAGGAATGTCGGACATGGATGAAATGGCTGACAGACTTAGACAAGCTTTCAGAACTCCGTCTGAACAGATGTTTCAAACCCCCTGCATTTGGGCCCACAAAAACTGCTCAAATTCACAATTTCTCAGACGCTAGTCAAGACGGATATGGCGTTGTGTCGTATCTCTTGCTGACAAATGACCGGGGTGAGATACATGTATCATTTTTGATGGGAAAGTCCAGAGTCGCTCCACTAAAGCAAATCACGATCCCGAGAATGGAGTTGTTAGCAGCAATGGTTGCAGTCAAGATCGATCGGATGTTGAAAGAAGAACTTGAAGTTCCCCTGATGGAGTCGGTCTTCTGGACGGATGGTACAACAGTACTAAAGTACATTGAAAATGATGCTCTTCGTTTCAAGACGTTTGTAGCCAACCGTGTCTCTTTCATTAGAGAAGCGACTACATCTTCTCAGTGGAAGTATGTCAACACCTCACAAAATCCAGCAGATCAGGCTTCCAGAGGTTTGAAGATCCAGAGCTTCATGGAAAGTAAGAGCTGGTTTCAGGGGCCTAGTTTCTTGCGAAAAGAAGTTGAATGGCCGGAACAACCTGTACAGTGTCCTTACCTGATTGAAGATGATGTTGAGGTAAAGACATGCGCTGCAGTGTCATGCACAAAGTCAAACGAGTGCACAGATCCAATGAATCAGCTCATTGAGTATTACTCCAGTTGGCATAAGCTAAAAAAGGCTGCAGCCTGGATGTTGCACTTGAGAAGGACGTTACGGCATCTGAGCAAGAAAAGAAAAGAATTTAAGCAGAACATACAGCAGAATGAGAATGATCCAGAGAAATGCAGATCTATAGTTGAACAGCAAATGGTGATGTGCAAGAAAAACCTGGAAAAAGGAATACTTACCGTGGAAGATTTATCCAGAGCTGAAATTGAACTGGTTAAATACAGTCAAAGACAAACTTACATGGAGGAGATACAAGCCTTGCAGCCGGCAGGCTCCCGTGTGAAAAGGAACAGTTCTATCTTCAAACTGGATCCATACTTGCAGGAGGATGTGTTGAGAGTAGGAGGACGTTTGAACAGATCAGCGATGCCTGAGGAGGCCAAGCATCCTGCCATTCTGCATAAACAGCACAGAATAGCTCATCTCATTCTCCACCACATCCATCAAGAGTGTGGACATGGAGGTAGGAACCACATCCTAGCCATATTGCGACAACGGTATTGGATACCAAGAGCCAATGTAACAGCAAGAAAAGTGATTTCAGAGTGCAACCTCTGCAGAAGACTGCATGCAAAGGCAGGAGAGCAGAAAATGGCGGATCTGCCACAAGACCGTCTGCTCCCCGACAAACCACCCTTTACCAACACGGGTGTTGATTATTTCGGACCTTTCGAGGTCAGAAGAGGACGTGCAAAGGTTAAGCGTTATGGAGTGCTCTTCACATGTTTAACTGTCAGGGCAGTGCATATAGAAGTAGCCCATTCTCTTGACACTGATTCATGCATTAATGCCATACGACGTTTTCAAGCCAGAAGAGGTCAAGTGTCAATTATTCGTTCCGACAATGGCACCAACTTTGTCGGCGCTGAACGAGAGCTACGCGAGGCATTGGCAGAGCTGGATCAGTCTCGTATCAACGAAGTCATGATGAAAAAGGGTGTGCAATGGATTTTTAACCCACCTGCTGCGTCTCACCACGGCGGTATCTGGGAGCGTCAAATCCGTACAGTGAGAAAAGTACTGAGCTCTGTTGTGAAGCAACAACTCTTAGAAGATGAAGGACTACACACTCTCTTATGTGAAGTTGAGAGCATCATCAATGGAAGACCTTTAACCACGAACACAGATCACCCCAATGATCTCGAGCCGCTGACTCCGAATCATCTGCTCGCGTTGAAAGCACAGCCTAGATTTCCACCTGGTGTGTTCACTAAGGATGACGTCTACGCCCGCCGACGCTGGAGACAAATACAATATATGGCGGATCTGTTCTGGCGAAGGTGGACTCATGAATACCTACCGCTCCTGCAAGAACGGCAAAAATGGCTCGGCTTAAAGAGAAGTTTCAAGGTTGGAGATGTTGTCCTCGTCGCAGATTCATTCCTGCCAAGAAACTCCTGGATGTTAGGCAGAATCGTGAGGGTAATGCCCGACTCCAAAGGCGTTGTCCGAAGTGCTGAAGTTCGGACGAAGACCAGCATCATTCAAAGACCCATAACTAAACTTTGTTTGTTGCAGGGAGAAGACTGAAGATAGAAGAGAAAGACTTGAATAGAATAGAAATTACCAGTGGAATAGGCTGAGAGAAGTATTTAGTTGTTAATACTTACCAGTTAATGTTTGCCTTTAAATATTTTCCTGTGAAGAGAAGAAGATTCTTGTTAAAAGGAATTGAGAAAGTGTTAAATGTAAGAGTGTAAATGACTTCAGTTTAAATTTAAGTTGATAATTGATATGTTAAGGCATAGTCAATACCCTAACCGGGATATGTTGAAGCCATTTTTATGGAAATAATAATATTTGAGTTTATTTTGTATTTTATTAATCTGAGAAAAAACCTGTGTTGCAAATTAAATGTAAGCAGTTAGCCAGGGATCTAGTATAAGGTCATTTGATTGGCTGAGAGTGGAAAGAAATAGAACCCTGCGAAACAGTCAGAAGCCACTGGACTTTGGAGCAACATAGTCTTTTGACCGACACGGAACTGCAGTTAACTTCTAAGAAAAGTAACGATCCTAAGTTTTTATTTCTTTTATGTTTGAGATTTATAATTAAACAGTCAAACGAAGAACTCTGGATTCAAGACTTTTATTCGCTGACGTTTTGTGTTGCGTACAAAAGAACTTTGAAGTCCTAAGCTAGTGAGTAGGCTTGTTGCACTCACATTATATAATGATATGTATTATATATATCGCTCAACTATTTTGTTATACAGAGATTGTAATGCATTGTGAGGTAAAAGAAAGATGCTTTGAGGTTTATAAGAGACAAATGTAAAAAATACTTAGAGTATATGAAAACTCTGAGAGGAATTGAGCAACGTTTATTGATGTGTGGTTGGTATGAGTCACATACACGTGGCATAAGACTTTGTGATTTCATTATACAATTTATATATATATATATATATATATATATATATATATATAATTATAGAATCTGTGAACTATTGTAATAAAGATTACAAGAGCGACTCCATGATTGGAAACAGCACAATTGTGTCTCTCTTTGTTTATTCATTCAGATTTCATACTGCAGCACAGCCAGTCGGACGGCGGGCGTGCTACACACCTAGACAGGGTCAGAATTGAACAGGAGAAAATCGATGTCATTCGCTCTATAAGACTTGTTCATGGGTGACTTGTAGATTCAGTCTCTAGAAAAGTGCAAAAATACTTTTTTTTTGAGTCACACTGGAGCTAACATGGCCAAAGTTCTAAAAGCGGCTATACAAGAGTGGGAGCTTGCAAGGGCTCAGTAGTACTGCTGTTGTTACTGACAATGCACGCAACATGGATGTGGCAGTGAGAGAAGCCGGGTTGTCGCCACATATCAAATCACTTCGTAAAAAAAAAAATAGTGCAGTTCAAAACACATTCTCGCACACTAACAAGCTTACTGAGATCACTCGCAGGAAGAAATCAATGTCTCTCGTTCCACAAGACAGTTCACGGATGACTCGCAAAAAAACAGCAGATCTCTCAAAATGCCTACAGTCGAATGATGCAAAGAACAAAGGCTTTTGATGAAACTTAGAGCCCCAGCAACTCTCTCTCGTGCTCTCGGCCAGTCTCCAACATTGCTCTCCATCGGACGACGCACTCAACTAAACTCCTGCTACCATCTCTCCATTTTCACACGGTGATGTCAGTGTGCACTAATCTTACGAAACTTAAACTGAATGTATAGCACTGTCTCATGTTAAATCACAGGCGGAAAAATTGACTCCTTACACAGCGAGCATGGTCGGTGTATCTACCCATTACCCTTATTTTCTCTTCTTCCCATTACCCTTATTTTCTCTTCTTCCCAGACAAAATAAAAGTTCCTCCAAGAAAAAAATATCTCTGTTACATCTAGGTTGTTCTCAAGGATCTTTTCCCTTCTAGGTGGATCCCTGTTAATTTTTTCTCTAAACTTCAATGTCCTTTCTCTCCCTTAACTCTTTCTCTCAAAAACAAGTAGTATCACATTTTATGCTTATTTTTATGATGCTTTATAACAGTACAAATTTTCTGCAAAACATCAGAAAATTAATTTATTCAATTCAATTATTACATTTAAGAACACTGAAAATGATCAAAAAAAGAATAAAATAAAAAGCAGTTGAATAAATTTTATTTAATTATTTAAAATGCTTCTTAAACAGATCTTGTCCTCTTGTGTGACATCTTTGTCCTCCAGCATGACGGTGCAGTTGTCACACCACAGGATGTTTCAGCCTTTTGAGTCAGTTAATAACCTTGCTATTCATAGCTAACCTGTCATTAAGAGTTAGCAAGACACATTTGCGTAATTTTCCATGATTATGTAGTTTAACATACATTATTAATTAAAAAAAATATATATAATTTAGGGGTCTCACACCAAATGACAACAAAACGTTACTCTTCTATAGTGCTTCCAAAAAAGTTAAATATTTGAACAATTCTGAGACAAAAACTAACCATGTGCAAGTGTCATGGGCTTCACAAGGGGCTTCAGTGACATCCTTAGATGTACAGGGAATTGCCCGATTTATTATCAGAAAATGGTGTAACACCGGAGGACATGGTTTTCAGTGACAAAATGTATCAAGAACGTATGCTTTTAGAAATATATGGATATAAAAAACGATTGCCATTTACTAAAATAGACACTTGTAAAATTATGCCAGATGTTTTTAACATTTTTTTTATGGTTTTCCATTTAATTTATAAAAGTTGTAATTAATTGAACGATGCTTGAGACAGTCCATGTCCATGTAAAACAAAGAAATTTTTAACCATTTACTGCATTTTAAATTATGACAATGTCATATAGATATACACATATATTATACTTCACAGAATTACTTAAATACTCTGAATAGTCACTGGCCAATGTAAAGCTGTGCTGTAAGATAATGTACAGTCAGACAGTCGTTATTAGAGTATAAACCCTGACAGGATGATCAGGCCATGCATCATCCTAAAGGAGTTTATTCTGACAGAATGACTGACTATGCTGTTCATTATCCAGACAGCAAAGTAACTTAAATTCTCTTTAGTGTTTAGGTTTAGTGTCTGGATTGTTCATAGTTCATTGTTCATCGATCAATATAGCATGTCAATCAAATTTTGAGGGCTTTGAGCACACCACCCTATTTCACACAGAATGAAGCACATTTCATTATAATCATCTCATTATTCTTATAGTAAAATAATAATAGCCTAATAATTATACAATAAAAAAATATTATTCAAATCAGTATTTAAAATACAGCCTACAACAAACACTTATTTATTCACATTACTCTAGTGAGAATTGAGGGCACAGTGGAAAACAATCCGGGTCTTCTTAATTTTCTTGATGCAGAATATCAATCATATATCATATCATATCTTATCGTATTTTATTTATTTATTTATTTATTGTGGGTGAAATATGACCAGTTTCGATTTCGTGAGATTCACCCTGGTATTATCTAATGCAATGACGATCGATTTTAAATGTGCATCATATCTTTTTTGGGCCACTGTAAAGGGTTAAACCATTTTTGGCCAGACGTCAAACGCTCTCTGATTCCCCACAGCGATCAGATGAGAGAGCTGCACTTTTCTCTCTGTGTCTCCGGGTCCATGTTGGAGTTGATCTGCTATGCTGGGTCATTTCAGGCCACGTCTGTCCGATCACAGGAGCAAACACTGATATTACAGGGTTTTCAAATAAAGGACGTACACACATACTGTGCTGCAGCTTCGAGGTGAGTCATTATTTCCTGTGTTTTACGCCTGTGGGAAATGAAATGCCATTACTTTGCAGAAAAATGTACCCGTGTTAAAAAAACATCGACAGCCAAGTGCAACTCGCTATCGCTCCGACATCTAGCAGCTGTGTTTCTATATTGCATGAAATGTCATTGCGCGCGTTTAATATTCCACGTTTTTATAAAGCGGATGTGGTTTTCCGCACTTTTAGCGTCTTTCGGCAAAACCATAAGAGTCGTTGGTATTTGAAGAAACATAACCTTAGACTACATTTACCCTAGAGCGAAATGCTTTCCTTTTGACATTATGCTGTTAACAATATGCTTTATGTAATGAACAGTGCTCTGTTGTTTGTTTTTGTTGTGGTTGTTGCTGTTGTTGTTGTGGCTGCTGCTGCTGCTAAAGTTACGGTTGCACCTATACAATCGTGCATGCGTGCAAACTTTAGTCAGACGTAATAATAAACTTTTATGACATCCGACCGTTTTTTGCTCTCAAATGTGTTAGTTGGCCAGTGTTGTTTGGTTGGCTCACGGTCAGAGCCCGACTTGACCCACTTAGAGAAACAAAATTTGAACACATTTTAGCAGAATATTATTATATTACCCAAAGCCTGCCAGTATGACAATGTATCTAATTGTATGGTGTGACTGTTGCTACTATAACAAAATGGTTGCAGTTGCTTGTGCATGCACAGGAAAGCCACATATCTTTTATGTTTGCAATAACTCTTCACCAAAGACTGTTTGGAATGTAATACTATCATGCTATGCATACTATTTCTATAGCATGCACTATGCATACTATATGACATTTCTGTAAACATGGAATACTATTACATTTTCTAAACTGTGCAGTAGCATTACAACAGCAGCACAGAATAATACTGAATCTTGCAAAGCAATTTGAATTTAAATGACTAAACTGGAAGTGATTTTTAACACATCTGGAAATTAATTTCTTATTTGGCATCACTGGCAAAAGTTAAAACATTATTACACATTTTTATCACACAAACCCCCATAGTATTCCATACTGAAAATACAAAATACTCAAATATACTGTTATGAATGCAGTTAATGAGGTTTATGTCCGAACCCTGTTGCAATGAACAGGTTATCACTTTTCTGTGTAGTAAGTGACTTAAAATATTGTTTTTAACAGACATGCAAAAGAAAAAGGGATGTTGAAGTATGGAAACTATTAGTGGTCCTCTTGACTCTCCGTAGATGAGAATTTCTCTGCAGCTGGAGGGTTATTTCAGGTCAGCTGTGTGCCATGTGGATTGGTGAATCCATTTAAAAGCCTGGGCAAAACTGTATCTGGCAAGATGACACTGAAGTCTTTGTAATGAAGTGCATTTCATGTTAATTTACCATTTAACTGCAAATGTTTGTAGATTTAAATGCATTGGATAAGGGGTTATGTCTATCTCTAAAGGGTTTGAGCAGATGACTGTTGTGTATCAGTGGCCTGTACTGATTTCAGGAATATAAAACCCCCTCACAGCTTTTTTTCTGTGTCCCTGGTGTCCTGGTCCCAGAGTGTCTGTCAATCTAGGAAGGGCTCAGGGGTGTTTGGTTTCAATAGGCACTTTTAATAGATTTTACATACCTAAATTGTTTCAAGCATTTAAGCAGAACTGATTGTGTCCAAAATTTTTAAGATGTTGTGTACAGCACCCTACTCAAAACCATTGCATGTGTGAAGTGTGCAACCTCACATCCCCTCACAGTACGTTTTAGGGGGCCTTGAATGCGAACAGACCGTGAGGGGCCCGCATTCTCTAATGGTCCTGACAGTATGTGTAGTGATTAGAGTAGAGACCATATAATCTTTCCACTCTTTTGCAAGCCTGTTGCTCAATTTTTTTTCCCAGTTGTCTAAACTTCTGTCTGTCAGTCTTTATTGGGTGTTGGGGAGACCTATATTTGTAGTTGCTTGGTTGAGTTTATGGTATGGTATGTTTATTCATAAATATAGGGTGCTGGCCATTTATAACTTTCATTCGACAGACCTCATATTAACACCAGAAAACATGTCAGTGGACATGACAAATATCAGAAAATATCCCTAACTTTTTTATTTAACTTTTTTAACCAAATTTTTGAATTTTTGTAGTTCATACTAGATGAACATTTTATGTTCCATTCACTTCTATTCATTTGAATTCATGTGACCAAATTGCAGCAGGTATGCAAGCAGCACATGTAATTGTCACAACCTTCTACAATGTGAGTAAATTTCACGAGAGGCGACAAAAAATGTACTTAATTGGCCAATGGCTAGTAGGAGTGTGTGAAATATATTGTTTGCGATAATATCTTAATTGACGTTTTAACAATATGCCAAAAAATATTGAGTATTTCACTCTTGTTTTTAGAAACCAATCAAAACACTGCATGAAGTGTTCACGAATTCACTGTGTGATGTAGCTAAGTATTAGCTACCAGAGGTGCATTTTTGAGCATTTTTGGGGAAAATCTGTATTTACTTGAGTATTTATATTTCTGTCAACTTTTACTTTTACTCCACTACATTTCCTAAATAAAATGTATATTTTTACTCCGATACAATGCCCCAAAGCATTTTCGTTACTTACTACTAAATAAAAAAGCTGTTGATTTCATATTCCGGGTTGCGTCCGTTGCTGGAGTGGCTGAGAAGAGAAGAATTTGATTTTGATTAAAAATAAGCCACTTATGTGTGTTCGTCCAGTGGAAGACATTTGAACTTTAAAATGAAGAGTGTCAAAGACTTTCTATACAGTCTTAAAAGGAACTTTGATAGTGTTCAAGTCCTGTACCATGTGTTTTTCCTCTTGCGCTGCCTGTAATGCAGCGAGTCTTAGCGAGCGCACAGGGCGAGAATCAGGAGCGTGGGCAGCTGAAACCTTGTTGCACGTGCGAAAGAGAACGTCCGCGCACCTCCAAATAAACTTCTTTGAAATGCAAAACTGATTTTCGTTCGCTCGAAATATTTTCTTATTTGCGAGACGAAGATTTTCTCCTCAACTCCTCAACGCGCCCAATGCCCTTTTGCACGTTCAAAATAAGATATTGCGCGCGCAAAAATTTGGCAGAGATCCAATTCCATAGGTGGTACGCCATTTCGGTTCTGCAAAGGGAACAAAGGACCGTTTTATTTGGCCTCTGTTTAAAGTGTTCCCATACTTTTGATAATCGTGGTCTAGGTTTTTGTGATAGAATGGAACTTTCTCGCCATTACACGAGATGAATGTAAACAGTGTGACGCGTCGACGCATTTCACGCATGTCGGCGTATTTTCGTAGTCGACGTAATTGATGACATCGACGTGTCGTTGCAGCACTAAATGAAAGTGTTGTTCATTGTTAATTTCAACATTTACATTTTAACATTTTAAAGTTGCCTCTTACATTAATTATAATGCACAATGAATTAACATAAATGATCAATGTATAATTAATGTTAGTATTTTTTTATATTTAAAAATTATAAACATTTTGCCATTTTTTAAAAAAAAATTCAAAGCAAACAAAATGTAAGATAGTTAATACAATCTTGCTGCTCAAACTGTATAGACCAACTTTTAATAATATTTTCTGCTGCTTTTGTATTTTGCATTTACTTTTACTTTTACTTTAAATACTTAACTTTTGTTTAATATCAAAATAATACTTTTCATACTTAAGTACGAAAAATATCACATACTTTAAAACTTTTACTCAAGTAATACAGTGACTTTTAGTTCTACCAAAGTCATTTTCTGGTAAGATATCTATACTTTTACTCAAGTATGGATTTTAAGTACTTTATACACCACTGGTATTTACTAAGTACTATTGTGTGCGCATATTCAGAGTGTGGGGTTTGACAGAAAATAAAATGAGTGAAGAAACTGTCGTACAGCTCTGACAAGCTGCGCATTAAATAATTGCTGCCTTTGCCAAATCACATGTGATTTAAACACGATGTGCAGCCCTAATATGAGGATTATGAAAAGCTTCGGGAGTCAACTGAACACAGTGCGGCTGCAGCAGACAGAAAGATCAAAAACACACATGCAACAAACATTGGCCGTATCATCAGAAAAAGCGACAGATGGAAAGATATAACATGCGCAGTCACCAATTACACTGCAAGAGCTAATACAATAAAACATTTTTGAATGATGAAAAATATCATCTGATTATCATTATCGGAAAAATCCTCAAATATCGAGATATAATTTGTCAATATATATATACATATGTATATTTTACAGTGGGGAGAACAAGTATTTAATACACTGCCGATTTTGCAGGTTTGCCCACTTACAAAGCATGTAGAAGTCTGTCATTTTTATTATAGGTACTCTTCAACTGTGAGTGACGGAATCTAAAACAAAAATCCAGAAAATCACATTGTATGATTTTTAAGTAATTAATTTTATTGCATGACATAAGTATTTGATACATCAAATACAGAAAAGCAGAACTTAATATTTGGTACAGAAACCTTTGTTTGCTATTACAGAGATCATATGTTTCCTGTAGTTCTTGAGCAGGTTTGCACACACTGCAGCAGGGATTTTGGCCTACTCCTCCATACAGACCTTCTCCAGATCCTTCAGGTTTCGGGGCAATACGGATTTTCAGCTCCCCCTGAACAGTTGTTGCCTTCTCATCAAGCTGCTCACACAGCTCTCTGGTCTTGGCCAATGTGGAGAGGTTGGAGTCTGTTTGATTGAGTGTGTGGACAGGTGTCTTGTTATACAGGTAACGAGTTCAAACAGGTGCAATTAATACAGGTAATGAGTGGAGAACAGGAGGGCTTCTTAAAGAAAAACTAACAGGTCTGTGACAGCCGAGATTACTGGTTGGTAGGTGATCGAATACTTATGTCATGCAATAAAATGCAAATAATTACTTTGTGATTAATCACATTAATCACAATGTGATTTTCTGGATTTTTGTTTTAGATTCCGTCACTCACAGTTGAAGAGTACTTATGATAAAAATTACAGACTTCTACATGCTTTGTAATTGGGAAAACCTGCAAAATCGTCAGTGTATCAAATACTTGTTCTCCCCACTGTACATATGGACGCAACTATGAGCAGAGGTGTAATGTAACGAAGTAATAATACTTCGTTACAGTACTTGAGTATTTTTTGGGAAAATCTATACTTTCTTGAGTATTTATTTTTCGGTCAATTTTTACTTTTACTCCACTACATTTCCTCAATAAAATGTATACTTTTACTCCGATACATTTCCCCAAAGCATCTTCGTTACTTACTACAAAATAAAGTTGGAAGAATATAGACTGCAAGCAAACATGTGCAAACAAGTGCTCGCACAACCGCTCTTGATTTCATTTTCCGGGTTGCGTCAGTTGCCGGAGCGGCTGAGAACAGTGCGGCACGAGAGCGACCTCTAGAGGCCAAATAAAAAGTATCACTCGTGCCTCGTACGTGAGACTGCGCGCTCCACAGAACTGCACACTTCAAAAACGGATTTAAAACAGACAACAAAGCGGTATGTTTTACAGTACACTACAGTATATGTTTTCATATCACTAAAGTAGTTTGTTGACTAAATGCTGTATTAGTGGGTGTCTGCGTGTCCGTGTTGAACGTGCTTTTTGTAGAAAATGCAGGAATATGATTTCCGCTATGCAGAAAACGCGGACAGAATCCATTCATAAAAAGGGAATTTACTGTGTAACTGGGATTGTCAGGATTAATGGTGCAGGCACGCGGTTTACTGCTGAACAATTCATTCAGAGACACAAAACATGCAGGATTCATATTTGAATAGTATTTTTTCCGTTAACACATTGTAATAGTTTCATGTTCTATGTATCTGTTTCCCCAGTCCTGTCTTAAGTCACGTGTTCCTTGTTTTGATTTTAGTCCTGCCATTCGTCTCGTGGTCTTTGTTTTGAGTTCCAGTTCATCATTAGTTAATTCCTGTCAGCTGTCTGTCATTATCAGTTATCGTCTTCACCTGTGTTCCTGTCATTAGTCCTTGTATATATTCCCTGTGTTTCCCTCACTCCTGGTCCGTTCGCGTTTACTGTGCAGCACTTTGAATGTACAAAAATGTTTTTTTTTTTTTTTTGGAAATTTACATTGGAATAAAATATAAATGTTTTATTTCTTCATTTAAAACAAATAATATACATTTCTACACAGGCACTCTTCAGTTTTGGTTGAAATAATTCTTTAGCTTGTAAATGTACAATTTCCTTCAGTTTAATTTAAACTTGTAATTAAAATAAATAAAAGTGTGTGTATATATATATATATATATATATATATATATATATATGTGTATATATATATATGTGTATATATATATATATATATATATATACTTTAAAGTTTATAATTAGACAGCCCTGCGGTGAGTAAACAATTGTGCAGTGAAAATTACCCCAAAGTACCACCTAGTGTCCAACCTACTCTAATACTGTTATAACCCGTTTACATGTATATATATATAATAAAAAACAATAGACACAACTATGGGACGCAGCCGTCCAGCAGCAAGCATCACAATAGTGACAGAAACTTCAAGGTGCAATTGACCGTTCGCAAAAACCCGCCCCCTCTTGCTATGTTCAACAACCCATGCGCTCTCACGCCACACATCATGTTCTCACGGAGTGAAAAATACATCGCGGAGCAAAGAGGACACTGACAACGTATGAAACAGTTTCATATTTCAAATATTGTAATTTTTAAAGATGTTTAAACAAATAAATAGTGTATAGTGGCTCTTTAATGTGTCGTGTCAGATCGCTGTAGCTCCTTCAAGCTGCTCGTGAACCGATCATCTCTTCATACTAGTTCATTTATAGCATCAAATAAACATGAATGAACATCAGAAGGAATGTTGTTTCAAAGGGTGGAAAGACGTGAGTACACACAATTTTTCAAGTTCAAGTTCACCAACGTTAATCTACTAACTCCCCTGACTGCTTTGTTGGACAAAATGGCGGATTTGGGGTTATGACTGGTCAGATCGCCTGTCAATCAAACTGTTTGCAAGGGGCAATTAGGTCCCCATTCCTGTATTTTGCCTGGGGCCCTCAAATCTCTAAATCTGCCCCTGGTGAAAGTATACATAGCCTATAAAATGCCTTTGCGTGTAAAGATGGCCATTTTAAGCATGATTGTTGGATTTAAATGAAATGGAAACACTTTACAATACAATTTGTAACATTAAAGGTTAATGAAAGTGTTGTTCATTGTTAATTTCAACATTTACATTTTAACATTTTAAAGTTGCCTCTTACATGAGTTATAATGCACTATAAATTAACATGAATGATCAAGGCATAATTTTTTGCCATTTTTTTTAAATTCAAATAAACAAAATGTAAGAAATAGAGTTAAAACAATCTTGCTGCTCAAACTGTGCATAGAACAATTTTTAATAATATTTTCTGCTCCTTTCGTATTTTGCATTTACTTTTACTTTCACTACTTAAGTATGCTTTATATCAAAAAATACTTTTCATACTTAAGTACAAAAAATATCACATACTTTAAAACTTTTACTCAAGTAATATTCTAAACAGTGACTTTAACTTCTACCAAAGTCATTTTCTGGTTAGATATCTGTACTTTTACTCAAGTATGGCTTTCAAGTACAGTTGTGTTCAAAATCATTCAACCCCCCAATGCTGTAAATGGTTTTAGAGAATTTAGAGTACATTTGTAATTGAATTCAGAATGAAATCCTACAAGGACTTCTTAAAGAAGCATATGCAACTAAAATGACATCAATTGGTTTTGTAATACAGTAGTAAATGTTTCTTTTGTGAATTCTTCATTGACACAATTATTCAACCCCTTAAAGACTACCACTCTGAAGAACAGAGGTCCATTGAAGTGTTTTCAATCAGGTATTGAAAGCACCTGTGGATGTCAGGGAGCAGCAATAAAGCCTAATAAGCACCAATTAGGCAGCTTTAAAATGACTGTGATACTCAGCTCCTTCTAGACATTTACTGGTGTGGTTACAAACATGGTGAAGTCAAGAGAATGGTCCAGGAAGACAAGAGAAGAGGTGATTACTCTTCACAGGAAGGGCAATGGCTATAAGAAGATTGCAAAGATGTTAAACATACCAAGAGACACCATAGGAAGCATCATTCGCAAATTCAAGGCAAAGGGCACTGTTGAAACGCTACCTGGTCGTGGCAGAAAGAAGATGCTGACTTCGACTGCTGTGCGCTACCTGAAGCGTAGAGTGGAGAAAAGTCCCCGTGTGACTGCTGAGGAACTGAGAAAAGATTTGTCAGATGTAGGTACTGAAGTTTCTGCTCAGACAATACGGCGCACCCTGCGTAATGAAGGCCTCCATGCCAGAACTCCCAGGCGCATCCCCTTGCTGTCTCCAAAGAATAAGAAGAGTCGACTGCAGTATGCCAAAAGTCATGTGGACAAACCACAGAAGTTTTGGGATAGTGTTCTGTGGACTGATGAAACAAAATTAGAACTGTTTGGGCCCATGGATCAACGCTATGTTTGGAGGAGGAAGAACAAGGCCTATGAAGAAAAGAACACCTTGCCTACTGTGAAGCATGGCAGGGGGTCAATCATGCTTTGGGGCTGTTTTGCTTCTGCAGGTACTGGGAAGCTTCAGCGTGTGCAAGGTACCATGAATTCTCTTCAGTACCAGGAGATATTGGAGGACAATGTGATGCAGTCCGTCACAAACCTGAGGCTTGGGAGACGTTGGACCTTTCAACAGGACAATGATCCCAAGCATACCTCCAAGTCCACTAGAGCATGGTTGCAGATTAAAGGCTGGAACATTTTGAAATGGCCATCGCAGTCACCAGACTTAAATCCGATTGAGAACCTCTGGTGGGACTTAAAGAAAGCAGTTGCAGTGCGCAAGCCTAAGAATGTGACTGAACTGGAGGCTTTTGCCCATGATGAATGGGCGAAGATACCCGTAGCTCGCTGCAAGACACTTGTGTCAAGCTATGCTTCACGTTTAAAAGCTGTTATAACTGTAAAAGGATGTTGTACTAAGTATTAAGATTGAATGTCACTTGGGGGTTGAATAAAACTGATAATGATGTGAGCAGAGAAAAGACATTTGTGGTTATTTCATTATAAATGTTATGTTATATTTGTCTGACCTACACGTGCCTCTTTGATTTAATTGTAAGCAGGATGACTGAATGATCAAAATCAATGTCAAACCGGCCAAAACAATCAATTTCAGTGGGGGTTGAATAATTTTGAACACAACTGTACTTTATACACCACTGACTATGAGACACAACGGTGCAGCAGCAAGCATCATAACAGTGAAAGAAACCTCAAGTTTAAATGTGTGAAATTAGGGCCTCATTCCTGTCTCTTGCCTGAGGCCCCCAAATCACTAAATCCGCCCCTGTCCGTGCATTATGACAGCAGCCTAATATATTATATACTGGTTGTTTTTAAAGTTAATCAAACAACAGACTCACTGCAAAAAATCACTCCGTGCTCTTGATTGAATACATTTTACAACTTTAAATTTCTATTAATTAATCTATATTGAAGACTGTGCAGTGTTATTTTATATTTGATTACTTTATTCAATTTCTGTACCTAACCTAATCTGTATCTACTGGAGGCCTGTCTCGATTGGTCGATATAATCGACTGTGTCAATGCTGATAATTAGTCGACGTCAATATTTTTAATCGACTAATCGTTTGAATTATTTTACCTTTTAAATTTCGTTTTCACACTTTGACTAAAATAACAACAGTTTTCTCCACATCACTAGTGTGCTAACGTTACGCGCATCACATCAAAGTTTCCAAGGACTGCCGGTGTTGAGTGCGATGTCTAACAAATTTGTAAGCAAAAGTTTTCAAAGGCCGAAGGGGTCTAAAGTAAGGGAGTACTTCAGATTAGCTGATAATAAAAAAGGTGGTTTGTACACTTGTTGGTATACCACAGCAGCACAAGCTCGATTAATGAACATCTGAAGAGGAATATAACGTTAGGGACTGTTCTGGATGATGTGTTTTTATCCATTAAATTAACTCAGCCTTTGTAGGCAGAACGTTTAAAATCCGCTGTCCTTTAAGCTGCTAAAGGCACCGTTCACACATCTCGTCTTTTGCGCTCGCAAGTTCGTCATTTCAAATGTGGGCGCGTGGCAAGGGTGCTCTTAACTACGGTGGCCCAGTAGTGCACAGCACAACGAAATTTAAAAAGCAATGATTTGCTTTTCAATTTTGCAATTCCACCAAATGGTTAAAACGAAAACTTTGTATTAATTACAATGACTTTGTTTTAACATTTAAAAACAGACATGTTCAAATTCCAAAGCTTGTTACTACCATTTACTTACTACAGGTGACATTTTGTCAATGCCTCCCTTCATGTACTTACAATAAACAATTATTTACAGGAAAAAATCACTGTAATTCTCCAAAAGGTTTTTTTTTTTTGTTTTTGTTGTTGTTGACCAGACTGGCTTACTACTGGTAAAATTGTGGCAATACCTCCTTTTATGTAAACTACACAATTAGTTAGTAATTTTAATGAATACAAATTAAACGTTTTAAAAACTTGGTGGAATTGGCAGACGTTCCCTTCATCATGCGCCGTGGTAGTGCGTCAAATCATTCACATGTATAAACATGAAGCTATTGTGCACAAATGTGATTTTGAATTAATATTTCATGGCGATATACAATGTTTACATGCTTAACTTATCATGGTAAGTCTCTGGACTCTTAGAACAGTGGCAAGGAAATCTAACTTTACCTTTTCCATTGTGTTGTGGCTTCATTTCCGTTGTGTTGTTGCTTTATTTCCGTTGTGTTGTGGCTTTATTTCTGTTGTGTTGTGGCGATTTTGTTGTGTTGCGGCTTGTTTCCGTTGTGTTGTGGCTTGATTTTCGTTGTGTTGTGAACTTATGTTTGCTTTTTAAATTTCTTTGTGTTGTGCACTGCTGGGCCACCATACTTAACAGATGGGTATGCGGTGCGGGCACGCTCGTTTTTTCCAGGCGCGCCTATGCCGTGGCGAGATGGAAGTATCTCAACTTTTCAGAATGCCACAAGAACCAGCCGATCAGCTTTGGCCTCTCCGTTACAACATTGAAGGCTCAGCCGAGCAGCTGATCATAGCTGTACAGGGCGGGCTTTTATTTCTAATCTCCATAAATATATCTAGTAGTAAAGCTAATGCAAGGGCTCGAAATCAGTTAATCCCTTGCTGATACTTCGTAGTCATTTTGGAGTGCAGTTCATAGTTGCATAGCAACAACAGGCACCACGGGAGCACAAGCGCTTTGGAAAGAAGGAGAAAGCAGTGCGGCCACGCTTTCCACTTGTTAACCACTGTGACGGTTAGATTGATCTATACCTGCATTTGTTAATGGGCAGAGTTGATACTTCTGTAATTAACTGTAATTTACTTCTGCATGTTTTAAGGACATTTCATTGTGTGACGGTATACTAACATAACGGCATAAATGACATATTGAATAACATTTAAAAATACAAATTTATGTATAATATGTACACAGTTAATAAATACTATTCATATACAACCAAAAGAGTTTGCCAAATTAAAAGAACATTAGGTATGTTTTTTTCCTGAATGCCAAAGTTGAAAGTTAAATAAAATGTTCTTAAGAAAAATTGTTGAAACTTGGTGGAAAATTAGTTGATAGATTAATCAATTAATCGATAAATTAATCGATATAAAAATAGTCATTAGTGGCAGCCCTAATCTAAAACCTGAAAAGCACTGTTTATTTAATTTGCATCTTTGTTCTATTATGTTTATTTTTGTTATTGCTTGTAATTTGATTATTTGTGCTTATTTTATTACAGACTGTTTACTTGACATTAATAGTAATTTAAATTTACATTTTATATTCATATTTTGTATTACATTTATGTAGAATTGTTTTCATTTACTTTGTTCTCGCATTCCATGTAAAAAAAAAAAAAAAAAAAAGTTTGGTGAGTAAAATAAGTGTACTAGCCAACTTGAACTTCAATGTGTCCGTAGAGGGTTGTTGTTATCAGATTCAAGTGTGATTTAATAGCTTGGTTTCACGTGACGTCACGCTGCTACATTACGAGAGCGCAAAATTCAGATGGAGGGCAGGAAGTGAGTAGCTGAGGATCTGCCGTCTGAAAATGCCAATGTTTTGTGTAGTTTACGGCTGCTCCAATCGTTCAAATCGAGAAAAAGGAAAGGGTTTTTTATAGAGTACCGAAGATTGTCACTCATAAAGGTGAGAAATGTCAAAAGCTCACTGAGACACGCTGTAAAAAGTGGATTTCCAACGTACGTCTGCGGTCGGGAGGAGCAGAGTCTGTTAATGCCCGTGTCTGCAGCGACCACTTCGTCGGAGGTATGTTAACGTAGCTAGCCAACGTGTTTTTTATGTCTGTGTTTATATAGCATTCGGTTGTCGTTAAATGCTCATTTATTTAGTAATGATTATTAAGTTAGCGGTAATCTAATGTGGACTTCATTGGGGATTTTTAGGCTGCCCTAGCGCTTTGGGTGACGTTGAGTCGGTAGATTGGGCTCCAACGGTCAACCTAGGTTAAAAAACTAAGCCCAAATCAGAGGCGTCTCTTAAACAAGAGCAGAGGATGGAGCTCAAGGAAGACCAACAAAGACGGTTGGAATGTGCAGAGGCTATGTTGGATCTCCAACAGACAGATGAGAGCCCAGATCTGACGCAGACAGCCGAAAGCTCCGAACCGAAGCAGCCAGCTGACAACAATCCACAATCAGAAGGGATCAGTGGGAACACGGGTCACGTCCAACATATCTGTTCACTAATTCTTTGTATCTATTTCTTGAAACTGGTTCTAAATTCGTACAATACGGACTCTCCGCAACGGTTTCCTCCATAGACGTATTCGCCATTTTTACTTCCTGCCCTCCATCTGAAATCGCCCCGCCTTCGCGCATCATCATAATCACTGAAACCCAGCTATTAACTGAAAAGCCATTGGACCACTGAACGAGAATCTAAAATGGAAGAAATTCTCCTGTTTTAATGCAAGTAGAGCTGGGCGATATGTCCAAAATCTTATATCACGATATGAGTAATTTTCACAATACAGATTTTTTTTTTTAAATAAGGTTTTCATGATATCAAATTCTCATGAAATTTCATAATTCTTATCCCCATTTTCAATATCATTTAAAAAAATTAATACTTGCCTAAAAAACTCACAAGTAAACGGTGATAAACAAGAGCAAAGAAAAACTACAGTTGAACAAAGACAGATGAAATATACCTACCTGATTAACTTCAAGCACTAGAAATACTACATACAATTTAGAAATCAAATGTATAGAAAACAATGCAGTCTTTACTGTATGAATTAAATATACATTTATTCTTATTAAAGTTATAAAAGCAAGCAGGGAGGGATTTTCTCTTTTTTGTGTTGTTGTTGTTTGATTAGAATTAATAATGACAGCAGGTTTTTAGATGCTTTCCCTTTAAGACTGACTGCACCGATTCATTATACTCAAGCCTTGTCTTTCTCAAGTGTACCTTCACTTAAGATATAAATGGCTCCGTTTACTTGCCAATACTTTAATACAGGTGTGTGTATTTAACCGTTCAAGCCCAATCAGTCTTCACATGCTTTATGAGCGGGCAGCTTAATGTCGCATGTCTCTCAGAGAGCGAGCATATATGCTGAAATGGATTGTCTTTTGCTAATTGCGCTTTAAAGGTTTAAAAACACTTGTTGTTCAATATGGTTTAAAAACACTTGTTTTTAAACCGTATTGCTTAAAAACTCATGAAAAAGATAAGCTTTCGTGACTCTGCAGCATAGAAACCTCACGTGAGCATAACCGCGACAATCCAAAAGCTCTACCGGTTGACACATTTTTACCGGCTAATCATGTCTACCAGTGTAGATGGTGTATGTTTTTGTGCGCAAACTTTGTCAGTGTGTCAGTCAGCACGAGCGCTGCACCGAATTCCTTTTCAGGATATATAGCGCTTATAACTGTTTTTAACATCAAGCACGTCCCTCATTATATCCTCATTCATGCATTTCATCCCTCTGAAGTGTTAATAGTACAGTACATTTACATACTGCGATTTATACGATATAGCAAAGTCTCTAACGATAGGCATTTTATTTCATGGTAACGATGTATATTGTCATATCGCACAGCCTTAAATGCAAGTAGAAAGCTCTTTCATGAAGTTAGTTAACTTAAAGTCTTATTTAGGAAGATTTTGCCTGAAAAGATTTTAGAATTTTTATCATTTGTTAATTTAACATATGCTTGATTTTTATTGTATTTATGTGATATTTGTGTTTTTGTAATTGAGTTTTTGCCATAAACTCGGATGCAGATGCTAATACCGGTATAATTTGCATGATGAAAATGTGCCATATCGCGATATCAATGGTATAGTGACGCGATGATGTATGGCGCATTCACATTCCCTAGAGTGCTCAAGGACAACACCTGTCTGAGAGTAAGAGCAGCATATCAGCCTCCGATGACGATTTAGTACCTAAACTGGGAGCTACTTCAATTGTATGGAAGTGGTTTGGTTACAAGAGGTCAGACCTCCAACAATTAAGCACTATATTTTGCAAAATATGCAAGAAACTGTTACCGTTAAAGGTGGAAACACAACAAACTTGTTTCACCACTCGGGCGATTTTCCTCATGACTATCCTGGATAGGAGACCGACCGGTCAGAGTCACATCTTTCTGATTCTAAGCTGATCCGTTTTACCAGCAGCACAGGCAATAACGTCTGCCACGTGTTCTCGCTCTCTTCTCTCCAATGGCGAAGTGACACACAGCCACTTCCTCTCTCTTACTCGTCTCATTCACTGTGCTTGTATAGTGCTTGTATTGCGCATAATTTGAGTCATTCCCGCAGGTTTCGTGCTCACACCAAAAGCGCGCACTCGACCACTGATCTATATTAGTGGAGCACACAAGCTGCTTCTCAGTCTCAACAAACTAAAGTCACTAAAATGAGTGGCTTATTGCGCTAATACGTTCAAATGCATACATAATTATGTTAAAATGTCTTGGTATCCAGTTAAACAGTCAGTTTTGGAATGTTGAATAGTTGAGAAAGAGAATGCATGTTTTGTAACAGTATATTGGCCAAAACTCTTAAAGTGACACCCAGCAAACATGCTTCTTTGGGGCCCATATGAGGCCATTGTGGGCAGCCCACTGTGGGCCCAGTTACCGGCGTGAAATGCGGGGCACGTGTGGGCCCCACACTATGGGGCCAAGGTGGGTTCCCATTGGGACAGCCCAAAGTGTGGGCTGGCTGTGGGCTTGCCCACACTAAGCAGAGTGGGCCTGCTTGGGGCTAATTGTGGGCCCACAGTATCCCACATTGTGGACTGGTGTGGGTACACTGTAGGGAAAGTGTGGGCACACTGTGGGTATGTACATGCTTTGTGGTCCTGTGCCCCAGTTGTCCACAGAATACACTTTCCCGAAAATCTGTGCTGGGCCATTGTAGTTTGGTTCTGCTTTATACCTGCAGAATACCACAATTACTATTAATTCATACTCATAACAATTGCACTTGTTTACAGTAGCAGTAATAAACAGAGGGTCATGGTTTTTAAAATAATTTATTAACAAACATTAATATGATAATATAATAATCATAATAATAATATATTGAGATTTATGTTAACCAGCAATAAAAACAGCAATAATTTATTATTGAATAGTAGTATATAATTTATAAATGTATAAATTTATAATTTAATAGCAGTTTATTGAAGAACTATTATTCGAACACTTAAAACACAGGTAAAAGCAAATTAAAAATCAATCCCCTCAGGGGCACCAGTAGGTATTTCCCTCACTGCATTTCTGGCTCTTCCTTTTTTGTCACAGCATCTAAAAAGAATACAATTGAAATATAAATGTTAAAAACCTGTTTCCCATCAGTGGACCCTTAATAAGCTGCACCCAGACACACACCCAAGGCTGAGTATTGTTTAGTCGTATGTTTTCCTAGTTCCTAGCCTTGCCTTGTTTCTGACCCTGGACTGTTTATTCCTGGTTTGATGCTCGCTTGCTGTTTGCCTTGACCATTGCCTGTGACTTGGATTACTCTTCTGCCTTGCCCTTATGTTTCTGTTTGCTGGTGTTTGATCCTTGCCTGTACGACTACGCTCATTCTAATAAAGCCTGCGTTTGGGTCTACCCCTTGTTGTCATGACTCCCAACGTTACACATTTGCTGACAAATAAATGAGGATAACTGGGTAACATACAGATAGATTAATTGTTCATTTATACTGATTTCCTTCCCATTTCCTTTTTTTATTACAGCTATAATGGCTTATCCCATATAAACATTACATACTGTACCTATAACTGCTTTGCAGACCATCATCTTCCCTAAGGCCTTCTTCTGGACAGAGCCCTTCCAGCACAGTTGATGGGCCAGTGTGGTGGTCAGCATGCAGACCAGGATACGTCTTGTGTTGGAGGTTGGGCTTGTACCCCCAACTGTTGCCAGATACTTTGCCTAAATTAAAGCAGTAATACATTAGTGATTTACAAGACAGCTATGAAAAGTACAAAACTGTATTCATTTAAATTTATTTATTTACTTATTTAGAAGGCTTTTTTTCAAAAGCGACTTTTAAAGAGGTATTAAATACCAAATATTTAAAAACAAATACACTCCGCAGACCCCAGGCAACAAAATGTAATTTTGTAACAAAATAATCATAAATGTTTCTTGAGCATCAAATCATCATATCAGAATGATTTCTGAAGGATCACCTGACACTGAAGACTGAAGTAATGATGCTGAAAATTCAGCTGTGATCACTGGAATAAATTACAGTTTACAATATTTACATAATAAAAAGGTACTTTAAAT
Source organism: Zacco platypus (assembly GCA_038088235.1). NCBI lineage: Eukaryota > Metazoa > Chordata > Actinopteri > Cypriniformes > Xenocyprididae > Zacco > Zacco platypus. The sequence continues at coordinate 12,375,783 of CM076071.1, read as the reverse complement.
TGTAATGATATTTCAGAAGGTACTGTTTTCATTGTATGTTGATCCAATCAATGCAGCTTTTGTGATCAGAAGAGACTTCTGTTAAAAACATTGTCAACCCCACACTTTTGAACATTAGTGTGTGTTTAAGAGGTTTTACTTGTTAGTCAGGTGGTTTATAGCGCCTTACAGATGTTGTCCAACAGGAACTTTTTATCTGCTCAACTCTGCTACGAAACAGAGCCTTCTTAAAACAAATTAAATAAATAAAAAATGTAAATTTGAGAAAATAAAAAAGAAGAAAATAACAGATTCATGGTATAGGTGAAAAATATTGTGGAAAAAATGAATATGAAGTTATTTGGTGAGTTTCTTCGACTCACCTGTTTCCTTCTTTGTCAGCAGCTTCCATCGGAAATGATGAAATCTTTGGAGCTTCCCCTCTGTTGTAGAGGAGTTATTTTTCACTGCTGAAAGTACAGAACAATTTTTATATTTGTTTGCCATGAGAGCTTAAAACGTTTTTGAAAACTTGTGCTCCATGCAAGTGACGTCACAGTACAGCTAACATTATACAAGCTTGATAAAAAAATGCTCATTTTAGAATAAAATTTCAGATGGCACATAGAGGCTTTTGCATCTGTCTTCAAATGTTATAATCATCACAGTATATTAATGCGATTGTAATTTCACTTGTAAATGCATTTATACCCGCTGAACTGGATTTAAAAGCCATTACATATGGATTTCTGAATGGCTTAAGGATTTTATTGGTAGTGATTCAACTGACTTTATGATATAATTATGATATAATTATTATAATAATTATGAATGGATGCCCCTTTTTTTTATTTTGGAACCTGCCCTCTAAAATGTCTACGCCTGTCTTTGGTGGAAGTTTTAACCCTTAAAAGGGCAAGACCATAAAGAGACATCAGAAAATTATTTTATTGCTATTTTCCATCATCTTAGGACAGAAATAATAAAATTCATGATTTTTTTTTTTAAACATGACTTTATTTTTTTTAATGTTTGTATCTCCCAGGATATGTCGCCCATTTATTAAGTGAATACAGAATGCTTGTTTGGCAAGAAGTGTTAGAAATGTCTCTCTAGAAATGTGCATATTAAATATTACACAGTAGGCTAATATATTCATAATTAGGCATTATACTTATTTTTCAACAGAATTTTACAAAGAATGTTTAGTTTGTTATTAGAGAAAAAAATGTTTAAAGAATCTGGTTGCTAATGCGCATTACCAACCAAGCATTCTGTTATCAATTAAATTATATTGAAACCAAGAAATGAGATCCAAACAATCCCTGCCTCTCCCCGCAGCCTCTCAAATGTTTGTATCCCCCACTTCGCCCCTTTTAGGGTTAAATAAAGCCATAATAATATTTTATAGGCTTGTGGGGTAACCCACTTGGGGCCACTGTGTTTTTTTTTTTTTGCAGGCAAGCCCACAGTGGGTCAGCCACTGAAAACCCACATGGGGGCCCAAAAGGGCAAAATCACATGGGCCCCACATTGGTTAACCCACATGGGGCCTGTTTGAGATTTCTGTGGGCAAGCCCACAGTGGTTTGTCCAATGGAAAACCTTCATGGGGGCCCAAAAGGGCAAACTCAAGTGGGGCCCGCATGGGCTCATCCACACGGGGCCTGGTTGGGTTTTCTGTGGGCAAGCCCACAGTGGGTTGGCCCATGGAAAACCTTCATGGAGGCCCAAAAGTGCAAACTCACGTGGGGCCCCGCATGGGCTCACCCACACGGGGCCTGTTTGGGTTTTCTGTGGGCAAGCCCATGGAAAACCTTCATGGGGGCCTAAAAGGGCAAACTCACGTGGGGCCCACATGGGCTCACCCACACGGGGCCACATTTGGGCTTGCCCACAGAAAACCCACATAGGGTTCCAAAGGGCAAAACTTCTGTGGGCCCCACGTGGGCTACCCACATGGGCCAATATGGGGTTTAGTGTGGGTTTGTCCTGCCCACACTGTCCCACAGTAAACCCACATTTACCCACAGTGGGCCCACACTGGCATGTTTGTGTAGTTCAATATTCCTGCTGCTGTCTGTCATGTTAATCAAAGAACAAAAGACAAAGAAACTCACTTTCTGCTCCTGACTGAATACGTTTTATAACTTTAATGATAAGCATTTATCTGTATTTATTTTTTACAATGAAGACTACAGAAATGACAGTAATCAAATGTAAAATAACACTGGAAATATCGTGATATAATTTTGAGGCTATATCGCCCACCCCTACTTTCTACAAAAATAGCTTCTTGGCTAGAGCACACCCAACAAGACCACTTCTTTTAAGATGTCTTCCCATAACATTGGTCTTCCGCTATCTTTTCTTTCTTCAGCTTGCGTGTCATTCTCCCAGCTGTACAATATGGAAGAAAAATGCTATATACAATAACTTGTTAAATAATAGGTATATGCTTCCCTCTAGTGCTCATTCAATATATGACATTTGAAGGTTCCTTGAATAATTGTCACCAAAGAGCAGTTATCTGCGTATTTTTAATTTACACTTACTTCTTGAAATTACAAAATGCATTAAAATGTGTTCATTTAAAATATTTGTCTCATTATATATTGAAATAAAGGGAAGAATTTCAGTTATTGGAAAATATAAGACAAATTCCTTACTTTTTTCTGTCCTTTCTTTAACCCTTTTGCACGTAAGTTTAAAATATTCTGGCTGAGCGCCCAGCGTGAGTTTTTCAAGGTGACCGTTATTTAGAACGTGTCATTTTACTGTTTCCATGGTGACGCGTCATTGCTTGTCACGAGACACACGGCAGGCTCAATAGCGCTGTATGACTGATGATCTGCTTTTATTTAATTTTTCCTTTTTTATTCAAAATATTAACAAATTTGATGACTATAGCATGAAATATCTGACATTCCGATTGTCAAATATGTGCAAGTGGATGTGTTTTGCCTTTTAAACACCTTTATAATGATTGCGTTAGTTGAACTATACGCACGATGTGCGCCGCCATGTGGAATCGCATCTGTTGGAATTATAACGCATGAATTCATCCACTTCTCCCGAAATACATGAAAGTAAGTGACCCGGTGAACTGTGAGAAAATAGAGTAAACTTTCAAGTTACTTACACAATGTGTATCCGATATGAATAAAACATGTGATCTAATTATTATGGAAAGATTGTTATTGCCGCTTCCATAGACATCAGTGTGTATTTTACAAACTCTAAAAGTATTGATTTGTTAGTATTTATGTACATTTAAATGTCTGAAACCTAAAATAAACATTATGTGGTTGAAAACATGGCATATTTGTGATATATTGACAGCGCTGAGCGCGTCTGTCACTGGCTCAGCGCCAGAGAACGCGCGCAGGCACTTTTGAATTTGGCAGTTGATCACGTGATGCACTGAACGGTCTAATCACACCGGTGTGATCGTACGCTCCAGGCACCAGCCAAGACTGATCACACCGGTGTAATCGTACGCGTCAAAGGGTTAAACCATCACCATGGTAACACTATTCGAGATATACAATTATCGTAGCATTTTCAGTATGTTTTCATCATATTTAGAAGGTTTGGTGGCGATTGCATGAATCCGCTAAGAGGAGTAGCTAAAAATTCAGAGCTTTATTCAAAATATCCACATTCAAACCAAAATATCTGACTTTCCGTTGTTCAGAGCTAGTGACTGTAAATTAGAAAGTTGTCTGGCTAAATGAGTACAATATTTGTACCCAGTTTGGTGACTGTAGGTTAAAATAACCCCCCAAATTTTGTCAAAAGATGGCGCTATAGAGCCCCTCCTCCACGCCCATTTTTAAGGTTTTGCCCATGTCTACTGGATGACAATCCTGATGTGTGTGTCGAGTTTCATGTAATTTGAAGCATGCTAAGAGTCTCAAAAGCATCCAAAACCAATATTGAACTTTGATCTGTTGCTATGAATGTGGCTGTTCACCATGTCTTGACATTATTCTGGTGAAGTTTGAAGTAAATTGAGTAAAAATAAGAGGGTGATCTCAAGGCATTTTGAAAGTGACACATTTCCTGCTGCCAGTTGGTGGCACTATAACTTTGACTCCCAATAGTCACATCCATGTGCTCGGTCTCCTACAACCAACACACAGCTGAAGTTTCATAAAAATAATAAATGTATGCAGAAGTTATAAAACACTTCCTGTTTCTGTTTTCTCGCCATAAATTCGTTGCCTCGCCACGGGCAAACCGTTTGAGATATTAAAAATCTGTTGGAAGTTTTGCATCATCAATGTCTTGACTTCATGCTGACCGAGTTTGGTGGTGATCAGATTTAGCGTCTAGGAGGAGTATATCAAATTCCAGAGCATGGGTTTTTCAAACAACCCATAATAGCTCACTTCCTGTTGAGGCGGCATACAACTTAGAGCACGAAAGTTGTCAGGCCCGATGAGGTCTTCATGTGTACCGAGTTTCATACTAACATGTGCAAGCATGTTTGATATATGGACCAAGTTTTCGGACCCCATTCAAGGGGGCGCTGTCGAGCCCCCTTGCCACGCCCGGGTCCCAGCCTCTGTGACGCCCTAATGGCCGCAGGTTCCAATGCGTGTGAATTTAAGCTGCGGACAAGCTAGACTTTGAGCATGCAAGTTTGAGTTATACAATAGGACACATGTACTACCAGAAAAGAATTTGAAAAGGTGTAACCGTTGTGTTTTTTGTGAGAGAGAAGTTTGCAACTTCTAAAAAACCTTTTTCTCTGTGACTTTAAATTTACTCATGTGTGACTATTCTTTAAAACTACAAACCCCACTGTCACAGGTGCTCAGTTTTACTATAGTAATACCCTCACAGAACATGGTAGTAATCAGGTGTCCATGCAGAAGCAGAGGTCAGTGTGGTGTACTGTTGGTACATCTGTCCAGGCCGATATCTGATGTCTTCATGCCTTCAACTGGAGATCCCAGAGAACCTGGAATAATAATAGTACAGTTCAAAAACCATCGTACATATTCATTACAAAGTGTCTCATCTGGCATCTAAAATTATCATTCTATGTTCAATTTAATTTTAGCTCAATACACAATATTTGTGACATAATATTGTCCAAAAGAAACAGTTTTGACTTGCACTCTGAATATTCATTTAATTTAACAAAATTAATGTAAAATTAATGTAAAATATAAAACATTCATGCATTTAAAAACCTCATTTGGTTTAATATGATGGTGGAAAACTTGAATCAGTGTTACACAGGAAAGCCTGTCAGTGATGTGCTGTAAAGAAAAAGGAAAGACATAACACAGGAAAGCTGAATTTTCATATTTGGTCATTTTATAATAAATTAATTGTTTTTAAAAGATCTTGTTAATAACTTTGCTTAATAATACTAACTTATTATTATTAGTAGTAGTTGTAGTAGAATATATACATTTTTCCTAAACGTAAGTCATGCCCTACTCATAACTTGAAGCATGCTTTACCGGTCTCCAATGTTTCTAGTCAAATTAGCATATTTTCCAAGCTAATTATGTAACATTAAAAACCTCTTCCGGAAGCTCAAACATAAAACACGAGAATGAACCTCGTTGGTTATGCAGCACATTTGAGCTTTCGGAGAAGTTTGTTCTTTGTGTTGTTCAAGTTAGGTTGAGCTTCTGCTTATATTCACCAGTCATTGTTTACATGCAAGTAAAAGTCTAAATTAAATCTGTTCATCATAACAAGTGATCACTTCTCTTCAGAAAATCTGGACTAAACCACTCGATTCATATGGATTAGTTTTCCGATCTCTTTATGAAGTTTTTGAAGCATCATGGTGGAAGTTACAAAGGCAGTCTATGGAAGGAAATCTGACAGCATTCTGTCATCAAAAAGATCTTAATTCTTGTTCCGAAGATGAACAAAAGTCTTACTGGTGTGGAACGACATGAGAGTGAGGAATTAATGACAGAATTTTCATTTTGCGGTGAACTAACCTTTTAATTCGTTCCTATGGAAGTGAAGCTTCACACTCGCTCTGCTCCGCACCGGTGAACATGCACCATAAAAGGAAGCGGATGTGTGTCACTTCATGGTCAGAGACAGGAGAAAGTGAGAACGCACAGCTGGTATCGTTTCAGATATTCTAGCATTGATACATATCGAAATATCAATATTTTTGACACCTACTCACAGAAGTTATATCATGTAACTCACATGGACAGTGGCAGGAAACTCACAATCTTCATGTAATGTATGTAGATGACATCAAGGCCTTGTCCTGAAGAATGTCAGTGCCAAACGCTAGGGATTACATCTGTTAACAAGAGCACAGCCATAACTGTGAGAACTCTAATGATATCTTTACCCCCTGATATTGTATTGGTGATATAATTCAAACATTTTAGAGGCTAAGTGAGTAAGCTGAGCAGATTTCTTTGAAAAATAACTTGCATGCCTAAAGTTGTTGACCCCCTGAACCACAGTCAGCATTTAAAGTAAAAAGTACTTAAGAATTTATCTGTACAAAATGCATATAAATAAATAAATAACAGTGCAACACTGTAGTATGGTGTCTGGGAAACATGACTCAAAACAGAACTAGAGAAAATATATTAATCTTTTTAGTTTATCATAACTATAAACTATCATAACATTATATTTGTCACTTTTCACACAGTCTCACTGAGGTTTAAACTGTGAGACTTCTTTCAAAAACATAAATCTAACAGATCCCAAACTTTTGAACAGTAGTGCATGTTTGAGGTTTTGCATACTAGTCATAAGGTTTTTAGCGTGAGATTTTCTTCGACAGGGATGCTGGCCATCAGCATGGAAGAATCTAGGAACATAGCAAACAGTTTATCACAGAGCCTATATAATGTCAGGTTTAATAGAAGGAAACAAACTAAAACAGAGGTGAAATGCGGACAAAAAAGTAGAATGTACAGAATATACATACAATAATTTCTTAACAGAATTTATTTTAGGGTCACTTCATTTTACATTGTTCAGTGTTTCTTACGCTTGGATGTCAGAACCTTACAAACTGTAATAGATAAAAAAAAATTATAGGTGAATATTTTGTGGGGAACACGTTGGTACAGGGAACACATTTACTATTAACTTTTGCCTCAAACTCTTAATTTACTGCTTTTTAATAGATAGTAAGGAAGTTGTTGTAGTGTTTAAATTTAGGTAACGTTACTGGGCAGGATTATGGGAGGTAGAATATAGTCATGCAGAATAAGGCATTAATAAGGCTTTATAAGTACTAATAAACAGTCAATATGCAAGTTAATAAGCAACTAGTTAAAACTGAGAATTGTTCTCCATACTAAAGTGTTACCTTATGTGGAAAAAAATGCGTATGAAGTTATTTAATGAGCTTCCTCAGTTCACCTGAGTTTCCTACTTCTCTGTCAGCAGCTCTTGGACCTTTCCCCTCTGTTGATGTAGAATTATTATTTTTTCACTCCTGAAATCACAGAATATTTTTTCTTCAATGTAATTGGTATTAAATTATTTAATATGAAATTAAATTGTGGTCATTTGTTTACCATGAAAGACCAAAACGTGTTTCAGGTCATTTTCGTGCTTCTTGCACATGACGTCATCGATTAAGTTCAGTACTCTTTATTTTAAATAAATAAGGCCTAGCTTACTTCCAACTACCCATTGGCAGATTGCCAGCAAAACCTTAACAAAATGATCATAACCTTTCTTCTGCGCACAAAGATGAGATTAAAAACTCAAACTTTCATAAGAGCTAAAGTATATAGTTAGCCAACCTCTTCTGAAAACGGTTAAGATGCTAAAGGACTTTTTCGAAGACACTAAACGTTTTCAATAAAGAAAATATTCAACAGAAGCGTGTCAATTGTAAGTAAGAAACGTGTCCAGAACAGTTTTATATTACTTGTTTGATTTTAGGGACTAGATTCACCTGAAAGCAGAGAAAACAACAACGAGAGACAGAGTTTTGCAGCTTGTCAGTTACTGCGGTGCCGCGCTGTTTCCATGGTAACTTCCTGCGCGCCAGTGTTTGAATGTTCAACGCGCACATGCATTAAAACAAATCAAAGTCACGCAGCATTTACCAACAACAAAAAAAAACAAATCTACCAACAATTACCACTTTAATGACGTGGTCTGCTTATTTTGCAAATATGTTCAGATAATTTTGCCACTAGAATGAACATTTCTGAATTTCTGAAGTTAGGTGACCTCGCATCCGCCGCTCATCTAGCCCTTCAACTCTGAGAAAGTGTGATTACAAAATGCCTGTAGCAAACCGAGTGCCTTAGTAACTTTTAAGTGTCACAGATTTAAAAAAGATTTTTTTTCTAATTTACCTCAAACAAAAACTTACCTGAAAACACAGATGTCGTCGTAGTCATCTTTTCTCTGGTGGCTTGAAAGAGATGAATCACGTGAACAGATAAGCGCAGCATCGGCTTTCAGTCATAGATTAGAGGCCGACGTACCGATCTGGGGCCGACGTCGGCCACATGTATGTGTGCTATCTGGGTCGTTCATTCTCGCGTCTATCAGCTTCTTTTATCATTTCTTTTTCATGTTCTTTTCATTTCTTTGTTTGAATGTTTATGTGTATGACTGTTAATGTGTTTGACACTGTGTGGCATCTGTGCAAACTTCATTTCCTAATGGATTAAACAAAGAGCTGCGCGTCATTTCTCTGAAAGCGAGTGATCACGAACTCATGAAAGCTCCTCGTTTATATTTTTTAACCTTATTCATTAAAACGTTCAAGCGATTAGACAAGATTCGATCACAAGAACACATTAAAGAGCTTCATTTAGAAATTGGAAGATTTTCTGTCACACAAACAGACGCACAGCGTCTGTAATAATGATCGCGCCCAGTTATACAAATAACTACATCTTTACACATGCAGGGATTTTAAAAAATAAAACAAAAATATAAACTGCAAATAAATCGTATTTGGATCATTATCATTTATATTACATTCGTGCTCTCGTGCTCTCCTTATACATTGCACGCACACACATTCAGACAGTTCACGAGCCCGAAGCTCTCAATTAAAAGGGCAATGCCTCTTAACTTAGATGCTTTAATCTTCTGAATGCATAATGAGTGTGTATGCACTTTCCCCCTGGTTGCACTTCAAGGCAACATCAAAGTTTCCATATACAATAATACTAACATTGAATAAGAAATTTAAAGTATTTTTAATCAAGGTAGTGTTTAACTTAAACTAAATAAGCCGATTAATGGTCTGTTTGAGGGCAAGAAATCTAATATTTAGTAACAACCAAAAGATGGCACTATAGGGTTATTTTTAAACAAGGTTAGATAAAATTCTGAACAGCTTTAAAGGACAATCATTTGTATTATAATCAATGTTTTCCCCATACTCTATTGGCATGTATATTTAGTTATTATCAAAGACTACTTTTTGTCACGTTTAGATTTTAGTTTTTGTTTAAAATGTTGTTAAATCTTCTGAATCTCTCTCACTGTACTTACCATCCCCCATTCCCCATTCCCTAAGTCTCACTCTTTCTTACTTTGTGTGTGTGTGTTTGTGTTTTTTCTCTCTCTGTTTTAGTCTTGCAGGTTTAACCCTTTCATTGCTGCATCCCTTTGTCTGCATTATAGGATAGGAAATCTCATAAAAATAAGGCATAGAACCAGTTCAGTTGTAGTGCACTGACTATGTGGTTCTATATAATTAGTTTAATAATATGGTTAATAATAACGTAAAATACCTTAAGATAACTTTTATGGAACCTTGGTCAATTTAAATTGAATGACTATATTTCAGATCAATAATTTTTTTTTTCTTCTGAATCTCTCTCTCTCTCTCTCTCTCTCTCTCTCAGGGTCTTGCAGGTTTAACCCTTTCATTGCTGTCTCCTTTTGTCTGCATTATAGGATAGGAAATCTCTTAGCCCTTCTATTCTATAAATTTGTATAAAGAAATAAAGGCAAAGAACCAGTTCATTTGTATTTCACTGACTATTTAGTTTTATATAATTAGTTTAACAATATAATAAGGTAAATTCAGTTGAATATATAACACTTTGAACTGCTAATGATAACTTTGCTATGAACGCTTTTAGTTAGTATTATATTTGAATGTATATATTAAGACGATGTCAAAGATTAATTACTGTCATAGTATAGACTTTATTCTTATTGTTTAAAATGTTATTGAATAATCTGACTCAACTAACTGGTCAGTCTCCAAATGGAGACATCGTTTAAATTCATTTTGCCCGCTGTGCACAGTTGCCTTAAAGCCACCGGGTTGGCGGTGCCAACGGACTTGGGCCCGTCATCGCTGCTTACAGCTATATTTTAATATCTTACTTTAAAAACTAATTGTGTAATCTCAAAACTCACTGTTACTGTGGTATTTATACTGAGTCTGACCCATTTATCTATATAAATGACTGCAGAAAACAATGAGAAATTTAGTCAGACTGTAAAGTCACCAGAAGTAACTAAGAATCCATATTACTATTCCGCACTGATAGACGGCATCACTGAGTGTCAAACAAAACCTTGACCCAAAAGGACCCAGATCCATTATACAGCGCATATGTATGTGTGTATATATATATATATATATATATATATTTCACATTAACTCAATACAATGAGTGTAAATACTTCAGAATACCAATATAGCCATAGTGACTTCACTTTTTATGACATCATAATCAATCCAGTTCTCTATTATAGAACGCGACACATAAGTGGTTTCACCACTGTATTCCAGCCAACAAGTTACATTTACATAGTACCCATATATTAAACAATGACAACATGCCAGTCATATCTTAGGCAACATACAAAACAAAAGTAAATACGTATCATCACATGCACAGCTGAAAGATGCCTGGGCAACCTCCAGTTGTTGAAGGGCATTTTCAAGTTTGCTCTTTGTACCCGGCAGCTACTTTTTTAAAAGAACAACTTTTTGCTCTGCAGAACGCCTTAAGGCACACTTGACGGACCAGTAGCTCCATGGCCCTTTTATTCACCCTTAATGTCTGTGAATATACCTCCTGGCGAGGCATTGCGGTATCCAGACATGCATACTGCAAATACAAATGTAGCGTCTGGACTGGATCACGGATGATCAATTCATTTTTAGGTTTTAAGAAAAGCTTTTAATCCTTTGACTCACATAAGTAAATCTTAGTTGGCCCCGAATGTCCTGGCCTCCCCCAGGGGCAAGCGACATTTTAAGTGGCGAGGTGTGAGGCAAGGCAGAATCTCTTTGGAAGTCTCCCTGACTTCAAAAGATACTAATCAGCTCACACCCAATTCTTTCCCCCCACACAAGACCAGGGACAAGGAGTCCACACACACACATAGAGACATTCATCAAAATATGAATATTCCCAAGTGTTTTTCCTGTGCTTTTCTTTTTGTATACATGTCTATATTACTCCCACTTAGTTACATCTTGTAGTTGTGTTAGTTTCACTGTAAAATGCTTATATTTAAATGTAAGAATGTATATGCCCTAAAGAGAGTCCGAAATGCAGGATTTTTGGATGCAAAACATTCCTCTGTGAATTTCATGACTAGATATTGGTGTTATATCGTGATGATATGCATTATTCTACTTTTAAGGTACTTTGGAGGAAAAAGAACCCAGTTTAAGCACCTCTGTAGATAATGCAAATAAGGCCATAAAAAGAAACAAAGGAAAGTTCTCCCGCTAAAAGTCCATGTTCCCTATTGGTCCGTACGGCCAAAATAGGTGGGACCGGAGTTATCTTTATAACACCTAAACACAAGCTTATCCATGCTCAGTCGCTTCATCCTGGACGAGACATCCTTCCTCTTTTATTTTCCGGCATTTTACAAACAGTTCCGTTTTGAAATTCCCGCTGAAGAATCACCTGAGAAAGAAACCAATAGAAACTCCAGCTCCGCACGGATGTTTGAACGGCATTCACCACAGCACAAAGTACAAATGCAAGTATCTGAATTAATTTCGATGCACTTTAACTTTATTGTCTGAAGTGATTTCGTTGCTGGCTCTTAAAAGGTTGAACTGTTTGTAATTTTGCTTTCTTTGATCAACTCTTCCTTTCTTTCCTTTCGTTATTTTTTTGTATGTTCTGCTTAGATTTAGTTGTATGTATTCGTGTATATATCATATATTCATATATTAAACACATTGTATTCACACAGTTCATTGTCTCTGGGTAACTCATACATGAACCAAGTCACTTTAACGTTTGATTTCGCTAGCTATATGCTTTTTAAGTACTAGAATAAGTTTCCTTTTCGTGGCCAGAGAAGAAAACTTCCTTTCTAGAATTGATAAGAAAATTGGACTGATAGTTTTGCTGGACAAAACAAACCAGTCTTTCTAAATTAATTCTAAACCTAGAAATAATTTTAGACCATATATGTTCATGATTAATTATAATTCGTTGTAATTGATTATTTATATATATACCTAATTCCCTTTGTGGTTGATTCATATTCATAATTAGTCATAACGTGTTATGATTCAGTTGTGAATATATTTCATCCATTTGAGCAAGTTACTACATATATTTTTGGTGGAGAATGTGGGCATGATTAAACAAAGGTTATGAGCTTAAACCACTGTCAACCTAAAAGTGCGCATTTGATAATTCCAGTGAGAATACAACATGTATTTGGGTCACTTTGCTGGCTTGTTTAAACGCAGATAGAGTGAGGACTTGAATTGACATCTCTACTGTAACTGAAAGAGTCTTGACACATTTTAGCATATGTTCATATGGTATCAGTGCAAAGTTAATCTGACTTTAGCGATGAAACCCTAATTTCAGTATTAAAGCGTAAGTCTGTTTTGACGAAGGAATCTCAGCTCAGCGGCATGTAAACTGTACCAGAATTGATTATTCTGCGTTGGTTGAAGAAATCCCAGTTGCAGTATTGCTTAACCTGTTTCTGATGAAGGAATCTCAGTACAGTGTAAATGTAGATTTGGGCGATGCTCCCCTTTCTACAGTGTAAAGGCCCCAGAAATTATAGTTAGAGTGATGCCATTCATCTAAACTTTGGCTGCATCTACAAGCAAAGCTACCTTGTGACCAAAACTGTGTTTCACTCGCTGAAAGGAACATCAGTGTTCATGCATTAGACTGACGTAACTATGTATGCTTAAACAAGCTTTGACTTACAGAAAATCTGTTTAATTACTCCTCAAACAAGTACAAGAAGTTGTTTAAAGTAGAAAGAAGAGTTTACATGTGTAAAATTTGCAAATGCCAAGCCATATTTGCATTTTACTGAATTTAATATCAAGTTTTGAAAATCTGAAAGTATAAGAGCCACATTTTAATGCTATGCATAACTCATTTAAAATGTGCAGACGTTCTTCATGAACTTTTGAATTGCTCTGACTTGCACTGGTTCCCATGACAACGACTTGTCACAGGAAGTGCTAACTCATTACCTTGTGGCAGCACATTGTAAACAAACCAGCCGAGATGGCTAAGCCAACAGTAGCGGTTAGCATCATCTACTTGGAGCCTTTAATTACAGCTGTGTGTATGGATTGTGAAGTGAACTAAACCATTTTCACCTAGTCCCAGTCCTGGGTTATGCTTCCTCACTGTCTCTTTCCATACCTCAAATTTTTCTTAGCCAATTTCACCTTCACTATTTTATGCGTACTCTTTCCTGTACCCTGTCCATCTAAATTTGCAGTTGCTATAATTAAATTATATTTTAATTACATGCAAACTGCCTAGCTTGAGAAGAATTCCTGTAGCAGTCATCTATTCATTTTTATTATTATTATTACTATTTCTTCAATCTATTTAAATTATTTAGATTTTCCCTTCTTGTTCTAGTGTGGTTTAATTTCCTCATAGAACCACAAAAGTAACTAGACATTTTTATGAGCCAACTTCAAAAGTAATCTAAACGATTGCTATGGCATAATTATGAGCACCTCTAATAAACACAATCTAATAGGAAAGCTCTTCTCTTCTTCTCTCTTTCTCTTTTTCATTTGTTCAGAGATCAAGCCTGTTGTGAGCCATCAGTAAGTTCTGAGAAATAATTTGACCATGAGAATAATCTTAAGTCATTTATTAAACCTAGCTGTACTCCTAGCTGCCCCTCTGTGTCTTCAGCTCCAAATTCTGTTTGATCTTGCATAAGTCTCTTGCCCTTACTCTCACCACAAGTGTGACAAAATGTTGCAGATGCTCAGCCTATCTGCCTAGATGGCAGACCAAAAGGACTGGCTAGGTGGCATGAAGAACACTCTTCTAACCAGGGCTGTTGATGACCCGCAGCACCAGAGCCAAAAGCAACTGGACAACGATGGAAGAGAACTAAAGGCAGATGACTCAAACTGGAGGTACGATCATAAAGATCTTATTGAGGTCATCTTCTTCCTGGTCCACAGCCTAACAAAGTTTGGAACAGGAGGTAAACAACCTCAAACTCCAGATCACAGAGTCTCACAAGGAGCTGGGACATGCTAAAAGCCACATGCTAAAAGCCACATAGACATAGTCCATGGTGACATGGTCCAAAGAGGACTGAGATACTCTTACCTGCTACAAAAAGAACCACAGCAGGAGAGGTATCTCACTCCCCACACATAGAATCAGCAGAGCAACCTCCCCCAGCCAAGCACAGAGGTACAAAGGGGGGAGCCAAAGCATCCTGCTAAACACTTCACCAGCCAGTTTACTGAGAGCCTCTGTAGCCGCAGAAGAAGAAGGATTAATTCACACAAACCCTGAAACGGCACATGAAGTGAAACACAGAGACCTCCAGTGAATGGCCAGACACATCCCTGCATTCACACCTGAGTTTGCAGGAGACCACGACGTCCACGCCTATCTACAAGACATTGAGTTTCACCTGTAGTCTTTGAACATGAGCAAAACAGCTCCCTGACAGGAGTCATCCGAGGAGTACTGTGAATTACAAGCTTCTGACTCCTTGGCCAACAGAGTTCAAGTCTGCACTGCCACAAAAGCAGAGCCACACTCCAACCTTCAAACTTCTGGTGAGTTCTTGTTAGCGGAGGCCAACAAGCACCTGCTGACCTCCTGCCACCTGCACTAGGTCAGTCTGAAACCCTCGTCATGCTACACAGAGACCTAACCACTTCCTGCAACCACAAGCAAACACCTTGCCCAAACTAACTGACTTCAGGATGACAAGTGACACACTGTCAGGCACTGGCCTCCTCGACACTTTCAGCACAAGCTCAGAGACATGAACTTGTCTAATGTCTACATCATCCGCCATGGAATGACCACCACTCCAGGAGACACCAAACACCCAGAGCCCAACAAGGACTTCCAGCCTTGTGTGCCAGAGGCGTGTCTGATCTTTCTACACCTTAAACGTCGTTCGTTGTTGCCCATGGGAAGGACAACAGCGATCGAAAGGGGGGAATTATGTAACGACTGAGACAAATCAGACACGATTATTTCTCATACTTAACAAATAATCTCTAAAAACTCACTCTGAGGTCTGTGGAACCCTCCCCCGTGGACACCATCTGATAGGGTTTTACGACCGTATAGAATGTGCAGAGGATGTGACTCTGACTTCATTCTTGTTGAAAAGGACAAATAAACCGTTTTAATCCTATATATTCTATATATAACCACTTGAGAAATGTATAAACGTGTATCCAATTTTTCCCTCTCATAATTTTCCTTTTATAGGGTTTGACCTATGCATTAATTCTCTCTTTTGAACTTTTTGTATTAATGTTTCAGAGTTGCATATTATGACTAACTATAATCACATGGGTAGCACGTTTGGTCTCTCTGGACTCCAATCGTCGCTCCCAATCTGTTAATTTACATTACATTTTGCTAACTCTGACACATCAAGTATAATAAGAATCTAGAAGGTTCTTCTCTCATCCATCCAATATGATGTCTTATGCAAATATCTTGCTAGAGAACAAAGGGTCGTAAAAGTTCCCTCCGAAGGAACAAATCCTTATTGGCTCAGTCACCTCCAGAGGGTGTGACATCTTCACACTTTAAAAATCACAGATCACAAAATCACTCTCCTCTTCTTCTTCTGGTACTGAGGAAACGCTGTGAAGATGACGCTGAGCTAGAAGTTCTGAAGACCCCCAAGTTTATGCCAGGCTGCGGCCTTGTCTTTCCATTCACCAAAGATCCTCTGAATCCAACTGGTTCTCTCTCATCAAGACAACATCAACAAGATCAACGGAGCCTCCGCAAATTGCATCAGGGCAGTTTAATTCAAATGGGCGAGACATGCAAGTATCACACTTAGTCTCATTATTTGATACATCAAGTATCCTTACCCCTTTTAAAGAAGGGTGTGTTAGAACTAAACTGATGGTTTGCTCAAGGCTGTTGATCTGTTGACTTTCAAACAATGCTATAACTTGCTTTCCTGTATTCTGCATCAGCTCTCTTTTTCTCTTGGTACACTGTATGCATGTATGTATGTGTGTGAATTTTAGAGTAGTTTAAGTGTTTAGTCTAGTTAATAAAGTCTTGTGCATGTCACATGCGAAGTTGTTTCATGCTCATATACTGGAGTCCCTAATCATGCAGATTTTGACTACATGCTCTAAGTAGTACTGTAGAGTAAGAATGTCATTTCCCATAACCAGGAAATGAACATTTCTTAGAATTAATAAACAATTAACCAAGTGTCCACTGGACAAACAGGTTAATTGACTGTAAAATTAATTTTAGTACATTAAGTTAATTCTATTAACTGATCCAAATATTTATAATTAATTATAATAAGTTATAATTAATTATTCATATTTCTTTTGAGCTAAATTTGCTACACAAACAATCATCAAAATATGAACAATACATGAATAGGAACTTTAGACACATGACTATTTAAATAAATACTAATATAACACCTCCAGTGGTAACTGACAGATGAGTTGCAACTATACTGATGTAAATCTGACACACAATCCTAAATAAATATAGTAATATAGTTATATTTTTAAATAAATAACAATTAAACGCATTAAAGTCGGGTTTTTTTTTTTTTTCAAACATGTCAGTTTGTGGCATATCTGTATTTAAGCCACTGGATGTTTTGTAAAACCAGTGCTATTGTATGTTGATTATCACGCAAAGTCGTAAACTGACCATTCCAGGAAATCAACGGAAATAACGGATCACTAAAAATAACGCATTAACAGTCGCATCTATAAGTTTTACTTTTGCATGATTTGCATGATGCTGCATGCACGCTTGTTCGTGTCAGTATTACAAGTAAGCTGGCCAACACAGGATTTTCATCTGTGGCCTATAGACCTATTCATGTGTATTTCAAACATTACTTTTAAACTGGTTTCAATAAGCAACAAAACAAATAAAAGCCACATTTAATAAGCCACTCTCATAGTTTAAATTTATAAAGCCTTTAATAAACTGAGTTATTTCATTATAAAATTGTAGGTATAGGCCAATGTACCACGAACACTAAGCATCTTTTACAAAACTGCATGTTTTTGTGTTCACTGTATTTTCTTTTATCAGTGTTATCAATCGTCAATTTTTTGATGTTTACACATAATTACATGAAACCATAAATTACAATAATCACCACATTTAACGTTATTACTTACGGTTGACAACTGAAAATCATGTCGTACAGCCTCCACTTCCTCATCATTTATCCCAATAAATTTACTCAGGGAAAAATCAGCCATTATCTGACAAAAACACAGTACTCAGTTAATCAGCTATAAACAATATTCACACTTATATTCAATCAATAAACTAAGACAAATCAAACTTATCTTATCGAGAAGTTAAAACACGGTGATAACAACACCCCTGCTTACCTTGTCAACGCAACCTCCTATCTGACACTAAGTCAAGAAAATCCCACGTAATGATAATTTTTAAAAAAAAATCCTGTAATTCTCACAGGAAACAGTGATTTAAATTTAAAATGATAAAAAATTCCTTCCTGTATGTGTCAACCAATCACACTTGAAATAACCACAAATGTTTTAAAAGTAAATATTTAAAGAATACAAAATATGTTAGGACCAAATGGGATAGGCAAAAATATTTATATTTGGCATTATGCTAGGATTACAGTTTACATAGAATTATGTGTTTTATAGCCTATAGATTTTTAAATTGATTTAACAAACATATAAATTGTTATCTTAACTAAAAAATTGTTGAAATATTTACAGTTAGGTCTAGTGTACAAATAAAAACAGCAACACAACATTAAACTGAATAAACAAATATGAGCATACAATGCATAAATCTTTGTTCAAATTTCAAAATAATCACTTTGACATTTGAAATTTATGTTCTGTTGTAATTTTATTATAGACTTCACTTGTCCTTCATGTTTGACACTTATATTAGGCAAACAAAAACACGGCATAGTTCTGCTAATTTACTTTGTTTCTTGGACTTCAATATAAAACAGCAAAATTATTTCACTGTATATCAGATACTTTTTGAACAT
The DNA here is from genome assembly GCA_038088235.1 of Zacco platypus. NCBI lineage: Eukaryota > Metazoa > Chordata > Actinopteri > Cypriniformes > Xenocyprididae > Zacco > Zacco platypus. Next base: position 12,357,337 of record CM076071.1, on the reverse strand, counting down.
TTCCAGCACATTTGATCAATTCCATGATCGTTTTCATACATTTCATAATTTTGATACGAAATTTTACATAAAATACCATAACACAAACCTGTTATGCCACAGAAACTTGTTCATGTATCCAAATAACCGTTGCTTGCCCCCAAACGTCAAATGTAACCCATCCCTCCCATACAGATCCCTCATAATTTATTGTTCGGGACAAGCTGTTAAATATCCCGGACGAGCCCCCATTAATGTTACAAACCCTTTTTAAGTTGTCTAGGATAAGGGTGCATGCAACATTAAAATACTGAACATGTACTGGAAAAAACAAATACGCACAAAATAAGTCACAACGTGTTTGTTTTATTAAGGTGAACGGAAAATTAATTCCAAAAATATATTTACAAATATTTAGTAACCAAGCAAAGAAATAATTAAAACCAAAAATAACGGGGAAAAGAGAAAAGAACGAGACCGTGCCAAATCAAAGAAAGAAACAAAATATAACCAATCTTACTAAGCAAAAACAAAAACTTCTAATCTAACTCAACCATCAACATTCAACAAAAAGAAAAGTCTTCAGCGTCAAAGACGCCCTCAGCTCTCTATGCTAACTAAAACCAAAAATACAAAACGTGGCACGATTCACTAAACTAGTGTTCTAGACATAATTGATAACTCGGTGTAGCATATGTATATCACGTGATATCTTACCTGTTCTTTATCTCTTTCCCCGTTTAGTAATGTCGTTTTATCTACTAGGTATCGGAAACGGCGAAAAACACCAGAGAGAGAAAGAACGAGTCTCAATTAACACAAATGTCAAAGAACACAAATTCAACTAATAAGAAATGAAAACAGGGATGGTACAGACAACAAGCACGCGAGGTCACGCCAAACAAAGAATGTGTGCCTCTCGCTTCCGGCACAGGTGCACTCTTTTATCGTCAATTAGATTCGCCCTCATTGGTGAAGCCGTAAGTTGTCGTCACCACGCGTCACGACGATTTACAAAATGTATGATGTCCACTCAGGTGCCTGCATCACCCTGCTGAAACGAAAGTAAAAACAAAGAAAGAGAGAGAGAAACAAAAAAAAAATAGGAGGAACAAGACAGATAGCAGTCTCCAAACATCATGGGACGTAACAGTCCTTTAGACAAAAAAACAGAATGTGTACGCAAAAACACCACATTGTCCATCTCCATAAAGCGACGTTCCAATAAGACATTGCATTCCTTCACCACAGCCTTGGAGTGTAATTCATCCACAGGCCGTGGCAACACTGCACACACTGCAAACTAAAAAATTTCATCATGGCCTTCCTGAATGCGCTGGGGCCTGACACCACAAGCGACATCATTGGTACCTATGTTGATTAATATCAACATAGGCCCCTTCAATGCATCAAAATGCCGGACATGCTGGACCAAACTCCGACTTAAATTCGTCCCAGGATGCACAAATGCCTGGATATTGTTGATGTGATTCTCAACTCCACGGCACATAGAAATCACTTAAGAGACACACCTTCAACCCTAGAAAAACACACAACTGTTACACACCAAAAGTATATCACAAAACAAAAGCATTAAATACTGAATTCAACATTACATAATGCATTCTTATGCAAAAATAAATATATTCCATCGCTAACTATAGTAAAGAAATTGAATGAATATAACAAACATCTACGTCAGTACATTTTCAAATAATAAGCAACATTTCCTTCCAATGAAAATATACACCCAGTTATACATACCTTTCTCAACAACAAAAGTTGTCCTGCCAAACTTTGATACCACTTCATCATGACCACCTAGAACAATACCAAAATGAAAAATTAAATTACCACTGCATCAATACGAAAATATAATTAAAGCAAACAACCGTATATTCATATACCTGCCGAATTCACGTCCACCAAGAACGTCAATCACGAACCAACAATGCAATAAACTTCAAAAAATACTGATGCACAAAATTCAAAATGGGCACCTCCCCGTGGGCGGAACACCGTCAAAACACACTGCCCCTTTTGAAATTCCCACCCCAGCAATGACAAACGTACAGGAAGTATTTTTTATTTCTTTTTTTTTTTAAAGACACAACCACTATTATTATTTTTCACCGCTAGGGGTCACTAAACACTTCAAAACGACAACAAAGGCATATATTGATGAGGCAATGAATATGGAATCATGGAAGGCCGATGGATCCAATAATATTTATGGGGAAATAATGTTTATGGATGAGTGAATGCATGTTTTTAACATGACTGTGGTATGAAGCAGGGCGTGGCCGAGAATGGCGGACGCGATTACTAATGAGAGACAGATATCAGTGACACATGCAAGTCCCGGGGGATATTAAGAAACGGGGACATTTCATTCTACCGAACTACTCATAAGTGCTGAAATACTACTCATACAGGTCAGTTTATTTGACGAATTAAAACTGTGAGGTACCGCATTGCTGTTTCACTTGCTCTAACGTTACACTATCATACTGAACTGTATTTGAATGTGTTTAAAGTTGTAATGTTTAGTATTAGTCTGTTGTCTGTATGAGACTTAACAGTAAGCTAGATCAACATTAGATTATCATACTGATGATAAAACTGGTAAAGTTCTTTTATTAATAGATTAATTAACATTATTATAATATCATACTGCGTTTACTCTTATGTAGCCTACATTTGCGCCGTCTCTGTCAAGTCAAAGTTTGTCGCAAAGCTCTCGCCATCTCAGTAACACTAACCAATATTGGTCCTCATTTTATTTCTCCTTTTGTCCCAAAGTTTGCTTGCCATGGTCCATAATGTTGGAACAAAACAACAACAGTGCGCCACTAAAAGTTATGCAGCTGTCCATGACAGTTAACATGGTTACTATGCAGTACAGGTGGAAACCAGGGACAATGCAGATATTACATCATTAACAGGCAACAAGTGACAAGGGCACTATTTAAAATTGTGAATTTCTCTAAATTTCCAAATTCTTGGAAACATTTTAAATAATGTAAGTCAGAACTGCATGAAATATATAACACTGTATACATGGTTTTTGGATATTTTAATATAAAAAACATATTGTGCCTTTAAATTAAACAGTAATGAACAAACAACATGACACTATCAACACATATTTGCATTACAATTTACAAAACAGATACAATACAACATATAAAAACAAAACTAAAAACAGCAAAGGAAAAATGAAAAACACAAACTTAAACAAGGACAGCTAGTTTATTTTTTATTTTGGAAATCATATTCTTCTATATATAAAAATAATGTACCAAGGAAGAGATTTTTAAAGACCAAACTTAGAACCCTACACTAATAATGCATAATACGTACAGAAAAGCAGATGAGTCCAAAATATGAATGCAACACATTTAATTAACATACACATTAACCATTTTCCTCCCATGCAAAACCATTGTAAAAAATGCTTAACGTAGCTTAATTAATTAAGATAATTTTAAATATATAAAAGACTAATATTAAAGATTAATATTAAAAGACTAAATTTTATACACACCATACTAGTAAATGTGTACAGAAGAGCAAATGAGCCAAAAATATGGCAAAAGAAAAACAAATTTTTGTTCAGGAGTGTCAATTAATTGAGGTTACAAGACATAGCTTGTTAGAATAGTTCTTCTGCTGTTTATAACAAGAGTAGCCTACAATTTTTAAGCCCGAGCACCAAAGTACGAGGACCCTCTTGGAATTGCTCTGTTTAGTATTATTATTATTATTATTATTAGGGTCCGAGCACCGATGGTGTGAGAACTTAATTGTAATTGCTCAGTCAATTATTCTTCTTCTCCAAACTGAACCGCAAACTTTGCACACTCGTCAGAAGTGGTGAAAATTTTCATCTGATATGGGTTTCAGAATTAGGTGTGGCAAAATGGCTCGATAACTATAAAATTTCACATACAGGTATGAAATTTGGTAGACACATGTAACAGCCCAATACCTGCAAAAAAGTCCAGGTTAAAAATCTGAAAACCCAAAAGGAAGTGAAATATTGTGAATTTATTCTGCCAAATTTTTGCAGTTCTTGCCATTTCCAGACGTCGTACTTTATCATACTCCTCCTAGAACTTTAATCAGACAAACATCATATTTGATCAGTCTTATCTAAAGACCTTTACAATGTTAAATTACAAAGATCTTGACTTTTCGCTGAACAGTGTGTCCAGGGCAACCTGACAAAGTTCAATGTTTCACCACGAAACAGGAAGTAGTTGTGACTTGGGCATACAGTGTCCAATCTGCTCCAAACCACACATGTTTTATTAGAGTTCTGGCCTGAAGACATCTACATGCCAGTATTCAGTTACAGTCATAGCGCCACCTGTAGACAACAGGAAATGACATGTATTACCCTGTGATTAATCCTCATAGAGATTTAAACAGAACAATATCATATATGATCAGTCTAATCTTAAAGCCTTAGCGATGTTAAATTGCAAAGATCTTGAGTTTTCTTTGAAGGGCGTGTCCATGGCAAACTGGCAAAGTCTGATGTTTCGCCATGAAAGGTAAAGCTGTTGTAAGTCATGCATATTATGTCCAACCAGCCCCAAACTTCACATCTTTGATAAGAAAGTTGTCCAGCTTAATGAGCACAATATTTGTTCTGAGTTTGGTAACTTTTGGTTAAACTAACAGATCGTTAATCTGCTTATTTCTAAAGTTAAACATACTACATTGATTAAAAAAAAAAGTTTGAATTTCTTATTATTGTGTATATAGAAATAAACAGTGTATAATTCAGAGGAGAATATTGTTTAGTGTCATGAATTAATCTCAGAATACAACATTTTAAAGAAAATAAATGTATTGATCTGAAAATTTTATATTCATTTTTGAAATTCATCCAGGTTCATTACCAAATATACAATCTTAATTTAATTTAAGTCAAACAATGACATTACAAGATATAAGAGACTCTTTTTTTTAAAAAAAAGTTTTATTAAAACCGTTCATCTTCTCAATCCTCTTTAAAAATAGGTATTTGCAGCCCTATTCAATATATAACATGTGAATGTTACTTCAATCATTGTAACCAAAGAGCAGTTATCTGTTATTTTAACTTACAGATAAATCAATATGAAATTAAAAAAATGCATTAAAATGTGTTTATTTGTAATATTTGTATTATTGCATATTGAAATAAAAGGGAGAATGTTTTATTAATTGGTTAATGACACAATTTTATGTTTTTTTCTTTCTTTAAACCTCTTCGCCATGGCAACACCATTCAAGATATACTATAATTGTTTGCAATTTAGCATTGTCAGTATGTTGTCATCATGTTCAGAAAGTTTGGTGGCGATTGCATGAATCCCCTAAGAGGAGTAGCTAAAAATTCAGAGCTTGAATTTCAAAATATTCAAAATATCCACATTCAAACTAAAATATCTGACTTTCTGTTGGTCAGAGCTAATGACTGTAAAGCAGAAAGTTGTCCGGCTAAATGAGAACAATATGTGTACCGAGTTTTGAGACTGTAGGTTAAACTAACCCCCCAACTTTTGTCAAAAAATGGGGCTACAGAGCCCCTCCTCCATGCCTGTTTTTAAGGCTTTGTCCATGTCTACTGGATGACAATCCTGACGTGTGTGTCGAGTTTCATGCTATTTGAAGCATGTTAAGAGCCTCAATAACACCCAAGAATATTATTAAATTTTGACATCTTACCATGGCAACAATATTTAAGATATCACTAAGACATTCACATGTCTACATCTGAAATGTTTTGACATGATAATGAAGAAGTTTGAAGAAAATCGGGTAAAAATAAGAGGGTGCATTTGGAAAGTGACACATTTCCTGCTGCCAATTGGTGGCGCTATATCTTTGACTCACAGTAGTCACATCCATGTGCTCGGCCTCCTACAATGAACACACATCTGAAGTCAATAAATGTATGCTGACGTTATAACACGCCTCCTGTTTCTCTTTCCTCGCCATAAATTCGTTGCCTCGCACGGCCAAACTGTTTGAGGTATCAAAAATATCTGCTGGTAATTTTTCATCATCAATGTCTTGACTTCATGCTGACCGAGTTTGGTGGTGATTGGATTAAGCGCCTAGGAGGAGTATATCAAATTCCAGAGCATGCGCTTTTCAAACAAACCCATAATAGCTCACTTCCTGTTTTGGCGGCGTACAACTTAGAGCACGAAAGTTGTCAGGCCCGATGAGGTCTTCATTTGTACTGAGTTTTATACCAATATGTGCAAGCGTGTGATATATGGACCAAGTTTTCGGACCCCATTCAAGGGGGCTCTGTCGAGCCCCCCTGCCACCCCCGGGTCCCAGCCTCTGTGATGTCCTAAATATATGACTTCCTGTTGGTCAGAGCTAATGACTGTAAATTAGAAAGCTGTTTGACTTGAGGAGAATAATATATGTACCAAGTTTGGTGACTGTAGGTAAAACTTTTGTGAAAAGGTGGCGCTACAGAGCTCCCTTTCCACACCCATTTCTAAGGCTTTGCCCATGTCTACTGGCTTACCACTCTGATGTGTGTCAAGTTTCATGTAATTTGAAGCATGCTAAGAGCCTCAAAAACACCCAAGAATTAGGGGTGTGCGATATTGGCAAAAAATTATATCTCGATATTTACTAGGATTTTTCCCATAACGATAATCAGAATAATTTGCATCATTCAAAAATGTTTTATGGTACTAGCTTTGGCAATGTAATTGGTGACAACATTTGTTAAATCTTTCCAACTGTCGCTTTTTCTGTCGTAAGGAAATTTCATGCTAAATAATTTGGCCAACGTTTGTTGCGTGCGTGTTATATAGCTGTAGCTGAATAAACAGAAGATTGAAACACTTTGACTGACTAAACATGAATAATAAACACACGACTGCCTTATTCTGTGTAGGAAATCACATCATGGTAAGGATGGATGCTCGACTGTCTGTATAAAGTGAGTTTGGAGTAAAAACATGTTATTAAATGTCTTTTGTTGCACAAGATGTTAATAAATGCTTCTTGTGTCTGGAAAGATGTTTGACGTGCGTTGCTTTTTCAAATGTACATTATAAGTGACTCAAACTCGCTTTTGGAGCCATGCTTCATTGACAAGCTTCTTTGCAGTTTCTTCACTCATTTTAACTTCTGTCAAACACCACACTCTGAATACGTGCACGCAATAGTACTTAGTATATACTTGGCTACATCACGCAGTGAATTCGTGAACACTTCATGGAGTGTTTTGATTGATTTCTAAAAATGAGTGAAATACTCGATAATATGATTTTGGCATATCATTAAAACATCAATTAAGATATCATCGCACACGATATATATCGCACACGCCTACCAAGAATATTATTTAAGTTTGATGTGTTGCCATGGTATGGTATTCATTTAAAGCATTTAAAGTGTTTTTTTAAGTGACACACTTCCTGCTGCCAGTTGGTGGCATTATGACTTTGTGTCACAATAGTCACAACCATGTGATCAGCCTCCTGCAACAAACACAGCTGAAGTTTTATCCAATCAGTCAATGTATGCCAAAGTTATAACACACTTCCTGTTTCCCTTCCCTTCCCAAGCTTTCGAACCCCATTCAAGGGGACACTGTCGAGCCCCCGCCACACCTGGATATCAGTTTGAGCATGTTTGAGCATGACAAGGGCTCCAAAAGTGTGAAAAAAATTAATAATAATAGTAATAATCATCATCCTTATATATGCATACATATAACAATCTAGAGAGAGAGAGATGCACAAAGCTGCACAATTTATCTTTAAATTAAAAAGATCATGTTCTTGATTTCACTCACATGATCTAATTCCTAAATGACAAGGATTTGCCCGTGTTGTCTTTTGACAAAAACATAATCGCGTCATTCAAATTTGCGTTTGTGCTGCTGCTGATCTAGAGAGAGCTGTTGTCATGTTTAGATAAACAGCTTCACAAAGCTACACAGTATCACTATTTCTGTCTTACAAATATTCTAATAATTAAAGAAGTATACAAAAGTTTATTATTCATATATAAATGCTGATGTCTACATTAGCAATCAAATAGAATAAATAACCTTTTGAAAGTAACTGGGTGCTTCAAATAATGACTATCAATTGCATTGTTACGCCACTAGGTGGCAACAGATTACTGTTAAAATGTATCTATCACTGAATCGTTCTTTCAGAAACAAGTGAAGTCTTATGGAGCCAGATCAGCCTCAAAAATAATACGTGTACAAAACAAAAGCACAGTACAATTCACATTTACAAATCTGATTCGTAAATTCAAAACACAATTCATAAATACACAAATAAAAGCATAAATATGAACTTGTGACACACATACAGATTCAACGATCAGTAAATCACGTAACATCATTCATAAATGTGTGATGGAAATTAATTCAAGAACTTGATATATACATATGCGTTTAAACATTTTACATTTATTTGGGTAAGATGCATTTGTGTGAGCATTTGGGGAAATATTTATGCTTGTCTATTTAATGTCTTTTTGAATTGTATTTTGAATTTACGAATCAGATTTTGTAAATGTGAATTGTGCTGTGCATTTTATGAATTTTCATTTGGAAATGTATAATTTTTTGAGGATGATCTGGTTCGATGTTTTTATGAGTCCAACTTACAAAAAAAAAAAATGTTTCACCTGTCTGGGTCAAGTATCTTATTCTGTTGAATTTGTGGTAACATTTTACAATAAGGTTCATTTGTTGTATTAACTAACATAAACTAACCATATAACTAATCTTTGATAACCTTAGTTAATAAAATACAGTTGTTCATAGTTTGTTCATATTACTTCACAGTGCATTTACTAATATTAACAAATAACGCTTGATTTTGATAATGTAGTAAATGTTGAAATTAACATTAACAAACATTAATAAATTCTGTAGAAATGCAGTTCAGTATTAGTTAATGTAGTTACCTTTTAACTAATGATTCTTATTGTAAACTGTTTCTGAATTTGAGATTACCAGTCTGTTAAATTCATTTTACAAGTATAATAAACACAAAAAGTACTGTGTGAGTTGAGTATTGTGCATTTTTTCCCCCTTACTACTATTTTTTGTTTGTTTAAAAAATTTTAATGGACCCAGAATTGGAACTGGAATCATTAGGCACAACTGGAATTGTAACCAGAATTTATTACAATTCTCAACCCTACTGCTGTCACTTTAAGCTTCATGTATCCAATATACGGTTGCACACGCATTTTCTTTCTCAACTATTTACATTTACTTCAGACATGTCCATCCATGTTTACTTGAATTGTAGACAAGATAGGCATTTTGTGTGTACTGGCCGTATAAGCTTTGGAAGAAAACTAAATTTGGGATTGTGCGATGTTTGAAAGGTGGCTTTCCGTGCATGCAAGCCATGCATATTGTGGCGTACATTTGCAGTATATTTTGATCATTTTAATGTATCGTGCAGACCTACAAAATGGTCTACTAAAGTCTAAAATGTAATGATCAAAATATTATTCTTTTAAAAATGTATTTCATACTGTGTGGACTAGGCAATGCTGTTTATTAAAAATACAATACTATGCAGAAAACTGTATGTCTGCATGCACACAAAACTGGATTCTTATTTGTTCTAAATAAAATGAGGCAGGATGTATCCATGGGTATTTTTCATAAAATTAAAAAAAAAAAGCATCTCCAGAAAAGGGCTGACTGCATACCACCTCTCACCACCTCCTCTCTTGCACTCACCTGAGGAGAAACTCGGCAAGATCTTTGAGAAAATCTGTGCAGGTGTGGTGAAGGCGGTGATGGCAGGGCAAAGGATCCAGGGGAGATGACAAGAGGAACAGATGACAGAAGACAGGAGATGAATCGGGATCCCAGGTAAGTAGCTCAGGTGAGTAATAGGTTGGGTCGTGGAGCTTGTCGATGACAAGACCAGACAGTGAGAAGAAGGAAACTATGGCGTAAGTTAGTGTTGATGAGGGTGCACAGATGCAGGTGATCTGTGGCAGGTGTGGATCAGAAGGTATGCTAGGAAGTGTAGTGCAATGCAGATGACAGGTAAGCAGGTGATTGTGCTGGTTACCGTGACAGTACTCCCTCCCGGAATGCGCATCCTCAAGTCAAAGATAGTTCAGCCAGGGAAGGAGGGAGGGCATCCTGGAGTCGTGACGGGTAATCAGAGATGAGGGCAGGTCATCTCCAGGATGTTACTGGTAGTTCAGGGAGCCAGTAGTTGGGGATGCCATGGCAGTGTAGGTAGTTCTGAAGCCCCTGGCAGTATAGGTGGCTCAGGGGCCCATGTCAATGCAGGTGGCTCAGGGGTTCAAGGCGATGCAGGTGGTTCAGTGGCCCAAAGTGGCTCAGGAGACTGACGGGCATGGTAGAATAACTGGATGGTGAACTTTAGCTACTGGTAATGCAGTCTTTCTGTGCAGCTGTGGCGAAGGTGGTGATGGCAGGGCAAAGGATCCAGGGAGATGAGAGGAACAGATGTCAGAAGACAGGAGATGAATCAGGATAGCTGGTAAGTAGCTCAGGTCAGTAACAGGTTGGGTCGTGGAGCTTGTCTATAACGAGACCAGACCAGGCATTCAAAGGCATGAGGGTGGACAGGTGTAAGTATTATGTGATCAGGACCCGTATTATCAAGTTTCTCAAAGTGCACGTCTTAAGTGCTGAGAAATCATGACATTTTAATTCTACTTTAAAACTTAAGTATAAAAGCAAATTATCAAATTTCTTAAAGCTAATAATCACTCCTACTCTCCCAGTTATTTAAGACAGTTCGAAAGGTCTAGGAGTTAGGTTAGGAGTTGCCAGTAGGGGTACTGAGGAGATGTGTGAAAATCTTTCAGGGAAGCAAGAATTTTTTTGAAATGTTTGGCAATGAGCAGTTAATCAAACGGTATCGTTTGGATAGAGCAGGTATCATCTTTGTCAGTGCTGGTTAATGTTGGGCTGAACTTGTTCGACTAATTCAGCAAGCAGTAGCGCTGCTTCCTCCTGCCAGTTCAGTTTTCATTTGGAATCCGTGGTGGGAAAACATGTATATCTTTAATTTTCAAGGAGTATATAATAATGTATTCTCTTGAAAATTCTTTATAGTCAAATGTGTGTTGAATGTAAACTCCTCTTTCACCATTCAATATGAATTTACCTGAGAATATTTTTAAATAAGGAAATCTATTCAGTGATTGGTCCATGCCTATGTCATCATCCAAAATCCTGTTTGTGGCACAGCAAAGTTTTGTGAATCATCTTAGACTAACGCTTAAGATTTAGTCCTACACTTTACTTTAAATGACGACTGAGATATTTGATAACTAACTTCTAAGCCCAGATTTGAGCCAAGACTTTTTTTACGCTTAAGTTAATTCCCAGCAGTGTTCTTGTCAGTAATTCTTGAGGCTTCACAAATACAGGTGATCTGTGGCAGGTGTGGATCAAAATGAATGCTGGGAAGTGTGGGATGCAGATGACGGGTGATTTTTTTAATTTATTTTTTCCTCTCTCTCAGACCTCTACTCTATTACCTGCTTCAGCACAACTGGGGGGGGGGGGCATAAAAAATGTTTCTTTTATATTCCATGATATTTCCCATGATAATGTGTACAGACCCAGATAAGTTGTATGGTTTTGAGTTGTGTGTCATTACCTTAACTACCCTTGTCCCTCAAAATTATGTTTGGTATTTTCTTTGTTAATATAGATGGTAATATTAAAGTCTTTATTTACAGACAACAGATAAACAGAGTCACAAGCTGGGTATGGTAAGTGATAACAGTCTCTGAAGCAAACTGGTGACTTAGCTGAACGGTAACTTGTGGTTTCTCCGTGTTGTAGATGACGGGTGCGCAGATGTGGATATTTCGTGTTGCAGATGACTGGTGATTTGAAGAAGATTCTAACAGGAAATGGACTGAAAACAGGATGGCTCACGGGATCCAAAGGACAGACGGACAGGTAGCAGGTAGGTCGAAACGGGTAAGTCTGTGTAGTCATACATCGACAAGGCCAGACCCTAAACTGACGGTGAGGTGAGTATATATAGGGAATTATATAGGGAGTGATTGTGATTAGTAACAGGTGTATGTGTTTAGTATTCATGGTGATGGTGAGTGGGTGGAACTGGTTGTGATGACGTGGCTGTGTCTGTGGCTGACTCCGTGACAGAACCCCTCCTCCACGGGTGGCTCCTGACCACCAATCTCGGGGACGACGGGGACGTCCCCGACCACGGGGAGCAGGCCGACTGGGATGATCTCTGTGGAACTGGTTGAGTAGCATTGGGTCGAGGATGTCATCTCGTATGTTCTCCGGACCAGGGAAACAAGGGTGGCTGGTAGCCGAAGATGCACTTGGGAGGTGGATTGTCTCAGGGAATTCTGGGCGCATTCAGCCCAGAGTAAAAAATGGCTCCAGCTGTTCTGGTTCTCCCGATTTCTTGGATCTTCCGCTCAATCAAAGCCATTGGTTTGCGGGTGATAGCCAGATGATAAGCTGACAGAAACTCCCAGGAGTTTGAAGAAGGATTGCCAGATGCGGGAGATGAATTGAATATCTTCAGGCAGAACAAAGTGATTGAAGACATGTTGGAAAAGGGTTTCGGCAGCTTGGAAGGCGGTGGGTAATCCTTTCAGGGGAATGAGTTTACACACTTTTGAGAATCTGTCTACGATGACGAATATACAGGTTTTGGAATCTGATGGTGGTAAGTCAGTCATGAAATCAATCCCGATGTGGGTCCAGGGCCGTTGTGGTATGGGGAATGGCAAGAGTTTACCTGCAGGAAGTTGTCTTGGGGTGTTGGTTATGGCACAGACTGAGCAGCCCTAAACGTATCGAGAGTTATCCTGAGTCATCGAGGGCCACCAGTATCTCTGGCGAAGGAGTGAGAGGGTTCGCTGGCTACCTGGGTGTCCAGAGCCCGGAGATGTGTGTACTAAGTCCAAGAGGAGCTGATGGCAGGAAGTAGGGACGTAGATGAGCCCCTCTGGACCTCCCGGCGGAGCAGGTTCAGATTCGGTGACCAGACGAATCTGGTCATCGAGTTCCCATTGAATGGGGCTGATTATCATGGCTGGAGGGAGGATAGTTTCTGGAGGACTGGTGTCTGGTTCTGGGGAGTGTAAGCAGGAAAGGGCGTCTGCCTTAACATTCTTATCCCCTCGACGATAGGTGACTATAAAATTGAAACAGGTAAAGAAGAGGGCCCATCGGGCCTGCCTGATGTTGAGACGTTTGGCATCCCGAAGATATTCCAGATTGCGGTAATCCGTTATAACCTCAAACTGGTGATTATCTCCCTCCAGCCAATGCCTCCATTCTTCTAAGGCTAGTTTGATGGCCAATAGCTCACGGTTTCCTACGTCGTAATTCTGCTCCGCCGGGGACAGCTTCCGTGAGAAGAAGGCGCATGGATGGAGACGTGGAGGGTTACCCTGCCGCTGTTATAATATAGCTCCAACTCCAGTGAGTGATGGGTCGACCTCAAAGATGAAGGGGATATCAGGATTAGGATGGTGTAACACTGGAGGGGAGCTGAAGGCTTCTTTAAAGTGTTGAAATGCTTGAGTTGCCATTGGAGTCCAGGACAGAGACTTGGGCCGATGCTTGGGTAAAGATGTGAGTGGTGTACTGAGTTGACTGTAGTTTTTGATGAACTTGCGATAGAAGTTGGCAAAACCAAGGAACCTCTGGAGTTCCTTGATGGAGCTTGGTTCTGGCCAATTCAGGATAGTGTCCACCTTCCTCTGGTCCATCTTAACGCCATGACGGTCAATAATGTATCCTAGGAACTGGACAAATTTATGGAGAAGGTCTCTGAAGATCTCATTTATGTAATTCTGGAATACTGACGGAGAGTTCGCCAGGCCATACGACATAACCCGGTACTCATAGTGGCCAGATGGGGTGATGAAGGCTGTCTTCCACTCGTCTCCTCTTCGAATGCGGATTAGATTTTAAGCACTTCTTAAATCCAGTTTCGAGAAAATGATCTCCGCGTAGTTGCTCTAGGGCGGCTGGGACCAGAGGAAGGGGATAGCGGAACTTCACAGTGTGGGAATTGAAGTTTTCTGTAGTAAATACATGGCCGCAAGCCTCCATCCTTCTTGGCCACGAAGAAGAAACTTGTTGCGGCAGGGAACATAGATGTTCGGATAAATCCTTGCTGAAGAGCCTCCGTAATGTACTCTTCCATGGCCTTCTGTTCCGGCATGGACAATTGATATACTTTGCCTTTGGATAAGGTGGCCCCAGGTAGTAGGTTGATTGCACAGTCCCATGGCCGGTGAGGTGGTAGACAGGTAGCCAGTTGCTTACTGAATACATCCTGGAATGACCGGTATTCAGTGGGAATCTGAACTTTACTGGAGACGTCGGGACTTTCCACCGAGGTAGAATTCAACTGTATCAGAGCTGGTTGAACACTCTTGGATGAGGAATAGCTAGGAATTTCCTTGACACAAGTGATACGGAAACATTCCTCACCCCATTTGAGAATCTCACTGGTGTTTCCGTTGATGGTGGGATTATGTTCAGCCATCCACGGGCATCCCAGCATGATTTCGGCCGTGGATCCCACCAGCAGCATGAATGAGATTTCCTCCTTGTGTAGACAGCCAATGCGGAGTGTCAATGTGGGGGACAAATGGTTTACTCGGCCCAGCGGCTTTCCGAGGATGGTCTGTATCTTTAAGGGTTGAATGCAGTGTTTCCTAGAGAGTTGGAGCGTCCAGAGGAATTGACGGGAGATGAAGTCCCTGCGGACCCCGAGTCAATGAGGGCTTGCGCTGTAACAAAAGTATCACTGTTATGGAGGTATACAGTAGTTCATATCAAATGAGCAGTCTTAGGATATACTTGAATAGTACTCACCGCGGGCCGAGTCGGTCTGATGGGACAGTTAGCGATCTGATAACCATCTCCCCCACAATACAGGCAGAGATGATGTAGTAATCCACGCTGACGCTCCGCTGGCGAGAGATGGTAAGCATCGATAAGCTCATGGGTTCTGGTGCTGGAGGGGCGACTGAGATGCTGGGAGGCGGAGACTGCTACACAGGTGTAGGTGGAGAACAGGCTGAATAACGTTGAGACACATGGATAGCTTTCTGAATAAAGGATTTCAGACCGATGCTGTCGTCTTAAACGATCATGAACTGCTACGAAATTGAAGAGCGTAATTACCCACCGACTCCGTGCCTTGGCGGAGATTGAACAGTTGGTCAGATATTGATAGTGTGGAGGTGGTTTGGCCGAAAACTTCCTTAAAATGGTTGGTGAAGGCTGATATTGACGTAACTACTTCCACATTTGACATCCATTTGCCTGTGGCGAGGCAACGAATTTTTGGCGAGAAAAGAGAAACAGGAAGTGTGTTATAACGTCTGCATAAATTTACTGATTTTTATGAAACTTCACCTGTGTGTTCGTTGTAGGAGGCCGAGCACATGGATGTGACTATTATGAGTCAAAGATATAGCGCCACCAACTGGCAGCAGGAAATGTCACTTTCAAAATGCTTTGAGATCACCCTCTTATTTTTACCCGATTTGCTTCAAACTTCTTCATTATAATGTCCAAACATTTCAGATGTAGACATGTGAATGTCTTTGTGAAATCTTAAATATTGTTGCCATGGCAAGACGTCAAACTTTAATAATATTCTTGGGTGTTTTTGAGGCTCTTAACAAAAATGGTCTCGTGGCTCCCTCTAGTGGACAGTATTGCACGTGTATCACATTATTTCTGTTAACTCATAGAAGCAACGCCCCGTGTTTGACAGTTTGATGATGTCTGTGAATGATCACGAACATGTTTTTTAAACTCATAAGTTAAAATATTCCAGCGATTACGCAAGATTTAATCACAAGAATGTATTAAAAAGCTTAATTTTAGTTTGGAAGGTGTTCTGTGACAATTAGACGCGCCGCGTCTGAGAACGATCGCTTCCTGAAGCTCGTTCTTTCTCGCGTCTTTCAGAATCTTTTCATTCCTTTTTAATGTTCCTTTCAATTCTTTGAAATTGAAGTTTGAATTTTTATGTGTATGACTGTGTTAATGTGTTGGCGCTGTCTGGCATCTGTCTAAACTTCGTTTCCTAATGGATTAAACAAAGAGCCGCGCGTCATTTCTCTGAAAGCGAGAGATCGTGACCACGTGAAAGCCACTTGATTTTAAGTGTTTTTAAACTTTGTTCTTTAAAACATTCAAGCGATTAGACAAGATTCGATCACAAGAACATAGAAAATCTTCCTAACTGTAAAAGAAGCTTTTTAATGTCACACAAAGAGACGCGCAGCGTCTCCTAATGATGATCACGCCCAGTTATACAAATAACTTTACACATGCAGTGATTTTAAAAAATAAAATTAAAATATAAACTTCTGCAAATAACTAATAATAAACTTCTGCACATGATGACAACATACTGATGATGCTAAATTGCGAACGATTATAGTACATCTCAAATGGTGTTGCCATGGCGAAGGTTTAAATTAAGAACAAAAAGGGAATTTGGAAGTTGTCAATTATTCATTAATAATTGAAATATACACACCTAATTTCTATATTTAATAGCCATTCCATTCCAGCGATTACACAACATTTAATCACAACAATGTATTAAAGAGCTTCAATTAGAATTTAGAAGATTTCTGTCACGCAAAGAGACGCGCAGCGTCTCCTAATAATGATCGCACCCAGTTATACAAAGAACGACATCCATGCAGGGATTTTAAAAAATAAAAATAAAATATAAACTTCTGCAAATAAATCGTATTTGGATCGTTATCATTTATATTACATTCGTGCTCTCCTCATACATTGCACGCACACACATTCAGTTCACGAGCTCTAACAGTTCTCTGTGTTTTAGTCTGGCAGGTTTAACCCTTTCATTGCTGTCTCCTTTAGTCTGCATTATAGGATAGGAAATCTCATAAAAAATGAAGGCATAGAACCAGTTCAGTTGTCGTGCACTGACTATATGGTGATATATAATTAGTTTAATAATATGGTTAAAAATAACGTAAAATACCTTAAGATAAATTCAATGGAACCTGGATGAATTTAAAATGAAAATACTATATTTCAGATCAATATATTTGTTTTCTTTAAAATAATTCTTCTGAATCTCTCTCTCTCTCTCTCTCTCTCTCTCTCTCTCTCTCTCTCTCTCTTACTATTTGCAAAGCAGTTCAATTATAATTTCATTGTAGGCCTACTGTATGTCCTTAAAATGGTGCTTTCTCCTGTAAATAATTTTTTGTGTCAATATGGCTCTAATGTTTCTTTTTTTTTTAAGTAAATACTTGGCCTACATTTTGAAATACATGAAGATATGCACTACTAATGTTAAAATACAAGAAAAGCTGTAATATTGTGAAATATTATTAAAATGTAAAATGACTGTTTTCTATTTGAATATATAGAAAAGTGTAATTTATATCCTATGATCAACGCTGAATTTGAATTTATCATCATTACTCCAGTCTCCAGTGTCACATGATCCTTCACAAATCATTGATAATAATTATCAACATTGGTAATAATTATAAATGTTTCTTGAGCAAAAAATCATCATATTAGAATGATTTGTGAAGGATCATGTGACACTGAAGAGTGCAGTAATGATGCTGAAAATTCAGCTTTGATCACTGGAATAAATTACATTTTAAAATATACCCTATTCAAATATTAAAAATGATTTTAAATTGTAAAAATATTTCACAATAATACTGTTTTTTTGTACACTTTGACTGATAGTGTACATGTATAAGTAAATAAATGTACTTGTGCCCTATGTTTACTGTACATCTTTCTACAGATATCAGCAAGTAAAGTAAAACAAAGTTTATAATCTTTAAATATAATTTGTTACCATTTTTAATGTGCCCCTCTGGTTAAACACTGGCCCCTCCTTGTAAAATTTGTCTAGAACCGCCACTGTCTGTGATCACGAACTCATTTACGTGTTTTTTAACCTTGTTCACTAAAACATTCCAGCGATTACACAAGATTTAATCACAAGAATGTATTAAAGAGCTTCATATAGAGTTTGGAAGATTTTCTGTCACACAAAGAGTTATATAAATAACTACATCTTTACACATGCAGGGATTTTAAAAAATAAAACTAAAATATAAACTTCTGCAAATAAATCGTATTTGGATCGTTATCATTTATATTACATTCGTGCTCTCCTCATACATTGCACGCACACACATTCAGACAGTTCAAGAACCCGAACGTCTCTCTGTGTTTTAGTCTGGCAGGTTTAACCCTTTCATTGCTGTCTCCTTTTGCCTGCATTATAGGATAGGAAACCTCATAAAGGTAAATGCATAGAACCAGTTCAGTTGTCGTGCACTGACTATATGGTTTTATATAATTAGTTTAATAATATGGTTAAAAATTGTGTTAAATACCATAAGATAAATTCAATGGAACCTGGATGAATTTAAAATGAATGTACTATATTTCAGATCATAATACTTGTTTTCTTTAAAATATTTTTTCTGAATATCTCTCTCTCTCTCTCTCTCTCTCTCTCTCGGTCTTCCAGGTTTAACCCTTTCATTGATGTCTCCTTTTGTCTGCATTATAGGATAGGAAATCTCATAAAAAATGAAGGCATATAACCAGTTCAGTTTTAGTGCACTGACTATATGGTTACATTTACATTTACATTTAGTCATTTAGCAGATCCTTTTATCCAAAGCGACTTACAAGTGAGGAAAACAAACAAGCGATTCTTCATGAATTGGCAATTAACACAGGAAGTGCTCACAATACAAGTTTCATACATTGCTCAGTACCATAAGCTAGAGTAGGAAGGGAAAAGGGAAGGAAAGGTTTTTTTTTGTTTGTTTTTTTTATTAAGGGATTAAGTTCACGGAAGAGATGAGTTTTCAGCTGTCTCTTGAATATTGCCAGGGATTCTGCGTTCCTGATGAAAGTAGGGAGATCATTCCATGGTTCTATATAATTAGTTTAATAATATGGTTAAAAATAACGTAAAATACCTTAAGATAAATTCAATGGAACCTGGATGAATTTAAAATGAATGTGCTATATTTCAGATCAATATACTTGTTTTCTTTAAAATATTTCTTCTGAATATCTCTCTCTCTCTCTCTCTCTCAGGGTCTTGCAGGTTTAACCCTTTCATTGCTGTCTCCTTTTGTCTGCATTATAGGATAGGAAATCTCTTAGCCCTTCTCTTCTATAAATTTGTATAAAGAAATAAAGGCAAAGAACCAGTTCATTTGTATTTCACTGACTATTTAGTTTTATATAATTAGTTTAACAATATAATAAGATAAATTCAGCTGAATATATAACACTTTGAACTGCTAATGATAACTTTGCTATGATATGACCGCTTTTAGTTAGTATTATATTTGAATGTATATATTAAGACAATGTCAAAGATTAATTTCTGTCACAGTGTAGACTTTATTCTTATTGTTTAAAATGTTATTGAATAATCTGACTCAACTAACTGGTCAGTCTCCAACTGGAGACACCGTTTAAATTCATTTTGCCTGCCATGCCCAGTTGTCCTTAAACCACCGAGGTGGCGGTGCCACCTGCTTGGGCCCGCCCATCGCTGCTTGCAGCTATATTTATTATTATTATTACTAAATAACTTTTGTAACTTTAATAATAACCTTAATGTATATTTAATTTATACAATGAAGAATATATTACAGTTGATTACTTTTTGTATCTGGAAACCTAAACCTACCTGTAAAGCACTATTTTTTTCATATACATCTTGTTCTGTTGTATTTGTGTTCATGTTAGCCTGTTGAATGTTAAATGGATCCAATCCATGTTCAATAAAAATTATTTGATGCAGCAGCAATGAACTAGCTAGTATACCTTAATGTGTGTGTTTTTGAACTTTGCTAATTTAAAATATGATCAAAACACTACTCTATTTTAATTACAAAAGTTGAAATAAGAGAGTAGTGACAAGTATCGGAATCAGCCAATAGTTGTGTGTTAAAATGGTATCGTAGTAGTCGAAAAGAAAATCATATTGGTGCATCCCTATTTTTATTGGTACAAAGCCAAAATATGTCAAAAGTCAGCACAAATTTGATTTCTCATGTCATGACCCCTTTCACAATAATACTGACTACTCAATAACACTGATATGTGATCATATCACATATGTACTATTTACATTTATTCATTTGGCGGACACTTTTATCCAAAGCAACTTACAAGTGAGAAGTTGCCCTTGGTGGGGATTGAACCCCGGGTGCATTAGAAGTGAGTGGTTACTCATAGAGCTAACTCCCCACTCCCCTATAATTGTGATATGAATACCCTTTCATTTCTGTTCTGTCAGACTGTAATTCTCAGTCGCCATTAGCATAAAAGTAAATTCTATGATCAGTTTCTCTTTCAACGTAAGTACTATCATGCTGGAGCAACAGTTGAGAGAATATTTCTGAGTAAGTTTAATTTAGTTAAACTGTTAATGTGTTATTTGCTCATTTTTTGGATAAATATTGCATAAATTTGCATAAATTTTGGATATAGAAGCTATTGCCCCCTTGAATACTAGCTTGTTACTGGTTTGTTAACAACGTGGCCTAACAAAGTACAATAGAGGGAGATGCATTTACTGTGCACTGGCTAAATATTTGCCTCTGCATAGACATGTACATGCCTTACATGTACACGTCTCAGCATCACGTCACTGCTATCCACATAGACCAGGGCCGGGAAACTCTGGCCCTCAAAATACATTTTCTGCAGAATTTAGCTCCATCTCTGATCACAGGCTATGTTCAGACTGTCAGTCCAAATCCGATTATGTGTGTATCCCATTGGAATCTGATCTAAAATAATTGAGTTAACATTGTGTGTTGCAAGCGTTCAGATCCGATTTGTGTGTTCCATGCCACTCTTTCATTTTCCAGAATATCTGCATTGGTTTCTGTGGCAATGATATTGCATTGGTAGGTATAAGCCAAACACAACAACAACAGCAACATGGAGGGGTTTGCACTACAGATGTTGTCTTATTTACAACATGATAATGTATAGTCACGCCACTGGACCACTGCATATTATGAGGCAGCTTCAGAAATGTAGGAGGTGGCTATGGTGGTATGGTGATATGGCAGTATGCGTGGCTTTATTCCTTGTTGTCATCTCTGAAGGTTTCAAAACATGTCTCCGCTATTTGGTCATTTTCTGCTCATCCAGCACTTTGCAACATCACAGTTTCTGTATCAGCATGTTTCCTATAACAATGTCTGACGTCTACGTTTTACGTGGTGTGAGAAAATCACATAAACAATGCGAAATTTGATCAGAGCAGTCAGACTCACTGTGATATTGAATAGGATTTCAAACCACATATGAATGTAGCTCGAAAAATTTGTAAAAATTTATCTGATTTCAATCGGACATGCACAAAAATCGGATTTGGACTGACAGTCAGAAAGAGGCTAAAATAATCTGTCTGTAGCTTTCTAGTAATCCTGAAGACCTTGATTTGCTTGTTCAGGTGTGTTTAATTAGGGTTGGAGCTAAACAGGAAAATAGCACATTCTATGCCAAGATAATAGTTGCCTTGTGACTCCAAAACCCTAGTGAGCCTTCATTCTGTATGGGAGCTGTGTGTAGGTTTGCACGGGGGGTTTTAGAATTGGCAGAAAAGTAGAGCAACTGGTGAGAGCCGAAAGCTACATCCTCAAGGTAACAAATTATTCGGTGTTTAAAAGGGATTGTTTCCCTACAAATGTAAATCTTTTACTTAAGGCTGGGCGATTTTCACAAAAAATCTTATTGAAGATTTAAATTGATCCCCCCCCCCCCACTTAAAATCAATCTGCAGATGACAAAGTTGTCAAAATTGTTTGACAAATTGTTCAAAACAAGCCAAAAAGACAAGATGGCAGGCCCTGTCTTGTAGCCGTTATGTATTTGTTTATTATTATCATCATTATTATTATTATTATGTGTATATATTTGTATTTTGTGAGCTTATTTAATTAATTATCATGCACCTGTCTGGGGTATGAATGTCACCGCATAAGGGTGGAGCGAGAAATGACAAAGAGGAACAAATGTTTGGATTCGGGAATGGTGATACTGAGTTTTTTGACCACTTTGTTAATTTTGCTTGGTTTTTTTGTTTGTTTGAATTGTGAACTTAATTTAGAAATGCTTTGGAAACAAAGTCTTTTGCTTTTAATAAACAAAATTAATTTTTGAAATGAAAGATGGCATTTGGAGTGGAGTGCGTACAAAAATAAAATAATCGCTATACCCGGACCCACGGCCGACACATTTAAGTCAAAAACTTGAAGGAATGGAGAGTTGGCACTGCAAGTTGAAGAAGAACATGGATTTTCATGAGTACATGGTGAAGAGTTCAATTCACTAAACCGCTGCACTTATGTATGGTGGAAACGGCGCGTTGGTTTACAATGCTGGTGTAGCGGAATATTGTTGAGTTATTGCACAAGCATGATTTGATGAAAGGAAGTTTATGTCTGATGGACAATGGATGATGTTGCTGAAAAAGCGAATATGGACGAAAGGGAATAGTTTAAGTTACTCGCATCTCGCAGAGGAAAGCTTTGACAAGAAAACAAAATTAAATAAATGCTTCAGTTGAAGCTGGCAAAAATAAAGAACCTGTTGCTAAACACATTGAAACTTTTAACACTGTTTTGGTGGATTTTATGGAATTGCAAGTGTCTGTTCAGAGTTTGCTGGATGATGATGAAAAGGAGGCTGACCATGTAGACTAGTATGAGCCTATATTAATTCTCTTCAGGGAATTTCTGAATGGGACCCCTCGTCAGTCGGGAAGAGGAGGGGGCACAGGTTTCCTCATTTCTAACAACTGGAAATACTTAACTCACTCTTCTCTATACAACAACTATTCGTTTGAATTTCATGTCATTACAATTACAAACCCTGTCAAAATCCATCTTGTACTCATCTATCGCCCCCCAGGTCAATTGGGTACCTTTGTCAAGGAATTGGACATGCTGCTGTCCTCATTTCCAGACAATGGCAGTCCACTTGTACTACTGGGCAATTTAACATTCACCTTGATAAACCTTATGCTTCTGACTTCCTCTCTCTACTAGCCTCATTTGATTTCAACCGACTCATCACCACAAGCACCCACAAAATCTGGCAACCAACTAGACCTGATCTATACACGTAACTGTATCAACTGCTGACAACATTCTGGTCAAACCTCTGCACGTCTCTGTCTCACGTTCTTCATTACTTTTAATCTGCATCTTATTTGGGCACCACCAACCACTTCAGATGAAGAAACCTGCGCTCTCTTTCCCCTTCTCATCTTTCCTCTGTTGTGTCATCCTCCCTTCCCTCACACACACACTTGTCATCCTTGGATGTAAATACTGCTACACACACTTTATGCTCCACTTTATCTTCTTCCCTAGACAGTATCTGTCCTCTGTCATCCAGACCAGCACATGCAACTCCTTCTAACCCCTGGATATTCGATGCACTTCATGAAGACCGGACCAAACTCAGGGCAGCAGAAAGGAAATGGCGCAAATCAAAAGACCCATCTGACCTAGGTTCGTATCAAGACCTCCTATCATCTTTTTCTGGTGGAGTCCATGCAGCTAAGGCCTCATACTTCCACGACAAGATCAACAGCGCTACAAACACACGCTCACTCTTCAAGATATTCAACGCACTCCTCTGTCCCCCTCCACCACCACCCACCACATCTTTAACTGCTGATCAATTTGCCAATTTCTTCACTGACAAGACATCTTCCATCAGTAGCCAGTTCTCTGCCCCACCCACACAGGAACTCTGCCCCTCTTCATCCACTTATCTTCTCTCTTCCTTCTCTCTTCTCACAGAGACAGACGTATCAAAACTTCTCCTCTCCACTCATCCCACCACCTGCCCTTTAGACCCCATCCCCTCACACCTTCTACAAGCCATCTCTCCCACTCTTTTACCAGCACTTACACACATTATAAACTCGTCCCTCTGCACAGGCACTTTCCCTACCGCATTCAAGCAGGCTTGGGTAACCCCACTGCTGAAAAAACCCACGTTAGACACATCACTTGTAGACAATTACAGACCTGTCTCTCTCCTACCATTCATATCGAAAACACTTGAACAAGCTGTGTTCAACCAGGTGTCATCCTTCCTCACACAGAACAACCATATGGACATCAACCAATCTGGATTCAAGAGCGGCCATTCCATCGAGACTGCGCTACTGTTTGTCACAGAATCCCTGCAGATTGCAAAGGCTTTTTCCAAATCATCTGTTCTCATTCTACTGGATCTATCTGCTGCCTTCGACACCGTAAACCATCAAATTCTTCTGTCCACCCTCTTGTCACTTGGCATCTCAAGTACTGCACTTCAGTGGTTTGAGTCCTATATCACAGGTAGGTCTTTTAGAGTCGCCTGGGGAGGGGAGGTATCCAAACCTCATCAACTGATCACTGGGGTTCCTCAGGGTTCAGATCTTGGTCCCCTCCTATTCTCCATTTATACTACATCACTGGGTCCCATCATACAGACACATGGTTTCTCTTACCACTGCTATGCTGATGACACACAACTCTACCTGTCCTTCCAACCAGATGATTCCACAGTAGCTGCACGGATCTCAAGCTGTCTGGCGGACATCTTGACGTGGATGGAAGAATACCACCTGCAGCTCAACCTGGCAAAGACTGAGCTTTTATCTTCCCTGCCACTCCAACTCTACAACACGACATCAACATACAGCTTGGTACAACCACCATTACCCCATCAGAGTCGGCCAGAAATCTTAGAGTTGTCTTCGATGACCAACTGACCTTCAGAGATCACATCTCAAAGACGGCGCGGACATGCAGATTTGCACTACACAACATCAGGAAAATCCGGCCCTTTCTGACTGAGCATGCAACACAACATCTTGTCCA
Source organism: Zacco platypus (assembly GCA_038088235.1). NCBI lineage: Eukaryota > Metazoa > Chordata > Actinopteri > Cypriniformes > Xenocyprididae > Zacco > Zacco platypus. Next base: position 12,332,383 of record CM076071.1, on the reverse strand, counting down.
GGCCCTGGTCATTTCAAGGCTTGATTACTGCAGTGCTCTTCTGGCTGGACTGCCGTCAAGTGCTATCAAACTTCTTCAAATGATCCAGAACGCTGCTGCACGTCTTGTCTTCAACGAGCCTAAGAGAGCCCACGTCACGCCCCTCTTCATCTCTCTGCACTGGCTACCCCTTGCTGTACGCATCAAGTTCAAGGCGCTGATGCTTGCATACAGATCCACCACGCACCCTCCTACCTCCACACACTGCTACAACGCTACATCCCCACCAGAAGCCTGCGATCACTAAAGGAACGAAGGCTTGTGGTACCGTCACAGAGAGGCACAAAATCACTCTCCAGAACATTCTTGTTCACTGCTCCCTGCTGGTGGAATGATCTCCCTACTTTCATCAAGAACACAGAATCCCTGCCAATATTCAAGAGACAGCTGAAAACTCATCTCTTCTGTGACCACTTAATCCCTTCATAAAAAAAATTAAATAATAAAAATCCTTCTATCCTTCACTTTTTCAATTCCTACTCTAGCTTATGTTACTGAGCAATGTCTGAAACTTGTATTGTGAGCACTTCCTGTGTCTATTTGCCAATTCATGAAGAATCACTTGTTTGTATTCCTCAATTGTAAGTCACTTTGGATTGAAGCGTCTGCTAAATGACTAAATGTAAATGTAAATGGGATTGAAGCATGGATGGGTGAAAATCCAAATGGTACAAGTGATGTCTTGGAAGGTGCTATTGGGCCTAAGGATAGCATTTCTCAGGCCACTGACAAGTCTTTTAAAAGAAGTTCACGGAAATCATCTAGAGTTTCTTCTAAAAGCAAAGTGAGTGCATCTGCTGCTTTTCTGCAAGCGAAAGCAGAACGTGCTGCATTAAAAGCTAAAGCTTTGGAGAAAAAACATGTTTTAGATATGGAGGAGGCTCAACTAAAAGCGAAAAAAGAAAAACCTGCTTTAGAATCTGAAATGGCTGCAGCAGATGCTAAGGTAAATGTCCTGAAATTTGAATCGCTTATATTAAAAATGAGCTCAAAAGGCACAAAAGGAGTTGCAATGTCTGACACAAGCAGTGTTTATCCATCTTCTGGATATATTGCACCTGCAAGAACTCCAAAGGTTCAAATAACGCAAGACAAACAAGTGAAAAAAGGCAAATCAACTCCAACGGTTAAAACACATCAGAAACCTAAAAGGGGCTCAGCCACTTTGGACAATACAACTCTTGTGGACGTGTTGAAAAAACACAATGAAATAACTGCTTTGTTGATAAAGCAACAGCAAACATCCCTTCTTCCAACAAGGGAAATTCCTGTGTTCGGTGGTGATCCTCTGCATTTCAGATTCTTTATTAAATCATTTGAACAGGGTATTGAAAGCAAGACTGGTAGTATACAAGACAGACTTTATTACTTAGAGCAATTTACAGTTGTACAACCAAAAAATCTGGTTCACAGTTCCTTGCACATGGATCCTGTAAGAGGATACAAGGAAGCAAAGCAACAACTTGAATGGAATTTTAGAAAAAGTATAAAAATATCATCTGCTTTCATTGAAAAGGCGTTGAATTGGACCTCTTTAAAAGCAGAGGATGGACCAGCTCTAAGATCATATGCACTCTTTCTTCGTAGCTGTTTTAACTCTTTGCAAGAAGTTAATTTTGTGGAGGAGCTGGAAAATTCAGCCAACTTGAGAATGGTTGTTTCCAAGCTGCCTTTCAAGCTTCGTGACAAGTGGACAACAATTGCTTGCAGCATACAGGATAGTCACGATAGAAAGGTGAAGTTTAAAGATCTTCTTGAATTCATTGAAAGAGAGACCCAAGCTGCATTGGATCTTGTATTTGGTGACGTACAAAGCCCAACGGACAAGAAGGGTATCTCGAAAGTAACAACAACTGTAAAGCCCAGTTTTAAATCTCCCAGCAGAGGCAGCAGTTTTGCAACCTCTGTTACTACCATAGCAGGAAAAATGGACAACAAGCTGAAATCAAGTTATAGTGCCTCAAATGCTTTGGAAAAGCCGCCATTCATGTTCTGTGATGATAACCACACCATTGAAGTTTGTGATGCATTTAAAGCAAGGGTCTTCAACCGGGGGTCCGCGGCAGTATTGCAGGGGGTTCGTCAATTAATGTTTGATCACAAAAAAAAAAAAAAAAAAAATTAACTTGGGTAAAAACATCACAGAGTCAAATTTAAATAAAATATATTTGATTTTACAAATTACATTAACAGCTTTAATAAAATCCTTCCATCCACGTGCAGTCACGTGATCTCATGATACTGTCAATGCAGACTATGAGCACTTTAATCTGAAAATGCTACTGGCTAATAATTTATATACAATTTAGCTCGCCTGAATGGATTGCTTTGTAATATCTTCAGCTTAAAGTTTAGGTAAATGTATAATCGTCCACCTGAGAGTAAAATTAAAATGTGAAGTTCTGTTTAAACTTAAAGGCCGTGACACACCAACCCGACGTCATAGAACTAGCAGTAACGAAAGCCAACGGTGTTGTCGCTCATGTCGACTGCGTCTGGGGAAAATATGTGCCTGAACACACCGAAAGACCTTCAGCTGACTGTCAAGTAGAGCGCACGTTCTGCGCCTGTGTATAAAGGCGATAACTGTCTATTTAAGCAGATACATTTGTCTATATTCGTCATTCAAAAGGGGAAAGCGAAACTAAGACTGCAAGTATACAAACCATAAACAAAGCAGCGCTTGCTTACCGTTTTGAATATCAGTCATGCTGATCAAGTTATTATTCCACTCAGCTCATATTATTATGAAAATATTTGTGCATTCGAGTGCTCGGGTAAGATGACATAAAATTAGAACAAGCTTCTGTCTGTGCCGTCATGAATTATTTGCTTGCTTTCATAACTTTTGCTTATATTCTCGTGAACTGACTCGTTTGCTATCTAAACCGCCAATCAGAGTTCTCTCTCACCGACGGCCCGACACCGATTCAACATGTCGAATCGGCGGAAAAACACCCGACGAGGACCAACTTCAGCCGACGGTGCGGAACACACTGAGAAAACTTAGTCGGCCGACGAACAAAAACTGCCCGACGGCCAACCGTCGGCTTGGTGTGTTCCGGGCTTTAAGTTGAAGTTGAGAGAAACGTATAATTGTCCACCTGACAATCAAATTAAATGTATGAAACTACAGATCTATTAAAATAAATGTGTTCAAAACAACGCTGAACTTAATAAACTGTCATTTTAATTGCAACAGTTTGGTATGATGCATAAATATTTTTAACAATGAAAATATAGCCTACAGACAATGTACAACAACATAGTTCTAATCTACAGTCGTGGCCAAAAGTTTTGAGAATTACATAAATATTAGTTTTCACAAAGTTTGCTGCTAAACTGCTTTTAGATCTTTGTTTCAGTTGTTTCTGTGATGTACTGAAATATAATTACAAGCACTTCATACGTTTCAAAGGCTTTTATCGACAATTACATGACATTTATGCAAAGAGTCAGTATTTGCAGTGTTGGCCGTTCTTTTTCAGGACCTCTGCAATTCGACTGGGCATGCTCTCAATCAACCTCTGGGCCAAATCCTGACTGATAGCAACCCATTCTTTCATAATCACTTCTTGGAGTTTGTCAGAATTAGTGGGTTTTTGTTTGTCCACCCACCTCTTGAGGATTGACCACAAGTTCTCAATGGAATTAAGATCTGGGGAGTTTCCAGGCCATGGACCCAAAATTTCAACGTTCTGGTCCCCGAGCCACTTAGTTATCACTTTTGCCTTATGGCACGGTGCTCCATCGTGCTGGAAAATGCATTGTTCTTCACCAAACTGTTGTTGGATTGTTGGAAGAAGTTGCTGTTGGAGGGTGTTTTGGTACCATTCTTTATTCATGGCTGTGTTTTTGGGCAGAATTGTGAGTGAGCCCACTCCCTTGGATGAGAAGCAACCCCACACATGAATGGTCTCAGGATGCTTTACTGTTGGCATGACACAGGACTAATGGTAGCGCTCACCATTTCTTCTCCTGACAAGCCTTTTTCCAGATGCCCCAAACAATCGGAAAGGGGCTTCATCGGAGAATATGACTTTGCCCCAGTCCTCAGCAGTCCATTCACGATACTTTCTGCAGAAGATCAATCTGTCCCTGATGTTTTTTTTGGAGAGAAGTGGCTTCTTTGCCGCCCTTCTTGACACCAGGCCATCTTCCAAAAGTCTTGGCCTCACTGTGCGTGCAGATGCGCTCACGCCTGCCTGCTGCCATTCCTGAGCAAGCTCTGCACTGGTGGCACTCCAATCCCACAGCTGAATCCTCTTTAGGAGACGATCCTGGCACTTGCTGGACTTTCTTGGACGCCCTGAAGCCTTCTTTACAAGAATTGAACCTCTTTCCTTGAAGTTGCTGATGATCCTATAAATTGTTGATTTAGGTGCAATCTTAGTAGTCACAATATCCTTGCCTGTGAAGCCATTTTTATGCAACGTAATGATGGCTGCACGCGTTTCTTTGCAGGTCACCATGGTTAACAATGGAAGAACAATGATTTTAAGCGTCACCCTCCTTTTAACATATCAAGTCTGCTATTCTAACCCAATCAGCCTGACATAATGATCTCCAGCCTTGTGCTCGTCAACATTCTCACCTGAGTTAACAAGACGATTACTGAAATGATCTCAGCAGGTCCTTTAATGACAGCAATGAAATGCAGTGGAAAGGTTTTTTTGGGATAAAGTTCATTTTCATGGCAAAGAAGGACTATGCAATTCATCTGATCACTCTTCATAACATTCTGGAGTATATGCAAATTGCTATTATAAAAACTTAAGCAGCAACTTTTGGCCATGACTGCATATTGTCTCAACATAATATTACTATCGTAATATGATTGATGTCTATTAATATCAGAGGCTATGTTTGACACATTTCGTGTCAGGGGTCCCTGCTCCGTGTCTCGCTCATCTAAGGGGTCCTTGCCCTGAAAAACTTTGAAGACACCTGATTTAAAGTCAAACCCAACAAAGAAAAGTTGGAATTTATTAAAGTAAAAGGATTTTGTTTTGGAAGTTTAGGACATGGGCATATGAGCAAAACTTGTCAAAACCGCAAGAATTGTCAGATTTGACACCAACAACCATTCTACATATCGAGACTAAGGAAATTCAAAGAAAAGACCAAACTCCTAAAGTCCTTTCAAAAGATCAGATATCAAGTGCATTGGTTTCCTTGAAAGATGGGAAATATATTGGGGCTGGTTCAAAAGATTGTGCTCTATCCATAGTTCCTATTAATGTGAAATTAAGTAAGGGAACCAAAATTGTGTAGACCTATGCGTTCCTGGATCCAGGTAGTTCTGCAATGTTTTGCACAGAAGAATTGATGACTCAGTTAAATGCTACAGGAAGAAAGATGAAAATACTTCTGAAAACTATGGGTCAGGAAAAGCTTGTGGCCAGTTACAGAGTTTCTGGATTAGAAGTGTCTGCTTTAAAGGAAAGTGGATTTCTGAAATTATCTGATATGTATATACACAGAAGTTGATCCCAGTTACCAAAGACAACATTCCTAAAGAAAAGTGGACATTAGAAAGTGGTCTTACCTTAGGGATGTTGATTTGACGCCAATAAATGCAAGCATTGGACTACTTTATAGGTGTCAATGTTCCAAAGGCATTGGAACCATGGAGAATCGTCAACAGTGAAGGTAATGGACCATATGCTGAGAAAACTCTCCTTGGTTGGGTCATTAACAGTGCGCTTAATCATGGTATGAATGATGAAGAGGATAATGCCCTGAAAATGCAAGTAAATAGGGTATCTATTGAAAATTTGGAGGGACTGTTGATCAAACAGTACAATCAAGATTTCATTGAATAGCAGTACGATGAAAAGACAGAAATGTCAGTAGAAGATCGGAAATTCATGGACACAATCTCAAAGTCTGCAGAACTCAAAGATGGACATTACTATTTAAGTTTGCCTTTTCGTGAGTCCAATGTAAAAATGCCAAACAATAAGAATATGGCATGACAACGAGCACAGCACTTGTTAAAAAGGTTCAAAAGAGATACGTTGTTCTTTCATGCATAAAGACGCTGCGTGTGGTATTCGATTGTGCATCAACTTTTGGTGGTACTTCCTTGAATAAAGAGCCGTTACAAGGTCCAGACTTGACAAATAATTTGATAGGAGTTCTTCTTAGATTTCGTCAAGGTCCCATTGCCTTTATGACCGATAATGAAGGCATGTTAGAGGCCGGGTTAGAGTGGCCAAGGAAGATGAAGATTTTCAGTGTTTTCTTTGGTGGCCTGATGGAGACATTACAAAGGACCTGGCAGAGCACAGAATGGTTGTCCATATATTTGGTGCAGTATCATCACTGCAACCTTTGCCTTGCTAAAGACAGCTGATGATAACCAAATGGATTATACAGAAGATGTAATTAACACCATCAGGCAGGATTTCTATGTGGATGATTGTTTAAAAGCTGTAAATACAGTGGATCAAGCTTTATCTCTGTATGATCAGTTAACAGCCTTGTGTAGCAAGGGAGGTTTCCGACTCAACAAATGGATTTGTAATGATCAGTGTAATTCCTCAGGAAAACCGGGCCAAGACAGTAAAGACCCTGGACCTCAGTAAAGACCAGCTTCCAATGGAGAGAGCTCTGAGTGTTCAGTGGGACATAGAAAAGGATGCATTCACTTTCAGTATGACAATCAAACAACAGCCATCAACAAGACGTGGCATTTTATCCATTGTGAGTTCAATTTATGATACGTTGGGGTTTCTGTCACCCATCATTCTTTCTGCCAAGCAAATTCTGCAAAACCTGTGTAGGATCAAACTTCCCTGGGATGAGAGGGTCCCTTTGAATACTGCTTTAAGCTGGCAAAGATGGCTTGATGAGTCGACACTTTTAAACCCCTTTAGCATGAACGGATGCTTCACATCCAAAGATTTCGGAAGCATAGCATCTGCACAGTTGCACAACTTTTCGGATGCAAGTGAGACTGGATACGGAGCTGTGTCATACCTAAGACTCCTAAATGACAAAGGAGAAGGAAATGTGACTTTCGCCATAGGAAAGGCCAAAGTTGCACCACTTAAACAAATGACTATACCAAGATTGGAATTGGCAGCAGCCGTTCTAGCTGTACGCTTAGACAGGATGTTGAAAGCAGAGTTGCAGTTTCATCTGGATGAATCTTTGGTCAGACAGCGCTACAGTCCTGAAATACATATCTAACACAACAAAAAGATTCAAAACTTTCGTAGCAAACAGAATCTCCATTATTCACACCCATTTAGAGGTCTCACAGTGGAAGTACATCAGCTCTAAACTAAATCCGGCAGATGCAGCATCAAGGGACTTGAAAACTGAAGAATTCCTTCGATTTTAAGTTTGGATCAATGGACCTGACTTCCTCTTAAAGTCCCCAGCTCAGTGGCCTGAAGCAAAGGAAGAGATGAGTTTAATTCTGAATAATGATCCACAAGTGAAAGAAAAGGAATGAAAAGATGAAAAGAAACCTCCAACAAGTAGTTGAACTACTTCTCGGACTGGACTCATCTGAAAAAATAAGTAGCATGGATTCGTAAGTTTCTGGAAGTTTTAAATTGGAAAGTGAACAAAACCAACTCCGTGATAAGAGGAGTTTTAAGCAGAAAACAAAGCCTCAGTTACCTGAGAATTTGAGTTTGATGCTTTGTGTTGAAGATTTAATTGCGGCAGAAAGGCCATTGTACCTTTTGTGCAAAGACAACATTTCAGGGAAGAAATTTCTGCTTTAAAAGGAGACATACAAAAAAGATGCAGTCATTTGCACAAACTTGACCCTGAGATTATTGAAGGAGTGTTGAGAGTGGGTGGAAGGCTAAGCAAGTCAGCGTTGCCTGTAGAGGTGAAACATCTTGTCATTTTGCCAATATCTTGTCATGTTTCAAAACTCATTCTTCGACATGTGCATGAGAAAATAGGGCATAGAGGAAGAAATCACATGCTGTCAACGCTTCGTCGACACTACTGGATACCTCATGCTTCTAGGACAACAATCAGAGAATGTGTGATTTGTCAACGAAAAGGACAAAAGCCAGGTGAACACAAAATGTCTGATCTACCTGCTGACAGAGATTCTATGCACCATCCTCCATTTACATATGTTGGTATGGATTATTTCGGTCCAATCGAAACATAGCGAGGAAGGAGCACTGTTAAAAGATATGGTGTTATATTTACATGTTTGACTTGTCGAGCAGTTCACATTGAAATGGCCCATAATCATGATACAGACTCCTGTATCAATGCGATCAGAAGATTCTTATGTCGACGGGGACAAGTAAAGGAAATTCGCTCAGATAGTGGCACCAATTTTGTCAGTGCTAATCGGGAATTGAAAAATGCCTTGAAGGAATTAAATCAAAGCAAGATTCAAAATTGCCTTATCAACAATGGTATTAAATGGACATTCAACCCGCCTCATGGTGCCCATCATGGTGGTGTTTGGGAGTGCCTGGTCCAGCAAAGGTACTTTATTCAGTAATGAGACAGCAGATACTGGACGATGAAACTTTGCATACTGTGACGAGCAGGGTGGGCGAGAGCCGTGAGGGAACGGCGCGAGGCCGGTGATGCGAGTGATAATGAGCGTGAGCGCGGTGCACCGGTCTCGTATCTCTCACTGAGGAGCTCCGAAAGCATAAAAGAGGAGCGACAACATTGAAGGATGAGAGAGGACCAGGCCTGGATTTTATGTTGTGTTTTTATTGTTTGTGTGGGCAGCAGTCTCCTTGAGGAACTGCTGCCATTTTACATTTCAATTTTGTTGTTTGTTTATTTATTTGATTAAAAGTTATGTTGAACATTCGCCGGTTCCCGCCTCCTTCCTCCTGTACTTAAGAACTGTGTTACACATACTATTTTATGCGAAATAGAATCAATATTGAATGACCGTCCGATCATTCCATCTTCAGATGATCCTGAGGATCTAGAAGCATTGACACCCAATCACATCTTACAACTCCTAGCAAATCCCTTAATACCATCTGGTCTGTTTAAGAAAGAAGACTTGTACATTAAAAGACGCTGGAGACAAGTTCAGTATTTAGCTGACTTGTTTTGGAAAAGGTGGGTGAAAGAATACCTCCCTTGAATGCAACTACGCCAGAAATGGAATAAACCACGGCAAAACTTCTGCTTTGGAGATCTTGTGCTTGTGGTTGATGAAGCGGCACCTAGAAATTCTTGGCCCCTGGGACGCATTACAAAAACTTTGGCAGATTCTAAAGGATTTGTTTGTCGAGTGTGCTTGAAGACTCAAACAAGTGAATTAGAAAGGCCTATCAATAAACTTATGTCTATTAATGGAGGCAGCAGTACACTGAACTTTAGAGTTCAATAATTTTAACTCTACACTTACACTGACCCATGTATACTAACAACCCTACATACACACCAAACACTGACATAACAATTTTTTGAAAGAAGAGTTTGGACAATTTTTTGGACATTGAATTGAAGATATACATACCTTTCTTACAAGCCTTTGGACTTGAAATGAACAATGTGAAATGAATTTTTTATTTCACATAAAACACATTGTTTAGTATGGCTACTAAATTTGTTGTACTTACAAATTACTTGTAAACAAGAATTAGGGGCTGGAATGTTGTAGCCGTTTGTCTATAATAAGTTTGAATTGTAGTTTATTTGTTATAAGTTATGTATTTGTTTTATTATTATTATTATTATTATGTGTGTATATTTGTATTTTGTGAGCTTATTTAATTAATTATCATGTAAATGTTGGGGGGAGGATATGAATGTCACCACGTAAGGGCGGAGCGGGAAGTGACAAAGAGGAACAAATGTTTGGATTTGGGAATGGTGGTTACTGACAGTTTTTTGACCACTTTGTGATATTTTGCTTGGTTTTTCGTTTGTTTGAATTGTGAACTTAATTTATAAATGCCTTGGAAACAAAACCTTTTGCTTTTAATAGACGAAATTAATCTTTGAAATGAAAGATGGCGTTTGGAGTGGAGTGCGTACAAAAATAAAAAAATCCACAGCCCACTAAGAAAGGCCGACACACCCTGCAATTGTAAACAGTGAAATTGTAACATAACATTAAACTATGTGACCCTTTTTGATAAGTTTTCTTCAAACAGAAGTTTAACATCTTGCTATTCAGTAGATAGGAGGTAGTTCTGATAAAGTACAAGCTTATTTGTTGTGCTGTTTTTAGTTTGAACATCCTTTCTTTTTTTCTAAAATTTCTTAGTCAGGAAGATAAACCTGTCTACTACCTCTGGTATGAGGCATGCAGTAAACTCTCATCGCTGGGACCGAGCGGTATCTTTTTGCCACACTATTTAGCCTTGGAAAATTCTGTTGGTGGCACTTCGACAACTCAAGGGGATCTGTGTCAGGGTCTACCTCAGGGGTAAGTTTTCAGCTCAGTCTCTATCTTTACTACCTCTGAATCGTGGGGAGATGACACTAGTGACACATTCTTTTTGAAGAAGGCATCTGAAGTTCTCTTTCTTGGGCAGAGGCTGTGCTTCTTCTTGGCACACCTGCACAACTGGGCCAGGCTGCTGTTTTCTACTGTTGTTGGCAGGAGCATGAGCTCAGCCTCAGTGACAGCTGAGCTTTTTTGTCTTGTTCCACCTTGTCTGGGTCAGTGTAGGCTGTGCAGAACCTTGGGTCCATCAGTGAGGTGTTCAAATGTCCAAGAGTTCATCCTTCACAGGGTTACTGTATTTGTGTTCAAGGTACCACATTGTTTCTTTTTATTGTTTTACTGAGCTCTGTGTCTTCCTCCTCTGGCTGTAGGAGACTGGTTTTGAACCGATGGAACACCAGTTTAATGTATGAAACGCTGACAAAAGACTCCCCGGAGAGTGCGTCGGTAAAGTCTTGGAGTGGTTTCACAGCTTTATTTATGGACTCCAACACATCAATATCTTGCCAAGTGGGCACAAGATGACGACTTTTCTTGTCCAAACCCGGGACATGGACTATGACCTTCTCATGTTCGAGAAATTTCTCTGTCATTTTATTTGATCGGGGACTTTGTTACTAGCTGATGAGTGGGTAGACCAAGCTCAGCCTGTATTTCAGTCATGTCTCTTCTTTTTTTCCTGCTGTAAGAAAAGGCAGACACAGCCTTTTTACACGCCCCAATGGCACGTTCGATCTGCGGGGCCTTCACATCATTCTCTGTGATAAATAAAGAATACATTATCAAAACACATTTTAGTGGAACATGACCTACATTCACAAACTTGTCTTTCTTCACTATCTGCAGAATATTAATGCACATGCACAAAGAGCACGCACTCATACACATTTGCATGCACACACACACACACATTGGGCATGTATACCATTATGATTATTCATGTTGTGGAAATATATTTCTTTGAATATTTGCATTCCATCATGCATTCATTAGACTGTTCTTTTGTGAGTGGGAAAATATATATCACTTGAATGAAAAGAGATTATTAGAACCTTACCTATGGCATTGTGCAATCAGTGTCCAAAGTACTGGAGGTTGGGCCACTCATTGTCTCTCACTGTCTTTTTGCAGTCAGTTAGTAATCTAAATTTATATATATATATATATATATATATATATATATATATCATTATAAGGAATATTCACAGTTAGATAAATGTGAATGTATGTTTTTGATTCAGTAAGGCTTTATCAAGACCCTGGAGAGGGTACAAAGAAGAAAGGATTGTGCTTCATAATCCCAGGAAAACTGAAAAGAAAAATGGGTTTTTGTTTCTGAACAGTGGGCACGTGAGCTTGTTATTTAAAGGTGATGTTTGATCCTGCTTATCTTCTTGCTTTGATCTTTCATAAAGATATTGTAAAACTAATCCATATGAATTGAGAAGATTAGTCCAAATTTTCTGAAGAGACTTGATCACTTTTTATATAATTAACAGACTTAATTTTGGCATTTATTCACATAAACATTCATCAACTCACACATCAGTTGTGGTAAACAGAAGCTCAAGCATGTTTGCTTGACATATGCTAACCGACGAGGTTCATTCTCGTGTTACGCAGCTCGTTTGAGCTTCCACAAGAGGTTTAAACCTTGACAGTTGTTCTTTCGCGTGAAGCAGTTTCAGTTGAGCTTCTTTTTATGTTCACTGATCTGTGTTTATATGTGAATAAAATTCTGAATTAAATATGTACATCATATAAAGTGATGTTTCTCTTCAGAAGTGACTCTTTTTGAAGCCTCGAAGTGGTAGTTGCATAACTGTCAACGGAGAGACAGAAAGCTCTCAGATTTCAACAAAAAGATCTTAATTTGTGCTGAAGATGAACAAATCTTACGGGGTTGGACCGAAATGAGGGTCAGTAATTAATGACAGAATTTTCATTTTTGGGTGAACTTTAAAATGACTGTCAACCACAGCTAGCATCACAATCTTTAGAAGTTGATATGAAATAATTCCAATACTTTTCAAAGCCTCCAGTGTAAAAAGGCTGAACTCTTTAAGCACTAAGCTGTGGCTCTTCACTTGATGTGGTGTGTGTGGTCATACATCAATAGAGTACATGACCTTGTGTCATTCAGTTCCTCATACAGTGGCTTTTCCATATGGAGAATGTGTTTTCTCACGCCTGTTTAGTCATCAAATGCAAGTTCAAATGTATTGGATCACTTATGAAAATGTGCTCATTAATGTGGTACTTTGGTACTGAAAGATTGCGAATTTTTATCATCTTTAGTTAGATGCATTTACATTGTGACTGTGCCTCAGATACAATCAACGGTGTGTAAAGGTGTGAACCAAATGGCCCACAGAAACTGAATAACAAAGAAACAGCATTGCTCAGAGTAGATTGCAGGGGAGATCAACCTCCTGTAAGAGGTCCCAACAGTTTTCTATTGTTTGTAGCCCTTTTGTCTTCATGTATAAAGTTCTGTCCCACAGACAGAACGTTGGGTTAAGTTATTTTGAAGGCTGACACGCTGACATCGCTGCTGAAGAACTGTGCTACACTACTGCCTTCAATAAACTCTTCTCCCCACAAGAACTCTGGTCAAGCTTACTTATTTTATGTCTTAGAGAAATCGAATACATTGGCGAGACACCACAAAAGACTGCTCAGCCAAATACAGCAAAATCTAACATGTGATACACTATTATATGGCGATTTGTCAATTATAGGCAATTTTTAATTCTAGAAATCATGAAAATGAAACTGCTTTCTGTTAAAGCATTTATCACATGGAATAAAGATCTGAGGATCATGGCTTTTTTAAATTTTATGTGGGATAATGAACAGAACTCGGTTGTTTTCTAAAATGCTTGGTGTGATGGTAGTCACTACAGTATTAGGAGACAGCCATTGTATATTATAAAACACAAATTGTATAAATGAGTAAATTAATTTAAAATATACTTTTTCTGAATGGTATATGAAAACAAACCAGGAAGAATTGTCCTGATTTCATACATTTATACATGTATTAATGAGAGGAAACTAAAAAGTAGGGGACAAGCCCAAAATGGAAAAAATCTGGTAAAAGGAAAAAGTAAAATAAAAATTACTTTAAAGTTAAACTGTTGTAAAGTTTTATAACTTTTTTAACATTTCCAACACATTTTTACAATACCATAACACTGATAACTGTGAAAATTTTAGTTACTATAATTGTGACATTACATTTTAATCTCTTGTTGCTTTCTGAAATGTGTCATATAAAAGACAAAATAAAACTTTAAGTTACTAAAGTATAGGCTATCCTTTACAATTTTAGGCTATCCTAAACATTTTTTGTTTGTTTTGTCTTTATTTTTGAATAATAAAGCCTTTTCTTTAATGTAATGCCATTTTAGGTCAGAAAAAGTTCCTGTAACTGAATAATCGGCAATATACAGTACAGTGAACACCATGGCACTTATTTTGATGTATATGATACTCCTAGGTTTTTTACTTGTATTTTGGTATTTTGTTTCTTTTTGGTCTTGCTAAAAAATGTGCTGAAATCATTTTAAATTATAGGCAAGAGATTAAACATTGAGTTGAGTGTTTTTTGGGAATGGTATTCTGTGAGCAGAGATAACAGCTCTTCTCAGTTAACACAATTCAGTGACATTTATATTCCTCGTGATGGGCGGCTCTTTGATGGTGTTGCTTTCTTTGTGCTCTACATGCCCAGAACTGATAGCTTGGAGAGCATGTCAAGGAATCTCAGAGCAGCTTTGTGCTGAGTTTCAAACATGACCCCAGTCTTTACTCTGATCCCCCAAAAGCCAGTGGTCTGTCTTGTCTTTGACTACAAGTGTGCATAAAGTGTTTTTTTTTATTTATTTTTTTGGGATGGAAGATGGAAGTAGAGAAAAAGAGAGTACAATTTTATCCATTTCACTGTCTCTTTACTGTATTACAAACATTTTAGGTGAAAGGAGGTTTGCTGCATAAATGTTGAGCTGATGCTTTTTCTGGCCAATGATAGAGAAGACTGATGTACCAGAGTCTGAAAGATGAAAGTCTGATAGAAGAAAATGAAAAGTTTGCTGTCATTAGAACAGTTGCACACTGATGTCAAAACCTGAAATTCAGCATCGATGATAACTTGTATATGGTAACAGTATAAGGTCAAAATGAGTGTTTGGTTAAAGCCAAATTATTTTACATCACTAAGATGACTGTTCTGCTTTTTAGTCATCTAGAGCCTCAAGATAAACAGTAAAATATAATTCAGGGGACCTGTTACAACAACTTAATTAACTTAATGTAATAAAAAAAAAAAATCATGGTTTTATTTTTTTTGAAGGGAAAGACCTGTTAGTGTTTAATGCGGTAATGTTTGACGTTCGAAAGAGTTTCTGAAGTTTGTGTTTACCATTGTGCTGAAAAGTATAGACGCATGGAGGTAAACATTACATCAACTCTATAAGCAATGACTGAGCTGATGCCAGTGACAAGTAATATCTTACTTGTTCATTAAATTCACATGCTAAATAAGTCACATTTAGCATGTACTTGTCACGATTATGATCTGTTAGTTTTACTTTCATTGACTTTCATTGGACTTTTTTTTGTTTATTGTCTGTTTCCTGTTTCTTTTGTTCTAGTTTTCCCACCAGTCATCAGTTACAGATGGTACTCAACCAGCCGCGGGTACCATCGCGGTTTGCTGTGGAAAATTAATTTCTGCTCTTGACCTAAAGCCATAGATTTTCACCTGTCATGGAGTGGCCGTATCACAGCTTGTTTTCACAAGTAGCACCAACTGCGCCATGTGGAGATTAAAAAAATATGATAAAAAAGATTTTTAAAGATAGACATTTAAAAATAACCACATGTAGTAAATGTAAGCATTTGTGTTACCATGCTGTTTAGAATGAATTCAAACAGTACAGTCAATGTCAAAGTATTGTTTACTTCAGGGACTGCGCTTTAATGCAATAATACTACCCTGTATTTCTTTTTAAAATATTTAAAAGATTATATTTAATATGCGCCTATGTATTATGTTATTTTCTTCTTGTAATAAAATTAAAAAATAGAAATGTTAATTATATAGGTTACATATTTTCATCTGGGTATTAAGAGTGATTTTTCACTTATAAAAGTGAGCTTTAAAAATGGCAAAACAGTAGGCTAGCCGGCAGCGATACAATACAATACATGGCACAGCAGTGCTTTAGAGGTCAGAGTTTGTGACCTGACTCCAGGTTTAGCCTGCTCAAACATAGTTAATTTGAAATGTACATTTATTGATCCAAAAAAGATTGTTGTTGCAAATTGTCTTTCATTTTTATTAGTAGTAGGCAGTTTATTTTTAATTGATACTTAATGTTGATAATATTATAAATATTTCCTCTTAACCTGTGCTGGGTGACAGTCTTTGTTTTACTATCACTCGTGAAATTGAGACGATTGTGATAACCCATAGATAAATTATAGCCTTATAAAGCAACGGAAGAAAACATTTAAAAAAAAGATCCATATAGGGCTGTCACTTACAAATATTTTGGTAATCGAGTAATCTTTCCATTGTTCCACTGACAATTACTCGAGTAATCACGGGCGCTGAGCCATAAATGGATGCCCTCAGTGCTTGGCATTTATCACAACTATTCAGTGTTTTCATCCACATAATGTTTATTTTAGGTTTCATAAATTTAAATACTCATAAGTACGAGTAACAATACCTAACAATGCATTTAGAGTTTGTAAAATATACAGTGATGTCTAAAGAAGCTGCGATAATAATCCTTTCCATTATAATTAGATGACACGCTATATTCATATCAGATACATACTGTGAGTAAGGTAAATAAATATAAAGTTTACCCTGTTCTTCTCCCAATTCTCAGAACACTTGCATCCATCCCTCTATTTTAAAAGAAGTGGATAAATTCATGTGTTCTGATTCGCTGAACCGCGGCATTATCAAACATGGCGTCGCACGTCACAAATATTGCTACTAACTACTAACACGATCATTATAAAGGCTTACACAACAAGCAACCAATGCCATAGAATTTGTCAACTTTTGGAAGAATAAATCAAAAGCAAGAATGACAGGGCTCAACATCGCTTGTGCACTTGTCTGGGACAAGTGAATTTTTTAAAGGATCATGTGAAAGAGAATTTTGCTTGCTTGACCAGACAATAGCCTGATTCTGTTGGAATCAGAACCCATCCACATATTCATGGCATTTCATTTGGCAATGCTGAAAGTCTTTTAATAAACTTTCAGGATACTCAATAAATTGGAGTAAAAGTGAATTTATGCGATGGCATTTTGAACATTATACCATTTAAAATAGTGGAGGATCACTTTACACATCTTGGCCTGAAAAATCCAAAGAACCCTAAACATTTGTTTAAATAAATGTTTTTAGACATGATTAATGAACTTAAATTAAGCATTGAAAACTGTAAACTGCTGCCTTTTTCACTAATTGGTCAAGTGAATGTGATAAAGATTGTTACTCTATATCTGTTTCAAAATCTCCCTATTTATTTGCCTGCAACCTTTTTTAAATAACTTGATTCAGTTATTCTTTCATTTTTATGGAACTATAAAACTTGGAAAAACCACTTGCAAAAACATACTTATTGTGGAGGCCTTGGCCTTCCTATTTTTGAGCATTATTATTGGGCAGCAAATGCCAGGGCTCTTAGTTTTTGGCAAAGGGGATCACATGCTACCTGAGACTTCTCCACTATTGGTTCATGCAGAGGCTATGTCAGTGCCAGAGTCTTCTATCCTAACTTTACTTTTTACAGAGTGTAAATCTGTAAATTAGGCGGCCGTAATTTTGTGTTGATAAATTCTTTGAAGATTTTGATCAATATATTTTATAAATTATTATTATTTTTTTTAAATGTTATAAGTCTCAATCAATACACCAATATCATGCAATCCTCTGACATGTTGAACAAAAATTCTATATACAACAGAATACCAACACCACACATTCCTGTTCCACTCACTTTTTAAAACAAAGTTATGCCACTGAACTAGACATTTGGTATCTCGTTTTGTTTAGGCTTTTAAAACACTTATATACACCAACCACCTTAAAGTAACCTGGTCTGCTGAACTGAATGATGACGTGTCTGATGAGATCTTGGAAGAAGGCTTGTCGAGAATAAAGAGATTTCTGTAAATTCGATATAAATTAATACAGTTCAAAGTTTTAAACCACATTCATTACTCCAAGACTAGATTGGACAAAATATTTACATCCATATCTCCTCAGTGTAATAGGTGCAAGATGGCAAAGGGGACATTGGCACATTTATTTTGGTTTTGCCCTATTTTGTATGATTTTTAGAAGTGGTGTAATGGATCACAAAACTCATGGTTCGGATAATATTGCGGTTTTTGAGTCACTGATAGGATCATTTTTCGGATCAGCAAAAAGTTAATAACAAATAAAATTGGGGTTTTAAGACAAATATAACTTTGCTTAACATTTAACTTAAAAACACTACATACTTTTCTACCACAAAACTCCCAGCTAATAAAGTTCAAATATCATTGAACTTCATTTGATCATTGACAAGTAAACAGACAGTAAAAATAAGGACTCACTAATTGAAACATAGATGAATACTATCGAACAGTTACAAATAATGTTAGGTCTAACAGTAGAATTCATGTAGAAATGTAATAATATGAATATAATTATTACACTGCATGCATAGAGTTCACTGTATAAATTAAATATAGATTAATCATTGTTAAAGTTGTTTTGTTGTTTGACAGTTATTTTTAGGCTGCTGTCACTAAATGCATGGAACCAATGTACGACTGCATGACCGAATGCATAGAACCAATATGATTTAACACATCCGATTTATTTTAGTTCTCCAAGTAATCTCAACTGTTTAGGTTTACTTAAGACTTTATAACCGACTTTATACAAGAATACTTGCTGAAAAAAGGATTTTGAGATCATTTTGTGTGTATGTGTCCGTTAAAGCTCAAGGAGTCACAAAACAGAGCTCGACTATGTGTTTGCATGCCATTTGAAAGGTGCCTCTGTGAGCATGCATGCTTTGAGTGTGTGCACAGAAAACAACGTGCGATTGGGAAATTTGCCTCGTCTTGCATTTGAATTGTTTAAAAACACTTGAATGTTTTAAATTGGTAAGACACGCAAACAAATAATGTGCAAATAATACATTTTCTCTAATAATGGCTAAATGCAGTTAATCCGAATGACATAGATTCGGAACCATGGGGCCTTGTTCGTACGGATCACGGATCAACCGCGACCCGTTACACCCCTAATTTTTGGTCTAACAATTTTTAATTGTTTTCAAGCACATACAGAATCAAAATTCCACCTGACCACAATCTGGCTATTTTTGGCTGTTCTGATGTAATGGATACTATCCCTCATACTTATCAGCATGCTCTAATGGTAGGCTTAATTGCAGCCAAAAAAGTAATGCTCCTCATTTGGAAAACTTCACAAGCCCCTTGTTCCCAGAGATGGTTAAATGAGATGTTTTGTATTATGCAAATGTAACAGTTACGTTTTGGTGAGCTCGGCTCACAAAAATTATTTGAAGCCACATGAGGACCTCTTTTGAGACTTTTGGAAGTTTAACAATGATATATTCTGTAATCCTCCTCTTCTATTTATTTATTTATTTTTAATTTGTGTATTTCTTTGTTTTCTTCCCCTGTGGTGAAGTATCTGATTAATAAAACAATTGTGAATATTGTCAGTTATATTTATATGCTCAATAATTATCTTGTGATAATTATATTTTCTGAGGCAATCAAGATGAGTTTTTGTTTTGTTTTTTTCTTTTCCCTTTATTCTGTGTAAATTTGTGTCCTATGTTGTCCTATGTTGATTATTGTTTTATCCTTTTGTGTTTATTAATATAACTTCAAAACGTAAAATATAAAAAAAAAACATAGGTATGGCTGTGTGTAGTCACGTGACTCCAACCCGTCCAGTCAGCATCATAGTAGCAACACGTCACGAAGGTGAACTCAAACGCACAGACAATTCCCGAAGTGAGATCACTTTCACTTACGTCCACATGAAAGTTTGCTAATTGTATGTGTTTAAAGGCTTGCCAGTTTAAACACACAAGTGATTTTAGACCATATCATTATTATATTGAGCTGCTGCGCTGATTAGGGGTGTGCAATATATATGGTGTGCGATAATATCTTGAAGTTTTAATTGAGGTTTTAACAATATGCCAAATCAAATTATCGAGTATTTCACTCATTTTTAGAAACCAATCAAAATTCTGCATGAAGTGTTCACGAATTCACTGCGTGATGTAGCTAAGTATACTGAGTACTATTGAGTTAAAGTAGTTTTTTATAACTATAAAACATCAAAACGATGGTGAAGGGACGGAGCTGTGGTTGTAATGATAGTGGTTTCACGTCACCCTCTGGTTACATGAACGTGTCACCACCACATCAGCACCGAAAACATGGGGAATTTTTTAAACACAATAATCGCAAAACCAATTCGATATCCTATAATTTAATCAACTAATCGTATATTCACATCCCTAGTTTAAAGGCACTTCAGTGGGCCTTTAAAGAACACTCTAAGTACTACATTGATACCACAGCAAAAATAGTAGCCTAACTAATAAAGTATACAGTCAGTAATAAAATAAGAACAAGTACACAAATTATGAACATTGTTGTAGCAAATATTGTAGAACAAAGTTACAAATAAAATCTAACAGTAGAATTCAGGTACAGAAATGCAATAATTAACTGTAAAGTAACACTGCATAATGTGCACTGTATAAATATAGATGATAAAATAGATATAGACTATATTTATAAATATATATAAAAATAGATTTCACTGAATAAATATAGATTACAAGAAATACAGAGATTTCACTGCATAAATGTAGATTACTAGAAATATGCATAAATGTAAATACTAGAAAAGGTGTGTATTGTTGTTTGATTTTGTTGATTGACATGGATAGCAGCAGGTTTTATTAATAGATATTAAATTAATGATATTAATTAATATAATTTTTAGGCCTTGTGCACAGATCCAATATAATGATACACATCCGATTTGTTTCTCAGCTGTTTTTTTACTTGCGATATAACCAACTGTGTTTATGGGAATACTTGCCGAGACGGGTATTTTGAAATAATTTTGTGTAGGCCTATGTATTTGTTCAAGCACAAAGAGACAAGAAAGATAACTCAATTCTGTGTTCATGCTGTTTGAAAGACTCTGTCTTGAAAGGCTCTCTGTACAAGTTAAAATGGTGCGTGAGTACTGAATTGATTTCTCTTTTGACTCTTCTTGCGCTGGTATGGTTTAAAATGCTTCAGTGTTTAAATTGGCAAGACTTAGAAATGTGTGGTTAAGTGTCAGTCTATGATAGTTAAACTTTGCAACTAATGCGTAAATCATATGCACGCTGAACCATGGTGCCTGGTTTTACAGATCATGGATCAACTATAAATCCTTTATGCCCCTTTTCCATTATTATTATTATTATTATTGTTATTATTATTATTATATTTTTTGCTCTCAGATTGTCTACTAACAGAGATGGCATTTTAATTTGTTGCTTACAACAAGTACAGCGAGATTTGAAACAGCAAAAACCAGTGATGATCTGGATTCTTAAATCTAAAGATCTATTGTTTTATCTGTTGTTTTTAGGTGATGCATGAGCAAAACTGCACTAAACATTTGTAGTGCGATTAGTTGGCCGATTATTTATTTCATTAATCTGATAAAAAGTCCAACTTTCTTTTTTACTTTTTTTTTTTTATTGGCAAAACACACGATTCCACATCCTGCCCAATGCTATCCTTCAAGCAAACATGCCAACTGAATATATCTTTATCTATACTATATGCAAAAGAGCTATGTGCAAAAGAGTTATAAGACAAAAGATTTTTTAATAAATAAAAATAAAAACACAAACTCAGTGTTAATAGGTAAGAGGAATGTTCTGCAGGAACACACACATTCAATCTAGACTCAGTAACCTCTTACTGCCATTTCTTTATCCTGTATTTCTAAGAAACATCTTACATTTATACTCATTTATACACTGTTACCCCTTTACAGTTACCACTCTCATGAAATAATGGAATTACATTTAATGTCCAACAACAGAAATGTTTAGCAAAATTAAAGTTTTCGCACTGAATATTAATTGTCAAAAAATTACATCATACGGACTGTGCGTGGATGCTGACAGCCAAAGTATACTTTGGGCTTATGCTATCATTTGATGTCACTTCCAAGATGTTGGTTGGTCCTGCTTCCAAAGAACATAAACTTACAAACAAACTTTATCATTAGACATTAAGTTTAATGTAATGATACCTTTGTTTTTGCTTTTTGTAAGCTGTTTTTAAAGCAATTTTATGTTGTTTTTATTCTGTTTTTGCCATGATTTACACAAAAACATACTCTCATTATGTTATGGAAACATCATGTAGTCAACATGTGATTGACTAGAACTCACTGTGGTCTGAAGTGCGACATTTAATTTGGGATATTCTCACATCCAACCTCGTCTGGAATGCAGCATTAATGCATCCTCTCTGTTTGATGCACAAGCACACCGGTGCTCATTCAGTCTTAGTTTAACACAGACTGTCAGTACTAGGCTTCATGCAAAATGGAAATACTGGTGGGAATTTGTAACACTTGCAGATAAGGATATAATCGTAAAATAAAAGTTAATGAAAGGAATTAAACAGCACATGCATCTGTCAAAGTGCCTGACAGGGCAAACCATGTTATACATTACGCTAATACATTAGCTTGAAACTTAAAATAAACAGTTCTCATGCTTTGGGCAACTTGGATCATGTACCTTTCCCACAGCAGCTCACTCTGTTTCCTCCACTATATTTAGATGATTTTGTCCATAGAAATACATTATTCATTGCTGTAATGTGATGCGACTGGCTGAAGTTTTCTGTGCGTTTTTTTTTTTTTTTTGCAGCCATAGTTAATTTAAACAATGATTGATTATGGGAATTTATGTAAATTGACATTCCTAGTATGAACCGATAATCTCTTCCTCTTCACTAATAGTTACATCATGAACCTACTAGTTATAGCACAAAACATCAAAAGGTATGTTGAAGAACACTGCAATTTTAAGGGGTATACAACGTCACTTAACATTATATTTACCACAAGTAATCAAATCTTATTAATTATCTAGAAAAATAACTTTAGAGAAGAATAATTTAATAGATATTATTAACTGTATTACATATTCATATAATTTTACTTAAAGTCCCCCTGTAGTCAATAATTTTATCCCTTAAAATTTATCTTTCATCACCAAAATGACATATTTAAATGTTTTTCCTGTGAAAAAAATTCTTCATGCTTTAAAATAGCATGAATGTAACTCTACACCCTTGCCTCATTTAGTATACGTGGATCAAGGAAGATGCAAATTAGCCCTACCCCCACTAGCTCATGCCAGCTTAGAGATCCATTCAGTCAACTTACTGAGGTAAATGCTCCACAATGGCATTGCTCTTTACAACATTGGACACATGTAATTAATACAATTAGCCTTTTGCTTGACTTTATCAAACAGCTAATAATGTGTTGCAAATGCTACACAAACCAAGGTTCCCGTTCATCATTTTTGAATCAGACAGGTGCCTTCTAACAAGTAGCATCCTTACAAACACTTTGAACAAATCAGAACGTTGGAGAAAGGCATATAGTTCATCATAACATCGTAATATATATCATACATCCACCATATTGCTAAATCGATTTTTCATATCAACAGAAAAATATACCATGACAACCTGGCTTCTCTCAAGACTCCCCTGCTTGTTCGCTAATGATATGCTAAAGCCTGTTGGCACGTGGACATGATTGGTTACAAGTTTGACGCTCTTTTTTTTTCACTGCAGAAAATACTCCACAATGGTGTTTACATGAATTTGCACATGGTTTGTCTTAAAGCATATTAACCCTTTGATGCGCAAGCGAAGCACACTCCTTCTAATGCGCAACAAGGGTCTAAAATGACCCGCATTCATTTCCTATGTAATTTCAATCATGGCTTTGAAAGAAATGTATTTTATCATTTATTTATTCCAGGTATTTATTAAATATCTTGTTTTTGATGTCCACAAATCATGATTTTTATTTTTATTTTATTAATTTCATAAACAAACACAGGTTTTGTATTTCCACATCAATTTTGCACACATGGGTAAAAAAATGACCCATATAGAAATCTTTGATATTTCCTCATTTTTGCAAGTGAGAACATATTTACTGCAGAAAACTATTCACCTGCCACACATTTTACAACTCAACACAGCTGCTTTTGTATATTTGATGCATGTAATTCTTATTATATTTCATACAATAAGCTATATATATTATATTTCATTATTTATACTTTTTGTAATAAATCAATGGTCTTGACCACCCTTTATGTCTGTCAGTGTTCCTAAAAAGTAACAGTTTTGAACATACAAGTTTCTGTCCGACAGTGACGATATATAATACCATATAAGTACATAATATATAATATATATATAACATATAAGTACATACTTTATCAACGATTTGATGTACATTTGAAAACGGTTGATGCACGTTTGTGCTTTTGATTATCTTTATCCAGAGTGTTAGCTGGTCCACACTAAAATTTCTGAATTGGTTGTAGATTCTCAGTCCTGATTCAGAGTCTGAAATATCTGATGCTAATGACCTAGACTATGTGCCACAGAGTCAATCTGGAGTTGTAGGTGTAAATCCAGTTCCACTAGATGAAGAAGACATTGAAGAGTTGTCTGACAAGACTTGTCTGATGTGTCCTCTGAAGAGGAAACTCAGACCCAGTCCAATAAATTGAGTAGAAAGGGGTATTAATGGAGAGAGCATCCCCCCTGCCCAGGACAGGAAGCATCTTGAGGAGCTGCAGGACCTGCACCTGTAACCGCTATTTCACCCAAAGGTGCCTGGGCATTGCCTGGGTTGGGCATTTGAAGGGTAGTGATACAAAAATTATTTTTATTCAAAAAGTAAGAAAGGAAAGAAGAAAATAATTATTTGTTCATTGAGGAATACCTGGAATAGTGAATAATTAAATTAAATTAATTTCTTGCGATATATGCAATATAGAAAATAAAAAGGTCACTTTAGACCAATGTTGTGTATGTCCAAAACTGACAGACGTAAAGGGTGACCAAGAGCATTGATTTATGACTAAAAAATATAAATGATGAAATATAATATTAAGCTTATTGTGTGAAAAATAATAATACTAACATGCATCAAATACAAAAGCAGCAGTGTTGAGTTGTGAAATTTGTGGCTATATGGAGATAGAAGGTTTCCACCCGACAGCGACGATATATACAATATTGTTTGTAATATAAATATATGTAATATTTCAACTTTTATTTTGTTGAGCTAGCTAGAATAGAATAAGTCAACAGCAAGCAAGCTAATAGTATTGGACATGTTTCTCCTTCTCACTAATAATGGATTTCAAGGTTTAACCTTGGCCTAACATTGAAATATTATGTCCTGTTATCTTTCAAAAAATATCAAATATTTTCTGTGATAAAAAAAGAGTTATATTCATTAAATATACAAAAGCAGCTGTGTTGAGTTATAAAATGTGTGGCAGGTGAATAGTTTTCTGCAGTAAATATGTTCCTACTTGCAAAAATGTGCAAACATCAAAGGTTTCTATATGGGTCATTTTTGACCTATTTATGCAAAATTGATGGAGAAATACAAAAACTGTGTTTGTTTATGAAATTTTTAAATTAAAAATAAAAATCATGATTTGTGGACATCAAAAACATGATAATTAATAAATCCCTGGAATAAAAAAAAATGATAAAATACATTTCTTTCAAAGATTCAGCAAAGAATCACTCAGCCTTGACCGAAATTACATAAGAAATGAATGTGGGTCATTTTAGACCCATGTTGCGCATTAGAAGGGTAGTGATACAAAAATGATTTTTATTCAAAAAGTAAGAATAGAAAAATGAAAATAAGGATTTATGATGATCAAAAACAAGTTCATTGAGGAATACCTGGAATACTGAATGATGAAATTAATTTCTTGCAAAGATATAGAAAATAAAAACTCAGCCGGGTCATTTTAGACCCATGTTATGCATCAAAGGGTATCCTTTCTTGTAGCCTCTACAATGTATGTTTGAATAACTCTTGAAAACAAGTTATTATACATTTTTTGTCATTAAAATGTTTGTATTTCACCAACAAATTGGAGTAGAAACATTCAAATTTTGATATAAAACGGCCTTGTGTGCAATTTAAATGTTTGTACAACTCAGTTTTAGCTATTTGAGTGTTGATTATTAAACAAGTTTCTTTTAGGGCTGGGCTATAAACAACATTATATCGAGATTGTAATAACATGTACATCGATAACGATGATAAGATCTGGAAAGCATTGTGGAAAGCATTTCCTTTTGATATTGTATTATATGGAAAAACACAGTAACAATCTTTTTGGCCATATTGCCCAGTCCTAGTTTGGTTAATTGATTATTAATTTATTATTTATTTTCTGTTTCGGTTTTCAGCCAAATGCATTCTGAATTTTCAGTTTTGGCCCAGAATTTTCATTTCATTTTCATCACCACATTGGCTTAAAAAAAACTACAACAATAACAGAAGCTACTTTTAATTTGTGAAAAAAAAATTATCTAGAACCAAGTTCAAGTTGTCATAATAGATGGTCATTAATTGATTTGACTGGACTAAAAATCCAGAGTTGAGAGAGCATTTTAGTGTGGAAGCGTCTAAAGGCAGATAGTGCGGTTGTGGTCTGGCTGCTGTTGTAGAGAGCACCAGTAATTTATTGATGTTCTGTGGGCTGGCTGGATAGATGGAGTGAATAATTGATGAGGTCTGGAGGGAGGATAAGAGAACCAGAGAAGTTGTTTGTCACATTCATGTCTCTCTGTGTCTTTCTTTCTTTCTTTCTTTCAACACACCCCATCATTCAGGGAAACTTGAACTAGACCTTAAAAACGCCCTCTATATTGTCTAGAATTGTTGTCAGAACTTTATATTATGCATGATGTATTTTTTGGGCTTCATACCACTTGCCTTACATGTATGTAATTAGAAAAGGGTCCATCCATGGAGACATGAATCCTTCCGCCTGTCTGTCCATCTGCCATCCCATCATCCATCCATTCATTCAGCCATATGTCTGTCCGTCCATGTCCATTCATCCTTTGACACCACAGCTTTAAGGCCCTGATATACTCTCAGAGAAGTGCTTCCTCATTCTTCACTCAGGAGTAAACAAGTTCAAAATACCTGAGCAACAGTATACTGTTTGTGAACATTCTGATGCTGCCAACGCTTCTGGCAGTGTTTAGATGAGTATTTAAATTTGTCTTATCAATCACAAAATAAGCACAACAAAAATGATAGCAGTGAGAAAACCGCAGATAAGAAATCATCTCAGTTTTACACTATGTTTCCATCCACCTATTTGCTCAGTTTGGGATATTGCATTTAAAAAAAAAAAAAAAACTTTGTATCAATGGGTCGTTCACATTTTGCATCTAAAAATGCATGGAAAGCGTGACCGCGCCGCTTTCTCCTCCTTTCCAAAGTGCTTGCACTCCCGTGGTGTATGTCGTTGCTATGCAACCATTCCCTTGCATTAGCTTTACTATTAGATATATATATGGACCAACCAACATTGCAGGACGGGGCCCATGTGGGCTTTAAATATAGGTTTGTCCACGGGTTCCACTATGGCCCCACCATGATTAGCCCATATGGATCTCATATAAGATCTGAATGGGGCTTACGTGGGGCCCACCTGGGCAGCATATAACACCCATACTGGCCCCACTTTATGAAGCCAACATGTGATCTAGCAGGGCACAGTATGGTTTTGTCATTGGATACTGGCTCACCCCTCATAATGTGTGTGTAGGCTATAGGTTTATATTCCACTGACCATTCATTTAGAACATCACAAAACATGAAAGAGGTGTAATTTGAAAAAAAAAAAAAAAAACTCTAGAGGTTCAGCAGGTCAAAATACTTTATTACATTAATACTTTATTATCATTAACAATTTCATGAAAATCTTTTAATAAAATCATCAACAGGTGACTAACAATGCAGTTGACCAACAAATTAACATTTAAAACAAGTAATGAAAGAAGTAAAAGTCAATAGTAATCAAAAGTTGATGATCAGAAACCTCAGTACTAGTCTAAATGAACCACAAAGTACAAACAAATCTTAAATAACATAAAAAAACAACAGTAATCAAGTTTAATAGTTTGCAGCCTGACACAATGTAGAAATGCAAAAAACAATAACAATTGTAATAGAAGTACTCCATATTTTAAATGTAACCATTAACAGAGTATTTTAAAGGGTTAGTTCACTAAAAAATGAAAATTCTGACATTACTCACCCTCATGTTGTTCGACACCCGTAAAACCTTTGTTCATCTTCGTAACACAAATGAAGATATTTTAATGCAAGCCTTCTGTCCTTCCAGAAAGATCCAATGCAACTTACACATTCAAGGCCCCAAACGGTAACAAAGACATAAAAAAAAAAACAAAAGAAAAAAAAACTTTATGAAATAAAAAAAAATTTTGCAATGCACATTCACGAGAGCATCACAGTGGATGCATGTTGTCTTCATGAAAGAGCTGGCATTGTTATGTGAACACACTTTTGATAATATTTGCAAATAAAGTGGTAAATAATGTTTTTTTTTTGCAAAAACAAAGCACTTCAAAAAAATGAGGTTAAACCACTGGAGTCACATGGATTAACCATGGATTACCCACCTATTTTCTGATTAGATGATTTGTTATTTCCCCTTGTTCCCAACTGGAAATAAAATAATTTTTTGATAAATTCATAGGCAGGTGAACATTATAATATTGATCATACAACAAAATGAAATGTCACAATAGAAAATAATGCCTTTAAAAAGTTTAAAAAGTTATATTGATCAGATCCTATCTGTGATATTATTTGTCCTTTGTATAAAAGTGACTATCAACCAAATCTAATAATTATTTCAAAATTTTAAATGTCAGAAGATGTATTTTAAGCATGAAATTATTTTGCCCACATAGGTCCCATGAAGGTCCCATATTATCATCCCACATGGGCATACCAATGTGGGACCCACATTGTGAAACCCATATGGGACCCACATAAATTGCTCATGTTCAACCCATGCCCACATGGATCCCATGCTGCCCACATGGGGCTCACATATCAATGTTGGCTGGGTGGAGATGAGATAACCACACTGTAGAGCTATGATCAGCTGATATATATTTAAAAAATGCGCAATAATGTCGGATAAATTTTTTATGCGATACGAAAACATGGGCATAAACTACGATGGAAACACTTTCACCACATAAATTCCTTCATGCGCATCAAAAAAGACGTCACTTTCCGATTGGAGGGCATAACTGGACCAACCAGCTGACCGATCTCGTTGCACAGCATGTGAAATGCTGTTTTGGTCATTCTGTAATACCCGAGCAAAGTCTGTTGTTAGTGTTTTGGTATAATTAGCCTTTTTACAAGAATTGGAAATCACTTGACACGGGTTACAGTTAGTTCTGCTATAGGTCTGCGGCTATTAGATTATATGCTGTTTATTTGCCTCTTCATGAAGAATCGCTTGTTTGTTTTACTCACTTGTAAGTCGCTTTGAATAAAAGCATCTGCCAAATGATTAAATGTAAATGTAAATGTATATGCTCTTTTCTCAAATATCGCTTCTTACCTTTTCTGTTTTGTCTGTTTCCCAAGTGTCCAAGTTCCCAAGTTGTATAATCTACAAAGAAATTATTTACTTGTTTGTACCTTATACAGCCACTCAGACCGTTGCTCGAATTTACTGCCGGGCGGTTTAATTTCACCATCTGCCATACAGTATAGGCTACGAAGCCACTCATTCAGCAATTCCCCTGCTAGTATCACCATCCGACGGGCATTATTCATATAACTTATTCATAAAGAAAACTAAACTCCAAATGTATGCTTTAATGCAGGATATAAAATCGTGAGAGATACATAATATTGTCGTGAGTTTAATTAAAAATATATAGCATGTATTAATATCATGACATTACATCTCGCATTGAAGCATATGTCATAACTAATCCGGTAACAGTTTACAATAAGGTTTATTAGTTAACAACATTAGTTAACATGAACTAATAATGAACTGCACTTATACAGCATTTATTAATCTTTGTTAATGTTAATTTCAACATTTACTAATACATTATTAAAATCTTGTTAACATTAGTTAATGCACTGTGAACTATATTCTCATCTCATGATGAGAATATAACTAATTTAACTGGCATCACTTTTGAATTAGTTAACAAATTTAGATCTTAATGAGAGCTCTGTTGTCTCACCAATAAATCACCAAGACCGTTCATTGACATTTTCATAACATTTAATTCCTAAAAATCTTAGATTCCTGAACTGGTTCTTAGGCTCGACTATCTATCATTACTGGAAAAACTTTTACCCAGCGTGGATAATTCCGGTAGCCAAAAACCCGGAAGTGTGAAAAAGGCTAATTCCCTCCATCCTTAGATTCACAACTTTGGATGGAAACAAGCTATTGTCACATTTTTACTCATTTCTGACCTCAGTGAACTGGGAAAAGAAACCTCTGAAGATTCCCATGCCAAAGAAGGTGGAGCCCCAGAGCACCCCTGCCGGTTACATAATCATCATGGCTAATGGCTGAAATCATTTTAAAAAGCATTCAGACTTAAATGAGGTATCAGTTCTACTATTGTCAGTGTTTTGGTTTGTTTTGTTTAAAAAAAAAAAAAACAATGGGTTAGGGTTAGGTATTGGCTGAAGCTGAAAATTTAGACACTGGGGTGAAACTTATCATTTTAAATTTGCCCTTATTTGTAATAACTAACTTCAGTTAAAATATGTTTGTTTTCAAAACAGTGCAATTATGCATAAGTTGATTTTAAACAACCTCCACAGAAAATATTCTAAATTTTAATTGGCATTCAATGCACAGAAAGCTGAGTAGTAAAAATTATTTTAAATCTCAAATTGGCAAATTTACCTGAGCTCCTCAGGGAACACTAGTCTTTTTATGTCTTCTGGCCTAAAACCGTATATTATCTCCACTCTTTCCTCTTTAACATCTGTAACATTGCCACCGGCATGCATGGAACTGATTGCAACATTGATAATACTGTTAACATGGCAACAAAGTCACACGCACATAGAGTTGTTTGCCTGACTTATTCTTGCCAGAGTGGGCCACATGCCATCAATCCCACTTCCAACAGTCCAACAGCTGCTCAGATGCCTCAATTTTCATGACCAACATGTATGTACCCACATGCAGAGGATTGTGCTTGCATCTGGATTGACATGCACTGCTGCTTTGCTGGTTTGATGTTAGAGAATAGCATTTTTAAAGGGATTGTTTTTGTTGAACATTGGTGGTCTTGGAACTAGTGGTCAGTACTACCACCGAACATAGAAAAAATGCCAGCAGAGAGAATTAAAGACAGAATGGAGTCGGAGTTCAGGGAAATCACAAAGAGGAGGTGTTTGTGCTTATAAGTACATAAGACAATAGCAGTTACTGCCGTCATCGTTTGGTTCAAGAACTAATACTATAAATCTGAAACATTGTAAAAGGAAATAATACAAAAAGCTTTGACTTCCTTTTGAATAGCGCAATGTGCTCTGATTGGTCGGCTGGACCTGTGTGTTTGAGTGTGTTTCGTAAAATGTCACGCCCCTTGCAAAAAGCAACATTACACACTAAAGAAAGTTGAAAATGTAAAAAGAGATTTTTTTTATGAACATTTTATCAGATTAGCACTAGACTTATGAATTAATTTTTTTCTAGAATTACTTTTGCTGCTGAATCCATACACACATTTGTCATAGATTGCTTATATGTGTATTCATTTGTTGTTTTTCCTTTAATGAAGTAGTATTGAGTGGATAGTGTTTAACAAATAAAAGATTGATCATCGGCTCCACACATGCAGATATATTTTACAATGATCAAGAACAAAAAAGCACTGGTATCGGTATTGGCCGATATTCATGAATTTGGTTATTGCAATTGGATCGGTTATGAAAAAATGATATCGGTGCGTCCTCAGTTTTTACTTTTACTTTGACCAGGATTTGGGTAATCATCTTTTTGATGTTGGGTATTTGTCATTTGTCGACTGCATAAAAACGTGTACTCTGTGTGTAACAGTCATTTCATGGGAATTGGATGCAGACAGGAGAGCTCAGCTGTCATGGGACATGCATAACTTTGTCATGTTCATGTTGTTACATGCATTCCCGTTTTGGACTCATGTCTCATGATCTGTCTGTCTGTCTTTTGACCACATCTATCGATCGATCGATCTATCTTTTAAAACTACTTCAAACTTTCTGGCTAGGCTTTTTCAAGCAAACTTAAAGTTTGTCACGACAAACTTTCTTCATTTAGTTCCCATTGTTCTATTAAAGCTCTATGCAAAGATTCCTTTCGTCGTGCACTTCTTCCATGAACACACACTCATAACACGTCATATTCACTGTGTACTGTAAATAAAGTTAACAATACCTGGTCTTGAGGAAATATGACTATTAGTTAAATGGTATCACATGCCTTTAATGAGCTCAAATTGTCTAAAACGATAAATCAGTTGGATAATTTTCTGTATCTTATTAAAACACATATGATAATAAAGAAAAACAAAATAGATGTTAAATGTTAAGTTGTAGAATATTCTACTTTTTTTTTTTTTGTCAAAATGATTGTGTTTCCTTTCTCTACTGTCTGGTTTGAAGCAATTGCACACACACTTTGAAGTTCAGTAGCCACTTGCTTGCTGGAAGAACAAAAATTTTTGCAAAGGAAGTTCTCGCATGGATATTGATGTCTACTGTTTTCATTATTAATTAAATCTTTCCTTGTGTGTTCCATGAAAGAAAGGAAAGCTTATTTGGAATGACATGAGGGTGAGTAAATAATGACAGAATTTATGAAATGCAAGTCTGCAGATTCTATGTGGGCCTTGTAATGAGTTCATATACCCTGGAGACTTTGAGTGTTAGACTGTTAAAAGAGTGCTTAAAGAACTAACAAGTACAGTCTTGTCAAGGAGAGGTTAAGAAAATCCTTCTGTTAGAATATCATTAATGCAGGGGGAAATATCATGCAGAGATGCTAAAGTGGAATGAATAACTTTAAACTGCCATTTTGAGTGCACTCACGTTGTATAGTAATTTTAGCATAATCTAATATAGCAGATATATTGCAGTACAGTTCACTATAGTAGCCTATAGGATAACAGTATAGTATAGTAAGAAGTGGTTTGCTTTAGAAGAATGGTCCAATAATAAGAATTTCCTTTTTTGTATATTTGTAGAGTGAAAATGTAATGTAATGAGATGCCAAAGTCAGCATGTAATTCCTTTGGCTTTGGCAGGTCCTTTTAGTAATACTTTGAATGTTTTGAGTAAAGTACTTGAGTACTTTTGAGAATCAACTAAAAATAAAAAAAAACACATTTCACTAAAAATATGAAATTTAAATTTTTTTTTTTTTTAATTCATGTCTGTTTTTGCACTTATGATATTGATAAGTCAAACTTATAATAATATAACTGATAATTAGTCTTGTGTCCATCAAGTTCCAAATTAAAATTAAAATTGTCTTTTATATTTTTATTTCATGCAGGTTTTGTTCCAACACACACACATGCGCACATAAACTTGTTTCCAGTAAGTTACTGTAATTAAGATTTATAATACTATAACCGTTTTTTTACTTTTATAGTAACTACATGGTACTGTAATCCAGGTAATACAGTTGTAACACTCGGTGTTCGGGAACAGGCACGAGGAGACAGAAGATTAGCAATAACGGGTTTTAATATTGAACTTGCAGACAGATACACAGAAAACATCGAGCATGTAACGATAAGAACTGACAAAGACTGGACTGACACGGAGGGAATAAATACATCTGAACACAAGAGGAATAATTGGTGGGGAACAGGTGATTGACATGACTGATTGACGAGACACAGGTGGCGACGATGAACTAATAAGACGACAGGCACATGGTAAAGCAAAACAAAGATCACATGACAGAACCGAATACCAAACAAAGAACACATGACTGAATGGCAGAACGAAACCAAAGAACATGTGACAGAATGACAGGACTGAAGGAAAACAAAAACAAAGAACACCTGACTGATGACAGAACAGAAATCAAAACAAGGAACAAATGTGACGATGACAGGACTGGGGAACAGAAATAAACAGATAAACATAGACATGAATATGACAACAGTGCATTTACTGTAAAAAAAAAAAAAAACAGGTTATGAGTATGCTACTGTAATTCATTCATTTGTACTAAATAAAAATGAGATGTTATAATTTACATAGAATTTTATGCTACATATGTACTGCTGAAATTCAATTCAAACAGACAATTGCAAAATATAATCTTTATTTTAATCATTGCATATATAACACTTAAAAATACACAGTCTGCAAATGCTGGGTCAGTGCCTGTAGCTCAAATGGTGAGATAGATATAATTATAAATATAAATCAACCATAAAGGGAAAAATGTATATATTGATAATTAATGACTGATATTAATGATAAATAAATTACAACAGATTACAATTAATTAGGAATATATATGGTCCAGAACATTTTACAGAATTAGTCTCTGCTTATCCCGCCAGGTTTACCAATTAACGTGATTGGCTGGATCCGGGCCGTGTCCGGGTCGGATGGGGAACCTGTGCCTGTGTGCGGCAGCAATGTGGCCCTGGGGTGTCAGCAGAGACTGTGTTAACTAGCTCATCCTTTGTGAAGACCTTACCGACTCATCAGCCAGTGGCACATATCCCAACAAACCGTCCCATACCGGCGTGATCAAAAAGATCTTAAACTAGATTAAATATTTTGACTGTTGAGATTCCAAATCGGTTTAATGACCTGTAACTCTGCCTGAGTATTGGACAAGTGTTCACTGTTGGCCAGAGGAGAACTGGCCCCCCGACTAAGCCTGGTTTCTCCCAAGGTTTTTTTCTCCATTTGTTGGAGTTTTGGTTCCTTGCCGCTGTTGCCTTTGGCTTGCTTAAGTTGGGGACACTTGCTTGATATTCAGCAGTGTTTTTGATATGCCTGCATTTGGCGCCGTTGTATGTGAACTGAGCTGAGCCGGACGATTACGTCACTGTTTTCTGCAGTGCTGCTATACCTAAATTAGCTTGACTGATAACTATTAATATTTGCAACGGAATGAATCAATAATATATAGAATAAGCTGGACAATGACACCATTTTCTTTGGGAGCTGCTGTGCAGCCAAAATTATATGTCAATTATTAATGTAAAGCTACTTTGCCACAATTTGCATTGTAAAAAGCGCTATATAAATAAAGATGACTTGACTTGACTTGACTAGTCTTAGTTTTAGAATTAATTTCAAAAAGACTGGTCGGTTTGTCCACCAAACATCAGTGCGATCTTTTTATCAAAAGGGATTAGGAGGAGAAAAGGAGATTATTCTTCTGGCCAAGAGGAAAAATTCTCATAACCTAGTACTAACAGTACGAAAGCATGTAGTGAAATCAAAACGTTAAAGTGACCTGATCCAGCCGCACAGAGACAATCAAGCATGAATATAATGGATTTTAATACATGAAACAACAAATTCATTCAACAAATACATTTTTTTTTTTTTTTAATTTTTCTAAAATTAATACATATAAAGAAAGAGAGAGAAGACTAAAGAATGGCAAAATAGTTAACCTGAGAGTCAGCAAAGAATTACTTCACCTTAAATAGGGGCATATAAACTTAAATCATCTAAAGATTGCTAAGAACAATACTTGTATGGATATTTGGAGCTGAGTTATGGATAGATGTGAGACAGAGATTCAGCATGGTTATAAGCATTTAAACGTATCCTACAAATAACTAAAAATCATAACTAGGCTAATTACACATGAGGACATGCATACACACAGAAATACATCATTTAACATTGTGGGATGAATTAATTATGAGTTAAATTCAGGGAGTTTCAGTATGTGTGTGTGAGTCATGTGTGTATGTGTGTGTAATGTGTATTGGGGGTCTGATTTACATGATGTCAAAAGCTTTGCTGAGGCCTATAGTTGATTTGATAACCTCGATCCAGTCCAGACACTACATCACCATTTCTCTTGTCTTATGATTTTTTGCAGTGCATTATTGTAACACAGCTCTTAAGTACGGGAAGAAGGAGGCGGTAACCGGGGAAAGTTAAACATAACTTTAATAAACTCAAAATAAACAAACAACAAAACGAAAGTAAAATGGCGGCAGTTCCTCACGGCGACTGCCGCCCATACAAACATAATAAAACACAACATAAAATCCAGGCCTGTTCCTCTCTCGTCATTCACTGTCGTCGCTCCTCTTTTATGCTTCCGGAGCTCCTCCATGAGAGATACGAGACCGGTGCAGCGTTTATTTTTTTACAGAAATATATTACGATTGTAAAATAGAATGTACTTCTCAAAATAAATAAAAAGAAGAATACTAATAATACAATTTATTTAAACATTATTTGAGGAATAACATTTTTGTCCATGCTTTAATTTAATATATCTCTGTTGTGCAGCACTTTGCCAAAACATAAAAGGTTAAAAAAAAGATGCATAAATTTCATTTCCACCATTTTGATAATTTATTTGTATTAAATAATAAAAGCCAGAAGAATTAAGTGAAACCAGAATTTCTGTTTTTTTTTAATAGATTATTAATGATGAATATATGTTGTTAATCTAATCCCTAATCAGTTAATTAAATTTAATTGATTATATTTTTGATTATTGAAATTTGAATAAAACAAACATTTTCATTCAATTATTGGTCAATTTAACTGATGATAATAATAATAGTAATAATAATATTGAAACGTGAAACGGCATATGGCATTGCATTCCAAGTCTTTCTTGATGCTTTGTTGCAGTTGCCTTAAACACACACACACACACACACACAAATGCATAAATCATAAATGCATGCATAAATGCATAAAATTACATAAACTATAACAAACTAATGCTTAAACTAAAGATAACTAAAGGCTAACTATAACACTTTTTTTTTTTTACCTAGGTAATTCAATGTTATTTTCTCAACTAGGATACTGGCCAATGTTAATTACAACGTGAACAACAGAATTTCACATTAACTGAATGTCAATGTTAACTAAGTGTAGCTTGTTAAAATAAATTTAATCCGGTTATTTAATAAGCTAACAAAGTCATTTGTAAAATGAAATGTTAGCACAGTTTATCATGGTAAAGTTTATGTTACTGCCATGTTGACAAGTAAACGTTAACCTAAGTTAAACAGGGGTACACAAACCTGACAACACACACACACACAGAAAGAGAGAGAGAGACATTGTTCTTAGCTTGCTGGTCTTTCTTATTCTCTCAGGGGTAACAGTCTTCGTAAGGTGCATCAATAGACAGCACAGATGTTCTTAGGGACTCTGCCACTCCTGAGTTCCATCCCCGGGCAAAATTTGCAGGCCATGGCACTGCCATTGTTTGCAAGTGGCACGATGCAAAAAAAAAAAAAAAAAAATTGTGATACTGTCTACACTGTATGCGGCTTGGCGTAACACTAAAAATCCCAAATAGTAAACGGATACCCCATTATGTTTCTGAGGTACAATACTCCTAGCTCTCGCGCTACCTCTGACAGGAAGGACAAACAGATTTGCATTTTACGGTCACTAATGCAGGCAGCCTCAAACTGTTGTGGCATTGTAGGCAAATTCTGTCATTTAGACTCAAGCTTTTTGATTACAGTTATGTAGTTTTATTTATAGACACCATAGTTAGTTCCCAGCATGCTTTGCATGTGGCTGGAATGTGTTTTTGAGTGAAGGGAAACATCTGTTTATGTTTAATGTTCAGTTTTGTTTGACATTTGAAAGAGTTTCTGTTATGTTGAAGTTTTGATTGTTACCATTGTGCAGAAGAGTAGAGGTTATGGTTCGAACTGCATGTACCAATAATATTTTAGTCTTTATAATAGAACTTTTGGTCTTCCCTGCCACTCCAACTCTACAACATGACTTCAACATCCAGCTTGGTACAACCACGATTACTCCATCAAAGTCAGCCAGAAATCTTGGAGTTATCTTCGATGACCAGTCATGCAAATTTGCACTACACAACATCAGGAAAATCCGGCCCTTTCTGACTGAGCATGTAAAACAACTTCTCGTTCAGGCCCTGGTCATTTCAAGGCTTCATTACTGCAATGCTCTTCTGGCTGGACTGCCGTTAAGTGCAATCAAACCTCTTCAAATGATCCAGAATGCTGCTGCACATCTTGTCTTAAACGAGCCCAAGAGAACGCATCAAGTTCAAGGCGTTGATGCTTACTTACAGATCCACCACAGGCTCTGCACCCTCCTACCTACACACACTGTTACAATTCTACATCCCCACCAGAAGCCTGCGATCACTAAAGGAGCAAAGGCTTGTGGTACCGTCACAGAGAGGCACAAAATCACTCTCCAGATCATTCTTGTTCACTGCTCCCTGCTGGTGGAATGATCTCCCTACCTTCATCAGGAATGCAGAATCCCTGGAAATATTCAAGAGACAGCTGAAACCTCATCTCTTTCGTGAGCGCTTAACCCCTTCATAAAAAAAAATAAAAAAAATCTATCCTTTCCTTTTTCCCTTCCTACTCTAGCTTATGTTACTCTGAGCAATGTATGAAACTTGTATTGTCAGCACTTCCTGTGTCTATTTGCCTCTTCATGAAGATTATGAAGAATCGCTATGAAGCATTAGTTAAGCATTAATTAAGCATTAGTAAATAGTCAATTCATCATTTATAAAGCATTAATATACATTAGTAAGCAGTTTATAAATACAGCTATAAATGATTTATTCTTGATTTATAAGCATATCTATAATGTGTTTAATAATTGTATTTTCATACTTTATTAATGATCAATTCATCATTTCTAAATTAATAATTACATTATTTACAAACCAGTTATTTAGGAGTTGTCAGTGCTTCATAAGATCATTTAGGAAGTGTAAGTAAATGATTAATAAACTATTTAAATGTACATTTATACATCTTATTATTTAGACATTTAGTAATAGTTAGTCAATGTGTTAATAAATGCTTTATTAGCACATATTCCTACTGTAATTCATGATTAATTTAGGTAGTTATAAAACATTTAGAAGTGGTCAGTTAACTATTTTTGTGAGCTCATCTAAAGTGAAGACTATTTATGCTTTGTAAAGCATTCATAAAGGAGATTTAAAGGCTCAGTTATATTCTAAGCAGAAAAAGAAAACAAACAACACAGAGTGATACAGAACATAGAAATATTTATTTCAAGATGCAAAAATTAAATTGTACAACTGTACACTTCATATAAAATGAAAAATAAACCTCTGCAATATCACAAAATAAAAATCCCTGTACACCTCCAGTAAACATAAGTCTCTGCAATATGGTATAAAAAAATATTTTAAGTGCTACAGGAGTGATAATGCAACATAAAATATAAAAACAAAAGATATAAAATACAACAAATAAAATCTTTATAAATAAATAATATAATAAAATATTTTAAAAACTACCTCAGTATTAACAGAACATTACAGAACGTTTCAAACATTACAGAACAGTTCACTCAGTTCACTTTCCTTTTAGAGGCAGCAGCTTACCGGAAGCCTTAAAGGCTTTGATAGCATCTTCTATAGCCTGATCCTCATGAATCACAGCAGCACATTGTGTGGCAAAAATACTGAGTTTAACCTCACTGCTGTGGGTTTTAAGCTGTGAGTTCCTTAAATTTGCAGGGTGCAGCGATGTACAATTCAGCAATCGGTGCATTGACTATGATGGTGTTCCGGTCCACCCCAACCTGCTTGAATGCAGCAGACGTGGTCCCTCCTCTGCTGAAACGTCGAAGAACTTTTTCATACCAGGCCACTACCTGCTGTGGTGTTGGAGCTGTAATTCAGAGAAAATTAAATTATTGTTAGGTTTTATTATTCTCGCACACCTTTGACACACACGTGTTTGTTTTTGTGAATTGTGGGGACATTCCATAGGCGTAATGGTTTTTATACTGTACAAACCGTATTTTCTACGCCCCTACACTACCCCTACCCCTAAACCTACCCATCACAGGAAACTGTGCACATTTTTACTTTCTCAAAAAAACTCATTCTGTATGATTTATAAGCCTTTTGAAAAGTGGGGACATGGGGAATGTCCTCATAAGTCACCTCTTTTTGTAATACCTATGTCATACCCATGTCATTATACACATTTGTGTCCTCATAAATCATAAAAACAAGCACACACACACACACACACACTGTACATTGTTTCTATCTGTAGTATGACACATTCCACAAACTTCAGCATAGAGAGATAGCAGACCACTTCAGTTAGACCCAGATAATCAGACCAGTCCAATGTTAAATGATTAAATTAAGCCATTGAATAAGTCATATATGTACTTTAGTTATTTATTATACAGTTGTGTGCAATTTTTTTTTTTCATTTGATATAATCTGATTTGTTGGTTTGTTTAGATAGTACTTTAGCTAATCAAAGGTAGTAGCTGCTGTAGTTTTCTGCAAATTGTAAAGTGTAGTAATTGGTAGCTTATGATTTAATGAAATAAATTCAGCTTATTTATGCTGCCTTCGAGTGCTAGCAGAAATTTGACAATTCCCACTTCTGAAGTCGTGATTACGAGCTCATCGCATTCAACTTTCGGAATGGTTGGGTGTTCATGTGCACTTTTTACCTAGAAAACTCATATTTACAATGTGCATGTGAAGGCAGCATAAGTCACCCTGTCATTTTGTTTTATATATTTTGCATCGATTTATCTACATATTAAAAAGTATTGAAGCAGATGTAATCCCCGATGCAATTTTTATGGGACACACACACAATGTAACATCATGCAGGAAGAACCAGCCAAGTGAGAAACAAGTGGAAAGGGTGAAAATAGCATTCTAACCTCTCTGACGTGTCTTTGTTTCCACTTTCTTTGACTTCTTCCCATACTTTTTCCCTTTCCCCATTCTTTTCACCCTCTTCTTCTTCCTGTCTCCCTCTGATGAGGATATAGAGGAGTCAGAGGAAGATTGTGAGCTGTCACGACAGGAATCTGAAGGCAGGGAAATCGTCTGCTTAGAAACAGTGTCCTCTCTTTTAAGAGCTGTTAAAATGGATACAAATACATACATAAGGCTCACAGCTTGCATCACATGGTACATAGGAACACAAAGCTTAACTCACATATTAAGACTCAACTGTACTATTATTTGAGTACATGTTGTGTGTTGTGAGCCTTACCTGATGCCAGCTGCTCTTTTAGATATAGTCTCTCTCCTTGGTCAGCTCACCAGTCTTGTCTTTTTGCCACTCTATTTTCAGCTTACACATCTCCAGCTCATGAGATTTTCTTTTGTCTGCCAGATGTGCAGTGGGGGCCATGGGCACACCTAATTAAAAGTAACTATACATTATTGAATGAGCGGTGAATGTTCTATTTACTTTCTTGTTGTCTAATAAACTCTCATCCCATCCTGCCCACCCCTGTACATTACACAAAGAGAGTCAAAAATGTCATTACAAAAGTCATCTATTAACAGCCAGGCTTCCTGCCCAGCGTGCTCGCAGCGCTCCCGCTCCCCTGCGTGTTGCTGGCATTAGGACTTATAACTAGTGATTAGCTTGCTAGCCATCAATAATAATGTGTGCCAGTAAACAGAGTAACATACTTACCACTAGTGCCACCGACGGAAGTCTCATCCAACGCATCCATCTCCACGCTGGCATTCCTTTTGGCCCGGGTCCGCACGCCTTTTCTACTTTTGTCGGAGTTCTCAATAGCTGTGTCCGAAATCGCTCCCTATCCACTATATAGTGCACTATATTGGGTGTCGGCCATTTTGTAGTGCTGTCCGAATTCTGAGTGAACGACTGCATTCCCTACATTCATTCACTACTTTTACCCACAATCCTCTCTGATTTTGAGTGTACATTCGATGTACACTCGTTAAAGCGCCATTACCCAAAATCCAACGCGATAAGACGATCGAGCGCGAAAGAAAAATAAATATGGCGGACGGCAATACGGGAAGCGGCAACTTCTACAAATGTAAGTGTAATTTTTTATTAATTAGAACATCTTTGTAAAGATATTTTGAAGCGAAATGATACAGGTTTATATCATAATATACATACTTATTATCATATGATAATTTGGTCGATTTTTCTCATATGTTAGTGAACTGTTGTACAGTGTATTTAACCTACGTCTTAGAATATGATGTATTGACGAATTTTTATTTGTTTTAGGGACGGATGAGGATGTTGTCTCAATAAACATGACAAATAAACAGTAATATACAATTCATTAAGCTACATTTGGTTACAGATGGTTATAGGAAATGTTAATGACGAAACTGTCTGCCCTGTCTGGCACATGCTATTAACGTCAGCGTCCGAATTCGCTCACTCATTTTCGTTCACTCTTTGCTGATATTGTGCGCTCAACTGCCATGCACTATATAGGGGTTAGTGAATGAGTGAACGAGTGGGCGGTTTCGGACACAGCTCATGTCATGAACAAACTGCTGCTGCACAATTCCATTGTCCCCTGTTGATGACGTTCAAAGGCGCGAGTTTTCCTTTGTCCCACATTGATTACGTATGAAAGCGGGTGCACGATTTCTCCCACCTATTTGATCATAAACTTGCTGTCACTCTGTCACTCTATCACTACTATCGAATGGCTGGCAAAGAAACACTATGATGGTGCATTTGGCAGACTGATTCATGACATTTCAAGAATGTACAAGTAGTATTAATTAGTCACTGTAACAAGCGTAAGAGCACTTTATATAAGAATTTATATAAAACGTAATTTTCAAATATTGTTTGATCATTTGTTGCGTATATTTGTTTTTCTCTGTCATTTTGTT
The DNA here is from genome assembly GCA_038088235.1 of Zacco platypus. Classification (NCBI taxonomy): domain Eukaryota; kingdom Metazoa; phylum Chordata; class Actinopteri; order Cypriniformes; family Xenocyprididae; genus Zacco; species Zacco platypus. The sequence continues at coordinate 12,289,767 of CM076071.1, read as the reverse complement.
GCTTATTTTTTATTTATATTCACTTTCTTGCTTATTTTGTTCTTTTTGTTCATTTCTTTTTATGATATTGCAGAGGTTTATTTTTCATTTTATATGAAGTGTGCAGTTGTACAGTTTAATTTTTGCATCTTGAAATAAATATTTCTATGTTCTGTATCACTCTGTGTTGTTTGTTTCCTTTTTCTGCTTAGAATATAACTGAGCCTTTAAATCTCCTTTATGAATGCTTTACAAAGCATAAATAGTCTTCACTTTAGATGAGCTCACAAAAATAGTTAACTGACCACTTCTAAATGTTTTATAACTACCTGAATTAATCATGAATTACAGTAGGAATATGTGCTAATAAAGCATTTATTAACACACTGACTAACTATTACTAAATGTCTAAATAATAAGATGTATAAATGTACATTTAAATAGTTTATTAATCATTTACTTACACTTCCTAAATGATCTTATGAAGCACTGACAACTCCTAAATAACGTTTGTAAATAATGTAATTATTAATTTAGAAATTATGAATTGATCATTAATAAAGTATGAAAATACAATTATTAAACACATTATAGATATGCTTATAAATCAAGAATAAATCATTTATAGCTGTATTTATAAACTGCTTACTAATGTATATTAATGCTTTATAAATGATGAATTGACTATTTACTAATGCTTAACTAATGCTTAACTAATGCTTCATAGTGTGCAGTTATTATAAAGTGTTACACGGGGATAAAAGCGTCTGCTAAATGATTAAATGTAAAAATGTAAATGTAATATGAAGCATGTTGCTTTGTTTAATGAGCAATAACTTTGCTATCACCAGTGAAGTAACAGGTTTGTTCTTGTGCTGTGCTAGCAGCATTCAGTCTTTAAATTGTTCAGCATAATTCAAAGTCAAATATAAACAGGTCATTTCCATTGACTCTAAATCAAACACTTTTGAGAATCAACTAAAAAAAAAAAAAGAAAAAAACATTTCACTAAAAATATTCATTACATTGGATAAAACAATTTATTTTTTGTTCCATTGAGGAAAGAAAGTCATAGGTTTTGAATGACATGAGAAATTTTAGAGCTTTTAAAATGTGCAACATGAGATAAATATATTATTTGCTTTTGCAGCTATACTATTGCATGCATACCAGCCAAAAAAAAATATATAAACCTACCTGTGGTTTTTGTCATTTTAACACGCATTTGGCAATGCAACACGCACCAACCATCTTCCCATTCTTGTAATGAGAAGCGTTTATTTACAAAAGAGAAACTTTAAAGGCTCCCTGCGGTTTTTATTGTCAAAACAAGTTTAATGGTTTAACATTTGAAAATTAAGAAATTAAAATTAGTATTTTTACTGTTGTAATGTAAAATTATTGTTATTATATAATTTTTAAAAAAAAAACATTTTAAAAGTGAAATACTACAATAGTAACATTTCTTTTGTTTTTTAGTATTTTTTATATTTTAATAATTTTTTTAAATATTTATATTATATTAAAAATTTATTAAATCCATGTTGATATATAATCATAACATTTTGGCCAAATTGTGCAGCCCCATAAAAATAATTACCGCAATTTTATTGCATTTTAAAAATCACAGTTCATTTTTCACCCGATCTTTCAGCCCTAATAAGGACTACTTTTATGACACTTCAAAGTTTCACTTCTAATTTTCTGTGCTTTTTTTGTTCTTTTTAGATCTTGACAGTCATTGGTCACCATTCGCTGTCATTATATTGAAAAGACCTGCTTTGCAGTTTTGTAATGACATGAGAGTGAATATATTATGACAGAATTTCCTTAATAGAAATTTTGCTTTAAAAAATCTGGTAAAATGGAAACTCATCAGATGACAATGGCTGATAACAGACAAATTCATTTCCACTGTACACGTGTCTGCGGTGCCCACCACATGACGTGAGCTCCACAAAAGAGCTGACATTACATAACCGCAAACACACCAAAATAGAAGACGATCACCTTATCATCATCCTGCCTTATATCCCCTAAACCTTGTCATGAGAGCTGCCTTCCTTGCTTTGCCCTAAAGAAAGAAAAAAAAACAAGAAATAAACATACACTATCGCACAGCATATCTTGAGTTTACACCTTCATTTTAGCCCAAAGGCAAGTAAACAACTCTGTCTATTTGGTGGAAAGACAAAACAATGTGAATGTTATAATTTTAATGCTCTTTTTTTATTTGGCCCATAAGCCATTCGACATGGCCAAACTGCAGCCAGCTGGCTGGATTCAGCCATCTATGTGGTTTTATTTAACCTGAAAATGTTTTTATTTTTTATTTTTTATTTTTTTTCCTCATTTCAATAGCTCCATTATATTGCAATAAGACCTAATGAGCCTCCACAAGTGTTGCCAGATTTCACAAGATCCAAACCACCCAATCAGAGCATTGAACTTTTCAATTTTGAAATATTCCACTCAATGATATAATCAATAATCTAGCAGCCATAAGAATGTGCTTTCTTTCCACTTGCTAAAGAAGCATGAAGGAGCTTATCGATCTCCAGAATAACTCTGAAATGAGTTCAACCACTCTGTGTTCAATCACAAAGGTTATGCTGACTGGACATACTATCTGCCAGCCAACCATCTCAATGATAAAATAATAGGCTAAATCCAGACACAGATATCCACTGGTTGGCTCACTACCTTAAAACTGGTGTCCGTGTTTTGTTTTTTCTTTTTTGTTATGTGTGAGAATCATAAATGAATCCACTTTTGATTGTGTGATCCATTTGCAGCATTACACATCTGTTTTCTGTGCCCCGGTAAACCCCTAATTACTGCTTATTATTGCTTATTAATTGTAAAGTAGTTATAATAAGTAAGTCATAATGAGAATTGGACCCTAAACTAAAGTGTTACCAGACAAACGAACAAGTCCACAATGCTAGATTTCTTTTATCTATTTATTTTTTTTGAACAGACAGTAGTGCAAATCAGTTTGTTCCACCTAATGACATTTAGTACCCTAGTTGGTACAGTACTACCTCCTATAGTGTATTAAACACTAAACAATAAACAGTATATTTACACATTCAAAGCTTAACCCTCCTATACTAATTTTCTGCGTTCTGCTCCATTTTGTGCAGTTGTGAGCACAAGCCTGTCAAAGCATTCTCCTTTTCCATCCATTGTGTCGGTTAACAAACAGTGTTGTATTACTGTGCCTACTCCTTTCTGGATTGGAGTGTGGATCACCTGTGACTTATTGTATTCATCATCTAACTGAGTTAACCGTGACATCCGTGCCATGCAGTTCGGGATGAATAGATGTATGGTTAGGGACGAATGCATGTACAGTTACAACCCTTATACATTTTATTATGATTTTTTATTTTTTTTATTTTAGGAATTGTGTGTTAATTAAAAATTTAGAGATGTTGAGAAGGTAAAAAACATTTTTTCAAGGTTTTCTAATACCTCTTTGCACAGCCATACTATAGGGCGATCTGGAGAAACCCATTAGTCACAGACACACTTCAGAAAATTGTGCATCATGTATTAGAATGGGTCTACAACTATTTCTGGGCTTAAAGGATACAAGAACCAATCGAGGCAGAATACTGTATTATTGGCCAATGTACTATTTAAAGCCCAATGTGGCACCTGTGACAACTTGCCCACCACAGGCTATTTTCATACTCCTTTCTTGTTTCGTGACTCGTGAGAATGAGTGTGTTACCACAGAGATGTTTTAATAACATCTCATTTAAACGTTTGTAGCTACATCTATTTTGATATTTTAACTTTTACCTTCTGATTATTTTTTTATTTTTAACACTGTATTTAACTTTTTACAAAAATCATTATATTTTGGTTAAAATGATCCTGGTTTAGTTCCTCTGGTTGGGGAAAAAAGCACTATTGCACAGCCCTAAGGGAAAGAACAGCTAACACTAAGAGCTCTAATATGTGTAATTTCTGTAACAACATGAGCAGAGTCTCCTTCCTCGTTCATCCATCTTTTTTTCTGCTCTTCTCTGTCCTCTGTCTTTCTCTATCCTTCAGTGTTTGAAGGCCATCCGGCACACTGGTACACACTTGGCTCATGCAGCATGTTTGCTTGAGCTTTTTATCTACTTTGCCTCTCTGTGCCTACTCTGCCTTTGTTTTTCACACGACTTATTTAGATCAGCTTAGAAAAAGCTTAAATAAACACTCTTAGGAATAGTTTGCCCCTAAATGAACATTCTGTTAATTACTCACCCTCACATTGTTCTATACTGTTCATGTTTAGGAGTTTAGGTCATGTTTAGGAGGCAGAACATTCATGATGTCCTTTTCTATACAATTAAAGCTGATTTAAAATGCCAGGTCTGACAACAATAAACTGCATGTGTTGTAACCAATGAGTTGTCACATTTGAATTTGCTGAAGTGCAAAAGAGATTTTAGAATGACTGTGAATGGGAATATTATCAGTGATGAACAACAATTAACAATAATTTGGTTCTGCTCGTCACACAAAGCTATTTGTGTATGCCTTCAGAAGACTTGAAAATCAGAAAATCAGGTCTGTGGCATTTCTATCCTTTTCTGATAACTTTGGTCATGCAGGTAAAGTAGAGCATGGCCTCAACTTGCTATGACGTTCCCACAAATTAATATATCGTGGCCATGACATATCACTTTCCCTCAAGTTAAGTTGTGGGCATGACAAAACTACTGTACAAAAGAGAACTCAATAGGGCTGCATGATTAATCCAATAGCCATTTGTTTTAGTTTGATTATGACATTGCAAAGGCTGTGATTTTTTAAAAGTTTTTATTATAATTTTTTTTTCAAATTTTAAATTATTTCATTATTTTTAATTGTTTACAGAATGTTAGTGAAGAGGGGCTTTGCGATCAGTAATAAATGAGGCTCTATCTGAAAGCACTGCATTTGAAAAAGCAAAAGTGAGAAGCTTTATTCATTGTTTAATAACAATGAATAACATGTTATTAAACATTTAACAATGTGATTTTTCTCCAAACTCACTTCATAACGTCAGTCAAGTGTTTGAAATAGCATTTTGATTAGCATTGCATTGTAAATATACTTTATTAGTTATATCCGCAGAACATACAGTGGGTATGGAAAGTATTCAGACCCCCTTAAATTTTTCACTCTTTGTTATATTGCAGCCATTTGCAAAAATCATTTAAGTTCATTTTTTTTCCTCATTAATGTACACACAGCACCACATATTGACATAAAAACACAGAATTGTTAACATTTTTGCAGATTTATTAAAAAAGAAAAACTGAAATATCACATGGTCCTAAGTATTCAGACCCTTTGCTATGACACTCATATATTTAACTCAGGTGCTGTCCATTTCTTCTGATCATCCTTGAGATGGTTCTACACCTTCATTTGAGTCTAGCTGTGTTTGATTATACTGATTGGACTTGATTAGGGAAGCCACACACCTGTCTATATAAGACCTTACAGCTCACAGTGCATGTCAGAGCAAATGAGAATCATGAGGTCAAAGGAACTGCCTGAAGAGCTAAGGGACAGAATTGTGGCAAGGCACAGATCTGACTAAGGTTACAAAAAAATTTCTGCTGCACTTAAGGTGCCCAAGAGCACAATGGCCTCCATAATCCTTAAATGGAAGACGTTTGGGACGACCAGAACCCTTCCTAGAGCTGGCCGTCCAGCCAAACTGAGCTATCGGGGGAGAAGAGCCTTGGTGAGAGAGGTAAAGAAGAACCCAAAGATCACTGTGGCTGAGCTCCAGAGATGCAGTCGGGACATGGGAGAAAGTTGTAGAAAGTCAACCATCACTGCAGCCCTCCATCAGTCGGACTTAATGGCGACGGAAGCCTCTCCTCAGTGCAAGACAGATGAAAGCCCGCATGGAGTTTGCTAAAAAAACACCTGAAGGACTCCAAGATGGTGAGAAATAAGATTCTCTGGTCTGATGAGACCAAAATAGAACTTTTTGGCCTTAATTCTAAGCAGTATGTGTGGAGAAAACCAGGCACTGCTCATCACCTGTCCAATACAGTCCCAACAGTGAAGATGGTGATGGCAGCATCATGCTGTGGGGGTGTTTTTCAGCTGCAGGGACAGGACAACTGGTTGCAATTGAGGGAAAGATGAATGCGGCCAAGTACAGGGATATCCTGGATGAAAACTTTCTCCAGAGTGCTCAGGACCTCAGACTGGGCCGAAGGTTTACCTTCCAACAAGACAATAACCCTAAGAACACAGCTAAAATAACGAAGGAGTGGCTTCACAACAACTCCGTGACTGTTCTTGAATGGCCCAGCCAGAGCCCTGACTTAAAACCAATTGAGCATCTCTGGAGAGACCTAAAAATGGCTGTCCACCAACGTTTACCATCCATCCTGACAGAACTGGAGAGGATCTGCAAGGAGGAATGGCAGAGGATCCCCAAATCCAGGTGTGAAAAACTTGTTGCATCTTTCCCAAAAAGACTCATGGCTATATTAGATCAAAAGGGTGCTTCTACTAAAAACTGAGCAAAGGGTCTGAATACTTAGGACCATGTGACATTTCAGTTTTTCTTTTTTAATAAATCTGCAAAAATGTCAACAATTCTGTGTTTTTCTGTCAATATGGTGTGTTGTGTGTACATTAATGAGGAAAAAAATGAACTTAAATGATTTTAGCAAATGGCTGCAATATAACAAAGAGTGAAAAATTTAAGGGGGTCTGAATACTTTCTGTACCCACTGTAGGTAAACCATGTATTGTCGTATTGGTTCTGTTTATTATATTTATTATATTTATATAATGGTTTGATTACCCCTTTGATATTTGTTTTGCCATATGTCTGTTCTAGAGACATTTTGTTACACCTTTACTTATTGATTATTTTGCCCTATGTCTGTTCTAGAGACTTTTTGATAAAGGCTCGCTGTCTGAAGCATCTCTCTGTGTGACACCTGTAACGCATGCACAGAAAGCCATCTGACAGAAAGCGCGTACGAGTTCTCTGTCACACTTGAACAGACAAAAACACCCATTTTAGTGAGTATCCTAAGCACAGTCTTAACTTAAAAGGTCTTAAAAGAACACAGAGTTGTGAGAAAACCAGACGTCTTGTGTGTCAGATGCCTAATAAAAAAAACTGCCGTATCAATTATGTTATTAAAGAACAAAAGACAAAAAGAAAATTGTTCACTGCTCTTGAATAAGTAAGTTTTGTAGCTTTAATGAGGGTAAATCGTTAGCGTTGAGCCCTGATTTGTTAAAGGCACAGCTAAATGTGACATTTATTTCAATGGGTTTATGTGAAGATTGTTTTAAGCTCACTTACATTAAAAGTTATGTTTTATAGCCTATTAAATGTTAAAATGAATAGCTTTCAGTTAAATTGTCTTGTTGAGTGGCTATAATTATTGGCTAAAATTGAGAAAAATTTATATTTAATAGACATCAGTAGTTTCACAGACATGCACAAGACACACAACTTTTAATTTAAGTGAACTTAAAAAAAACAATCTTCACCTTTACCTGTGCCTTTAATATAGCAGTGCTTAGTGCTTAACAGAAAAATTAAAAAAGACATCAGTAACGATATTAGTATTAGTGAAACTGGCCTTCATTCACAGTACTTAGTAAAATATACCATTAACCAAATATTTAAAGTATTATTATTTTTAAAACATATGTAAAAAAGAAAAATGGCGATCTCTGTTGTGAAATAATTACATTATTACTGCACAGCAGTATATGGAAATCATCTCATGCTACTCATGTAACCATGGTTCGCTGAAAAAAGGGAATGAGACACTGCGCCAAAATGCTAATGAGAAATGATATACCCACACCACCATGCTGAGGGGAGTGCATGCCAAAGAATGGCTGTGACAAAAAATAAAAGCTATTTCCACCAGCCAGAACCACTCCCCCTTCAGGTCATAAATAGGCTGTCAGTGACAGCATTCCCTATGGTCACAGCCCCAGCTATAAACCTCTAAGAGGCCTCCATCTAAATGTATGAAGGCCTACTAAGGACTGTTCAAAGGCTTGGAACCAACAACTTCACATAGAATGGGTCCCTAAAGGGAATGTGTCCAGGGGGCCTGAAGGAGTCAGTCCCTTCTCAGGGGAACATAGTCACCCCCAAATGCCTAGACGAAGGGAGTACTGAACTCAACCTAATAACTGGGCTGTAGGCTAGAATCAGAGAGGCTCCCAGGGGAGGATGCAACCTGAAAGTTATCTGCTTTTATCCATGCTAAATACACTGATGTGGACTCACTCTCAAGGAAACCTGCCAAGGCCAGCTACCTAGTAGCAAGTACTTACTAGCTGTCAGTTACCCAGTTTGCTGCGGAGTCACCCTCAGGGTCTTTGCTTGCTGACAAATATCCATACTGTTGGGGATTCACCTTGAGGGAGGCCTGTTAATGTCAGTCACCTGATAGCAAATCTAGTTGGCTGAAAGTACCCAAATTGTTTGGGACTCGTTCTCAGTGAGGCCTGCTAAGGCCAGCAAACTGAAAACAAATCTTTGCTGACTGCCAATTACCCAAACTGCTGGGGACTACAAAGGCCAACTACCTGATACCAAATCTTTCTGGTTAAAAAGTACCCACACTGTTGGGGACTCACCCTCAGAGAGGCATGCTAAGGCTAAATATCCGATAGTAAGTCTTTGCTTGCATAAATACACTGTTTACACAGTGCCTACAAGCCTGGAATACCTAACACATGCCGACAAGCAGTGTACTCAGTAAAAACACATTTTACCCTTTAAGCAAGGGGAGTACAATCGTATCCAAGAACCCGACCAAAGTGGAAGGTTAACTGTTCCGCTCAACATGAGCCACGATGGTGCAGGGCAGATAAATTTAGGGCGATATTGCTGAGTACTATCTGCATGACCCTGAGAAATGTCTACAGGGTGGAGGTCTACCAAATGGGGCTCTCACTATGACAGATTTTATTATCTCTGCTAAGCCCCAGGAGAATGGAGACCTTTTTCTTAAAAATCCAACCACATTCAACCCACAACTCGGGCTTAGAGGAGAGCCTAAACTAGTGGCCTAACTGTTGAGAGCGGGGCCACAGAAAAAATTTTCTATTCACAAAGAGAAAGGGAAAGGCACACTTAGTATCAAGCCTTAAGGCAGGCCTTCAGAAAGCTCACAGCTCATCATACATCCAGCCTCAGGCCTGATATAAGAAGTGCCTGGGTTAAAATCGCCGGAGGAGGAAGAGGAACGGAGAGGGTAGTTATAGTCACCGTCAGAGGGAGGGGATCCATCACCGGCGCTGAGTGTGTCTATGTTGAATCACCTCCCTCAAATCCCTCTTCTTCCTTGAGTCCTGTCTTCTCTGTGACCCCCTCCTAGGTGGAGGAGGGTGCACGAGAGGTGACAATGGACCTCTGGCCCTGTCTCCGATCCTCGAATCGGGAAGGGTCTGGACCTCCTGCCTGTCTGGGCCCGGATTCAGGCCTCAGTGGTATGCATGTTTTAAACACTTCCCATCATGCCTTCGCCTCTCGGAGCTTTCCACCACTTCTTCAAAGGAGGTGCTAAAAACTTCAGAGGATGAAACCGGTGCATTGCGGAGAAAGGCCTTCTCTTTCTGCCCAAAATCAGCCAAGTTCAGCTACAGATGCCTCTCCGTGGCCACCATTGCTGCCATCGACCTACCAATCGAGGCAGCAGTTTGTTTGGTGGCCCGAAGAACAAGATCTATGGTGCAGCACAGATCTTCTACCGCTTAAGGGGAAAGACCCTGTCCCTCGTCTAAATCCTTCAGTAGGTCTGCCTGGTATGCCTGCAACACAGCCATTGTGTGCAAAGCAGCACTAGCCTGACCCGCTGCCATGTATGCCCTGCCATTCAAGCAAGATGTCATCTTAAGGGCCTTGGAAGGCAGGGCCGGAGCTCTTAGGGTCGACGCCTGTCCAGTCACGAGAAAGTTCACTAACATCTCGTCAATAGGAGGCATCTACGCAAACCCATACTCACTCTCTCAACATCAGCGAAATTAGCCCACTGATGTCGATAAATGTGAGCCGAATATAGGTTCTTACATCCCTTCTCAATCCCAGTATGAATATCAGGAAGGAATGGAAAGCTCACGGGAGCTGGAGGATTATGGTCGGAAAGGAACCACTTGTCGAGCCATCCACAAGCGGTCTCTTTCCTAACACGCTCCCATGGCAGCTGCAGCCTGCCAGAAGCATGTACCATGACCTCTAACAGCTCTGCATATGCGGGGCAAGGCCGTTGTGAGGATTCAGGAGGCTTGCCATCTTCATCCTCATCAACCATCTCCTGCTCTCTTGGGCTAGATGCCAGAAGAGCATTCGCTGCTGGATCAGAAGATGTAAGTGACAACACATCATCTTCCAGCAGCTCGCTCTCGTCAGCCGCCAGAGGGCATGAAAGGTTTACACCCCTCTCAAACTCCTCGGTGAACGCCATCTGAGAACCCCATGATCTGAGTCTTGGCTCTGCCTCAGTCAAGAGTGGGACCCGAACCACTAGGCTCAGATGCCGGTCACTCTTCCCTTGAGAAGAGGGCCAAACGAGAATGGAGCTTTCTCACAGGAAAAAGCTCACAATTAGCACAGGCAGATCCCTCAAGAACTGCTTGTACGTGCTTTTCACCCAGAGAGTAAACGCACAAGTTGTGTCTGGTCTCAAAAATATGGGACATGGATCCACACACTTCCTGAAACTTTTGTCAGCCATTTACCTTGAATACCAATGATGATCTCACTTCAAACAAAACAGTACCTGAAGATGAAAAAAGGATGACATGTTTTCTAGGCACCCCTTATATACTACCGAGTAACGCTAGTAGTGACGTCATAGGCTGTTGCTGGCCAATACTAATTTCAGGCTACAGCGTGCTCTGTTTTGAACTTGGTTTGGTTGCTGTTTACTTAGCGCGAACAGTTCAGCGTCAGTGCAACGTTTACATTTTGACAATGCCAGTGCCTTCATCATGGAAGAATCGCAAACTCCTTATTTGCACAAATTTTTTGAAATCGTTGAAAAGAAGAGTCTTTCATTTTCAACTGCTTCCTCTGCCTGCTTCGGAATTGTAGAATTTCTTCTTACAAGAACAAGAATTCTTACAAGAATTCTCCTTCCAATCTTAGGAAACACGTTGAGATATGCCATTTTTATTCTAGTGGTCATTTTTAAATTAGTAATCTAACAGTAGCTTGCAGAAAACAGTTTCTTTATTTATGTTAAGTAAGTTAGCTGTTTCACCGAAGTTTGAAATATTTGAAGCTCAGTGCTCCGATATTGATAGCACTTTTTGTTGGAATATAAATTCTATTTTGAATAGTTTTGCTTGCATCGTATGAGGCCAAAACAATTGACAGAGATCGCTTTTCAGCACGGCAGGGCTTATTTTTAGTCCTAGAAAGGCAAGAATGGCCTCAAAAAGCTTTGAGAATCAGGTCCTTCTCAAGCTGAATAAGTATATACTAAGCACTATTGCTGTGTGTGTTCAAAGTGTGTTTGACAGAAGTTCAAATGAGTGAAGAAACTGTGAAGAAGGTCAGTGAAGTACGCCTCCAAATGCTGATCCATCTGAAAGCACTGCAAGTTTCAGTCGCTTATAATGTACATTTGAAAAAGCAATGCACATCAAACATCTTTCCAGACTAGAGAAGCATTTATTAACATTTTGTCCAACAAAAAACAACATTTAATAACATGTTTGTACTCCAAACTCACTTCAAAACGACATTTGAGCATCCTTCTGTGAGATGATGTGATTTCTTACACAGAATAAGGCAGTCGTCTGTTTATTATTCATGTTTAATCAATAAAAGCGTTTCAATCTGCTGTTTATTCTACAGCGATATGACGCGCGTTATCTTCTGCTGCAGGGCATATTTTGAGTTCCTGCGCAAGAGCTCCCTCTGGCTTTCAGATGGAGAAGCATTTACTACTGAGCCGTACTGCTCTGACAAGCTGCATATTAAATAATCACAGCCTTTGCCCTAATATGAAGATTATGAAAAGCTTCAGGAGTCAGCTGAACACAGTGCGTCTGCGGCAGACAGAGCAAACTCAAAAACACACACACAACAAATATGGCTGAATCATTTAGCAAGAAAGTTCCTTATGACAGGAAAAGCGACAGATGGAAAGATATAACAAACGCTGTCATCAATTACTTTGCCAAATAAAACATTTTTGAATGATGAAAAATATCGTTATCGGAAAAATCGTAGAAAATTTTTGTCAATATCGCACACCCCTATTGGCAAGTGTGTTGCTTCCC